>CM077481.1:24733898-26132194 GCA_039654755.1 Calcarius lapponicus | reverse complement strand
GGCCTCAGTCTTTACGGGGGCGACCGTACGCTCTGCCCTCGCCACCAGCGCTGCAAGAAAGGGAGCAGCTGAGAGCAGGTGAGGGCCTCGCTCCCCTTGTTCATCTTCCGGACTGGGTGATGGGGCCGGTCCTGGGTATTTGCAACCAGCCTGCAAGCATGCAAGCATGGGATGTGCACCCCGCTGACCCCAGGAGTGCTTCTCACTGCACCTAAAATACAAACCAGATCGAAGGTGCGGTCCAAAGGAGGTGCGGGTGGGGATGGTTTGGGTTGACAGCAGCTTCAGGGCTGGGGAGCCGCGCACGGGAGCCACGGGGCTCGGCCGGACCCCCGGGCTGCGCAGCCCGTGGCAGCCCACCACGGTGTCGACAGAGCGGGCACGACGTCCGGCCCCTCTGCACAAGGAAGCAGGAGCGCTCCAGCAGGAAGGGCACAGTGTGTGGACGTGCAAACTAATCGTATTCAAAACCAGGGAGGGAAGGGGAAACCTCTTTTATAGGGGATGTGGGAAGGGACCTAACACAGTCCTGCTTAAGAGAAACGTTATACAAGATACTTGAAAGAAATAATTTCTTAAAAACCTAATTAAAAGTATATAAATCACCCATCAAAAACAAAGAACTATGTGGAAGGAAACGTTTCTGGATAGAGACACTGTGTGTGGCATAAAAGACGATTGAATACATAAGGGCTTCATTAAATTCCCAATAGATAACATTTGGCTAAATCTATCCCTAGATTAAAACTCCGCATAATAGCACCATAAACGAAGAAGTTTCTTTTTGTGTGGTCCTTCAGGATGAACTGATTGAAACATTAGCCCCCTTATAGAGCAATACCCTCCCAATTCAGATCCAGTAATTCGTCTTTCATAGCCCTACGGGGATGGGATGAGCAAGGAGACGGGTTAATGAATCCACACTTTGTCTCTAGGAGGAGAAGGAGACGACACTATACTGCATGTCTTACCAGATTGTTTAGGGCCCAGACTGTTTTGGAAGAATTGCTCGTCTGGGCTCGGTCCTTGGGAGGACTAGACTGTTAGCTTCTCTGTAAGTCTTGGGAGCTGCGGAGAGCACGGCGGGCCATTAGCATGCGAATGCGGGCTGCGGCCCGGCGGTGCTGCGAGCTCATCAAAGGGCTGTGGGGCCGGCTCCTTTTCTGGCAGCACCTGCTCTGCGGGCAGCAGCGGGGGAAACAGGGACCCTCGGGACCAGGACCGCGGCCAGGCGGCTTTCCCGCCGACTCGAGGAGAACAGGCAAAAAAGTCCTCCACCAGAACTCTAAACCTCTTACTCGATTCCCCTTTCCTTACCGAAAAAAAATTCCATACCACCTACTGCAATTTGCTCCTGTCACCTTCCCTAGCAACTCCCAAGGGAAGGTTTTGTCCGCACAGGATGGAGGCAACCGGCAAAGAAGGTGGAAGGAAAAAGTAGCCAAACAGTTTGCTTGCCATATACCTCTGAGGAGACGTGAGGGATGGGCAGTGGGCACACTCAGACCCCGCTGTCCACCGGCGTGGGCCGGGCTGCACTCTGCGTGGGGGAGGTCGCCGGGCTCCCCGGGGTCTGCTGCATAGCCGGGGTCTGCTGCGTAGAAGCCAAGCGAAACAAACACAGGGTGGGCCGCCGGAATCTACCCTTCTCATGCAACTGCTCGTGGAGATCCCTAGGACTCGAGCAGGCAGAACCCAAACTGAGGGCCAGCAGCACCCCTCCTCGGGGAGCCTCGCGCCGCCGCAAGGCCACAGCTGCCTTCTCTCCCGCAAAACATTTCCCTGTTTGATTTTATCTGCCTCTTCGAGGGGGGGCTCAGCTTAGCTCGGTACTCTGCGCTGCACCGGCCCGTGTCGGCCCGGCGCATCCCCCGGCCAGTCCCGGGGAAAGTGAATTAATCGGTCTCTCGTGAAAAAGACTCACTCTACGCGGAGAATACGTAGACGGTGCCTCTGGGGTGTTTTCCCTTTTGTTTTAGAAATTAGAACGGACTTTACTTATTTTTCTGCTAAGGAACCCGGAACATCCAAAGAGGCCTTCCAGCTCCAGAGTGCAAATGGAGCCCAGCAGAGATCTTATGTCCAATCTTTCTGCTTTTTGAAACCCACTATTTTAACACAGCATTGCTACAAACAAAATGGAGAATCACCACTTTTCCATCTATGAGAATATTTAAAACCCAGGCGACGAAATACTTCTACATGTAAACCCCTCCTCACTCCAAAGAGCACTAAAAGGCATCCCTCCCTTTTTATTATTAAAATTTTTTATTATGAAAATTCACATATTTGATCCCCGAGTCTCCTAAATTGTTATAAATACAGCCGTAGTTGAAAAGCGCCTCCCTGCTTTGAAAAACGCATATTCCTAGCCCACAACAAGCATTCACACGCCTACTCTTAAAACATGCGATTCTCTTTTCCATAAAAAAACTCTGAATATTTGAGGCCGGATTTTTTGGTTAAAATTATTTTAGTCTATAAAATAGATATCTATGGACCTTATGCTGTTAAAAACGAGTGTTTGGAATCAGAAAAGCTGCTTTCATGGTTTGTTTTGCACATCCTTATTTCGACAGCTTATAAACTTAATCAACTCGTCACACGAGGATATTACAAAGCGCATTTTATATTTTATGTATTGAAAAGTAGAAACACATGCCACTATTATCATCATCACAGAAACATAAGTGTCTAGAACAAATCTCTCTTAAGTTCAATGTACGCCCTTTATTAGTAGTATTTTCCTTTGGCCTCTTGGAAACCAAACTACGATGCAGTTGTGATTTAAAACACACCCAAAAGTATAAAAATAGTTTTAAACCGGCTTTTAAATCAATCCCCTGATTGGTGACTTACAGAACTGGGCTTTACTCCCTCCAGAGAGACCTATTTCTATTTATCCCCTCTTTCGTTCCTGTTGTTTTTTGTAGAGTGGTTTTTTTTTGTTTTGTTTTCTTGGGGGGGTTTTGTTGGTGTTGTGTGGGGTTTTTTTGTTTTGTTTTGGTTGTTTTTGATTACTTCGTTTGTTTTGGGGTTTTTGTCATTCTTTATCTGCTAGGGTTAACAATGCATTGCCTGCAAAGATCGTATTTTCATTTTCTTCTTTGCAGTCAAATCTGCACATAATAAATTTCAAGCTAGAATATTCCATGACTATTGTGCTATTAATCCCAAAGAAAAAAATATTAGTGTCCCAAAGAAAGGAGAAGTGCTAAGGAGGGAAGGATCCAAAGCCAATTGTTTGGCTGGGCTCCTTTGGTCTTTGGGTTTGGTTTTGATTTTTTTTTTTTTTTTTTGAAAATTAAAAATTTTATTTTTGAAAATGTGTAAAAATTTTACATTAAAATGGTACAATAATACTTGCCAGTAATTTTAACAATATTCCTTGTAAAGAATACGCATAAAGTACAAAATAAAAAACTCCGTAAGTCTATTATAATACAAAACACAGGTTAAAATAAGAAATTATAATCTTGACTTTCTTCTGTGTAAACACGTTAATCTTTTCTTTTATAAAAGTACATGAGACAAGTGTACTAAATGAAAAAGTATTGCTCTGCTGTCCTCCCTCAAGCCTTTTCTTTCTCCTGCACATTTACTGTTTTCAAGCTCCTAGACCTGAGAATCTCTGAACTTCAGCGGTTTAGAGACATTAATTATCACCATATTTGTTTCTTTTTAAGGAGTAGCGAGTAACTTTCCGATGTAGTGACCGCCTGCCCATGCAGTATCTAGATCTACACCTGGCTTTGCACTAGTGAAGGTCACGGAAGGTCCGTCGCTCGCGGCGGACGGCCCCCGAGCCCCGTCACAATTATCCCCACGCAAAGACAGGCAGCCCCTGCGGGCAGCGTCCGCCGGGCGTCTGAGCGGCGGAGAAAGGAGATACCCCAGATCCTACCTTCGGAAAGACTCCCAAACACTTAACAGTTAGAGATCCGTGCCGCGAAGCCGGGGGTGGCGGGCAGGGCGGCGGCGGGGGGCAGGCCGCTCCCGGCGCTCCCCAGCGAGCGGGCCAGCCCCGGCGCCGCGCTTGACTGCGAGGCGCAGCTGCTGCCCGCGCCGGGGCCGGGGCCGGGGCCGGGGCTTCCCCCGATGATGCTCTCGATGGAGAAGGGCGAGCGGGCCAGCGCCGCGCCGCTGCCGGGCTTGGCGGAGTGCAGCGAGGCCGCCAGCGCCGGGCCCAGCGGGTGCGCGTAGCCGAAGGGCGTCCGTGCCAGCTCCGCGGCCGGCAGCAAGGGGCCCGGCGGCGCGGCGGCGGCGGGGGGCAGCGCCGCACCGGTGGCGCTGCCGGGGGCGGCAGGAGGCTGGCGGGGCGGCGGAGAGGGGTGGTGGAAGGCGAAGAGGGCGGAGTGGGGGTGGTAAGGCTGGAGCTGGAGACCGTAGCCGCAGCCGTAGGGGTCCGTAGGCGCAGGGCGGCTGCTGCGGGGGCTGCGGCGGAGGCTGCGGGAGGAAGGCGGCGGGGTCCACGGCGCGCAGCAGAAGCTCGGGCGCCGGGAGCTGCTGCCGCTTGAAGCGCTTTCGGCGGCGCAGGAAGCTCCCGTTGTCGAACATGTCGGCGGATTCGGGGTCAAGCGTCCAGTAGTTGCCCTTGCCAGGATTGCCGGGCTCCCGGGGGATCTTGACGAAGCAGTCATTGAGGGAGAGGTTGTGGCGGATACTGTTCTGCCACGCAGGGAACTTCTCCCGGTAGTAGGGAAAGCGCCCGCTGATGAACTCGCAGATCTCACTCAGCGTCAGCCTCTTCTTGGGGCTCTGCAGGATGGCCATGGTGATGAGAGCGATGTAGGAGTAGGGCGGCTTCACGAGGCTGTTCTTGCCGCCGCCGCTGCCCGCCCCGCCGCCGCCGCCGCCGCCCGCCCCGCCGCCGCCCGCCGTCGCCTTCTGCGGGCCGCCCCGCGAGGGGGGCCGAGAGCCACCGGCAGCGTCCCCGCCGCCCGCCCCGCCGCCGCCACCTACGCCTCCGCCGCGCACGGGCGACCGCGGCAGCAGGGCGGCAGCGTGGAGGTCGCCCACATCCTCCTCGTCCTCTTCCTCGTCGTCCTCGTCCTCCTCCTCATCCTCGGCGTAGGAGCGGCGGCGGCGGCGGGTCCGTGGCTCCTCGTCGTCCTCCTCGTCGTCTTCCTCGCCCACCACATCGATGTCGGTCTCCTCAGCCAGCGTCGACGCCTCGGACATCTCCGAGCTAAGGGTCATGGCGCGGCGGCGGGGCAGCGCATCGGTGGCGGCCGGCGCGGCGCGGCGGGCGAGCGGGCGCTTTCCCCGCCGCCGCCAGGCCTCCGCGCCGCTCCGCGGAGAGCCGCCCCGCCGCCGCCACGGGCAAGCGGGCCGCTCCGAGCCGCGCCGGCCCCCAGCGCCGCCGCCGCGCCTCCGGAGCGCTCCCGCCGCCCGCTCGGAGGCGGCGGCTAGTCAGGGTTTTGTTTCGGGGTATTTTTTGCTGCCGTTTGGATTTCCCTCTTTCTCTTTTTTCCCTTCCCTTCCCCCCTTTTGGGGATCTTTTTCGGTTTCTTTTTCGGTTGGGATCTGTTATTGTGGGCGCAGGGAGGTTCCTGGAAGTCGGTTTCCCCTTCTTTCTCCTCACCTCAGCCCCCAGACATTAATGGATGCGGGGCAGGAGGGAGCGCGCCTAGTCCTGGGAGGAGGAGAGGGGAGGAGGCTGGCGAGGAGGGAGGGCGTAGGGGATGGCTCGCTGGGCCTTAGGAAACACGGTGAAAAGGCTGGGGCTTAGTCCCAGGGAGGGCAGCCTTCCTCCCCGCCTTGTAGCGAGGGGGCCATCACATGGCTCCCAGCGTCAGAACCCGGCGAGTCTTCCCCCCCGGCCAAGAAGGGCTCCTCGCCACCCTCTGGGCCCTCCCGGTCTCACCCCATCCAGGAGGGGCTCTGGGGGGGCCCGCGGGGACACCGGTGCCATATTTAGTGGAAACGGGGGAAAATAAAGATGACACTTGACCCTCCGCGGGGGAAAAAAAAAAAGAAAAAAAAAAAAAAAGAAAAAAAGTCTGTCGCAAAGTGTAGGAGCATCTTCCCAGAAAGCCTCCGGAAGGGGGAAAAGGAAGGGGGAAGGTAGGGGGGAAAAAAATCAAACCGGAGAGGGAGATGGTGAATTAATAAACTTCAGACTTCTGTCCGCAGAATGGTTGAGAGACATCCTTCCCTACCTCTCCCCCATCACTCTCCAGAGTATAATTTACTTTAGAATGAAATAAAATATCTCTTGCTATCGACCTCACAAACTTTAAAAGAACAGCCTCCAAAACACACCTCTATTCTCAGTTAAATTGTAAGGCTATGGTTATTAAAGAGAGAGAGAAGCAGCTCCCTCCATTATGAGAAACACTCCACTCCCTCAACTATGAGAAACACAGAGAATTAGCGTTACCTCCTTTGTATGTAAAGGAAATAAATTCACTGGCCTTTAGAATGGGACTTTCGCTTTAAGTAGGAGCAACGCCCCTGAGAAAGCGATAGAGGATTGCTTGCTAATTCAGTGGCACTCTTCCCCTTTTCAGGTGATCTACGATACGACAGAAGACCGGGGCCCCCTTTAAGTAAAAGCTGTCAGGGAAAAAAAAAAAAAAAAAAAAAAAAAAGACTGAGAGAGAGAGAGAGAGAGAGAAACTCCACTAAATAACCCAAACAAAAAACACCCCCCCCCCCAAATTTGGACAGAAATGCAATTACCATGGTGTTAAAAAGAAAGGCTTTGAAAAATCCCATCTTTCCCAGTTCTGGTAGGATAAACCGCAATCAAGATCCGACTGGGATGGGAGTAAAGGAGCATTTCTTTCTTTGGCAGAAATCGTCCTGAGAAGGGCAGACTAATGTATAAAGTCTCATTGATCAATTCACACTTTGCAAACAAAGTACACACCCAAATACGTTCTCGAAATACGTTTTGGTTTGTCGCTACACTGTCCTAACCCAAAGCTACAAGCCACCCTGTTTCAAACCCAGTTCCATGGATTTACAGCATAATCCTTTCTACTATTTCCAAATAATCCTATTTACATTTTGTTCACTACTAAGGCGCCTGCAAGACAATACCACCAAAAGTTACAAAACGGGGGGGGGGGGGGGGGGGGGGGTGGTGGTGGAATAAAAAGAAAAAAAACAACCCTCTAGATCCAGCAAATCGCTGGGGTTTTTTTCTGCACAAATATAGGTATCACTCAGATTTACAGTTCCTACAGTTCATAAAATCTCTCTTCGAATTAGTTTTAAGGTCCTCGGGAAGCTACTAAAAGAAAGGTAGATAGGTTTCTTCGTCTTCAAGAGGTTTCTCGTCTTTACAAAGAGTTACTATTTTATCTTTCTGCTTCCTTCCCCCCTCCCCTTTTATTCTTTATCTTCTCCTAGCCTGAACGTTTAAAACAGTCTTTAAAAAAATCATGCTCTTAAGTCTGAAGAACGGTGAAGTTTAAAAATGCACAGGGAAGAACCACTGTAGCTAGAAACCAAAGGAGCCGGGGTCTGCCCTCGATCCTCCTCTAGCAGAACGCACGGGTGTTTCACTGGGCGTGTGACACCGGCGGCTCTTCGACAGCCCCGAGTTCCCGCGGGCCTCGGCTGGGGCGCGGCTCTCTCTGGACGTGGCCGACCGGGGTGGCATCGGGGGGGGGTGGCATTTCCCTCGGCAAAATCCGGCCATCGGCGGGGCCGCGGGCTCTGCCCTGTCCCCCACCTCGCGGTCGGTCCCGCTCCGCGCCGCTGCGCTCCGGGCATTGCTGTGCGCGGACGGGGGATGCCATCTACCGGCAAGGAGCGCCGGCGGCGGGACCGTGCGCGGGGCAGGGGGCCCGCCTGACCTCCCTGTCCAAAGCAGCCCCCGAGAAAGGCAGGGGCGGGCAGGAATCCCCCACTCAGCGACTGAGCGGGACCCCGACACCCTAAAGAAGAGTTTTGGAGCCACTCCGCGAAAGGGCTGGAACTTCCCGGACCACCTTACCACCTCCGTGACGGGGCTCTCTGCCCACACACCCAACCACCAAATTACCACCATTGACACAGGATCTTGGGGGCTGTCTTCTACGGCTTCCTGCTAGTTGTGAATTATTTGATATGCATCTAAAACCACAGTTGCACAGAAACAGGATGAGAAATACAGTTACTCAGCTAGGATTTATACTTTTTTTGTTTGGGCATATTAAAATTAATCATAAATTTTAAATTATTATGAATTGTAATTTTTGTTATATATTATACACACAATTCCTGCATGCATATACAGAACATCCACATTTTACCAGTGCAGCCCAGGCCTTTATTAAAAATCAAAGATTACCCTGGGCACTATGCAGGTCATTTTCAAGCAGCCACACAGGCACACTGGCTGAGGTGCTTGGAGTTTTCTGGAGCTGCAGAACTGGACTTTTTCTTAATGTATAGAACCAATTTTTGAATAATTTACATTTTCTGTGAATGTTGTATCATGGGTTAAAGATTGGATGGAATTCTGAGCTGCTAGTGTCATAGAATAAATAAATGCTCCAACAATGACCTTGCAAAAGGATGGCAGTGACCATGACAGAGACTATAACAGTGACAGTGACAGCTGTGGTCTTCTTTGCCCAGTGTAACAGTCACTGCCATTTTATCTCCACTTTTTTGGGTGTTTATTTTCCCCTGCTCTTGCCATGCAGTTTTGGGGAAGGTAACACTACCTTTAAACCTCCTGTGGAGGCCAGGATTACAATGTCTATGTCATCACAATGCACTGGAGAGGGTTGGCAGAAGTCACTTGAAAAACCGAAGAAAATCTGGGGTTCCAGCCATGTCTACTGCTGAAAAAGGGTTTATCATCCTTGGAGGTGACCTCCCCTCTACTCCTGTCAAACATTTTTTTCTTCTTGACCAAGTTGGTTTGGTTTATATTTTTGGTTGGGTTGGATTTTCTCAGGGTTTTGTTTTGTTTGTTAGTTTGGGTTTTTTTCTCCTTTTTCTATAATTCTTGTGGGCTATGTACATTTTTTCTGACAAGTGGAAGTGACTACCTTTAAGGCCCTTTGGGCTTTTAATTTCTGTAAAATGTGATTTAATGTCCTCGTGATGTTCTGATCTTAAGAAACATTTTTACTAGCTTAGAGCAAGACCCATCTAGCATCATAAACTGACTTCAACATCAGCTAAGACCAGATGTTTAGGGAAGAATATAGGAACAAGACAAGTGTGTAACATTAATTCCTAGCTGCCAGAAATCTAGGTTTCAAACTGTTCATTTGTTTTAAAGCAGAGATAATATCTGAATTTAACAGCCTGTGAGAAAATTTATTCCACAAATTTGTCCAGTCGTTTTTTGAACTCATATACATTTACACCACTAAACATATTCTGTGGTGAAATGCTCCTAAGCTTTAACCAAGAGTGGCAAGAAGTGTCTCTTTTCATTTGCTTTATGCAAGTCACCTGCTCATTTAAATGTGACATGTTCTCATTTTTGTCATGGCAGAGACAAGGAACAAGTGTTGCTAAACACTTTCTTCCTGCTGTTCATGACTCCATAGATTTTATGACAAATTTTTTCATTGGTCACCTTTTATACATGCTGAGGAGTTCTCCTTCAGAATCACTAGAGTAAAACAGAAGTAATTATGTATTCATGACAATCTTTGTCATTCTCTCCACCTTTATTGTTGTTCATCTCACCCCTATTATTTTCTTAATAGTCCTTCAAAACAGCAAATTTATCTAAATTTGCTTTGCCAGTTTTAATTTCAACTTATTATTTCTATGCCTTAAAACCAGTAACTCTTTCCAATGCTGGTGGAAGGATATCAGATTTACAAAATTAAGCACTGGCTACTGGAGCTGATATAGCAGAGTGCTTTTCACATGAAAAAATCATGCTTTTTTAGGTTACCTTTAATTCCATAACTCCACCAACTACTGAAAACCCTTCTACCATTTTCCACATAAGTCCTTATTTTTTTTGTTGTAAACAACCTTTAGCAAACTAGGAGGGAGATCCCATAATTAGTGTCTTAAATATTTGAGATATTTTCTATTTCATTCTGTAGAGATGGAAGTATGCCCAAAAGAGTACAAACTCATTCATAAATTCAGTGAATATTGGCAGGTATATTCTTCGTTCACTTAGAAATCCTTGGGGATAAGCTGTATTGTGATCAAGAACAAAGATCAGTTTTTCCATCCAAAACTTAGTGGGTAATGGGTTCCTGCCAGGACTTGAGCAGAAATAGCAGGTAGCTGTTGCAGAAAGAGGAAGGCCCTTGCCTTGTTCAGCCTTTCCATCTCTTGCCATGCATGCTCACCACTTACCTCCTGCTGAGCACCTGCTGGACCAGGAGGTCTAGAAAATCAAGTCAAATGCAGAATGAATAAAAATTTTGCAGCTGCCAAGGCATTAATCAAAGGTTGCATGATGGCACCAATACTTCTAAAGTGGGCCAAACTTAGTCCTGATTCATCCTGGGCTAAATGTGATACATTACACATTTACACCTGTGTAGTGGGTATGTTGTCTCAACAATGTTTTGACTTGTGTTAATTGTTTAAAGACAATACAAAGACGACTGTCTTAGCAGAGGTCAAAATACTTCTGTGATCATGGCTTGAAGGACTCAAGTCCTCTTGAATTCTGTGTATAGGATGTCTTTAGGAATAAACAGTTTGTCTAAGTCTCTAACATCCAAGCATAATTTAAGGTATCACCTTTTTCATGCATAGCCAATAAAGGATATAGTGATTTCTACCTCTTACTTATTTTCTAGCAAGGTATTTGCTATTGACTAACAGGCAAGCCTTTCTTGGTGAGCTTTTAGCAGTCTTACTAACTCGAATTCCCAAATATCCTGCAAAGCCTGTTTGAACCATGCACAATGAAGGCAGGGGATTCTTGATGTAGCCCTTCTCCAGCTACTCCTCAGTAGGACTCTGCAGGGTGTTACAGAGAGAGGCATCCTGGAAGTCGTAAAAAGCCTGTGATATGGTTTGAAGCCCAAGTATTTTGGGTTGCTGAGTTTAAAAAGTACAGTCACAGAGAGAGAAGGACACTGCTGGGCAGCAGCCTCTCTTCCTTGACACTAAGTCTATTACAGATCATTTCTGTGGCACATGATACAACATGGTAATACATGAGATGGAAACAGCACCAGACTTAGGTTGAATCTTTCTGGGCTCCTATCAAAGTTTATATATTTTACATCCCTTAAAAAGTTTCCAATTCTTCAGCGAGTCTAATGTCTAGATATCTGGACATGGTTTCTTTTCCATTCATTTCTCTCTCTCTCTCAGCATTTTTGGTTCTCTACTACATAATGCTGCTATTTTCCTCCATAAAATTGCTAACACATGGGTCAAAATTACTTAGTGCTTTTCCCCTTATGTCCTGCAGTTAAATACGGCACTCTTCTGAACAAATGTTTCCAAATGAAATTTTAAATATCAGATTTTCTTCACTGCCTAAAGCCATGTTTTTTTGTCTTGTTGTTCCTGGTAATCAAGACAAATATTGCTTCACTGTAGTCTGATCACTTATGTTTAGGATCTGTGATTAGTTCCTTCAATATGATACTAGCACCTCTCCTCAACATGCCCTGTTATTACTTATGCAGCACTGGCCACAACTTTCAGGAGAGCTTTTCCACTGCCATTTTGAGAACAAATGTCATTCTTCTGCCTTTAAACTTCCATGTAATTTAGGAAACATTTTCCAAGTAACCATTTTAATGATCTTCCTCCAATCCTATGCTGTTTTGGTGTAGCTAATGAACTTTCCTTTAGTAATGTATATTCTTTGATGTTTTTGAGGTCATGACTTTCACTCTTTTTCAGAACTGAAAAGTTGTTTACTGAGTTCAGGGTCCATCTCAGTGGTACAGCCCTTGGATCTACTTCATTTCTCATAGAAGTTCTTCAGCCAATACTAAATCCAGGTTCAGGCTTATGCTTCCCACTATGGAATCACAAAAGAACAACTGAAAAAAATAAGCCAATACTTTTTTAGCATGCTAAAATACTTTTTCTCAGATGTAAAGTTTGTTTTTTGTAGGTGTCCTGTTTGATCTGTGAAATGTAACCAAATCTTAGAGCCCCTTGAACTGCCACTTTTGAATCCCTTTAGCTGTGTCCTGATACAACTCAGCGATGTGGTTTTCAGCTTAGTTAGTCTTCAAAAATCTCACATGAGGGCATATGAGATCATATCTCTAGACCAGTTGATCCTAAAATGACAGCTGTAACAGCATTTTCTACAGTTTCTATCTTAGAATAATCTTTCTGTGATTAATTTTCACTTTCATATTTTAGTCTAATAAAATATTTTGCTTGTTTGTAATCATCATTTGGCCTAGCAATTCTAGACTATTACACATATATGGATGGCAGACTGTAAAAAATCTGAAGCAGATTTATTACAAATTCAGGTTTGTTCTGTGTTTTTTCATCTTGGCTCTCTTCACTTTTTCTGCAGGTACATTGGCAGTTTCATTCTGCAATAAATTTATAAGCTTTCTTTTTAGTTCCTAAAAAACTCTGTCTTCTCAAACACCCCTTCTCCTAAATCTGCTTTTGCCCTCTCCTTCTGAATGATATACTGGGGTTGCTAGTCTAGGTAAATAATATGGGCTTCCCCTGCCATCTTTTCTTAGATACAGTGGACCATATTTTTGGAGGTTCCCCCACCGTCTTTTACAGTTGTTTGATCATCCCCTAATTTTCATCTGTGATTCACTTGGTGGGAGGCACAGAGGCTGCTGCTCTTCAGCAGCACCTTTTGAATCACCATCCCCCTGAGAATTTCTACTCCCACCAGATGGGAGACATCTTGGGATTATCATTAATTTTCACTAATTACAAAGGCCTTGATTTTAACAGGATCAATATCTTTTGCACAAATTATCACTCATCTCCGGTGTAGTGAAAAGATAATGTAAGAGCAAACTAAATTTACAGACACACTAAAAAGTAGTGCCTCGGCAAAATCTTGGCTCTGGGGATTAGTAACAATGTTAATCAATGAAGAAGGATAGATTAATTATTAACACAGTCTTACAGAAACAAGACCAAAGAGAATAGTTAACTGAGGATATTCCAGAGAAGAATCAGTATAAAAGGCATAAAACCACAGGGTGAGAACACAAGGTCAGCAGTATTTCTACTGGTCCCAGTAGGGTCATCAGGCTCAGCTGAGGTGGCTACTGGGACCATGGAGCAACAAGGCTCCTCCTCTCTTGCATCACTCTGTGAGCACGTGTAGCGCTAATGAGAAAGCCAGGCTTCTTCCCCCATAAATCTGCTCCTGCCCTCTGCTGTGCAGCATAGCTCCTTGCAAGGACTGCTTTGCCTTCTGCTGGAGCCAGACATGTGCGTTCCCCACGGCTGTGAGATTAGTCACACTCATCAGAGTAAACTCAAATACAGTGGCAAACTTGTGGGAGACTGAAATTGTAGACTGTGAATGATCTCTGCCTCAGAAATGCAAAATGAGGAACAAAGTTTACATATACTCAAAGGCAGCAGCAACTGTGTGAGTTAGGGCCTGGGAGGTGCATGTGTTTGGCTCTCAGAATAGGACAAAGACTGGCAATACATAAAAAGTGTAGATTATGGCCTCAGTGAGGGAAAACAGCTACAGGGGAACATCTCTGAGGGATCCAACAAGGGCACACAGATGGTGTGTGCCCTCTGTGACCAGCAGCAAGGAGCAGCATGTGGATAGTTTATAAATTGCAATAACATAACAGAGGAGGAAAAGCCACAGGGAAAAACACACAAGGTGGAAGAAATAAAAAGAACAAGGGTTACACAGATAGCGGTGACTGAAAAAAACTCAGTAGTTTGGCGGACAGGGGCAGCTGGGGGGGTTCACTTAAGGGGCCCCACCACAGAGCTCTGCACTGGCCAGCTGGGAGGAAGGAGGCGAGTTGCTGGGGACAGAGGGAGAAGCACAGCCATGGGCTTTGAGAGGGGGCCTGCACTACAAAAGGGAGAAAGAAACATACTGCTGTTGGCTAGCGTGAAAAATAATAAACACATAATTTGTGAGGCCACATCTGGAGCACCATGTCCAGTTCTGGACTCCTCAGTACAAGAAAGACAAGGAAATACTGGAGAGGGTCCAGCCACACGAGCACAACTGCTGGGGCACCTTTCTTATGACAGCCTGCTGGAGTTGGGCCTGTTTAGTCTAGAGAAGACTAAGGGATCTTGTCAATACATATAAATATCTCAAAGGCAGGTGTCAAGAGGATGGTGCCAGACTCTTGTTGTGCATAGTGACAGGACTAGGAGTGATGGCCATAAGTTAAAACACAAGAAATTCCACCCCAACATGAGAGATAACTTCTATATGTTGAGGGTGGCTGAGCACTGGAACAGGCTGCCCAGGGAGGTTGTGGAGTGTCTCTCTCTGGAGCTGTTGAAAACCCACCTGGACAAGTTCCTGTGTCACCTGCTCTGGGTGTTCCTGACTTCGCAGGGGCATTGGACTGGGTGATCTCCAGAGGTCCCTTCCAACCCCAATGGTTCTGTGACTCTGTGATGCCAGACCATGGATGTCAAGCCTGCGGTGGGGAACTTCCCTGGCAAAGCTGCAGGTAGCAGGGTGGGTAAGGGGGCAGCAAAGTGAGTAAGGCATGGTAATCTGAGGCATGGTGAGGGCAGGCATGGTGAGTGCTGGGTGCTGTCCTTTGCCACAACAACTCCGGGCAGCACCAGAGGCTGGGGCAGAGTGGCTGCAAAGCTGCCCCCAGGAAAAGGAACTGGGGGTGCTGATCCAAACATGAGCCAGCAGTGCCCAGGTGGCCAAGAAGACCAATGGCATCCTGGCCTGTGCCAGCCACAGTGTGGCCAGCAGGAGCAGGGCAGGGATTGTCCCCTTGTACTTGGCACTGGTGAGGCCACATCTCCAGGGCTGTGTCCAGTCCTTGGCCCTTCACTAGGAGGAGGACATTGAGGTGCTGGCAGAGGACCAGAGGTGGCCAACAAAGCTGGTGAAGGGTCTGGAGCACAAGTCCTGCAGGGAACAGCTGAGGGAGCTGGAGGTGTTTAGCCTGGAGGAGACTGAGGGGTGACCTTATCACTCTCTACAACGACCTGAAAGGAGGTGCAGCAAGGGGAGGGTCGACATCCAGAGGAATTTCTTCACAGAAGGGGTGACAAGATATTGGAGGGGGCTCCGCAGGGAGATGCTAGAGTCACTATTCCTAAAGTCGTCTAAGGAAAGACTGGCCGCGGCAGTGGGTGCCGACCACGCCGCAGGTCTTTCCCAACCAGGAGATCCCGGGATCCCACGGCCCGCCCCGAGGGGCGCCCCCTGCCGGGCCCGGCGCGGCGCACGCGCGGCCCGGCGCGCAGGTCCTTCCTTCCGGCGGCCATCTCGCAGTGCCCGCGTGTGGATCCCGGCCCCGCGTCCTGCCCGCCGCCTCCAGCCGCGCTCAGCGCCCCTCCGCTCGCCGAGGTACCGCGGGGGCGGCGGGGGGCGGCCGGGAGGGGAGCGTGACTCGGCCGGGGGCGGTGGGCGGCGGTGGTGGTTGGAGAAAGGGACGGCGGTTACGGGCCGGGCCCGGCGGGGAGGCTCGGCTGGGCTCGGCGGCTCTGCCCACGATCGGAGAGCGCTCCGGCCCGCTGGCGGGGCGGGGCTGCCCCCGAGCCGCGTGTGGGTGTGTGTGAGGGGCGGCTGCAGAGCCCCCTGCGCCCACGTGCCCCCCCTGTGTTCCCACACCCGCTCTTGTTGTTCCCGCAGATGAAGGAGACCATCATGAACCAGGAGAAGCTGGCCAAGCTTCAGGCCCAAGTGCGCATCGGTGGCAAGGTAGGAGCCGCCTCCCTGCGCTGCCGTCGGGATTGCGTGTCCCTGCCCGTATGTCGGGCCTGGCGCAAGGGGTCCCGGAAACGGGTGTGTGGAGCAGCCCTGAGTGCTCTCAGCTTCGCTGGACTGTCCTCAAGGGAATCTGTGCTCCTCCAGGGCCCTCTCAAGTCACTTTTGTAGGTGCAGTATGCAGTAGCTGAATCTCCAGGCCTTTCTCTCTGTGTATGTTTTGTTGCAGCAGATTTAATATTCTGTGTTAGGGTGAATGGGAATCTAATAATCAGCAAGGTCAAGTGCAGGGTACTGCAGCTGGGTCAGAGCAGCCCTGGTACCAGCACAGGCTGGGGATGAACAGATCCCAGCAGCCCTGCCCAGAAGGGCTTGGGGTGGTGCTGGCTGAGAGGCTGGACATGAGCCAGCCATGGGCACTGCCAGCCCAGAGAGCCACACATGTCCTGGGCTGCATCCAGAGCAGTGTGGGCAGCAGGGCCAGGGAGGGGATTCTGCCCCTCTGCTCTGCTCTGCTGAGACCCCACCTGCAGAGCTGCATCAGCTCCGGGCTCCCAGCACAGGAAGGACAGGGACCTGTTGGAGCAAGTCCAGAGAAGGGACAGCAAGCTGATCAGAGGGCTGGGGCTCCTCTCTTGTTAGAACAGTCTGAGAGAATTGGGACTGGTCAGCCTGCAAAAGAGAAGGTACCGGGGCCTAGTTGTGGCTTCCTAGTACCTGAAGGGAGCCTACAAGAAAGATGCATCAAGACTATTTAAAAAAGCATGTAGCAGCATGTCAAGGGGGAATGGGTTTAGCTTGAAAGTAGGTTTAGACTGGATATTAGGAAAAAACTTTACTGTGAGGCCGGTCAGGCACTGGAACAAGTTTCCCAGAGAAGCTGTGGATGCCACGTCCCTGGGGGTGGTAAGGGCTAGATTGGATGAGACTCTTGAGTACCTTGGTTCAGTTTAAATCATCCCTGCCTATGGCAGGAAGGTTGAAAGTAGATGGTTGTTGTAGTCCTCTTGCAGCCATTCCATGCTAATTCTAGGGGCTGTTTTAGAAAACGTGTGGGCTTTGAAGTGAGTATACCTTACAGCAGGTGAGGTTAGGTGTAGTTTTCATAACAGATTTTAGAGATCTTATGTTACTGATTCGGAAATACTTACGGTGCTCAAGGCAGTTTTTTGCCTTTCTGCCCAAAGTTGAAAATTCTATACTTGTCATACTTCTTTTAATTGCAGACTAATATAATGAGAGGAGCTTTATTTTGTTATATCTGAATATAGGTATTCGTGTTGTGTGTTTACTTATAATGTGAGAAAAGTATGTTTAATATAGTCATATGAAAGTAAACATTTTAATTTCAGTGTCAGTCTTAATTCAGGAATTTTTCAGGAATCTTTCATACCCGAGGGAGTATACACAATGTTCTAGATTACAAATTATTCAACAGAACTCTTGCTGACAGAGTTTCCAGGAGCTTTCATTCCAGTGTTTGGTTTTTTTTCCCCTTTTCTTTTTGCCAATTGCTGGAGATTTAGGCAGCCTAAAACAGAGTTTATATAGTAATTAACGACCTTAGTAATTTTTGCATATTCTTGGTATATGTTAATGGTTAATTAGAGAACTCCTGTATTATTTTGCTGGTTATATGCATGTTAACTAGTGTATGTTTATTGACCATAGAGGCTTTTAATGTCTGTCATGTGAGAGCATGCATTCAGATTACAGTTCTTGCAGCTTGCTGGTCAATATAGGGCTTTTATAGACATTTAGCAAAGCTTAGAATTGTAATTTAATTTTAAAATTGGCCTGTGAAATAGTTGGAATGCCTGAACCTGCCATATTTTTATTTTTATAATGCAAAATTATTCCTGATATCTTCATTGCACTGTTGCCATGTAAGTTGAGATGGATGTGAAGGAGGTACATATTCTTCCATGTTTCTTGATTCAAGATGTCATGTTCTGAAATTTACTGAGAATTTTGTTGTCTAGAGGGACTTAGTATATGCCTTATCTAGCTCAATTCTTGGGTAGACAAGGCACTAGAATAAAGCAATTCTACTACTTTTAGCGGTTTCCAAACCACTGTGTGTGCTAACCCAACAGTAGCAGGGTGTGAATATCAAGTTTTCTAGACAAAAACTTAAATGTTTGAGTGGTAGTTTTCCAAGTGTTGGTTTCATATGAATTTGTCACTAATGTTCCTCATTGTTGGTAGCAGAATTATGTTAGAGTTGTTACTGTCCAGCCAACTTTTAAACTTCTGACAGTAAACTGAAAAGTAATTGCAGCTATTTACACGGCTAGGCAGCAACACATTCCCTTATTAGCACGTGGTGGTTGAGCAGCTGGAGTGGGAGGACTTAGATTAGTAGTTACATTATGTCAAAAAGTAGCTTAGTTTCACTTTTTTCAGACATTTTATGTCAGATTTTCCTGAACCCTTGTGTAAGCAATTGGAGAATGACATTTTTTGCTTTTTCATATAAATAGATGTATTCTAATGTGGAACTTTTACTTCCCTGGAGAAATCTAGAGCTTTGGGTCTGTAGGACAACTTAACCTTTGCTTGTTTGGTTTCTAAACAGGGTTGGTCTCTAACACCAGAAGTATTATTAAAAATGTATTTATGAAATATTTTGGAAGAGTAGGCATTCTTCAAATATGTAAATCCATCGGATGGAAGATGGCTATTTAGAATAAAAATTGAGTATTTTGGCTTTTCTCTTACTCATTTGTTAATGATGTGTTCATAGCCTTATGGCCTCTGATTTTTACCAACATTTGGCTATCATCTAAGAAAGATAATCTAGGAAGAACTAATAACTTTTGGAAATTGCTTGAAACTGTTCATTCCTCAGTTTTATGTCTTGTGATGACTTAGGTTAACAAGGGGAAATTTGCAACTCCCCTTTTCTAAGATGTTGCGGTAAACCATGACATTTGTGGAATAAATATTCTCTGATGGCATTGCTTCCTAAAACTTTATGTTTCTCCTACATGTGCAAATTTTGCCTTAGTGCAAAGAGAAAAACTGCTGCAGTGCAGTTGGGCAGCAGGGTTACATGCAGTGAAACACAGGTGCAGTATGTTAAGTTGACTTGTAGAGATTGTAAAGTAGTTATAAGCCTTTAGGGTTAGAGTTTGTGAGAACTACTTAAGCTTTATCTTGTAATATTTTTTTTTGTTTTTGCAAAGGGTACTGCCCGCAGAAAGAAGAAGGTTGTTCACAGAACAGCTACAGCAGATGATAAAAAACTTCAGTTTTCATTGAAGAAACTGGGAGTCAACAATATTTCTGGAATTGAAGAGGTAATTGCTTCAAAGGAAAAAAAAATATATATTTAAATAGAAAATGTGTTAAAATAAATTTTCTGGTAAGTAACAAAGCTCCTAAACTTGTCTGTAAATGATCAATAGGTCTTCCTGGAGCTTTAAGAATTTTAATTTCCTGTTAAATTGAAAAATCCTGTTAGACTGCTTCAAATACTGGATTTTTTTTCTTGCAGGTAAACATGTTTACCAATCAAGGAACAGTCATTCACTTCAATAACCCAAAAGTTCAAGCATCTCTGGCTGCTAACACTTTCACTATCACCGGCCATGCTGAGACAAAGCAGCTGACAGAAATGCTGCCTAGCATCCTAAACCAGCTCGGAGCTGACAGTCTGACCAGCCTCAGGAGATTGGCAGAAGCCCTACCCAAGCAATGTAGGTTGAAACTTGAATGTGTTTCATGCTGGCAGCTGACATGAGGCTTGTTTCTGTAGCAGCAGTGACATTCCCTGCACTCTTGTTGCCTGCAAGCATGTTATAAAATCTTTATAAAGAAACCAAACACTTTAAAATCAATTTTTTTTGTAGCTCAAACCCAGTGGCAAGCATGACTCAGTAAGGTGAAGTCACCTGTTAGTGTGTCTTGTAGCTGGGTTAGTACTAGAAAACTGTAGCCAGACTTGATTTTCTGGTACTTTCCTTCTTGATGTGGCTGCCATCTTTTGACATATCTTGTTCATTATAGCTGGGTGAATTAATTACTCTGTAAGTGTTAGGTCTTAAAGAAGGATACACTTGAGTCTATCTCTTGACACTTGGAGTGGAAATGTCAGTAATGGGGAGAGGGGCATAACAGATATCTCGTGATTGCCTTTCTCCCTCACAGGTGTGGTGAAAGTATTTCTCCATGGCCTTTTTGATAGCAAGGAAGAAATTACAGGCTATTTATAAGGAAGTACATTATAATTTCAGTATATGTAAAACAATATAGAGAACAGGGCTGATATGAGCATTAAGCTATATACACCAACTTTCTATTCCATACTTTAAATAATAAAAAAGTACGAACATTTGTTCTCCTAAAACTGGGAAAAGTATAGGAAGCACTTAAATATGTAGTATTTGATAAAGGTGCTGCTGCTACAGGATGAAAATCAGGAGTGAAAAACTTGTTGACACTGGGAACATTCCTTGTGTCCTGTGTGTATAGTCTTCCTACTTCCTGAAATATCTTAAGCCCATTCTGTAAATATATGGAACAGCCTGAACATGGAAAAAATGTATCCAATCTTTGGCAGTTTTAATTTGATTAATTTATTGTTCTTCCTTTGCTTTGTTGCCAAAGCAGCCTCTATTTACATTCCTAAAATTGATGGTGCCCTCCTGACAACTTACCAATGAAAAAAATTTTGCTAGAAGTAGTCCTCAAGATATGGAGTAAAGTGTTCTTTATCATGATCCTCAGATCCTTTCTTCTAATGTCACCTGTGTGATAGTAATAGAGCTTGAAAGAAAAGAGTACTTGGAAGAGTTTAGAATGATTGCTGAAGTTCTGTTTTCTGATAACAATGAAAAGCCAGTTATGAGAGGCTATATACTAAGCTAAATTGTGGTGTTTTAGAAGGAGGGAAGCTTGTTTGAAGTGATTACTTTTTGTGTTCTAGTAAATGGCTATTTCTTTCCACTAAGAGTGGATGCCAGAACTAGTTGCACAAAACTTTCTATTCAGCATTGTCAGCTAGCTTTGGAAGCTTAACATCAATGAGTGAAGCATCTGTGATGATTGCAGATGCTAAGGTAAACTTGGGCTGGTCTTGGGGATGAGAGAGGATGCAGGTAATTTAGGACAAAATAACATGGTTTGCTTTTCAAATGTTGTTTTTAATGTTAAGATGCACTTAAGATTTAACATCTTTCTGCTTCTTAAAAAAATAAATGAAGGTCAGTGATGTCCCAAGTCCTTTCAAAACAAAGTTTATCAGTTCTGGTTCTCTAGAAATTAATGTACAGACCTAGTAAGAAATCATCTTTCTCCTCACACTTTTCTTAAAAACTGAGAAGGATTAATTAGAATAATGCTAAGGTAGTAGAGAATAAGAGGCAATGTGACAGTACAGCTAAGAATAGTTGTAGAGTAGTGGCACAGGCACCCAGACACTTGAGATACCTGTTTGTAGCATTATACTTCTGCCCAGTGCAGCAGATGCTCACTGGTCTGCTACAATGGAGATGGTTAAATCTCACGATCTCTGTCAAATGCAATAGGAATGGTTAAAGAAATTACTGAGTGCAAGCAAAGCAAACATGTGGAATAGAACACTAGGTCACCTCAACCACCTAAGGAGTGTAAACTTGTGCAGCCAGTTCCATATTCCTCTGACTTTGTCAGGGAGCGGTAATACCTTTAAGTACTTCTACTTGTGTCTGCCTGCAACTTCACAATTACACCTCAGCTTTCTTTGGATGTGTAGGATAATAAGATCCTTTCTAGTCCTTAAAACTTGATGATGTAAAATATGTAAATTTAAGAGCCATGTGGTAGTCCATGAACTAACCTACTTTTGGGAAAAACTGGTAAAATCAATCTCCACTTGTATTTGGAAATTATTGTTGTGCAGAGTACTCAAGACCTACATACAAGATGGTGACTAGTATGCTGTTTAGCATGCATCTTCTGATTTTACTACTGGGCTGTTTGAGCATTATCAGTAAAAAACGGAATGTAAGCTTCCTACATTAGATAAAGAGTTTTATATACAAAACTGGATAAAGCATTGCAGCTTAGCCCAGAATCTTTGATAATGTTTTCAAAAACACAAAACTAAACAGTAACTCAAAATGCCTATGGTGACCTTGAATGAAGCTTTTGAACTACTTGCTCTTGCAGCTGTGGACGGAAAAGCACCACTTGCCACTGGTGAAGATGATGACGATGAAGTTCCAGGTAAGAACAAACATGCAGTGGAGGAGAAGGAAGTGAATTTTGCTGAGAGATCTTACACATAGCATAAGATCAGATCAGGGATAGTAAGAATGATGTCTAGTGACTTGTTGTCACAGAATTTCTGTGGGTAGATTATTTCATTAATTTCAGATACTGTGAGAGACTTTCACGGTTTAAACTAGCATTTTGGTCCTGCGTTGAAGTGATAGCTACGACTAAGATTATTATTTAATATTTCATGAGAAACTACCTTGTCAGAATCACTGCCCAGTCATTACAGTGAAGTTAAATGCTTTTAGAATTGTGTTTTTTAATGAACTGTCCAAAATTTCTTTGGTTGAACAGTATTTGCTCTGTATTTTACAAGCTGAAAGTTTTTGTGGTAAAAACTTGATATGAAGTAGGACTTAGGAAAATATTCAAACCCAGTATGTTCGGCAGAGGGGAAGTGGGTCAAAATTTAATTCCAACAATCTTTTTCTAGATCTTGTTGAAAACTTCGATGAAGCTTCGAAGAATGAGGCAAACTGAACTGTCACCTCCTGAATAAAATTAGAACTTGAAAAAGCTATATGGAGCTGCTATTTTATATTGTGACTGCCTTGATTTATTTCCTGATGAGATCTCAAGATCTGTGATATTTGGAAACTCCTTGAATCTACAGCTCCTTAGTTACTGCTTGTACACTATTATTTTTGTGGCCCGATTGAACAAAACTATGCTTTGAAATAAGTCAGATTGCTAACAAATTTCTGCCTAGACACATTTTTTGAGTAACTTCTACAAGCAAACACTCATCTTTAATGAACTTTGGCATACAATAAAAATATAAAGCAAAGTTTCTGGTGTGACTTTTTGTCAGAAAATCAGGGAAAAATATTAAACAACAGGTCCTAAATATTAAGTGATCTTAAAATGTTGTGCTTTTCTGCAGAGCATCTTCCTTTTGCTGTGTTAAAAAGCTGCCTCCTGAAAAAAACTTTCTGTGCATAATGAAACATTTTGGACTTAATTGGTGAATTTCTGGCATTGCAGGTTAGAGCTAGGTAGGCTATAAGTCAGTTGGTAACCTACTGGATTTAAGAAATAGAATTGTATTTTAGCAACAGTTAATGTGGCTTAATCTAACACAAAGCTTGCAAGCTGAGGAAGAATTTTTACTTGCCAGCTGCTTGCTGCTGTTCTTCATGGCCTTGGGGAGCTACATGTGAGTGTTAAATTTTTATCTTCAGTGAGTGTTTAATAGACATTTGTATGGTACAACTGTTGAATGGGTTAAACAATACCGTTTTAATTTTAACTTACCTGAAACCATCAGTTATATGGGGGAATGAAGCACAGAAAGGAGGAAAAGCATTAATAAAATTGATAATGGCTCTTAAGTGTATTTACCAGCTTCGGATCTATTAACTAATAATTTGAATGTTTCAGGAATGTGTTGTTTTTATTGCTTTTTGGGTTTTTTGTTGGTTTTCAGAGAAAAATACAACTTTTTAGGTCACAAGAAAAACATTTTACATTCCATTCTGACCTCTGTATAGCTGGAGTTTCCAAGGGTGAGAGCTAAATTTCATGTTTGTGAGTCATTGATACTAATGATAGATCAGAAGCTTGCATGACTGAAGAGCACCCAGCTACTGGCCTCCTAAGGTTGTTTCTAGAGCAGATACTTCAGGAAGTGTAGGTTCCCTGTGACTTGCTGAGGATAAAATTCAAGGTAGGAGTTGCTGTACCCATAGCAAAGCTCTCCGGGTGCCTGGAAAAGGGTGGGTCTGTGTCTGACTTGCCAAGCATGTTTGTCATGGTGTACATTGGGAAAACAGTGGAGGAACTTGTTCAAGCCTTAAAACTCCTGTGGTTTGAGGTAAGACAGCAGACTGATGTGAGCATGACATGGCTGAAGTCAGGTGCAAGAATTTTAGGTAACAATTTTAGAGCACTTGTCTTGGTTTACAAGTACTTCAACAGTGAACTGTGCTTGTACCGTTGAATTAGCTTAAAAAGTGCATGCATTGAATTGTGGCAGTAAGGTAGAAAAACTAGGCCTGTGTGAATTTGACTTTTGAAATAAGGATGGCAAATGTAATTGCTGTGTATAAGGGAAAAAACAAATTCTCCAGAGTAGCTTGCATCCTGTGACCTGTTGAGTAAATAAATGACATGCTGGGTTTTTATGAGTGTACCTGTTCTGTGATTCAGATATGCTAGTCCACGTAAATTACTTTAAGCCATTTTAGCCCTTATGAAATACTTTCTACTGGTTTCTGTCTTACGAAGTAACTTCGGGCCTTGCTTAGATATTATAGACAGTGTTAGCCTTTTTCCCTCTAACAGACATACATTTAGTACTTAGAAAATAAGATCCTCACTAAAGGAGTGTCTTTGAAGTGCAATATAAGTCTAATCTAGTGATCAACACCCGTGTGACATGCCTGTGGAAGTCTTGGTGCAAGGTGTGCTCCCAGTACACTCCCAGTCAGGAAATACTGGCATAATCTGCATCTTCAGACTCAAACTGAGGATAAAGGTATGAGCAAACTATGTTCTTGACTATAGCGGAGTCTAAATGGAAGTAAAGTACCTATCTGGTAAGGTTATAATATTCTTCATGTGTAACTTAGTGTTCAATCCTGGACTCAGTGGTGTGATTATTTTTCTCTTGGTAAGGAGTTTAGTTATGGTTTTCCTAATCTGTCACTAATTACTAGAAACTGAGGATAGTTGTGCTGATGTTTCTCGTCAGGTTGAACTTCTGGGTAACCATATTGTAATTATGCTATTATGGATTCGTATCCCGTTTTACTCAAGGAAAATGGCTCTCCATTCCAAGTATTTTGGACAATGGAGAAATGAAAACAAATGCCTGTGTTTCTACTGAGTTTTTTATTTTTAAAAGGCTAAAGGAGTGTTCAGGTTCTGTCACATTAAACTCTGATACAGCTTAACTGAGTGCAGTGGTGGGTTCTAGTGAAGTTTTTCATAAAGTTTGGAACAGATTTTTGAAAATAGTTTCATATTAGTCTTATGCTTTAAGGGCTTTGGAATGTTTTAAAATTAGCATATTCTAATATCAAAACCCAAACAACAGAAACCTTTTGGGAGATGGTGAAGCTGTGTGTTTTATTAGTGGTGTACATATGAAAAGCTTCTAACTATGGTTTTGAAGTAATACTTATTTTAAAATTCTCAAAGTCACCTTGCATTATTATTACATGTTTGTTCTTCTTATTAAAGGCTTGTGAGTCTGGCTGTGTCTCTTAGGAAAAGTAATCATTGAGAATTTAATGTAATTTGTAATGCACATTTAATATATATGACAAAGGAAGAATATGTTTAAAATGTTCACAGCTCAATACTTGAAATTTGAAATCAATGCTTGTGTATCTTCTTATATCGGTTTGCCTGGAGTGTGGAGGAAGTTAAGTGTAGTTGCCACCTCTCTGAAA
Organism: Calcarius lapponicus; assembly: GCA_039654755.1. Taxonomy (NCBI): domain Eukaryota; kingdom Metazoa; phylum Chordata; class Aves; order Passeriformes; family Fringillidae; genus Calcarius; species Calcarius lapponicus. The sequence goes on along the minus strand of CM077481.1, from coordinate 26,106,760 downwards.
TTTTGTGCTGATACTGTGTTTAGTGGCTGAAACATCATACAGATAATTTACTTTTCCTCAAGTTGTCTACTGTATCTGCTGAAAACCTAAATGTGTAATGGTACATTTGGAATAACAGGCTAGTCTCTCCTTTAAATGTGGGAATAGATTTGAACAAGCTAGTAAACCGGAGAGTTAATATTCGACAGAAATATAGGGAAGTTAATGTTGATGATGACTAGATTACAGCCCTAAGTGACTGGCAAGATGGTGGTATATATAAAAAGGAGAGATTTCTAAGATACATATTGTAAAATATTAATAAGTACTCAGCATGTCTTGAACTTAACTAATACATGCAATTTGGCTTCTAATTTTTCTGAGCTATTCTTTCTTAGTTTTCTATCATTTCAGCCATATCTGTGAGAGTTGCTGAAAATGTTTTCTACTGGATATGATAGTTGTAAGATCCTGACCAGTAACAGAGATTAGACTCTGACAGGAAGTCTTATTTTACAGAAAAGGGAGCTTATGGTGCAGCTGAGACAAGTTTATTTAGCTTGGGTGAACTGTCTGTAGCATGAAGAAGTAACACAATTAGTTTGACTACGAGGTGAGCTCAGTAACTTTAAAGATGGATGAAGAGTGGATGTATATGGAAGCTCTGAGAACCAGGAGTATAACTATTTCTGTGTATTCTAATTGACTTTAAGCTGTGGCTTCTTGGTAACATGGTACCTACAGTTTCATCATGAAAGTTTTAACTGCTCTGCTAATAGTCTGTCTTTATGTGTGGATTATCATTATAAAATAACATTACTGAATAGAAGGAAGACATTTTATGTAATACTATTACTGTACTGTCTTACTGTAATCTGTTTTTTTTTAATAAGAGATTTAAGAGATGTAATTTATATTACATTTACATTGCACCTAAGGTATCCTAGTAGTGAAAAAAACACATTTGAACAATGTTTGTGTAATGCAGGGATTAGTAATACTTTAACAGGTGAGTTACAGCCCAATGTTTTGCATTGCTAGTGAATCCAAACAAATCAGAACAGTTGTTGACCAATTAGTGTTGTAATGGTATAGGCTATAACTGTTAGTGCCTATGTCTGTAACCTCTTGCATGGGTGGAAGGCAGAATTCTAGGATATCTTGCTGCTAATCAGATTGGTTGAAGCTCAGTTTGATCATGCAAAAGTTTTTGGTTGTGATATCCATTAACCAAGATTTGCAACACATCCTCATGCAAAGATTTGATGTGTGCTGTAGGTTACTGGCAGATAAATGTGGAGGTATCTGCTGCACTTGAGATCCTTATTCTGCAATTCCATTGAACAATGCCTTTTTTTCCCCTTCTTTTCTGGAAAGATGTAGTAATGGGCTGTATCCTACTCCAAATTTTTAGGGCACACATGAAGATAACATTCTTTGTGTAAGTTGTACCTGAGTTAATAATGTCTGTAAGGATTATGCTGGAGTCTCAAAAATTTCAGCTCTGCATACCTGATAAGTATCCTGCTTCACAACTGACATGTAACTTGTGGCAAGTGTTTGCATCTGTGTGTTATCACTGGTTTATGATGATGCAATAAGATTAGGTAAGGTTTGAAGTTGTGGAACGTATCAGCTGAAACAGAAGGAGCTGTGGGTTTAAGCTGCCTCTTCAGGGGCTGTGACTAGTCCTGCTATTCTTTCCTGTTACTTCCAGTAACTGAATCAGGAAAATGCAGCTGTAACTGAGTATAGTCAGAACTCTCAACAGTAGCATCTCTCTACAGTGAACTGCTCTTTTGTGATGGATTTCTATAACTGTGTGTTAGCAAGTCTACTGCCGCCTTTGAGAACCCAACTGAGGTGTTCTGAGAGGGCTTCTTGCCCTATTGTGCCTGTAAAAAGAAAGATATTTGGACGTGCCAAAATTTATGCTTGTATGACATTGGTATTGGACATAACGTCTGTGGTATTACACAGAGATTGTCACTAGTAGTCACAGTAGAGTAGAATGGTGTTAAAATGTATGGGGTGATGAATATGCTCCTTGTCTCTTCAGTATAGTTGCCTCTGCAGAACTAGGAGGAATTAAAAGTAATAATCTTTGGATTATTACTCATTAGAGCCACATAGGTGAGTAACATAGCTAAGATGCAAGGTGAGCAGACTTAAGTGGTTAGGAGCCATTTTTATAATACTTACAATGAGCAATTGTGTCTTAAATACTTCTGCATTTGTGCTCATTTCTAACATTGTTTGGCTTCACCTGTCCAGGTCAGTCATCTCATTTTGTTGTGTTAGATTTGTGGCATTCATCTGTCCCCAACAAGCATGAGCCTTACGTATATATACGATGAGAGTTACGTGAACATGTGTTTGAAGGATTCAAACCCAAACTAAAAATGAGATGAAGTGAAAAAATTGAACAGTTGTGTCAGCAGAGTGGCAGGTTTATTGATTTGAGATGTCCATTACAAGTTTTTGTTCCAGGGACAGTTGTTATTCAGAGCACCAGGGAGGAGTTAATTTGACAATTCCTTTTTTTCCCCTCCCAACTGCTTTGCACCAGTTAGTGTTAGGAATCAGTAGTTACTACAGTTCTTTCTGGTTTAGGGAAGCTCCTAAACAGTGTGAAACCAGCATAGCCAGCTCATGTAGCTGGGGTTTGCCTTTAGCATATGTTGGGGGCAACATTTGGATAAACAATTCCCATGTACATCTGCAGCATTTCATGCTCCAGTAATTACTGCCCAGGGGTGATGATCTTTTAAGATTTTGGGGGGGGGGGGGGGGGGGGGTTGGGTTGGGAGTGGGTGTGTTTTTACTGTGTAGAAGCTAGACTAGCTTACAGGTCTCAGGATTCACTGAGTCATCATCTTCCACCAGCATACAAAATTCAGGCTTGCTCAGATGTGACCTTGTGCACGTATACACTGGTGTCTGGGCTGACCTCTGTCAGGATCTGTATTCTAGATGGATTGTCATTCTGCTTAAGTGCATCAGCCCCTGCATTTGTACAACAGACCCTTTACTCACATTACATTTGTTCCTCATATTTTAGCATTGTCCTGTTTTAATAATTTGTACCTTGGAAATAGGTGATTATTTATTTCAAAACCCGTTTTTACTCCTGATTATGTCCCACCTTGGCAACTCTCTGGTTTCATTGCTATATACAGCATATTTGACAGGCAATCTATGTAAGCAGGCTGTAAATTAAATTCCAGTGGAGATGCAAAGCTTCAAGGATGCACTGATACATTTTTCTCGGATGCTGTGGACCTCTTGGAAACAGTTTTGTGTGAGCAGAAAATCATAATGCTTCTAAACAAAAGCCTTTTTGGAGACAATGGTGGTGTTGTTATGCCTGTGATTTTACAGTATATTTGGGATAGATTATACATGGTTGCAGAGTAGATAAGCAATCTATTTTTGTGATACATTTTCAGAAACAATTGTGTTGAATCCCTTAGATTGTAGCATTTAAGACAGTCTAGATATAGTCTAGTGGCTACAAAAGTGGAATGGAACGATCTATGTGGTGTAGCTAAAGCTTGCCTGTTTTTCTGTGGTGCTAGAAGCCTGAGTAAGTTCTGGCACATCAATTATGCCTGCAGACGATACATCATTCAGTGTCCTTTAGCTGACAGCAATACACAAGGTTGAGTCCAGGCATTGGATGGTATGATAGGTCCTTCTAAAATGCTTGGCAGTGGTATATACAAGAATTGGTGTGCAAGTGATGCTGATCTGTAAGCTTTGTTTACTGTTTATGACATAGAAATGCTGATGTGCTAGAAAATTTTGTAGGCTGTGAAAAGCATGTGATGCGATTGTACTTACTATGCTTTGATTTCAGTGCTAAAGGGCATGTTCAGTTGATTTACATAACGAATCAAAACAGTATCTCCCACAATGCAGGTCTGGATTTTTTTTTCAGAGGATTATTTAGGGATTACTTAGGTTTATTCTTGCAGGAAAAGGATGAGCCATACAGTGCAGTCCCACAGCTGTAATCCACCTTGTTGCTGTGTCCAGTTTTCATCTTCCTTTCTGTTGGGGTTTGCAACCTTCCCTGCTGATTTCTGCGTACATGGTTGGCCTCATCACTGCTCATCTGCAGAAGATGGACTGACATGCTTTACAGTCCTGTATGCCTGGAGAGTTGCTAGCTTAATTTGGTGACAAATAACCCTCAACAGAAAGATCTATTCAGACGTCATTCCTAGGACTATAATAATATATAACCCCTAACAATATCTTTGATCTTTAAAGTTCCAAGTGACTGGATTCCTAATTCACCCAGTTATACATTCATTGCCAGATGGAGCAGTGTACTTCCTGAAAGCATTATGTGCTGCACAGCAGGAGGTGCATGCAAGCGGAACTGCTATAACAATACTAATGATGATCATTCTAGTGATGGACAGTGTCTGCACTCCAGTGATTTATACTGTTGTTGTAAAGGAAGAAGGTCTGGTCCACAGTGTTCAGGAAAATCTACTGGAATGCCCCTAACATTAGCTTACTAGTTAAAAATGCAGAACATATTTGAGTCTTTCATTTCAGTAAATACAGTCTGTCCTTTTTTTTTTCCTATCCGTCATTCCTTCCAGAGAATATGGAGTTACATCTGGTTGATGCTAGGTGTAAGCTAGAGCTGTGAATGTGAACTGCTTAGCCAAAACAAGTCACCTAGAATTAAGATAAACTTTCATGGTTGCTGTACTTCTGACATTTTTTGTTCCAACTGTTATAAAACATTGTGGAAGATGAGTAATAGTTGTGGCATTAGTTTACAGCTGTTTCCTCAGGCTGAGCTAAGCATCATCGTCAAGGTTCAAAGAAGTAAGATTCAAGATTGCTTAAAGGTAGATTGTAGGACCAAGGCACAATGAAGTTCCTCTGAAAATTCAAAACTGGTGCATGCAGTAAATAAAAGTTTGTCTCACGTTGTTTCTCAGCTAAGAGTAAGGTCCAGTGGCTGATTTTCATCTTGGAGCTGTGCAACATTATTTCTTACTGCAGGAATACTGCTGGGTTAACAACTTGGGGGGGAAGAAAAAAATGTCATGGGGCACTTCCATCATGGCCCTGGGACAGAGTTTTCCTCTAGTGTCACAGTGAGGAGCCAAGATCATCTCCTGTGGATCATGGAAAAGGTGAAGAGCAGAGGCCCATCTTCCATCGCTTGGCTTCCTGCTGTGGGCACCTGCTGCCTGTGTGGCATAAGGAAGTGTATGATACAGACTTTTTTTTTTTTTAAATGCCAAGGAAAAGCCCACAGGAGGGCTGAAGGGAGATTATGCTCTACCCTGGGAAGGTCTGGCAGGAGGTTGCTGCTTTCTGTAACTGTCTCAGAAATACAAGTGGGGAATTCAAAGTACAAGACAGATGAACAAAGAAGGCAACAGAGTGGAACTAGTAACAGCCCCAGGGAAAACTAGAGCAGACAGGGAAGAGTGTTACAAAGTGCTCATCAAATTTACATGCAAATAGTAATGCTAACATTGTACATGATTAACCAGAATACCCTGCAAAGTCAAACAGGAATGAATAAGACAAAGACTTTGTGCAGTTCTGAAGCATTTGGCTGTTACTACTACATTAAACTGCTGGCAATCTGCTTTGTGAGCAGAGTTCATGACATCTGTGTTTATATGTTGCATGTTGAATTTGGCAAAAAATAATTTAGTTAATCAGGAAAAGCAATTTATTATATATAGATCTTAATACTCTGAAAAAGTGCATACTGTCATTCAAGTTCAAATTTAAAAGATGAAAAATTTCTGTAAGAAATTACATTGGCTGGAGCTTTTGGTAAAAACTTTGGAGAAAATCAGCTTGTAATTAAGATTCTGACTGCAGAATTTTCAAACTCCTCTGGTCCTGTGACAAGGAAACACTTTGGACCCATAGGTGTGGTTCAAAGGTAAGTCTGTCTTAGTGTCTTCTCACTGCCATCAGAGGCTGCAGAAATCATTCACTAGAATGAAATCAGAAGACTGACCTTTCAAAACACTTAACCAATGCTGAAGTTCCCACCACTTACAATTTTTGCCACTATAAACAAAGGAAAATGAATACTGAGAAGTATTTACACCAAGAAAAACAAAAATTCATTGTTGTGCCTCAGAGAAATACAAAGTATGTGGAGTGAAGCATGCTGTTAATATTGCATAATCACCAGTTGTCTGTGCCTTTTACATTTTTTTCTGTGGGTAAGGCTTTTTCTTTGCATAGATTTTTTTTTTTTCCTGTTTGCTAACTCTTGACTAGATTTTCCTCAGGTTGTCTGAATCCTAGCTTCTGAAATAGTGCTGGTTGGTCCCTGCAAGGTCCTCGGAAGAGCCGCGGAAAACTTCACTTCCATGTTTCCTTACCAGCATATAATGTTACATAGTAGAAAGGGCATATGATGCAGGAAACAGCTTCTGAAAAATTACCATCTTCACCTTTGTACTCACTCTTGTGGGAGGTGTTGTGATAAGTATCTGATAATTGCTTGAAATTCTGCAGCAAAAAGATAGAAGAAATTTAAATTGCATTGTCTTAATCTACATTCCTCTTATATCTCTTCACATATAATTAAAAAATGCATTTTCTGGGATATGTTTTGAGGCAATAGCTTAGAATTAGTCAGTTTTATTTCCTGTATGTTATCTCATTGCTGATTGAAATTCAAGACAAAATACAGAGCAGATATTGAAGGTTCATTATTTGGAACAAGTACTTTCCTGTAACACAAATAATACAGGAAAAGGAAACTCTGTTCTTTAAGCATACTGATGTAGTTTTGTCTATACATGAGATGTCTTGCAATTTAAGAAAAAATGGCTCAGGTTATGGTATCTCAAGGAAACACAATTTGCATTTTATTTGCATTACTTTTCAGCAAGTGTGGCAATTCAGCATTTGTTTTTACACAGGACATTAAATCTCAGTATTTTTAATATGCAACTTTATAAATTTTATTTTATAAAATACTCTCAGTATTTTAATATGCAACAGTAATTGGTACTTCATCTTATTTTACTTTAAAATTGCTTACAAGAGACATTTTTTCTGGATTTTGATTATGAAACATTTTTTCTCTCTTGCTTCCAAGGCATGTCAAATTTGTTGTTTCTTTCATCTGATTTAATCATGCCCGATGCAATAAAACTTGTGTAAACTCTACGTAAGAATACAGGTGTCAAAGCCTGGGGGACAGATAATGGAGCAAGGATTTCACCAACACCTGCAAGGTCAGTTACATTTTTTTGCTTCACTTCACCTAAGGCTGATTCCATTGCAGATTTCACTATCTTGAAAGAAATGCATCTCTGCACTGGCTGTCACACTACCTTTCAGAAGTTAATTCTGACCCAGTGTACACCTTCTATGTACCACAGATGTTTCAGTACATAGAGTCAGAGGGAAATTAGGCCATATATCCAGGTTTAATCCATGGAGGTTTGGAATTTTTTTCTACATTTTCCCCTTTTGTATATTCAGTCACTTTGTTATTTCAAGGTTAGCATTTTTAATTCATTATTTCTCTGGCTCTGACTCAGAGAACTTAGCTGGATTGTTCTCCAGCCTTATAGTCCCTTTCATCAGAATCACAGTGCATGTTCTTTAAATAGTGCTCATTTTCTTTGTGTATGGATTTACTTTCAAATAGAAAAAAAATAGCACAGTAGAGACACTATACAAGAAATACAGGAACTTGGAGGTTGGGCTCGCTACCCACGGACTGGGGAAGAAAGGCAGGGATCAATGGTGCATGGATGTCAGTAGATGCCAGACCTCTGGTGGGCACAGTGGAGAAATGCTTGGAACCGTGAACATTATATGGGGGAAAACCCTATGTACTGTTAGGGGAGAGCTGCTGAAAAGTCTCTTTCAAAAGCTTATCTATTATTTGTGCAAAACTGTTATGTCCCATCATTCATTGTAGCTTTGAGTAAGTGCAGAAGTCCCAGAAAATAAGTAAACATTGTCTGATTTTTTTCAACTAATTTCAAAATCTTAATTGCTCTTTTGACTCAACAGGTATACTGGGACATCCCCTAGACTGGAGACAAGAGGCTGGAGAGCAGCCCTGCAAAAAGAGATGTGAGGGTTTGGATTGGGGACAAGTTGAACATGGTCAGCAGTGCCCTGGCAGCCAGAAGGGCCACCCTGGGGGCATCAGGCACAGCCATGGCCAGCTGGGCAAGGGAGGGGATTGTCCTGCTCTGCTCTGCACTGGGGCAGCCTCACCTCGAGTGCTGGGGGCAGCTCTGGGTGCCAAAGTGAAAGTGAGATATAAAACTGTTGGTGAGTGTCCAAAGGAAGGCCATGAGGATGGTGAAGGGTCTTGAGAGGAAAACAGTATGAGGAGCAGATGATGTCACTTGGTCTGTTCATTCTGGAGGAGTCTGAGGTGACCTTATGGCAACCTACAGCTTCCTCATTAGAGGAAGTGGAGAGGTAAGCACTGATCTTCTCTCTGGTGACCAGAGTTTGGACATAAGGAGATGGAATGAAACTGCATCAGGGAAAAGTTCAGACTAAACATGAGGGAAAGGCTCTTTATTAAGAGTGGTTGATCACTGAACAGGTTCCCAGGAAAATGGTCTCCAAGCCTCTCAGCATTCAAGGAGCATCTGGGTGATGCTTAGTGATATGCTTTAGTCTGAGGTAGTCACAGAATATCTCAAGTTGGAAGGGACCCATAGGGATCGTGCTGGAAGGAGCAGGGAATGTGACTCAATGATCTGTATTGTCCCTTTCAACTTGAAATATTCTGTGATCCAAAGAATTACAATGGCTGAAGAAGGCTGTAGTGCAGGAGGCTGTGGCTTTTCATTCCATACAGCTGATACCTGCTTTCAGCCACTGCATGAAGGATATTTAGGAGCTAGGAGATCTGTACTAGCAATTAGACTTTCTTGTACCAAGGAAATTTCAATCTACAATGTGTTGGTATAGTTGTTCCAGGACTATAAGTGGAAGGCAGGAGGAAAGAAGTCAGGTACTGTCAGTGTTCCCACCGATGCCACACACGGTTCATTAAGACTCCCTTCCCCCTGTGGCAGACTAGAGAGAACTGGAGGCATGCCAAGCTGTGTGATCAGCAAGATCCACTTACTCTGTGCAGCTTTGGTGGCATGCCATTTAGGAGGGACTTCCCCTCTGAACATCCATCCCAGCACTGGCGGTCAAGTTGCCAGAAGACTGTGAACACCATTTTAACCAATGGACATCTGAATTGCAACAATCAAGTCTCGTCACTGGATTCATTGTGGCAATACCTTTCTACTCTTATAATTTCTTTCTCATTATTTTCCTTATATATTTTCTTAAGTGTTACCTTTATGCTTTTTTATTATAACCATGGATAACAACACCAAAATGGCTACATACATCCTCTCCATTGCAACCAAATTGTTCTAAGGCAAACTCTACACACGCACACACATGCACATATATATAAAATCACCAATCAATCAGTGTTTTTGTACTCTGTTATAGATACATATTATAATATTGGCTTTTTGCAAATATTAAAATGGATTCTGTATGTGTGGTGTTAAAGTAACTTTGTTGTATAGTTTTTATTTCTGTTGTTAATTAAGCCTAGTGATAGTAGTGAAATTGCTGATATAAGTATGCTTGTGTTAAAATGCCTGCTTGGATGGATTAACATCCAATGAACACAGGATGAGGACACCTGCTACAGATATGCCAACTGTCAGCACTTGCCATCTGAAGACAGGTGAACCAAGGCCCAAAAACCTGGAGCTGATAAGAATGGACTAAAACCACAACCAAGGAATATACATGCTCTAAAAAGGTGGATCCAAGAAGATTTGCTAAATAGTTCTTGTAAACTAGTTTGGGGAAAAGTTTACTATGCATAAGGGTCTATGAATATGCAAGAGGCTGATGTAAGGGAAAATGTATTTAAGGGGTGTCTCCGAAGATAACAGTGTGGTCTTGGCTGAGTGCCAAGATGTACCCGGCCGGCCGTAATAACCTTTGCTCTATGGTCCTTGTCTCCTATTATCCTTTACTAAACTTTTTAAATTTTCACAGGAGAATGTGTTTTTCACACACTGTACTCTACCTAAAAGGATCTGGTCATTACTCAAATGTCTATAGACTATGCTCAGTGTGAAAAACATGTTCACTCTCCTGTGAAAATTTAAAAAGTTAAATAAAGGACAATAGGGAGACAAAGACCATGGAGCAAAGGTTATTACACCTAGGTGCATCTTGGCACTCAGCCAAGAGCACACTGGCACCTTCTGAGATACCTCTTCAATACCTTTTCCCCTACATCAGCTTGTTGCATATTCATAGACCCTTATGCATATCCATAAACTAGTTCACATTTTCCAGGTACTATTTTACATGGCCCCTCCTCGGGTCTTCATTTTTAGAGCATGCGTGTTTCTTGGCTGTGGTTTTGGCTCCTTCTCTTTTATCACTTACAGTCTGGGCCTTGGTCCTCACTGTCTTCAGACGGCGAGGGCTGATAGTTGGCATATCTGTAGCAGGTGTCCTCAACCTATGTTCATTGGATGTTATCCCATCCCAGCAGGCACTTCAACACAAGCACAGTAGTGAAATAGCTATGTCTAGGCTTAATTAAACAGCAGAAATAAAAACTGTATCTTTATAACAGTTACTTTAACATCACACATAAAAAATCCATTTTAATATTTGCCAAAAGCCAATATTATAATATGTATCTATAACATTCAGCACAGTTAATTCTCTCAGGTACTGGATACCTTTTTCCATAGCATTCCACCTGCTCGGGTGCACTTCTAGATCATGCTTGATCTAGTACCTTTCCTTCATGCTTGACAGGAGTCGCCTCCAGGATCTGAGTTTCTGTCCTCTTCCCAATCCTCTTGTCAGTGCCCACATCCCAGGGTCAGGGATCCCAGTTGCCCAGGTTTACTACTGTCTGGTTTCACATCGTGGGCTGCAATATCCCAGCACTGGGCCAGGCAGGTCACCAGGGGCTCTCCTGACTGCTGGCTGAAATCTTCTTGTGCATCCCACAGCTCACCGAGGGATAGAAATGGGGTGATTGAATATCTCTAGCCCTGCCTCCTCCTTCTCCTCCTGTTAAGAGAGCCTTGCTTCCTCCTCATTTCTTCCTGTGTGAACTGATTTGATCTTGCATTTCTTCTGTATAGGGGCGATTGCTACTGTCACCTAAACTGTGTGAAAAACCAAAACTATCTGACAACATTTTAGTGTTAAATAATCAAGGCATTACTTTACTTCTGGCTAGAATATTGTTCTGGCTAAGATGTACAACAGAAATAATTTTATCCACACATAGTCTGGGTGTGCAGAGAATGTAATTTCATGACACGTGAATTTTACCAGATTTTCCACAAACTTTATACAGTCAAAATGAAAAAATCCGTTGGTTCAATGTTCATTGGTTCCAAGTTATGTAGTTCTTAGTATTTGGTTTCAATTAGTTACAAATCTCTTTGCCTCCGATGCTAATTAGGTCCTCATCCTTATCTCTACTTTCCCTGACCAGGTGTCTCGGACCATGCCAGGGATGTTTGGAATGGATGTTCCATTAATGGCCCTTGATGCCTGTTGCTGGCTGTTATCTTTTCTGTCTCTTCTGTGCTGCTCCCAGTCTGTTGAGATATTAAGCTCATCAGGCCTCACCTAGTGGAGAAATGGCCTGAAAACAAACTTCAGATCCCTTCCTCCGGGGCAAAGGTGAACAAACCTGACTAAAGTTATAAAATAAAAAATTTTATACTTACATTTTTTGCAACACTACGAGCAGAGGTTGTTCCTCTGGTTCAGCTGCAGTCTGAGTGGCCATGGTGCCTGGTGGTCTGCTTTCTTCCCTCTCCCCTGAGCCCGCTGTTTAGGGTCAAGCAGCATCCAGGAAAGAGTAGCAAGGGACCAGAACATTGCATAACTTCGTGCCCCTCTGGAACTGCTACACCAGTTTTCCTTCACATATTATGAGACTTTATCAGGATCTCACAGTTGTTCAGGAGTGAGAGGAAAGATGTGTGCTAATGTCTTTACAACTAATTTAATGGGTGAAGGTATGAGTGTTACCGTCTTTGAAAAGGGTCTTACTGTCTCTACTAAATTCAAGGCAGTGGGTTTGTTGCAGAGACCAGACAGCTTGGCTCCTGAGATAGACAAGAGTCTGCACAAACCTGAATTTCTGAACTTTGGGGTAAAAAGACAGGTTCAAGGGGGCACATGGCATTGGTGGTTTGGGAAGGCTGTACCTTCCTAGTACCTCAGCCAGTGGGGAAATGAAGAGGGAAACGTGTGGCTGGGAGTTTAGTATAAAAGGAGGCTGTGCCTTCTGAAACCTGAGAGAGAAATCCCCCTCCTTTATTTAAATAAAGGTAAAGGACCCCTCTGTCTCCTTTTTTTCCCTCTGTCTCGAGTTTGTGGATTTCCAAGTTGTGGATTTCGGAACTTCCAAACCACTGAAGCACAATAATCCTTCAAAAGGATTGGCCCATTTTTTCCCACATTCCATGCCACTCATGACTATCTACCCTCAGGGCAGATGTCTGAATAACCTCCCTAGAAATATCTAAACATGATGTAAACCACACTGAGGAGACGTGCCAGACTTAGCAACAAGAACATGCTCTTCTTAACCATCCAAAGGGAATTCAGAATTCTCAAAAGCTTTTGTAACAGGAGTGAAAATATGGGGAAGATAGTCCTCTCCAATTCTCCCCTGCCAGACTGGACATGACTATAATACAGTCCCAAAATGTAGTGCCTGAGGTAAGGGTAGGAGAGCAGCACTGAACACATATCCCAAATGACCCTCACTGCCCTTGATGTTATCACGCCATGAACTGATGTCACACAGTACAGCAATATAACAATCCTGATCCCCCTCCCTCCTCTGAAAAATAGCATCATGAGGAGCACATATAGAAATATACAGAGGGTTAGGTACAACACCCACACCAACAGAACACTGACCAGTGGCTCCCTACCTAATACAGCAAATACTTAGATCAAATTTGTTTCCAATTCCCCCAATCTTATCTGTAATCTCAATCCTTCCTGGCCCATAGTAGGTGACAAACAAGACTGCTGTGGTTTAGGAATGGTACTGCCCAGTTTAGTGCTCCCACTGAGACCTTCAAACACACTGCCACTTGCTTGCTCATCCACTCCCTCTCTGCTTTCCCCTGGGGTGAGATGGAAAGAGGAATTCGAGGCAAAAAAGGTAAAGATCACAGGTTGAAATAAGAAAAATTTACTGGACACAGCAATGAGGTAAGAAAACAAGCATTAACAGCAACAATGTACAAAAGACAGAGCGATTCACATGCAAAATTGCTTACTGCAGAGTGCCACCAACCCCTGTGCAACCAGTCTAGCTTGACTGGAAGGAATTCTTCCACCCTGGAAGGGACCGCCTCCTTCTCTTAGCAATGAGGTGAGGTGATACAGAGTAAGTTCTCCATCCTAGCCACCTCCTCTCTATCGCAAAAATGAACCCTGTTCTGGCTCCAGCCAGAATAAATATAAACTGGGAGTCTCAAAAACTTCACACACAGTGCACATTTTGGTATTATTAACAATACAGATATCTATCTTTTGTAATGATATCCCTCAATATCTAAACACATTTCTTCCTGTGAATATGTATCAATGATGTGATGAAGTAGGACACTTGGCATAGTGCCACCCACTGCACTCAGTGTAAACATTTAGATGGTCAAAACTGGGTTTATTTACAAATAATTTCATGCATGACAACTGACTCTTCTAAAATTATACAAAATATATTTAAGAAAAGGATGGCATTGCACATTTGTATTAAAAACAGTGAAAGAAGAGGAAGAACACTAAAAAGCTTAACTAAAGCCAGCAAATAGTTGCACTGAGGTAAAGTTACAGAACAACAAACTCTTGTCATTGATTAGAGCTAAACAGCAGTTCAAATCTCCAAGCCAAGATGTGGCATCTGCAGAAGAGCCAACCACTATTCCTTGATATTTTGAAGTAGCTTTAATAAATGAGATTCAATAACCTGCTGAACTAAAGCAGAGAAAGAGATGAGGTTAGTATTTATTTTTTCTCCATTTTCAGAGTTATACTGTTTTTTCTAGCAGATATCTCCTTGTCCTGTGCAATCATTTAATAAAAACCAGACACGTATAAATTCACTCTGTGAATAAGTCAGCATTCCTTCCTTATATTACGCAAAAACAACACCCCCAGATGGGCAAACAATGTTTTTAGGGGTCATCATCAGTTCTTTGGTTTGAATAGACTGATAGCACATGGAAAGCAAATTTTTAGCCTACAAACAGAAAATAGGCAGAAGCATTTATGAGAAACTTCTGTGAAACACTCGGAGATTGAGCTCTTCAAGCAGTCTTCTATGTAAACTCCTGTTAAGTTGTGCTGTGCTTGTTTCAGCTGGGGTAGAGGTAATTTTCTTCTCAGTGGCTGCTTTGGGGCTGTGTTTTGGATTTGTGCTGAATGCAGAGTTGATAATACAGAGATGTTTTTGTTATTGCTGAGCAGGGCTTGCACAGAGCCAAGGCCTTTTCTACTTTTGGTACAGCCACACTGGGGAGGGGACTGGGGGTGCTTGGCAGGCTGGGAGGAGACAGAGCCAGGTGACCCAAAGTGACCAAAGGGATATTCCAGACCATGTGGCACCAAATTCAGTGTATAAAGTGTGGGAAAGAAGCAGGAAAGGGGGAATATTTGTGATAATGTCATTTGTCTTCCCAATTAACCACATAAGCCGGGCATGATGGGGCCTGGCTCTCCTGGAGATGGCTGAACACCTGCCAGTGCATGGGAAGCACAGAATTAATTCCCTGGTTTGTTTTGCTTGTGTGCACAGCCTTTGCTTTCCCTATTACACTTTTTCTCTCTCTGATCTCTCTGGTGGGGAAGTGAGTGAGTGGCTGTGTGGTGGCTTGGCTGCTGCCTGGGCTTAAACCATGACACTGGCTCATTCATAAGCACAAGGCTGTGCTTGGAGAAGCTACACATACAGTGCTCAGCTTACTTTTTGATTCCATTAATTTCTGTAATGGCAGATATTTCACAGCTTTCAAAATGACACCAGCGGTGAGGGAAAAAAACAATAGGGAGTTCCTTCTTTGCATCTGGTTTCCATAACCAAGCCAGATATTATAATTCACTGATTACTGTCTGCCTCAAGATAAACTAGAGCTAGAGATGATCTGACTGAAGAATGTTTAGCAAACTACATAACATCATTCCAGTCAAGTAGGGTGACAGGTTCAGGACGGTTGCAGGCCTTATCTGAGTCATGGCTGCATCAGCCCTAAACACCATTATTTGTGTCCAGTGATATAGAGCCAGGTCAGGGATATTTTCTTACTAAGTATCTGACTTTCTGAAACAAGAACTTTCTCCTACCCATTTTGGCTTAATGCATTTAGAATTATTAAGACTTGTAGGACAAATAACATGTTAAAAGCTGCAAAACATCTACTGGGCCATTACAGCAGCTACATAAATGAGGAGCTGCAAAAATTAATTTTTAAAGAGCTTAGATTTGCAATACTCACCACTCCGATAGCCCAAGGCTACAGCCAAATCCATGGAATTATAGCCAGCATCTGTTTCAGTGGTTGGATCAGCACCATTCTCTATGTTAAGCAGGGATACAATCTTACATTTCTGACAGTGAGAACTGATTGTACATTATTAATGATAATTTGGACAGTCTGCTTACCGAGAAGAATTTTAACACATTTCACATGGTTCCCATGTACTGCATATAGCAAGGGTGTGCCTCCATTCTGCAAAGGCAGAGAAATGCCTCAGACACTTAACGATTAAGTATTCTGCAACTGTTATTCCTTGATACACAAATATGCTTCCATGTACCAGTAAGAGACTAGATTTTATAAAAATGAGGTTCAGTTTTAGATCTTCACAACTTCCATCATTTTTGTATACTGTTCAAATGCTAAGGTCACACTTCTACAAGAAGTCAGCATTGGTCTCATTCTCTTTCTACCATGAAGTCAGAACTAGTAGCATCACCTTCTCCTATCCTATGAAGTTGTGAAACTCAAGTATTTCAGAAGAGGTAGAACAATTTTTAAACTCAAGCCAGTGCTATGTTCTGCTTCAATTTACTGACCAAAACACCCTCTGACTAAATTCAAGCTAGAATCTTACCCAGTCATACTCATTGACATCAACTCCACAGTCGAGCAGCATTTTGACAATATCCGTGTATCCTTTACTGCAGGCCAGTGAGAGGGCACTTTCTCGCCCCTTGCCCAGAATCTGAGGATCTGCACCCTGAAATAAAGTATCAATTTAAAAAAAAGAAGCAAAATCGAGGTTTTACATAGACCTTAACTTTAAAACTTTTAAGCTTGTAGCAGCATTGACAAACTTAGGAATGCAAAACAAACTAAAGAGTAAATGAATTCAAAATCAATTGTGATTTTTTCCTTACATTCTGGAGGAGAAATTCCACTACTGCTATCTGCCCATGAGCTGCAGCCCACATCAGAGGGGTAAATCCTTCTTCATCCTTATGATTGATTAAATTTTCTGTTCAGAGAAAAATATATCACTTAGTAATCCTTTTCTCACTGCACTGTATCAGCTGGTGAAACGTGTTGATGGTAACATTTATTCACTAGAACCAGTGTGACCTAAATCTCATCTCAACTTTAAACCAAAATTCTGTCCCAGTGGTGGTGGTAGTATCTCTGCCCAAGAAAGAAAAACACATCCAACTGACCAAAGAAAAAATTCAGCCTTTAGTTTAATAATTTAAAATTCAAATTTTTAAGCTTTATAAATCAAACTCTGTTTTTACTCAGAAAATTACAAGTTGTCTGTAATCTGGGCTTCACCTTTGTAAAGAAGATAAAGGATGTTTGAAAAATGAAGAGGTACATCCTGTATTATACTGTGTTTTTTCAATAGAGTGGGCCACACAATTTTGCAAAGAATGAACTTGTACAGCGATATAGGTAAAACAACCCCATTCCCCACAAAGTTTGTGTAATCAATAGGGTGGTCTGTGAGAAAAATTAAGGTCTACATTGAGTGCAGCTGGAAGAAGAACTTCTTTTAACAACCGGCTGACAAATATTTCAGCTGGATTTTATTTTAATATTTAAGTAGTTTATAAATCCCATGCTCATCATAGCAGCAAAATAAGCATTTTAACTGCTACCAGCACTCCAGAATTTATTTGCTTTTCATATACATGGCTCATTACAAAGTATTTAGACTCAGTGACGCATTACCTGTTTTCCAGTAAACATTTCAATAAGGATGCACTCAAAGCATGGGTGATTTCTATTAGTGCAGTAAGAATATACTACTAATGTTACTAAATGCTTATATTAGGGAGAGCTGAAGTTTTGCACATGTACTATGTGCAATACACAAATGCCACATATTCAGAATGTGTAGTACTATTACACTGTAGGTGTGAGACATGGCTTACATTAGCAACATGCAGGTCTTTATGCTGATTGATTAAATAGAATTGGAAAGCCACTATTAATACAAGTATGTTTTAAATAACAAAGATAAATTAAAAATAAAATTAAATAAGCTGCTGTGACAGAATTAACATGTTCCTTTTTTAGTACCATGGATTACCTATATACCCCTAGAGAACAGGGAGAGGAAGGGATTTGCCTACTGCTATTAACATTAATGTTTTAATTTAAAATGCAAATGATACAGTGAGTGAGTAATAGATTGATACAAAATATTAGTCCACATATGCAGATAACAGATACCTCAAATGTCCTCCAATTTGTGCCAGAATTGAGGACTTTGTGGCTTTGGTGAAGGTCAAACACAACAGCAAATAAATGGCCCAAAGAAAAAAAAGAAGGCATTTAACCTTCTTCTGTCTCACCTTGTTCAATACGTGTGGCCAGATATAACATTTCTCCCTGAGCAGCCAGCTGATGAACAGATAAAGCTGCAAAAAATGAAGCAAAATCCATGTTACATACCCCAGTTTTCATTCTGCTCTATTTAGAGCTGAGCATCACATGTCCATTGGCTTCAGCAGTACAGAACTTGGGCTCAAGAGTGTAGATGATTTTACCTTAGGCTCTGAACTTAAATCACAATTAAACACTGAAAATTTTCTGAAGAGTTTTGTAGATTTAGGTAATTTTTAAAGCAATGGAGCAGGAGTTCTTGAAAGCAAGGATACTTCCCACACTGACTCTTTACAAAGTAACATGCTGTCTTCCCTGCTGTTTGGTCAGCATCCCAAGATTACTTTAAGACCCATTTATTAAGTGAAAATAAACACATTTTGATAGGGTAAGGAAGTTTAATTTAAAAATGACACTTGAATCACTAGAAGATCTGCCCTACTAGTCAACAAAGGAAGCCTCTAGTGTGTCTCCCACTCTTACTCCCACAATGTGGAATAAATCAGACATTACAAAACTACACACAACTTGATATACAGAGGAAAAAAACAAAGATTGAGGGATTTCTTTTGTTATTGCAGAGATTGTGCAGAAATAACCTCTGATCCCACAGAAAACTGCATGGGTGCATGATTATGGTAACTGCAACTTGGAGCAGTCCTGAAAGGTAATCAGGAGGCTAAATGTAATAAATTACCCACATGACGTAGGAACAAAATTAGCTAATGATTACATTAACTATAAATGTTCACTGTCCTCCTCCAAGTCACCACATGAAAGTTGAGTTTGTTCAGGAAGATGGCGTATTTTGTTCAGTGGCCTACTGCAGCTCCTGATTAATTTTTTCCACGCAAGTAGCATTTTTCTTTACAAAAAAAGTGACTCATAGTTTATAGAGAAAATAATTTACTACAAAGTAAATTACAGCAAATTAATTTAAAAAGGCAATCCTTGACAATTCAGAAAAAAACCCCACCAGAAATAATGCTTCCTTGATCTTCAAGATCTGTGACAATCATGACGTGGTATTCTATATTTACATTACATCTTAAGTATCCTGCAGCATTTACCAATCATCTAATTTTAAGATGCACAATTTCTGAAAACATGGGCATGAAGTACATTAACTTACAACTTAGAATCTAATTTTTGATTTAAAAAGTAAAGGTAAGGCATTTTCTCTTTTTTTTCCTTCTGGAAAATAAACTTCAGTCATGAATTCCATACAACAGTGGATGACTATTTTATGGCTGGACTCATGTGAAATTATCCATGTGGAATTACATGGACAGGCACCTCTAAAAAATTGAAAGGGGAAATGAGTCTCCATCTTCTTTTCTGAGGAGGACAGGATGTGAGGAAAGACTATCTCAGTGGTTTTTTCCTACCTTTAACTTCACTGCAACACCAAAGAAAAAACTGCACAAATTTGTCAAGCATCCAATATACAGTTCACAAAACAATTATTAAGAGAAGGCAGAAAGATACTTACAGTTTACAAGTAGAGGTGTTGTAGAGACTTCATTTCCCCTGTGTTTGTTAGTTAGTGTAGTTGATTGTTTTATTGGTGAGAAATGCTTAGTAGTTGATGGAGTATAAACATGTCTTACTTGGATACCAGGGGAAGGAGAAGTGTGGCTGTTGCATTCAGCTACAATGAACAAAAAACAGAGAGGATTTCAGTACTAATAAGAGCATTAAAAACAAGCCAGAGATTCTAAGTCAAACTAGTAAAGCACCAGTATCACAAGAGCTTTAAAATCCATCCAAAAATTTTTGACATGTGCTTTTCCCACTGAGTATTGTGAAAGCTGAATAAAGGGCTGCATTAATTTCTAGCACAAAACAATTATGCTACTTCATAAGTTCAGTATGACATAATGTCACCCAGAGACAAGTTAGTATCTAAATGAGGGAAGCCTTTGTCTTGATTTTTCAACATGCCTGGCATGGATTTATTATGTAAGAAAGCTCTGCTTAACCTGTCATCTTCTCATAAACACTCTCCAAGGCAATAACATGATGCAGCTGTGGTCATACCTGCACTCAGGTACTTGCTCAGCCTTTGCCTGCTCCCTAACCAGTCCACTGCACGAGTGGAGACAATCTTCATGAACTTCTTCACCAGGGCTCTTCCCACTCCTGGACAAAATTTTAACAGCATTATGAATGCCTGATGAATACTTACCAGGAGGAAAAGAGGACCCACACTAACATACGTAAAATGCAAGAGCAGGTCATTGCTTAGAGTTCAGAAGTTGTTCACTACTGATGTGTTCCCTCACACTAACTTTTCTTGCTTTCCCTTAGAAGCTAATGGCATTTTATTATAGAATATATTTATATGTTGTCTTGGCTTCTAGTTCTCAAAAGTAGTTTTTGGTTTTGAGATTAGATACTTAAAAGACATATTGAAGGATTAAACTCCATACTGGCTTAAATGATTTGACACCAGTAATTAATGACTAGAAGCTAATTAACACACACACTGAATTAACACCACAGAGAACTTTGTGATCATAAATGCAAGTACAAATTCTGGGAGACTAATTAAAAGAAGTAGAGTGTAACAGGAAATGAAATTACATTTTGTTTGCCAATCAAACAGCTACAACTCACTGTAATGAATTAAGAGTCCTACCACATATTTTGGATATCCCTGGATTTGCAGGACTACTTCTAAGGGATTTAAAAGTGTTACCTAAGAAAAACTACCCTGGTGCTGATGGGTGTAAATCTGCCACTCAGACCTGCAGCTCTGCTACTGAGCACCTGGGGCAAAATCAAAAATGCTTTAAAATTACAGTGGCTGAAATGCAGCCAAAGAATACAAGTCAGTGAAACCATCAAAATTCAGAGGAGACCTGTGTTTGCATTTGTCACAGGCAATAGGTCACATGGACTTCAGGAAAAGATACACCACTAATGGTCTGAAATATGACAGCAAGTGATAGAAACCACAACAGGTAAGGGGAAATAGATGGCAGTCCTAACTTTGCTCTGTATCGAGATCCTGAGCTGTGAAAAAGCGTGGATCAGTTGTGATGAAGCTGCCCAGCAGTGGCAGGATTAGCTGCAGGGATCCTGCCCTGGAGCAGCGTTTGCTTCCTAGCAGCAGTGAAGCTACAGTGGCAAGCCTAAGGCTATGACCAGAGGCTCTGTACAGCCACAGTGACAACACACCCGGCCTGTGCTGTCTTTCACCACCCTCATGAAAAGATACAATGTGCTGCTGAAAGCTACTGACATGCTCATACAGTGCTTTCAGCAGTGTTTTGTGAAGAAGCATGCTGCTGTAGGACATGCCACACAGAAGCAGCTTGTTTTCCTAATTAGCATCAGCTCTTACTAGCTTAAGAGACTTTTTGTGCCCCTGATTTTTCAGTTGATATATATATTCGAAATGCAGTATAAAAATTACTATTGGAGAAAAATTTTATATTAATAATCCATTAAACATATAATAAAAGCATTAAAGGAATGCATATTAGAAAGCTGATCAATACACATATAGCACAGAAGCTCTTTTTTTAGAAAGGATAATAACTTAGCAGGATGACACAATACACAGATAATATTTTGTACCATAAATTCAACCTTTAAATAAGACAGATGCAACTTCAAGGTCAGAGTTGACTTGATCTTGAATATTTTTACTGTCCTCCTCATTCAAAGACTTCACAAATCGTGAGCAGACATTCATATCAAATCTATTGGGCAAAATGAATTTCATCCCCATGGTGACACTCTGAGCTGGGCCCTCCTCTGTGCTGGTGTCAAGCTGATGCTCCACTTTAATGTCTGGCATGGGTGGAAGGCTGTAGCTGGTGGTACATTCTTCCACAATTAACTGGGCCCCAACATCTAAGTTTGTTGAAGATGCCATGATCTCAGTCCCGTACAAGCTTCATGCAAAATGATTCTTCATTGTTTCCAGCCAGGAGCAATTCTGACCAGCCAAGCCAAATTTTCTGGACAACCTGCAACTGAACAGACATAACACTGGTTAAGGGCATTCTGGTAAAACAATGCATAAAAGCACATCAAACTTTATTTAAGCTTATGGCGTTTATTTTTGTCAGTCAAAACACCGATGAAATATCAATCTTAAACAATGCATAAAAACACATCAAACTGTATTTAAGTTTATGGCATTTCATTTCGTCAGTCAAAACACCGGTGAAATATCAATCTTGTTGCTGTCCCAAGTTAGTGACCAAAGCCTCTATTTAAGTTTCAGCACCTGGATGTTTAAACCAAAGTCCGTTATTAAGCCAGTAGGAGTTTCATCCATGTGAAATTATGCCTCAGAATATTTGCCTAGTTGCAACAAAAACCCCCACACAACAACCAAGGTT
Organism: Calcarius lapponicus; assembly: GCA_039654755.1. Taxonomy (NCBI): domain Eukaryota; kingdom Metazoa; phylum Chordata; class Aves; order Passeriformes; family Fringillidae; genus Calcarius; species Calcarius lapponicus. Next base: position 26,084,487 of record CM077481.1, on the reverse strand, counting down.
TATACCAAGCCAAGAACAAGCTATAATATGACTTTATTTCCCAGAAACATTAGACTTGAGGGAAAAGTTAAAACAACTTTAAGCTCCCATATGTCTTTTGCAACCTGAGTAAAATAAACTGCTTCTACCACATAAGTAGGAAAAAAATGAAATCCCGTTAAACCGATAAAGGCAACCCCAGAATACCCGTGGCTTCCTCACAGTACCGAGGGAAGTCTGGGGCGGGGCCGCGCTTCATGCAGTTCCCAGCACGTCTGGAGGCGTCTCCTGTCCCTGGAGGCAGCCCGTGAGGACAGGCCGAGAAGAGGCCCCACACTGCCGGACCCCGGGCCCGGCCTCGCCTCGGCTTTCAGCCGCCGCCGCCGCCACTGCCGGAAGTGCGGCCTCGCCGCTCCGCTGATTGGCCGGCGAGAGGCGCGTTCTGATGACGCACTGCCGGTGCTGCCGCCATCTCTCCTCGCGGCAGACGCGGCGTGTCGCGTGCGCCTCGAGCCCGCCGGCGCGTCCCGGGCCTCTGCCGCTTCCCCGGCCTCTGCCGCTTCCCCGGCCTCTGCCGCTTGCCGGGCCTCTGCCGCTGAGCTCCGGCCCGGCCCCGCGTCATGGCCGCGTACAAGCCAGTGGTGGTCCAGGCGTGCCCCAAGCTCGGGGAGAGGATCACGCAAGACACGCTGTACTGGCGGGGATACAAGGTAGGAGGAAGCCCAGCAGTCGCAGTTACTGCCCCAGAATGCCTTCTTTTATTACTTTAGTGCAATGATTTTTTTTTTAACACGTATGAATTAGTTTTTAAGATCAGAACATAATTAATGGGTAAGTTGTAATGCGTGATTTGGAAAAAAATTAAAAGAGCAGGAGTGGCCTATCAGAAGTGAAACTCACTATCATTGTACCTAAAAAACGTTTTGAGTCTAATGGCGTCTTGAATTCTTTGTAGGAAAATTAGCTTTTATTTTGCTGTTTTCATACGTGATGGGGTGCTTATGTGTATTTAACGATCTTTATCCCAATTGTTTTAGACACCTGTTCAGATAAAGGAATTCGGTGCAGTAAATAAAATTGACTTCTCCCCGGTCCCACCATATAACTACGCTGTTACAGCATCCTCGAGGGTAAGTGGCCTTTCTGAGGCTTTTGTGCTGCATTTCTTCAGCTGGCATGACGCCAGGAGATGTAACTCCCTCTTGTTCTGGCAGATCCACATCTATGGCCGGTACTCCCAGGAGCCCATCAAGACGTTCTCTCGCTTCCGGGACGCGGCGTACTGTGCCACCTACAGGGACGACGGGCGCCTGCTGGCCGCCGGCAGCGAGGACGGCAGCATCTGCCTCTTCGACGTCAGCGGCAAAGCACCGCTCAGGCAGTTCGAGGGTCACACCAAGTAAGGCGGGACTGGTTTGTTTTGTTCGCATTCGAAAGCTTCTGTGCTGTGTTTGCACGCTACAGGCTCCTCACAGACCGGGTGGGTTTCTTAAAGATCGCCTTGTTCCACCCCTCCTGCCACAGGGCAGGAACGCCTGCTGCTAGCCCAGGTTGCTCAGAGCCCTATCCAGCCTCGCCTTGAACGCTGGGGCATCCCCATCTTCTCTGGGCAACCCATTCAAGTGCCTCAGCAATATTCAGTACTTACATTAAATTATAGTTGTATGTCTGCTTCACATGCTGCTGAAAATCGGAGTAGAACTGATTTACATTGCTTTTGACTGTCTCATGGAGATCTTACTGGAAAGTAGATTTAAGTTAAATTTAAAATGGGAGTGAGTTCTTAAAAAAATCTAAATATGAATCAAGTATGTAGAAAAGTAAAAACATTTTCTCTTTCACATAGGTGTCTCTTAATATGTTGTGTAGATACTGTCTTATGAGTACATTGCATTGATAAGCACATCTTATTTGATGCTGGTAGGAAAAGAGTTCTAAAATATGTTTAAACAAAAACAGTGAAGAAAAACTCCCGGAAAAGCAGGAATTGCTTTAAAAGCTTCAAAAACAAAAATGAAAAGGTGCATAATGGTAGCGTGGGGTGAGGAAGAAATTAGGAGTTCTGATGTATCAGTGAGGAGAAGACAGTGGTAATGCCTCAACAGGCTTCTGTGCTATGAAAAGTCGATTTGTGTTTTATCTACATAGAACAAGAAGAATCCCCCTTTCAGTGGGAGACACCCAGACTGACCTTGAGAGCGTTTCTGTTTGAGGTCTGTTTGCAAACTGGGTGTTCCAAAGGCTAGGTTAACTTCATCCCCGTGCACACCTGCACTTGCATACCTGTGTGTTCTGCCAACACCCCTTGGGATATTACAGTGATAGCAAGACCTTCAATAGTGATGTTAAAGGGCAAGAAGATTGTTCAAAGCTGCCATACTTAATATTTGCTGTTATAAAAATGAGGCTTTGTAAGTTCTGATATTAAACACTGCACTTCTAGGTTAGCGTACTTTAATTAACTCTTCATACAAACTAACTCTTCTTGAAACATGAATATATTTTTACTTTGGGTGTTGTGGACTTTGTTTTCTAGACCAGTTCATCTAGTGGGATTCCTGTCTGATAAATACCGAATATTTTCTGGTGGTGATGATTATTCATCAAAATTGTGGGATATTCCAAGTGCCACAGAAATCATCTCTTACAGTGAACATACTGACTATGTGAGATGCGGCTGTGCAAGTAAAGTGAATACAGATGTCTTCATAACAGGTTTGGTTTTGTTCTTTATTTATACTTCTTTTGGATTGAGTTGAAGAAAAATGCTGAAAGATAGTTTTTGATACAGTAGAGTCATATTTATTGTATTTTAGTCACAAAGGATCAGTCTGCCTGTGCAATACCTACTTTATTGTTTCCTTTTTTTGCTTGCTTTTTAAGCTTGACACTGATGTTCTAGGGGAAACTGCAGGAACTGAGTTTTAACATCTTTATGGTTTAGTCTATTAGGGTTAACAGAACTTGTGAAAGAAAATACTGTGAATGTATTCTTTGGCTGGGAGTAACTGAAATGTTGTACCAAGTTTCTGGAGCAGGACTCCAGTCTGTACATCCCATAACTGGCAGACTCAAAAATGTGAGGTCATGTGGAGTTACTTGGAACCAGCTGCTTTTGGTTTTCCTAGCAGTAGTTTTGTATCAGTCTGTGGAAAACTGTGAAAAAAACCTAGTTTTCCTTTTTTCATGAGGCACAAAAAGCTAGGCTTCATCAGGTTGCTTGATATTTATTATTACAAATACACTTCATTCATGGAAGTGAAATGAAATGAAAAAAATTACTTTTACAGGCTGACATGTAGCTAGAGCTAGAATTAAAAAATTTGTTGGCCCAAGGCTGTAAACTGACTTTGGTAAGTCACAAGGTGTTTTTACATGTATGATTTAAAGCTATTGCTATTAGCCAGGAACTAATAGTACACAGCTGTTTTAGTTCTTGAGCTAGTTGAAATTATGAAACTGATTTATACTGGTGTGTGCAGGTTCCTACGATCACACTGTGAAACTGTTTGATGCACGAACAAAGAGTAGTGTCATGACGATAGAGCACGGCCATCCTGTGGAGAGCGTGCTTCTCTTTCCATCTGGTGGACTTCTGGTATCTGCAGGTAATTCTATGAATTAGAATTTATAGAATTAAATAAAATATATTTTCTGTGGTCCTCATTTGAAGAATACTTCAGCTACTTGCTTATTGTGTGCTGTTTTAGTTTGATAATGAAGCGGTAGTGATGTAATAATTGGATTTCTCAAATACCTTCTGTAGAAATCTGTGTATATGTGGCAGGTGCAAGTGGAGGTCTTTCATTTTTGTCTTTGTTTTAATATTCTTGTAGTTTCAACTTCCCCCCTGCCCCCAAAATAATTTGTGGTAACTGTTAAAAGAAAAGTCACCATTTAAGGAGAAATACACTATTTAAGGAAAAACTCTATTTAAGGAAGGGTCACCATTTGAGGAGGCGAAGGAGAGACGTGCGCATCTTAGGGGTGATGATCATTGGTCTCTAATTTATTGATCAGGTTACATACTTTTATAATAGTGTTAATAAGCTCATACATATTCTGTAACTTAAGCATTCTATTCGTTAAGCTAAACATCAACTCTTCTTCATTTTTTCAGTCTTGCATTCTACTTTCTCACGCCTCTCTGACTCCTTGTTATCACATTTAGAGATGTCCAAGGACACAGTGTTTTCGCAGGTGCAAAAACTCAGATCAGAAGGCTAAACACAGTACTTTTCTAGCTTCTAATAACTAACATTCCCACAGGTAACAAAATGCAGACTCTTAATTGGCCCACTTCTACAGTGAAGGAATTAACATACTTAGCTTTTGAAAGGATGGGACTGTCTCATCATGTTGACAAGCTTTTTTAGTCTCTTGTTTCTATTCCATCAGAGGTACTGTAACCCCATAGTTTAACGATTTTTTTTTTTGATAATGAGTATGATTGAGAATGGTTGAATCATTCAGGTCCATTCAGAATGGCCTAAAAAAAGAGCAGGCTTGTGCCAGAAGATAGAATGGAAGAGGATGGTAAGTAGGTACAGAAAACTGTTAAGAGGTAAAGGTACTTGTGAAGGAAATACTGCATCACTCTGTGAAAACTTCTTCAGAGAAGCATAAATATGTACATACATAACATTTTTTTGTGCTTCCTCTTCACAGGAGGTCGATATGTCAAAGTTTGGGATGTACTAAAAGGTGGACAGTTACTAGTTTCACTTAAAAATCACCATAAAACTGTGACTTGTTTGTGCCTGAACAGCTCTGGACAAAGGTTATTGTCAGGATCCCTCGACAGGTTGGTATATTTTGTGGCTTCATTATGGTTGCATTCTTTAGGACTTTTTTTCTTTGAAAGGTATTATTTTACATCACTGTTAACCTGTTTGTGGGTTTTGGGCTTTATTTGAGAGTATGTTTGGGGGCCAAGGTACCTACTGCAAAGCTGTCCCTGCTTTTGCAGGGGCCTTGGTCTAAAGGGGCTTTTAAAGGTTCCTTCCAATTCAAACTGTTCTATGATTCTAAGATACAATTTAACCTTTTTCTCTTAGTAATGTGAATATCAATAAGGATTGTGTGTGCCATTTGGGAATGCATATGGGGAACTTCTGAATAAGTGTTCTGTTTTTTAAATCTCCAAACTGACCTTTCCAGTCTTTGGAAGCTAACTACTTTTAACTTTAAGGCAGTTTAATATCTGAAAGTGTACTAGTGTTCACTTTTTAAAAGCCTGGGTTTTGTGTCTTGCTGCTTTTGCTTGTACCCAAGAGTGCTTGTGAACTCTTTGCTTTTTTCGTTTGGTTTCAGTACTGATAGTTGGTGTCTTGTGTCTGAGGAATTAGATATTAGAAATACAAAGTGATGTGAAATGACACTGGATTTGTTTTCCTCCTCCCTCCTGTATTTCCTAGGCTACCTCAGGCTTTACAATTTCGTAACACTAGCTTTTGTCCTTGTAAGATAATATTTTGTTTTCCATTTTGTTAAATATTTCGTGCTTACAACCAAATCCTTAAGGGGCAGCTGGATACAAGAGTATCTACAGATTTACTCCCAGATATCGCTAGTAGATCTTGTATTTAAAATTTAGGAACAAATTTGAAGAGGTGCTGTCTTAGTGTTTTCCTAATATACATTCTGGATTCAAATAATCACTATGCCTGCCTTCAATTTCTTCTTCTGTTCTTGCTCCATTTTCACCTTTTTTGAGGTAAGAACGCTCCTGACTTGACTTGTGGATACCTTTTAACAGAATATTATTGTTGCAGGAGTAATACCCAAGAAGCTCAGTGGTAGTCTGAGGAATGCATTGTATTAATTCTCAGTTTCCTTGAATGATCTGTAGAAGATGAGAGTGATGGAGCTCCTGTGAAGTGACGACAGTAAATCTCTACTAACAGCTTTTTTATCTTTGCTCTTGTGTGTAGGCATGTGAAGATTTACAGTACTACATCCTACAAAGTGGTCCACAGCTTCAACTATGCAACATCCATTCTCAGTCTTGCGTTGTCGGTAAGCGCATTAGAAGTCTTCCTAGACTATAAGTGAATTCCTGATACCTTTTAAGTCACTAAAGTAAATAATTGTTGCTTTCCTGGCTATTGGGTGTTTCAGAAGAATGGTGTACATGCAAAGTAGGGTTGGATATGTTTCTCCTGAATAACAAACACTTAAGAGTTTTTAAGCGTAATAGATTCAAATACCACGTTACCTGACTAGATCAGTGCAATGTCTTGTGTTTATGAATAACAGTTTACATCATAGGGAAAGTATTCACTTTAGAAAGGTGGTCCTTTGACTTTAAGGCAATTGTACTCACCTTTTGCCTTTCAGGAATGCTGTGAGTCCTTTCACATGGCAGCAATAAAAAAAAGGAGTTAATTTGTTGAGAAATTCAGAATAGGGTGTGAACTTGCTTTGAAAGTTGCTGTCAGGTTGGTCTAAGGAAGAAAGAAGATTGTGAGCATAAACAAATTTGTTTGTCAAGGCATGTCTTGGAAGCAGACAGCAGAGAGTCTTACTTTTCAGAAGCACTTGATTTCCAGTGGATAAGTTATCTGCTGGCCAGGAATTTGGAGCCTAGCACCAGTTTTTAAGCAATTCTGTTGTCATGTAGTACCCCCTTATGTAGCCTCTGAAGGACATGTGAATGGGCCTGTGAGGGATCTTTACTACCTTTGCTAATTGTCCTTCTCTGCTGGAATGTAGAAGGTATGTGTGGGTAGTGTCTTCATTTCCTACTGTATTACCTAGGGAGCTGAGCTAAAATAAATTTGGATTTTTTTTTCTTTTGGAGTGAAGAATCCATAGCCTTTTAAGACCCTATGGCATCTGGAAAATATGCAATACTTACAGTTTAGCATCTCTAGAGTGTGTATAATACATTTTTTGAAGTATAATCTTGTTTTCTGTTGACTAAACAATTTGAATTTTAAATGGTCATACAAGAACATTATAATGCCTTTACTGAGTCAAATCAAAGGTGGATCTAATTCCAGATGCTGCTTCCAGCTATAAGCTGTAGCCAGCCATAAGGAAATGCATATAGAAAACTAAACGCAGGGCAAGTGTGTTGATATTCTCCCAGATTCCATTTTCAGATGAGAAATGAACTCATCAAATAATAGTTTCAGTGTAATTCAATTAATTACTATTGTATAAGCCAGTTCTGTCTCTCCTTGAGCTTGATTAAACTTGAAACCTTGCCTAGATTCCTTGATAAGGAGTTCCACATTTCTGATACTTGTGTGAAGAATTGCTCCCTATTGTTCCACTTGAATCTTCATAACCTTCAATTGACGCCCTTACATGAGCCATTCATCAGCTGATCTCCATCTATTCCTGTCATAATTCTGTAGGCTTTTATTATATCATGTAACTGTAGAATGGCTTGGGTTGAGGAGATATTAAAGGTCATCTAGTTTCAGCCCCACTGCCCTGGGCAAGGACACTGCTAGACGAGGTTGCTCAAAGCCCCATCCAGTCTGGCCTTGAACACTTCAAGGGATGGGGCATCCACAATTCTTCTGGGTGAAATTTATACCCACTTAGTTATATAAGTGAAATTACATATACCAATGACTGGCGTTTTGAACAACTTCCAGTTGTTTCTCAAAATCCTGCTGTTCCATGGTAGCTTTGCTTTCTCATAGGTTCTGTTTATGCCTGCTGCATGGTACCTAATAGCCAAAGGTAGTTGTATGCTCTTGAAAAAAACAAAACCTTATAGTTACAGAAGGGTGTTAATGCATAATTGAGCTTGATTCACTAGTCAATCTATAATGTTGTTATGAGCATAGCCTGGATGCTGTCCCTGCTTTGAACAAAGTATTCAGTCATGGAACCTCAAAAAGGTGCCTTCCACATTAAGTCATCTATGATACTGTGATTTGAACCTTGTAATGAAACATAAAACTATAAAAATGTGTATGATAGAGCACATACATGCATGACAGAGCACAGATAAACACTGGGTCCTAACTCTGTGATTTCTTTGTGCTAGCCTGAAGATGAAACCATAGTTGTAGGAATGACCAATGGGGTGCTAAATGTTAAACACAGAAAACCGGAAGAAAAGAATGAAAACTCACAAAAGAAGAGACAACCAGCATATAGAACCTATGTGAAAGGAAGAAGTTACATGCCAAAACAGGTATGTGTAAGAAAATATATGCTGAAACATTTCTGAAAAATTGGTTTATTTGAATGTGCTAAATTGGAGAAAGGGAAGGGAGGGAATATATAAAATTACTCATGGTAAATGTATCCATTATGTGAGTATGTGTGTATTTGTCTTACTGTGAACTATTTTTTTGAATTCTAGGAAGATTTCTGTGTCAGTAAACCTGTAAAACGTGTTTTGAGAAAATATGATAAGCTTCTGAGGAGCTTTCAGTCTTCCAAGGCTCTTGATGCAGTAATGGAGGTGAGGCATTGGTTTTTCTTCTTGTCAGAGTTTTATGCATCACCTGATGTTAATTTTCATACTAATTTTGTTTTAGTGTATAACTAGAGTCTAAGTTGGGTTCTGTTTTGGTTTTGCTGACACCAGTGTTGTGTGTAAAGATGTTGCTTTGGTACTAAACTCTTTCTTATATGTGTCCAGCCACCCATCATGCTTCATACCCCTGAAGTCACCGTTGCAGTCATGCAGGAACTGCATCGCAGAGGAACACTGAGAAGTGCACTTGCAGGCCGAGATGAGAAGCAAGTTAATCTCCTGCTTACCTTTGTGGCAAGGTATTATTTTAACATGAGCTCCTTCTGACTATTTTGACACTTCTGTTTCCTAATAACTCGCCACAGTTTCAACAGATCACTGGTAGAACACTGATACTCCTGAAATCTCACGTGCCTTTTCCATTCTGATACCAAGGTTTTAGGATAGGTTTGAAACAGGTTACTTGTTAGCACAGAATGGTTTTGCTGATGAGCTGTTCTACTTCTTTGCCAGACACGCTACCCTTAGTCTGTTATTTTCTGTCTCCTTGATGAAATTTGTGTTTTTATGTACTCAAGGCTTTTTGACACTCCTCCAGCCCCCGCTGGCTTCCTGAAAGGAAGAGGGTAAATACCACATATGTGGGGTTTTTTGACTTGCATCTCTGACTGCTGTTCTGTGATGTCTCTTCATCAAGAAAAATTTGTCTGTATGCCTGTGTGAGAAAGCTGCTTGTTGGTGGTGGAGTACAGTTGACAAAACCAGTAAAATAGGAATGTCTTCTAATTTTGCAGGCGTGTGATTGAGCCTAGATTTACTCCTGTGCTGGTGATTGTTGCCGATATGATCACTGGTAAGACAATACAAAAAGATTCTCAAAGCCATATAGCTAGCTTGCAAATAAGATTGAAAGTGCTACATTTTTAAGAAACCAAACCTTAACGGCTCTGTTTATATCTGTGGGCTTAGTGTCAAGAGAATGATCCAAAAAAGAGATATTTCCAGATAACTTTGACCGTAGTCAGGATTTGATTTGCACAGGCTGCAGGAAGCTTCTTGTGGTCTCTAAGTACCTTTGATACTTCATGTTTCTGTGTTTACATAGTACAAATAGCTTCCCTTTTTTAGTGATGTAAAAATAGTATTTGAGGTCATAAAATATTCTGTTTCTGTGAGTTTTGGCATACTGCTGCTGTAAGTACATACAGCTTATGCTTTCAGAACAGACAACATTAAAGTTGTCTTATTTTTTCAGAATATTGGACTTCTGCTAGAATCCTTAAATAAATCTCTAACTAGCTAATATAATTTTTGCCTTTTTATACATCTATGGATTCTTAACTGATATTTTTCTTTATAGACATTTATCAGCCTGTGGTTGGGCAGTCAGCAATTGTTGATAAACAGTTCTTGAAACTCCAGCAAGCTATTGGAAAAGAAATTGACTATCAAGAAGAGCTACTAGAAGTTTTGGGAATGATGGATACACTGTTTGCTACTTTCACTAAGAAAAGAGATACATGTCTAGAAGAGAACAAAAGTAATGGTGTCACGGAGACCATTGAAACAAATAGGAGTTACTGACACCCATCTCAACAAATTGTCACAATTGTGAACTTGAAAGACATGACCTGTTCTCCTGGTAATTTCTTATAATAGTGACTTTCAAAATAAGCCTCTCTATGTTGAAGTTCTGTCTTTAAAACTGTGTTGCTGAATGGGCTTGATTACTGAAGATAAAGAGGACATTTTCAAGATTGTCCATGCAATATTTTTCAAACAATATAGTTTTAAAGTTTTATTTCAGAGTTACGTAACTTCCTACATTTACATGGGGATTTACATGGCCTCATTTTTGGTAGCAGCAGGGCTGCCTGGGTGGCTTTTGTGAGAAGCTGCCAGAAGCTTCCCTCATGTTTGGCAGAACCAATCCCTGGTTGCTCCAAAGATGGACGTGCTGCTGGCCAAAGCTGGGCCAACTAGAAATGGGGATAACAAAGTTATTGTGCAGTTGTAACTGTGGCCAGAGAAGAGCAGAGTGAGAACGTGTGAGAAGAGCAACCCTGTGGACACCGAGGTCAGTGAAGAAGGAAGGGCAGGAGATTTCCAATGCTGAGATTCCCCTGCAGCTCATGGTGACACAGCCCTGCCCCTGCAGCCCATGGAGATCCATGGGGAATGCAGAGATCCACCTGCAGCCCAGGGAGGAGCCCCTGCTGGAGCAGTGGATGCCTGGAGGAGGCTGTGACCCCGTGGGAGACCCATGGAGAGAGGGGCCCTGCTCCCAGGCTGGAGCAGCCTGCCCTTGCAGGACTGCACCTGTGGAAGAGTGACCACCCCACAGCAGTTTGGGGAGGACTGTCTGCCCGTGGGATGGACTCACTCTGGAGAAGTTCATGGAGATCTGTCTCCATGGGAGGGGAGCCCACAGTGCAGCAGGGGGGACTCCTCTCCCTGAGCAGTGGGAGAAGCCACGGGTCATGAACTGACCATAACCCCCATTCCCTGTCTCCCTGTGCCACTGGGGGAGGAGGTAGAGCTGGGAGGGAGGGAGGGGGTGAGGGGAAGGTGTTTTTAAGGGTTTATTTTACTTCTCATTGTCCTGCTCTGATCTTGTTTAGTAATAAATATAATTAATATGTCTTAGTTGAGCCTGTTTTGCTCGTCATGGTATTTGATGAGTGATCTCTCCCACTCCTTATCTGAACCCATGAATCCTTTGTTATATTTTCTCTGCCTGGTCCAGCTGCAGAGGATTGAGTGAGGGGCTTTGGTGGCTGCCTGGTGTGTGGCCAGCACCAGCCCACTACAGTTGTGCGTCCAGTACTGTCAGCAGTCAACAATTTTCTGTTTTTATTTACCAGAAAATAATTGATATTTGCATAATTTTAATGTGTTACTGTCTTTATTTAAGGCTAATATCTGATCTCACATCCTTGAAAATACAAAGAAAACAGCATACACATTTGATAACACTTGACTACATTGTTTTTTCACTCCCTGTTTCATCTCCATTTAAGATTTTCATGAATTCACAGCATACAGCAGAATGATTCAAGAAGTGCATGCTTAGGTATATTGAAAAAGTTTAATTTACTTTTTTTTAATGATCTGTATGTATTTGAGTTACAATTTTTCTAGAAAATAGGTAATACTTCTAAAGGGGAATTAATTTGTATTAAATTAATGTAATGAGTAAAGTACCAATGAGAAAATATCAAGTTAAATATCAAAACTCAATTTTGTGTAATTCTGCCACTTTCAATGTGCAGTAGATGGAATTTGAGTCTATTGTTTGAATGCTAGGGCAATGGTTTATTTTAACTTCAAGCAGGGCTGGATCAGTATGAATACAACGGAAAGAGGTGTGCCAAAAGCTGTTGAGTCCATGTAGTATGACATTAGGTTAGAACTTTGTTCTTAACCTGTCCTATGGCTTGAATTCTTCCACAGGCCTGGAATTTGGTATGTAATAGGAATTTCTTGCAAAATTAATTTGCTCATGTAAGACATTGAAAGGCATATATAAGTGGTAGAAATAGCTAGAAAAATTTTGTGAGTTCTACCTAAAATCTTAATAATTGTGACTGAAAAGCATGGAGTGCTGCCCTTAAATTGAGATGTGAACAATGAGTGTTCCTGACTACTACGGTTACTGGTTTTGAATACTTAAAATGATAACAGGTAATAATGAGGAGCAAACTTGAAACTTCTAGTTTGCTTACTCAACTATTTTTATTTTTTATTTTGTTTGTGTTGATACACCTAGAACTTCTTCTGTCTTTTAGGAAAGGAGTGTACTTCTTTTAATTGTGTGACTTAATCAGGCAATAGCACTTAGATTTCACACAATTAATTTTTGGAGTGGAGATGCAGGGGATGCTTGGAGCCTCCTTATTCTGTGAACTGGTATTGCTTGGAGTTGAAGGAGCACATTTCTCTTGGCAGCATAGTCTTTTTCTACGGCTTGAAAACCACTAACCTTGACATAAAACATACTCTTAATTCCTACTGACAGTATTCATGTCTCTCGTAAGTATCCATTTCAGTGCTTTAAAGTTTGATGTGTGGCTAGCAGAAGCATAGGAAACTGTTAGATTAAAATAGTGATTAGTTGGATCTAATCTGGAGATCTCATGGTGAGAGATGGATTTGATGGTTGGACTCTTTAAGTGGATGAGAATTCGGTTGGTTTTTTGCACCCAGAGGGTAATGGTCAAGGGCTTAATGTCCAGTTGGAGATCAGAGATAGGTCACCAATATCCCTTAGGAATCCCTGTTGGAGCCAGTGCCATTAAGTGTCTTCATCAGTCACATGGACAGTGGGATCCTCAGCAGGTTTGCAGATGACACCAAGTCAAGTGGTGCAGCTGACACACATGAACGGTGGGATGCCATTCAGAGGGACCTGGACAGACTTGGGAGAGGGACCCATGTGAACCTTGTGAGGTTTAACAAGGCCATTGTGCAAGGTGCTGCCTGTTCATTTTCTGATTTTATTTAATCTCAATATTAATATAAGGCTTTATTTTTTTCCTTTTGAAGTAGGCTGCAGCTTGAGTAAAATAGGAAAAAAAGTTCCAGGTAAGAGTTTGTAGTGGTCTCTTGTGCTGATGAATGTTTGAAATGCTTTACAGCAGTGCCAAGCATACGTACATTTGCACAAGTTAAAAAGTAATTATTTATATGAAAATATAGTTATTTTTCCAGCAGTTATTCTTCCATCTTATGCTCCAGAATCTCGTATTTTTAAGTATTAAGATACAATGTAATAAGCTGGAATACTTCAAATAGTTAATTGTGCATTGTATTGCAGGGGATGTAGTGCTGGGTGTCCTGTTTTGGGAAAGGATATTAATCTGTTTATATGGGAAAGGGAGCATTTATTGCACATGGCATCATCCTTGACTTGTAGGTCATTTGGAAATAACCAGGTTGAGTTGTCTTGAAATATAGTTAATAAATTACCTTGCCGCAGAGCAGTTACAGACAAAAAGCTTGTCTGTTACTATTCTTTTAATGTACTTTTCATATGGAACATTCTTGCAGCTCTTTATTGTGAAGAATACCTCCTTACCCTGAATATTCTTGTGGCTCAGGAGCAGTGTGTAACCAGAAAAGAGGCTTTTCTAAAGAAATGCAACCAGAATTAGACTGGGATTCAAAAAGAATAGTGAATTAAAACTTCCCTGTCCTGTGTTCAGGCATCTGAATTACATGGGAGAAATAGATAAGCTGGTTGGTCATTTTGCTGCTTTTATCAAGGCTTCAACTGAACATTCCCTAACAAAGACAGTGATATGTTCCCTGGACTAATTCTGCCAATAAGTGAAACCTTTATTGCTAGATCACGTATACGTTCTAATTTCTTGAGGGTACTTCAACAGATAGGCTTGAAGACCGTGGTGCTAGAATTTACTAAGTTGTATTGTTTGAGTTGTTCAAGGCTGAGTAACTAATGACGTGAAAACTTTTGGTATTTTAGAAAATAATAAAATACTTATTGTCTAACATTATGATTAAGCTATGTAGAGTGTTTAAAATATAAGAAAGTGAAGCAAACTTATAAAAATGAAAATCAGAGATAACTGGTCCATTACTTGATGGGGTCAGTTACCTCACAAATAGGGATCTAGACAGAGTAGAGACATTGGATGCCTTCTTCACTTCTGTCTTCAACACAGGTCATAGGTGTGGATCCACAGAGGCCTCTCCAAGAAGGCCGTGACTAGGGAGACAGTAAATTCCCAGCTGACTCTGAACTTGTCTGAGGCTTCTTCAGCTGGATGTGCATAAATTTATGCACCCCAAAGAGATTCTTCCCAGAGCGCTGAAAGAAGTAGCTGATGTTATTGCAGGATCTCTCTCCCATACTACTCAACTACCTTGGGAGTCTGGAAAGGTCCCAATCTACTTCAAGTTGCAAATACTGTCTCAGTTCTCAAGAAAGATGAGAAGGAAAGTTGGTAATATTGTCTCACTGCAGTGCTTGGTAAAATGATGGATAAAGTAATCCAGGTGTTACTGAAAAACAATGGAGTGACAATGCAGTCATTGATCAGCAAGGGCTTATGAGGGGAAGGTTCTCCTTGACAAATTTAATTTTCCTTTATGTCAAGCTCAACCATCTAATTAATGATGGAAAGCCAGTGGATGTGGACTGTAATTTCATAAGTTCACTTGGGGAAATTTCTCCAAGCTGTGGCACTGGGGTATCAGGGTGGAGTTAGAAGAGGAGGAGTAGGAAGAGTAGTAGTCAGCAAGTACTAAGTAGTAGTAATACTACTAAGTTCAAGAAAACACCTCACTGCCTCCTTGCTGATGATACTTTCTGTTTTGTAACATTACTTTGTGTGTGTGTGTGTTGAAAGCTAAGCATTCATCTAAACATTCTGATCCTTACTAATTAGGGTAGTAGTTGCCAAATAAGATTCTTTCCCTTCAGCTGTTTTCAATAGCCCATATATTCAAGCAGAAACCATTTGGCACATTGTGAAAAACTGAGTAACATTACCAAGTGACATAGAAGCCCTAAGCAACAGTAATTTGACTGATGCTTGGATGTTTTATGAATCAAAAGACAGTCTCTGCAATGTACATTTTTCTTCCTTTGTTACTTGAATGTGATTTATAAAAACTTACTTGTCATAAATTTTGTTAGATACATAGTCCCAATGCACATGAAAAGCTTGCCTAAGTCCTTATTTCCATGATAGAAATGCAGGAGGAGGTTTCCTCTGGAACTGAGGCCTGATAGTATCTTATCATAATATTACATTGTTACATTGGAAACCATGTAAATTAACTTTTAGATAATAATTCTTGTATCTTTTTCAGTTGTCAGTATTTGGCATTGACATCCTAGGTCTACACCTGCTGTAGATGTGCCTATGTTTGTATTCTTTTCTAGGATAACATGCAGGTGGACAGCCT
Source organism: Calcarius lapponicus (assembly GCA_039654755.1). NCBI lineage: Eukaryota > Metazoa > Chordata > Aves > Passeriformes > Fringillidae > Calcarius > Calcarius lapponicus. The sequence goes on along the minus strand of CM077481.1, from coordinate 26,069,129 downwards.
GCTATATTCAGTGGTGAGTGAATGTAGCAACTGAAGTAAAGCAATCCTTATGTATGCTTCCAGTAAAGTATGCTGGGGCTGGGTGTAGAGGAAAGGTGCTATAAAATGATTGCAAGCCATCCCTAACCTGGCTGCGCCTCATCAACCCGTACCTCTTTTCCTTCTGGCAAGTTTAACTTTCCAAAGGCCTGATCACCCCATAAATAAATAGGTTCTCTCTGTAATTTTGGAGTTGTGGACTTTTATCCCTGCTTCCTTGCACAGATATTTTTATGTGATCAGCCACAAAAAGCAAAAACAATGAAAAGCTTCAAAGTTTAGAAATGAACGCATACCTATGTAAAGCCATTAAATTCTTGCTGAACTACACAGGACGGTAATGGGGTTTTACTGGCTTCTTTCTTTCCTTTAGGGTTTTGAGAAGTAACTCACTTTTCCACAGAAATGAGAGGGGAACACTTCTTTAAAGCAAAATATTCATATGAACAAGTCAGTTGGGTCAGGCACATTCCCCTCCTCCCGCAGGTGAAAACACAAAACACTTTGCTTCAATGGCAACCTTTCTCCTTTTTTGGTTATGTGTTCAACATTGCTTCTTTACTGGTTGCCAACAGTGCTTAACAGGTGCAACGAACAGATCAAATAAACCATACCTAAACCATAGGTTACAAGCAAAAAACAGAATTGACACTTTTCCTTCCTTTACCCCATAGCTCTTTAGGGCTGAAGCAAAATCCTCTTTCACCTCTTATGAGAGGCAGGTATCTTTTTTGACCTCTGCTGTTACAGTAGTCTAATTTGCATAATATTAGTCTAACACTGCTGTTACAAAGAAACTATGCTGTCCAGCTACAGCAGACAGGTTATGAAGTAAATTACAGTGCAACAAGAGGAAACTTGCTCAGTCTCTATCCCCAGTCTGGTACTCATAACCCCACATCTTCAGTGCTTCACTGTCCTTAACCAGTGTAACCGGTGGGCAGAAACGCCTTAGGGAGTCAATATTAGATGCTTTTAAGAGCAGGTGTAGTTACATATCATGTATACGTGGCAGCTGAGAAGCTAAGCTGTGGTTTGTTGGGGTCCGTGCGCTGTGCAGCACGAAACACGCGTGGAAGGGCGGGGCAGCAGGCCGATCAACCAGCCCCGCGTGTGGGCAGCTCCCAGCCCGGCGCGGGTGACCGCGGCAGGCGGTGCGGGCAGCGGGGCGCTGCAGCGCCGAGCGGGAGCGCGGGGCTGTCCCGCCCGCCCCGCCGTGCCCAGCCGCGGGCGCGCACCGAGCGCTCCGCCCGGACCGGGCAGCGCTCCGCTCCGGGGGCTGCCCCACCCGTGGCCGGGGCGCCGTCGGGGTCCCCGCAGGGCTCCCGCCGTCCGGTCCCGGTCCCGGTCCTGGGGAGCTGCGGCGGCTGCCCCGGGCTCTGCTCGCCGGGAGCCTCCCAGCGCCGGGGCTGTCACAAAGCGCCTTTGTTACCGCGGGCTGCCGGGGCGGGCCCGGGCGCGTCCCGCAGCGCTCCCGCGGCGGCTCGGCAGCACCGCCTCCCTCCCTCCCTGCCTCCGTCCGTCCGTCCGTCCGTCCGTGCCCGGCAGCCTGCCCCGGCACACCACGCGCAGGTAAGGCGCCCGCTGCCCGCGGCCCCGCGGCGGAGCGTGTCCCGGCTTCGGCGGCGCGCCGCGTCCCGCTCCGAGCAGCTGCGGCGAGGTTCCGCCGGCTGGGACCGCGCCCGGCGCGCCGTGCGCCTGGGCGGGCGCCGCTGGTGTCCCCGCAAAGCCTTTGCGTGCGCTGTCAGTGGCCTTCAGAGCCCCAAAAGGCGGAGAGGGATTTGAGCGGGGCTTTCTTGTAGTCTTGTTGTTGTTTTTAAATAGATGTTGTTGTTTGTTTTCCTGTTTTAACTTCACTACTTTGCCATAAAAGCTACTCTCCCCCCCCCAGTTTTTGCCTCAGTGGGGACAAGGTATTCGATCTTAATGGTAGAGGCGCTTGCCTTTCTCATGCAGAGCAAAAGAAGTTTTTAACGACATTACTCTTACCTTTTTTAATGGCCAAGAATGTAAAGGAAATGAAAGCTTTTTCTAACGGTAAAATTCTGAGAAACACCTTTTGAAGCTGTTCTTGTTGGGGCACTGCTGCGTGCAGCTTAGAGATGTGCCACTAAAAATCCTTCTTCATTTTTATGGCCTTAATTCCTGCCTCTGTATCTGATCTTATACAAAAATTGATGAAATTCTTCTCATAAATCTTTTAAGGCACACAGATGTGACTGAAAATCTACCAGATGTTTTATTTTACAGAAGTGATTTGCTCTTTACTGCACATTGTGGAAATAGGATATCAGGGGGCATTTTACTAAGCAGGATTTTTCCACATAAGTAAAGATGGAAGTGTATTCTGTGTACTCAGTATGAAAAACTGACAGGACAACATCTGGTGGAGATATTGAACTACTTAAATGCTTTTGTTTTTCCACAATGGGTTTGAATATTAACTGAAACAATGAAAGTGATTGTGTAGGCGTATCTTGATAATAGGCAACTCATCTGGCCTTCTCAGTTAACTTGCAAATTAGACATTTATGCTGATTTACATAATTTTCAAAATTTACAGAATTTTCAAAAACGTACTGATTTTCCTACCAACTAGTTGAGTTGTATCTTTCAGGCTTAGCATCATTAAGACAAGCAGATACCACCAAACTACATTAATAGTTAAAAGAGGGCTGTAAGTTGCACTTCTCAATTAAAGCTGCTGCTTTGATTATTAGAATTGTGTTTAATGAATTTTGGTATTAAAATTTTTTTCTGTTCTTAGTGTAGAGCTTGTAGCACAGTTCTAGGTGTCCATGAAGGCGGAATAGCAATTACAAAAGAATCTTTAAATACACAGAATATCTGCTTGTTTTGTTAATTATAGCAGTTTGGTGGATGGCCAAGCGTGAGGGATGATGAAGTGTCACAAGATAGCACTGGAGCCCTCATTTGAATGCATTTGTAGAACCAAAAGTTTCTGGTCCATTTCTTTGCTACCTTGTCATTCAGCTGTACAACTTTGCTGCATGAACTCTCTCAAGGGTTTGCTGTTGCTCTGGTCCCATGGATTCACAGTGCCCAAACTAGGGAGTAGTAAATGGTAAAAAAAGCCATTAAAAATTGCATAATTAGAAAGCTACTGTCTCTGTCAAAACAGGTGTTAAAAGGAGTGAGGTAAGACAGGTGTCCCACAACATTATCTAACATATTTTATTTGCTTCAGTAACCTTAGTAATAAATTTGATTTTATTTTTGTCTTTCGGTAATGTATAACCCACATTTCACATTTTTAAGGTCTCTAAACTCTAGGGCCCCATTTTCTTTTTAGTTGAAATGAAAATGCTACATTAAGAAGGTTAATACGGGAATACATAAAGAATGTATTTTGCCAACCTCAGCAGCAGGCTTCTGTAAGATTTTTTTTTCTGTGTTTTAAAATCCAAGACTGTTCTTTAAAGGTGAAGAAGTGTGGTCCTTTTTTGGAGACTCTTGAATTCCCTTCTAAGGATCACAAAATGGCTGTACTTTTAACAAATTAATTTGTACATATTTTGGTATTTCAATAGCCCTGAATGGGGTGATTTTTTTTTTTTTAATGAGATTTAAATTTCTGTTTGTCTCAAATTGTTGAGAAAAGTGACATTTTAAAAGGTGGTTAGCTGCACTTCTTCTGTTCAGGTGCCTTCATGAGCAGCTAATGTCTGGTGAAGTAATCAGCACTAGTGCAACCTGCTTCATGATAAATGTGATAGGCAAAAGTTTATTTCACCTCTCAGTTTGAATAGTGTTAGAAGGCAGTAAATTAATGTGCTTGTGGAGCTATGAGCTGAGACTTCTGCTTTGTCCCCCCCCTATCCTCCAGTCCTCTCGATGTTCAGGAGACCCTAGTGGAAAAATGGAAGATCATGTCAAAAACCTTGTCTGTAAAGTTAAGTCTCTGGCTTTGGGAATGTAGTATTTATTATGCATGTATTTTCAGCTTGCTAGTTTTTTTCCTTTCATTTATTTTGTCTAAGATCTTTTAGTAAGGTTCAGAAAAAAAGATCTGTACTTAAAAGACTGTTCTGTACCACATTTCACCTGGTGGCTGTGCAGTGCAGTTCCTGGTGCTGGGGAAGCTGTGAGCGAGCCTCTGGTGTACTAACATAAGGTAACTCAGATGAAATCTATAAATTTAGTTTAGTTTCATTTAGTTAGCAGTTTTGTTCCATTGCTTTTATAGCGGGAGCTGTGGGATGAGTGTTAGTAATGGACACTGGCTTGTCTGTGAGCACCATACTGAATTCTGTCAGGTTTTTAAGAGTATTAAGATCTGAGAAATATAAATAGACTATTTGCATGGTAAAAAAATAAAATGGTGGTAATGGTTAGTTACACAATCAACAAGCAGAAGAGTGCTCGGTAGGAGACTTCTTGATCTGCATGTGCTGCTAGACTTCTACAAGACATTTTGCTAAGACAAATATGTTGGATTTTAAGGCATTACAAATGATGCTCTGAGGATTCCTGCTTGCCTCCCAGTGGCCTCTGGGGGGGATACGTCCTTGCTTTATTGTTGTTTTGGTTGACCACAAATACAGATTTAATATGTCTTGATATAGTGGTAATAAGACTAATTCTCAGCATTTTATGGACATGAGTTTCAGTGTGACTATCACCAAAAAGAAGCATAGTTAAAAAGGAAGAATTTAATTCCAGGACACCTCTGCAGCATCATTTAGGGTTTATTTACATAGTATATTTTTGGCATTAGGTCAGTTGCTTTGCTGCTACGAAAGGTCTGTGGCATGGAGGTGGGGGATTGTGATCTGAAGGGAGAATGTAGCAAACAGTACAAGCAGAGACCTTATGTTTTGTTACCTTTGAATTGATATATGGGAGTATAAAATTAATGTTTTATACCACTGCTCACACTTTGCATCTGTCTGTAAGGCACAGTATTTTTGCACAAACTGATCTGATGCGGCTTAAGAGCTGTGGAGGCTTGCTGGAGCAGCCACAGAGCGCAGAGAAGTTCAGTGAAGTTTGTACAAGTGACTGCTGGATTGCAGAGCAGCATCAAAGCCTGTCTTCACCTTCTCTGTCTCTTTCTTCTGCAGTAATATGCTTTATTTACAGGGAAGAGGAGAGAGTTGTGTCACTGGTTATGAGCTGGGGTGCTGTAGGATCAGGAAATGCCCTTCTGTGTTTAGGAAAATGCTGTGTAGACAGTAAGTGACAGCCAGTAGTAGTCACAGTGTTGGCTGGAGGGTCACCTTGTCAACTGGTAGAAATACCTTTCTGCTGATAGTTAAATAATGCTTCCCCTTATCTAATTTCTTGGTGTGTACAGAGTAAAAATGTTTGATAACTGACATCTTACAATGCAGTTAAATAAATAATGGATGTTTTTATTTTCCATTGGTTTATTTTCTTATTGTCGTCCTTCTAACATATTATACTAATTGGGGAACATATGCTGTAAAATGCTAAAATTTATAATGTTGAAAAATGTGAATATATGATGGTCCCATAATTGACAACCAGTAAATAAAATATTGGGTGAAGAATATTGGAATTACATATTCCAGCTATGAATGAAACCTCTGCTGCAAGTCTGTCCGGTTTGCACCACATCACAATACATGATTCTAATAAATTAACCACTAAAGGGGATGCTGAGAAGGTTTTTTTGTGTGTATAGATGAATTCTGCTACTACTGTCATTGGCAGTGTGGGCAATGCCTGAAACCAGACCTGTTTGTTAGATGCCTGTCATGGTGGTTTCTGTGTCAGAGGCACAGATGTCAGAGGAAGGGATCAGGTGTTGCTCTGTGAAATTATGTGCATTCATGATGTCAGGAGCTTGACCCTGCCCTTGCTGTGTTGGCTAGGACTCTCTGCCTTAGCGCTGGAGAGGATTTGTCTGCGTGGCACCTTGTGTGCTCTGGGGGCCCTGTCTTTTGTGGCCGTGGGTGTTTCTTTGCTGTACAGAGGAGGTGAATGGTGAGTAGTAAGCTGCATGTGTGGTGTCTCTTTCATTCCCTTGATCTGAAATGGAGATTGCACAAGTGCTGTGCTGTAGCCAGAGCTGAGTATTTCCTCCCTACGTCCATCCTCTTCTTCCTGCCTCTCCCAGCCACTTCCAGCAGCCAGGCTGAGTTACTGTAAGCCCCAGACAGAGGAAAGACGTGAGACATTCATGTGAATTTTTTTCTAAACAACCAGCATTCTTCAGAGTGTGAGAAAAGCAAAAGAAGCCACTTAGTGCTGTGTGTTGATATTTATTGATTCTTCCGCAGAAAGCAACGAGTACCATTAGATGCTCCTTTGCATCCAGGAATCCATTGTAAGCTGGTTTGTCAGGCAAGTACACAGGGAAAGTACTGATACTCTTTCAGCATGGTTCTAGTCAGTGCTTGGTTGGTTCTGATGAGCTTATTCATCCACTCAGGATTCTTGTTGAGCTGAGTACCTAGTATTTCCAATTGCTTGGGCTCCCAGGGGAATCCACAGTGTATGCAAGCAAAGGGTGGAGGGAAGCCAGGATGGCACCACAAGTGAGTTGTATTTGTATTTGCCAATACAAAACAAGTTTGTTGTGCTGGTGATGAAATTTTTATCCTCCAAAGGAAGAGCTAAGTTATGTTATCTTGCTCACACTTTCTGTAGAATAGGTAGACTAGACTGGGTACCTGCCTCTCTCATCCTTGCAGAGGAGGTAGATGTTGAGATACATCTCTTAAGGCTTTGGAGGTCAGAATAATCATTTGACAAAAGGATCCAAGAGTAGTTACTTCCTTGGCATGGTATAATGACTGGAATGTGGTAATGTTTTCTTGCAGTGGAGATGGTGGATTTTAGTTTGGATGTGTTCCTTTAAAGATTGAGAACCACTGTAGGTGGAGGAGTTTTATACAATGGAATAAAGCAATGGTGTCAGGTGGCTGACTGATGTGTCTCTTATTTCAAACAGTCATGAAGTGATGCCCACTTCAGAAGAGCAGCAGTAGTTGTGAGGCTTGGGGTAGATATTAATGTGTGTCATCTATTCTGTCAGCTAACACTTGTGGAAGGCTCTACCTTAAACTACTCCTTGTGGAACTAAGGTTACTGTTTCTTAACTTCTCTCGTAACTCCATTTTCTTCTGCACCAACAGGGCTGTGCTTCCCATGCTGGTGCGCTTAAGGTTGGGCTCAGGATGCTGGCAGAAGCTGCAGAGGTTTGTCTATTGAAGTGAGATGCCTTGGAGTCAGCTGGAGGATCCCTCCTTTCTGCACAGAAAATAAGAAACTTCTCTGCCTGAATCTTGCTGCTGAATAGGCTTGGCTGGATTAGCATTTGCCTTGATGTCTTTTTCTTACAGTATGAAAGGCTGGGATGTTTTTTGGCTGAATCTTTGTGACCAGTGATTTTGTAAGGGATTTTGCCTTGTTTTATAACTGCAGGAATGTGCCGATTTGTGAGTGTACTTGAATTGATGGGCACCCGAAGATGAAAATTAACAAATTTGAGGTTTAAAAGGACTGTATATGCATGGATGGTAATCTTTGGCTTCAACTGAAGCCATGCATTTAATTTCTGCTTTTGTAGGCAGGGAAATTCTCAAATCCTATCTGACTCATACAATGCTGTATATATACATTAGCATGCAATGAGCTGCACAACTGTGTTGTTCTTGGAAACTGTTCAGCTATAAAAACAAGGCCACATCTGAGCTGAGACAGCCCTCTCTTAAGACAGGCTTCTTTTTTTGTAACCTGTTCAACATAGTTGTGCATAGTTGTTGAGCCCACCTTGCTGCTTTTAAAGGGGTTGCTTCTGGTATGCTTTTCCCATTTGAAAGGAATACTACTTTTAAGCTATGAATTTTGAGGGGGTAATGAATCTCAAATATAATTATGGAAATCAGAGTTGCTGTGATGACTGTTGCTGTATTAGATCTGGTGATGACTAGTCTCAGTAGTTTGCTGTTTTTGGTAGTTAAGGCAACCTGCCCTGGGGATGACTTCTGTGAAGTTGCTGAAAAAAAATCAACACCAGACACTTGGGATATTGGTGGGGAGTAAAAAAACTGCTACAATGCTGTTCAAGTTCAATTCTTTACTTCTAGGGATAAATGCTGAAATTCCTGTTATTTAATTGGCTGCAGCTAGGAGTGTCTCAGCAGCTGGGCTCAGCCTGACCTGTTTTGTTCACTGTTTCTATTATCTGAAATGCATGCGACAGGTTAACTAGTACCAGCCACCCCTCCCCCAGTCTTATGCAGGCATTATGTGACTCTGGTGAAAACCAGTGTTTTGTCATTCTGGGGAGATTTGAGGCAATTGATAAGCTTAATATCTTTTCCTCCACCTTGCCCCCCCAATTCTGGAAGACGTTGACCTAATTTGCAGACATGAATTGCACGTTATATCAAGGCCTCATCATGGGTGTGTAATAATTCCACTGGTTTATTCTGTTTGTAGATGCTGTGACAATGGAGTTAAGCTGCTCTGAAGTACCTCTTTATGTAAGTCCTACAACAGGCTTCTGCCTGGAGAGTTGCTTTCTTTTGGGTAATAGCTCATTCAAAATCAGGATGAATGAAACTAAAGTCCATTCTCTGGTTTTCTGAGACTGGAGGCTGTTGAATGTTGCTGTCTGATGAGACACATGTGAAAGTGATAGTTTCCAGTACTGCAATTCGGCTCTCTGAAGGAAGTTTTAAATTATTTCCCCTTTGTGATAATTATTTTATTCTCCTTCAGTATTCTCAATTGCAATTTTCAAAAGCAGTTTTACTGCCTGTGAAGAGACACCTCTCATTCGCTTTCCCACAATTTTTGGTTGTTTTTTTTTTTTCCTTACAAAATTCCAAACTACCATTCTCTCAGTTTCCACAAAGCAGGAAATTTTGTGTTATGTAAAAAAATAAGTTGAGATTTATAACAAAATGGATTTTTTTTTCTGCAAAACCTGAAACAATTGCTTAAAATAGATGAACTACAGGTTAAAAAACAAGTAGTAACATGAGTGAGGACATACCTTGGATAACTTAAATTTTTTTGTGCCTTCAGGGGGATGTGATTATGAGTATTAAAACTTGGGAACTCTTAACAGTTATTATTTTAAAAAGTTACTGTGTTTTTTTATACCTGTTCTGCTTTGCAATGAGGGTAGCAGGGGTACATGGATGATGCCTAGCGCAAAAATGAGAGAACACTGAATGGTTTTCAAAAGGGTGGTAAAAGATGAAACAAAGACAGAAACAAAACAATTATCTGCTTATTGTCGTGAGATGGAGATGGGAAAGGAGGAGCACAAATAATCTGTACCCTGGAGTATTTAAGGAACATATGATTAGTAATGCACCAGCATGAGTTTTCATTGTATTTGTCAGCTTCTGCCTTGGAACCTCAGGCTTGCAAAAATGAGATGCAGTATCTTTAAAGACATCGGGAGAAAAGTATTTTTGAGGCCTACTCATGTGATGTTTATTGTGTGGTGCAAGGCTTTAAAAACAAATTTTTGCAGGAAAAGTAATAAGGGACATGGTGATATCTGATCTGACTGATCTGGTATCTTCCCATAATAAGGTAACTGACCACCTTGCAAAGGGCAATGCAGTGGTTTTAATCCAGGTTGTTGAAAATGAAACATTTGGTATTGTATCTCGCAGGAAATTCTTATGGATGATAAAGAAGGGGAAGGTTAATATAAAGAGATAAAGATGTACTGGTACTGCAAGAGCTCTTAGGGTAGAGAGGTCCTTAAGTGTTATACTTAAGGCTATTTTAGTACTTTGATTATAACCCTATGAGTCAGATGTAGGTTTGCAAAATATATGTAAATTTATTGACATCATAGTTTTGGGAGATGCTGGTTAGTACTGAGAAGAATTTAGTAATTATGTGGGAAGATTGAATTTTCCCACCTGTTATTTATGCCAGTGAGAAGTGTAAAGAATGATACAAAATTGTGCATTTGAAGACTAATAATGGTACATCTCTTATGAACAAGGGACTCACCAGGGGGAGGCTTGGAATGTTTTAGTCGCTTGTAGTGTGTTGGATGAGAGATGTGATTTCAGTTGAGAACATTCACCCCAAGCTTTGCACAAGGGAAAGTCTGTACCAGATTTAAGCTTTGCTGGTTGTCGTCCTGTGCTTTGGTAACTTTCTAGTTGTGGTCTTCAGCCTCTCACCAACCCAGGTAGATAAATTCCAGAGGGAGCTCGTAACTTGCTAGAAACCCAGTGAGTGCAGTTTGAATTGTCACCAACTCATTTTCTTGTGGGGGCAGCAGATGTAGATGGTGTCTTTCTTGTGGGTCTCCAGTGTCCTAACATGCCTCAGGTTAGGGGAGAAAAATGGACCATCAGGGACTTGCAGTGGGAGCACCTGGGGTGAGTTTCCCAGAACCTGGGACTGTAGTAATTTTTTAACAGTCTCCTATATTTATTTCTGTGTGTATGCATGGGAAAGATGGAAAGTTTTCTTTCAGTCCATGTCTGAAACTTGGAGAAATCTTAGCAGATCTTATGTTGACCATTTGAGGTTGATGTAGTTAATCTAATGAGTTGGTGCCTGAAAGTGTTGCAGGCTTCACAGTCTTGCACATCACAGTATTGTTCATAATTGGAGTGTCTTTGCAGTGTGTTTGGGAAGATCAAAGGGTTCTGAGTGTCCTGAAAAAGTCCTGGAGTGAGGGCAGTTATCTTCTTTAGTCAGATCCAGTTATTCCGTAAATTCTGGAAACTCCTTCCAACTGCTTCTGCTTAATTTGAATTACTTTGTTGGAAAACACAATCAAATCAGCATTTAAATTAAACATGAAGGCCCTTTCTGATTATTCAGTTCCTTTGTCAGTTTTCATTAAGCAGTTCTTTCACAAGCTGAGCTTGTCTAAATGCTGTTCCATCTCCATGGCCTGAATGTTGCTTCCATGTTCCATAAGCAAGGATAGAGAAAACATCTCTGGAAAACTGAGGAAACATGACAAATACTTGCCCTGCTGTGAATTTAGGTATCTGTCTGATGTATTCCAGTCCCTTCTAAAGGGCCACAGTGGAACTCCAGAATACCATGTCATGATAATTGCACACTGTTCACATGCGACTTCAAATATGCCAGCATATGGTTCTAACACATTGTTTTCTACAAGAAAAGTGGAAGAGATCAAAAGGTAGGAAGTAATCTCTTCTTTCCAGCTTCTGTGAAAGCACAGGTTTTGTTCATTGAGGGAGGGACAAATCTGCTGTATGCTGGATCCAAAATTAGGATTCTTTTCACACTGTATGTAAACATGCTTAGCCTCTGTATCCACTGGATTTTACCCTCTTTGTGGTAAGGATGCCTGTTTTGAGAGGTTTGTATTTCATGCCACATTATCTGAGAATAACTGCAGTTTTGTGTTTATGATACACATTTTTAAAGACTATATGTAGGATATTTTATTGATTCACTGTATGTGAGCAGCTATTAACACAGCTGGAGCACGTGTCCATAAGTGCGGCTGTTTCAAACTGTCACACTTCAGCACGAAGTGCAACACTGAATTACTGAATTTCTTGGCAAATCTAAAATAGTATGTGTAATCTTGTTGGTCTAGTGATGGCTGTTCTGTTTTGTTACCTAAGAGGGGATTCTTTCCAAAAGCTCAAGGATCTTGCTGATTTGACATAATTTTTGTGAATTATCATTTAAGAATACTCTATGCAATTCCTCTATTGTGAACATGCATTATTTAATACGCTTCTTCTGTGTTTAATTTTGGTGGCAGCAGTACATTAAAATCTAATTACAGCCCACATTGGTGCCATGATTTAAAAAAAATGGTAATTAAACAAAATATCAAGTATTTGAAGCACATTTCCTCAGTTAATTTGAGGAGCCTGTTTCTGCCTTCTAGGCAGCAAATTATTGTTAACCACTCTATAAAGTTACTCTTTATAAGCCAATCTAGTTTTCAGGTCTGAGTACACTGACATAGTTCATAGTTCATCTTTTTTCAATGCTAATAATACATAATTTGAGTATATAGAACTTGAATGTAAGTAGCTTTTGCCCTCCTAATGATTTTAAAACTGATTTTTTAAAACTGATACAAATAATATTATATTTAGCCAATTATATCTGTAAGAGGAGCAGCAAGCTGAGTTCTTAAATTCATTGTGTAGTTAAGACAGCATGTGGAATAAAACCTCACTATCTTCTGGAAGACACTGGTCTCATTGTAGATGGAGAAAAGGCTATTCATGAAAGATGAGAGATAAAAGCAAAATATTTGATGAAGCACTCTTCAGATATTGAATAATTTATGTATGACAGTTGTTCCTCCTATTGTAAGCAGTTTTTAGTGTGGAGAAACAAATCTCCCTCATGGAAAAGCATTCCTTCTTATTTAATGGTAGCTAACTGGGTTTTGTTAGTTTTAAATAAATGTTATTGATTACCAACTTTGATCTTTGAGATTGGCAAAGAAATACCTTACTGCCGTGGGGCAAACATACTGTGGAAGTAGTGAGCTCCCAAGAGCAGCAAATAAGTGTCCTCGGAAGTTTGTAAATTATTTTCTGCTGGGACCTTAGTAATGTTTCCCTTGGAGAAAGAGAGATAAATAAATAAATAAATAAATAAATGCTGAGCCACAAGGTGTATTCCCAGGAGTTTTGTGGAGACACCAAAGGGACCTCATCTCCCCAGGAGATGGTGCTGAAGGTTATGTATCTGTCTTTCCAAAGGAATGTTTGGATGTTAATTCTCTGTGAAGAGGCAGAAGACAGGCTCCTGCCTTAAAGACTCAAGATGTCCTGGAAATTAGAACTTTCATTTGCTCTTGTGCTGCAAGGTGCTGACTATTCTCAAAATGTACACCCCTAAGGTATCACATGCTTGTATGTAACCACTGGATCTGGCTTTAGGTCCTCAAGATCTAAACTTAATTAACTTCTTTTGTGTTCTGTTATACAAAGTCTTCCTCTTAAGGTGTCCCTGCTCCAATGTTTTTACTTGGGGACAGTTTTGTTTCTGACACTGTTACATCTGCCTAGGTGAAGCGTAGGTGCCAAGGAGAGAGAGGTGCTTAGTAGTGATGTACGGAAGTATTCCTACAGGGAAGTTTTGGAGGGGTTCTCTGGCTGGGTTGGGAAGGGAAGAGAGTAGGATGTGGCACCAGGCTGCTTGCAGCTACATTGTCTGAGGGCCTGGAGACTCTCAGACTTTGGGTAAGCTCAGTGATGGTGTTTGCCTGGGCTGGGTCTGCAGCATGCCAAACTCATTCCAGCATGATTTTGCATGATCTGAGTGGGAAGTCGCAGTAGGACTTAGGTATTGATTGTGAGCAGTTGATTGTCTTCCTTGCCAAGCTGAATGCTTTCCCAGTTTCTCCATGCTATAGTTGATGTTTGAAGAGGGGTGGAAAGGGATGATTTTCCATGGTTGGATACAGCTTGTGTATTTGCTGCTCTTGCCAGGTAGTCGGTATCTTCTAGCCAGCCCTTTGTGGAAAGAAGATCGTTTCTAGCCTGTCTTGTCTTTCTGTGCTTTCACATTCTTTGCTTGCAGTAGGTCTGGCCCTATTTCTGGGCCTGTCTGTGCGTTTGGTGAGACTGAAATGACTGCCTTACTTAGACTTCAATACACAAAAAATAAGTGTTGTTTAAAATGTAAATTTGTATTTGCCTTTCAGCATGTCTTTGCTAATGCATAGAGCTGTGTTGCACAGAGCTGATCCAGCTCTGGCTGGAGTCAGGAGTAATTTTGTTGTTGTCTGCTCTGGGAACCTGGTCCATCATGGAATGCCTACAGGGGGATGCACAAGAGAGTATGGACAGGCTGGCCTCTGGATGCAGGCTTGCTGTCAGAATGAGACTGAGAAAATGTATCTGAAAGAACGGGACCTATTTTAACAGATATGAAAGAAAAGAATAGGTGCTTCAAAGGGTGTCCATCAGCAGGCAGATAATTTTTGTTCCACTGGTATATTAATTTTTCTCCCCTCAGTCCTTAAACTGGGATTTTTCTGGGCAGGGACTTTGTGCATGCATGTTTTTGTGTAGTGTCTGCAACAGTAGAGCCCTGATGTTACATATGACATGAAAATAATAACTGGTCTGATTTGTATATTTTAAATCAAGTCAACTGAAAGAGATTGCTCCTTTTCTTTTAGTCAGCAGTTGCATGTTGGAAGGGAAGTTAATTTTCTTATTGGAGAAATTTTCTGACCTATGTTAACAGCTCTTTCTTAAGCTTCCTAATTCCACCATATTCTTTTATACATGAACATATTCCTGCATAAAGGAATATGCATATTCCTTTATGCAGGAACTGCATATGCAGTTGTGTCCCTGACAACAAAACACTGAATGATATTTTCAATGATAGACAAGCAAGAACATTAATGTATGTTTAGGCAATGAGTTTAAAGTTTTTCTTGTATTTCTTCTGCTTCCTCTCCTCTCCTCTCCTCTCCTCTCCTCTCCTCTCCTCTCCTCTCCTCTCCTCTCCTCTCCGATAAAAGCATTCCAGATATTTTTATTTTTATCCAGTGGTTCCAGAATTAAAATATATCCCATTTATTTATTTATTTATTTATTTATTTATTTATTTATTTATTTATTGTTTATGTTATGTTGTTACCATATTGGACTCTGAAAATTTTTCTCCAACTTAGCTGTTTTCACAGTTTGATAATAAGCTAAACACAGCTTTAAGACTGGTGGTGGCAAGGTAAGGAAAATAAAGCCAGTTTGATATAAAGTGCTGATTTGCTATAGACTTGCACTGTGGTTCAGATTGTTTAAAAACACTGGTAGAATAATTCAGCATGAATGGTCAGTTCCATGACTGTCTCTTATACTGCTGCTGACATAGAGCAGCCATAAAATGCACAAAGCCAGCATAAGCTCCGTATCATATGCTCTCACTGATGCCTTAGGATTTTAGCTTTTATATTTTTCATGTATTTATAATCCTGCAATTCTTTAGTGTATAACTCTAAACTCCATATAGAGTGTTAGTTACTGCTTTCCCATTTTAGTCAGACAAAACAATTCCTCTCCAGGCCTGGGGATCAAGGACTCCTCACTGTCTCAGGCCCTGAGAAATGTAGACAAAAGTGAGTTGGGGGTGGGAGCAAACTTGGGTAAATGACTTCATTACCTGCAGCTGTAATTGGAAGATTAACCCCCAAAATGCAAACAGACCAAATTTATATAAGTACGAAAACCCGTGACACATCGTCCATTTTGGGTGTAGTCCCTGGGGAGGCTTTGCCCTAAATGTACCTGAAGGCCCTCCAATAAATATAATTAGTTTTTGTTCCCTTAATTTTTTCTGGTCTCTGTTTTTAAGTAGCTCCCCCAGGCACCATCACTAATTCAGCAAAAATGAGGTTGTGTTCCCAGAGTCTGACATGGGTCAGGTTAGTGTGGCTGGATGTTGCTCATGGTGACGTGGAAGTGGTGTTGCTGCCAGCTTTATCTTAAATTGAGTAAAGGACTGGTTGAGAGGAACAGGGGCTAAACAGAAGGAACTCCTCAGGACTGAGGAGGACAATTTTTTTGTGGTAAGATAATGCCATAGAAAATAAAGACCTGGAAAGCATCTGGACATACTGCATGTGCACTGAATGAAAAGCATATGTCTAATACATGATTTTTTAAAGTGGGTAATGTTAGAGGCAGCTTAACAGTGCACAGTAGTGTAGAGACTTGCAGACATATGTATGTCATGTCCGGTTACTTTGTTTCTTCTTATTAGAGGAATTTTTTTCTTTCTTGTTTTTTTTTTTTTTTAAATTCAGTTGGATTCTAATTCTTTTTGCTGAAGGCAAAATTTGTGGTTCTCTGTCTGTATCTCTGAAGAGAGTGAACCTTTGTTGAGGCTAGTGAGGAAGTAGAAGGTGTAACTCATTTTGAGATATCAGCTTTGGGTAAAAGCCAATGTATGCAATTTCAGAAACTCCCAATACAGTGGATGCATTTCACTCTGTCACTGAGAGGGGAGCATTGCAATAAGCTTGACTGAAAACCCACAAGGTTTAAGGATGGTCTCCTATTAAACGCCAACAGCATAAAACAATCCTTTATCTCTCTTCCCCTAATCAAGGCCAAAGACTTGTCAAGCCGTTAAAGAAGCAGAAAGTATGTACCCGGCGCAGGAGGTGGCAGAGGCCAGACAGGGGTTGGTTGGGTGGGAGGAAGTTCATAGTGCTGTGTGTTAGGGGACTGTGTGAGTGGTGTTCTCAAGCAGGGTGAGGAAAATCCATCTCTGGGGAGTAAACTTGGGCAGCTTTTATCCTGCTGTGAGGCAGGGGAATCAGCTAATTAATTTGTCAGTATCTCCTCCATCCTTCTTTGCTTGGAGTGTACTTTTGTGGTCAGTTTGGACATAATAGAGTACTTAATTTTTTCCAGTTTATGTGGGCTACTTACTCAAAAAGGTGGCTCTAACTTCTACCAGTACTTACTTTTCCTTTTAAAAAGGCACTGCATCTGAACCAAAATGAGGAGCTTTCTGCTTTTTCATATCAAAAGAGGGAAGCTTATTAGGAAATTAGCTTCATTAGGAAATTTCTCTTTCAGTGCTTTTCTGTTTAAGATAGTGCTGGGACCTTGCTAGAGGCATCCTTCAGATTTTGTTTTGGTGGTCACTGAGCACTTTCTTTTCTCACTTTTTTGACAAGAAAAGAGAGCTGCCTCAGCTGCTAGTCAGTGGACTTCTGTGTGCTGTATTGCCTTAAGCACCTGTGGGGGTGATGCTTCTTACTTGTGCTGGAGGTATCTGTGCAAATGCATCCTCTGCATTTCTCAGAATCCTGCCACATACTGAAGAAATACCTACAGGTAGTTGATGCATAAAGCTGATGTGGTTTGGAGAATCTGCTGTGGTGCACTTTGGATATTTTTAGCTATACAGTTTGAAAGTCAATGCTTCTAGAGAAATGTTCAGCTTTTATCTCTCTCTCTTTTTTTTTTTTTTCCAGTTTGTAACTTCTTCCCTTCCCTGAATGCAGTGTTGCTGTTTCATTGTGTGCTGAATCCCATTGCATTCAATTCAGTTGGATTGCATGCTTTTTAAGCAAGTCCATAATTGCATTTGCTTCAATCTGTAGACAAGGTCTGTCTGGTGGACACTATAAAAACATTACAGAACATTGGAAAGGCATATTTATAACTTTTTTCTTGCTATTAACATTTTGAATATCATTGATTTGGATTAATTTAGAATTTTCCTACTGTAAAAATTTCCCTATTGTAGCATCTTTTGTGTAGAAGTGTTCACAGTTGCAGGTGAGTTGCAGAAGGGTCATTAAAACTGTATGTCTGCTACTGTTCTTGTCCAGGCACAAATAAAATATAAACATTTTCTGAAGTGAATCTTCTCAACAGTGAAAAATTATTTATGTGAAATTGCAGTGGCCAGTAGAAGCTGACATAGAAGAAAATATTCCTATTATTGCTGGCAATACTTGGAGATTTGCATTTGCTTCAATGTGTTGGGACTTGTGTTTTGGGAACAATTAAGCCATTGTTTTACCCCAGCACATAAATATTTTTCTTACAGCATGTAATTACAAAGCTGGTATTTGTCCTGTTGCATTTGGAGATGATATCCTTGAAACCCTGGATAAAGCATTACTTCTCAAGCTATTATGCTATATGCTTAGTTTGGTAAGGAAATTTTTAATGCACTTTATAATGTGTTATTTTTATGGTAAAAAGCTGCTTGGAAAGTAGATTTATCCAGGCTTTGTATACATGGATAGACAGCAATTGTTGAAATTAAGCATGGTGGCCTAGATCTGGAAGTCCTCCAAAGATCTTTTTGTGTTGCACCTGTTTTGCTGGGGCAGGTTCCTGGTGAGGAAGATGGTGGTTTTCAGAGTGGGAGAAGCTCAGTTCACATTTAATGGCCAGTTATTTATTGAGGCATGAAGTGTCTTGCAGCAGGCTAGGGATGAGGTGTAGTGGAAGTGCCGTGGTGAAACCTTCAGCCCCTCCAGCCTGCCTGGATGCTGCTGTGTTTCAGCTGTGAGGGATTCCTACCCACACTGCCTTCTTCTCCTCACAAAGCCTGCCTCAGTCCCTTGCTGGGATGCAGAACAGGATCAGATGAGTGTCAGGAGGTGGAAGCTCTCCCAGGTCTGGCCTTTGCTTCTTCCTACCCAGGACACGGGGTTCGGTGGACCCTGCTGCTGCACAGCTGACATGGTCAGTTCTCAAGTGCCCTAGACAAACCAAGGGAAAATGTGTGTCTGAAAAGCCTGATTGGTGACACTGAAAGAGTGCATCGAACTGTAAATCTTGCTAAAAACACAAACCTTGCTAATCTCTTCCCTGGTGCCAGTGCCAGGACAATGTCTTCCCTGGTAATAAAAGGTAGGCTTTACTTTGTGGATCCAAGAGAGGTAAAAACTAACACTTCCTCAGCCACAGGTTAATGTGTTTGGAGTTGAGTCTATGGTTTGCTTAAGGTCCCCTCAACTGCAATGTCTTCTCCCCAGTTCCTGTGTATGCTTTTCTGGCTTTTATTTGAAGGATTACAATGACAATCTTGGCTTTCTTTAAATCAATGTCAAAACTCCTCTTGGCTGCAGTAGGCTGAGGACTATAGGTTGAGTCAAAGGTGTTGCTGCAGCTGCCTGAAGTTCTCTGCTGTTACAGGTCTGAATGGTGTTTGAGAGATCTCCAGTTTCCATGTGCTCCTGTCGTGGTTCTGTAGAGATGAATATATTTTTTTAGCCATGCCTATGTAAATCTAAGTAAGATAATGGCTGGTTAGTGTCAGTAAGTTCTCTTTGACTTAAACATTTGTTTTCTATACAAGTCCATCAGAATCAACACAGTGTGAGCTTGAGGTAGGGACCTTCCCCTGCACCTACCTGAAAAATGGGCTTTGGCCCGGGGCTGTGATTATTTGATGAGGTGGTGAAGTGGCACATCCTTCCCCTTTCTTTGATTAAGTGGGGACTGAACTATCTGAGGTTCACAGGGACCCTGAAAGCATGCTTAAGCATACCTACATGTAGAAACCAAGCTCTCTCTGTTACATTTTCCCAAGTCTATGAGGATACAGGTAACCTTATTAAGGCAAGGAAAGAGTTGGGAGAGATGTTAGGCTGTTAAAAGAATGAACCTGTGAAAATGGTGTCAAAGACATCTAGCAACAGGATTGTCAAGAATCTGGCTCTTCTGGATCCATGCTCTCACAGCTGCTTTGTATTCAGTGTACTTGGTCAGATGATGAGGTGCCAGTGTGACATCTCATTTGGGTTTTGGTATCTGGAGGATAAGCTTAAATTTTATGCTTAGAAATGTAGAAGAAACAATTGGGATGTGTTTCAAGTTTCAGTGTCTGGAACAAACTCAGACCAAACATCATTCTGTAGAAAGCCAGTGTTCTCATTTCAGGTGGTGTGTATACTGTAATCTATTTCTGTTGATTTTGCTCTTTTGTACTGATACGTGAGTTAGGGCTTAATTACTAACTTTTCAATGCCAATAACTGTAGTTTTAGTTTCTTTGTGCTTTAGTATTAAGTCAGTGCCAGGGGCTTTTTCAGACTTGAGATGGTGCTTTGGTCATGCCTTGCAGAGCCGGTTGTGAAGCAGTGGAGAAGACTTTCTCTCACGTGTGGTGACAGTGACGCTGGGCAAATGAGTTTTGTAAGTGTGAATTTCTCATGGAACACCTGGAAAAGTGTTTCATTGTTGTTTATGTAGACCATTTAATTGCTGTAACAGTTAAGTGAATATGCTTTGATAGAAAACCTGGATTGAGCACTCTGGCTCTGCCAGGAAACAGTGCTTTTACAGAAGAGGTGTCATCTCTCAAAACCTCCGGGAAAGCCCTGTGAAGCAGACAGATATTTCTTTGGAGGAGGACTAAATTACTGCATCTCATTGCAAGATCCTTCTCCCGTCTTGATTGTGTGCCTTGTTAGGAAAGGAGGAGGAACAAGGAAGCTGGAATTGCTCCCACTCCTGTGACTCTGACTTAATTTGTCTGTGGTGGAAAGATCTGTTCAGGTAGTTCCTGCTGCAGCCTGCTCCTGGGGCTAGACTGACCTTGCCTGAGGGACTCAGGACATAAATACTTCTGCAGGGATTGGGTATAAAACTTGAATTACTTTCTCAAAGTATTTTTCTACATAGGAGTTTTCTAGAATGGACTGCAAGTGATCTTTTTGGAAAAAGAAGTGATTAAATAGGTCCTGTAATATATTTGGCTTCACACAGAGCCGATTTGAAAGTAAACTGATATATGTTTTAGTAGCAGCAGCGGCAGCAAGAAGAAATATTTTTGAACGAAGCAAAATGAACAGGAATATCTGAAGGCAGGATAGAAAGTGCTAGAGATGATGACAGGAACTTGTATGAAATAACAGTTTCTGATGCCAGATGTGATGACCATACAGCATTAAAAATAATATTCCACTATTACTTTCTGTGTTGTCTCTGAATCTTATACTGTAATATAGGGTTTAACCTCTTTTTGGATAATTTGGGACTTTCCAGTTGAATCACTTAATTGTTTGTCCAGATACAAGGTAGCTGCCAATTTCCTTCTTCTTGTAAAATCTTTGCTTAAATGACCATGACTTGAATTTTCTTTAGTGTTGCAAGGAGCGAGCTCTATAGAACTTGTTTTTTATTACGTACACATGAGCTTTCCACTGTCTTTTTTCCTCTAGACAAGGATTTGTGAAATTCTCTCTCATGCTTATACATTATGTAATGTAATTAGTTTAAGATATTTCTCTGTCCTTTCTGAATCCACGTTAACATTTTTTAAAAAGGAGCAGGATGGCTAAAATTTGGCTTGAATTTTTTTCCTGCCAACAATGGCTAATTAAATGGGAAATGTTTCCCCAGAATATCTCCCTTGTTTTGCATAGTTAGGGCAAAGAAAACATGAAAACTGTGTGGCTGTGTACTTTCTCTGACTCAGGGGTCCAGAGGGCATAGAGATGGTTTGGGAGTTGTGGCCTCAAGCTCCCATGTGGAAGAAATTCTGCTGTGCTCCTGTTTACTAGGCAGAATCCACTGAAGCAGGCTGTGGAGGATCTTCAGAGACTTACCTAGTCCTGTCTCCCCACATTATTACTCAACAGACCAAAACGGTTATTCACAACTACAATAAATTCTTTTTTAAAAAAGATTGTTTTAATAACAACAGTAAAACCAGCAACTGCAATAATAGCAACACATTCTGGTTATAGTAGCACAAAACCCAAAGAGAAATAGGAGAAACACTTTGCAGCTATAATAACACTTCAGACCACTACAAAGAGGGGTGTTATCAGTGTTTGGGGATGACAGGCATGCTTGCTCTAGATACTGAACTCATAATGCTGTTTACATTTGTCCTTACGGGAAGTGCCCTGAGAAAGATTTTGTGCTTGAAACCAGCCTTTGCCTCTTCACCCCAGTTCATTAGATTTGTCTGCATTGAAGAGGAAAACATGTGCAGAGTTTGCATTGTTTTGAGTGACGAGAAAGATGTCCTTGGGGAAGGCAGGCTGAGGTGTGAAGTTGTTGAGGGTGGCAAGAGTCACACCGCAGTGAAGTGTTTGGCTTAGAATGAGCAGGGCAAGGACCGTCAGAGGCATAAGTGTGGCTTTCAGCCACAGAATTTTCTCTGCTGCTGTGTTGTGCTTTGTTTTTCACAAGCCTTGTTTATGGTGGAGTCAGTCTGTGGTAACTGAATAGAGCAGGGTAGGCATCTTTGGAAAGATGGCTCAGATATTCTTCTGTAGTATGCTTTCTGCCAGATGTTGGGGCAATTCTGCCTTATTTAGAACAACTGTGGCAGTCAGGAACTGTGCTGTAACACACCATCCTCCTCCTCAAGGAAATGCAGCTTGATCTAAACTTCCTCCCTCAGACTTGTTAGGCATTTGTTATTGTTTGCCACTTCTTAGATCTTTTCCTGTTCTTTTTTGAAGCTATTGTATGACAGGTTTTTCTTGGCTGGTTGCTTTCTATTTACTATAAAGAAACCCACAGACAGATATCTGGGAACTAGTGTTCTTTGAAACCATTTGTAGAATTGCATTGGTGCTCCGTTTTGAAAACTGAAGTCTAAGGTAATTTAAATCACTTCTGATTTTTAAAATTTTTTTAAAACAAAACTTGCTTTTGGAAATAACAAAATATTTGGGTTCAGGTTATTCTGATGTATTTTAAATAAAAAGCCAATTATATTTGTGTGGGGTAAGATGAAAGAAATTTCTTTAAAGACATTATTTAAAAAGCATTTTTAAAAAATAGCTTTGCTGTTGCAGGCATAAAACCAGTGTTGTTTTCTAAGTGGAAGTAGGAAATGGAAGATTTGTCACTGTATCAGGGCCTGTGTATAGCAGAGTTATGAAGATTACAGTAAACTTAGACCTGAATTATATATCAGTGGGTCTGTTGAAAATGAGAAATTTACTGGATGTTTCAGAATACACTTTCAGTTTCGGGGACAAGTGACTATACATGCAAAATTTGACAAAGACATTTACCTCCCAGTGGATGTTGAGTTTTACTTTGTTTATGATGGATCCCTGAAGAGACACATAATGTTTGCTGAGCGAGTTAGTGACAACACTTCAGTCCATAGCTCCAGATGAGCCTTAGTTCATGTTTATATTTTTCCACTCTTTGGTCTACCCCAGCCCCATTTCAAAGCTCAGCATGACTGGACAGTGTGATAAAACTGTTTTATGTCTCTGTAATGGAGAAAATGCAGGGATATGAATGATGGGCTTTAGGATCCAGGCTGAGTTTGACTCTCCATAGGTGATCCTGCCTTTTGTAGCAATCCATGCCAACAGAGTATCGGATTAAGTTTTACTTGGAGTGTGCATTAAAGTGCAATCTTCAGGGATGGCATAATTTTTAATGTGACTTGATTCTGTGCCACAGCCGTTTGCCTCTGGTAATCCTAACACCTGCAAAAGTCCTGTTATTTCTGAGCCTTCTGTTGGTGCAGCTGTCAGCCTGGCTTGCAAGACCCTCCTGCTTGTGATGCTCAGAGCTCTGCTGGAGCTGCACATGGTACAGAAGTGTCTGGGAAACTGTTCCAGGGTGCCTCCCTCGAAACAGGGGACATCTGTGTGGCCTCCCAGCTGGCTCTCTGCCTTGGGCTTGTCTCCCTCATGGATGTAACATACACCCTGCTTGTCACATTTATTGTGTGCTTTGTGACCTTTTCATTTGTGTGAGTAGGAGGCAATAAGATGTGGTGCACCTGTGCAATAGGATCTCCTTGTTTTCTCTTGTGTTCTAAAGGGGATTTAGAGTGAAAATAAGTGCAGAGTATAAAAAAGGGAAGTTGGTTGCTGTTACATAGTGACTCCTCTGAACCTGTAAATGCTAAATAATTGGCATGGATTACAACTGGGGAAAATACAATGCTAGGCTTGTTCCAAGTGGGTTTTAATTTTGTTTTTAAGATCTCAGCATATTGTGTGACATGGTTAAATGGTTGCTTCTGGGGTAGGAGCAAAATCCGATGGCCACAGGCAGCCCTTAATCATGACAAAAGCCATGAACAGATTACAATAATATGTGAGGCTAAACTATATCCCCGCTGATATTAGTATTATTTTATGGTAGCCAAATTGCACATAAGGGAACACAGAATGCCTTAAAAACAACTAGTTGTGGTAAGTACATGCTTCCTTCTGCAATTACTAGGTTACACATGTACTCATAGCTTTTCAGAACACTTTGGAAAATTTAAACTTGTGCCCTTAGTACATCATGTTTAACTCTCCAGTGATAGGTACAGCTTGCACCTCTTTTAGATATCCCCCTTTAGGTATCCACCCTACCTTAGATGTCAAAGGAGTAGGAGAGAAGGACAAAATGCTGAAGAGGTTTAAGGGAAAAACTCCCTTGGACTGGGAGGGTCCCAGCTGTAAGTAACAGAATTGATACAGCGTTTAATCAAGTTTTCCAAGGCCCTGAAGAGTGCATTAGTTAAAAGCTTTTGGGTTCTGGCCTGGGTAAATGCAAAATCAGTTTTAATAAATAGATGCATTACTCAGAATTAATTTTGCAGGCCACAACCCCACTCTTTTCAAGAGCATCTAATTTTTCTTAATGCTTATCCAAGTATCTTTAATTCTTTTCTCTACTGTGGTTGAAGAACCCTCACCTAAAAAGACTGATTCTAGAATTAATCAAGTTGGTATAATTGGGAGGACTATCAGTTCAAGTCTAGTTGAATCCAAGTTCATCAGTATAAATGCTTGGTGGATGTCTAAGACAAATCAATATAATGAAATGGAAGAATAAAATAATTCTGAATGAGCAGCCACAGCTCTCAGGTGCAGATGAGAATGAAAAATAAGTGATATATTTTCTGAACACAGATGATATTAGTGATTTATTTACATTATAATTACAGGCCATGGATACCAAGAAGCAGTTTCTGTGTCTGTGTTAATGTACTTGGTGGGTTTCTCACTGTGGTCCTCAGCAGCTGTCCTACCACTTACAGAGAGAATCTGTCACGCAAGTTTTCTCACTTTCTGGTTGATCACGCAGAATGTGTCACTGCCAGTAGTCACAAGATGTTGCTGGATAAGTTTGGGCTAAGGATAAAAGATCTGCAGTCACTGGATGATGATTTGATGATGGCTGTTGCTTATGAAAAGTTGCCTTCAACCTGGAACATCCTTGGAAGCTGCCCAGAAGGTGGTAGAGTTTTGTTTGAAGTTACAAAGCTTTTATCAGTTGTTTGGTGCACAGTTCAGAGCAGAATATCTCACTGTTTTGTGCAGATTCTCTATTCTTGTGCTTTATTTTGTGGTTAATATGAAAAATTGTTGAAGTGCGAGAGGGGTAATCAGAGATTTGGTTTGTACCCAGAGATTTAAAAAGGATGCTTGTTGTAACTTGGTCTCCCTAGAAGGTTTTTCTGCCTTGACTTAATGTGAACACAGTTCTTTATTTATAATTAGAGCTGTTTAAAAGAAGCAAGAACTGTATCATGAAGCTTTGCAGCCATAATTCTAACCAAGTGAGATATTTTGTCTTGGGAGAAAAAGGTGATAGTCAGAGAAGAGTATGTTACTGTAGGCATTCCAGTGTGTGGAGTAAATTTTTGCCATTGTTCTGTCAATGTTTATCCTTCATTTATGACTATGGTCATTCTTTGGGGAAAATATCATTAAACAAGTTTACAAGTGTTTTGTTTTTTAGTTGTAGAGGAAGTGGAATGAAAATACCTGTGAAACTTTATATTAGGGTATGCTACTGAAAAACTTCATAACAAATTCAGGTGGGATTTTCCTAGTTTCAGGTTTCATTGCAAACAAAGAACTGTAGTTAGGGTTTGCTGAAGAGTATATTTTTCTTTTGCAGAGTCAGCTGGTTTATAGCTGAGGGTGGAAACTGTGTTATACTTGATAGCTTCACATGTTTTTCATTGAAAATTTGGTAGTTTTGGCTGTTTTCCTTTTAGTACTTTAAATTGCTGAAAATTAGAAGACAGGCAGTTTCCATGTCAGCCAAACTGAAAGAGATGCATGCAAGCTTTTGGGAAATAAAAACATATCAGTTAAACTCATTTCTTTGGGTGAGGGCTTTTTTCACATCTTAAATAATCTTTCTAATTCTTAATGACAGATAACTTAAACTCTGAAGAATGTTTTTTGTCTGTCTGTTGCAAACAGATGTAAAACCAAATACCAGGTCTCATTCAAATATTGGCTAGATAGGAGAGAAAAAAAGGCTGTTAGTTGTTTCATTTTATGTGGAGTAAATATTTGCTCAGCTTCTGAAAAAATGGTTGTATTTTAGCAATGAGGACCTTGTATCAAAGCCCGAAGAAATCAGCTGTAGTTTTGTTCACAGGCTTATCTAAGCATTCAATCAGCTGAAACCCAACCCAGCAGCATCAGCTGGATGCCAGAGGTACTGAGAGATGCTTGGGCATAGCCAGCTGGGTACCTGCTTACTTGAAACATGGGGAAAGATTATGCTGGTTGTGTTGTAGGCCCAGAGAGTCAGAGAGCATCTGAGCTGGTATCTCAGAGTAAGCTCTGCCAGGGCAACTGCTATCCACATAGCTAATGCCTCTTTTATCAGCCTTGTGATAGAGCAGAGGCATCAGCCCGGGAGCTCTATCGCCAGTGGGAGATAGAGAGCCCAGGGACCGGCTGGCTCAGGATTTCAGGCCGGGCCGCAGTCAAACCCATAGCAAGCTCAGTGATATTCAGCTCTTAGAGTGATTAGCCAGCTCTTATGATTTTCAGCTCTTAGCTTGCTGGGTCAGTGTGCCTTTGGCTTGAGGCGGCAGCAGATGAGAGAGAGGAGGAAGAAGAAGACACGAGCTGTTCCATGGAGATGGCTTTACTCAGGGGTCCATGAAGGGTCTCTGATCTTCTTCTTCACTAACTACTAGAGTACAGTATGCTACTTAAATAGCCTTGGCAGGGATCCAAGACTGACCAATGGACAAAGGTTAAGTGTATACATAAATGACCAATAGCTAGGGGTTAACATGATTTTTCCATATAAGGGTACAAAGCTAGGTTTTGAGTTGGAGGGTGAGGAAAACAGGAACTTATCAGTGGCCGTGTCAGCATATCTATTGTTCAGTTCTCCAGGGAGCCTTAGCTAATTCCCTGGAGTTTACTACACATAGCAAAATTCTTTAATTTTCAGTTGTGCTGTTAATTTTCAGGTGTACTGCCATGTTTATACGGAAAAAGAATATGTTGCCCTTGCAAGACTTTTATAGATCTTGTATTTTTTGTTTCTATGTATTTTTGATATTTTGTTCACATTTCAGATTAAAATACTATACGTAAATGAAATTTCATTGCAGCCAAAAAAGTTGGAATATGTGCCCCTATTGCCATGCAGAGTCTCTGTGAACATTTGAAGTGTTAGACAAGCATGTCTTCAGCATACTGCGGTGGGGCTGCCTTGTGGGCACATTTGCACGTGAAGAAGTGACATCTCTTTTTGTACAACAGATGCTGTGCTTAAATGAAGCCAGGGTCTTTTGCCCGGTTTCTGAATAAACAAAACAAATTCCTGGGACCTGGTAAAAATGCTCATTTACAGTGGGATCTGTCAGTGCACTCCTGCCTGGGCAGTGCTTGGGCCTGCCCCCTTTCAGGGGGACTCCTGAAAACTTTCTGGAGTTTTTTCTTTCAACAGCTTTTCCTTCAGCCCAAGGGAGTCTTCTCCTTCCCTGTGTCTCTCTCTGCAGTCTGTTTCGCTCTCCTCTAGGCAGTTTGTATAATTTTTCTTTAACTTCTGTATCCTTTCTTTCTCCTTTCGGAAAGTATAGTTTTGATCCTCTCTCCTGACTCTGAGAAGCACCAGTTGGAGTTGCTTCCTTGTGCTGTCCCCATCCCTGTATTTTTGTCCCCAAAGCCAAGAAAGCCAAGCAAAGCTGAGGGCTTTCTGTGGCTGAGGGAGGCCCGTGCACAGAGGGGAAGAACAGGGAGGGAGAGGGGGATGGACTGAGTCTGGAGAGCTTCATGCTCAGCACATGAGGAGAAGTCCTTCATCTTCAACAATGAGTTAATCAAAGGTTATCCCTGTACTTTTCTACATGCTCTGAAAGTTCAAAGTGGGTGAGAAATAGGATCTAGAAATTTATGAGTATTTAGAAGTAGAGTGAGAACTTTCCCTATCTGCTGTCCCTATGACTCCTTGTACCAAAGATTGGAGATGTCTTGACACTTGAAATTGTCAGGATGTTCTTTTTAATATGAATGTTATGAAATATATGGGTGCTATCATCCAGCATTACTTAGGGCATAACACTTTTGTGATTCAGTCAGTTTTCAAAGCTGCAGGGCTATTTTCGTTAGAAAAAATACTTTTGAGTGACATGTTGCTGGAGAAAACTATTGCACCATCTGATGTTTTTTGACCTCATTGATTTTTATGAGTATTTAGAAATGTAAGGGTTGATGGAAAGATAGAGGAACTCTTTAGTCATAGGAGTTTTGGTATTCAGGAAAAATGTTTGAAATCCTTTTATAAGGCATAAGAAGGATTGGATAAAGAGAGCCAAGAGATTGCCTAGAGAACATTGCAAATAATAAAGGAATTTAGTGTAGTTGCACAGGTCAGGAGTTATTGGCCACATTATAGGAAGTTGGACAAAAGAAACAAGAAAGCATGACCCTCTTTGTAATCCTGACTTGTAATAGATGTCTGTGTGACAGCTGTGACAAGAGCTGCTCACTCCCACAGAGTGGTCAGATGCTGAGATCAGCATCTTGGTGCTGGAGAAAACTGGGGACTCAGCAAAGGTGCTATGCTTAGACATTTATTTGTTGGTGGGTTTCAGGAAAGGGGAAAGAGGGGTAGGGAGGAGGGAGAGGGAGAAGCTGATTTTGTTTATTGCACCTTGATAAAGGATATTTTCCTTCTGAATCAGATTGTTGAATTTGTGGAAACAATCAGTATTAAATAATAATCTAAAGAAATTGCTAGTGCTGCCAGAAAAAAAGAAGATAATTTTCCCACAGTATTTTTGTTTACCAAAAAAATTTAAAAAAATGAAAGATGCAAGGAAGGAAGGGAGGAAAGAAAGACTAAAAAAGAGAAAAAGAGAGAAAGAAGAAATAAATCTGAATGAGAACAATGCTTCCAAGTAACTCTTTTTTTTCTTAGTATCATCTGGTAATGGCAGTCTTCCAGTACTGGCAGTCCCGAGAATCATCAGACATAGGTTCAGCATCTTCCCTGCAGCTTTTTTATCCTTGACAAACAGGTTTACATTTCTCAGCTGTCAGAGGCAAATGGGAGCACAGGAGGGTACTTTGCAAGCAGTGCTCTTTATGGACAAGAAACTGAGGGCATCTTCATTTCTGGTTGTTTTGGAGGTGCTGTCAAGAGAGTGAGTTCATGTTGTCTGGGTTACTTAACTGTGCTGGTAAACAAAGAAGAACATTTGCTGCCAGCTTTGCCACCATTTACGGTTATTTTCAAGAGGAAGATGGCTCTTTTAGGTTTTTGTCTATTAATAGAAGCAATAATGTTACAGCCTGAATTAAGAAAACGAATTGTGGATTGAAGACAAGGAAACAGTGTTTAGTTCCCTTTTGTGAACAAGGAGTTTTTCAGTTTTTGGTTTTTTGTTTGGTTGGTTTTTTGTTTTTGGTCTTTTTTTTTGTTTTGTTTTTTGTTTTTTTGTTTGTTTGTTTGTTTGGTTTTTTTGTTTTTTCATAAATGCATTGTAATTGTTTTCTAGGGATAGGTCTTGTGGAATGAACTGAGATACCGTGTTGCTTTATGTGTTGATTTAGAGTCTGCCTTTGGGGGGCACCTTCCCATTTTCTGTGGCACTTTTTCCTTTATGACTCTTTCCCTCCCCTTTTCTTCATAATTAATGCTACTCTTTTCTCTTGATATTCTTTCTAAAGTGCACAAGCTCAAACCTGACTGATGCATGTCAGGGTTTTGATGTAAATTAAAGAAATTCTGTCTGTGTCTCCTCTTCAGCTGGAATTTTATATTACTTTTTTTCCCCCATGGAAGGAAATGGGGAGGAGTGCAAAGTGCCTGTTCTCCTTCACAGAATTAGAAAAACACTGGGAACACTGAGTGGATAAGTGTGTCTGGGTCTGGTGAGATTTGTGAGGAAAGGTAATTTTATTTTGGTCAGAGAATTCAGGAAGTTAGAGAAACAGACAAATCTTTGTCCCAGTAGGAGTTTGTCCTTTTGGAAACTGCCTGGCAGAGGGAGGAGGATGCTAGCCTGTGTGTTGTGAAGCAGATGAGTGTCTTCTAGAGCCTGCTGCTGAAGAAACCTGCATGGGGCAAGATATTGTCAAGCTCGCTTCAAGCTATGGGTTTCCAGCAAGTGTAAGATTCTCATCTCCTGGTCAGTGGAAATAATGGCAGAGAGGAGGCATTTGGGATCCCTTTGACCATGAAGAGGCTTTTCTGGGAAAAGCACTGAGCACTTGGGGATACACAGAGTGACAGGAGAGTGAGTACTCTAAGAGATACAGAAGATACAGTTTCCTATTGAAGGTAGTATAGAGCAGGGGGGCTCTGGAGCCACTCTGCTGCTGAAGATAAAAAGCTGTGCTCCGACCCAGACCTCAGCCTTCAGTCGGCACTGGGCTGGAGAGCCCTGCTCTTCTCCTGGCTGAAAGGGTGTCCCAGCTGGTATTCTGGTATTCTGCACTTGGCTGGTGCTCAGCAAACAAGTGTCTTACACCAGACACCTCGGGGGAGTGTTTGGCTGCAGTGCTAAAGGACGAGGACTATCCCTCCCATCTCCTGTAGTGTTTTGCATCACAGATGCAAAATCTACTGATTTGGTCACCCAATCAGTAGAGTCAGTTGGAACTTCATCTGAGGGGTAGGTGTGGCCCCATGATGCATGGGGCTGGTGGATGGAGCCTTTTCCAGCCCCCCTGATGCTAGGACTGCTGGGACAAGGCTCCTTTTGCAATGGACCTTTATCTTCTTTTCTTCTGTAGGATTGATGCCAGTCTCTGGGTGTTGGTTCACTTGGGTATGCTCTCAGATGGTCTGTCGAAACCTGACTTCAAGCATTGTAGCCTGATGTCCCTCAACAAAACCACCTGTGTGCGTTTTTGCAGAAGTGGGGTGCCCTGGAGACAAGTTTATAATTAATCTCATTCCTAGTGGAGAAATGCAAAAAATAGCAGCAATGTATAAAAGTATGAAGCCAGGAAAAAAATTCAATTTGTTAGCCAGTTTTGATGGCACCCCCCGCTTTTCAGTCTTGGAGTTTTTAGTCTCCTTCCAGGAAATGAATGAGATTCAGAGCCCAGAAGGGGCTTAGTCATTTCTGTCAGAGAGAAATATTTGGTCTTAGTTTGTTTTTTGGTCAAAGGAAGGGATTCAGGTGCAAGGAAGAACAAAAGGATTTTTTTAAATGTTGAAAACAGACTGTTTGGCTCAGCTCTGTGTAACCCAAAAAGAATGTTTTGGCTGGAAAACAGGGATGCAATGCAAAACAGTCTTGATAGTGCCTGTCATTTACAGCCCCACCTACCTTGCAGTAGTTGACCCTGTCTGAATCAGCCAGCAGCATGTTCTTCAAATCATAGGAGTAGTTTTGTTTGTGCATTGATGGAAAATGGAATTTTATATCATTGAAATTAAATAGTGTTTTATACCATTTAAATATGAGTGTGTTGAAGAAGTCTTGTGCTTTCCTTCTTTTCCTTTTTTTGTTCCAGCTTGCCACAGAATGCAGTTGAATTATGTTGGGTTTTTTCCCACAATATTGGTCTGTGTGTATGTTTATTTCTGGATAGTTTTCTTTCTGTTGTGATTTCTTTGTGCTTCCCCCCTCCCTGCCTTTATGGCACACTTGAATCCTTCCCCAAAGTAATGGGAAAATAAAGTGAGAAGTGTAGGAAAATGCCATTTGTTCTGCCACAGTGAGGAAGTATAAGAGAAGGTGGTAAAAGTAGAGAACTGAAACTAGAAATTGTTTTTAAGGGAAAGAATTGCTAACCTCCTATTGTTTCAGATCTTTACCATCTTTTAATGAAAATAGTTTCTTTATAGGCAGGTGTGTATTTTTGATTTATTTTTGGTGGTTTTTTGTTTTGCTTTGGTATTGCTGATTCTGGAATAGGACAACAGCAGATTTTATGTGTAAGTGTCCCTGGAGGTGACCAGGTCCAGGGTCCCTGGAGGTGATCTGGTCCTACCCTCCACTTGGAGCAGGGCTAGCTTTGGAGTTGTATCAAGTTTCTAAGGAGCAGGTTTTGAACACCTCCAAGGACAGATAGTCTGTAACCTCTCTGGGCCACCTGTCCCAGTGCTTCACCCTCCTTGTGGTGAAAAATCCTTGTACTGAAGAGCATACTTACCTTTCCATTTATCTTTCTGATAATTTACATAATTAGTTCGAATTTCAGATTTTCCTTTCGTGAAGGTATTAGTAATTGCTTTATGTCATTGGCTTCTGTTCACTCCTGGGCAAGCCATGTGGACTAATAAGAAGAGAGTAGCCCAGCCCTCATCATCTAGAGAGGTAAAGGACAGGGAGGAATGTGAGTGCTGTTTCTGACTAAGTGTATCAGGCTGAGAGCAGACGCTGAACCTGCTGGGTGGCTCAGCTACCATGCACATTCAAGCTGGCCATGAACAAATTTAGCATAATGTTAGATGGAGGTTGTTAGGTTAGGCAGATAAAGATCAGTTTCTAGACTATTTGTGGTGAGATAGTAGAACTTATTGTTTTAGATGGCGGTTTCAGAAGACAAAGATTAATTACTGTTATTTTTAAAACTTGTTCTTTTGCAGCAGACTTATTCATACTGCATTGTTTGTAAGATTTGGCTGCCAGAAGAGTGACTTTATTTGCTGCAGTGCTGGAGCAGAGAGAAGGCTATTCCACATCAGGGCTATCTAAGGGCTCTCTTTTTGCTGAGTGGGAAAGCGCTAATCTTATCATCTTCAGAGCAAGCTTATCTGTTGTTTTTTTTGCATTGTTACAGTATACATTGAAACCCAGTGGCCACAGGCCAATGTTCGGAGTAAAGTTTACCTTTTTGTTTCAATGCATTTAGTCTGAGGATTAGGGTTGCATCTACAGATATGTGGCATGCTTAATATTGAATGATATATTTGCATGCATATGTTTTAATTAGATTAGGTTGTCTGCTGCCTTGTCACTAACAGTGTAGTGTAGTGTAATATGGTCTACTAGAAGCATCTGAAGAACATAGCTTGATGTCTAAAGTGATAGCACTTCAGACATCAAGACTTTCCGAGTTTCAGTATGCCAGATCAAGAAGCAATTCTGAAATTTCTTTTTTTTACCTATGAATGCATAATATTTATTGAGGGAAATGGAAAGGTAGGAAGTCTGGATGGGTTGCTGCCAAATACTCAATACCAAATACTCAGATAAAAAACTGAATCACCAGAGGAGATCCAACAGTGATTTTTCCCTCTGTAGTGGTAGGGAAAGTTTCTTAAGTTCTTTGCAATTCTGGCTCTATGGGATGTGGAGGTAAAGAATTTTTTTGAATATAATAACACCCTTAAGTCCAACATTTTTGAAAGAGGCTAATGACTTTTCCCCCATTGCCTCCAGAGAAGACATTCAGCTTTGTGGAAGGCAACTCTTGTTAGAATGCCCAGAGAGGATGTATTTGGCTGAGACATGACAGCAGCCTTCAGTTATGCAAAAGGAAGCTGTGAAGGGAAAGAAATGGAAATTTCAGTGACATTTATTAAATCACTGGAAACCTAACATATTTTAGCTGATTGTTCTGAAATCTGTAGAGCAATGGTCCCTAAATACTTGACCCTCGTGGAGGAACCCTTATGTTTAACTTCATACCAAAATATCAGTGTAAGAAACTGGTTGAGTGGCACTTGAGAATATTTTATTTATTGCCTTTAAACTCCAGAGACCTTTTGTTATAGAATATATGTATTGAGGTAAATAAATCCTGCCTTGAAGACAGGCCAGGGAATGGTGTGAATGATGATTCAGCATCTAGTGACTAAGTGATGGTTGTGTACTCCTTTATTTTAAACTTCATCCCATTGAACTTGATGATTATGTGCTAAAAAGTGGAGAGGAGAGGAAGGATTGGCACATAAAGTCAGCTTTTGAGAAGAGAGAAGCAGGAATTATCCAGCATATTCTATGTATGTGTGTGTTATTTTATAGCTTATAAGCTTATAGAGATCTCCTACTGTCCTGATAAGCAGCCTGCCTTGAGAAATCATATCCCTTTTTAAAATACTTTTTAAATTTTTTAGTTTAGATACTTGGCTGTGCTGCTGGATATTTTGTGTTGCTGAGGCAAGGCAAATTGCAGGAAAATTGCTTTTTAACTATCTTCTCCATTGGGACATTTACTGATGCTGAGTGCTATATTACATACAGAGATTGAGAGAAATAATAATTAATTAACAGCTGGAATTATCTAATTTCAGCTGATTTCTTTGATGGAAGAAATTATATAGCATTTAGCTATTCTTTAGCTCTGCATATGCAATTAAGTATGTAACTGCTGTTTTCAGTGAAAGACCTAAAGTCTTCTGCCAAAAGAATTTTGTAGGTCTGAACCTGAGCTATATTATTTCTGCAGATGATAATAAGTGTCTTTTGATGCTTCCCAGCAAGTAAAATGCTGGGGTTTGTTACTGATGATTTTGATCTGCTTGCTGTGTTTTTTTTTAAAGAGCCTGAACAAAGAGAAACTCTTCTCCACCTTGTGATGAAGCTGGGCTTGGCTAAGCTTTCCCTGTTCTTGTCAGCCCAGCCTGGAGGGTCATCAGCCTTAGCATTACCTAATGAGGATGAACCAACACCCTTAGATTTGGCTTTACAGAATGGACACTCCAAACTTGTTGAGATCTTTACAAAGTGTGTATAATGCTTTCTTTGCTCTTTTCTATGAAATAGTCTTATAATTGAAGGGATATGGCGAGTACTGTTATTTATCTGGGGAGAGTTGCCTATTTTGTGCTGGTTTCTACTTCTTGTTGCCAGTATTATAATTTTAAGTGGTAAATTTTCATTTACAGTTGTAGGAAGTTTATTATTTATGTCCTTCATTACATTTGAAGTCAATTAATAGTTAATGATAGAGGACTAGCTGCACCATCAGGTACCTCTCTTAGCACTGTATCAGCTGAATCCTGGCACACTAAAAACAAGTTAAGACCTTCTTTAAAATATATATAAAGAAATATCTATATATGAACAGAACCATAGAACCTGACTTCCACAAAACCTCAGCAGACTTTGTGACCCCTCTAAAGCTCAAGTTTGAACAAACAAATAAGGGAGAGTCAGAGTGTTTTGCCAGAGAGCTGTCACACTGACAAATAACTTAAAGGACAAGTGCTTTCTGGCACCTTTCAGCTCCGTCTGTACAGTCCTGAGGAGCTGCATGGGGTGTATGTATGTGTCTTGGGATACCAAATGGTAAGCATCAGACACCCCTTCTTACTCTTGGATTTTCTTTGCAAATAGAAATACGCAAGAATTAGGATGCGTTTTTATTTTGGTATGTGGTTCTTTCAGTTTTGGCTCCATGCAGCCTGTAGTTTATGTGAGACTTATCTGTACTTCAGCTTAAAAAAAAATACAGCATGGGTACAGTACATTATGTTATGACTGTCTCATTTGTTTGTTATGTCCAAACAATACTGTATTCCCTTGAGATACTTTCTGTTTTTCACTCTTGTGGGATAACAAATCTGCTAGCTGCCAGTTGTGTCCTACTGCTATATATGGCAACATTGACAGGAAAAGGTACTTTTTTGCTCATTTACAGCAATAAGGAGAAATAGGTATTGTCACAGCTTGTTCATTCTGGCTTCTTTAAGTACTGAGTAACTGTCTAGAGCTAACATTGTTTTTTCCCAGTTAATAGCTAGAAGTAGCTCTGTGCTCTTAAGGCTGAAAAGAGTCGCTGGTACATTTTTGTTTGCCCAGCTGTGTTTTCAGTGGATGTTTCAGATTTTCTGACTCCGGTTTTTGCGGTGGGTGTGTTGGGGTCCTGATGGGTTGTGCTGGAGGCGAGCCGGAAGCTCACTGTGGCAGTGCTCTCATTCTGCCTGTGCAGAGGGCATCTGCTGTGGCTAAAAGGGTTTGTCATTTCAGCTTCCAGGGCAGTCAGTCACTTGACATTTCCAGAGCAGAGATCAGCGAGGGTGCCTGCATACAGTTTGTTCATTCATCTGGAGCTCTGGTGCTGACGTTCACTCTCACTGCACAGCACTTGTTGGAGTCAGACATTAAGCTCTTCAGAAAGTACTTCTGGGACAGACCTCTTCTTTACCAGGTACCACAGGTTTTCTTCATGATTTCCAGTTGTAGACTTTTCAGGCTGGATTTGTTTTCATTGAGTAGCCTTTTGATTTAAGCTGCCGTGTCACCGATCACCAGTATAATTTTGTGATTACTGGTGTGGGTTTCTACTTTGTGTAGGTGCAGCACTTTGTATGTCTGAAGCTGGAGCATGAGGTATTGAGAACTTTGTAAAAGTCTCTTTTGCCTCCCAAGTTGTTTTTTAATCATGGTGGACTCTAAAGGGAGTATCTTTCCCTGAAATCTCTGTGTCTTCAATTGCATTGCCATTGTATTCATGTTTGTACTTTGAAATATTTAATTTAGTTCCATTCTTCCGGTAGAGTAATGCCTGGAAGCCTTTATCAAGAGCCAACCCTGGTCTATTATTTACAGCAGAAATACAGAGTACAGGCTTTTTCTATCGAGTTTAGCTTAGTTTTTCTTATTTTAATGTAAAATGTCTGAAGCACTGTTGTCTTATCCTTCAGGACATCTCTTGACTCAATATAATAAAGAGAATACTTGAATGTATAAGTTCTTTACAAGCAATGCAGATGCTTATCTGTATTTTTAGATTGAGACTGCACAACATACATAAAACTAGTGAGCCAAAACCACACTGAAAGTTGGCTTTTTTTTCTGGTCTTGAAATTCAGCTTTTCTTTTCCATTCTTAGCTTTGGGTTTCCTCATTTGGTCACTGATTTTCCTTGTGTTACCTTTATTTCATGCTGCATTGTTTTAAACATAGAAAATTATTTAGATGTTATGTTTAATATAGAAACTTAAGGCACGGCATACTGTAATAGTCCTTATGTATAATGTTACATAACTACATTCTTAAGATTTTGATTTGTTTCAATACAAAAAAGTTACTCTCTGTAGTTTGCAGAATCCCTGCAATTTGTGTGTGGCTTTTCCATTAACAATAATGAACTCAAAAGGAAAACCAAGACTGCAATCAAGAATGCATTGTTTCTTATATGATTGCACTTTTTTTTGCACTCACAAGGTCCTTGTTTTTCATTCAGTCTTTGAAGTGGAAAAAGAAAGTGTGGCATGTTAGGTATTCTCAAAGACTCTGAAAAGCTAGAAAATTCTGCATTTGGTATTTTCAGGAAAAAGCCTACTGCCCTGGATTTGCTGGTTCCCCTCTTGCCATTCCTCTAGTTGCAGCAGTCTAGGTTCTGTTGTGGGGACCTTATTCCCCTCCTGCTCAGCATCAGTGTTGCAGCAGTTTCAATCAAGCAGAATAGACCAGAATAATTGGGAAGATCACACAGTTTATTTAGTTAGTTTTTTATAGAAAAGCTGTTGCTTTTAGACTATGTATTATGTCCAAAAGCAAAGGTAAAATTGATTTTCCTTCTGTTGCAAACAAGAATTTTGAGCTCTTCGGTTGTATCCAAAGCATTGGGAGGCAATTATAAATCTTGGGTAGGTATTAGAGCTTTCACAGTACATAGTCTTTTAAAGATAGAGATAGAATTTACTACTGTCCTGGAGTATTTATTTCATCTACAGAAGACTAAGGCTGTACATCTGGGGGCTTGAGACTGTATAAATGACCACATTGCTACTTTATGCTTGAGTCAGAAAGTCATGAACTGAAGAAAGGGAGCTTTGTCTCAGTTATGGTGGCATGTAGCGTTGGATTTGTGTGAGATGATTGCCTCAGACAGCAGCACATCTATTCATGCAAGAAAAGCATGAATCTTTCCGAAGTATATTCTTTGCTCTCTGCTGTGTCAGTTCTTTCAGTTAAAACAGTAATGGAAAAGTTAAAACAAGCTGTCAGTAAGCTGAAGTCTCTTGTATGGGAGCCGTGCCTTCATTCAGCCGTTCAGAAAGTGGAAACCCTGTGGCCACTCTAGGTAACAGAGATGGGGAGATAGCTGAAATTGCTGAAAAAGAGTGTGAAATGGCAAAATTCTGTGTGACCTTCTTGGGGCAGAGATTTCTGTGTGTTAGTGGTGCCTGCCAGTGGGACTATGTGGTTGGTTCATTGTGCACCTCCAGTGGAGACCTAGGCAGCAGGAGAAGGTGATCCACGAGGCAGTCTGAGCTGCTGCAGGCAGCACAGCCAGTGCAGGGCAGAGGTCTCTCTGTGAGAGGAAGTGAGATCTGATGGACACATTTGAAATGTGTCAGAGTAATAAAAGAAGCCAGAATGGGCAAGCCAGGCTAATAATCCAAAATGATTAAGATAGTTTATGATCATTTAAGTTTTTTTTTTTTTTTTTTGCCTGGTGATGGACAGATTTAATAGTTTCCCAACTTTCTTTTGACTTTTTCTGCCTGACAGGTGTTCAAGTGGGAAACTGCCTAGCACCGCAAGAGATGAGCAGAGAAAAATGTAACTTGCCTCGCTGAGGTGGGGCTTCATGGCTTTCAAATTAGTTTGGCTGCAGTATTCAGCCCAGGATCATCCCTGGCTTTTTCTTTTGTGTTCAGGTTACCATGTCTTTTCTCTGTTTGCAGCTCTTGGTAGTTGGCAAATACACAGGCAGTCTACCAGAGGGAAAGACTAGAAGCAAGCAGAGTAGTAGATGAAAGGACACAAAAGAATCCATTCTTTCTTCCTCCCACTATGTTTTTAATTTCTGAGAGTAATTTCTAAAATAGGAGACTGTATCCCAGCCCCCTCTTCCTTTTGAGCAGGAGTGATGTAGTTGGTGTGTATCTGAACAAGGGAGCAGCCTGGCCAGGGGCTGCAGACATGGGGAGTGGAATGTCTCCTGGCTTCCAGACTGGGTCTGTCTTGTAGTTAGTGTTTAGTCCCAGTTTATTCTTTTTGTATTACCTATCCATCAAAATTGCTTGCTTCACAGGGATGCTTTTAATGTAAACTAGAATTCTGAATGGAGCTGTTGTGCAAAGCTGTTGTGCTTCTTTTCTCATACAGAAGAAGGTTGTAAGCAGTGAAATGCAAATGGTAAATCTGTTCCTTTGGATCTTTCATGTATTGTAAGCAGGAGGTGACTTCTCTCTGTGGTTAAAAATATTTCATTGGTTTTCCTCTTGAGGGATTGCTGTCAGTTTCCTCTGGAAGGTAGCCAATAAAATATTCCTTGTGGAATTTTCTCAGTCATTTTAGTATTGCTCATAACGTAAGTGTTTGTCAGTCTTTGATACTGTTCTTGAGTTTTCGGATAAATGTCATGGGCATCAAATACAGTTACTGTAATTTTGACTTTTTTTTTTACAGAGTATTAATTCAAATGAAGTTGAGACAGTGGAAGGTCCAAAAATGCCCTGCAGTACAACATGCTTTGTAGAAGGTACAGTGTTTTTATTCCATCATGCTGCAATCTTTCAAAGCTCTAGAAAGTTGGCACAGATTCATACACTATTTATTTATTCAGAAAGATCATGTTTCATATGGTTTTAGAGACCTGTTAGTAGAGAACAGTGGAATAGGTAAGTCATACAAAAGTTTTGTAAATCATGATACTCCCCACAGAGCTTGGTTTTCCAATGTCAGACTGAAACTGTTCACAAAATATTATAAAGTTTATAGTGACTGGAAATAGCCTTAACTGACTTAATTTTAAGAGCTAGAAAAATGTCAGGTGGTTCCAGGAGAGGGCAGTGTTTAACTGAACGAACTCTCCTGCAATTTCCAGTAAGGCCTAATAAGTTAATAAAGATAGGAGCAGAGTAGTGATTTGTATGGATAGTTTTGGGATCCGGCCTGAACTTCTTAATGTGGCAAAATCCTCATTTGTTTCCATTAGATGTTCATTATTTTGGTGAGCAGTTTACCTCTGCAAGGATTGTGGGACTGTTCTTGCAGGTGAGAATGCTCTTTCATTACCAAAATACCTCCCTGTGTACCTCAGAGCAAGCAGGTCTTAGAGTTGAAGAGAAAATCACAAAAAAGTATCATTCTTCAGCATCAGAAGTATGCAGCTTGGGGACTTACATGTGATTCTTAGGAATGAATTAAAAGTTTTTATCAGTTGTCCATCAACCTTCATTGAGGGCAGCAGAAATCTGAGCTCCTGCACAAACTGCTGACAGGACCAGGACCTGATGAAGGGAAAGAAAGGATGGGGACAAGTTCGAGGGGCATCAGCTAGTAACTTCAAGTGAATGGGTAAAATAGGGACAAAGTCATGAATTTAAATGTATATGCTGCCATTGCTAGCACTGAAAAAATAGCTTTATACCCAGTTTTTCTGTCCATCTTCAGGCAACAAGTATTCTGCCATTAGAAGTTAAATTTGCAGAGAAATAATAAGCAGTTGTTAACAGTTACAAGCTTACAACCTGTTATTGTAAGTGCAAGTGAGAATTTATTATGCGGGTTTTGTGAATGACCTTGCTGATACAGTGTGAAAATGCATTTACTCTGGGTGTTCGCCTGAGCACTGTACTCTGATCAGGGTGGTCTTTATGCTGCTGCTTGGGGATAGAAAGTGAATGGCCTTCATTGGCAGTCTCTATATGGCAGTCACTTGGCCAGTGTGACTTGTAGGCGATGATTACTTTCATATTTTTCACAAAAAGCAGCTTTAACTTGGTCTGACTTGCACAAGCAGAATGCAAACATCGATGGGTGTTCATAGCCCAGAGAGAGCACGAGAGAGTCTCCGGTTCAGGATATCTGCTCTCATTTTGGATTCTGATAAGCACCAGAGATATTTGGTATAGGAACCCCTAGCTATATGTGTTTTCAATGGAAGCTGTATACTTTTGTGCCTTCATGCATCAGAGTTATTTTGCACATGTTTAAAAAAATAATTTCAACACCTGGAAAATCAGGTTCATAAGCATTGTAAGTACATTTTGTAAGTATTCAGGACCAACACAAACAGATTGTAGTAAATATGTTGTGTGTTTTATGCTCTGTGATATCTACTTGTAGACATGAGAAGTCTATAACTACTGTTTGTATGGTGTTAGTCAACAAAGCTTTTTCATCTTCTGATATTTAATATTTAATCGGTTACCATATTTCTGCAAGGCCGAATGTTTTCTAACCACCAAGTAAAAAAAATTAAAAATCACTGAATGGTGGTTACTGGTGGCTAGTGGCTTGTCTTAAAATTTCCATTTGCCAGCACTCAGGAGATCAAAAGAAGTTTGTTCCCGATTGAGTTGAAATTGTTGCCGCTGGAAGCAAAAATTATATGAAATTATTGTGCTTTTTTACTACATTCTGAGTTGCATGCACTGAACTCCTTTATAAAGTGTCTGCTAAGTTCAGGACTTTATTTTGGCAGACTCATGTCATGAAAGTATCCCCCTCAGATATTAAAACTGCTGCCATTCCAAGAAGTAGTAGCTGCTCACTCCTAAAGTCAAGATCAACAGGTCTTTAAAACCCCATGCTATCAGAACCCCTCAGCTGTTAATGAGAGGAGGCTGATATAGCCAACCTCCTCGATTTCTTGTGAAATGCCATCATGTGAAAGCAGTGGGTCAGTGTAAGGTGATGCTGCTAGCTTGATCTCCAATAGCAACTTAAATTCAAATGTATGGAGTGATACATTCTCCTGACAAGATGCAGAACAAAAAGTGAAGTAGGTGGTATTTTGGCTAATTTTATAGTTTGTGTTTTTCTTTTCTCTTTTCTGAGTTTGAAATTCTGTGCCCGTGAGTTGACTCAACACTGTTACCAGAAAGATAAGCCAATTGCTGCTACAGCATTTATTTCTAAAGAAAATGGCTTATTATTTCTGACAATTGTGGAACTGAATAATAATAATTATAACAAGTGCATGTCAATACTTCAAAACCTTCTCATGGAAGCTTAAAAGTAGGTGTCTGCACTTACAGAAGAAATAGCCTGTTCCTACTAGCTGAAAGGTGGTGTCTGGAATGTTTAGTTTGACAGCACCAGGGATTTTGTGTTCTGTGATTGTGCTGTATTAGAATGCAAGGGGAGATATATTTGTGAGTCCTGCAGGAGTTTAATTAAAGAGGGTGGATTAATTCAAAATGAATGACTGTGGTACTGATCAGCATGGACCCAGTCCTAACTCCTGCCAGTGTCCAGGGGCCCTGCCGAGGTCAGGGACAACCCGTTCAAAAGGGCACACAACTGCATCTCAGAACTTGTGTGATTTAGCTGATGGGCAGCTGTCCTTGAATTGTTTTTCCCAAGATGTATTGATAGAACTCTTTTTTTTAAAACCTTGAGTGTATACTTCGTTCAATGCCAGCAAAGGTCCCCAAATTCCATATAGCTCAAGGCACCCTATGCTGCCTGCTGAAGCATACTTAGTTTAACTGTTTGCTGGAGCTGGAGAAATGAAGAGGATATCTGAGAACAGATATGAACCTAGAGTTGAAAGATTCAGTATAAAATGAAGCATATTTACCATGATGACTCTATCGAAATGATTTCAGTTTCATTTGATTTTAAAATATGTTTGCTAAATAATGTTCCTGGAAGCATGAATGAGACTTGTGTTCACTTACGTTCCTGTATCTTTGCTGTTTCACAGTAGTCCTTCAGGCTGCATTTGTGCAAAACTTGAAAAGTCTGGGAAGTGTTTTTTTTCATTGCTGTCTCCTTCTCCACATCCCTTGGAAGAAAATATAAACCAAAACCCAAACAAATAAAATAAAGAGCGACAGTGAACTGAAGATATTTTTTTACTTTTTGGGTTAAAAATGTGAAGTCTGATTTCAGAAAATGCATGACATCCCTGAAGAAGAAAAGCGGAGTTCAGCTGCTGTGTGGCATTAGTGTGAGGCACAGTCCTTGAGCTGTTGATTTTCTGAGTGTGTGGGGGTTAATCAGCCCAAACACAAGTGTGACAATAAAACAGCACTT
This sequence comes from Calcarius lapponicus, assembly GCA_039654755.1. Taxonomy (NCBI): domain Eukaryota; kingdom Metazoa; phylum Chordata; class Aves; order Passeriformes; family Fringillidae; genus Calcarius; species Calcarius lapponicus. The sequence continues at coordinate 26,026,572 of CM077481.1, read as the reverse complement.
GTTGTGCGTCCAGCTTGCATGCTGCCCACGGGATTGCTGCTGTGGGGAGATGCATGGGCTGCCTATGTCCATTGTTCTGGCTTGCCTGCGTGCTTCTTGTGTCCCCTTTCCAATCTGAAAAAGGAGAGAGAGCAGCAGCAGAAACCAAAGCAGACCCAGACTGAATTTCCTTGTTATGAAAGGCAGCATTCTTTGCTCTTGCTGGTCCTGTGAACTTGGCTTCTGATGAGTTGTTCCAGGATGATACAAAGGTACAGACTTCTCTTTTTACCAGTAGCTAAGCTTTATTTAGGCTGAGAAGCAGCAACCTCTGCGTGCCTATCTGAGCTAAGAAATAAATTCTAACCTGCCAGGCAACACTTCCTGTTATTTCTATGGTGCAGGAGTGGTTATGTGTGTAGATGATAATTATTTCAAAGAACCTGTTATGTAGTTGTGGGTTGGAAAGCTGGGTTGCAGACAAAAGCTCTGCTTTTGGACCTGAAAGCTCTTGTGTTTATGGTGAAGCTTAGTGCCTTTAGAGAACTTGCAGCTGCCAGTTTGGGGTCAGCACCAGACCTATGTCCAGCGTAGGTTTCATTCTTCAGACAGCGTGGTTCCTTTCATCTGAGGAGTTAGTCTCTGAGGGACACCTTGTGGGTAGCTGTGAGTCCTTAACAGGATGCAAATGGGAATAATGCTAAATGCAAAAAAATACTGCAAGTTTGCATTGTCATCTACTTGGAGGTATCTAAACAACTTTGAAGAGAGACCAAAATATGTCAGAAGTGCCATTATATCTGTATTTCTGTCAGTTGTATTTGATCTCTAGTCTTACATTCTGCTTTTTATTTATATGTATTTGTTTGCAAAACTAGAAAATCCTTGTCTCAGTATTTCTTAAATACCTTTAAAACAGGAGCTTGATTAGTACCTTGGTGGGTATGAAGCTAAAATAGTAATTTAGATTGAGAGAAACAAAATCTGGTCAAACCAGGTAAATCTGGTAAAAGTGATATCAATACCAAGTGACTACTGTTTGTTTTGGGTTCTTTTAATAACATTTGAATGTAGTGGAATATTGCTGAGCTGACATGTTAGGTAATTGTTATAAATGTGGTGACCTCTTTAGGCTTTTTTTGTTTGGTTGCTTGGGTTTTTTTTTAATTTTTATTGCCAGCTGTGAGGAAGATTGACCATTTGTTTGGAACTCACATGTTGGTATTTTAATCTGTGACATCTCAAAATTAAATCTGCAGTATGCACACATTTTGGATTCTATGCTGAAAGTGTGTGTTGAAGCAGAGTGTTGCAGCTCATGAGACTTGCTGGGGGGAAAAGATTCTGGTCCCATACTGATTGTCTCTTGTTTTGATCTAGCAGAAAGGCTATAATGAATCTATAATGAATGAACTGAACTGTGACATTTCTATAGGTATGAACAGCTCAGGCATTAGAAATATTTCTAATCTTAGAAAATATTGTTGTTTTTTCTATAGCACTGTATATTGTCTATAAGCCAGTAAACTTTGTAAGAGGCTGAAAATCAAAGTTTGCATAGAAGTAAGATATGATTTGGTCTCTTTTTTGATTATGGTTAGGATTTGAGTCCTTGGAGTTCTTTTGCATATAGAAATAGAATGCTGTATCAATTGTATTTATGAGAGTGCCTAAAATGAAGTGGCTGCTGCTTGATAGTGTTTGAAATGAATTCTGAAAGCCTATAGCACAGTTTGCAACTAAGCATAAAATACAGCACAGTGTTTGTCTTCAGAACTATACCTCAATTTTTCTGTTTCTAGGCTTTCTGAGACTCTGGGGTTCCTTCTAAAAAAAATGAAGATAGTGTCTTGTTGGCCATAGGTAAGAAAGAATGAAAAAATTTTACTTTCCAAAAACTGCTGATATGTAGTGTTATGTCAGTTATACACAAGACAGTTTCTTTTAAAGAAGTGAAGGTAATTGACATTGCAGAGTGACTTGCTGAAAATCAGCCAGTTGTATCTCTGTCAAAGAGGGAACCTCTTTTGTCTCTGCCATACATAGATGGTGTATCCAACAGTACTGCGATTCCAGGACTTTTCAGTAATCTGTTAGGTGTTGTAGGAACAACCACCTTGAACATAATATCTGATGGAGCCAACATATGTGACTGAAGCCATATATGTGACTGAAGGTGAAATAAAGTCTGTAGAAATGTTTAAACGACACAGTAAGTTGTGAGCCTGGTAGGATAATATAGCCAGCTGTGCTAGACAGCACATTTATAGACTGAAACTCCACTGGAAAGGTGTTTTTGAGCCTTGCGGAAGGCTACAAGAGCAATATACAAACATGGCCTCGTGGAAATCACAGCAAGTTGGAAAACATAATGTGTAACTAAGCTCTGCAAGTGGGAGCTGCTGTGCTAGGCAGAGACTGCCACTCTGACACCACTGGCCTGTGGTCCAGTGCTGAGCTCAGAAAGAGCAGCCCAAATGGAGGCATTCTGTATGCAGATTTTGGTGCTGCAAAGTGAAGATTCGCTTGATGTTGCAGAAAGGAAGGGGATAGGTGTGCATGCATAGGGGGGATACATGTTGGAGGGAAATGAGCTGACATAAACTCAGAGACAGTTCTAAGATAAGAAGCTGGCAGAGTATTTTATTACCTCTCACTAAATCAGCATCTAGTCTGTTTTAGTTTTAGTTATCTATTGTTTTGTTATGCCAAATACCTGTACTTCAACTATTTGATGATGATTTTCTCACTGTCCCATACAGGGAAAATGAGAGTACCATGAAGGAATTAGAACTAGTAGCAAAAGCCCTAATATTCACAGTCATTCTAACTTTAGTGCTTTTGAGAATAGGACACCGTACCACTCTTTGCCTTGCTCAAAAATGCAAGGTATGTGTGATGTTAGTGCCCATGTGTTCAAATCTGTTTTGTCAAGACCAAAGTATTGGACTGCATCTCAGTGTGGGAGTGTGTGGAGCCACTGGGGAGTGATTATGGTTTGTTAATATGAAAGCCACATTTGCTCTGGTCTTTGTTCCAGTCATACCATCTGGACAGAACATAAAGTAATTTAGAAACTGACAAAGTAGAAGTTCTCCACCCTGAAATGATAGCTGATATTTCTTTTTCTTACTCCTGAAATGCTTTTTCCTTCTAAGGCATCATTTGCGCAGAATTGCTTGTGACAGCTGAAACAGAAGCCAGGCACTCTGGCTTCAGACCTGCTCATTCTCTGGTGCTTGGCTGGGCAGATGCATCAGATCCTGAGTCCTCTTGGAAGAACAAGCGACTTTGGCCATGGTTCATATTGTTAGGAGTGGTAGTGCAGATTTTTAGAGGAGCTAAGAGGGTAAAGAGAGTGGTGAATTTGAGTACGATTTGGACAAGTTTTAGGTGCTTAAAATTTGATTTAAATAAATTTTATTGGGCATCTTATTTGCATATAATGTAAAATTGTAATGTGTAGATATACCTATACGTGTTCATACATGTGTGTATATGAACTGTGTCCTGAGCACAGGATTATCTTGTATTAAACTAAGAAAAACTCCTTGTTGTAATGCCTATATGAGAAAGAACTAGCCCTCTATCACCCCCTTTATCTTAATTACTTTAGAGTATGTTTAAGAACTTGACTTGTTTGTGGAAAAATTGCAGTGAAATCAGTTCTACTTATTTTAGAAGTCTCTGTAACTGAGAGTTTGACTGCCCTGTGTAAGGACTGGAGCATGGACTTGCTACTAGCCATACTGTGGCTGTCCTTGCCCATCTCTGGGTTGTGTACTCAAGTTGGCCAAAACACTCATCACATAGACATCCAGTGAGTGGGACTTTGCCATTGACCTCAGCAGAGCCTGAAAGGCTTCCAGTGAGCACCGTGTATGAGATCTGATGGGGCTGAATTGCAGGCTAGGGAATGAGTAGACTGTTGGGTGTGCAATAAAAAGTGGAAGTGGGGAGGGATGAAGAAGGATGGAAATAGTTTGGTGACAGCCAGAAATTTTAAAGTTTACCAAAGCTGTGTTTACTGGTTTATGTGAATGTAAAAATCAGCATATGTTCTAACCCGACTCATTTAACCATATTGCTGAATATCATAGTTTTCTTACCCTGAATTGTTTCAAATTATTCTTAAAAAAAAGAAAGTTTGCTTGGCAGTTCTGTTAAATGGCAGTGGTTTTGGCAGGAAAAGCGCACAGTGGGGGATAAGAAGAGAAATTCAAATAGTTGTCGGTGGGGGAGAGGGAAGCAGCTAAAGGGGATTGAATGAAAAAGAATGAATAGAAACAAGCAAACTCTGGAATCTCACTAGTAGCTGGATGTGCAAATCAGAGAGTACTTGTGAAAGTGAGAATGTGAGTGCTCTTTGAATGGGGGTACAAAGTCCCCCACTTCTGTTTCTCACTCCTTTTCCTATGTCGCTTTTGCTTTAGAAATCTTCACCAAAAAAATCAATGTTGTCATGGAATGGTTTTTGTTGGAAGGGGCCTTTGAAGTAGCAGTGACTACTGGAAGGGCTCTCCTGTTCCTGCTCTCTGTGTTCTTCCTCAGACATCCCTTTGAAGGATGTTGATCATTATGGCACCTTCTCCACAGAGTTTGGGAGGTGCCTTTGCAGAAGTGCTTTCAACGTTTGGTAGGATGCTAAAAGGGCACCAACATTCCCTGCTCCGTTTTCTCCATCTTTGGATTGGGACCTGGCTGCCTTAGGCACCAGGTCTAGTAGTGAGTCTTGTAGTTTGGTTTTAGAATTGTAGTTCAATTTTTTTAATGCAAAATGTTTCGTATCCTCCAGGATCTCTGAAGAGCCCCAGGGATATCAGTCCAGGGAGTGATGGGCCAATAAGAAGCCAAGAAGATGATGAGTTTTGGGTTTGCACGATTTAAGAATGGAAGGAATGGGAGTAGGGCACAACAGGATGCTAGACCATGCTTAATGAGAGGCTGTAGGGAGATGCTCCAGTACTAGTCACACCTACCAGTTTTCTTTCCCCTCTTTCTATCTCCTTTGGAATATGTTAGAGATCTGTTTTATGTTTACAAGAGAAAAAACTGCTAAACAAAACCCAAAACCAATCAACCAAACCTCACCCCCCCCATGGACTTATTTCCTCTTTATCATTTAAGGTAAATGTGCCGGAAACACTGAGAGAAAACCAGTATCTGTTGGGAAGAACGAATAAAAGAAATAAATGGAAAGCAACAAAAAAAGGATTTTCCCCCCTTTCAATATTATGCATGTGTTTTATTGCCAGGCATTGTCATCCTCAGAATCAGCAACCCTGTAGGTACATTTTGGGAAAAGTCTAGGAGGTGATAGCTGTGTGCTGTCACTGCTGGGCATGTAACAGTGTGAGCAGAGCATGGGGTTTTAAACATTTTTAATTCCTTCCTGTTCTTCATGGCTGGTTGGGAAAGATAATGTTCACAGGGCCATTTGTAAAGCTGCAAAAGTTTCTCTTTCCCATTAAGAAAAGTGACCCAAACACCCAGCTTATCTTCCAAGGAAATACAGCTTTCCTCCACATCTCCCCTAAACTTCAAGAAGAGATGATGGTGATAATTTTTCAAAATAATTTCCATGATCTCCACGTTACATTGCCAACAACCTAGTAGTGTCTGTCTCGTCTATTCTGTTTGCTCTGCCAGTGATAAAAAACTCCTGGAAGCCATGTTTTGCCTGAGATAAAATTACTGATGCCAAATTTTTGGCAGTTCACTGTGTTACCAGGCAGCTACAAAATATTTTTAGTAGAGTCTGCCCTTTGATTTTCATGATTCCACAGAGATCCCCATTTAACCACAGATCAGTTTAAGCAACAGAACATAATTGCCATAATGATCTTCTTTTCTGTATACCAGTGGGCAGTACTGAAAGATGCAGAAAAATCTGGTTTCAGTGTTGCTGTTTTGTTCTTTTCTTTGATTAGATTTCCTCACCATGGTGGGTAAGACTTATTATTTTAAGATAGAGATAGAAAAAAGCATGGTCCTGCCGTCTGGAGTTCTACCTTTGTGCAGTTTTTGTTATGTCTGTAAAAATATTATATTTTGTACTTACTGCACTCATATATTTTGCTTCTTTTTTGTGGGTTTTTTTTTTTCTTCTGGTATTTTTAGGGCAGAGTGTTTGCACTTGGAAGTGTTTGGAGTCAAGTGTGCCTGTTTTGATATTGGAGATACATGAAATAATTTTATGGTTACTGAGTGAAAGTTAGTGTGTTAAGTGTTGCCTATTTGAGACAGTTACAGGAATCCTCTGATTCAGGCTGTGCAGATCTTTTCTGTTTGAAGTCATTTTTATATTCTGGCAGCTTTCCATCCTATCTTTGCTTTATGTATGCTTTGAGAGAGGTGGAGTGATCCAGGATAGCATTTCTAGTCCAGGACCTGCAGACTTCTGCTTCAGTTTCTCTTCTTAACAGATTTCTAACAAGACTTTGGGCATAGCCCTTATCTTTTCTCTGCAACTCATTTTTTCTTGAAGGAAAGAGGACTGTAGAGAGCAAGCTGATAAAGAGGCACTACAGTACTTGGATGATTTGAGATATTCAAATACTCAGATTGGTTGTGCCAAAGAAGTTCAGGAAGGTTTTAAAGGAAGATTTAAAACCCCTAATTTTTAGTCAAAAAGTAGATGATTTGAAAGTTGCAGAGAGAAACAACAACTGAAGAAAATTGCACAGTTACCACTGCACTGCAGCTAATGATGGTGACAATTGCACTCTGACATTTTGGGCTGCAGCCGTGCTGCTTCTTCCGCTTTGCAAAATCTTTGCGTGGCTCCTTGCACTAGAGACATACCTTAGTCTGTCACAGTACTGCCAGAACCAACCTTTAAACAACATTTAAACATGACAGTAACTTATTTCTGTGAATAAAAATATTCACATTTGTTTGGAGTGTCTATAAACAATGCAATATTGAAAACTGCAGAATAGTTGCAGAAGATACAGGAAGTCACATTTTCCTGAGAAAATGTTCCACAGTTCAGGCTCACAGCCTGAACTGAGTTTAATTAAAAAGCTAGGGAGAAATCTGGAAGAAGCAGCATTAGGCATTGAAACAAGCTTGTTCTTGTTGCTTGGAGTTTCTTCCACTCTTGATTTTCTGAGGCATTATAATTCAAGGGAAGGATGGAAGGAAGGAAGGAAGGGAGGGAGGGAGGGAGGTCAACACGCTACAAACATATGGTTTCTGGCTTCCCAGAACTTGTTCTATTCCTCTGCCTAAAATCCCAAACAAATTTGCTCAACAAAATAACCCTCCATAAAGGCGCTTTTTAAAAATTGATGTTTAAATTACCTTTTTGTCGGCCTGTCTTCTGCCCAGTTTCATTTCATGCTAACATAAATGAGCAATCTGGGATGTATCTAATGTCAAGTTACTCTATAAATATGAAATATAACCCAAAAATGTATTATGAAGTAAACAGTTGTAGTCTTGAGAGTGCACACAAGAAAACATTTCTCAGCTTTCTTCCTCCTCAAGAAGCAGCCTTTCCTTGAAGTCTTCCCTGAAACTTAGAAAATTGGATTTTTAATGAGGTGTGTCTTTGGTGAATTTTTTGCATCACAGTCTGCCAGTGTGAGTGTAGACTCAATACCCAAGTCATTGGCACAGCTTCAGTGAATGCGAGGTCCAAGTCAGACTTTGGTTTGCTTTCACATGAGGCAATATGCATGCTCCCTGTTGCTGCTCTCACAGGTCTCCATGGAGCTGAAACAAGGAAGACTAATCTCTTATTTTCATCAAGGAGCTTTTCATCAGGATACTGAACAAAAAAGTGACAAGCTTTCCACCCACATTTGTTCTGTGTTTCCTAGCTAGTATTTTGATCTGAATAGATACTGGACAAGGAGATCATTTAGGCAAATTATCTCTATACATGCTTTGCTTGCTGGTTGTTTCAAGAGTCAGGGCATACTGACCGCTGCCATGTGAAAGTAGTATTAATGAACTTCTTATCCTAAATTAAGCTTGCTTGCTACCCTACAGTGATACTGGTATTTTATAAAAAGGATATAAAAAAGTAAATATCTGCCATCAGCCATGAACAAGACATCAGAAAGGTCTGGGTTGGAGGAATGCTGTGAAATCCTAGCAGCGTGTGAGTGAACTGGGCAACACAAAGAGTTTGAGACAAAACCCGAGATGATGCAGTGTGTGTGCCCATGGGCTCTTTGGAGCTACGTTGTCAGTACTAGGCACAGGTCATGTTCTTGCCTAAGTTTTGTAAAAATATTGAGCCCTTCTCTATCCCATCTGGTCAGTGTTTTCCAAGGATCTTGGAGTACTAGTACAGTTTGTGCAAAGCCGTTTCTTTTAAATTTGTGAAGGCACATTGCTTTTTAGTTTATCAAAGAAACAAGCTTGAAGTCCCACCACTTACAAACTGCTGCTTTTCAAAAGAGGTACCTAAGGCTAAGACCTCTTTGTAGGAGAATGTATCATTCATTGAATATCACCAACATCATATTTTTATCATTTACAACAGTGTTATTCTTATTATAGGTGTTCTAATTGTAGTTGTGACCCTGCTTTCAAAGAAAGTAATAAAAAAGTAGCTTCAACAATTAATTTAGTAATTCACATTAAAATTAGAAATGTATTTGCTGGGGAATAGTAAGGAAGTCAATAGAAATTTAGATAGCATGGTCTTCTCTCAGTCTGGATGATTTGCTGCAACACAGTGATTCCATGTGCCTTGTTTGGGAATGATAAAAAGATAGATCTTTTGGAAGTAAATGCAATTAAGTATAAGTACTCCTGGCCTGGCAGTCCAGCTTAAAGCAATCCAGAAAGCAGTGTGCACAAATTGTCTCTTCTTTGCCTGCAGCCTGCCATGATTGCAGAGTGTTTCAGTGAACTTGCTGTGTCTTAGAACAGTGCTTTTGGAGATGGATAGGGTGCTCTGCTCTCAGCAGAGTGTCTGTGAAGGCAGCAGCTGCTCTGTATTTGTTCCAGGCTAGTGTCCAAAAATTGCTCAAATAAGTAAATGAAAACTTGACCCAATTTCTAGTGCTGTATTGTTATCTTATGTTTTTCCTTATTATTTCTGTTATCTGTCTACACAAGATCTACAGAAGATCTACTTGTTACAGTAAGAGGTCCCAAATGTGGATGAGTTTGTTCTTCAGCTGTTTGAATAGAAGAGTGAAGAACAGAGCATGAGGGGGACATGTGAGCAGGAGGTTTATGGGCTGGCAGTCAGGGCCATTTAATCTCATGTCAGAATATATCTGACTTTGATACCCAGGACTGTGCTTTTCTGGGAGTGCAGATTCTGCTGCTTTAAACTTGTAGTGGGAGGAGCAGGCTCTGTGATGATGAATGGCTATGATCCTCCACCCTGTTGAAACCTGTGGCTTCATCAGGGTTGAAAGCATGGAAAACAGGCATATACCTCGTTAATGTGTATAAATTATGGAAGGGTGGGTCAAGAGGCTCTTCTCAGTGGTGACAGGCAATAGGACTATAGGCAGTGGGCAGAAACTGATGCACAGGAAGTTCTGCCTGAATTGGAGGAAGGACTTCTTTACTGTGTGGGTGACTGTGCACTGAACAGATTGCCCACAGCGTGTGGAGTCTCCTTCACTGCAGATACTCAAGAACCATCTGTGCTCAGTCCTGTGCCATGTGCTCTGGCATGACTCTGCCTGAGCAGGGAGATTGGACCAGGTGGCCATTTTCATCCTTCCCATCCTGGGGTTCTGTGATTCTCTTTGTAAGGAAAGCATGCAGTGCAAGAAGTTCTGTGTTCTTCCTTCCCCTGCCCTCCCCAGCTCTGATCCCCTCTGGGTGATGCAGTGTGGGTGGGTTGCCACAGAGTGATGGAGAGGGAGAGGGAGATGGAATCCACCAAATACTGCCATGACATTGGTTAGTGGTGATGGACAGGGACTGCCTGCCTGGACCATTTGAAATCCACTGCGGAACAGTTTAAATCCCAAACTGCTTTGTTACTTGTGGGAGACCTCTGCCAGCAAAGCAAGAAAATAATGAGTCAGTTCCTTAAACAAAATGCCTGAATCTCCCATCAGAAACTTAGCAATAAGGAGCATCATAAAGAATAGGTGAATGAGGTTATCAACTAAGATTTCAAGGATCTGGGCTTGGTCCTTTTTTCTTTAGTGATTGGTTCATCAGTGATGTGGGAAAGGGAGAGGGAGAGAATAGTGATGTGACAAAGCTTTTCTAATTATTCTTGTATACACTTCCACTAGAAAGACCCTGGTCTTTACTAGAGAAGAGAAATGGTAAAACTCATATCTGTGACAAGCCATCTTTCGAGACCTATGAGGATGTTAACAGCCACAGTCTACATAGCCATTGTGTCATTGTTGTGGGCAAATAGTGTTACAGTTGGCGGTTGCTTGGTGCCTGGCATCTGGTTGGTAATGTTTTCTTTTTAGTTGCCTTTAATTCATATTTGCTGAGTCTTTTTAAGTCTAATGTAGGGTAAAGCAGAGAGTTTGTGTAGGTACATTGTCTGATCCTCTCTGTGGGAAGATATGCTCTAATTAGTAAGAACAATGGAGTGAAGAAGGTAGGGAAGCGATGTGTGGCTGTGGATCACAGAGACGAGTGGTGGAGTTCACCTAACCCTTTCTACTCCATTTTTTCTTATCAGATGCTTTGATGTGCTTTGGGAAAGGATTGCAGGCTCCACTGGGCCTGGGACAGAATCAAGCTGGGGGAAATAAATTTCTTTGCTGATACCAGGGGAGACTGTTGCCAGAGCAAAGTGAACAGGGTGGTTTTGGCAGAGCTTTTGCTTAGGTGGCTCTCATTCTTCCTGTGTCCAAAAGTGACCCTCTCCTGCTCTGTTTTTGGTTGTTAACCACATTTTCCATCCTGTACATGTCCCTTCTCCATCTGGGGAGGGGGTGGTGGCTCAGGGTTGTCCCCTTCTGCTCTGCCTGAGAGAGAGAACTGCCAGCTGTGTTTTAGCAGTGTGTGGGGACAGGCAGCCCACCCACTTGGTACCATAGTGCTGTTCACTGCACGTGCAGGGAGGCAACAGCGCTCTTGCACGGAGTCTGCGGATGTGGTGACATTCCTTTGCTTCCTTCCGTCTTGTCATGAACCACAGGAATGGTCTGACAATAGACAATACACTGTACTATCTCTGAAAAACATTTAGATTTTATGAATGTATTTAGGTAAGCATTGGTTGAAAGAATTTAAGGCATTACATTATTTATCAAAAGTGTTAGCCTTAGTAATACACATAAACCCTCATAGTTGTTCTTTATCTTCCTATCTGTACCTTGGTATATATTATGAAAAATATTTTGTCAGTGGAAAGAGAGGTTAATATTTTCCAGCTAAAAGCACCTTTTATCTCATAAGCGGTCAGATCTCTGCAGTAGCTGCCTGCAAATGCCGCTACTTTGGAAGGAAGGAGTGGCAGGTGAAAAGTGGGTTAGATCACCCTACAAAGTGCAAGAAACAAAATATTTTAGTCAAAGACTGTACGGCAAAACCCTTCTTTGTGGCAAAGAACAGCGTGACATCTTTCATGGTTGCATAAAGGAGTTTTACAAATAAGAAAAAAGAAGCCTTTCACAAGGCCTAAACAGAGCAAGTAATGTGAGTGATATTCTATTAACCCTTCAAAAATAGGGGTTAAGGTTGATAATTTATCTGCACTTTCAGACTGGCATTGACAAATTCCCGTGTAAAATCCTATTCAGGAGAGGTTGCAGTGTGCAGGTGAAAAGCCTAAGAACTTGGACAAAAAAGAGATGATAAACAGCAGGAGTGCATGTTCAGGGTTTTATCACTGCAGACATTGAGTTGTTGGATTTTCTGAGAATTATGTAATAGGGCTGCTGTTGAAAAATTATTTAACAATCTTAATTACTTGTTTTTGTTAGAATGTTAAATGAACACGGCTTGTTTAAGGAAGGGAGGGCAGGCAATAGCTGAGCAGTCAGTGCAAACATTTATGCAGTGTACAGAGGTCATTGGGGAAAGTAAATGTCTAGGCATGTAAAATATTTTAATGCCATTAAATACATTGGCTGCATTTCTTCACGGTGAATGTTTTGTTCTGCTCTAGTCACTCCTCCCTAAACTGAACAGAAGTCTAGAAAGGCCAATGAGAGTGAGTTCTTTTAGCTGAATCTATAAGTGAAAAAAGCCCGATTTGCAGAAACTATTCACAAATGGAGGTATCACAGAAGTAAGGAAATTTTACCATTTCTCGTAAAACAGAACAAAAGAATAATTGATGAAATTGAAAGGTGGGAAATTTTACAACAGCTCTCTACATTTAAACTGCCCTTTGTCCACAGAACACTGCCATTTGTGCATGTCTGAAATGAAAACTTTTATTCTGGTTGGCGTTAAATACATCCAATGAGCCAGACAGCACACTTGTGTAGGGAAAATTACTGTGTAGAGGGGAAATCTTCTCTGTTGGAGCAGTTGGGAAGGCTTTCCTTGGTATGCTCTGTCCCATCCATTTCTCAAACTGTGGCCATGGTGGGAGGCAGGCGAGTGAGCTGGGTGGTGTGCAGGTGGGAAGGACTGCGTCAGTGCCTGCGTTCCTGTATGCCCAGGGGAGTTATCAGTGCAATTTGAACCTGACATTCCAGGGAGTGGAGATATTTTGAAGTGGATGCTTAAAGCATGGATTTATATCCTCCCTGTATTTTCCATTGTCTGTTGTAATTCCCTGGGGCTGTTAATTATACATATAAATCAAACAAAGTCTCTGAGAGTGTCTAATATTTAAAGTGAAAGTCTAAGTCTTCCAGTGTCTGGGGTGAATTATTCTTTTCAGGCCTAACAAAGCTGGCAGAACTTCAGTTAAGGGAAGGGCAGAACAATGATGTGTTTCAACTGTGTTTTGTGTAATTTGTGCACTTTATGAAGGGCTTGTATAATTATTTTATCCCTGAAAATATGATGGATATTTTTCTAATGGATTTTGAATTAAATTTGCATTTGAATTGCGTTATTTCCTTCAACAAATACATTGTTATCTCTGACTGAAATGTGGATCAAAGAATCGCTTGAAACATAATACAGAAGTAGCGCTGCAGACCCTAGCAGCCTGAAAAATAATTGAAGTGAACTAAGGAATGTTAACAAGCTCAAATGTCATCATCTTCCAAAACCTGACATTTGAGCTGATCCACATTCCCTCTTCTCCTTTATGTGGAATACAAAACCACATACATTGTGGGGTAACTAAAAGAAATGTTTGCTGGAGTTGGTTAAGAAACAGTGGACATGTTATTTTTGTATTAGCTCTTGTATAGCCACATATAAGCCTGTTTGAAAAAAATGTAGTTTGTGTAGCGTAAAGATGTTGGGGGAAGGGATAATGAGTTCCTACTGAATACTAATTGCCTGTGAGTTGTTCAGGGAGACTGTATAAGAATGGAAGATTTGTTGTAAATTAGTCACTAGCTGTATTGTGCATTGCAGTGAGGTTAGACCAGAGCTGTAAAGGTGCCAGCTCTACAAAATCCTGATGATTCACTGTCTAACTTGGTAATTGTGTGAAGGAGAAATTACTGTGCAGACTAAATATTATTGCAAAAAATGCTCCTCTAATGACAGTGTAATCTTTCTTCATGACGCTTAAGTTTTAAGATCATTTGAGCTAGAAAGATGGGAGTGACAGATTTTGAGTGAGTTATCACTGCTTTTCCAGCTGCAACATCCCAAGGTCTGCCAAAATTATAAACCCTTAGAGGAGGGGTATTGCTCTGGAGTGATATAGAGCCCAGCAGATTGATTAGTCCTCATAGCTTGGTGTTCATCTTTGGCTACCTTAGTTTCAGCATTTTGCCTTACCTTAATTTGAGATCTTCTAACCCCCACTTTTAACATGGAAACAAAGCTTTGCAATAGTTTATTTGCTTTTGAGAAGTATTTTCTCATTCCTTACTTGGCTTCTATTGTTTTCATTTGCATCAAAATGGAAAGGTGAGTTAATGATTCATTGGCACACAGTGACCTTTCAAATAGTTCTGCACCACGATGCAGCAGCTCAGCTCGAAGCTCTCACACTTCAACCTTCTTGCTTCTGCTTTAATATTTGCAGCCTGGTCTGTCTACATGCCTGGACGCCTGAAGAGAGCAAACATTTACAGCTTCTCCCTCCCCTGTGTTTAGTGGGCAATTTGATCCTTCTTTGTCCATTCGTTTATTCCACATTACTCCTAGGCTTGACTTGCTATTGAGAACAACAAAGTGCAAGTTTGGGAATCTGCTCTCTGTTTATTTAGCGCAAAAATGGACTCAGACTCTGATTCACCTTTTAATTACTCTTGGCCTTCCTTACCTAAAATGAGGATTCGAAGAAGGGCATCCAAACCAGGTAGAAAAAGCTATCTTCTTTTAAATCGCTCTAGCTTTACAGCTCTGACTCATTTTCATTTTCTGCATCTGTGAAGGTGGCTCTATAAACTGCTTGTGTGAGGTAGATTTTTTCCTATCAAAAATCCATCTCACTGTTTTTAATGCCTTTCTAGATAATGGAGTTGGAATTCTTTAAGAAAAAAGAAAGTATATTTTCTCCAGATTATGTACTGTTCCTTATTATTATTTTTATCTCTTTACTCTCTTAAAGCTTTTTTTTCCCCTCTTGATGTATGTGTAGCTCTAACTGAACAATTCTGACAACCTGGAGCTGCACGGGATGGCAGCAGCTGAAAAAGTTCTGCTGGTTGCAGTTATTTTCACTGAGGGAGAATTTGGTAATTCAATTATGCCTCAACAGCTAACATGTTTTTGGGTTTTTTTAAATAATGACTAGAAAAAGCATACCAGAATGAAGAGAAAAATGAAATGGGTCAGTTACTGTCTTTGCACAGTTAGACATTATCCTTTGTGGAGAAATCTTTGGGAGGTAGGGATTATAAATGCTGTCAGTATGAGAAAGGGGGGGGGGGGTGGTTTAAGGAGGGTCAAAGACACTGACTGGTAAGTTTATGTAAGGAAAAACTATGACTGGAAGTTTTAATGAGGAAAGAAAATTTTTACTACATATAAAAGGAAAAGAATGAAGAAAAGAATGGCAAAAATATGATTTATGCTTCCTTTCATAGAATTGGGAGGGGTTTTGTGTTTCAGAAAGGGAAAAAATCAGAGAAGTAAGATGCATCAGTGTCATTGCCAAGAGATTCATTTTTACACAGACTGAGACTTTGACCTAGTTTGGAGTGGAAAATGTGTACAGAATGCATGTTTTAATGTGGAAGGCACTTCCTCAACTTTTTCCTTCTTTTCAGGAGGAAATCCAGTATTTCCCAACTGCACTGGAGTTTCTGCTGTGTGTATGAATGCACATGCAATTTGCAGAGATTAAATGAGTTGCAAGTTGCACAGTATGTGTTTACTCCATCTCAAAGGAGACTCCTTTTGTCTATAAATGCTGTAGCTGTGTACTAAACCTTCATTCGTCTTTGTTTAGACAGACCTTTTTAAAATACTTGACCAGTTGTAAAGCACTGGATACAGATGCAGTGTTTGTGTGTTACAGTATTGCACCTTATTTTCCATCCCTGCTAATAGCATACACACAGCTGACCTTATATGTGGGGTTGTTGTAGCAAGAAGGTGCTTTTGGGTACCTGTGCATATTTCAGTGGCAAAGTTCAAGGGTTCATTTGTGCTTGGCTGATTGAAATTCTGTGTGTTGATGTGGTGGGAGAAGTGCCTTTGCAAGGGTAGAGCAGGCTCATGATCTAAGCACGTGATCTGTGGTTTTTTTCTGCAAGTGTTTGAATGTGACCGGTTGATCCTGGCGTGCAGGTGTGGGGCACCTAGCTTATGCCTGCATTTCATTCCTGCAGGGCTTCAGGTCTCAGTGAACAAGAGACTTGCAGTGCCTGGCAGGAAAGAGCGCAGGGTTCTTCCAGACCCTCCACAAATCATGAAATCACGTATCTGTGCTGGGTGCTCCAGCTGTTCTGGACCATGGCATTTCAACTGCCACCCTTCCGCTCTGGGACATCAGGCTGTTGGTATCCTGACCTAGGGTTGCTCCTCTTGGGAGGCT
The DNA here is from genome assembly GCA_039654755.1 of Calcarius lapponicus. NCBI lineage: Eukaryota > Metazoa > Chordata > Aves > Passeriformes > Fringillidae > Calcarius > Calcarius lapponicus. The sequence continues at coordinate 26,010,569 of CM077481.1, read as the reverse complement.
GGGGAGCTGTGCTGACTGTCCCACTCTTTGGAAGGGAGAGTCAAAGTTATCACACACCACTTCCTATCTTGTACACCAGTATTTTCACATTTTAAGGCCCAAAGTTTCGTTGCTGCTCAGGAGCCTTTCAGACTGCATGTGCAGCCCTGCCCTTCCCCTGAACTCCTGGAGTCTGTCAGGAGCCAAGTGCAAACTTTTCTCCTTTGGGACATGCATTGCAGATTGCCCCCTCCTGCTGAAGCTGCTGGGCATGGAATATTTAAAGGGTAATTAGGCTATACAGAGAATAGGAACATGGCTTTGTCTTAGTGATTGGACTGGGGAGAGGATCTAGGATTTTCTCCTTGTTGCAAGACACCAAAGGTATTTATTTTGTTATTTTATGTGAAATTGTCACCAGGCATATTCCTTACTCTGCACAGTCCTACCTGCTCAGAGACAGCGACTCTCTCAGCCTTTTTGTGAGCTTTAATAACCGTCAGGGGTGCTGAGAATATGCATCTCTGATAAGTCTGTCCTACTGCACTGAGAGGTGGGAGTTACACACTCATGCAGAGCTGTGAGTGGACTCGTGAGTGGACTTGTGCAGAAGTGTGAAGTGAAACCAAACATCCCATATCATGGGAAAGTTTGTTGGGTTTTTTTGTATACTGTTCTATAAAATGAGACATCAACTTATTTCTGTTTGCATATTCATTTGTGTAGTAGGTAAGGTGCCTTCTTCAGGGAGGGAGTCAAGACTGTGAATCCCACGTTGAAAACAGCCCACATTTAGGTGAGCCCACATTTAGGTGCACAAGACCAAAAGTCAGATTGACAAGTGATTTTATTCTTAATGGCTACTTTAGGACTACATCTTGAACATGTTGGCATTATTTTCCAGCATCTATATGCCTGATCTCCCTTGTTTAGTATGCAGGTAACAAAATGCTTTAGTTTCCACTTTGTAGATTTAAGACACTTAAATATTCATCCATGACAATAACACTTCAAAGTCTACCTAATTTACCCTCCATGTAGGCTTATTCTCAAGTACTTGCTTAATTTTGCTATCAGGAGAAGTTGTGCTGTCTGAACGAAGGCCTAAGAAACCTCAATTAAGAGTGCAGTTCTCCCCCTGAAACTGATTGTATGGTTCATTCTGTAGATGTGCATGTCGCTTCAGTTGGACCCCTGCTAGGAACTTCTTTCTAAAAATTCAGGTGACCTGTTTTTAGAGCAGTATATCTGCAATCCTGCATGACCCATGAGCTTAGCTGTCTGTATTTTTCACTGACTTCCAATTATACATTAACCCCTGCTCAGATTGCTGGGGGTAAATGTGATGAGCTGTCTGAAAACTGTTCATGGTATTTAGAGAAGGGAATTTGTAATTTCTTTCCTGGCTCTTGGCTTGGTAATGTTGATGTATTTAACTACTCCTTTGTTGTGTGTTCTCCCATAAAACAAGTTAAGTTTTGATTTTTGTGAAAAAAATCAGTGTTGTGTTCTTTTCATTTTCTGACACAGGCCATTCAAGGCTATACATTTTCTTTCACCAACATAAAACATGTATTTAATTACTGCTATGATGATAATGTGTTTCTTTAAAGTTATAGTATCTCTATAAGCTTTATGGCTGGCAAAATACATAGACCTTGCTGTATAACTCTACAATATTAGAGAAGATGCAGAGAAGAGAACTTGTGCTTAGTTAGTCTTTGATCAAGGTCTTTTATTTTACCTATGTTTGGAGATTATTCTTTCCAGCATGACATCTAAATAACCCATACATCTATCTTGACTGTTTATCAGGCAGATGGCAGAGAGCCACAGGGTCTTCTAAAGAAGGCATGTCTTTATTCTTTTTCTGTGATCACAGTGTAGAGCCAGAGGGTGTTCAGTTCTGGCAGAAGGATAGCATGTTGAGCTGTGCTTGCTAGCTTGTTTCAGTAGCAAAGGTAATTCTCCTCTGTTCTATTCAGGTCCTTCTTACTTTAGTAAGCATCTTGAAATCCATTTCCAATACCTTACAGAACCTAAATCCATCTGGGGACACCTTTGCCAGTTTGCTCTGGCAGTCCTGTCTTTTAACAAATGATGCTGAATTTTTGCATCTGCAATGTGAATAACCTTTTTGAATGCCCAGGGAAAATTTTTGCGATGTTTTATTTGGAAATGGATTTTGTTGATATTCTTCATCTTTCAGGCAAGTGCAGCCTTGCTGCATATTACTGCTGCTGCCCAGTACACTGAGCTGTTACCTGCTGCCATGCTAACCTGGAAAGATCTGCTGATGGTCCCTGTAAGATCAAGAGCACTTGTAGCCAGCAAGGCAGGCTGGAGGCAGTTAATGCAGCTGTAGGAATGCAGTGGGTGATTTGGACATTTGCAATGATTTTGTCACTTTTTAAACTATGTGGGCCTTTCCAGTGGAAATAAGTTACTAGCACAGTCAATGTGTAATTAATATTGCTCTCCCCCCATTCAGCAAGGCTTTGAACTTCTCATGTTACAAAGTTAGTTTGATGTTGTCATTCCTTCACATGTTTGAAATTGAGGGGGCAGAGTGGGAGTAAAGAGGTACAATGGGGTCATACTGCCATTGCACTCAATGATCTTGAAGGTCTTTTCCAACACACAAAATTCTATCATTCTATGAAGCCTGAAATAATTTGTTACCATTTAAAACCCCAATGAATATTTATTTAGTCATCTCACATTTAACCACAGGCTAACTGGAGCATCTCCAGGAAAACATATGATATTTAATGTGGATAATTAATAAGTGTTTACAGACTGAAGATACTGCAGGTAGAGTATTGTGCTATAGCTTGTACTTGCAGCATCTTTCTCCAGAATTTGTTACTTAGGTTTTTACTCTTGTACAGAATTTTAAAATAATGTAACATATTATTAGAAGGGGGATTTGTGTTCTTTCTGGCTTGGGATGTTGCAGTCCACTAAGTGACTGTGAAGACCCAATGTGACATCCCACCCTGAAGGGCAAAAGATCACCCAAGATGCTCATAGATGCTTATGGTCAAAATGAGAGAGCCCAGAAAAGCTTACAAAATTTTAGTAGTAAATTACAACATGGCATGGAAAATGTTAAATGTTTTAAGGTAGTTCCTGGTGTCCTCCTGTAAGCACACAGCAGTGGGTTTTTGGTAAAGAGGTGGGTTGAAAGGGAAGAGAGAGAGAGGGAGATGTACTAAAGAGGGGGGAGAGAGAAAGAAAGGGAGATTACAGTCCTGGCTTAAGTGTCAATCAAGCTAGTGAGGTGTCCAGAGTCCTGGGGCTCATGTACAGCCCAGCTTTAGAGAAGTATGTTTAATTAGATAATTTTTTTCACACGCAGGAGCTAAGTTTCTTGCCTTCTATACAAATGAGTTATCATGCACAGTCCATTTTTCTAGATCTTTCTTGAACTGGGTAAGAGGGCTTTGAGGGTCTTGGGACGTCTTGACCCCTCCCCTACAGTCCATGCCTACTTCTTTACCTCTTTCCTGCACTTGAGCTGTATTGTGTTGTGCTTATCTGCAGGATCCAGAAGAAGGATATTTGTCTCAGAAAAGTGCTGCCGTACCTCTTGAGCCACATCCTGTTCCTTCTCACAGCATGTCATTATGGCTGGCTCCACAGCTGTCTGTCTATTGGTGTTTGAGACATACACATCAGCTCCCTTATCTTCGAGGTTTCTGTGCCCCAGCAATAGGGACTATTGCTGAAGTCAAGAAAACTGACTTCTTAGGGTCAGATTTACACTGTGATGTGGGAATCCCTAATGCCTGAGCTGTTTTTTGGGGGCATGTGTGGAACCTTTGCCAGCCTAACGCTGGAGGTGTACACCACCCTTGCCCATTGTACCCCGTGGGTTTATGTGCGAGAGGGAGTGCAGGCTGGAGGAGGCATTAAGCATACAAGAAGCAATGGAGACTCTGACACTTTTTTGCCTGGTTGTTGGTTTAAGACCAACCCTTGGAAAGCTTTATTTGCCACAAGAAAGTACTGTCAATTTTGCCAAATCACATTTCCATATGATGTGAGCTGCCAGTGTTTGATGGACCGCTGTAGAAAACAATGCTTTTATATTATTTATAAACAAAGGCTTTGGGATCTTGTCAGGCATAAGGAAATGGTTTGCAGCTTTAGCAGTTCTCAATATGAGAGTCACTAAAATCATGTTAAAATTCTTGCATTGATGGAGAAACAAAATGAGATGCGTAAGGACGTTTTAGTAGTATGAGATCCCACAAGGCCTGCCAGGACTTGAAACCAAATATTCATACTGTGCCATTTCTAAATGGGAATTGCCATCTTTCTCTAAGTATAGAAGTTACTGTTCTTAGACTTTATGAGATAGAATCCTAAAATTAAATAAAAGCTGTGGTGTATCAGTGCAGATTTGGCAGTGGTCTGGGCCTTTTTTTTTTTCAAAGCAACAAATGCACCAGATCTTAATAAATGTTGTTTCTAATCCAGTTGTATTTTTTTTATTATGAATTTTCTTGCAATCTGATTCCTATAAGCATCTTGGATGGGCTTTGAGCAACCTGATCTAATGAAAGATGTCCCTGGGTATGGCTAGGGGGTTGGATTAGATAATCTTTAAGCTTCTCTTTCAACCCAAACCATGGTTCTGTGACGTTCCAAAAGCAGTTATATTGCTATATTAATACAGTGTGAGGAAAGTCTTTAGTGGTATCTTTTCCTTTACACCTCAGTAGAAAATAAATTTCTGATGCAGCATAAAAACTATTTTAAAAATAATACTCAATAAAAGACAAACTCAAATTTATTGAGTGATTTGATTTTGGATATTTTACTGAGTGCAATAGTTTCCTTTATTGCATCATTCTTATGCCAGTGTGTCTCCATTCATTCCAATGGCAGTGCTTGCCTTACAGCATTTTAAGGAAAACTGCATCATGACTGTAATTTTTTTTAGCCTGTTTTCACACAGTCTATAACAGCCTGGTTTTGTGCTTTGTTAAATTTTGCTTGTTTTACATTCAGAAGATAACCCAGCTCAAATGCTGGACCCTTCATTCTTATAGCCAGTTTTAAGAGAAGTGGGCCTGCAGGACAGGATTTCTGCTGATCAAAGGCATAAAATACACAGCCTGTCTAGCTTTTTAAAATATCTGTAGTCACGAGCACACTTTCAAAAACTAAACTCTGTATTTCTGTTAATGATTTCTGGTGAAACTGTTGAAAAGCAGATCAGATGCAGTATTCATCCTAAACATCCTCTTAATGGATCAAGTCTTGCTTGATTGCTGTCATGCTGTAAAGGCAGTATTAGTTGTATTTTATTTATATCTCTTTTGCAATTTTTTGTGTTTTTTAAATTTTGGTTTTTTGTTTGTTTGGTTGGTTTTGTTTTAAGAACATTAATTTGATTCTTTGGTCTAAGATAAGTATTTATGTGGTTTCCAGTAGGTAGAATGCTTTAGGAGAATCATTATTTGATTGCATCTGAACAGTATTTCATTTGTTTAATGTATCAGATATCAGACATTTAATGTATAGGCAGAATCATGCATAATTCTTCCCAGCCCATAAATCTTTTCCTGTGTTCTTCTGCAACCACAGATCTCCGCAAAGTTCTACTTAGGTGGACAATAGAAGCTTTTGCTAGCCAATACACAGGAACATTTATTTTTTATTTATGTGAAGGATTCTCTGGTACTCTTGAGAGTCTTGTCAGCTATAGGCTTCCTGGAACATGTAGCAAATGTTCGGCAGTTATGAAATGAGCCTGTTTTGCTGTGGTCACACAAATATTACTCAAATTGTAATGCTAAGATTTGGTTCTTAATCCTTAACTTTGCAATTTTTATGGGAGTGCATATACATGAGAAGGAAGTGGTTTGAGATTTAATGGAAAATTTCCCATACTTTTTATTTTCCAGAGCACAGACACTCTACCCTTGATGTTCTTAGGAAATTGAAGTCTGCCCCTACTTTCTTTGCTGCAACCAGACTTTCTCCCATGCCGAGCGGAAGTGATGAAGTATATGCAAACTGCATGGTAGTAGACCAAGTAAGCTTATATTTGAACTTCTGGCTAATTTTTCTTCATCTTTGGTTAATTTAGTTGCATAATAGTAGGATCTTCTGGGTCTGTCAGCAGTGCTGCCAATTAATACAAATTAAAATAAAACCAGTAATATCTTACTCTTCTCCACTATATTTTGTAACCTATATATGAGGTCTCTTTTAACAGATTCAGTCAGTTATAGGAATTACTCTCCCTAGACTGCAGGAAGAACTTTTAAGGCAGGCTGTCTCTTCTGTGTGTTTGTGAGCTAGACAACATGTGCTTCTTAACAGTATTACTTGTTTGCATGCTTTTCAGATTTCTGAATTCAATGTACATTCAGAGTACAGATGAATTTACTGGATAATTTCAGAAGTTAATAATAAGCTCACAGTGAGGCTTACAGGCTCAACAAAAACAAGACATTGGTGAAAAGGTGAAGTTGATGTCCTACAGCTGTCATGGAACATTCTGATATTGGGGATCCTCACTAGAATTCCCATTTCTGATTTGTCACCAACACCGGAGATGACCTAAAGTGACCTTTTACATCGCTGTGTTGCACCTGGAATCTTTCTTTAATAGTCACACTCAGACACCATAATTTAGGACGTGGGCATGAGTCTGACTGGTCACAACTTGTGTGTGGTGGCTGAGTCTAGCTGAAAAGATGCCAGATTCTGGTGGTGTGTAGCTATTTTTCAGTGATGCTTTAAGATGTTTATTTATTTGTAACCTGCTTTGAGCTCTCCCTTGCCTGAAAGCTGGAATATAGGAGTAAGAAATTATCAGATAATGTTAGAAGTCTAAGATTTTGCAAGTGTGATTTTCCCCCCTTTTTTTGCCTCCTGCCCACCCCTACCCCATTGCCTGAAACACTTCACCCAGTGTATTCACTGCAGATCCAGTTCATGCGACAGCTGAGATGGAAGTTTGAGTCAGTGGCTTTTTTGTGTTCAAAATGCATTGAAGAGATGTAGTATAGATTACATATATATCTGTAGTATATCTATATATTTATCTATATAAATATAGCTATCTATATTTATAAAATCTATATAATATAGCTATATATCTGTAATATATATTACCGATGAATGTAAGAGATGAATGTATGTAATAATGACTCATAAGTGAATATCTGTCAGGAGACTATAAAGTGCAGTCTTTGAACCCTTGATTTGAACAATATTGAGGTTGGAAGGACAGAGCTGCATCTCCATTACAGATGGAGATGTTACCCAAGTGTATTGCTCAGGGGGCCTTCAGCTTGGCTTGCTAACCTTTGCTCTCTATGTGGCCACATTCTACTTTTTAAAATTGCTGACTGGGGCCAAATTCTCCCTTAAGCACCACTCAGCAGGAGCCAGAGTGGCTGCTGGAGAAGGTCCCTCTGGTGCTGAGGAGGAACATTGCCCAGACAGAAATAACTTTTCAGGGGGAAACAGCTGCATAAGACCTGGGAAAAGCATTTTACCTTTGTGCATGTCATGTGCACAGTGCAACAGAAGTATTTCCAGACTTGCATGTGATGTAGCTTTGAATGCAAATGTGGGCTGCTGTAAAAATGCCAGCAATTCTTCCTGTCCTTTACTAAAAGAAGCATAATTAAGATGGGGATGAAAGCACATCTCAAGAGGAACTGGAAAAGAGGAAGTAGCAATCAGAAACACCAGGGCCTTGGAGATGCTTGCAGTCCTTCCTTTATTCTTGCCTTTATACAGGTGCTTTTTGGAGACTGAGTGTTTTAACTGGCAAAATGACTTTTCAGTATTATTCAGTATCTAATTGCATGACTGTTGCCTCTAGCTAAAAGACTAACAGTGAACTGTATTTTAGTATCTTCTGCAGAGTCAACAGGGAATTATTTGTGACTACAGTCTAAATCCTGATTCCTCTACCTGAGAAAATAGAATTTCCAAATCCATTCCTGTCTTTTTGCAAAAGGAGAGGTGCTTCAGGCCCCAAATTGCTTAATGGCAAAGAATAAGAGTAATTTTCCTTCCTTCCCTCAAGAAACTCTGTTCCAAGTCATGTGTATTTATCTCAAAGCTTAGGAAACTGGTGCTGAAAAATTAAAAGTGCATGATTTGTAGGCTGATTTTTCCAAATTAAATTGCACAATGTTCGAATTCTCTTCCATATGTCTCCCACACTAATGTATTATGCATATTTTTGCTCAACTTAAGGATAGTTTTTAAATAAAATCTATAAATATTTGTATCAGTACATTTAATAAAATGTATACATATGAGTAATAAATTCAGAAGACTTGGAAATACTAATTAATTGCTGCTCTAATTAGGGAAAAAAGCAATGCAAAGCCCAGAATCCCTTAGTCATATAAATTGCCTTAAATTCATGCGGTGTAGAAAGTAATAGGGAAAAAACCCACAAAACGTATATAAAATGGCAAACTTCTCAGGTCCTTGCTTCCTGACAATAGGCATTGTTATTCAACGCCTCTTACGAGCACTTATTTTTTACCTGCAGGCTGGAGACTTAAAGGCTAACTACATTCGTGGAGATGGTGTCAGCAGTGAAATGTGTCTGAACCCTACCAACTCAGTCCCGATGGATACGAGCTCTTCGTCTCCCTCCCTTGAGGAGAATGATCAATTTATGTATCTCCCAAATGAAGAAAGTCAAAGACCAGTAAAAAAAGAAGAAAACACAGGATTAAGACATGGCATTTCACCTTCTCATCTGTACGTAGCAGATTCATATCTTCCATTCAAGACCCATGGATTTATTAAGGATCGGGGCCAACTTTATGCTGACATGAAAAGAAGAAGGTATGGAATTGACTTGATGGTATGGCCAGATAAGGATTATTTATTACCACCTTTTGTTTAAAAAGGTGAAGCAGAATCTGAAGTAATAACTAGTATTATTGGGATGAAATCTCTGTTTTTCTTCACTAATATTTGTTGTCCTAATAATCTGTTTTCATAAAATAGTTGTGAAGACATTTTAACGCATAAAAGAGTCTTCTTAGTGAATGTATCTTGAATGCAAATGGATACTTTTGTACCTTTATTTCTTGTATGCAAATAGTCTCAACAAAATAAAAAAAAAGAATCAGCTCTTCACTGTCACTGCCATTGTGGCATTCTTGACAAATAACAGAATTTCACTGTGGTTTTCCTCAGTTATATTTTCCATTAAGAAAATTGTGCAAAAATTTGTTGAAGTCTCTGGGAATCTTTCAAGTCTTTAAATAGGCCTGTAGAAGGCCTACTCGGATTGCATAGGTATTTATCTCAAAAGACACAGTGCAAGAGTGTAGCTGCTGTTTATGACAGGTTCAGACTGTTTTCTTCTCCATTGCTGGTACACAAGGTTTGCTGCCATTTGTCTGAAGACCCAAATGGCTTCAGAAATGCAGAGAGCTTTGAAGATGGAACTATAATTTTGGTCATTAAATGTAGATTTTTAACAATTAATTTAAAATTAAACAATTTAACAATAAATTTTCTTGATGAAAAAGCTGTATTACTTCTCTGAATAGATGAGATTCCTTCTTATGCAGGAGGAAATCTGAATCTTGCTCCCACCCTCTGGGGAGTATTAGGACTAGCTGGAAGTAGAGCATCAGATCTATGTAAAAACAGCAAGGAAGAGAAGGGCCAGCCAATTATTATTTAAAGTGGACAATAAGATTTTCTCTACCTTAATTTTGAGTTTCTTATGCAACTATGAAGTGCCACTAGCAGGAATATTTAACACAGATAATATAATAAATGTCAGAGTTTTTCTTTCACACTCCTTTTTTGGTGTGTGTTTTTGTTTGGTTTTTTTTTGTTTGCTTTTTCTTGCTATAGGGATGTCATGTAGAATACTATTATCTTCCTGTGCCTCTAGTCAGAAACATTTTTATCCTTTGTATTTTTTAAGACCTTGGTTAGGTACCTGTATGAGAACTGTATATAAATATATAGACCTGTATGAGAGTGTATGTAAATTTTCAGAGACATGTGATTTGCCTTAATATGTCATATGACTTATGTAATTAATCCAAATATTAGGCATAACATAAGACTAGTAGTATGTTACTCTATTTTTAAACCAGCTTCTTATGTCAGAGAAGTTCCCTAGAGAAGTTACCACAGTAAGTCATGGATACTTGTCTGTTGACATATACATGTACTGCTTTTCAATTTTAATGTGTGACAGTAACTGATAATGCATTTATGTAAGTTGTTTCTGAGATGTCATATGGGCTGTTATTCAGAAACATTGCAAAATATTGTCCCCAGAATTGTAATAAGGAAGTAGTTTTCAGACAGTAGTGATAGATTTGTGCTTCAAAAAAGTAGTAGTGTGTGAAGGAATTTTTGTGCTGTTATCCATGGTAGGAACTCTGGCAATTTAGAAATACCACACATAATTTAAAGTTATTTGTTGTAAGGCTGGAATGCTATTGCAAGCAGTCAACCATTTCTTTCAGACACTCTGATAAAGAGACCATGAACTTGCTCTTGCAGGTAACAGGCCTCATCCTGGAAAACTCTGATACTGCTGAGCAACCTTAGTGCACTCTCCTGCTCAGGAACCCTTTCCAATAAAATAGTCTCTACGTGTTTGACATATTGATTTAGCCAGAGATTTTTCAGCCTGCTTGTTGCTCTCTATTTTTTTAGATGTCTATCTTTTGAACTGAACCTCATAAACTATCTCAAGACCCTCCTTAATCTCTTCTTGGTGTTTTCCTCTTCCATCATCTGTCATGAAGTCACAGATGTAGGTAAAAATGTCTTTTAACAGCCATGTCATATCTTCCAAATACACACATGTACATAGTATCCATCTATACTCACATATACTAAAATCTGAGGTAGTTCTCCTCATCTTCTTTGATGAGACAGGTTTATGCCTGGAACAAAAAATCTCATTTTTCAGGAGATGCTGAACATGTGTCTAAAACTCATGATCCAGAGGTGACTGGCTGTGGTGGGAGTGTGTGTGATCATAGGTGATGCAGATACCTGCACTGTACATCCGTGAGACTATGTCAGAGGGTCCTGGACAGGGAAACTGACTACCTTGACCAGGTGGCTGCAGATCTGAGAGACACCTCAGGGCATGGTTTACCTGACATAATCATGGTGGTTTGGGCTGTCATTGGTCAGAGGATTCAGCTGTATTTTTGCTTATTGCATTAAGGTTGAAGTAAATTGCCGTGAGGAACTCAGGGAAGTTAAAGACTTTGTTGTCTTCTTCAGTTCAAGTCTCGATGACCTGGAAGTTGACAATGGAAGTGGAGGTGTGTTGGACAGATCCCATATTCACTACCGTCCCCTCAGCTCTTCAGAGGCCATGGCTTCTGGCAGACATGGATTGGACTTACCTACCAGTCTGCAGCCCAAGGTATTTGACCCTGTCTTGGTTTGAATTGTTTTCCTTTTAAGTAAATCACTGAAACTGTGTGAGAAATGTCTGAATCTGAAGGAGAAAGATGAGTTCCCAGCTGGCAGTGCTAGTCTCTCCAGAGACCACTCACATTGAGTTGTGAAGCTGAAACTGGGTGTGGCTGAGCTGGGCACCTGCCATGGAAAGAAGGTGTCCATCACACATTTACCTCAGCTTTAAATAATACACCATCTATTGGAAATGTTTCAAAGGAAGTATTTCAGGTTCAGTGAATCAGCATTTTTTAACTAAAATATATTTAGCGAGAAAATGTTTAACCAGCTCTAGTTATGTGAGAGGGTAGTGGTTTGTAAAGAGTAAAACTAGCCTGCTGCCTGTTTTAAAACAATTTCTACTCTCAGGGAAATTCAGTTGGGGTGTCCATTGATTGATGTAAATTTCTTTGTTATGGTTTTCTGAAGTATCCTGTCTACATTAATTTTCATTAGACCATGGTGTCATTTCTGAGGTCTTCAGACACCTACATAGAGTTATTTCTTGTTTGCAGAGATTCTTTATGATTTTTAGATGCACTTTCTGCCACTGTAGAGCTTTATCTGACCTTCAGCAAATGATTTCATGAAGGGAGAAAAAGAGTTCAGCAAAAAAATTAATTATGATAGGGCTACTTTAAAAACAATAAGGTAAGCATTTTACAGGAGTTTTAGGAATAGTCTCTATTTAAGTGTAAATGACATATCAAAAATTAGGGGATTTCCTTTCAGGTCTTATTGTTGAGATATTTGGTAAGTGGAAAATGTTTTCAAATGTAATAATGACTTAAAAAGCAAAAAACAACATAGAGAAAAGAAAAAGAGGTCAGCTCCTTTCTTTGGAAACTTTGACATCAGTAATTACTAAGGCATGGCCAAAGTCTCCATGAAAAGTTGTTCAAGTATTAAAGTAAGATCAATGCCTTCCTTGGTAAAAGAAGAGAGCTTAGTCATCAGAAATAATGGCCAGCAATACTGTGTGGATGTCACCTGTTACCAAATTGGAGAAGAATGTAAGCTTTCTTTTATTCTCTTAGCCCAACTTGCACCCACAACTTATTTCCTGTAGCATACAAAAATTTGTTATGGGGGAAGTATGACAGACTTCCTAAGAATTTACATGAAGTTGTCAAAAATTCAACTTGAAGCCAAGAAAATTTATGCGAATGGTCAGTAGTTGCTGATATATTTTGGTTTTGTTACTGATGCAGTTCAAAATGACACAAGATTTCATTTGCTGCAATTTCTCATAGGAAGGCACAGTGTTTGGGGTTCGGTCACGCTCCTATTCCTACTCCTCATCCAAAGGTGTGGTGGGAAGACCTCGCATTCCTCACAACTTTGGAGCTGGGGATTCAAATGGAGGTCAGTTCTCTGGCTTTGCACTATTCACTACCTGCCTGCTTCATGCCCAGTGCTGATGTTACTTTGCAGAGCTCACCAGTGTGTATGTTTGGTAGCTCCTTCAGGGCTAGTAGTAGCTACTAGATGGTAGCCTCACCATCATCCCTCCATTTTCTCCCATCTACAGTCCCATCATGCCCATGATACAGCGACTGTCCTTGACAGGGCATATAAATGGAGAGAGCAATAGCCACAGAAATGAATAGACAGGGCCAATAATCCTCTCATTGGAAGATCCTTACCCTAGCCTCCTGCTAAGTGTCTGACAGAGACCAGGAGGAAGCTCAGAATGACACAGAGGAGACATCAAAGAGGACAGATGGTTCCAGCTTCCCACAGATCCTAAGCAAACTCTGAAACACAGGTGGGCTGTGGTATCTCTGCAGGCTGGGAAGCAAAACCCACCCACTTCATCAAGTGGAGTCAGAGATGTCTCTGAAAGAAGCTTGTAGTTTTTTATGACTTGTGTCTGACATGCTTTATTTCCAGACACATAGTTTCATGTTTATAAGACAACACACACTTTTCTCAGTGAGGATATGGGTTATATTTAAAAAAAGCCTGTCCACTGCCATACTTCCAGCTTGTTTCTCACTCCAATATACCTTCAGTTTTTCACTAGTCCAGGGCAAGAGACAGGACATGTGAAGGACAGTGGACAAGTGGAGAAGTTTTGGATGCTGTATCATTGGAAGTGTTCAAGGCCAGGTTGAATTGGGCTTTGAGCAACCTTGTCTAGTGGTGGCATCTCTGCCTGTGGCAGTGGGGTTGGAACTAGATAGAATAATGTAATTAAGGTTGGAAATTACTCCAAGCTCTACCCATTCAATGAGGAAATTCTTCTTTGAGGACATCCAACCTGAACCTCCCTAGAAGCAGTTTGAGGCCTTTTCTCTTGCGCTGTCACTTGTTGACTTGGAGAGCAGGCCGACCCCCACCTGGCTGCGCGCTCCTTTCAGGCAGTTGTAGAGAGTGAGACTTTCACCCCTGAGCCTCCTTTTCTCCAGGCTAAACAAGCCCAGCTCCCTCAGCTGCTCCTCATATGACTTACTCTCTAGACCCTTCACCAGTTCTGTTGCCCTTCTCTGGACATGCTCCAGCACTTCAGCGTCCTTGGAGTGAGGGGCCTAAAACTCAATACAGGATTTGAGGTGTGCCTCAATGGTGACTACAGAGGAACAATCCCTGCCCTGCTCCTGCTGGCCACACCATTGCTGATCCAGGCCAGGATGCCATTGGCCTTCTTGGCCACCTGGGCACAGCCTGGCTCATGTTCAGCTGCTCTCACCAGCCCCCCCAGGTCCTTTCCAGCCACTCTGCCCCAGCCTGTGGCACGGCCTGGGGTTGCTGTGACCCAAGGGCAGGACCCAGCCCTGGGCCTTGTTGAACCTCACACCATTGGCCTCAGCCCATGATCCAGCCTGTCCAGATCCCTCTGCAGAGCCTCCCTGCCCTCCAGCAGATCAGCACTCCCACCCAGCTTGGTGTCACCTGTGAACTGACTGAGAGTGCACTTGATGTCCTCACCTGGATCAGTGTTAAAGATACTAAACACAATTGGCCTCAATGCTGTCCCCTAAGGAACAGTGTTGCTGAAGGACTCAAAACTGGGTATAACTCCATTCACCACCACTCTCTGTGCCCAGCCATTCAGACAGTTTTTTATCCAGCAGAGTGCACCTGTCCAAGCCATGAACTGCCAGCTTTTTCAGGAGGTGCTGGCTGGGCCTGATGACCTGGTTGTTGTGTATGTGCCAGTCATCATTCCCAAGATACTCTCTTCCACAACCTTCCCTAGCACTGAGGTCACCAAGGTCAGGCTGACAAGGCTGTAGTTCCACAGATCCTGCTTCTGACTCTTCTTGTGGGTGGGCTCTCTACAGGCTGCAAATCTCTGTGTCCCTGGTTAAACTAGGATTGATCATAAGTGATACAGAGAGGCTTGGCAAGCTGTTCTGCCAGCTCCCTCAGTACTCCAATGATCTTTGAGATCCTTTCCAATCCTAACCACTCTGATTCTTTGGCATTCAATGTGAATGAAACATACAAAAAGTGTGAAAATGTTATCATTAAATTTGAAAGCATTTAGCGACTTCAAAAACTGTTGTGGGGGTGAGATACACAATGTCTGCAGGTTTCTTTTTTTCCTAAGAAACTGAATTAAGCAGTGCAGCAAATAACTTCTTTAATGTTACTCAAATTCATTGTATGATTTCATGTCACCTTGTAAGGAGGAGTAAGTATTGCAGCCTGCAGCATGCAGCTATGTTGTATTTTCATCCATCTCCTAACGTATTTGTAAGTATTTATATTCAACGCTTTAGGTGAAAAGTCTTTGAAAAAGACTAGAAGAAAAAGCTAGAAGCTTACAGAACTAAAAGCTAGCAGAATAGTAAAGCCCTGTGTCATGCTTAAAGTTAAAACAGAATTCCTTTGACACCGCAGCTGAGGGACTTTCTTGGTGTCACAGCCCCTTAAGTTTCACCCAGACACCATTACTTGCCCTGATTTGGTATGGGCTTGGGTCCATTTCCTTTTCATTCTTTCTCCTCTTCCTTCTGGGACAGTCATTGTTGGAGACCTTTACATGTTTTGTGGAGAAGGTGAAAGCCCATTCTTGTCCAGACTTTAGAAGCAGGGTGTTCTACGTCTGCACCACAGATGCGGTATAATGCTGGGAGGGAGAGTAGCGGTCTGCTGAGCTTCCTGCTGGCACTTCCTTCCATCAGCACCTCCTGCACTGTGCCTCTTTTTGCCAGCATTTTGCAAGGATGGGAGCATTGAACACAGTGTTTGGCAGCTGGCAGTGGTGATTATTGTGCAAGGCAGGCACACCTGTGCTTGCTTTGAGCAGTTTTATCTGGGTATGGAACTATCCCAGGAGCTTGGTCCAAGAAGCTGGCTCAGACAGTTCATCCTGATCTCTGCGGACTGCAGTGGGGTTATGTCTGGGCCTGTGCAGAAGTCTGCGCATGGAAGACCTCCCCATTCACCTCTGCCTAGCTGCCAGCACTTTAGACATCTTGCTTGGGGTTTAGCTATGCAAGAAGGAGGTGCAGCTGCCCTTTCACATTGCAAAAAAATCTAAGCCAAAGCAGATGAATTCAGAATGACAAGAGGATGGTTTTTTCCATACAAAATATGAGATAAAAAGAGGCAAAACGTCATCCTTTTCTCGTGGAAACTTTAAAATGTGCTCAGGTTTAAAACATATTACCTGCCTTTATTTGAGAAGGTATTCCCAGGCTTGTAACAGTAAAGGATTTGTGCCTGCTCTGTAGATGGTGTGCTCATGAACAGTGGTCCATTCCTCCTCCAGGCCCTTACACCCTACCCTCTAAGGTCAGCTCCACAGTGCTGTTTTGCATGAGACATCTCGCATGGATACATGGAGTTGGTTTCTTGCAGAAGCTTCCTGTGGCACAGATTGAGCCTGACAACTAACTGAAATGCTTTTTTTGTTTTGCTGCTTCTTTGGTAAATATTCTAGCTCTTGCTAACCTGATGTCTGCATTTGTCTGAAGAGATGTGGATTCAGCAAAGGGTGTTTAAGCCTGTATCTAACTTCAAAGAAAGCATAGTCTGGTGCTTTGACTTAGGCAAGCACATATCTTTCTGAACCATACCTGTGGTAGCTTTGCTAAAAACATCTGCAAAAGGGAAGTGGCTTTTAATTTGAAAATGGTAGTGTTCTCTACAGTTTTGGGCTTATTTTCTTCCAAAACAACCCAACTGAGTTGTTTTTCTTTTATTTTGCTTTTTAGAGAGTTTGTGAAAAGTATCTCCTTGGGTCATCTGTTTATATGATCGTAGAATTGTAGAAGACACAAACTTATAGAACATTAAACATCCTAGGCAGTACTTAAAGTAGTAGTATTCCTCTTTGTGTAAAAGGATTCTTTTTTTTTATAAAGCTGCATAAGATGTGTAACTGCAAATGTTAGAAGAATGTCATTAAGATATTTTATAGCAAATTATATGAAAAGGAAAATGAAGGGAGAGTCATTCAAGTCTATGTTGTTAAGAAAAACAAAAGAAATAATTTGTGCTGTTCTTAAAAACAGACTGTTTGCAGGGACTGGCATTCAGTGATACCCTTCTCAGTTCTGTCAGAACCTGCCAGCTAAAAGCTTAATAGGAAGTGGTCTTAACCTAGAAAAAGCTGTTTCTAATGTATGTATGTTTTTGCCTTCCTGATTTTCAAATGACATTGCAAACCCTTAACGGTAGCCTTATGGCTTGGTGGAGGTTGTGAGTTTGAAATGAGCCTGATGACCTTGCAGTGTGAGTGCCCTGTGGCTGTTTGTGTCTTGCAGAGTGTGTGTACAACCTGCCTGAGCAGCACCGGGAGCAAAGGTATGGGTGCGTGTCACGGAGAGCCGGCAGCAGGTCTGTGCCAGAATGCCATCTAGGGAGCCCTGTGGGCAAGAGACCTTCCTTCCACGTGGGCTTTGAGCAGCGGGGTAGAGGCCCCTGGCTTCTGTGAACTCATGCCTAAACCGTGTGCCAAGCTCAACCCAGCTCTCACCACACACATCCTGCAGCAGGGATTTACTGGGACGTGCAAAGTCGGGATGGGCTCCTGCCTGCTGTTGGGGCTCCTGTCCACTGTAGGAATGTCCGAAGTAAAAAGTAAAAGCCAGGCAGCTTTTGATACCAACTGTAATGTAAGCAAGCTTGTTACACATTGCACATGGAGTGCTTACTGGCAAGTGTTACTTCTTTTTGTACAGGCATAGCAATCTTTTTCATAATATGTTAAACCCACAACAAAGCATGTAATTGTAAATGTTAGGTGAAACAAGCACTGTCCAGATTCTGCTATATGTAAAGGAGTGCTGCCACTGGAATGAGGAACATTTTTTCACTGGTCTCTGTTTTAGGATTCAGGAAGAGGGATGGAATAAATATGTTGTACCCTCAAAAAGTGAGTCTGAAAAATATAAAGTGAGTCGGACTTTCAGCTTTCTGATGAACAGGATGACCAGCACACGGAATAAAGGCAAGGTAATTTGGGATTTATGTCCATATTATTATGTATGATTATGTCACTGTAATTAAATGAATTATAGATGGAAGCTAATTTTTCATATAAAGAGAAATTGGTTATTACAAAACCACGAAAGTCATAGGAAGACTCCTTTCACTTTTCTTTTTTTAAATTTAAAATGCATGCAGGTTACCCTGAAATGGCCTTTGTATTAAAAACAGCTTTCCTTTGATGTCATTAGTAATTCTGTTTGGTGATTTAGCCAGTATTTAAATGTATGAATTACATTTACGAAAGATTTTCTTTCTTAAATAAAATTAGAGAGAGATATGGGCCTGTTCTTGGAATTGCTCTCAAAAAGTAATTGAGTATGTAAACTTCTACATTAGGGTGTAATTAGTTGAATTTGCCTTATTTGAAGTTAATGGGAATTCTTGCATAAGTAAGCAATGCATAGTGTTAAAGAGTTTGAGAATTGAGGCCTGCACAGTCAAACAGGCCTACTATGGAAGGTAGATTACAACATTGTAGTATAATTCTAAGATATCTTAATTTTAGATTAATGACATCAGTTAGCAGCTCAAAAGACAGTCTTGGCCTACAGGCTCTTTCTGGGTGGCCTTTTGACAGTTTTGCAGGCTCCCTAGTATGCCCTCCTGTGCCCCAGGACATCCCAACAAACTCAGATGTGAAGGTGTTTGTCTGAGGCAGTACCTTCAGGAGTGTCAGAGCTGACCATGAACATGTGAACGTGTATGTTTGGTTGTGCAGCTTGTGTCTGTGGGTTCTCCTAAAGTAAGTCAGTAACTAGAAGTATAAGCTATATATGTAGTTATGCCAGCAAGGGTACTGGAAAATAGGCAGAATTTATTAAATTTTTTACCACTCATTAAAAATAGGTTGTTTCTAATGTCTTCTAAGAGCTAAAGATAACTTTTCTAAATTTGCATGACTGCACTTCTCTCTGCAGAGGCATGAGCTATATACATGTAGAGGATATATACAGTGTGTACAGTGAATGAACAGCACTTCTAAAATTTTGTTTCCTGTCCCTCCTCTTTTTTAGATTTCTAAATGTATTTCTGCCAGTCTTCCTTGATAATGCTTCCAGGCCTAGCTGCCAGTAAAAACAAGGCCTATATGATTTTAGAGCTTCAGCAGTATTGGGTACAAGAGTACAGTATGCTGTTGCAAGTCTTCCAGGACAGGGATTAAACATTCTAGAATCATTTGGTTTGATAAGGGAATATTTCTTTTTTATTTTTAAGATTGAATAATTTTTATTTAAATAATTATTTATTAAATTTTAAAATTTTATTTATTTATTTATTTTCCTGCCTCTGTTTTTGGGGATGAAGACAAAAAATAAAGACACCAAAGATAAGGAGAAACCAACCAGGCACAATTTTACAAATGGGACTTTCCCAGGAGTTATCCCATGTATAGTCTGTGAAAAGGCCCTCCTAGGAAAGGAGTCACTGCAGTGTTCTTGTAAGTAGCTGCTGGCATTTACTTGTGCATTTACAGTGTGCATTTACAGAGTGCTGTTCTGACATCATCCTGGTTCAGTGTGATGTTTGAAATCTTGTCATCATTTGGATGTACCTACTTTATGTAATGAGCTGAGGTTGACAAGGGAGAGGGAGGAAGGACAGCAGGTAACAGATTCAGAAAGAAGTGTTGATCTCCTAGCCCTAGCACATTAGGCAGAAACTTCCTTCTAGCCTATATCTGTACTCAAAGAATCCTGAGGATCACTTTAATAAGTGAATATCGAGTTTTCCCTGAAAAAGGGGAAACTGAAACCTCAGAGTACATTTTCTGCAGACTGGGGACGCTGTTTGGTGCCAGGCTTTGAAATATACCTTCTCTTTCAGATTGCAGTGTGATTGTGCATAAAAGCTGCAAGGAGTGCGCTCCTGTGTGCATCAA
Organism: Calcarius lapponicus; assembly: GCA_039654755.1. Classification (NCBI taxonomy): domain Eukaryota; kingdom Metazoa; phylum Chordata; class Aves; order Passeriformes; family Fringillidae; genus Calcarius; species Calcarius lapponicus. The sequence goes on along the minus strand of CM077481.1, from coordinate 25,990,813 downwards.
GGTAACCTCCTACACTGATTTTACTAGAGGATACTTGCTTTCCAAGGGGCTGGAGACAATGAAGGAAAAAAGAAAAATAGACATAGGCTGCCCAGACCCAGCATCTGTGTGTGAAGGGCTGCAAGGGTGTTAGAATGGCTAATGTGAGCAACAGAGCAGGTACTGTTTGCTCTGTGTGCTTGAATAACAATTTTTAGTAGGGGGTCGAAAAAGAGTTTCACGAAGTGTTTGGATTTTTGAAGCTCAGACTGTGAAATGGTGTGCCTGGAGGGTTACAGAACAAATTGAAAAGGAAGGCTTCTCAAAACCCCAGAGAGAAAGAACCCTTGTGTATGGGGGTGGATTCCATATGTTTGGAATAATGGAAAGCAGAGATGGAAGGGGCTCTGGCAGGTGACCTCATCTACCTCCTCACCCTTGGGCTGGCTCATTTCTAAGTAACAATTTGGGCAGATGTTTGTTCTAGGTAACAATTTGGGCAGATGTTTGTTTCGCCCATTCTGGGAAGTCTCTGGAAGAGGAGACTCCACAGCTGCCTGCCTAGGCAATTGCTCCCAGTGTTCAGCAGCTTCTAAGCAGGGCAAAACCAGCACTGAAGCTGATGGATTCTACCTTAACAGTTAAGAAGGAGTGCATGCATGGTGAGGTTATCATAATAAAGACATAATCTCGAAAACCAGGTATAAGGCTACTGCCCTCAAGAAATAAAATGAGGCTCAAAGAGAAATGTGCCCCAATGATGCAGGTAACTTTTCTCATTTGTGGAGCGTCTCTTTCTGGTGTAGCTGGGTTTTGCATCATGGTGGATTTCAAGGAGAGCATGATTCCATACTGATTCTACAAGCTTTAAACTGTACATAAATAAATGGGTTTAATTTTGTTTATAATTTTCACATCATGATCTTGCACTAATTTCTGGGAAACTTTAGGCATTAAGCTGCTGAACTGACAGCTTTGGCTCCTGGGGATGGTGGATTACTTGCAAGAGGATGCAAGAGTCCTCAATTCATCTCAGCAAGAATGAAGTGCAGGAAATGTTCACTGAGCCACCTGAAGTGAAGTATATGCCCAAGTACAGCAGGCTTTCAGTACAGATTTTGCAAAAGTCCACTTTGGAAGGGGGAGTGGTTCTGCCTTTGGCACCCATGCTTCAGAGAGTGTACTACCACAAATGCTTTGAGTATAAAGCCCTGAATGTGCACTTTTCTTTGCAGACAATACTCATACAGAGAAAGTAGAATGTTGTAACTCAGTCTGCTTAGAAGAAATAGTTTTGTATTGTAGTACAAATAATATTCTACTCTGAATATTATTATCTACCAATAACTAATAAAATTAGCTATTGGAAGGAATTAGTACCATAATTTAGGACCATTTTCTTGTAGCTCTCTGTGTTATGGTGTATGTGAATGAGTTACTGACTTGGCTGTTAAGTATATTATCAGCTATGTGATTCAAAAAAATTCTTTTTTTCAGAAATCCCAGGAGAAATACCATAATAAAAACAAGGTCCAAGTTGGTGTAACAAGTAAGTTAGGTATAAACCTAGCATTTCTAAGGTAGGCCTTGATTAAAAATCATGGGACTGACAGCATGAACTTTCCCATGTAATTTCTCTGTTTCTAATTTTTCTTTTGATATCTGTAAGAACGGGTGTGTGTCTCTAATATGAATGGATTTTTTGAGAGATCACTGTTGAATTAACTCTTCCTCTACTAAAATGAGTATGAATTTACTATCTTTTCAGTGAAAACAACAAAAAACATAGCCAGCTCTGTCTGTCATTTATCCTGTGCACAAGTATTTGCACACCTCTAGAGGATGTATGATTTGAGATTATTTCTTTATCAAATGATAGTCACTCTGGGGCTACTCCATATTGTCTACAGGCTTATTTTTATATTCTGTGAGAGACATTGAGGTCATATACCTTGGCAAGTGGGCATTCGTGATGCCTGATGTAGGTCAGTATGAACACTAGATAGCATTTCTCAGTATAAGTGTGCTGTTGATGACATATTCTGTCAAATAATGACAACCTCATTGTCAAAATATTGTGTTGTGCTTTGCCTCACAGATTCCCTGCCTGGAGACATATCACATATGGTGCTGTCCTCAGTGCATCCTTCTTTCTCAGTGCCTATTGGACTCTCTCCTGGAAAGAGGGAAGCCTCACAACAACCCTACCTCTTGTCAAAAAGTGTCCCCAGTGCCAGTTTGGAAAGGTAGAGGGGCAGTTGCCAATGGACTATGCTAAATACATCCTTCAGGATTTCTAGGAAGATTTAAATCATGAAATAAATGTGGGTTTTTAAAATTTTATTTCTGCTCTAGAAGAGCCACACAATTTTCTGGACAAGACTCTGAGACTAGCACCTGGAAGTCCAAGTCACAGTCTGAAGAGATGTTACAAGCATTAGGGACCTTTTCTTCAATGGATGCTTTTATGGTGGAAGGTGAGAATATTGCACAGATGTTGCATCTTATAGCTAGTATTGGAAAGTGAAAACCAGAAAAACTCCTTAGCTGATTTAAGAAGACACTTCATCTTCTCAAAGAAGAGCGCTTGCTTTTGATAATTACATTTGCATCCCTCTTTAAATGATGAAATCAAGCACATTAGTCTTAAAAAAGAACTTTTCCTTTCTTCCTTGTAACTAACTGTTTTATAACTTTTGGAATATTTTAGTATGTTATTACCATTTTAAAGTAACAGGGATAAATGTACTGGCATCCTTGTAGAAACAGAACAGTAATACACTTTTCTTTTGCACTCATCCAAGTGATTCTGTTGACAGTGTCCATTGCATTGTATTTCCTCAGTAGCCCAAATTCTTAACTCCTGATGGTAAGCTGTGCTCTTACAATAGCTGCATAGCCTTATGAAACAAATAGAAATAGATTTTTTGTGTAGCTAGTTGTGAGACTGAATTTGAAAGCTGAAGGGCTTTCACTCATGTAGGACAGTGCACATAGCACTCACTGGATGTCTGGTATTGGAAATGTTGAATTTTATTTTTAAATTTTAAAAAGTTTATGCAAGCAAAGAGTTATAAGAATGATTTAATTTGTGGAAAGAAGAGTATTTTTTACCTATTCTCCTCCCCTTCTGTCACAAAAGCAATTCAAGACTTTGATAATAATATCCCCATCTGGCAAACTTTGCTGTAGTAAAGACAGTGCCAGGGTTTGCAGAAGTCTTAGCTATAGTTCATCTCTGTGATGTGTTCCCTATGTGAATAGATCTACATGTGCCAAAGGACTTCCCTTACTCTTTGTATGTGTGGTGTTAAAGAAATATAAATTTTGTCATAGATGATGTGGATTTGTCTCAGTGGACTGATCTCTGCACAGATGCAGAAGAGTTTGAGGCAGACTCCTGGAGTCTTGTTGTGGATCCAATGTTCTGTAGCAAGCAAGAAAAGGATGTCGTCAAGCGGCAGGATGTCATATTTGGTCAGTATTTCAAAGCTCTGTGTAGGTTTAAATGCAATTTGGTGTATCGAATAGAGAGGGAACCTAATGCCTCTTTTATCAGCCTTGTGATAGAGCAGAGGCATCAGCCCGGGAGCTCTATCGCCAGTGGGAGATAGAGAGCCCAGGGACCGGCTAGCTCAGGATTTCAGGCCGGGCCGCAGTCAAACCCATAGCAAGCTCAGTGATATTCAGCTCTTAGAGTGATTAGCCAGCTCTTATGATTTTCAGCTCTTAGCTTGCTGGGTCAGTGTGCCTTTGGCTTGAGGCGGCAGCAGATGAGAGAGAGGAGGAAGAAGAAGACACGAGCTGTTCCATGGAGATGGCTTTACTCAGGGGTCCATGAAGGGTCTCTGATCTTCTTCTTCACTAACTACTAGAGTACAGTATGCTACTTAAATAGCCTTGGCAGGGATCCAAGACTGACCAATGGACAAAGGTTAAGTGTATACATAAATGACCAATAGCTAGGGGTTAACATGATTTTTCCATATAAGGGTACAAAGCTAGGTTTTGAGTTGGAGGGTGAGGAAAACAGGAACTTATCAGTGGCCGTGTCAGCATATCTATTGTTCAGTTCTCCAGGGAGCCTTAGCTAATTCCCTGGAGTTTACTACAGGAACCTACATGGTTTATGGCCAGAAGAATTAATGCTTCAACTCAAAACAACACGAAGGTTCAAAGAACATTTTTATCACAAAGTACGTCTCCTAAACTAAGGAAATTGATAGTAGTGGCTACCAGAGACATACCTAGCCTGTTCACAGAATGGTTGAAATTGGAAAGGGCCTCATCCGATCCTCAGCTCAAGCTATTACAACCACAGCTTGTTCAGTGGGGTACAGAGAGAATTGTGTCAGAGCCAGATAAATTAAGTCTTCCTGCTGACATAATCGATTAGGTTTGAGGCTCACACCCAAAAAGGAATTATAACTGTGTATTTGATAGACTAAAGTCTGTCTTATAAGGTGTGCAGAATATTCAGGTGATTACTACACTATCCTTTTTTCTTTTATACTGCAGAGCTGATGCAAACAGAAGTACATCACATCCATACCCTGTTCATTATGTCTGAAATATTCAGGAAAGGGATGAAGGAAGAACTGCAGCTTGACCACAGCATAGTGGACAGAATATTCCCCTGCTTAGATGAGCTACTGGAGGTGCACAGGCAATTCTTCTGCAGAATGAAGGACAGGCGACAGGAATCATGTACAGCAGGGAGCGAGCGTAATTTTGTCATCAGCAGAATTGGAGACATCCTTGTGCAGCAGGTAGAAGCATCAGTTCTATTAATCCTTTAAGCACTCAGAGTTCCAAATTTAAACAAATTTTTTACTCCAAAACTTCTGTGGGCAAGTAGACAATTATGGTTGCTCAAAAAGAATCAAAACCGGTCCTCCCCTGATTATTTCAGGATGAAATAACAATGCGAAAATATATCATTATTGTGAGGTAGCTGTGGTGAACTTGGGGTGGATTTCTCCCAGTGTGGTATGAGTGACAAGGGAAGTGATGAACTTGGTCATGTTTGCAGTGGAAGGCTGCTGTCATACTACGGACTGCAAAAAAATGGATTATGGAAGTAATAGATTCACTTTATCAGCTGAGAAGAGATGTGAATAATTGATGATGGAAAGGAAACTGCCCGTTAATTTCTTGCAGTAATCTGGCATCCCAGATCAGTTACATCCCAGGATACTGCTCAGTAGGGAAGGTGTGGTTGCAAGGTGTTTCCTGTGGCTGAAGAATAGCTAGCTGATGGCTTGGCATTCACACCTCAGTTCCTTGTGAAAGGGAGGTGTAGCTTTTCACCTTCTGTCAGTCTTTTTTAACTCTGCTGAGATGTTAGCTTATGTGGAAACAGTGTGGAGATCAGACAAAAGTAAATGAACCTCAGAGGGTTGTGTTTGAACATAGGTGAAGGAAATGCTGTTCTAATGTTCTGGCTGTTACTGGGAAGAGTACAGTGGAGGTTGTTTGTGCTCTCTCCAGCCTGCATTCCTCTTCTTGCTCCTAAAAACAGCTAGCATATTTTCATTGTGTAGAGACAGGCCTACAGACAGGTTAGTGAAATTCAGAGAACTTGATAAACCCTTAATGTTAAAGTTCCCTATTTGTACAAAATTCACTAGTTAAAATTCACTTTCCTGTCAGATAGAATGTTGAGCACAATCCACTTATTAATTTCTTCAGTTTTCAGAAGAAAATGCAACTAAAATGGAGAAAATATACGGAGAGTTTTGTAGCCATCAGAAAGAAGCTGTTAATCTCTTCAAAGAGCTGCAACAAAACAAGAAGTTCCAGAATTTTATTAAAGTAAGTTAATGCGGAATCATGAGCACTACTGACAAAATGTTCAGGAAAAAAGTGCATAGCTATTACTTAGATTTAGGATTGGAATTATATTCAGTAACTCACTTTAAATGGCTAATAAAAATGGCAAAAGTTTTTTTCTCCTTAACTAGTGAGCTGATAAATCACAGTTTTCTTTCACATTTTAGAATGTTTTGGCATCCAGTGTGTATTACACACATGTTCCTGTTACAGTACGCCTCATCCCTCAGCACAGCAACTGTTCCTTGGAGATGGTTCCGATTACCCAGCATTTGTTTCAACTTACTCTAATGCTTTTAGATCATATTTCTTATTAGTCAATTGGTGGTTTGATATGCATTTACTACCTAAGGTATATATTTACATCTGTGCAGCTGAGAAATAGCAACCTGTTGGCACGACGCCGAGGAATCCCTGAATGCATTTTGCTTGTCACCCAGCGAATCACCAAATACCCTGTTCTGGTTGAAAGGATATTGCAATACTCAAAAGGTAAATAAAAGCTAAAGTGTTGCTTCATGTCTGAAATCCTAGCACACTTCTAACATAAGGAATTTGCACAGCTACAATATCACAAAAGATTAAATTTACCACTCTGTTGAGATACAGCCAGAGCAACATAAATACCCACTGTTCAGACAAACGTCACCTGAACAAGACTGTCTGGTCTATATAGGTCTTGTCTATCTTCTAGGTGAAGATTTCTGATATTCCAGCCAGGTAGGCCATAGAAGTCCAGAAGAACATACTTGTTGTAGGAAAAGACCTTGACTGAAGTATGTGAACTAGCTCAGATACATGTGTACCTTTGGAATTTATTCTGGAGGAGTTTTGTCTGAGTAGGGCTAGGCAAACATTTTGTAAATTACTCTCTGTTTTTTCAGGCAAAACTTGAATGCCCTCTGGAACTTAGTATAACTTTTTACAATTACTATTAACTTACAGATATTGTCCCCTAAATGGGCAGTAAATGAGCATTGTAGAAAGTTGCATATACAATGCAAATCCTTTGTACTTGCAATCCTGTTCCAAGAGTACTTTGTTTAGTCAGAAATATGCTATATGATTTACTTAGCCACTAATTTTTTTTTTGAGTGCTTGCACCTCATAAATATGTCAGGAACTATTCAATGTGGTTTTTTGGCTAATGAATAAATCTGAGGTACTGGCCATCTTCTAATAGGTGAGTCAAAGGTATATACCTCTAATAATTCTAGTAAAATGGTTGCAGGGTTCAACTTAAATTAACAAATTTATCAGTTTAAGGTTTGTATCATGCTGATTGTTTCTAGAAATCAAGGAATTATATCTTCTCTTGAACGTGGTGACTAGTGTCATGTTGTTTATTTTTTTGTTTCATACAGAAGGAACAGAAGAACATAAAGACTTGTGCAAAGCCCTTCATCTAATTAAGAATATAATAGCAACAGTAGATTTGAAAGTGAATGAGTATGAGAAAAAGCAAAAGCTGTTGGAAATTCTCTGTAGAACTGAAAACAAAACATACACAAAGCTGAAAAATGGCCATGTCTTTAGGAAGCAAGACTTGATGAGGAAAGAGAGGATACTTCTTCATGAAGGCATAGTGTATTGGAAGACAGCAACTGGTCGGTTCAAAGGTATTTCATCTGAGCAGTAAAGTCCTTTAATTCTTTTTTTGCAAATAACATTCAAAGACTGGTTAAAGAGTGAAAATTCTTTCTTGTGCTGTATTGAAAATGTCTGAGGTAATGGTATTGCCAATGTCACACTAATTTCTGGATGATCAGTTCCAGAAGCTGTGAGTAAATTGCGTAAGAACACAAATTCACATGCAATGCCATTTGCATTTCTTCTTCCAATCCCCTCCTTCTAGTTTTTTGTTTTTCAATTTCATTTCATAATATAATGTTTTCACTTGTACATTTTATTGTTTGCAGTATTTGCCATTGAAAATAGCTTATTAACAATTCAGTGGTAATGAGACATCCATAGTAGAAAAGAAATTCTGATCCACATTTGGCTGGAGCACAATTTTTACATGCAAGCTCAGATTTTGATTTTTGGTGTTAATCATGTATTAGGGCTTGGGCTTTTTTTAGAAAAAAACCACTAGTTTTTGCTGTACAACTTTATAAAGCTGTCTGTTGATCATTATTCTAGAAACACTTTTACCAGTGTAATACTGTGCTGTGAGTGTGTGTTACAGCACAGACAAAGCAAGGTTATGTGAGATAGGTTTTGTCAGGCTTAAGGAAGTTGAACTGCCATTGGTGCAAGGATTTCTTTTTTCCCTGGGCCTGTGCTGCAGCATGGTGCACTTTCCTGGGAGATATCAAGCAGGGATGTGCAAGTGCTTCATGCAGACCATGGGCTAATTCAGATATTTCCTCTTTAGTTTGCTGTAGGATTCTACAAGATATTTCTTCATCAGGGCTTCTCCCTTTATTTTATAAAGTTAGAATTTAACACTGATTGCACTAATTTTAATTAAAAGCCATTATTTTCCATTTCTCATTTTAAGACACCTTAGCTCTGCTTCTAACTGATGTACTACTGTTCTTACAAGAAAAGGATCAAAAATACATCTTTGCAGCTGTTGTGAGTATATTATCAGATATTTTAACACATATGTTGCACATTTATTTGTATCTTTCTCAAAACTTAGGTCCTTATCCAGCTCATTCCCACATAACTTATGTTTTTCTAAAATCCTGGTATTGTATGTCAGTATATAGAAAATTTAATTTCTTTTCAAAAGTAAATTTTTTTGTGGAGAAGGATAAAATAACAGAAGTATATCTTTAATGTTCTGCCTTACATGACTGTAAAGGTGGGAAGTAATGCAGGCTCTTTCAGTTGTCTAATACAAATTTTAATTTTTTTGTTCCATAAAACAAACAGAAGAACAGTTTTTACTGAGAATGTAGCAGTAAACACACGTAAAAGACGAAAGGTCATGGAAAGAAGTTCCCAAACGATATAAATATAAACATTATATGAATATTGTGTCTCAGTATTAGTGAGCCTCTGAGATCTTTTGAGCACATATCTAGTGCTTAATTTGTTTGTTGACAGTGTAACATATTTTAAAGAATAGTTTAAAAGGATGTCTGATTACTCAAAACTTTCAGTAGTCTGACTATACCAGGACTAGTGAAAAATCACGTTTTTCCCAGAGTGTGGTGTTTTATAAGAAAGTAATTTATTATGCGTGTGCTTTGACTGTTTCCTGCAGGACCAGAAACCTTCAGTTATCTCCCTTCAGAAGCTCATTGTAAGGGAAGTAGCTAACGAAGAAAGGGGGATGTTTCTGATCAGTGCTTCATCTGTGGGGCCTGAGATGTATGAGGTTCATACCAGCTCCAAAGAAGAACGTAACAACTGGATGAGGCATATTCAAGAGGCAGTGGAAAGGTAGGTAAAAAGGGATATGGTTTTCATGCTGGTAGTCCAAAGCAGATGGGAGGTTGGTTGGATATTCATGGCAGGATGTTCTTTGTTTTGCATTGTACTGGGTCCATCTGTGAGTTTGGGTTTTCCTTTGAGCTCAAGGTGCTAAAACCTCTTAATCACTCCTGCTATACTTCCCATATTCCTCCTGGTTTCTCACTGAATCAGCAGACTCTTTCTGTTCCTCATTAGACATCCTTACCAGCCATTTTACCAGTCTTCCCCCACCTTTGCCTTTGGCACTGACTGCCTTCCAGGGTCCTGCAGGTGTCCATACAACCATTTTGAGAAAATCACAATTCATGCCTGTTATCTTGGCGTCAGCTCATTAAGAATCATGGGGAAAATATTGCTTCTGATGGGCCCAAGCTTATACTTGGGACAACAGACCTGTGGGTGTGCACCAGCCACTCTGCTCAGTGCAGCCTTACCAGAGTAATAAGGAGTCCTTCAGTCTGCTTGATGTCCACTTAGTGCTTCTTAAAGAGGCAGACAAATGGCATGCTTTTGAATTGTTACAAAATGTGATGGTGTTGTGTTCTGTTTATTGTGAACATAACATTGTATTGAAGATGAATATATGATGTGCAGACTTTGCTTTGTCCACCTTTGTCTTTTATCTTTGAAGTTGTCCAGAGGAAGAAGAAGAAGTAAAAATGAGTGAATCTGATGAGGACAGACATATTGCTGAGGCCAAGGCATACAGAATTCAGAAATATCAAGGTATGGTACCTTTCCTTTTGCTCTGAGAGCTCCAGCATCCTCAGCATTCAGGATGAATTAGTCATGCACCCATACTGGCTGGTGTGTTCAAAGTGGCTCAACAGGCAGAGTCACAGCAGAGACAGATGAGGTGGTCTGATGGTATAACATGAGTGTAGTAAAAGAGAAGCATGTTTTTTCCAAACACTTTAATGTTTTTGCTACATTTCTGTAACTAAAAAATAAAAGTAAAATTTGATGTTTTCAAAACAAACACTGAATTTCACAGATTAGCATCAGGACCAGGAAGTTCTGGGTTTGTGAAAATACCTTGAATCTTCAAAATTGTGTGGCTTTGTGCTTGTTTGTGGCACTTTGTCCTTTGCTGCTAATATTTTTATCTGCAAATATAGCTAACAAGGATAAATTCTGGTTCCTTGGTGCCCCTATGCCTAGCTCCCACATCTTTACACTGACATGAGGAGAGAAATTGCAGCAATGTCTGTCCTATTGAAAGCCACATCCTCTGCTGAAAGTAGGTGTTATCTGAGGTTGAGGCCCTGAGTTATTAGCACACATGAGCCAAGTGCTTTTCCAGGAGGTAGAACTAACAGGTTGTTGTGAGAAAAGAGCAGTAATGAGGGCCAGAGAGGGCAGCCAGAGCTGCCTCATTAGGGTAGGACTTTGGCCTAGACTCTGCAAGGGTGTATGCTAGCTTTCATTTGGACAGACTGTGGGATGAACTTGGAGAATTTGGGTCCTGGCCACTTAAAAGAAGCTTAACTTGAATTAACACTTCCTACATGGCATACAGATTAGAAAGGTGAATGGGGAGCATACTTTCCCTGCAGGATAAAAAATGATATCCAGTTTTCAGTTTTGCACCGTTCAATTTTGGTTGACAGAATCACTGAGTAACCAGGACCAGCAAATCTGCAGTTATTTAGAAGAAAAGTTGCGTATCTATGCAGAACTGGGAGATGTGTGTGGGTTTGATGATGTCCATGTAGAACCTCACCTACTTATCAAACCTGATTCTGGAGAAACTCCACAGGCTGCTTCACTGCTGGCAGCAGCACTCAGAGAAGGTGAGTTTGCATGGGAAGAGTGGATTGGAGACTCCTCATGTGGGCAGATTTTTTAAGGTAACCAAGTGCAGACACGTGGCCTTGTGTTGCAATTCTGTCAAGTCTCAAGAAGTGGCAGTGTCAAAAATTGCCAAAGGGCATTAAAAAAATCTGCCGTGTTTATTTTTGTCAGATACAGATGGTACCTGCCAGATTTTAAAATAACGGATATGTTTAGGGCATAGCATCAAATATAAGCAGGCGGGGGGGTGGTGTTAGGTTCTTAGCTATCCTCACAGTACAGCTCTGTGAAGCACAGCAGGGGAGAAGCTTGTATGCAGTATGGTATTGCACCTGGTCCCCAGCTTTCACCTACCTTGGCTGATTTTGATGTCACTTCAGAATCTTGTATGATCACATACAAAGCAAATCAAATTTCTACCAAGAAACACCTGCCATAATTGCTGTAGGAGCCCTGTTTTTTCTGCCTACTATCTAACAGGATTTTGGTAGATGGCTGCACCATCTACAGTGCTGTCCTACAAAGGAAGGAAGGGAGTGGTATTTGTAGATACCTTCCCTAGCTGAATCTTCAACTAAACTTCTCCTAAACTTAGTGGAAAGGAGCACTGGTAAACGGAGTCCTGATTTTAGCACCACCTAAATTGAGAACTGTGTGCTACTAGCAACATTTCAACCTATGAATCAGTGGAGCTTGGTCTTCATCATCATTATAAAAGTCAAAGAGCATTTTATTGATAAAATTGATTAAATTTGTGTAGGGTAGTAACTCAAAGATGAAACAGAAAATACTTGAAATGGAAGCCTATACTTACTACACACCTTGTTCTACCCACTTCTGTACTGTTCACTTTCTTTCATGCTGTTGTTGATGTTGATGATGTCTTGGATTTCGGGACTCTACAACACTTTCTGTGAGCTTACAGTTGTTTACATTATAGACAAGCTGTGGGGATCATTTTCCAGGATGGAAATACTAAATTCCTGAGCTAATAGCAGGCTCTATGGGAATGAAGCATTGCTTACAGTGGACAAAGACAGAATTACACAGTGCTTAAGCAAATTAGGTATACACAAATCCATGAGATGAGATGGGATAAATCCAAGGCTGCACAGCAAGCCGGCCAATGTCACTGTGAGGCTGTTTTCTGTTAACTTTGAAAGTTACAGTGATCAGGAGAGGTTCCTGATGGCTTGAAGAAAGCAAGCCTCACACTCCAAGAAGGAATATATAGAGAACTAAAAAACAGTCAGCCTCACCAGCATCTCTGAGATAATCCTCCTGGAAGGCATTTCCAAGAACCTGAAAGACAGGAAGATGATTTGGAACAACTGTCACGGATTAATTAGGGCAAGCTGTGTCTAACTAACCTGACAGGTTTTATGGTGAGAGAAGGGTGCATGTTAGTTACCTTGACACCTCTCAGACCTTCCACACTGTTTGCACTGTCTGTAGTGTCCTTACATCTGAATTGATGTAAACTGCTTAACTGGGTGGAAGACAGGCTGGACTGCTGGGCTGAAGGGGTCAGTCATATGACCTCCAGTTGGTACCATGTTATTAGGGAATTCTCTTAGAGGGTGTATCCTGGAACCACTAGTGTTCAACATTTTTATTAATGCAGTTAACCTCGGGATTGAGTACACTCTTAGCAAGCCCATGACTGTCATGGGCGAGTGGTGGAGCATTCAGTGAGCTGGAGAGACCCCTACAGATGGGGAAAATGGTAAGAGGAACACTTAGACATTTGACAAAGGCAAATGCAAAGTTCTGCGTCTCAGGTGGTGTAAATCCTGTATGTTGGTACAGACTGGACACTGATGAGCTGGAAAATACCTTTGTAGAAGTGGACCTGGGAGTCCTACTCGACAGCAGGTTGACCATGAGGCAGCAGTTGCCCTTCTGCCAAAGATGCCCAACTGCTTCCTGGGCTGCTGCAGTAGGAGGAGAGTTGCCAGCAAGCTGAGGGAGGTGATTCTTCCTCTGCTTAACCCTGGTGAGTCCTATCTGGGCTGCCATGACAAATGCTGCACTTTCCCTGGCCATGGGAGACATTGACAAAGTAGAACAAATCCAGTGAAAGGCACCAGAATGACTAGAGGGTGGGAGGACATGATGTCTGAAGACAAGCTGAGGTAGCTGGCTTGGTGGGATCTCATTACTGTCCACAGCAACTTAATGGGAGGATATAGAGAAGCTGGATTTTTGCAGAGGCACATGACAATAAAAGAACGCATGGACAAGAGACAATAGTCCTGTGATGAAACACGGGCAATTCCAATTAACTAAAATTAAAAATGAAATGTTATGAGAGTGTTAAAAAATTGGAACAGATTGCTCAGGGAGACTCTGAAGTTTCCGTCTTTGGAGGCATTAAAGGCTTGTTGCGCAACGCTCTGAGCAACACAATTTACACTGACCAAGTTTTAGTGAAGTGCAGGACTAGGTGACCTCTGAAAGTCTCTTACAAGCTAAATTATTCCACGTTTAAACATTTCTATGTCATTGAGTGCATTCATGCACTAAGGAGCTATTTAAGGGATGTCTGTAATTCTGCATGTTTTCCTCTTTAGTTGAAAGTCTCCACACTGCTGTAACAATATTACAAGTGAGTGAAACAGACAGATCACCAGAGGAAAATACTGAGGAATTAAGTGTGAAGCACAGATTCGCTACCAATGAAATACTGGAATCTGTTCTGGGTGGTGAGTAAAATTTGATGCTTTTACATCTTTAGAGTGCTAAAATAATTGATACCAGATTGGTTTTTTGGAAAGCCTCCATGGTCTAGGACAGAATCAATAGAAAATAATGTAATAGAAGTTGTCTTTGGGCAAATGCTCAGGTAGTGTAAATTGTTACATAACTTTGTTGAAAGTACACTTTCTTGTCATTGTTGTTAAGCTCTGCACCAAGTCTCTATTGCAATATAGGCCATTTCTCTTATTGTCAGGAGGGTTGCAAACTGGGATTAATATACCAATAATTTCAGCTGCATTAATTTCTCACAACAAACTTGTGACTGAAGTTGTGTAAGAAACATTGCTACCAAGCACTTTTAGCGTTATGGTTAAACTTATTTCCAACCTTTCATAAATGAATTGTGCTAATTTGTAAGGTAGAAAAACTGAGTTGAGCCATGTGTGCCATCATGGCTTGCAAATTAGTTTTCCCCCAGCCTAGGATCCATTATGCAACTACAAAGTATAAAAATCACTTTCTCATAGTCCTGAGTAGCTGTAGAAAAGCATGCTCTTTTTTTTTTCTAGTCAATATAGGCTTTGATACCTTTCTTATGAATTTTCTTGGGGCTTTATTTGTTAGATGCAGAAAGAAAAGAAATTGAAGAATCACCAGAAATTGATCTCAGTGTTGAAAAGGAGATGACAGCTGCTGATCTTGAGGATAAGGTATTGCAAACAGTTTTTCTTCCTGCATTGCACACAACAGTCTGGGCACTGTGCATGTACGTGCTATTCAAATTTTTATGGGGATTTTCACTCAGATCCAGGTAATTCAGTCTAATAGAGGTCACAGCAATTGATGATAAAATTTTAAAAAGCAGCCATAAACAATCCAAGCACAGAATGATTTTTCTGCAAGGCTTAAGATCAGTGAGTTGTAATACCAGGCAGTGTTTTCAAACCACTTGTATCGGCTGTTCCTGTTCACAGGACGATGAAAGTCTCCTGCAGTGACAGTCCTCAGCTAATGCAAGGAACACTTGTGCATTGGAAGAACTTCATCCTGAGAACAAGCGCATAAGATAGGATAAATGTTTTTACACCAGCTTGCTTCAGAATTTGAATCAAAACAGAATAGAGCAACTAGAGAATAGAAGAGAAAGTGCCCATTTTGCAAAGTCCTATAGCTGATAAGAAAATCTGGGGAGAAAAGCAGAATCAAAAATCAGTTCTGGGCAAGACTAGGAATGACAAATTTTAGGTAGCAGCAGAGTGCTGGAGTAAGCAACATGAATTACTGTGTGAAAATAAAGTGAACTGTAATAGTGTAGTTCTTAGGTGAAGAATAAGAATCACAGAAGGAATAAAGGGGAGAGACAAGAATGTAAGATACAGACTTTGAAATGGAAAGAAAACTTTGCTCGAAAGTTTAGCATTAACATACTGTATTTGCATCAGGTCTGAAAGAGGGCTTGTGTGCCTAAGACCTTGTGTTTGTTTGTTTGTTTTCTATATTGAGAATGCTCTTCCTAATACACTAGTCTCTCTATAACCTCACCTTGTGCTTAGCACTAGATGATCTTACTTATCAGACTGCTGATAGAAGGGAGCAAGAGGAAGAATGTGAGTGGAAAAAATTGTTTGTAGACAAAGTGAGGGAGCAGGTGAAGAGGAATTGAACCTAGAGAGGGCAGAGGGGCTTAGATATAGCCCGCTAAAAATTGCAGTAGCTCTACATGAAAACTTTGCCATTGGGGTTATAGAGAAGGTAGAGGTGGGCTTTTTTCTTTTTCAGAGGTGTGCAGCAAAAGGATGAGTGTTCAAGATTGCAAGTTGCAGAAAGGGAAATTCTGAGTGTATATAAGAAAAAAAAAAAAATCAGTGCAAGGATGATCAAGGAGCAATGTTTGTCCAAAGACGTTGTGGGGGTCTCTACCATTGGAGGTTTCCTGGATTTGACTGGAGAAGGCCTTCAGCAAGCTCCTCTAACTTTGAAGTTATGCCTATTCATAAAGCTGGAGGGACCTGCATCCAACTCTCCCACTCTAAGACATCATCCTGTTATTTATGGCCTATTGTTTGGGGAAGGCATGTATCACATCTTCTGATACCATGTCAGAATCAGAGTTACCAGGAGGTGGCAGAATGAGCAAAGAAAACAGGCAAGGCAAGGGCTTTCCAGGGAGGTAGGTGTGCCGTCCCAGGTTTTTGGGGTGATGGCTCTGGACTCAGCCCAACTAGCTTGGGAAAACAGGAGCTGGACAGGGGCAAGAGCTCCTACCTTGGAGGCTGGATACTGACTAGATGCTGGAAGGAAGAGCATTGTCCCTGCAACGTGAGGGCTCCCCAGTGGGCTGCTGTGAGGAGTGATCCTCATCTTATCTCCCCTGCTCCTGCCCTTTAAGGCATTGTTCAAAGCACAGTGCAGCCTGCCCTGGAATCTGACCATCTTCATCTCTCTGAACTAAGGTGATCAGGAAGAGAGACAGAGAGGTGGCCTTCAGCACAGTTCAACACCTGAAATTACTGCTTCACTCCTAGCTGGACTTGCAGGGCATGTGCCAGCTCTGCTAAGCCTTCCTCAGCCTCATGTCCTAGCACTCAAGTGGTGCTGCAGTGAGGGTACCATGGGTACTGGGACTGGCCACTTGCAACTCCTTGGTCAAGCCAATACCAGACAAACCTTCCCCCTGTGCATATCCATTTTCATTTAAAAAGGGCCTAAAAACCTGAGGGAAACCCTGCTCTTGTTCAGTGTGCGGCTCTCCCTTGTTCACTTTTCCTCACCCTTCCAGCATTATCTCCTTTCTCTCCCTCCTGGCCCTGTGCTGCCTCCTTATCCACTGCACACCATCCAGCTAAGGAAAAGCAGAGCTATCTTGAGTCCATTCTTGAGCTGCACAAAGACATCCACGCAAAATTCTCAGCTTTCACAGCAGAGCTGAGCTTCTCTAGGGCTTGGGGATACAGTGAGAAGGAGGAGGTGAAGATGTGGAGGGGGAATGGAAGGAAATACTGAAGAGATATAATGAGAGCAAGAGTAGTAGAGGAAATGATGCAGCTGGTACTCCCTTTGCCCCAAGGGTGTCTGTGCTGGGTTGTGTTTAGGGGGCTGGTCTTTCTCATTTTCATTTTCAGTTATTGCATCTAAATGTAGCAGATGCTTGCTCTCTGTGGTGGAAAATGAGACTCAGTAGAGAACTTAAGAGAATCAGAGAGAAAACAAATATTCCCCAAACTCTCCTCAGCTTCTTTGGAAAAAAAAAAGAAGGAAAAATCATACAGGAAGTCTTTTCAGCATAGTCTCAGAAGGGATTGTATTTGAAACAATCTTCACCATTTCATCCTATCTTTCTCAGAGGAGCTGTTCTTCATGCTGAAGGGATTATGGGTAGCTTCACCCCATAAATTTAGAGAGCTTCTTTGGAAAAGGGAGCAGGATGGAAAGTGTGAAGCAGCTGTGCCTTGTTGCAGAGGACAGTAGTGACCATGCTGGTGCCTTTTGTAGTGTGTACTGGACGCAGCATCTCACAGGGTACCTAAGGCATTTTTTGTGATCCAATAACAAGCCTTTTTGCTAGTTTCTTAGTACATTATTATCTCTAATTTTGAAGATTCTTATGCTGTTTTGTCCTACTGTAATTAATCTTAATGCACTGGGTTGTATATACAGAAATCTGTATATACAACAGATATATAAAAACTCTCAAGTAAACAAAGAATGAATTGAAATGTCTTTTCTGTGTGGCATTACTCACAAGGGATTAAAATTGTGGATGAAATAGTTTTATTTGTACAGTTGTGTTCAGAATCTCTAGTAATTTCCATGGAAACTCCATTATTGATGTATTACTAGTCTTCACAGATTGTTGCTTCTGTCTTTTTTAATATACCCACATAAAGGGTTGACTCAGTACACATTTCCTAGCCACATGTCCCCGCTATTTAAAAAAAATTACCTTGATGATACAACTTTAAAATTTAAAACAACTTTTTAAACATACATGTGTTTATTTTAGGGAGCAAATACGAATTTTTCAGAATCTACAGGGACAGAGGTGAGTTAATTTAAACTTCAGACAGAATGTAGTAATTATTTAGTTAACAGTGGTCAAACCTTTGAAAATCCTTCTCTTTTATTTTCTAGATTGTACAAGCAATCCAGAACTTAACCCGTCTCTTATACAGCATGCAGGTGACTACTCCACTGCTAACTTCAGAGAGTAATTAGTTTGTCCTAATAATTTACTTTTAAAGAATTGTTTTCATGTTGTTCTACTTTTGGACATTATGTTAATTGATCCTGATCTCTTCTGACTGTTGTATAAGTTGTCACGGAATACAGTTTTATTCTACATCAGTGGTAGGTTTCTTTTAAGAACTGAATAATACTAACCTGATTGGAGATCAGTCCCTCCTCCCAAAAGAGGATGTCTGTACAGTCCAAAAACCTAGCAGGAAAGTAAAATAATGGCTCCACTTGAACTGATGTCATTCCACATACAGATTTCTGAATTTATAGTTCGAAGAATTGAAAAAAAAAAAAAAGTATTTTTATTAGACTGTTCTCCTGGCTAGTAATAAGCACTAATTTGGCCAGGTAGCTCAGTTAGCAAACTCAGCCCATTTTAGGTGCTTAAATCTCACTTACTTTGGGCCTTACTTTACTTACTTACTACCCTTACTGTAGAGCCTTAGTATGAAGTATTTGCATCTTTTATGCTAAGCTTGAATGTCTTAACTTACTTCTTCTTATTTAGCTGCACTTTTATAATTCTATTTTTAAATGTTTCATCCGAGTATACCTAATTTTTAGACCCTATTGGTCTTAGCATATTTCATAATAATCCTGGAAACCTTGGGCTTAGAAGTTAAGTGTAAACAATACAAAAGCAAAATAAAAATCCTGTAATTCGTGCAAAAATTTTTGAGTAATTGAAAAACAGATAGGGACAAAAAAGTAAAGTTAGAATCATGCCTTAACTGCTCAGACCATGAATGAGCAGTCAGGTGCTGAGAAACAAGCAGAGGATCTTGTCCTGTTTACAAGTCTCTGGAACTGACCCAATACTGGAGGAAGAGCAAAGGAAAGTGCAGATGGTACATTGCATGAAGTTAAAAACTTTCTGGGGTGGACAGCACACAGCAGTGGGGCTACGTGAGTTCTCTGGGAACGTCTCCTGAAATAGATTCCCATGTCAGCTTTTAAACATAGTGCAATAAGTGCCTCAGCAGATCTAGGGTTTTCTTGCTTTTCTTTCTTCTTAATCCCAGCTATTTGTTTTTGCGTTACTGGTGGATGTCACAACCTTTAATGCAAACAGTGTCACAGCATCCTTGTGATGGATGGAATATAGAACTCCCGACTGTAAAATAGGAGCATCAAACCTGAAGCCATTACTATACTGCAGGTTTGTGCTTGCACTGACACCTCGGTCAGGTGTGTGTAGTGGTACAGTCCTGGTACGTGGCTGTGTTGGCAGGTGCCTGTAGGACTGGTGTTAGTTGGACTGCAGTGTTGCAGGTTAGCAAGGAGAGCCTTAGAGCCAGAGTGAACTCACTTGGAAACAATACCATTTTATGTGTAGAAGTCACAGCTGTGTTAGGAATACTTGGGTGAATATAGCATTCCCAATGCCTTACTGCCCTCTTCAACCATGAAATATCGTTTTTCCTGTGTGTCTTTACATCCTCTGACAGGACTCCAGCTGTAATTGAAGTGCAAGTGCACAGCTGTAACATAAACATGTATTATAATACTAACTGTAAACCAGAAACTTTGTTAAAAGTGCTCAAAAGAGTTGAGTTTTATTTTAGAAATACCTCTGAGTAAAGGCATTATCACAGTATTTTATCTATTTGCTTGAGGAATAACCTCCCAAAAAAGGTCCTGCATTTTTATATAATGATTCTGTGTAAAAACACAGAAGTAGATTAATGCAGATATTTAAACATTTGTGTCTGATTTTGTTGCGGTGTCTAGGCAGCACTGGCTATCCAGGACAGCCACAAAGAGCTCCATAGGTTACTACTGCAGGAGAATGAGAAGACCTGTCGGAGCCATGGTTCTCGGCTGAACCTTGTTTTGGAACAAGAGAAATACCAGAATCTGGAAAAACAGAGGGTGGAACTGGCCAACATACACAAAACGAAGCAGCAGTTTCAGCAAGAGCAGCAGCGGTGGCTGCGAGAATGTGAGCAGCGCCAGCGGGAGCAGGAGGCGAGGGCGGGCCGGCTGGAGCAGCGGGAGCAGCAGTGCCAGGCCGAGGAAGAGCTGCTGGAGCAGAGCCGGCAGAGACTGGCGCTGCAGCTCCAGGAGTACCAGCAGAGTCTGGAGAGGCTCCGGGAAGGCCAGAAGATGGTGGAGAGGGAAAGAGACAACGTGAAAATGCAGAAGAAACTCGTGTGGCACTGGAAGCATGGTCAGCAAAACAACCTGTTTTCACACACAGGGGACTATGAGGTTTGTGCTTCCCCATTGTAACTATACCCCTGACTGCGTTCCTAGAAGCCTGCCTTGATGAATTGGCCAGGATCTCTGGGTTTTGTTGATTCTTAAAGTAATGAGTGATCATGTGGGAGGCTGAGATTCAGGCATTTCTTTAAATGTCACGAAGTTTAAGCAGGGAAAGTGCGAAGTCCTGCCCCAGAGAAGGAGCGACCCCATGCATGGGCAGATGCTGGAGATCACCTACTGGAAATCAGCTTGACTCTCTGCAGCTGCTTGAAAGGAGGTTGTAGCAAGATGGGAGTCATCCTCTTTTCCCAGGCAGTTAGTGAGACGACAAGGGGAAATGTCCTCGAGCTGTGTCAGGGATGGTTTGGTTTGGACATTGGGAAGAATTTCTTTGCTGAAAGGGCAGTCAGGCATTGAAACAGGCTGCCTAGAGAGGTGGTGGAGTCACTGTCCCTGGAAGTGTTCAAAAAGTGATTGGACATGGCAGTTAGTGGTATGATTTTATTGATGGTGGTGTGTTGGGTCAAAGGTTGGACTTAATGATCTTGGAGATCTTTTCCAGCCTTTATGATTCTATGATTCTGTGAGTCCTGGTGTAGAATATAAGCAAACAACGTGCCCTTCTAAAAAGGTGGCACATAGTCTCCAGGGCTGCACTAAGTATTGCTAGTAGGTCAAGTGAGGGCATCCTTCCTCTCTGCTCTGGACACACCTGGAGTCTGGCTCCCCCAGTAAAAGAAATGCATAGAGCTGTGGGGTGGCGAGGAGGTAGAGACAGGAGGATGGGTGTGTGGTGAAGTGCCTGTTTGAGAGGCAGGGATATCTCTCCAGTACGGAAGGCTGTGACTGTTCAACCTGGAGAATAAGTGGTTCTTATTAATAGGCCTTCCTTATTAATGGGGGTTCCTTTTAATGTATAAAAACACCTAAATTGAGGTTCTAAAGGAGATGGAGTGAGGTTCTTTTCAGTGGCACCCAGTGACAGAACCAGAGGCAATGGGCACAAACAAAAACACCGAAGATTCATTTTGAACATCAGAAAACTATTTTTTCTTGTGGGGTGATGGAGCCCTGGCATAGGTTGCCCAGGGAAGTTGTGGAGTCTCTGCCATTGGAGATATTCAAAAGCGACCTGGACGTGGTTCTTGGCAACTGTCTCCATGTGGCCCTGCTTCTGCAGGGGGGTTAGACCACATGTCTTCTAGAGGTCCTTTCCAACTTCAACCATTCCGTGATTTTAAGCCAGATACCTAGAAAACCCAAACTTAGGCAGATGTTTTTTAAATTGAGAAGACAGAAATTATAAAGATAAGAATCTGCTTTACTACTGTGTTTGTAAGACCCATTGTGTCTCTGCATCTTGTAGAAAAAAATTAATTATTGTAATGCTTAAGCATATAAAGCACTTAATGAAGTTTTTGGTTGCTGTTTTTTTTTCCTGGACCACTAGCTCTAGGGAGGAAAAGGTGTACCTCCAGAAGTAACAAACATCAGGCTCTTGTGAACCCCACATATCAGGTCCTGCTGTCCTGTTCCTTGAAACAACAAGCCCCCCAGGGGAAGAGGTTGGTGTGTGGCACCATCTCTGACGGTATAAATCCTTGGAGATGCTTATTATGTGGGGGTGCAATTTAAAGTAGCCCCAAAACTGCTAAAGTGTTTAATAATAAAAATGATTAAGTTTTTGTTGAGGTTGAAGGGTGCAGTCTGCCTCTGAACTGAGCTGTCTGGGTGCTCACCTGCCAGGTGGGTCCTCATCTCTAATACCTGCTTCATGGTTGTGGTCTTGATTCCATAATTGTTCTCTAAAGCACCTGAAAATCAAAACATTTTGTCTGGTTTTTCCACATATGGAAAGCTCACTGACCCAAACAGCTTCTTTTTCCCCTCAGGTTCTCATTTTCACAAGAAAATCTGTAGAGCCTTTCTTCAAGCCATCACCTCCATAGTTTTTCAGCTGGCAACTCAACCATAACCATTTGGCATCTGATTGTGCCTGCCTGAGGGGTTGAAGGATTGGCCTCTGACCTCCCCTTTTTCATCTGTTTTTTGTGAACACATTGTGAACATGACTTACCCATATATGCTTGCTAGCCCAAACAACGACACTTTTTACTAGCATAGCATGTGCTGCAGTTTTGACTTGTTTGGCAGTGCTTAAGAAGTGGATGATAAATCCAAAATCGAAGTTTCCCATCAGCTTTAAGGAATGTGACTTCTGAAATCTTTCAAGGAGGGGAAGTTGAAGGATAATAGTCTGATGCAGGGATATCCAGATCGCACAAAAAGTCAAAATAATTCAATGCTGAGTGTCAGTGTAGTAGTTTTTGTAATCTAATATTTCATTTGTAAGTCTGATTGTATTTTTTTCAAGTAGACTACATGGCTTTGAATCCATCCAGACCTTAAGATTGTCTTTCTCCTGTGTTTCCACTACCATACTCAATGCAGCAGTGGAACAGGTTTAGTGATAGTCAGTCAGCTGGTATTCCCCTCCCAATGTTTTTATATTACACACAGCCTAGATAATTTTGTGTGACCAAACAATGCAATAACTCACTCTAATTCTCCTGCTTTTTTGGGGGTGAGTTTGCCTTAATAAACACCTGCAGACAAAGAGTCTGCAGGAGTTGCATTTTCTGCCCCTGGGAGCCTTGGCTTGCTTGCTAAAGCTGTTTGCCATCTCCAGTTTGACTGCTGCAGCCCTGTTCTCTGTGATTGCCTGTCTATGTGTTATTTCTGGATTGCAGAGTACACAGATTTACATATGAGAAGTGGCACCTTGTTGAGCCATGAGGCAAAATATTAACCCTCTGGAAGTAGTCAGCAGAGCTCAATGCATCCCAGATTGTGGTCCTTTTTTATCTGTTATTTTGCAGTTATTACTTCTTTCAAGGTGAGCTAAGGATCTGCTAGGTTATTGCTGTTTATTCCTGAATACAGATAAAATTTAGTATGTTTTGAGGTTAACCTCTGGCAGATTAGGCGACTATTTGCTATGAATCCCCATTCTGTCTGGCAGTTAATTTTCTGCATCCTGCTATAAGTATTCTTCAGGATGATGCTTATAGTCATACGCTTCAGTTTT
Source organism: Calcarius lapponicus (assembly GCA_039654755.1). Lineage (NCBI taxonomy): Eukaryota > Metazoa > Chordata > Aves > Passeriformes > Fringillidae > Calcarius > Calcarius lapponicus. The sequence continues at coordinate 25,967,550 of CM077481.1, read as the reverse complement.
ACATAGTGAGAAGCAGGGAGTTGGACTCCATGATTCTTATGAGTCCTTTCCAACTTGACATGTGATTCTGTGATTCTCTGGTTCTGTTACTTGACAAAGGTGAAAGTAAAATTCTCTGTTTTGTTTTTTGCTGGTTTTTCCCCCTTCTGCAGATAATGGGACATAATCAATTGGACAGCTTACATGGTGAAAATGCATTCTACTTCAATGAAGCTGTAGTGTGTGTGTCTCTAAGAAGAATCAACAGATCAAATGCTTCTCTCGTTTATGAGGATGGTGTGTATGGGATGAATATCTCAAATTCTGATGTAGCAGGGACTAGTGAAAATCAGATGGATCTCAAAACGGACACTTCTGGTCAGCCAGCATTAACTAGTGCACTGTGGAAATCCACTAGTTCTTACCAGCAGATGTCCTTTTCCTGCAAAAGCAACAAGGATTCCTTTAATAATGGTAATTAATACTTTATTTAATTAAGAAGTAGTACAGGCAGTTGACCACTCTCTGGCTGAATAGTCCTAGGAGCAAAGACAGTTTGCTAGTACCGGAAGCAAGAGATTTTGATAAAACAGTTGCATGTTTCTTTGCAAGATTTTTCATGATAGGTGAGAAAAACAGCAGAACAGAAATACTGAAAATTACTGAAAAACCCCACAAAAATCCTTTTTGTGTTTGCATAATAGTACTCAGAATGTGTTTTTCTCTCAGTCTTTTCGCAGTGCTTTTGGATCTGTCATTTTGAGCAGAAATCACTCTTCTTCAAGTGCATTTTATTGATTGTTTGAGAACATATGTGCTTGATGATTTCTGGTTAAAATAGCTTTTGATTTCCTGTCGTAGAATGATAATCAGTGTTCAAACACCCTTTTCTTGCTTCATTAAGGAATGAAAATATCTTGAAAGATCTGTGGACAGACAGTGGTATCACTGCATTTTACCAGTACCCCCAAAGATATGTAGGCTGCATGGCTGTTACTGATGGTGGCTATCAAAATGGGTGGAAGAGGCTGCCTATCTGAGCACTGCATGCACTGAAAATTCCTTGAAGGTCTTAAAAACTTATAAGAAGCTCTAAACTATCTGGGGTTTATTTCTCATTTTCCACAATGTTAGTTTTGATCTAACTTCTTTCATTAGTTGTAGACCAGGATGTAAAAGCACAACAGCTAAAAGTCTTGGGGGCCAACAGTGCACTTTTGGAGTTAGGGATTAAATGATCTGGTGGGGTTTTCTCCACAGTCATGAAATTCAGGAGATGTGGCATGGCAATGCTGCAGCACTGCCTGAGCTCCCATTTTTGTGCAGTTGGCAGCGCAGAATAGCTTCTGTTCTCACACCAGCTTGCAGGTCAGGTCACAGCAAAGACCAGTGGGCAGCAGAATTAGGAATTGAAAACATACATGGGCACAATGGTTAATTGTCTTACATCGGTGGTTAAGTAACTTGCTCCTTAGTACTCCTTGTAATGAATTAAACAGACATCCAGTACAGCCTTACTAGTCTTTGGTATGTGGATTGCCAAAAAAGCATGTTATAACCAAAGGTAGGGCAGGCTAGTCACATCACTACAATCAGCAAACCAAGCTGATTAGTAAAAGAGATTAATATTTATAAAAATGCCTAAATAAGTAGCCTTGTGAAACTCGTTCTAGTTTGGCTGTGGTTGTCATTTTAGTTAGTGTGAATTTGAAAAGGAACACATATGTGGGTTTAAACCTCTCAAAAGTGGCTTAGCTTGCACTGGCAAACATACAGATAGAAACTAACCAGGATACTTTCTGTTGAGCCCACATGAGAGCGTCTTTTTTAATTAAACTGGCTTGTACTAGTTAAATTGCACTGATTCTAAGATAAGCTGGTGGAGTGTCTGTGTCTCAAGACACAATGGACAGCTTTGTGTTCAGCTGTTGTCAATGCATACTGTGTAGACATTGTTATCTTGCCCTGGTAGCAGGGCACCAAGGCAGTCCCAGCACTCTTGGTGGACAAGCTCTGGCTCCAGAGCCTGCCCAAGAGGCCAGTGTAAGTGTCTCTGACCAAGTTGTGTTGGCAAAATGTGCCGCCTGGGTGGTGACACAAGACGCCTTATACAAAGGAGTGAAGCAAATCCTTGCAGCATTCTGATGGTTCAGATGATGCTGTGAAGCCTGCCAATGCATTGTTGGAGCAGTCAGGGCTGGAAGCCTCCCCCCAGAGAGATGTGACATCACATTCCATGGTTGCATTTGTTATTGGGAAGGTGACATAAATGTTGTGCTCTGATCATGCAGCGCATGAGTCTGCATGATTCAGACTTGTTTCTGTCTTGCATCTGGACCACTGTACAGGGAGGGACTGGGAAATGAGAAGAGTGCTGAATTTCCCCAAGGGACTGTGCACATGGAAATTATGCAAATCGCTTGTTCCTAAGCAATGTCAATCAAATTGAACAATACAAACATTTCATACTAGGAAACTGATTTTCTTTCTCTTGGGTAATTTTGGTCATGTTTTCTTCCCCAGAGAATTTAGCAGAGTTTCAGAAAATCTCCAACCTTTGCCTCCGCTTTCTGACACCTCTGCAGGATATAGTCAGTTCCAATCACTTTGAAGGAAGTGCATCTTAAATGCAATGAGTGAAAGAACTTAAAAGTTAGTTGAAATCCTCAATATTTTCACATGGATGAATGTTTCATGGCATTTTTGTGTGTTTCCATGGCATTTTCCACCTAGCTTTGTGTATAGTCTTGTAGTCATCTTTAAAAAACATTATTAAATAATTTAGTCAACATAGAACTAAGAAACAAGTATTGAGTATGGTTTACTGCATATAGCCATGCACCACATACATACATAGCCAGACCTAATATATAATTAAAGTTTTGTGTGTGCACAAAAGAAATTTCTTGGGTTTGATTAACTTTCACAGAATTATTAGGCATTTTGTAAGTAGTCTACTCTGTCAAAAAAAACCTGCCTAAATTATTTAAAGAGAAGCGCCATCTAAACTTGTTTCCAAGGAGTTAATCACACTGCATTCTACCAATCTTAAGTAGTATTCAATTAAGCTTCATAAATATACAGAAATGGAAACGGCTACATTACTGTTGTGCATAATTTTCCATTCATATTTCCTACAGTAAGACATAGGTGACTTCCCATAGCTAACATCATGATTATGTATCATTGTTCTATGTGTATGGGAGGGAACTTCAGTAAAGACCTTCAGGCAAGTTCCCACTGAACTGAAACTGGCATAAGTAACCTCACTAGAAAAGGTGTGTCAGTCAACAGGAGGAAAATATGATTGAAAGAAGAATGTGTTAATGCTTTACAGTAATGGTTATGAAATTATCTGCATGAAAGAAGCAAGTACTTTGGCTAATTAGGAAGGAGGGGAAGTATAGGTTTTGTGTCAGACTAGACTGAGAATTGAATAAATTAGTCTTGCATTTAATTGACATGTCAAGTTAACTAGCCAAAGTGATGCCTGAGGATTTACCTATGGATTCACCTCTTTGATTTCAGGAACCAGGGCAATTTTAATTCTTTTAAGCTTTGAACTGAATAGCATTGTTTGCTGCTGCTACCTTAACTTCATTTATTCAGATATTGTAGTTACAGAAATAGAATTGAAAAGTGATAGACCTGGAAAACTGCTGAAGGTTTCACCTCAGACATTTAGTATGAAGGATCTATACCTGTGACACAGTGAAAAACATAGTTTAAATCTTTATGGGGAACACAGGAAAACCTGTGATTTTCATAAGCAGCCAAATGCAAACCCAAGGAGCAAAAAGAGGACTTTATTTGACTAATGTAATTTAGATATTTTTTAAAGGACAGAAATTTGTACATATATGAGTATAAACAAATAAGATTGTTTGATTTTGGAAAAAATTATTTATTTATAGTGGCTTTCATCAAAGTAAGTGGTTTCTAGAGATGTAGAATATTTAATTTGCAACAGAAAAAGCAATGATTCCAGAAACAAAGTGTAGTATCCTGTAACTCCATATAATTTATATGAAATTTCCTTCCTATTCCCTAAGGCACATTATGCTAATGGTGATTATTCTGTTTAACCTGTTCTTAAACCTGTATATCAGATTCATTTGCTTTGATTTCCCATTGTTAATTTAGATGGCATTTAGAACAGTGCATTTTTGTCTGTGCTGGTTTCATCTAGGGTAGAGTTAATTTTCTTCATTGTGGCTGCTCTGGGGCTGTGTTTTGGATTTGTGCTGAACACAGAGTTGATAATACAGAGATGTTTTTGTTATTGCTGAGCAGGGCTTGCGCAGAGCCAAGGCCTTTTCTGCTTTTGGTACAGCCACACTGGGGAGGGGACTGGGGGTGCTTGGCAGGCTGGGAGGAGATGCAAGCAGGACAGGTGACCCAAACTGACCAAAGGGATATTCCAGACCATGTGGCACCAAATTCAGTGTATAAAGTGTGGGAAAGAAGCAGAAAAGGGGGAACATTTGTCTTCCCAAGTAACCATTTTGCATGATGGGCCCTGGCTCTCCAGGAGATGGCTGAACACCTGCCTGCTCATGGGAAGCACTGAATTAATTCCTTGATTTGCTTTGCCTGAGTGTACAGTCTTTGCTTTCCCTATTAAACTGTCTTTTTCTCAGCCCACGAGTTGTCCTGCTTTTACCCTTCCCCAGTCATTTTGGTAAGAGAGGGGGCTGTGTGGGGCTTCGTTTCTGGCTGGGGTTAAGCCACCACTAAGGCTACCTTAGTTAACCTAAGTTGTGGCCTAATGACATTGTATAAAAGTATCTGCTCTATGTTTGCATCAGGGAGGAGGAGGACAATAGGCCCAGCTCTTTTATCATATTTGTGTTAAGGTGAATTTCTTGCAGTCAGGAGAGATACACCATGTAAAACTGATGCAAATGTGATAAAAAATAGGTGAAATATGCTTTGCACCACAGTGTTAAAAAGCCATCTGAAGTGGTACAGGCTCTTTGTCTATGCTTCCAACTCAACAATGTATTTAGGCAAGGAGCAAATCTCAGTAACTCAGGGCCTTATTCAGATAGCATAGCTGCTGCTGCCAGTGCTGGAAGTGGCTGATGGGATACCATGATGAGGACTTAGTTGAATAAGATTACTTTCATAACTTGGAAGCTGGTAAATAATGATTAGCAACACCCCCAAAAAAGTCACCACAGTTCTGCATATGTAACCATTGTGAGTTAGTTTTTATATTGTTGTTGCTGAAAGAACTCCTTCTGAGTACATCTGATTTTTCTAAGATGGAATGTAATTGTGTCCCATACAGCACACACTTTAAAACAGCATCCTTTGGAGTCAGTGACAGGCCAACCCCTTACCACTTGCAGAATTGCATGTGAAGATATATTTCAACCTATTTTTTCCTCGTATATCTAATAATACTTTTAGTAGTGCCATTTTTTTTTTCACTGTCCCAGAGTGACTAAATTCTTTCTGATTTTCTTTCACTTGGAAAGATAGAAAGAGGGAAATTTTTAAAAAGCAAAGGGTGATATGACCTGTGGAGCTCCCTGTTTGTCAGGAAGCATCCTGACAGGAAGCAGGTGTCATATTTTGAGTTACTTTAAATTTTTTGTCTTTTTTAATTGAGTAGATGCCACTTGAGAACAATTCTAAATCGATTTTTCTGTGTTTAACGTATCCCTACTACTCTAAGTGCAGATGGCTACAGAGGTGAGCACAGAGCCCATTCAGTGCTCAGTGCAAGTTATAATGAGAATAAAATTAAATGGATATATATAAGAATATGAAGTTGAGGAACATCAGAACCAGCATCTTCCAAGTTCAAAATCTCATTGATTTATTAGAACAATTAGAACAATTGAGCTGTTACTTTTGTCTCTGCAACAGGCAACAGCAAATTCTCTATACCACAAAACACTGATTTTCACGCTCTGCTGGAAGATTTCCGTGGCTCTGAGATGCTTGGAGGAAATGAATCAGAGAGGAAGTATTTTTTTCCCTCTTCGGAATAACACTGCCGTTTGTTTAAAGCAAATGGCAAAAGGGATTAAATCACACAGCAGTGTGATACTAAAGTCAAAAATACGTCATTGTATGTCACCTGCAATTAGTATATTTCAAGAAATACTTGCTTTTAACCTCTGCAGAAGTCAGATTTTGTTGTTCTGTTACTGATTTTCTCATCTCAAAACACTTTTCTCATTTCTGAAAATAACCACAGTAGATGCAGCACTCTAACATAATCCTTTAATTAAGGCAGCTAATGATATTCTGGTTTTATTTTGCACAGTAATGTAAGTAATGTCTATCCTGTGTAATGTCTGTCTGATTTTATTCTTTCTATTGTCTTCTCCTTTAGAGATCACTCGTTTGTGGAGGGAAGTTTAAAATAGTGCACATCTTTAAGGTTATGAATGGAGTAAAAAAGATTACCTGGCCCTGTCTTTTGAGGTGTACCACTGGTGTTGGTGTAAATCTGCACACCATATTCAGGCTTTCATTAACTGCAGACTTACTAAACAGCAACAGGATGATGGCTGAATCTTTCTAATTTTTCTCACAATTATGGTTCCACCAACTTCAGTGTAGTGGTTTATGGAGTCAGTGGAATTAGTGGTGTCAATAAAAGTGGAATTTTGTGGATGATCCCCCTTATATGCAGATTTATTCTTTATCTATATTGTGTTTTTTCCATAGGTAGAGGTTTCAGGGTAGTAGAGGAATGAAAGGAGAAAGCAGAAAACCATGGACAGAGGGTTTTTAGCCAGACAACTGGTTTGTAGTGAATGGATCCTAAGCTCCAGCTCAGGAAGGTGCAGAGATGTGACTTGGATAGCAAGTCTGCAGGGAAAGAGGTAACCTCTCAGGAAAAGGGCCACAAAACAACAGTCTTGCTGGTTGTTTGATGTTAAGAAGATTCCTTGGGAGGTCTTTGTTTTCCTTGGAAAATGCTCTCTGTGGGTGGAGACCTGGCTGCAGTGCCCTGTTTAGTACATTAAAATATTTTGTATGTATTTTGTAATGAAGTTAGAGCCTGAAACAGATGCACTAGTGTAAATAAATAATTCATTCCAATAGCTGAGAGAAGCTGTTTATGGATGATCAAATTTTGCAAGAAATTACTGAGTATGCAAACACACCCTGTAAAACCATGTAGCTGAATCACCAAGTGTATCTGTCTGGCTTATTTTAAAAAGTACAATCTCATTTTAATTATTTAGTATAATACTTTACATATTCCAAGAAATGGCCTGTAGCATGTTGTACAAAAATAATGAAGTGTTAGTAATATGAAACCTCCTCAGCATCATCTGCTGTTAAATATTTATTAAGACACTGGGGAAGATTGTCTTGTGCTGGTATTCATCACAGGAGCACCCAACTGCCTTCCAATAAATTTCATTGGCTGTCACCAAACTGGTAGAGGAGATTTCATGGAGTATATTGTTCTCCCTTGCCAGATGCTGTAGAGGACTTCTTTTGGGTGTGAATTTTTAATGGGGCAGTAGAGGGGAAAAGTCTTGGTGCTGGTATGGAAGTTAGTTATAATTTAATCAAATAGAAAGACTTCCAACAGTCACCTGCTGAGATTCCTTGAGTGTTCCTCAGAAGTTTGATCTAAAACGGGGACATAAATGATACAAAATAGAAATGATTTTCTATATTTGTTTAGGGTCTGTTGTAGAAAAATCAAACCCATGTAGTTTAAAAGTAATTGAATATATTCCATGATAAAGAATATATGAGGGACAGGGAAAGCAGGGTATTTGGCAAGGATGGTTTTTTCTTTCTCTTTGTTAATTGAATTTGAAAATATAAGGACAATTGTTGCTGACAGAAAAACTGCAGGGAAGCTGTCTTCTGTGCAGAGCAACTTGCCGTTGAAGCACAGTGCCACTGGGGAGGGGATGAAGGTCTAAGGAAGGCTCCTGCATTAAACACAGGCAATTTAGAGCTGAAGTGAAAATGAATGCAGGCAGGTGTTTTAAAACTCAAGTAGTAAAGGTGAGGTAGAAGGAGGAGGTGATGAATTCAGGAGTAGGGGTAAGAGCAGTATTGCTCATACACCAGAGAAGTGGGAGCAGAAGAGAGGAAAGTGGATCCAAGTGCTCTCCGCACACTCGTGGGATGGACACACTTGCTTATTTGATAATTGTGGGGTTTTATGGCTTTGATATACAATTCTTCCTTTACCTCTTATGCAAACTGTTTTCACAGCAGTTACATGTTCACAGAACTTTTAGCAAACAGTTAAAAAGGGCATTCATTTTAAAATATTCAATCACACTGAAAATTCCTATGCGTACAATGCAAAATATGGGGAATGTGCAACTTTTCCATTTTTTTCTTGATTTTTTCAAGGACTCCAGGAAGAAAACATGAGTGCATATACTTCCTGCCAAAAATGAATAAAAATGGCTGTGCTAATACTCAATATGCAATAAAAAAGTAGTGAATATTTCCCTCAGTTTTGACCTTGCGAGAGAACAAGTATCTTTGTGACTATAGATAAGAGGCTTCTCTCAGATGCTCACTCATGTAGTCGTGCTTGTATTTTTTCCTGCATTAATCAACAGCAGCAGCTTCTATTAAAGGGTAAGATTAGCATGTAATTGATTTGAAACAGGTACATTGCCTGATTTTTTTTCTTCTGCAGCAATTCTATATATTGACTTAGTGCTCTTCTGCTGGTCTCTTTGAGTTTTGATCTTGTCAGCTTTTATGAGTAAGAAGTTGTGGATCTGGTCTATTGTTGGGAAATTACCCTATAAAACCAAAGTGCTTAGGAGGAGACTTGAGTGTTTTATAAATTACCTCACCCTTTTGGCTTTTGTAACAGAGCTGTGCCCTTCTGCTACTCAAGAAAATGTTTGCCAAAGTCCAGAGCATGCTTCTTTATGTTGCACCTGAAAGACTGGCCAAATTCTGGGGACTAAATTGATTTTTTGCCAAGGTCTTTGATTTCACGTTTGTTTCAAAGTGAAAAAAAACCCCAACAAAACAACCCGCAACCAAAGAGTGTCCATAAAATATGAAGCAGAGTTAATCAACACTCTAACATCTGTCTGTGGTAACAGCTCAGAAGAGGAGTTTTGATGTGTAAATGTCCCCTTTTGTTTCAAAGGGAATGACTTCATGTTCCAGAGACTGCTTTTTCAGGGTTAATGCTGGCTGGTTTGTTTTTTTTTTTTTTTTTTTTTTTTTGGAAGGGAAGGAGATAAAGCCTCACTGCAGTGTTTTATCTTCAGGGTGCAAATTGGGACAGTGGGTGAGGGAAGTGTGGGGCTGTGCTGGCAGGCAGCAGAAAGGGTAGCTGATTCATTGTCCCTTGAGTACTTGGTAGTGCTGTTTGTGTCTGTAACTTTATGGGGTTTCTGTTTCTCCATTAAACATTCAAGCAGGAGCATTCCCTACTGATGGCCGTTTGTTTTGACTTCAGCCTGCTGGCCAAATGACTTCAACAGATGATGGGCTGGGAGGAAATGGTTGCAGACCACTTGGTTTACACCCGCATTGGACACCATAAAAAGGAGGCTGTGGGGGTGTTCAGTGCTTCCCCACCACTGTTGTCAGTGGGCAGGTGAGTAGCCCTGCCCCTGGAGAGGTGCTCTGTGTGGGTGTGCTGCTGCCCTGGGTGGGGCAGGGGCCCTGCGGCGGCAGCTGGTCACGTTCCTTATGATCCTGTGTAGGAAGAGTGTTCTTGGGGTTTTATGGTTCTTTCCTCTTGATCATTTGAGTGCAGCTGTGTTTAATGAGCTGAAAAAGAAGTAGGTCAATAAAACATGTGTTCATTGTTAGCAGAATACCTGTTGGACCACGTGTTTGTCTGTAATTGACCATCTAAAGCTTCAAAGCTTAGCACAAAGACAATTTAATAGGGAATTCCTACTTAAATAAATTAATAATAAGCAGAAGCAGACATCTGTCAGGCAGTCTGCCCTCCCAAGGTGAGACTGTGGGTATTTAATGCACAGACAAATTATGATTTCAAGTCAGACCTATTTTTAAGTCTCTCTTATTGATATGCATTAGAAAAACAGCATGCCAAAAATAGCTTAAAACCCGCGTGCTTCAAAAACCAACACAACTGATAACATAGCCATGTAACTTGGTTAAAATTTTAATCAACCTAATCAATTTTAATCAGCATGTTATGAATTTGATGTCAAAATGACACTATCAGTATTTGAGCTTGAGTTAGTTTTAAAATATTTTCTTTGGTAAACACCAGTGTTAGAAATAGTGTGTTTACTGGGCCTTAATAAAAGGAAAATGACTGCATCATCACATTACTCCAAAATATGAGTATGGAGTATGAGTTGGAACTTTATGATAAATGCCATTTCAGTGGAATAAATATGTATTTTGTGTTTCTGGTGCCAAGAAGTAAGTCCAAATTGTCTAGACAAAACTTCTCTGAAGACTTACAAGACAAAACCTGAAAATGGACCTGCATTGTTTTACCTAAGCCAGCAATTATACAAAGAGTAGAAATATGCAGAATAATGGCAATCCCAGTAATTTTACCATGATTGAAAATGCAGCATACAGATATAGAGAAGAGTTATGTTACAGACCTTATTCACCACAGACTTTGAATTCCTTCTGTTCTCTGTATTGTAACAAAAAATACACCAAAATCTGCTAAGACTAATTAATGTGGGATATCTTCTGAAATAATTTCTCATCTGCTTTTTTTTTGTGTGAAGATCTCTTACTCATGAAGGTGCTTGTTTGCTTAAGAAATACAGTGGCTGCTTTTTCACAGGGTTGGGCTGGTCAAAAGTAAATAACAGCATTACAATTCCCAGACCGATTTTCTTGACTTATTCAGTCAGCTGGAAATGGATTAGGCTCTTCTCTCCTTGGAAGCTTTAGGGTCAAAATATTTTTTCCCAATGTTTTTTTGAGACCCAGTAACAATTTCAGTTCCTGCTGTGAAATCAGCTTTATTGAGTTGTGAAGGGCCTGGTTTGTTGATGGTATGTGAACTATGTTCAGGTGCCAGGGAAACTGTTGGGAATTGTCCTCAGATCATCAAGGCTCACACATAACTTTTCTATAGCAAGTGTTTTGTTCTGGATTGGTAGGAGCAGTATCTTGGTTGTTCCATGTGATGCCCTGGCCTTCCAGGTGCCCAATACCACTGCATGGTGTTCCCTTTCTTCCACCAACTTTAAACAACTGAACCTGCAGTACGGAAAATCCATTGCAATTTGGGAAAGTCTTAGTAGGCATTAAAAAAAGCGATCAAAACTGGTCATGGTGCCTTTCATGGTGAGGAAAAGGAGAGAGGCTGAGGTGCTGGAGTTCCCGGGGGAATTGGCTGTCTGTTGCTAATGAATCTGCATGGAAACCGCTGGGAGCATCATTAGAGACAAAGAGCTGCTGTGGGATTTGCCAGTGGGTTTTTCAGTGGATCCCATGGGAGTTAGGCTGCCATTTGCTGTTGAACTGCGGTGGCAAATGAGAGCATGTTACCCTTGAATTCCTTTGAATATCCCAGACCCGGTAGACTTAGCACTGGTTGTTAGGTGTCTGCTTGTGCTTTGCATTATGCATGAGTGCCAGTATGGGGATTAAATAGAGCAGCTCTGCCATTTCAAATAGCTGTGGCCTGAAGCTGATGTGTCAGCTGTCAGTCCAAATGAACTTGGTACCAGTTGTTATAAGTACATGTAAAACCGAAACCTAACTCTATTTATTAATTCAAAAGTTTAGTGGTTTTGTGACTCTTCAATGTATTTGTTCCTAAAAGTGGCATAAATTTATTAAAAGTTTTATTATGCAGTTTTTATTTTGTAAAGAGGGTCAATGTGACAGATCTCAGAGAGTCACAGCAAGGCAATTGTCTGCAAAATCCATGTGGTGCATTTCTTCCACCCTCCCTCCCACTTTTTCCCCCCCCCCTTTTTTCTTCCCCTTTTTTTCTTCCTCCTTTCTTTTTAGAAATGACTAAGAAGTAAAAAAGTATCCAGCCTGGCCTGACCTCAGAGCTAACCCAGCTTTGAGGAGAAGTTTGAATCTGGGGCCTTCTGAGATCCCTTCCAATTTGAATTGTCCTGTGATGCTGTGAAATCAGGGTCAGAGCTGAAGGAGGAACACTAAGGGCTTTCTGTTCAAAACACAGAGACTTGAGAGGTTTTTTGTTTGGAGTGTTTCTTAGTGCCTTGGTTCTCCTGTCCTTCCCACAATCTTCACTGTGTGCAGTTTAGCCTTAACATCAAGAGCTCTGATCCTGGGGGAGAGAGAGGAGGGGTGAAGGGGGTGAAGGAGAAAATCTGTGGCATTTATTTGATGTGGAAATGCTTACATCCTATGACAACAGACAGGAGGTGAGAATCAGTGTGACTAATGAGTTGTTTACTTGGCTTTTGTATCCCCTGCCCCGCCAGGTACATGGGCTGTGTTTGTTTTTATATGTATTGATTTCAGATTCCTGCAAATACCATTCCTTTGTCCTTCATCTTGTCAGCAGTTTGTGAGATACTACTAATCCCGTCTCTTAATGCTGTGGAAAGGGTAGAGTAGTTAGCTACTTATTTTTTCTTTCTTTTCCTGTACAACAGTAACATGTTTTTAGCCAGGAGTTGTCGTTTCTCAGAGTTTGGACCCAGACCCTGTTTGGAAATCTGAGGTCCCCTTATAAACTCCCTTGAGAACTGATCCCACATATATATGACAGGCCTGCCATCTGCCATTGTTTTTATATTGAGGTGGTCTAAAAAAGTGCGGAAAGAGTAGAGTGCCTCCCTGCATTTTCCTGATGCTTGTCCTCATGGTACCAGACCTAAACCCAAGGAAAATGGGGAAAAAATTGAATTTGTTTTTAGTGTTGAATTTGACAGTGTCTGTGTGAATGAGACAATTTGTGATTGGATCCAGAATTTGTTAGAAACAGCCTCTAAGTACTTTGGCAAAAATTGATGGGTAAGACTGCTGGGAATGCCTGGGGTTTCTTTATTCAATGAAATGGTCTTAGCTGAGATTAAAAAGAGTAAAGGCTGTACTTTAGGAGTATTCAATACTGAGGTGTGGCACAAGCTACAGGTCCCAAAAAGGCTGAGGTGCTGTCACAGATTGCCTAATATTTGGTCACCAGCCTCAAGCACACCCTTTTTTGTCTTGGGTGTTTGACCAGCCCAGTTTGGGAAGAGTGGATTTCTCTGGTCTGCTGTTTTACCTAGGGTATGCATGATGCAGCTGTGGATCTGGCTTGTTCTTAAGGAAAGACTTACCTGGAATATTGTAGGAGAAATATGTTTTATGTAAGGTGAAGGGTTTCAGTTTGCACATAAATTCTGGGGTCCAGGGTACAGAGAGATGCTGAAGCTCTTGGCTGGTGCAAAAGTGTGAGGGAGCAGAAAGCTGCGTCAAGAGTGGACTGTGGAAGGATCTGAGCTACAGCTTAGTTTTGTTAAAACTTTGGAAATAATCAGGGAGTATTTTCTGCGTTGATCTAACTATGAAAGAAAAACAGTGCAGATGAGCAAGTGGATGGCTATGGCCAGGGACAGTCCTTTGGTTTGTCTCTCTGGGAGGGTGTGAGAGAGCACGGCAGCAGGCAGAGCCCAGCCTGGGCAGCAAGGGCGTGGGCAGGGGCTGTCCCGCGCCCAGCTTTTGCCGGGTGCTGGTGGTGTGGGTGCTGGTCTGGTGGGCGCGCTGTTGAGCCAAACACAGCCTGCTGGAGAGAGCATCTGCTGGTAGCTTGGAGGAGAGCAGAAAAAAGGGTAAGCAAATGCTGAATTTAAACAAAGGGGATAACACAGAACTCATTTTATGGCTGATTTTGACAGGTGAATTACAATCACATTGACAGACGCTCATTAAAGGCCAATGGTCTGTATTTGCCTGACTCTTGTGACTCTTGATCCATAGTGAATTCTGATGTTTGCCTCAGTGCAGCAGAGAATGGGCCTGGAGAGGGACTGGGGAGTTCCCATGGGTGTCCCAGCTGCCAGGGGATCGTGGGAGAGCTTCTTGGGTGTCCCTTTCTGGTAGCAGCCCCTTTGCCTTGCTGTCTGCACAAATAATCAGTTTATTTTCCTTTTTTATTAAGCATTCTCAGCTCTCAGAGTTCTTTAGTAGACATCAGCTGATGTTTTCAAGTCTGGTTTCAGAAGTTTTCTCCTTGTTTTGGGAGAGCATTTCAAGAGGAAGATTTCTCCCACCTTTCTCCTGCTTGGTGACAAGGGCAACTGTTTCCCCATGCTATACCACAGAGCTCAGAGGAGACTTCTTGGCTGCTGTTACTGTTCTACATTACAACAACCAAGGCTGACTGGCAGTCCAGTCCACTTTTCTCAGTCTCCCTTCACCTGAAACTGTTGCTACCATTTCTAGCACTTCTTCCAGACTTCGCATGCACTACCCTTGGGGCACATCACGCTGCTGCCTGTGATACCAGCTGGTCTGCTGGCTCAGCTGCTTCCAGCATGGCACTGGGCAGAGAGACGGCACCCACCCTCCCCAATGGCAGCCTGAGTGTGTTGGCCTTGGGGACACATTGTGCTTTTGTTTGGCAGAGTCTGTGTTGAGTGCCACCTGAAGTGCATCCAAAACCAGCCCCTTCCCTCCTCAGTTGGATAAAGCACAACCTTTCCAGCCTGAAGCCACTTGGCGCACCAGCAGCAGCTGTGCTTCTACCTCCTGGGTGCTCTCCTGCTGTTCGGTTTCCCAGATGCAACGTATTTAGGAAAAAAAGATAAAAAAGAAGCTGAACTAATGACAAATCATTTATTTTGATAGTGACAGGATCTGATTTGTTTTTGCAGAATGCTGAGAGTTTTCACTGCTCAGCTCTGTTGCTTGTAGTTATAACAGTTAATGAGAAATGGTTTGGAAACAGCTACTGTTTTAATTGCTGAAGCAATTGCTATTTAGTTTTGATGGTGGAAAATAATTGCATGTAAGGTGTTTCTTTTCTGTGTATTTTCAAATTTGTAATTAGGCTTCTCAAATTATGTGCTTCATAAACTTTGGAAACAGATCTTTCAAATAAGTGTTTACTCCCTGGTATTCTTATGTACATAACTTGGGTAATGTGAATAGACTCATAGGACTTAAAAGAAATAATAATGTGGGTAAAATTACCCGAAAATATAAGTGTTTAGAAGTAGAGGAACTTCTGCTAGTAGGGCTCTTTGTAATAAATAAACAACCCAAATGCATCCATTTTTCATAAAGACAGACATAGTTTTGCTTTATTCTGTGGGCTGCAAATTGCAATAATTTTCTAATATAATCATCAAAAGGAAATAAATGCAGACATCATCTTCAAAAAATCAGGCCTGTTTGACTAAATTAGGGAGTCAAGATTTTCTGCGTTATATATTGCAAATAACTCACTTGCAATCAAGCAAGATTTACTTTGGATTTTCATTAAGACTGAAACTTAATCCAGAATAAAACAGTAAAAGAAAGACAATTGAAGACTAATTTTTGTAACATTCTGTGTCATCCCACTATGACTAAGCTCATTTATAAATACCTTGCTCCTGCCATTGACTGTGCAGTCTTGGCAGCAGGAATAAGATGTGTGTGGTTTATGCTGGGAGCTGCAGCCCCAAAGCCTGTTTGCTCCCCCCATCTGTGAGAATATCAAAGAGGAGAAGATGCTGAAGGCAGAGGCTGCGATATGATGTGTTCCCACATGCCCATTGCATAATCATCCCACACTGCTCTGCACAGCCCATGCCAGGGAGCAGCCAGAGAGCCTAGGCTTTACAGGGTGCCAGCAAGCTTGTTTTGCCCTGAACTCATTCCTGCCTCAGTGAACAAGACTGATGAAAGTCACATATATTTGGGGAATGCCAAATGTGGTCATGTGTCATTATGAATTGCCACCAGCTAAGTGACATGGTGTGTAAAAACACAAATAGATCCTTCACAGTAGATTTCCATTGCACATACACGTGAGAAGTAGGGACCAGAGCAAGCATGAAATTCTCCACTCTCACACTCTCCAGCTCTGCATGAGTGATCAAGCCTCAAAGAACCCCAGATCTTGGTTTGTGTGCTTCTGGCATTACCATGCTGTACAAGGAGTTCAAATCTCCCTTTCTTTCTACAGAGTCCATTTTTGAGAGGGAAGAATGAAAATTTAACTCTCCTGATGTAATAGAAGAGTTGGTCAGGCTAAGATTACAGTGAAAAGTGTTGCAGCATATTCATTACAGATATTTTTCATTGCTATGCATGAAGATACACATTCTTTGTTACACAGCTTGTTTTTATGGTAAAGTTGCTTTGAAGAAATACAGATGTAGAAAAGTCAGCTACTGAGATGCAGGTCCTGAGGGCCCAAAGTGCTACAAAATGCTGACTAGGAATAAAAACAAACTGTAGTCATGCTGTTTTGGTTTATAAAGCTATATATGGATCATCATAGAAGTGTTCATTGTGGAATGCTGGAAAACAAGTACCTGATTCTCTGCATTTGTGGGAGAAAATTGGAAAGATAATAAGATTGCTGTGAAGTAATGTTCTAGTGTTTGGATGCAAGTGTTTCTCTCCACATCACACCAAAAAGATCAAGACAGAGTAGAACAGGTAGTTTATGTCAATAAACACAGGTAAACTTGGTAGAAAAAGCTGACTGCAAATGCCAGCCATGTAGACTTCTGATTTTGCTCACTTAATTCTTTTGCATCCATAACAGGAAGGCCTACGAATAAAATTCTGTGTAATGATGAAAACTACATTAATGTTACAACTGTATTATTACTAACAAAGGTACTGATTATATGCTGGGTGCTTCCCTCCAGATCAATTCTGACCTCGTTTATCTCTTTCCATTATTCTGTATCTGTTTAGTAAATTATGGCTACACATTTATAATTATTATTATTACTTGAATAGATTTCACTAACTTTGGGTAAGGATGCCTCTCACCAGGCTGTAGTATAATTTGTTCTAGAGTACTGTTTTACTTTCCAGACAGATGCAGCAAACTAGGAAATGGTGCTAAAGAAAAAGTCAAAATTTGCCCTTGTTGATGGCATAGGCATGGCAGAAAATTCATTGTCCTTCTCTTGTGTGTTACAGATCTGAACACATCAGAGACCCAGGGTTCCCAGACAAGTGTCCCAAACGAGGGATCCATCAAGTCACCACGGGTAGATGAACTGCTGCTGAACCACCAGCCTGAGAGCCTGCAGGATGCAGAGAGTGGAGCCAGAGTAGAGGAAAAGATTGTTTACCTCTGATAACTTGTTTTCTAATCTCAGTAGCACTTTGGAAAGACAACTGTGTTTGCTTTTCTAAATTTCTGTAGTCATTCTCTGTATGACCATCTGGCTTTAAGGGTAGTATTTAATAGTAAGTGCAAAATTTTCCCTGTGAAAATTTATAGCAAGTAAGTTATTTTGAAGCCATTGTTGTATAATCTTTAATTTATGACATGATTTCAAATGCTTTGCAAGAAGCAATGAGTAGCAGGGGAGACGGAACATTTTGAAATTGTAAAGGTGGCACCAAGGACTGTGAAAGCTAGTGTTGATTTTCTTGAGTCCTCTTCTTACAAGGATGAGCTAAGAGAGATGGGTCTGCTACTTGAGATTTCAGACTGTGTATCAGTAACAGCTGTGATATAACATGAGAAGACAGCTCAGTAACAATGATGGCTCAAGTTTTTGCTGAAATGTGCTATATACCCTTAGCTGGTGGGTCATTTTCCTTATCTTCTAGCTCAGGAACTGCTCAGAAGGGGATGTTTTTATGGTCTGAGCATAATTGCATAATTGTAAATGTTTTCTCATGTCCCAAAGCTTATTACTGTTTTGATACTACTGCCAATTTCTGTGCAGAGATGCACTAAATGAGTTATTGTGTTATAACTGTTCCTCATTTCAGTAAGTGTCCTTACACATTAAAATTTACCAGATGAAACCATCTCACTAGTCAAAAGAAAAGAAAGGGGATAAATAGTAGGCTACAGTTTAACTGAACTCTTCTGAAACTCCACTGCTTTCCTGTGTAGAAATCAGATAGCTTTCTGCTTTCAGATTCCTGGGATTCTCTGTCTTAGGCAGTAAGAAACCTGTTTTGTGCCTTTTTGTACCTTTTTGTCTTTCTGAAAAATTTGTACACTTCTGTCAAACTAAATAAATGTTCTGTGCATTTCTATGAAACTGTAATTTTGATTCATTTTGATATCCTCCAGAGAAATTAAAAAATGGAGAAAAAACAAAAAGTGTCCAGGCTTTGTTTGCACTGAACTCTGCTGCAGATGTGTGTTGCTGGTCCAGCATAACCAAAGCTGTGTATTTCAGCTGACAAAACCAAGGATGTGCCTACCACCACTTAGCATGGCTGATGGCATTGGCAGGGGTGCAGCAGAGATGCAGCTGCACAGCTCCTGGATGCTCCTGCACAGCTGCCTCACGTCTGCCCAGCTCAAGGAGCAGAGGAATGCAGGATTGCTCCCACCCCTTTGGCTGGGTCAGCCCCAGGTGCCTGAAGTTTCCATTTTACCCTAAGCCTTGTGTTGTGCAACATCTTTTGCAGGGCACAGAGTCTTTCTTAGATGTGTGCATTTGTCAGCAAGGGTGTCCTGACTGAGAAGGATTCTCTTCCAGGGTCTTGGGTGCTTCAAGGAGCACCTGAAAGCAGAGCAGCTTTCTGAACTGCATCTTACTGGACTCCAGAGTAGTTGGTCACCTGGTATTTTGGGCAAACAACCAAGCACCAGGCATGATGAGCAGGATGTGAATCTCAGCTGTATTAAATGATGTGCAAATGCCATCAGGGAAGGACTGGGCTTGCAGATGTGGTTTCTGGTGTCTCTTCAGCTTTTAAAACTCCTGCTAACCTGACAGCACTTTAAAAATATGTCTCTTTATAAAAGAAAAAAGAAAAAAAAACAAACCAAAACCCTCTTTTATAATATCTAGAACTGTTTTATCTTCTTTAGTTTTCATAATTTGATTAAAATTAAAATGTGGATCCAACTTCTCTTAAGGGCCCTGCAGTAGGGACAGAGAATCAGCAATGAATTCAATGTTGCCACCTGAACAGCTTTTTGGCAAATTTCTGGGTAGCCAGACTAATTTTTTGGGATGCTGTATACCCCAGGATATGTGCCTTGCCCAGAGACCCATGGGAAATTAAAAAAAATGAGCAGTTTTCTCCACAGTTACTCTCTCTGCATTTTATTATGCCTTGGCTGTAACATCTGGTACTGGTTACTGTCAAATCCAAACTGCTGGATGGATTGCTGCTTTCCTAGTTTGGTGTGGGAATTCCCACATAAGCGTCTTGCCACCAAGAGAGGAAGAGATGATGCTGCTTCTCTCATCAGTTTTAATTGAAGGGCTGGGAGCTGAAAAGCGGCTGGCCCAGACTTCAGCTGTTGTGCAAATTCTTTAAGTCCCTTAAAATCAGGCAGCATGTTATTTTGCTCACCTGTGTTTACAGTAAAACTTCTGGCATTTCAGAAAGGCAAAGGCAGGAAACAGGTGGCCTCTAGATTTAGGTATTTTAATTGTAGAAAATGTTTTAAGTATAGGCCAGTATGGTCTTGGCAGGTGCTCTTTATAACAAGATGTATTATGCACCCCTGAACTCTGTCCATTATTTAGGCATTTCTTAATACTTAGCAGAATTTAAACACAGCCCCAGTGAGACTCAGCTATTTTAGCAGTCTGTGTTTTCAGTTACCATCAGGCATATATTAATGCTGGGTAGTCTTTTTTAATTAGAAAAATATATTCAGAAATTCTCTTCACCTTTTTTATATTATTTTGAGGCCGGCTTACTTGCAATGCCTGGTTTTTTTCACTCATCCCATATATTGTGTTTTCTTTTTGCTATGCTTCTCAAAGCATCTTGCCTCTGAAAACTCAGAATCTAATTTAATCATTAATTTCAGTGCTTAAATTAAGGGAACAATTGCTGTACTACAAATATCCATGGTACCAGGATGAGGTTTGTTTGTTTTTTTTATTTTATTTTTTTCTCTATCTTCTAACAAAGAATGGATTTCTTTGCTGTAATGTCTTGACTTTTCCAGCATTTTCTCCTTAATGTGTGCTAGTGAAATTGTCATATCGAGCAACTTTAAAAGACTTTTAAGAGAAACTTACAATAAATCTTTTCTTCAGCAAGTTTGCAGTAATGGTAGAGAAGAAATTAATGAAGAGCTGGAGCTTACAGTGTACTGGGTCCAGACCCTTGGAGTTGTGCATTCAGTCATTTGTAGAATGAGGCCAAAAGGAAGGAAATTCTTCACATTGATGCTGTTGTAGTATTAAGGTAAACAACACACTTAACTGCATTTCTAAAAGATTTTTCACAAAGGTCATACATGTTATTTTCAAATTACTAAATTAAATACAGATTAGGATATCAGCAAAACTCCCCAAAGTTTGTTTACTGAAATGATTGAAAAAACCATGTTGTTATTCCATGTAAGGAAGACAAATCATTTTACTTATAGAGGGCTTTTTTACTTATATAGCCACATTAATTTATATGCACCCACTTAGTTCAAAAAAGTCAGTAAGATTTTTTGCTGCATCCTAATCAAGTAGGTGCCAATTTTGTAATGTGCCATATTGCTACTAAAAAGATTTTTGCAGTGTGATGGTGTTCATTCAAAGAAAAAGACATTGTGCTTTGATAAATAACATGTGCAACTTGCTCAGGCTGAATTTTGAAAGCACTGGAGAGTTACAGATGTGGCAGTTTTCCTTGTGCATTTGATGACAAAATGGGGAAATAGTGTGACTATTAATGACTAATGGGATAGGGTTTGGATAACTTCTCATGAATATTCTGTGACAAGAATTCCAACCCCAAATCCTTCCCATCCGAAACCTTCACTGTGCCCAGTTTATATTACAGAAGTAGAAACAGCACAGGTTGTGGAGCATTAGCATAGTGGAACAGGCCGGAGTCTGCTTTTACAGAATTGTGGACCTGCAATTGATTTCTTTCATTTTTCCAAGGTAAATGGATACATTTGTTTTTTTCTCATCCCTAGTAAAGATCTGTATGTAGAAGCACTGCGAAAGTATCTATGAGTGTTCTTGATAATCTTAGTCGTAAGGACAGCTACATGTTAACCTCCAAAAAGATTTTTCTGAATTGCTGCAAGATAGTGAGGTAAGTCCGTGAGGATGGCCTCAATTCAATGGCTTGAATTTTGCATAAAGACTCCCTTTGGCAGGCTAATGTCAAAGAGTGTTTCATTTCTTCAATATAAAGGAAAGCCCTCAAAGGATAACCTTAGAGGCATTATTCTAAAGTGAGCCTGGCATAATTCTAAAGTGTTGGCATCAATCCAGCCCTTTGCTCTGAAAAAGTGCATCAGACAATAATCTACTAGACTTCTATGAGGAGCTCATCAAAGACTACACGAGGAGCTCATCAAAGGCTTCCACATTGCGGAAGAACTTGCAAGAATGTGAAATGATCCAGGTATCTCACCTAGAAATGTCAGTGTTTTTCCCTGACATGCAGAGCAGAGTTGGAAGCAGCTCTATGCAGGTCGGTAGTTGGCTCACAAATTCCAGGAGAGCTATGTTTCTTATTCCATGGATCATCTCTGCTGAAGTTTCTTCCTCTTCTCCTCAGTCCATCTCAGGCCCAGATCAGGATGTTACCACCTCTTATATGGAAAGGTTTGGCCAGAGGGAGGTCTGCAGCACACACCAAATTCTGAGCTTGAGTCTTAAAATATCCTGGCTAGAGACCAGGAGAAGAGAAAAGAAACATGAAAAAGCTGCTCTGGGTGTAGAAAAGGCAGGAAAATTGTCCACTCTAATTAGATGTTTCTAAGCTCCTCATGGAACAAGCTTTTTTATTCAGAGAAAAACCCCTCTATTTATCATGCTACTATTGATTCCAGTGCCAGAGAGAGCAAGCACCCTATATTACGAAAAGGACAGTGAAGCATGTAAGTTCAAATAAAGAATTTCTCCTGTGGAGGCTTAACAGACCCAAGAGAAATTTCTTATTAATCAGAAATTTCTTGTTTCTGTAAAACTGCCAAGCCATACTACAAGAACTATGCAGAGGCATGAACCTTCCACTCACCCAGGTTACCACTGCTAATAACAAGGACCAGCATGGGTAAATAATTGCATGAACTGAAGACAGCTTGTGAAGATCAATGTGAGCCCTGGCCTTCCCATGCTAGTGAACAAACAGGATGTCTGAATTCCCTGTGTCTAACCCGTTGGAAATGCTCAGGCCAAGCTGTGAATCCACTTGTGCTCCTTTTGAGTAGTACAAGAAACATGAGAAATTGGTGTTGCTCCTGATTAAAGTAAGTAATGTCTCATTTGAAATGAATACTGTCCCCATTTCCTACATGCACACAGCTGTACTAGCATTGTTGAACAAATGCTAAAACAAGCCATTATAGGTCAATTCTAGATACAAAGCAGCCAAGTGGACAAAAAGAACTTTATTAGCACTGACTGAGCATCTCCTGCTTTCAGTCAGTGGAGACCAGCTATCCTTATCCTCAGGGGTTTCTTTCCAGCTTTTAATTAAGGAGCAAGTTTTCACAGTGTCATACTCGAATTGTCAGTGAAAAGAAAAACATTAAGAGTGAAAGCTACAAGGATATTCTTCTGAAAGGCTCCTAAGAGAAATGCTGGGTGCTGAGGGAAGGGCTCCAGCTCTGGGGTTTGTACATGGACACCATCAGTTCAATGGTGCTGTCAGCTTGGTAATCCAAAAAACCAAATCTGACTGTGGGACCAAGCCATTTGGTGTCACTGAAGCTGATGCCTGGAAATGCGGCTGCATGTTCAATCCTGCTTTGCCACAAAGCAGAGCGGTGGGGCCCTGGGGTAACCTGTGCATCGCTCAGGTCACCTCCCTGCCTGGCTCCCATCCCTTCAGTGCCTGTCTTGAAGCTGAACGGTTGTGTGCAGCCTGTGAGAGATGGCTTGCAGCCTTGGGAAACCTCTCTTGGCATATAAAATAAATGCTGAGCACTGAAGGATATTTCACACAAAGTAATTATTGACAGGAGTAGGATGCATCTGCTGTTTTACTGGAAGTCGCCATTTGCTCAGCAGAAGTTCAATTTCTAATCCTGACTCCAGCTGTTCTCATTTAATACAGAGCATAATTCTTCAAAGGGATCAGGATAACAACTTTCAAGGACAAGATATAGACCCACTAAAAGGCAAAGAAGTTTAGTTTATTGATAAATGGTTGGTTGCTTCTGCAAGCAGGACTGTTGGAGTCTCATGAACTAAAAACCCCATGAAATGGCATACTTTCAACATATTTCTGAAGGACACTGATCATGTGTAACAGCATGGTTTGCAGACACCAAACTCAAAATATTCTTCTTTCTGAGAAATTTTAAGTTCAGAACACCTGGGCTATTGAAATTCACCAGAATGCAGTCCTTCCATCTATAATTTCAATTAAATGGAAGTCAACTATTCTCACCACTTAATTTCACAATTGCCTTCTGATGAGCAGAAGCATTTCCCTCAACATTGGTCAGATGCTTCCAACCTATTATTTCTGCCACTACCATCAACAGGTCTGTGGTAATTATAGAGATGGGCCTGAACATAAAAGAGATGTCAGATACTTGGAACATGCAAACCTGGATCCAAGCTTGACAGACTCAGACAAAATACTTCACTTCCACATAAAGTTAGATTATGAACTGTCAGACAAAGTAATAGGGCCTCAAAGATAAGTGACTGTAGAAATAAGCAGCCCAAGCAATAGTGGAAACTGCTTCTTTTATACAGCATTCAGGGAGTCACTGACAAAAACACCTGTATAGGTATTCTGTGAAATTATATTATTATGACAATGATGTCTTATTATTTGATTAAGGATTTTGTTAATGTGTGTTTAGTGTATAATTGAACTACTAGGTAGCTCTAGTGATGAAAGTAAAGCTGAAAAAGATGGACTGGGATATAAAATTTTATAGCCAGGTAGCAGGATGTATTTTCATGGATGGAGAACCCACAGTGGGCAAAGAAGGAGAATGAGATTACATTGTCTCACCTCCTGGAGATAGTCTTGCCTTCTTCTGTCTACTGCTGTGTCATGATTGTCTCCCCAACACAAAATCAGGATGCTTTGGGCCCATTGCAGCAAGCATCTGGCCTGAGTTTGTCTCCTCAGGGGCAGAGATGTTAGGGTGTGAGGAGCCCACAGATGTGCCCCATTCTGGTGAGGATGGCTTCTCGTCTATGCTAAAAGGGGAATTTTACTCTGTATTGCAGAGAAACTGCATTACACATACCACACACTCAGCCTTCTCATATATTTGGTGCTCTCTTTCATGTTGCCATGTAATAAAATGCAATTGACAAGGATATTAAGCACTGCCTTCTAAAACACAACATCTCTGTGAAAATTCAAAATGTGTTCAAATTTTTGTGAAGTAACAAGGGTCAAGTATGGTTATAATAATTAACAACGTGTGTTGTTTAATCTTCAAAGCAAGCTTTACCTTTAGACATCCATAATTTACTCAGTAAATATTGTTCTTCTTACTTCAAAAGGAAGCAATAATTAGATTATGCCTGGACTCAGATTAACATTTAATTTGTGCATAGTTTCAGACCAACATAGTTGTCTGCATACAATAGCAAAATAATTATTTTTAACTCTGTATGCTGGCAGTGTTTAAAGTTGTAATTTAATACCCAGAGGAAAGATATGGCAGAGTAAGACATGCAAACACTCAGAGGTTTTCCAAGCCAACATTCCCTCCATCCACTTGTCACTTGTGCACCGTCACAGACTAAGTTGCCTGCTTCTGCCTCCTTCCCATCCACTGTTTTATCAAAATCCCTACTTGAGTCAATTGTCAGGGGTTTTTTTGGAGGTTTTTCCTGTTTGTTTTTTTTGGTTGGCTGGGTGTTGGTTTTGGTTTTGGTTGGGCTTTTTAAAGGGTTTTTTGGGGGGCTTTTTTTTAATGTCCTGCTCTAGCCCCACCAAGGGAGCATGGCCCACAGGCATGGGAATCCCAGCTGGGCCCTTCCTATAGCTGTCCCTGAGGAACGGGCTAGCTGGGCATGTGCGCAGTGGGAAGCAGCTGAGACAGCAGTCCTTCCTGCTCTGAGGCTGGCCTGAGAGGATCCATCTAAACAGCCTCCCAGTGCTGTGCTGGCTATGGGAAAAGATGGCTTGTGGGCAATGGTTTGGGACTGACCTTTGGCCGCCAGGACTACCTTCCCTAGGCAGGGCTGAGACAAGATTTTAATTCCTGGCAGGGAGTCCTGGCACTGTCATGATGGAGAAATTGAATCCAATGCCTCCTTTAATGTAGCTGGGTACAAAAGGAAACTGAGAATGGGGGCCCATTGCCCACAGAATAACTGAAATAAGCAGCTTTTCCATTTGCTGAAACAACCTCTCTTACTCCAGCCTCTATTAGCATCCAGATGATGGGGATCACACCTTGCCAAAACATGTATTTGGAGCCTAAGCTGACAAGATAAGAGGACTAGTGAGATAAGAAAGTTCTTATTTGCTACAAATATTTTCATAATCACCTTTATGATATGAGTTGCAGAGGCAGCACTGCAAAACATTCCTATCCATTTCATGAAGCCTGAAATTTTTTAAAACATAAATAAGTGGTAATGGACTTCTTTCTAGGCTTTAAAAAAGAGCGTGTCTGCTTTAATGTGACTTAGCTTGAATGTTATTATACATTTTAATGAGGTAATGTATGAGGAGGGGTCAAGTAGAGCAAGGACTCATTCTGTTCGCATGAGCACTGACACTACTTTGCTGGCACAGGAGTAGTTCTGCAGCCACAATTTGAATAAAATATGGAATGTAAAGTGCTGCGTTGAATATTCCAAATCAGGGTAGTCTGTTGAGTATTGTTGCCATGGGGACTGCGTGAAGGTTGGATTAATTAAGATCTGAGCAGATGTTCTGGAGTATGTGGTGTCATTTGTGCTTTCTGCTTGTAATTAACATGCATATGTGCAGGGTGAGAAACAGGGAAAGAGAGAGATACCTTAATTTGTGTGTGACAGCTCCTCAGGTAATATGAATTATTGGTATATGAAAAGCAATTCCTCTACATATACTAAAAATGCAGATTAAAAAATAAAGGAAAAAAGGGATAATCAAAATCAACATCTAGCTGAGTCACTCTGTTTAGTATGAGAATGCCAGCATCAATGCCAGCATGATACAAACTTCCCTCCTTGTTACTATAAGATTTAGGAATTCAAAAGAGCCACCTCATCTCTGAAATAGATTAAGGTTAAATAGTATCTTTTAATGTTATCATATAAAGTTAACACTTAGTATAGCCTTGAGGGGTATTTTTATGCACACACAATTTTATGCATGCAAAGAGAAAGGGGATAGTTTATTCTAGTAGTGTGTATGTAAAGTTAAGTCTCCTTTCTTGTTTTTGGAAGTCTGTTTGAGCTGCCAACCTCAAAGGAAGCAGCGAAATAAAGTTTCAAATCACCTTCCCTATGCTCAATAAGCATTTGCTGTTGTCCTAGCATGGCTTGAAACCTTGAAGACAATGTTAAATCTTTTCTGCTTTGCCTGATGATGGGAGAGTAACATCCAGCTCCTTATGAGTACTTCAGCACATGCCCTGAGCTTCACAGGGAATGTTTTTGGGGGTATAAGGCATCAAACATAGGAGCAACACCTTCCAAAGAGGGTGGTCAATATGGTGGTGGTCACCTTCTCTTCCATGGCCACTTCTGTTGCCTCTCTACCTTTGCACAGGGATGTGGAGATTCCCAATTTTTCAAAGCCTCATTCAAAAACAAGAGAGAGGAAAAAATTCATAACTTATCCCATGGAAAAATATTGTATGAACTTTTTCTTTTGAGCTTTTAGAAGTGGGAATACAGTGGGAATACCTCAGAGGAGGCACAGTTGCAGTGTGACTACCTGGTGGCACTGGAATCACAGCTGCTAGAAAGGAAATGCAAAGGAATGCTCATAGTGTTTCCTATGAGTACTCAGTTGAAAAGAAATCAGCCTCTCAAAACTGCACACATTTCGTACAGTGAATGAAAGTCATCACAGTGCTTCCAGATGAAATTTTGCAGAAGCCCAACAGCTCCCTGTTTTAGGACAAGTTTCCAGCCTTTCATGATTAGAAGATGAGTTCCTACCATTCCTAGTGGTAAGACAAAATTAGGCATTTTCATTTAAATATGTAGAGGGCAAAAGCAAGGATATTAACTTGCTGAGTGCTATTAAATGAAACATTTCTGTAGGACAGTTATCATCCTGGGTCCTATTTTTAGGATTCATTTTCTAGGCACTCTTGGCACGCTTTTATACCTGAGCCTGCTGCTTATATAGCAATCAGGGTTTTGAAATACTTTTCTTTTTAAAATAAAATTATTTCCAGTGTAAAACTCTCTGACTTGACTGTGTGTCTGTGGAATGAAAAGTAATGGAGGTTTTTCTCCAGATTGTGAGAAAGAATAGTCAAGCTAATGAATGCTGAAGCATGTTTCTTTCCCAGGTGCTCCATACTCTCTCACTCTCTAATTTGCCTGATAAATCTGCTGCATTTTCCTCTCGTTTCTTAATGTTTAAGGATTATCTCATACGCTCTCTTGGGAAATGTGGCTTGCTTAGGGTTACGGAAGTAATTAGAAAAGATTGCAGCCTGCTTTTTGAATGAGTCTGGATTTATTTCTGTTTTTATTTTTGTTAATGGGAGGCTTGCTTGTTCTTGCTTTGATTTAGAATTTTTTTTTTCCAGAAAGAAAAGTATAGTCTAATTCACAATGTGAAAAAATAAATGTTTGAGTGAAAGCTGAAAAATCCAGAGAAATTGCTGAATTCTTTTGACCAAATGAACATGCTTAAATTAAACATAGACACCCTTTTAAACAGAAAGGACTGGAAGAGACTGGAGGTATTGATTCAGTTACCATGTCACTAGGAAAGTAAGAAGATAAATGAATCATCTAGGAAGAATTTGTGATTGTGATGAAATCCAAGTAAATTTGTACTTGTCTCTGTCCCCAGCTCTGAACCTTGAAGCAAGTGAAATCTGTACCCTCTCTATAAGTACATGTAGACTTGTCTCTTTAGACACATAGAACAGTTTCATCAAGAGTGTACCTTCTTACTCCAGGCTTTCCTTATGTGAATAGTTTCTGATCATGTATATTTAGTTACCACCTTGATTTCAATGACAATTTAGATATTTTCTGTGTTCTAGGTAAATGTCAAAATAAAAATGCCCTGATTGCTGCTTCTTGACTCTGGGGTTTTGTATGTTGTTGGCTGATCTTACAGATACTTGCCATCTTTTCTGAAAAGAACCGTTTCCCCCTTCCATTTGTAATACACAGCGGGATACTGTTATGTTTTTATAATATTTGCAGGAAAGCCTTCCTTGAGTTCATTATTAGATCACCCCCACCTACTATTCTTCCTTCCTGGCCTTCAGATTAGTCTGTATTTTCCCTGAGGTCCTTCTTTGTCTGTCTTCCTGAATGAAACAGTAACTGAATGGTAAGTCTTGAAATTATCTGTGTCTGAAGGTCCTTGGAATATACCTACACCAACCAACATCTTTAAAAGGTTTGGAAGCCTTCAGCTAGGTGTAACTCAGCTAGCTGGGAAACCGGACAAATTGTAGCTGTGACCACCTCAAGGGGCCTATGTGCCTTGGCAGGGAGAATGAGCTGTAGTGAGTGCCATACAGCTCTGTCTGCAGTGTTTGTGGTATCCAAACTAACTGGCTGAATTAGAGCTTGAATACTGGCAAGGCATTTTGCATCTTACATGTAAAAAAAAGCCCAGGGATGTCTCAGGAATTGTTTGGTGCTAAAACTGTTACATAGGGCAGGCATTCATGTTCTGTATTTATGCCTTAATTTCTTTCCCTGGCACTTATTATTGAATTTATGACTGGGGTTATTTATCAAGACTTTTGACATGACTTCTCACGTTACTCCTAAAATCAAAATGGATGGGGTGTTTGTCAATAAAGAAAAATTCAAAGCTTTGCATCTGTGCTGGAATAATGCTGAACAGCAGCAGAAATCTGAGAGATCCAGCCCCAAGGAACCTAGAGACCCAGAAAAGTAGTGGTGGGCCCCAGTAGAGCATCTAGTAGGTCAAACAAAGCAATTCTTTTTCTCCATTTGATACTTGCCAGGCCATTTTAAGATACCATGTCCAGCTAGGGCTCCCAGCACAATGTAGTTACTGGAAACTGGAGCTCAGGAGTCCAGAGAAAGATGCTGTGGGTACCATACAAGAAGAGCCTAAGGTAACCCCAATGGCTTGGTCCATGGATGACAGACCTGGGCTGGGATCTTACTGCTGTCTTCACCTGCCTAATGGGGAACAGAGAGGAGGGGGAGCTAGATTTCTCACAGAGTTGCCAGTGGAAGGACAGGAGGCAACAGATGGGAACAGCAGCAAGGGGAATTCCTACAGCATTTAAAAGAAAAACTTCACCAAGGTGTAGAACTCACTAGGTGTAGAACTGTACAGAGAGGAAACAGCTTCTACAGAGAGGCAGAGCCATCTCTAACCTGGAGCTAGCCATACTTTGAGAATGAGATTGGATCAACTCCTTCTAGAGAACTCCTTCCCCTAAGATTACTCTCTGATTTTGTGGGAATTGCTGTTAAATTTAGTCTGTCCCATCCCATGTACGATCATATCAAAACTTTATTGTCTGTATTTCTCCATTACAGCCTTAAGGTTCCATTTTGGGCTTTTACCATCTCCCTACCTCTGATTCTGATTTAGAAGCCATTTAACATACATTTGCTGCTGTGAACAGATAAGTCTCTACTCCCACTTCAAATTACATCTCTGCAATTACACAAAATTATTTTTTAATCAATGCAATTCTAGTGGTCATCGTTCTTTACCCTGGATTTTATTGTGCACCCACTGGTCTCTGAATAGGACAATATGTGTCTGTGTTACCTTAAATATAATGCCAAAATGGCAATTTGCTTCTCTGGATGATTTATTCTGTTTCATTTTCAATTTTTCTAATCCTCTGAAGGCAGTAGATTCAGGAGGTGGACTGGAATATTTTCTCCTAAGATATCCCTTTTGGACTCAAGAACACAAGCCTTGGCTTCACATGCTACGTAGAAATAATATCTAAGGCAACCAAGGATCTGCAACATGATAAACATCAGTCTACATTGTTTCACTGAATAAAATCTTAGCTAACACAGACTTTGTTGCTGAAAACCTGTGATCTTAATAGCTATTTTTGCATACCAGCTATGGTATATACTCAAAGCAATTTGTGCCTCTTTTTTATCATTTAAATCCTACTAATTATTTTCAAAACAGAGTGTTGAATTTCAAGTTCTTTCACTTGCACCAACATGTAGTTTGAGGTTATGTAGGGTTTTCTTTTAGCTTTTGAAGAAATCTAATGAAACAAAGGGGAAGAGTCACACTGGCTTTAATGAGCCCAGCACAAATACCTTTGGGAACTCTGGGAGAATGTCAGCCAGATACTCAGTTGTCTCCTTATTTACCAGGGACAGAAACAGTAGTGGTGCAAAAGCCATTGCCAGACCACACACCACCTGTAGGGGTGACAAAGACAGTAGGGAAATCTGGTCCTTCTTCCACTGACATTGAAGGGAGTGCCTGGGACTGCTGGCTGCAGCCACAGCTCAGGGGTGAGTTTCTGCCTTCCCAGAGCAGCATAGAGATCCCTAGCTCCCATATGGAGCTGCCAGAAGGGGATGAAGTCATGTCATTTAATGACCAGCTGGCCAGTGTGTGAGGAATTGGTTTTTCAAGGAAGTTAAAGAATTTGGCCACTTCTGCTGGGGCCAGTTCAGAAAGACAGATCTTGACAGCTGGACCTAGCACCAGTAAAAGGAATGTCTGATCCCACATGCTCCCATGGGGAGAAAATTTTCAGACTCCTCCTGCCACACTGTGCAGCTTCTACACTGGGGTTTAGCACATAGCATTAGGAGATACTGCTGAGGCCCAGGGCATGCGAGCAAAGACTCCAGCATTTGGGTACTGCATTGTTCTTAGCTGGTGGCTTAAGGATAGGCTTTAGGAATGGGTGGAAGAAATTAGCAAAGCATAGCAAAGAGGAGATGATGAGCTGTTTGACAGACGGTGAGCAATTAGTAACCATTTTTTTGAAAATCAAATCACCTCTACTATTCTTTGATATGAAGAGTAGGATGTCAGTGCTGCACTGACCTGAGATGATGTATTATTTGGAATTTTCAATATTCAAAGTTTTTTCTCATTAATCATGAAAATTGGGGTTTTTTTCCACCTTGCTAAAGGAAAGAGCAAAGGCTAATGGGAGTATGTCTGGCA
The DNA here is from genome assembly GCA_039654755.1 of Calcarius lapponicus. NCBI lineage: Eukaryota > Metazoa > Chordata > Aves > Passeriformes > Fringillidae > Calcarius > Calcarius lapponicus. Next base: position 25,936,296 of record CM077481.1, on the reverse strand, counting down.
TCTGCCACATCTGAGGATGATGTGCCCATTTGTTCAGTTTCTTAAATGTTACCACTTCTTTTGATATTCTAGTATCAGTATCTGGGTGACTTTCCCTTTTGACAGCCAGGAAAAATTATTTGGAAAACAAAAGCAGTTACAAACTCTAAAGATTCTTGGGGGTCTGGCCAACATAACTGCCTGCCTCTCCTCTTGAAGCCCAGGTGGGCTAAGATGTGAGAAAGAGAGAAAATGGGCATTGGTTTAGTGGTGGTGTATCATTCAGCTGTCCATGTGCTAGAGGGAAATATGGGACATCATGCTTCCTGTCTTTCTGTGGTCATAGAGAGTCAGGAAGGGTAGGGTTTGTCTCATTCCTGACTCATCCTGGCCATGCCTTGTGTGACCCTTCTTGTGTGACCAGTTCTATTTTTCTCTGGGAAAAAGGGTGTATGATTCATTCTCCCTTGGGTTGCAGGCTGCAAACCTGGGTGTCTTGCTGCAAAAACAAACTTTATGCAACTGCAGGAGCAAGGGAAACTAATTTTCACTTTATGCTTGAGAGCTGAAGAGCTGATTTACTCAAGCAAATAGTGACAAAGTTTTCAGCACCCATGACTGATCTCTAAGGTCTGGTCCTATTCATCACAGAGCAATGTGATGAATAGCAACACTTCCTAGCACAGAGCCTCTGGGAGGCCATGAATGCTGTAAAAGCAAGGGACTGGGGAAGCTTTAATGAAGTTCTTGGGGCCATCGAAGGGCTAACAGACAGGAAATCTTCTACATGGATTTCCCAAGACTCTCCTATCTGCCTGATCACAGCCTAGCTGTTTAGCATGCCAGACGAGCAATTTTTCAGGAAGCACAGAGATAAGGTACATTTAGGGAAACAATTAATTCAAAGTCCTGCAGGTGTGTCCTTTCACACAAGCAGGTGCATTTTACTAATAGAGAGGGAACACATATAAACAAACAGACCAAAAAAAAATCAGAAAAAAACACAGCCAACAGTAAACCTTCTGTACTTCCACTAGCTGCAAGGGTTTTAACAAGCTATTTGCATAAGAAAGCTGATACTTCTGCCTATAGGCGTTCTCCCTTCTGCTGATTCAAATCAGCATTGTACTGGTCAGCTGGACCTGCTGACAGAGGGGGTATGAAAATTCAGGTGTATTGCTTTCTCTCTCTCTCTCTGTCTCTCTCTGTATTTTCCTCTCCACCTCTATATTTGCTTTCTGATCATGCTGCACTGAGCAGATATGGGACCAGCCTTGATTCATGCTAGTGTGAACCTGTAACTCTATCTTTGACCTCCATGCTCATCTGCATCTCTGGAGACTGACATATTTGTTCCAATAAGTTGGCACTTCTCAAGCTGCCTCTTGTCACCTCAGGTGGGAGACATGAAATAACAGACTAGTGTCTCTGCTGAAATGCTTTCCCTCCATAGGTTATCCCTTCGTGAATGTATCTCAGGCAGCAGAACAAAAAAAATTTGTTTCTGTTTTAGTGGTTTTTTAGTTTTGTTGCCTTTGAACTCTCTCTGGAAACAAATACCTTTCTTCTTTATTTTCCTCTGGAGGTTTTCAGGAGATCTGCTTTCAGGCAGTTTAATGAGAAACAAGCCCCTGTTGACAGCATTTAAGGAATGTGATTAATTGCTTGATTTGAGAGTTTCAGCTTGCCTCCATCTAATACCTAGAAGAGCAGGACTAAGGGGCAGGAGTGTGCCTTTTCAGCAGTGTATCTGTTCCTTGGTGCAGAATAAGCCCATGCACCCCCTCCTTCACATCCCCAAGCTCTAAAATGTGATGCTGCAAATAGGCAATTACTGCCCTGTTTGGGTCCCATCCTCACTTCTTTCTCTTGCAGATTTTCCACCTGGACATTTCTGTGCCTTGAAGACTCAGAGCTGTGCCTGCATACTGAAAGACAGGCGAGGATGGGCTAGGTGTGTTGCAGCAGCCCTGCTACACGGGAGTGAACAACAGCTTAAAAACCCTGTATTCATGGAGAACTAACAGGTCCTTGGTTCTCCCAGCTCTGCTGGAAAGCAGGTGGGCAGGCTCAGATCACGCCTGTAAATTTGCATGGGTTTGAGGATAAACTGAGTAAGTTCATGGTCTGGGATCACCACGATGTGAGTCTGTGGTTCTGCCTGGGGCTGAGACCACCTGGCTGTAGGATCATTCCAGTTTCCCAAAGCAGAGCCTGGCACACTCCTACAAACAAGTGCCATGGAAGGAAAGAAGGCTGCCACTGGCTTGCCCCCATCACCAGGTCTCTTTAGAGACTAAAAATTCCTGGAAAATGCTAACAGTAATTTGATGACCTTGGGACATTCAGGGCATCACTTCTTGCTTTCCTGATGTGTGATATTTCTGGTACTCCTGAGATAGAGGAGACCCTTAGAGAGGGTTCTTGATATTTCAGAGGCCAGTTTCCTTCAGGAGTCTACTTCCCTCTGTCCATACAAAGATTTTCCACCACAGAGGCTGAGTCAAAAGTTCTGGGGTCTATCAACAGGGCTTGAACTTCTTCTGACCTGTCTGCTTAGAGCAGGGATGCATGCACATCAGCACATCAGCATTTTCTTTCCCCATATGTGAGCACTTTTAAAATTAATTTATCAGTTTTCCCCATCTTGTGTCAGCATGGCAAAATGGCTTAGTGTTTGTATTTGATTGATGGCCTAGAAAATGAGGGGACAGTTATGATTCTTCTGGCCTAAAACAGACTGTCAACAGAAACATTGCCACTCATTTCCATGGGGACCAAGTCTTTGCCTTTGCCTGAAAGGAAGTGATCAAGCTTTGAGCTGGGTCTCTGAGGTCCTTGTTTTACAAGTCAGTTTTCAGCCCCTCAAACCAGGCCAGATTTGTTTCCTCCTGAGGAAGTGTCCTTCTCTGCGCTATTTTGGAGCTGGAACTGGATAACAGCATTGCTTTCCAAACAAGAACTCCCAAAGAACATGTATAGATTGAGAAAATGATGATTCCTTCTTGAAAAATTTGACAGAGACCCAGTTAGGGAAAAAGTCTCTTCTAGTTTTCTGCACAATTTTAAATCATCATAAGGCACCAGGACATTACTCCTTACCTCTAACATAACTCTCTTTAGTTTTCTTAGGGACAGTCTGAAGTAATTTATTTCTTTTCACCACACGTATTATGCTTGAGGGAAAATAAAAAAACAATAAACAAGTCTGCAAATATTCACTGGTTTTCACATTTGATTACTGAATGCACAATATAATACGGTTCTTAAAATGGTGATTAACCAATTTGGATTGAGGAAAAATGTTGGAAAAAGAGCTTCTGAAAGGGTAACATTTTCTCTCTTGCCACTGCTGGCACTTATTGACATAGAAAGCAAGAACTGTTATGAGGGAAATGCAAAGGCTGACATCTGACATGAAGAAAGCAGGGTGAAAAAACTCCAAACACTGGGTGTGAGGGAAAGGTGTGTCTAACACTATCTCTATTGTGCTGGATCACTCTAGTGTCTGTTGCATGTATTTTAAAATTAGAAATGATATTGCAAAAATGCTACTGGAGCAGGCAGGAAGATTTTCAGAGCCAGGTGTAGAGTTTGCTTCATTCATGGGACATTCATTAGGACTTAGGCATACAGTAATTCTTAGTATTGATATGTGATTCATTCCTCTGGTTGTATCATACAGAGATATTTACGCTTTTGGGTTGAGTAAGCTCTGGCTGTAAAACATGGAGAGGTTTTACATTCATTCTTTTCTTTCATTGCATATGGATTGCAGAAAGCTCAGAAATCACATCCATGGATATATATATATATAATTTCTGTATTAATTATATCCTCTGTAAATGCTATGGCATGCTTACAAAGCCTTGATTACTCATCTCACCCCAAGCTGAGAAACTGCTGATCCCCACAAAAATAAAAAGGAAAGACTTTGAAGTCTTCCAACATTGGCTTGTCATGGAGTGAATGAACTTGAAAGAGAAATGTAAGCCCTTACTTCTGATATAGTAAAGATCTGGCAAGTTCCTACAGATTTTCACTCCCAGATGACATCACTTACTCTCCAGCAACTTGCAGCTTGTCTAGCACTGGAAGGTAAATATAGCCATGCCACATAGTGCTCATCACCTCAGGAAGAGTCTTCATGTCTTCCCATTCTGAATCCAGAATGCCAACAAGCTGCAGAGCAGATGGTGTATGAACCTGCAAGGGCAGATCTACAACCAGTGGGCATTGGCATATCTCCCATGTAGTGGAGACAGAAGTTATGCTCATTTATACCCTTTGAGATTCTAGCCCAAGGTAATGGCATCTTCATTTCTGACTTTAATAGGAGCAGGCACTGGTGTTGGGAGTGAGGCTTTCTTCCACTAAAGAAAAACACAGCTGGAACACAAAGTTGAAGGAAGAGTAGCATTAAAAAACTGCCACAACAGCAGTGGTTAGATTTAAACGCTGTGCACACCTTTAATGTTCCTAAGAGCCAAGTTTCTGATGTGTAAGTGCATTTTTTGTCTGATGCCAAGAAAACAGATGTGAGAGTTACTTCCTAATAGCCAAAGGCATTGTCACATGACTAATTCAGCATCTTCCAAAACTGGGTGCATGCCTAGGCATGTGATGGAAAGATGGGAGGAAATTGCCTGGCTATGTGGATTCCTTGTGGTAAGGCAAATATAGCTCAGTGAAGCCCATGACTAACAAATACCAAGCACTCAACTTTTCACATTATAGAATCACAACACCCTGAAACCTGTTGATAAGCTTTCACAAAGCTTGGAATTTTTGGATGAAAGTAGAGCATTATAGGATTCAGAAAGAGAATTTCATGGTGGCAAATAGGTGTGTGCCTTAGATGTTCTATTTTCGAATTAAGCCACAGCAAAATCCATTTGAGAGAGCATTTTCTGCAATTGTAACAGGTTTAAAAAATAATGTTAAAAAACAGCCACTCTCTGCAGGTTATTCTCTGTTTTGTAATTGCCATGAAATTCCTATGAAAGAATTTGGTGGTACCACCTTCTGGCATGGAGCTGTGGGAGTAGGTCACTCTCAGAACAAACTATTTCATAGACTATTAAACTAAAGTTTTTTTTCATTTTAAGAAAATATCTCAACAATAATGATGGAACTAGAACATCCTCCTCTAATTACCTTGCAATTTGTCATTCTTTAATTACCCAGTGAGGTACATCCTGCTGCTTCATCAACTCTCTGCAGCACTCTATATAGCTCTGCTGTTGGCCACCTATTTGTTTCTCTGCACCCCTTATCTTTGAGCATGCCTGGCCAGGAACAAAAATTTAACCCTGTCAGCTCTGCAATACTTCTTGAGCTATGTTGGTGCTGCAGAATCACCTCCTTCAGTCCAAGCTAAAATTTTGACTAGAGCTCTTTAAAACTGTACATGATTCTGATCCACAGTGTACTTTTGTCTCTCTGAAGCCAGCACTTACTTAAATGTCTTTTGTCTCTTGCTTTTATATTTGGATTGCCAGGTCTTTGTCATAGAGCTTGTGTGTGTAAGCTGTGTTCACCACATGGTTCTTGTTTGAGGATTGCAACTTAGAAGTGCTACAATATTCAGATGACAACCATAGAGTAATAGTAAGTTTGCAGTTGAAGTGTGTATATCTAATCTGTGAGTCAAACTCATAGTGAGAAAGTTTGTTGATCTACATTCAGGTAAAATGCAAAGCACTTTTTACTGAAACTTGTTCCCAAAAATCCTAGCCTGTGGAGAGGCTTAAATTATGCCCATAGGCATATGTTTAAAAATATCTCACCTTAATGCAAGGAAAAGTTAAAAGATTTCCCTTTAATTATTTTTATTCTGCTTTTTAATTTTTATTCTTGCTTTTCCATGTTTTTTTTATTCTCATTCAATAAAAAGGATATAAAAATTAACAAATCAAAAATTCACCCAATATGATCTGACAAATCACACTTTTAAAAGGTTCTTGGTTTCATAAAAAATTCCATTAAAATGGCTGATAAGAACATTGCAGTGGCATCAATTATTTTTCAATAGATTAAATTCAAGTCCCAGTAATAACATCTTTTGGTCAGCTAGCTGTAGAACTGCCTGTGGCGTAGAACCGTGGTATAACTTTCTTTCTTTATTTACCTTTTATTTATATCAGATAGGTTGTGTAAGTCCCATGCAGGAGGCAAATGAAAAATACAGGCTGAGAAACCCATGTCTTGAGTCTGTAATCTTTTATGAAAAAATGAAGTTAAAATGCCAACCCTGCTGTGGGCATTTGGAGGACCCCCTTTGTAAGGCTGGTGGATCCTGACAGGTGCAATGAGATTTTTACATCTGCAATTGTTGTTTTTTGCACTTCCTGAACAAGCTGCACAGACCCACAAGCTGGACCAGGTCTTCACCAGGACAAAGGTGGTGGTGTGAACTGTTACCTACAGGAGATGAAGGGCTTGGGGATAGTGTTTTACCAAAACTGGGGTGAGGTAGCCTTCATAGTGTCTGAAGAAATGAAGAAAATAAAAAATTATCAACCTGAAGACAAAGAGAGACAGATAAAGGTATCACTCTGAGGAGAACAGGGGAGGCTAAGGACATAGGGGAAGCTAGGGCCATGGGCAGATATGGGCTTGGTGACCATAAAACGCAGCTTTGGCTATCCTTCTAAAATGAAGAAGACAGGCCTTTGTGGAGTCCCAGGGATCTCGGAGGAGAGCATAGCTGGTTTGGGAGATTTTTCACTTAAGGTATATACTGTTTTTTGTAATGGTATCTGACCTCAAGTGGTTTGTTTCGCAAGGAAATGTAAGAGTGTATTTACACAGTCTCTGGAAATGCTATTTATATCTGCATGTCTGCTTCCTTCTCCCTGTACAAAGCCTCACAAAGGTATTTTTTAGAATAGAAGATTCAGCCTTTTGTAAGCTCAGATGGCTTATGCTCAAGAGGCAGGACTGCATCTGAGAAACAGAGAATGGGAATCTGTGTGTTGGCCCGAGGCTGTATACCAGAGGCCTCAGGGTTAAAAGGAAGGCACCTAGACATGGCTGGACTCAGAAGCTATCAGACACCCTGGGAAACAAGGATTGGATCTCACAGTACCTAGGTGATGAGCAGTAAGGACATTTGGACAGATGCCATCACAGGTGAATCATTATGTGCAAAGCTGAGTTATTACTGGTCTTATTTATAAAAGCGGCTACTTCAGGAGCATGTACAACACACCATTTAAAATTCCCCATTTAAATAAACATATTGGCACGTGAAAGAAATTGTAGCTGCTTATGTTTTTTGCCCTGTCACACTATTCTGCGCCTGATGCTAGATTAAAATGCATGAATCTAGTAGTCACTTGTCAAGAAACAGACTGTGCTGCTCCTGGAACTGCAGAGCTGTCCTCAGTAATTTTTTGCAAGAAGAAGATCAAAAAGCAAAGCTCATCAAAGGAGAGAAGTGAATGCAGTGCTAATATCCTCCATTACTCCCTTCCCTGCCTTCCTCTTTGTGCCATGTCCTCAGAGCTGCAACATCAGTGCAGATCCTTTGCAAAGGATTGTAAGCTGGTCTTGCATGTCCCCATCAGCTCACAGCCCTCCATACCATTCCCAGAGCCTTGGCAAGGGAGACAGCTCTTCTGCAAAATAGCCAGACAGGTTGGGTAGTTTAGTTTCCATTCTTTTAAGCCTCTTTTACAATATGCTGTAAGGTGATGGAACAGTAACTCACATTTGTTGTAACCCTGATGGTTTAAAGGCATGAACAGGGCTTAGGAGAGACAATGCAGTAAGGCTGTCTGTAGAAGGCTTTGAAGTGAACAATACTTTTGTTTAAACACATCACATCCCACCAGTTTTACCACTGTTTTAATACTGAAAAATAATAGATTCATTAGGAAGCCTGTTAGTGTAACGAGTGGCATTTGTTGTATCTTGGTCCAAAGGCATGTCACTCTTCTTAAAGAAAATGCCTTTAATTTTGGATGAAAACTTTGGGGTTTCTTTTAAAAGTACTACAGTGCCCTTGTTGAGGTAGGAGATTTTTTTCTTGCAGTGTTTTTCATCATTTCTGCTCTCATGCATAATTTTTCAAATCTTCCTCATCAAATTACCACAGCTTTAGGGGTCCTGAAGAAATTAGTATAATCACTCACTGTAATTAAATGTTTCATATTTTATTAGACACTGCAAACAATATGCTTCATGGAGATCTCATACAAGGCCTGCCATATCTTTGTGTATCTCTCACACACCTGATTGAATCAGTAAGTGCAAAGATTTATTTCCCTCACATCTTTTGTGTTGCGGAGATGATGTATTGTATTGTGTCAGGGAGGATTTGTCATAGAAATTGGCAGCTGTCATGGATGGCCTCACCTGCATCAGAACATGAGGCAAAGGGAGACAACATGAAGTCATGTTTTATAGACAATAGCCTGCTTTTCTTGAGATGGAGAGATAAAAAAGGACTAAGTAGAGACCCATAAAAACACAAGATGCTGCTTTGTCATGCATCTTGGTACAAACAGCAGTCCTCAGTTGAAGTTTTAAACATGTCTAAAAGGGAATTTTTTTCCTTCATCCAGGACTTGGTCATCCAGGCTAAACAATTAAAATTGTCCATGTAAGTCTCAGAAAACTGTCAAGAAGTTAGGAGTTTGGCATTTAATTATATTTCTGGGAGGGTTTTGGTGGTCTCAGCTTTCAAATGCTGAAGTGTCATTAGTGAATTTATGGGGTACTGTGGAAAGAAATTTTCTTTGTTGCAACATAAATTACCGAGAAGCCTGAGAGAACTAGCTCAGAAATAAAGTAAGAGCCCACAACCATCAACTCATAAAATGAGGAGAGAGTGATGTTAGCTATAAATGCCTCATCTCCTGTGTTGGTCCTGAAGGACCTGCCCAGGAGTTCCTAGGAAGTGAAGCTGTTGCTCTAGAGAGAATGAGGCCCTTCCCTACATTTATTTATCACTTTGGATATTTTCTTTGTTTTCCAGATCTAGTTTTCTTTATCTCCTGGGTGTAAAATAAAAAAAGGAGAAACAATGTGAGAGCCACATGAAATGTATTACTTGAAACCATGATCTCCAGAGAGAGAGGAAACCATGCAAGCAAACCTGTAAAAGAGAGGAAAACAAAAGAAAATGTAGTAAGTTGCAACAGAGCAGGAAGTTCAATGACATCAACAACAAGAGGAAAAAAAAAAGAAGAAAAAAAAGAATCAGAACTGTAAAATTCAGAATGAAAGCAAAGAAACAACGTAAAATATTTATTCCAGAACAGAAAGAGAAAAACTAAAGGAAAGAACAACAATAAAGGTGATACATTATAAGTTACCTTGAACATAATGATGAATCTATACCACCACACTAGTTTGCTCAGGACCTTTATTTTGTGACATCAGCACATTAAGCTCCGGATACTGCCTCAGAAACCTGAGCTAGGGCTGTGTACTCCAGCAACTGTGTCTACATCATTGCTCCTGAAGTCCTGAAGACCAGGCTGTGCAGTGAGAGGGCTAGTGTCCTCCTCTTTGTGCATTGCCAAAGTTCTCAGCCCTTTTTTGCAGCAGTTATAATTTAATTACAGCACGTTGCTTGAGTTACAGGTTGCCATTATTGTTAACAAGCTGCTTTCCCATGATACTAAAACGTGTAATCCTGATGACAAGGCTGAACTGGGAAGCAGGGAACCTGCCTGCTCTAGCCAGACATACCCTTGGCCTGTTTTGGGATTATGGGTACACTTTGCCACCTTCTTAGCAGGATACATGCTGTGATTGTGCTGTACATAAAATACAAGGACATATATAAATGTCTTGGATGCATATATATATACACATAAATGAATATATGAAGTGTTATGGTTTTTGCCTTCTTGATGCTTAATGCAGATTGTTTGTATGAATGGAAAACCAAATTGCATCACCCATTGTTGTTTTTGACTTAGCAGCTCTCTTTAAATCAGTAATACTCAGGAGACACCACACAGATATAGGACATTTCCTAGATACTGTGTATCCCAGCAGCCGTCAGATCATGCTTTCCTGCAGTTCTGATCCATTCTGCTGTCTGTGCTAGTGCTGGCTGGAGATGTCACGCCTCAGCACTGATGCCCGTCTGTGCCCCCACACCTGGGTAAACAGGGAACAATTACTTCCATCACTCCCTCCTTTGCAGGTTTTTCACCCAGAGAAAGCAGTTGAAAATGTCTTTCCTAGGTAAGAAATCCCATTTCCAATGTCAGTCCCCTAATCAGACGGGAGAAAAAAAGATTGGTCATTTCAAGCTGGGCACGCACCTGCCAATGCCACTGCCAGCAAATCTGCCGTAGGCAAAGACAGGGGCTGGGAAAGTTGTTGGCTCAGCAGGTACTGATAAAATGCTAATTTTAACAAATCATATTTTTTTAAGCATTTGAAAAATGCATTGTGGTCAGATGTATTGTTGTAAGAGGGTTTTAATAAAACTTACTTTACAGCTTTTCTTTATTATTTGCTGATCAAGCTGAGACACAGTTTGTCACATGTTTGTTTCTGGATGAAAAGCACCTAAATACATAATGCACTGGAAACCTGAGTTGCCTTATAGAACACTCCTGTATAAAACTTTCCAGAAGAATACAGAGCCAGCCATGGTGAGGTCATACAAACAACGTGATAAATTGATGGGTACCTTTTTTCCTCTGTGTTTGTATCTCAACACACGCACAGACAAGCAACCATGCTAAACCACATTATTAAGATTTTTCTATCAATTAACCCAAATGTACGAAACGTCAGAATGAAGATTGCCTGTGTGTTCTTATTTCTGTTGCTCTTTTACCTTATGCAATATGCACAGTTTTGAGAATATCCTGTATTAATTTTCCCATATGCCCATGCCTTATTAAATGTACAGTGTAGATGAGTCCCCTTAGTGAGCAATTATTCAGTGTTTTATTCAAGCCTTGCTATTTAATATGAGGTTTTACACCTTATTTATTACTCATCCCTATAAATCCTGCTGCAAGAATGAAGTTATTAACTACTCTATAGGCTTTTCTGTGGTATGTACAAATATGAAGCCTGAATGAATATAATTCATATATTCTCCCACTAGCTCTGTAGGATAATAGTAAGAGTTATCTCCATCTAAGAGTGGGCAATTTGAAGGACAGAATTAGATTCAGAATTATGCCTTAAGTTTAGAGGCTTAGTTTTGAGTGTAGGACTACTAGACAATCTACTACAGATTTTCTATGTCATTATTGGAACAACGTGTGTTTCACCCTTGAGGGTGAAATGTGCAAATTAGATACTGTTGGAAAAAGCATATTGTTACCATGTACCTGAGGTTTGTACTATGTTGTAGTTGGTGCCCAGATGGACAAAACAGCATTCCTTACAGTCCACTGCTTTTTGCATTAGGTTTTTTCATTTGGTCCCCTTACACAGAAGATGAATTTTGAACTTTTTTGGCAGCCAATTGAGGATGAACAGTGAACAATTCCAGCTTTGGGCTTAGATCGTGAGCTGCTCACCCCATCTCCACTTTTTCCCTACACCAAAATTCCAGTCTCTCTTTTTGAGGTCCTCATGCTGACTGTTTTTTATCAGGCTACCAGTATTGCTGCAGCCTACAAATGCAGCCAAGAAAAGTAGCTTCTTCCCTAAGGTTAAAAGGTAGCATTGGTGTTAGAAAAAATATTTACCACTAAGACATTTAGGCTATAATTTAAAGAAAGATGCCCAAGTATCAGAAAAATATGCAGTATCCTTTTATCCATAGAATGGACAAAGAAAGGCTCTTTTAAGGTGCAGGTGAGTGAGATTCCAGATGAGCAAGTGTGTCTGTGGGTATCTTTCGTTACTGTGGGCACCAGTCCTTTGCTCCTGCCTCAGTCAAAACAGGTTCCTTGGTCTTATCAGGTCCCTTCCATCCCAAGCAAGGTGAAGGCAGGTGCTAAAGTATGTGCATCTTGGTAGGGATTGTCTTTTTTTGCTTGTACCTAGCGTTCAGGGTTCAGATTCTGTGGTCATGGCAGGGAGAATGAGAGCTTTGTTCCCGCACTGGATTTTGTCAGTCAGCTGCTGAAGATGGGTGGACGTGGGACCCAAGAGCTCTGCAGGTGTGAGCATACCATGCAAGACAGTTTTTGCTTAAAAATCTTCAGAATTTCACAATAAATAGATAAAATTAAGGCCTCCATTTGATGGGGGTGATTTTTGTCCACTGACAAACCAGACAAATTTGGGAACGATTTCCCAAGAAGGTAGATGTGTAGGAAGGAAGCAATCTTATTCAACTTGTCAAATCTTGCCTAAAGGTTACAACATCTTGGTTGCCCAGAGCAAAGAGCTCAGAAAGACTTTTTTAACAAATGCAAAGATATCATCCCTAGCGTCATGGTTTAACTCCAGATAGAAACAAAGCATCACAAAGTGCCCCTTGCTCACTCCCCCACCAGTAGGTCTGGGTAGAGAATTGAAAGGGTAAAAGCTGAGAAATTCGTGGATGGAGAAAAAAATTAATTGGGAAAGCAAAGGCCACACACACAATCAAAGCAAAACAAAAAATTAATTCACTCCTTTCCATGAACAGGGAGGTGCTCTGCCAAGAGAGCAGGGCCCCATCACATATGATGGTGATTTGGGAAGCAAACACCGTTGATTTGGGAAGCAAACACCTTGCTCTTTCTTCTCCTCCTCATTTTATACACTGAGAATGATGTCACATGTTTTGGAGTATCCCTCTGGTCAGTTTGGGTCACCTGTCCTGCTTGCATCTCCTCCCAGCCTGCCAAGCACCCCCAGTCCCCTCCCCAGTGTGGCTGTACCAAAAGCAGAAAAGGACTTGGCTCTGTGCAAGCCCTGCTCAGCAATAACTAAAACTTCTCTGTATTATCAACTCTGTGTCCAGCGCAAATCCAAAACACAGCCCCAGACTAGCAACTGTGAAGAAAATTAACACTACCCCAGCTGAAATGAGCACACCTAGTCATGTAATTTTAAGTGCCTGTAGTACAGCTTTCTGCAATTTATACAGCTGCAGAAACCATTACTCCAGAAACCTGATGCAAACATCTGGCATACATAAATGTCAATCCAGGCAATGTTCGGTGTACAAGGAATTGAAAAGAGGGTCTTACAATGTAAAGTGTCTGGTAATCTTAACAATGGGTGGAGTTACCAACCATATCTGTAATATTAAATTTCATTGCTTCAAAGCAAGTCTAAAGTGCTCTGTGTCCTTGCTGTATGTCTTGTCCTTTTGTTACACAGATACCAAATGTTATTACAGTAAGATCTCTCATTCTCTACATGATCAGGACACTCATATGAAGATACACACTGTATGTCATTTTTGGGGTGTAGTTTATCCAGTGGGGCTCACCAGCTGTGTACTGGATCACAGTTCTGTGTCAACAGAAGGAAATGCACATGTGTGTATATATGCAATTCATGTGAGCAGGTGTGCATGTTGGTGATACTTACCCCATGACTGGTTTCATTCCAGGGCTATGACTGTGTCTTGGCATTTGACAATGGGTTTCAGAGCAGAGGGTTTCACCCTGCTGTTCCACTCCCCAGTAAAGACATGCCCCTTTCTGCTCAGGACAGTTTCTTTGCTGTGCCCCCATAAACCAAAGGCGGGGGCATGGCCTTGGGGTTCAGAAATTTCCCCCAAGCAAGGAGGCATGGTGTAGCCAAGGCAGCAGTGCACTGTGTATGTCAGAGCCTGTCCTCACATCAGCAACAGTTCAGAAAGTGCAGAGAGAATTTCCAAGACAAAGTGGCAATGGGATGACATTTGGGCATCAAGGATACAGAAGTGTGGAAACCCTTTCTATGAGCTGCAGCAAAGTAAGGCACAGCAGCAGCGTCATTCAAAGTGGTGCAGTATCACTGCCAAGCTGAGGGTAGTTGGGAGGTGCACCAGTCACAGCCTGGGCAGGCAGAGCATCACCGTGTGCTCAAGTCCCTGCAAGGGGGTGGCTTTCAGGCACATCATAGAAACCATCCCAAAGTATGATCCCACCTTTAAACAACGAGCTCACTGAGAGCCAAGTGGCAATAGTATTCATGAAGGAAGGGAGATGTTCAATAATTTCTTCACAGAGGTATGAACCTTCGTTCTCCACACCTCAGGAGGCTGTCCCAGCTGGTATTCCCACTCTAGGCTATGGGAAAGCCAGTGATGCTTTCCTCTCCACTGTGCCTGTTGCAGCTGCAAGGAATACCCAGCCTCTCCTGGAGAGCAAGAGAAGGGTTGCATGCTGAGGACTCAGGGAAGGAAAAATCCCAGCCTCTGCTGCTAACACTGCCTCTATGTTTCATCAATGTCCGATCAATGCAAAATGCAGAAATAATGCAATTTTTACTTACTTTACACTTATTTAAACTACAACCCTAAATGCTTTTACTGGATTTGTGTCAGACTCCTATTGAAGATTCTGACCAGGCATTGAATGGGAAAGAAGTCTTTGACAATACCCTCCAAAGGCCTTTTAAAGATAATTTTTATTTTTTCTGCTGGCAAACTAAATTATGGGGCTTTGTTCCTAGCACAGTGACTATAAAAATAGCCTGACCCTCTCACTCTATAAACCTATAGCAAATGAGAAAAATAATTGCTTTAAAGTAGATTTTTTATAAAGCATCTACTTGGGATGGCCTGAAATGAAAAGGAATTACTTTATCTAATCTTGCCAGGAAAAGCATTTCAGCACAGAGGAGTATGAAAGTGAATACTTGACCTTCCTTGGAGGCCAGTTTCCATATGGGGTCAGGCAGAAAGACAGAACCTGATGATAGCTGATGATAAATCCAGGATAAAACATGGAGGCTGACTGAGAGTTCAGTCTTTGTGGTTTATGCTTGAGCCTTATCACCACTGAAAGAAAATTGAAATGATTATACAGTACTTTGAACTTAATGGAAAGAAGAAAGATAGTGAATGGTTGATTACATCTCTTCTTGAAGTCCTTCAAGTACAGGCCACTGCCCATTAACTGTTGCCAAGGCAGCTTTAGCTGGCAGCTAGATAGCTCAGGGTCCTCTCTCTAGCCTTCCCTAGTAAAGATTAACTATATCATCTTACTTGCCTTCATCCTCAGAGCAAAAAGCGCTGCAGGGGATTTCTGCTCTTCTCTGTTGCCTTCAGCTGGGATCCAGCTGCAATTAAAACACTGGGACTCCTGGGCTCCTATGGGGATGGGACAACCTGATTCACAGGAACATAAGAACAATGGTTCCTACATTTCTATAAAACAAGTTGCAAGCTGTAACTCTCCAAGAGTTCCTTAAGAATAAAAGTAATTACCAAGGATTATTGATGTTTTTCAAGAGACTCTCACACAGTGTTGAGGCCTGACTCATGATTGGGAATGTTCATGCTTGGCAGGATTCAAGGAGCAGGAAGAGATGTGTGTGTTGGGTACCCTGAGGTGCTGCAGGAAGGTGTTTTCCTGGGACCTGATGTGAAGGCATTGCTAGGAACAAAGATGGCAAAGTGTTAGCCACTACTAACAATAAAATAACTTGTTATGCAAGTTACACTGCTGCCACTCATTCAGACATGACAGATTATGAACCTGCCTATGATGGAATTTTGAGAGTCATAATGAAATTTTAGTAGAGTGTACAGATAGCAGAAAGAGAACAGGTGATGATAGCAATCAAGTGACATTGTGACCATGATTAAGTTACTGCACTTTCATCCCCCAGGGTCACCATGTAGGGCCAGCTCAATGCCTAATAATGGTACCTATTGTCAGCATTAAGGTTGTCACTGAAGATGCTACAGGCAGTGGTTTCCAGTTTCCTCCATGGTTCTGCAGGAGTGCCGTAGGTCTCCACAGAAAAATACCGCCCTGGGAGAAAGTAAAACTGAATGAAGCTTGTGCTGAAATCCACATCACTAAGAGAAAAAGCACCCAGGATCCAAATGATGGTGAATAGAATAGCTTTGTGCTGATGCAGGCAGAGCCCTAGCGCTGAAAGTGATGTATAGGCAGGTATCAGAGCTTATCATGAGTGGCAACAGCAAAGATTTAAGCCTGTCAATAAGCAAGTGTTAATGCATCCACTTTCACACAAGAAAATCAGAAGTATTGGCGATCTTGCTAACATTGGGTTGTCCTGTTTGTGAAAGACTTGATCTGGAGTTGATCTACCAGTCAGCAATGTCCTCTTCCCTCCTGTTTCAAAAGAAGGGCAAAAAAGACACTTGTACTACATTCCATTATAAAAGAGCTGATGTCAGGAATCTGGTGAGAATTTTTTTTATTCTTCTACTGCAGAAATATACTGAAAAGAGAGAGATTTTTGGCCTGCATATAAATGAACTCCAAGTTTAGCTACAGGAAGCAGGCACTTTAATGTAATTCAGCCTACCAAGAAGATACATATAAAGCAAAATTTCTCTTAATTCAGAAGTAGAAAAATTTCTTCCAAGTGTTACATTTTTCGTCAGTTCCCACTAATGCTGACATTGGTGGGAGTTTGTTCCCAGACACAGAGAGAGTGTGTGGGAACAGTTTAGGTACAATAACACTGTCTTTGAAGGGAGTGTGATACCATTTTCTTTGCATGTTTACAATACAGTTAGGTTGTGGTATGTTTCAGTATACAAGAACAGCCTACCCTTATTTCAGAGCAACACCACCAGTACCTCACAGTCATGGTCCCCCGAAGGACTCCAGCTTCTTCTTCTGCCCTCCATACACTCAACCCCTGGTCCTCCCTTCTCAACTCCTTGCTACACCCCACCATCAGAAATCTGAGAGGGTTGGTGTTCAGGACAACACCAAGCTGGCAGGTGGAGGAATTGGTATCCCTAAAACATACCTTTACTGAACAAATTATTCTTCTCCTCAAAGTAGGTACTGATTTTATCAGAACTAGGAACTAAGACTTTCAGTACCTTTGTCAGATGTGATTTCAGTGGGCAATGAATGGAAAAGCTTAGAGGAAAGACAGTCCAAGAGAAAAGTAGTAAAATCAAACTTTCTTAGGACACAGGAGAAATAATGATAAAAATAACCAGTTTTCAAGCTCTTCAATTGTGACCTGTCATATGCAGGCATACATTCTGATTTTTAGGAATATATATGCATGTGTATACATAAGCACATATGAAGAAAATGGTAGAAAAATTTCAAAACAGATTTAGACAGTGAAGTCAAAGAGCAAGATTTCTTAAGGCAAACTCAGACCTAAGTCCTACTTAGAATACTTTTTGGTCTTTATGGAAAACATGATGCAAATCTAGATTCATATTTGAATGCCCTAACTCAGTAATGAACTAAACATGGCTCAGAGACCTTGACGTGCCTGATGGGATTTTACTACTCCTCCTCATAAAATACTCCAGATTGAAGCCAAAAGTCACAGCACTAAGACCATGGCTCATTTCTCATGATGAGCTTCTTATTTTTACAGTCACATTAGCACTTCCAGAGAATGTCCACCTATCTTGACTCCTGGAATCCAACACTTACTATCTCTTCTGAAAAAACAATCATGTGTTTGTGAAACTGCCATGGCCCTGGGCCCCATTAAGTTAAGCAATGTGTCATAAATACCAGAGGTGTTTCAGGGTGTTGTTCTTGTAGCAAGAGCTTCACCTTGGCACAACGGTCATAGGAGGCATAAGAACTCTGTAGCTTAAAACAACCCTCATAAGGGTGAAAAGTTGAAGAAGGAAAGGTAAAAGACAGTTCTTTGTTTTCTGATGGCACCTTTGCAGGGCTGTGCACTTCTGTGCCCACACAGAAAAGATTGTCACTAATCTCTTCCCATCCTGGCTGTTGGGTCAGACTCCCACAGTGTGCAGCCTCTGAAGGTGGTACAAGAATTTCTACCTTAAGCTCACTGAAGGCTTTGATATTCCTTTCCCCTGTGAATTGTTCTGAGCTGAGTTTTTTCAGTCAAACTCTGTACTCAAAGGCTTTCTGCCTTGGAAAATCCTCTCCAGAGCATCCATGCTTCTGAGATATCGCAGCACATCCCACTGCTGTGGCAGCCTGTGGGTGCCTTGCACCAGACATATGTGTGGGCAGTGGATGCATGTGCTGGGGATGTTTGGAGCGCAGGGTCCCACACACCCAAATGGTTGGTTTTTGCTGCACTGATCCCCAGGGCTGCTGCATTTGTGCTCTGTGTGACACATACAAGGCAGCCAGGGCTCTCTTCTGGATGCACAATAGGTGGAACAGCCCCATAATGTTCTCTTTTAACATTTTCCTAGTTAATGTACTTCAGCTTCTTCTAAACCATGTTTGTACTCAATGAACTCAGAATTATTTGCCTTTAAGGAGTTTGCTCTGCTTAAATGTTTGTTTCTTTATATTTGGCTTATTCCTGGATCTGCAGGACTCCTCTTTGTTTATCTATGTCTGCTGAGCCCTATTACATGAGTGCAAACAGGAAAATGAGTAGGTGTATGGTAAGTGAACTCCTGCATCAAACAGGAATATGTAATTACTTTGTCATTTCCTAATGGGAGGATAATGAAAAGTGAAGCATTAAAGTCAATGAAAATATCAGGATAAGAAATCAAGCCCTGAAACAGGAATTATATTTCTTAAATACATGCTGCCAGCTGTAAAATAATAACAATCTTTGTGGTCTTGCTACATGTTGATGATAAACACATCTCACAGAGAGGAAGATAAATGGGACAAAATTATTTCTGCAGTGGGGTCTCTGATTCTTGAGATTTCCTAGGATCTGAAAACTCTCCTTTTCACTCTTAATGGTAGTTGTTTGCTTTTTTTTTTTTTTTTTCTGTTTTAAAGGTTGAAGGATGGAAAGGAACATCTGAACTACTTGGCACTCATAGTACATACATCCCATTGGTTTAATCTGGTCACAAAGCTTACAAGCTCCATCAGCTACGCCAGGAGACCTTGTAAATTTTCTCTTAAATGAAGAGTTAGGTTTGCTGAACATGCAAAAATCTATCATCTTTGCCAATGGAGCTATTAAACTCTTTGATCCACAGCTGTTTGGCCTGAAATCTCTCACAAGCAAGCTGATCTTCATTTTCTATCCTGTCTTTTTCCAGGTGCAATCCCCAAAAGCATCTGAACCCCGGAGGAGCCCAAGTTGCCATGACTGGGATCTTTGCGTGTGAAGGTGCGCATTTGTCCCACCTTGGTGTTAGCTCTCAGACATGGGGTGGGTCATCTCAGCTGGCTTTCCAGCTCTACCTGTAACCAGCAGGGATACCTGTGGACAGCAGGCTGGTCTCAGTGTGGGACACTGATCCTGTTCCACTGGGAATGCTGAACCACCCGTCTCCTTTCACTGGCCATGGAGACAGCCGGAGAACTAGCTCCAACTTTGTGCCTGGGGTGGTCAGGTGTGATGAATTTCCCCCAGAGGACTAACCCAAATGATGGACAGATTAAATGGATAGATGGACATTTCAACACCCATGGGCATATGGGATTCACAACCTCTGTGTCTTTGCTTGTAAGTCCTTTGAGGATGTGATGCATATCACCACACGATTCTGTGCACAAGGACACATATATTTCCATTGTAGGTCTTCTATCATCTGTTTATAACACAGGTCACATCACAGATTGTATTCCTGTCTCCAGGAAAGGTCTAACTGTTCCTTTTAATTAACTATTTCAGTTTCTTTAGGGAACAAGGCTCTTAGTCCTGCCTATCAATCTTTTCAGACAACCCCTTTCAATAAGCTCATTTTCTCTGGCTTTCTTCCTCCACAGCCTCATAAAGATTCAGTTTTCAGATGCTAAGTGACATGACTTGAACACAAAAGGTGAACTATCTCTGTGCCACAGATTCACCTTCAGTTTATGGATTAGGGCTCTCATTAAATGTTGGAGTAATAGAGGACTGAGCTTTTTAGCCCTCCTCCCCCTTTGCCTAGATGGTTACTTTAGAAAGTAATCTGTTGTAGAAAAAACTCACTGGGATCTCCCTCCTCATGTTCTTTGAATAAAAAAAGCACAGCCTCAGATCTAGCCTTCAATGTAGGATCCATATCTCCTACAGACAGGCCTCTGTTACCCAGTGGGTTGTTTTAGATTCCTAAATCCAGATATGATGACAGATCTGATTTCAAACCAGCCTCTCTGGACCAGAGACCTTTTCACACACCATTCCAGACCAGATCAGACACCTTTCCAGGTGTGATAGGTGAGAAGTCCAGACTCTGTAGAGAACAGGAGGTACCTCACCAGAGACAGAGGCAGACACCAGCAGGTGCACACCTTTCCTCAGGTCACTACCACTCCAGAGATTTCTGAGGAAACTAAGACTAGAAGATAAGGACTAATCCATAGGAAGTCATAAAAGCAAGGATAGCTGCTTTATGAATGCAAAAGGAACATTGGAGCTATACACTCAAGCCATCAATATTTTAAATCACATTAAGAGCCCTTGGTTTGGTAGACAAATTGAGTTCTCTGAGTCTCTTTGCACAGATTAAAATTTTTCATTTTACCTCTGGTGTATGAATTTCTTTCTCCAGGATGTGAGTTTTTGGCCTTCTTCTTGATATTCCAACTAATGTGTTGAGCAAGACTTTGAACACTTTTCTATGTCTACTAGAAGTACTTCCCTAACAATGTCTATGAAGACATTTGCATTTTGAACAGCCATATTACCCTGGGCTCTCAAAGTTACTCCTGTAATTAATAAAATAACCCTTTCTTTCTCTTTCTCTTTCACTTCTCCAAATTCTTGAAGACATGTAGTAGCAAATCCCCAGACTACTGCAGAAATCCTCCTGTTAGATATTAAAGACAATGTATTGAAATGAGTGTTACATTTCACACTACCCCTATTTTTCCAGATCTGTAGGTTATCTGTTTCTACCTGTACGATGTTCAGAAGTATTTCTGTGCCATGCTGTCTCCTACAAATGTCTAAAGGGCAAATTTCATTAACACACACCTACTTCTTCAACTAAAGTTCTTTATGGAGACAGCTGTGAAAAGATTCTGACTCCCAGAAAAAGCTACAAGTTGTCCTTTAGCACAACTTCTTGCCATCTGCTTTTAGAGCCATTTCTCACTTTCTTGCTACAGTTTGTGCATTTTTCCTTTTTGTCTTTTCCATTTTACCTAGAGATTTCCCATATCACAAGTGCTTCTCAGATGTTTGTACAGCTTAACTTTGCTGCAATTACCTTTCTTAAAGCAATCAATCAGTACTCTTGCAAGCAGAAGCTTTAGGCTATCCTTGTACCCTCCAGCTGGCAGGCACAGGTTGTTGTCCTTTCTTTTATTTTTCATTAATCATCATATCATTAATTATTTCTTCCACTTAAAATCCTCCATGTACTCTTGCATACTATTACAATCAAGTTAACAGGCCTTTAGATGCAAGTTCACTTTCTTAATTATGGTTACTATATTTACTGTTCTCAAGTCATGTGGATCCCTCTCCTGCACAGCTTGACAAAATTACATAGACTGGCTGCCAGGGATTCAAGTGTCCTGTAGTGAAGGATCTGCTCCCTGCAGGCTGAGCACATCCAACTCTCAGAGTTTTGTATCTCCTCTGAGGAAGTATTTTAAATTTCCTGACAATCATCCCATATCTGTTCTCCTTTTCTCCAGAGTTTAATGTTCTTACAGAAAACCGAAGCTGAGCTTCACTCAATGTTTTCACACACCTATGCCAGAATTAATCCTCTCAGGATAAAAACATCACTTCTTTTCTTGTCTAAACTCTTTTTACTTCAATAGCTAAGTAACTTTTATGATTTCCTTTTATTATTACTATTTAATTTCCTCTGAAAACTTCTAACTTGGTTTGACTTTTGGCAATATTTACCTCGGCCCTGTGCTTCCTGGCCTCCAAAACTAAGTTTTCTTTACTGATTAACTGTGCTGGACTTTATAAGGATCCATTTTGGTCTATAGCCCCTTTCTGCAAGTTTTCCTCCTTTTCTTCTGAAGTGAATTCCACAGAGTTGCTTGCAGCTTTTATTGAATATAAATTATAGGTCTCCTTCAGCTAAGTACCTTACAGTTCTTTGGACTCCCTGGGCTCGCTAACCAGTTCACTTTCTGAAAACTGTTCTTTCAGAACTGGAAATCTGACTTGTTTTCGTATATGCCTCCATTTCATCTAAAAGCTTGGCTAATGGCTCAGTTTAGCTCTGAAGTTATTGTTAGTCTTTCCACTGGCTGTAGAAACTTGGACCTATCCTGTTTAAATGCTCTCCAGGGCTGAGGGTGTAAACACAATGTTATGGGCCATGGTTTCAGCTGGTTTAAATTGCTAAAGCTCTGCTGGACGCTGGCCAGCCAAGAGGAGTCTCTGTTGTCTAAGAAGCTGAAGTTTTCATCAAAGTATTTTGGAAGCAACTGCAGTCTCTTAAATTACTAGCAAAGAGATATTTTTGCCATCTTTCCACAGAAGAAACTGCAATAATATCTGTGTTTTTACACCATTTATAGTAGTCTCCAAATTAATTTACTATACCCGTCACAATGTATTATTAATGCCTTCCATGTGCATTACCTCATTTGAGAGCCTCATATTGTTGCAGGCAGCAAATGGCAGGAAAAAACCAATGTGGTACCTACTGGTACAATGTGTACAAAGGTACAAACCTTTGGATTGATTAAATTCTGCATGCCTATACTCTCCCAGCCCTCCTACTTGCACTGATTGAAGCTTACAGTTCAGACAGTGGCAGCTGTAGTGAGAATGGGAGATGAGTGCCAATCTTCAAAATAAATCTCCAGTGTGCTGAACAGAGCAGGCTGCAAAGGGGCCAGAGGCTAGTTATCATACCAAAGTTTGATTAAGTGGTAGCATTCTGGATTGGACAACAAGATTACACAGTCTATGAATGTGAGACCCTTACTGCATCCCCCCCTCCACCACACTCCACCACATCTCTATCCCCAGGCGTGTCCAAAGACATGCCATGGAAAGCAGGGAGAGAAGCCAAAAGGACCATAGCACAAGTGAAGTGTGCCAGTTACCTCTGAAGGCACTTTGTATCCTAGGGAAAAACAATACACTTCTGTAAGGTTAAAGGTGAAGTTTTTTCACACGAGGTCATAATAATAACAAATGTGCAATGGCTTTCTGCCACCCACCATCCAAGGTTAATAATTTCCTGATAGCGTGCTGTTACTCATTCAGTAATAACAGAGCATTAGCTGACGCTAAATAGTTGCTTACACTTGACATACTTTGAAGTATTTGCGTGTGGTTCCTCTGTATTGGGATTTAAACAAAGGGAGGTATGAACTACAGAACTCAGCTTGTCCTTTCCTTTCTGCATCTCCCAATTTATATCTACTCTGCAACCTTACCAGCCTTACCAGGGGCTGCTCAATTCATTGTAACAGGCAGGCTAAGAAAGAAAACACGGTCTCAGGGATTACCTGCTTGGCATAGGAGCAGAAGCCAGCCAAAAAAACAGCCACTTCATTTCTGTAGGTATGGACAACTGAGGAAATTAAAAAAAAAAAAAAAAAAAAGCCATCCTTCTATTTTTAACTCTCTGATTGACACTGTGCTCACTTCAGATTGATTGCAAGCCCTACTGCTGAGTGCTCTGCTGATGGAGAAGGGAGTGCTGTAGGACAGGAGGAGGGAGCTGGGGCCAGCAATGCAGAGAGGAAAACAGAGGCAAGGATGAATCCCTAAAAGGCATTCCTTTCAGTGATGGATGCCTGCTCAGACTCTCTCAATGCTTCACTGTCATCAGAAAGGAACAGAGGCTGAGCTGAGGAGAAATAACAGAACCTGAAAATGTGTCTATTTCCAAATTGTTCTTTTCTTGAGGAATACAGTTCCGTGTTAGGCTAGTGCCACTTAAACCACTTGCACCACTCCAACACCAAGCTCAACATTCAGTGGTCATGTCCATCTCTTAGCACAGGCAGTCACTCTGAGGCACTGGTCGCACAGTTTTCTCAAGATTGAAAATCCTCAAATTAGAGAGAAATCGTCAAAACTCAAACACTCCTTGATACAGTATACTTTATACTGAACTAATTTCTGACATTGATTTTAGATTATTATTAACCTTAAAGAGTGGACAAATAGAAAACTTCACTATCTCTTTCTGTCTTATGTGCAAAACATTGTTTCCTCTTTGGAGGTAAAATCCGAGAGACTAAGGCAAAACAGGTCATTGTAGTTTATATTTAGGCTATAGCAGTTGTTAGGGTTGGTTGTTTTGGAGGGTTGTTGGGAGGGGGTTTTTTTGGTGTTTTTCTTTAATTTTGTTTAGTTTGGTTTTAGTGATTGCACCCATGCATATGTAGTAAATTTTAGCCTGCTGACATAGTCTTACTTTCCTTAGTTGCCTCTGCAGGCTCTGTAGAGGAAATCCATACATTCCTTGGGGTTTCTGGGGTCCTCAGTCTAAAGAAAGTACTCACTGTACTATGCAGCAACATAGAGATGAGGCTTCAGTACACTGTTGTTCTGGACACAATGCAGCAGTAGCAGCAATGCAGAAATCTGAATTTTAACTCCTTTTCATGGGTAAAACATTGTGAAAAAATGAAGAAAATTATATCATTAGGATTTATCCTAGATAATTTGGGAGACTAGGGAAGTCTGACAAGATGGAAATTAATTGTTTAATGTGTTTGTTTTAGAATCTTGGCATGAGGTATGTAGGGGACTGTAAGTGTGTAAAAGGCAAAAGTGAGAATTTAAAATTCAAATAGGTATTCCTACACTTGTGCTGATCTGATGTGTCTTCACTGCTATGCCTTGTAATCTGCATATATCTTAATGTATGTAATATTTATGCATATTCTGTATGTGCATGGAGTTTAGCCTGATGTTTTCTGCCAGGCAGCTTACCCCAGTTTGGAAAAACCAGAGAATACACTTCAGTTAGTACTGTGCTGGCTGTTCCCCACCAACTATCATGCATTTTCTTCCTGCTCTTCAGCCAGAACAAATATATCAATTCTTCATTTTTCCCACACTGGTGCCAGCTGCAGTGCCAGAGAAACATGCAGCTCTCAAGTAGAGTAGATGAGCAAACGTGTCTCTCAGGCTGGAGGCTTACCAAGTGATGGTGGGACAGTACTGCCCTCAAAGCCACAAGCTTTGAGAAGCCGTGAGACCATGGAGCCTTGAGCTCTCTTGGCAGTGGCTGAGTGGAGAATGCATCAAATCCTGGCTAGAGCACTCCTATCATCTTCTGTCCATAAGGAATGTTACAATTGTCCTTTCTCCTCAAACTTATGTTTTGGAAAGACATGAAAATGCTGGTATGCTCTCATGTGGTCAGCAAACAGCCTTCCTTATTATACAGTTCACACTCAGAAGTAGCTCTTGGAAAGGGAACAAGTCACTGTGGTGTAAGGCAGGGTGTGAGCTGGCAGCGCATCAGCTATGCTGCAGAAACACAGCATGCTCCTGTCTGCAAAAACACAAGGTAGACCCTCACCCTAAGGAAGAGGGTGATTTTCTTTCTTTGTGTTATGATGTGGGGGATGGGGAGCTGCCGGCCAGCTCGTCTAGTCATGATGGCAGTTTGAAGCCTCACAATCCATCTCTGAAGCTCTTTATTGTCCTGTTCCTATAGCTTGATGTGATGCTATCATGCTGCTTTTTACACGGATGGTATTGGTGCAAATTTTATGCTGGAAATTTCCAGCTATCAGGCTTGATCTTGACTGTTGTCTCAAACTGATATTCCAATGCCTCATTTTAGTCAGCATCCATTGCTAGAGGGTTTTTTAAAGAAAAAAACCAAATCATTCAGTGATTTGTAGAATAATTTATCACATTAAGATTTGGCTAGTTCTTTTATGTCCTTCTTCCTCATGAGGAAAGGTATTATGACTCCGCAAAATTTCCCATCTGCCCACTCCCAGCATAGAGCACAACATCTGAACACAGTAACAAACAAACTTTCCTGTCTATTTCTTTCATGGACTTGTGTTTATTCATAGGTCTGAGACAAAGAGAGGAGGAGGCAGTCAGAGAACTGCTGAGCTTGGATATTCATAAATTCATGGGACCAGATGGGATCCATCCCAGGGTGATGAGGGAGCTGGCAGGTGAGCTTGCAAAGCCACCCTCCATCATTTGCCAACAGTTCTGGCTCACTGGTGAGGTTCCAGAGGACTGGAAGCTGGCCAGTGTGACATCTATTCCCAAAAAGCGTGGGAAGGAGGATCCTGGTAGTTACAGGCCAGTTAACCTGACCTCTGTACCAGGTCCTTACCTTATGGAACAGTTTATATTGAATGTAATCACACAGAACTTGCAGGATGTCCAGGGTGTCAGACCCAGCCAGCACGGGTTTAGGAGGGGAAGGTTGTGTTTGACCAACCTGGTCTTTATTTGTGACTAAGTGACCCTCCTGGTGGTTGTGGGAAAGACTGTTGATGTGAATATTTGGACTTCAGCAGGGCCTTTGACGCCATTTCCCACAGCACACAAGCTGTCAGCCCATGGCTTGGACAGGAGCACTCTGCTGGGTTCAGAACTGGCTGCATGGCCGGGCCCAGAGGGTGGAGGTGAATGGTGCTGCATCCAGCTGGGGCCAGTCAGCAGTGGTGTCCTCAGGGGTCTGTGCTGGGCCAGTTCTGTTCAATATCTTTATTGAAATAGATGTGGGGATTGAGTCCTTCATTAGTAAATTTGCAGGTGACCCTAAGCTGGGAGTGTGTGTCCATCTGTTGGAAGGTGGGAGGGCTCTGCAGAGAGACCTGGAACTGTTGGATGGATGGGCAGAGTCTAACAGGACGAAGTTTATAAATCCAAGTGCCGAGTCTTGCATTTTGGCCACAATAACCCCCGGCAGTGTTACAGGCTGGGGACGGTGTGGCTGGAAAGGGACCTGGGGGTGCTGGTGACAGCTGACTGGACATGAGCCAGCAGGGTGCCCTGGTGGCCAAGAAGGCCAAAGGCATCCTGGCCTGTGTCAGGAACAGTGTGGCCAGCAGGAACAGGGAGGTCATTCTCCCCCTGTACTCGGCACTGGTGAGGCCACACTCGAGTGCTGTGTCCAGTTCTGGCCCCTCAGTTTGGGAAGGACCTTGAGATGCTTGAGCGCATCCAGAGGAGGCAACGAGGCTGGTGAGGGGCTTGGAACACAAACCCTGTGAGGAACGACTGAGGGAGCTGGGGGTGTTTAGCCTGGAGAAAGGGAGACTCAGGGGTGCCCTTATCACTCTCTACAAGTTCCTGAAAGGTGGCTGTAGTCAGGTGGGGTTGGTCTCTTTCTCCAGACAGCAACTGACAGAACCAGAGGACACAGTCTCAAGCTGCACCAAGGGAAATACAGGTTGGATATTAGGAAAAAGTTTTTACAGAAAGAGTGATAAAGTACTGGAATGGCCTGCCCAGGCACGTGATGGAGTCACCATCCCTGGATGTGTTTACAAAAAGACAATGTGGCATTCAGTGCCATGGTTTAGTTGAGGTGTTGGGGCATTGGACTGATAATCTTGAAGGTCTCTTCCAACCTAGTGATTCTGTGGTTCTGTGATTCTGTGAGAAGCTTTCCCTTGGAAAATATTGGCTCTTTCATGAGATCAATTTCTTTCAATGTGGTAAACAATGTACCCAGAAAAGAAACTGTGCATGCTTTCTATTCTTTCTATTTTGCTACTATTTTATTCTGCTCCTGAAGGACCCCTGTGGAACCCCACTAGTCACAGGTCACCAGTCTTATGTCACACCATTCACTGCAAACCTTTGTGTCCAATCCACCAGCTGTTTACCCAGCATGCATGGAAGGATTCTGTGAGAGATAGTTTTGAAAGTTTTACTGACGTTCAAATATATTATGTAACTGAGTTCCCTTGATCAGCTTGGTCGACTATCCAATGACTGTAAGATGAAATCAGATTCAAAAAGCAGGACTTTTCCCTCATGAAGCTGTGCTGGCTGTGACTGATTACTTTCTCTTCAGATATTTTTCAGTACCAGAATACTCCTCTCCATACTTGTACCAGTCACTGAAGTGAGACTGATAGGTCTGTAATTTCAGGGTGACCCCTCTCGAAAATTGGTACAACATTTACCAGCTTCCAGCTGATTTAGATCTCTCCATACCCTCAAGAATATTCAAAATTTACAGAAACTGTGTGATGACATCAGCCAGCTTTTTGTGTATTCTAAGATGAATCCCATCAAGATTAATATATTAGTGATTATTAACTCCTCCTTAGACTCATGTCTCTCCAGGTGAACCACTAGAAACTGAGCACTGAGCTCACTGCATTGAGACAGGGTCAAAAATCTGACATCATGGTTAGATGTGATTTGGCCTGACTAGTTAATCCCACTTGTGTTGATGGGAGATCAGACACTGGAAAATGAAGGATTCACATGCACTCACTGCTGTTAACAAGTCCTCAGTGGGATGTCAGCTATGAAAGGAGAAGAAGAACTCTGTACTGGAGTGATTATTACTCTCCCAGACCAATATGGATGACTGCCTGAGAGCAGTTTGCACTCATGGGGCAGAACAAGGATCTCACTCCCGTGCAAATTGTATCTGCTTTGAAGTCAAGGAAATTCCATTAGCAGAGAACAAGTGTGAGATCAGAATCAAACACCAAAGAGTTGTGATCTTCCTGCTGCTAAGAGGCAAGCACAGATACTGCATTTTTCAGAGCTTGCTGCTGTGTGAGCTGACTTTTGCTTTGCATAATTATAATTGACTGCAGCCATACCCAGGGAAGGGAGTGGTGATGTTCAATGCAGGCACACACAGACAGAAGCTAAAGGCAGACGCCTGCAGAATATTGATAACAGAATAATGCTGGTTGGCAGAAGAGTGGATGTATAGCAGCAAATCTCTGAATCTCATTCACATGCACTTTGAAGGCCATTGGCACAGCTGGTTATGGAAATTAAAAGAATTATAACTCCATGGTTTCCGTCTCCTTCCTTCTGGGTTTTTCTTTCAGACCAAACACTGCACATGTGCCAAAGTACCAACATCAAGTAAAGAAGTGCAAGCATGAAGACAGGATCACCTTTTCATATTTTTTTCCATATGTGGATTGTGAGAGAAAACATGCTGTTGCATGACAGCGTATGAGGGAGGATCAAAGCCCAAGATTTAGCATGGAAAGGTCAGGTGCAGTGCTGTCTGAATGGCCTGTTCAAAACCCAGCAGCTTTAGGATTGTCAGAAGCCATACAAATCACCGAGTAGGTTAAATCTGAATTCTCTGCCACCCTGCTCCTGTACAGACAGCTCCTGGCTGGTGTCCCACCTTTATGCCAAGTGTGGGAAGTAGAAGCGCTTAAAGCCAAGACAACATATTTTCTGGGCATTTTATAACTCAGCTCCAGTGACTCTTGGTTCCTGATTGCTCTTCTCTTGCATTAGCCCTCCCATCAAATGTCACAGTTAGGAGATTTGAGGGAGAGTTTAGTTCTGTCTGTCCATATTTTTTTCTCATTTCTTTTCCCCAGAAACTCAAGAAAATGAAATGCTGGGCTCCTGTCCCTTTTCAAATTACCAGAGCCAATACAAACACCAGATAATGGCTTCCTCATCTGGAGCTCCTCCGTCTTGGCAGAGCTGTGGCTGCTTGCTGATGTTCCCCTGCAGGGAGGGACCTCTCTGCTTGTGGGATGCTGGTAATGCTGGTAATGGCAATGGTTAAAAGCACCTTGTACACCTAATTTTAACTCACAAGGAATAATTCTTCTGTTGACAGGGGCAGCGACAACGTATTAGATTATCCTCTAGATTGTTCTAGTAGTCTCTGGGGCTCGTTAAAATGGCCTGTTTTGAGAATCATCCGAACATAAAGAGCTTTTAACATATCTTTTATTTTCCTTGGCTTTGTTGGGGAACAGAGACTGTCCTTCAGACTGACACATCTGCTTCAGGAATTAAGAATGGAGATCTTTATATTATCCCAGTAATGTGATGCAAAATCAAGGCTATCCAGCTAAAATCAGCTCTTTTTAAAAACCCTCGATTACAGTCTAGAGTTCCTTATATTTTCTTACTGCTACACAAAAGAAGTAATTCTGACACCCAAACCTACCATCCCACTGGGATGTGTGTGCCACTTCTGCTTCAACCCTGGAGCAGCTGAGGAAGTCACTGAATTATAGAATCATACAGTGATTTGTATTGGAATAGACCTTGAAGATCATCTCCTTCTAACCCCTTCCCATGCCTCCCTCTAGACCAGGTCGCCCAGAGACCCATCCAACCTGGCCTTGAACACTGCCAGGAATGGGGCATCCAAGATTTCTCTGGGCAACACCTTCAGTGCCTCACTACCCTCTCAAAAAGTTTCTTTCAAACAGATTATCTAAAATAACTTCCACTTGTCTAATCAATGCCTGCCCTTGTAAAAAGTTCTTCTACAGCTCTCTTGAAGCGCTAGAAGGTATTTTAAGCTCTCTCCAAATCATTCTGTTCTCCAGGCTGAGCAACCTCAACTATCTCAGCGCATCCTCCTGGGAGAGATGTCCTATCCCTCTGATCATCATAACTGTCCTCTTGACTCACTCCAATTAATCCATGTCCTTCTTATGTTGAAGATCCCAGAGCTGATGCAGCTCTGCAGGTGGGGTCTCAGCAGAGCAGAGCAGAGGGGCAGAATCCCCTCCCTGGCCCTGTTGCCCACACTGCTCTGGATGCAGCCCAGGACATGATTGGCTTTCTGGAATATGAGTGCCCATGGCTGGGTCATGGCGAGGTTCTTGTCAATCAGCAGATCCAAGCCCTTCTCCTCAAGTCTGCTCTCAATCCAGTCTCCATTCAACATATATTTGTGTTTGGGATTGCCCCTACCCATTTGAAGGATCTTTCACTTGGTTCTTAGCACCTGCAAAGGCTGGCAGCCAACATTCAATATCCTGCAGCTGTGAATAGTCACAAGGCTTCTGCCTTCACCATTTTGAATCTTCCATAGCCAATGAGAGATGGTGGATTTTTTTTGCTAAGAATAGAAATATTAAAGGGACTGTGTATCATACCATACAACAATGTATGGTATGATAAACAAAACTATTAAACACTCCAGTCACTGTGCATGTCACCATGGCTTTGAAGTGGGTGATGTTACAGAGTGGGGCATGTGACCCAAGGCCCGTGATGATCATCAAAGGACAGGCACTGCCCACTCTGCTGCAGAGGACAGGACAGCCATGGGGGAGAGTCCTGGGGAAAGCGCTGATAGAACACTGCTAAGGACCTGCCTTTACTCCCTGGTCAAGGGCTTCATTTCAGAGAAAACCAATAAGAAACAAAGAGCCCATATTGAAAGAGAAATTGATCCAAAATGATGGGTTGTATTAAATTTGGCAGTGACTTGCAGAGTCTATCAAAAGTAGGAGATCACAGGGATTGGCTGCAATATTGTCACATTTTCTGAAGCATGGCACTGTGTAAATTATTGAAGGAAGAAATATTGACTTAGTCCTGCTGTCACCATCCTAAAATATTAGGCCAGTGAGAGTGCTTTCACTGCAATTTATGATCCCTCAAATGAAGATCAAAATGTGATTAAAAAAAAAATCCAACAACAAATCAGAGGACAGTGAAATCTAGCTGCCTGAGAGGCAGCTACGGTCTCTTTGTACTCATGTCCCCATCTGAAGTCAGGCAAACACCACAATCTGGCTGTGGCTCCCAGGCAGGAATATTCATCTGCAGAACGCAGCTTTCCTTACGCAGGATTTTTTTATTTTCTTCAGTCCAGAAAGTCTGCTCGTTATTAGTCTAGTGACCTGACACACTAGTGAGAGCTCTTGCCTTTAGGAAGTTTCTTTAGACAGAACTGACGTTCGTCCATCTCAGCCCAGTCACACACAGGATTGCCACCCTCCTGCATGCAGCCTCAATTGCAAGAGGAGAGTTTCAGAGTGTCCTGATTCTTCCCATCCATCCATTTACATGGAGCTCATGGGGCATCTCACACTACTTTTTTTTTTTTTTTTTTACTGAGGAGTCTTTCTAGTTGGTAGGAGCAACAATGACAACAACACTGCCACTTTTACAAATAGGATGATGTTGAAAAAATCAAATTTACTACCCAAACTATTTTCAGTGAAATTGATTTCTTTCTAGAATTAAAACACAGGTGCTAAGACGCTCTGCAGAAATGCAGATAAAGATGGGATTTTAATGATATCCGCTATGGTTTGCTGTTATAATAAACTCCTGTTCCCAGTGACTCAGAAACAATGAAGGCTGGGGGCAGCCTTGACATTAATGACCATAAGATGGTAGAGTGCAGTATTGAATGAAGAAGTAGCAGGATAGTGTGCTAGAATACAACCATGGATTTCAGGAAAGCTAACTGCAGGCCCCTTAGGGGTCTTCCCATGGGAAGAATCCCATGGGAAAAGACCCTTCAGGCAAAAGGGGTCCAAGATCGTTGGTCAAAATTCCAGGACCACTTCCCCTGCGCCCAAGAACATTGCATCCCAATGAGAAAGAAATCAGGACAAGAGGGAAGAAACCCTCATGTGTGAATAAAGAACTCCTCTCATTACTCAAGTACAAGCAAGAAGTACATAGGAGGTGGAAGTGCGGTCAGCCGACTTGGAGTGAATGTAGACAGGTGATCAGAGTAAGTAGAAGTTAAATTAGAAAGGCTAAGGCCCATCTGGAATTACATCTGGTCAAGGATGTCAAGGATAAAAAAAGGGCTTTTTCAAATACATCAATAACAAAAGGAAAACAATGGGCCCATTAGTAAAAGAAGAAGAGGTGGAGGTATCAGAGAACACAGAGGAGACACAAGTTATTGAAAGACTTCTTTGCATCTATTTTTACTGACAAGACCAGCCCTCAATATTCTCTGACCCAGGAGACCAGGGTAAAGGAATGTTGGAAGGAAGACTTTCCCTTGGTCAAGAAGGATTAGCTTAGAAGCCATCTAGGCAAACCTGACATTCCCAAGTCCATGGGCCCTGAGTGGATGCATCCACGAGTGCTCAGAGAGCTGGTGGACACCAATGCAAGGCCCCTCATGATCACCTTTAAAAGGTCACGGAGATCAGGAGAGGTGCTGAGCACTGAAAGAAAGCAAATAGCACTGTGGCCCAGAAATATTTAACTTGTTAATTCATGACTTGTAAAAGGTGGAATGTGCCTCCTCAGCAAATTCACTGAGAACACAAAGCTGGGAGGAATGGCCAATGCTCTGGAGTGCTGTGCATCCCTTCAGAAGGACCTCGGCAGGTTGGAGAGATGGGCAGAGAAGAACCATCTGAAAGTCAACAAAGGCAAATGAAGGATCCTGCACCTGGGGAGAAACAGCCTCAGGCATCTGGGGTTGACCTGTTGGGGAGCAGCTCTGTGGAGAAGAACCTGGGGGTCCTGGTGGACAAGAAGCTGTCCATGAGCCAGTACTGTGTCCTTGTGACCAAGAATGCCAATGGTATCCTGGGGGGCATTAGGAAGGGCATTTGCCAGAAGGTGGAGGGAGGTGATCCTATCCCTCTTCTCTGCCCTGCTGAGGCCACATCTGGAGTGCCATGTCCAGTTCTGAACTCCTCAGGACAAGAGAGCCATGGAGTTCCTGGGCCAGGTCCAGGAAGGCAACAAAGTTGACTGAGGGACTTGAGCATGTCTCTTAGAAAGACAGGCAGCAAGAATCAGGCCTATTCAGCCTCAAGAACAGATGATTGAGAGGGGACACCACCAATGTCTCTTAGCATCTGAAAGGAGGGTGTCAAGAGGATGCACCAGGCTCTTCTCAGCGGTGCCAAGCTGTAGGATTGACCACAGATGAAGCTTTGCTATCCTCAAGTCCTAAGCACTTCTGACTTTTGGTATTCTCTAAACGCAGAAGTCTATGTCATAACGTGGATTATTTTGTATTGGCTAGAGGATGTGGTTGTAATGGAAAAGACAACATAAAAAGATAGTTCAGAAAATAATTTGATTCTGTATTAATAATGTCATTCCTCAGTTCTGTGGGAGTTCTATTTTTATAAAGGGTCATGCCTGTAAGGGACAACACCAGTTTTCGACAAAAGATTTCCATGTTTGGGTACAATTATCTGCTAAAGCCTGTACCAAACAAGGTTCCAATCATTAAGTAGTATTACAAACATACTTGGAAGTTTTCACTTTAAATTGCCATTCTTAACTCTTATACATGTGCCTGTGTGACCAGCCCGGGAAAGTGCAGGACAACCAGCAACTCGCATGGGATAATGGCAGATGGCATGAGGTGTGATCTGCGCTGTGATTTCAATTGCAGTCCTGCAGCAGCAGTTACATCTGGAAAACACACAAGGATAAACTAGCAGCAGCTTTACCATTTCGGGACAGTGTTTGGACTAATTCAGTGAGGTCATCATCCTTGTGGTACTGGAAGTGACAATCTGGGGTGAGGGGAGACAGGGTCATGAGAAGCAATGGCTCCTAAATTACAGTGACATTTCCCTATCCCCAAGATCAGGTGATTTTTTACTATTTAAAAGCCAAATTACAGGTCAGCATTCCATAGTAATGCTTCAGGTACATGAAGAAGTGAGACATGGGTGTGTTTTCCTTTGTTCTATTAATAAACACTGAATAGCTTTGAATTATACATTTCCTCATATTATGAGCAACACCGTGAAGAAGCTATGCTGCTGGCCAAACCTATACATCAAAGTGAAGGTGTGTTGCCTTAATTAGCAGGTAAAACAGACAGCAGGTGACGAGATGCTGCCTGCTTTGAAGATAATGATTGAAAATCGTAGCTCTGTGTCAAGCCAACACCCTTCACTTTACCTCCTCATGCCCCTGTTCGAGATGACAAAAGGGAAGGGTAGGAGAATTCTGCTCTGGCATCTAATGCAAAGAACACCCCATCCTTCTGCCTCAGGAAGATGAGGAGGGTGCTCTGTGGTTAGAATAGAAACTACATTGAAGCAAGTTCACCTGTCCTCCCTTGGGCTTTGGATTGCTCTAAGGGCATAAGATGTTTGTTTACCCAATGAGGAAAAACACTGTGTACTTTTATGTTTCATGACAGGAGGTTATTCTGTACTTTCTTATGAATACAGAGCTTAACTGAGAGGCAGCTTTGATCAACTATACCCACAGGGAGAGATTTTAAAAATAGCCGAACAAAGTAGACCCTCTATGTGCAATTTTCCAAAATACTAGGTATGATAATGAGTCATGAACATCATTGTCAGAATTAGCCACTGATTGCAAAAGAAATAATTATTGATAAAAAGTGAGTTAACCCTGGAAATCTCATGCCTATTTACTTCAGATTTAATTGATTTCACTGACAAAAAATGCAATAAAAATTCTTCCCGCTCTTCGTAGCTTTCTGTAAGACTTAAACCTACAGGTAGAAACTGCACCTTTCAATAAGCTCACACACAGATGAACTATCATGATTCCTAAGGTGAACACAGTCTGATGATTAGTAGAAGTTGTCTTCAAAGGTTAAGCAAGAAAAAGGATTCTCTTGAGCCACTGAGCAGCATTTTTATTGGAGTTGAGCTTGACTGCTCAAAATCTCTTTGAAAAACAACCCTGTATAATTTCTTAGATTCTAGCTATACTTTGCAAAATAAATAAAAATTAATTATTTATGTGTTTTCTGGCATAGTTTGTTCCATATTATGGACTTGTGCTGCAGAGGTATTAGAATCTGTTATTGTGCAGAAATTTTATCTGGGCATGGGAACCCTTTCCAGTTGCACACAAGGCCTGTTAAGGATCTGATTCAGTTGTGAGGATAGGATAAACCTTTGCATTAAGATAAGTGAACTGTCTTATACTTGGTTCTTATGTTGTCACTGTAAGAGCTAGATAAACATGTGAGAAAATATTCTGGTATGTTTCTATAGAGCGTTTAAGAGAAGAGAGGTACCTATGTCTATTTTAAAAAGGAGTCCTGCAGACAACATACGGTGAACTACTGAAAATGTATTCTGCACAGACCCTCAGATCACCCATGCAGGCTTCTCTCAGAAATATTTCATTGAGCTCTGCTGTAGAGGTCAGGTTTTGAATGAATACTGTTAATTTATTTCCACAGTCTCCGCAATGCAGCTAAATCTGCATCAGGGCCTATAAGTGATCACAATATATCAAACTCTGTTGGGAAATTTAAACAAACATTTTCTGAGATGAGAAATGTATATTTATTTTGCTTTTTACTTTCCATAACAAATTTGTAATGATTTGTTAATGCTGTTTATTTTAACTGCTGACTGAGTCTGTGAGACTGAAATATTCTTTGCAAGCCTGGAGTAGTGAGAGCAGCAGTACAAACCTAAATCCTGACAATGTCCAATAATTTGTTTGATTTATACAAGCTTTGTGGCATTTACAGTGTAGGTGCTAAGACAAAGCTTGCTCCGTGGTAATCTAAAGAAGCTTTTGATTTTAAGTGGATCTATATGATCAGGCTAGAGGTGGTTGAATAAAAGGTTACTGTGTAACTCATAATGAAACAGGACAGAGATTAATGTTTCAAACGCATGAGGAAAAGTCATAAATTATTAAGAAATTTAATGTTCTTTTAATTAGGATTGTTACTAGACTGAGATGTCCTAAAAGACAATCTCCACTGACACTTTGACAGTCACTTGATGGATTATTATAACTGAAAAGAAAAGAAAAGGAAAATAATGATCAATAAGAACTAGTGGTTCTTTTTATAAATCAGGTCTACAAAAGAACTTGCTCTGTCTGGTACCACCAACCTACCTGAAAGTGAGAATATGTGCTAGTCACCTTCCTACAGCTGGGTTGGTTTCAGTTTCAGTGAAATATTTCTTATGGTTCTTATACAAAGCCAACCCAGGAAAGTTGCATATGACTGCTGTACCTGATGGCAGTCCTCCAAGGACGCTTTTACAATCAGATATATTTTCAAATTAAGCCAAACAAAGAAATAAGGCAATTTGCTGCTACTCTGCAAGGCCTTTTTTTGAAATAAATGGAGCAGATGCCACCTTAGTTTCTGAGCTTTATTGATTGCTTTATAAAATATGCTTTTCTTTTAAAAATACACTCCGAGTTGGCCTGCTGACCCTGGGAATTCAAACCTTATTACTCCAGTTTAAACACTTGCCAGTGTATAGACAGTTAACAAAGCGAAATCCTCTCCCAGCTGAACACCAGGTTCCCTGGGGAATTCAATCAGGCTACTTTATTCTGGTCTTTTAAAAAGTCAGGTCAAATAGCTGTTTGAATTGCAATGATCTCCATGTGAATTCTGGTTTTGATAGCAAATGCTGATACCTCTTCACTTCCAGACAGATTTATTAATTGGCTATCTTCTGCCATATGCAGTGTGATGCTGCTGCTGCTGCTGTGCTGCCAGGTTTTTACTCACATCCAAACCTTTAATTGTGTAAATAAGATAAACGAGGGAGCCATGAGCCCTGCTATCTTGAGATACTAGCTGATACCAAGTCTTCTGCTACACTTAGTAGATGTATTAAGAGTTATGACAGGATAAGTTGTTAAAAGGTACTATCCGTGTCTGTATACATGTCCTCATTCTGGACCAGATCAGTGAGAGTGGGCAGGACCAAGGTTTTGTGTTATTTGATACCATCTTATATCGTGGCCAGGGGCAGGGAAAGGGACTCTTTCTGTCGCTTCCAAGAAGAAAGGGTGTTCCTTTTTAGTCGTGGGGAAAAGTGGGCAGAGAGTCTGTCCACTATTGTTTCATTGTCCTGGGCTTGGTGAGCATTTTGCAGTTAAATCATCCTCTCTTTGTACACTTTTGTTATTTGGTATTGTTCCTGCTATTATTTTTTATCTTATTGCTGCTTCTGGTAGATTGTTCTTATCACAACACATGATCTTTGCCATTTGTGCTTCCATCTAGAGAGGAGGAGAAATGAGTGCCAGCACAGTTTCAATGGAACCACTAAA
Source organism: Calcarius lapponicus (assembly GCA_039654755.1). Taxonomy (NCBI): domain Eukaryota; kingdom Metazoa; phylum Chordata; class Aves; order Passeriformes; family Fringillidae; genus Calcarius; species Calcarius lapponicus. The sequence continues at coordinate 25,898,529 of CM077481.1, read as the reverse complement.
TTGGGGAATACCATTCCTAAACCACAACCATCCAGAAAGGTGCATTTTGAAAAGATTCAGGAGGACTACTTGATTCATTTCATCTCATCTGCATTTCCCCTAGGCATGGTGTTAAGAATGGTGTTGCAGAAGGATTCCAATATGGCTATAGCAATCCTCAAGAGCTTCTCAGCAGACTGAAAGCAAGAGAAGCATTTAATTATTACTGATTTATTTTTCATTTTATTTAATTCTTTGGGTTTTAATACCACTTTCATCCACCCAGCAAATGATGGAAGATAAGCAGCAAGCAGACATTCAGAGTCTGACAGTTTTCACTCACTAGTTCAACCTTACAGTCTTGAAAGCAGTAGTAATATGTTAAATCACTATGGCTATTCCCACTCCCAGCATGGTTAAATTTTGTTCACTTTTTAAAAATTATCTTGCTGTCTACCACAATATTTCCTCCAGCTGTTGTCACCATGGTAAAATACTTCTAAAGTGGAATCTAATCTTCCTTAATCAAGGACAATGGCTGCCTTTTTTAACTCAAAACCTCTGGAAATTAACTACAATTCATACATATAATAATATAATTTCTTTTTGAATGGTAGAAATAGATACACTTTTCTCTTTTTGATTTTTCATTGAATTTTGACTAATATTTTTCTGGAATAATTATTCTGCTACTTCTTCAAATGAGTACTTTTACTAGGTCTATTTTGCCTGAGTTTTACCCCAAATCTTTAAAAGCAATGGCAATACATCTTTGCTTTTATTAAGTGGTTGCTTATATGCTTCATTGAACCGCATTCTATATGAATTGATCACAGTTTAAGTTCTATTGGAGTAAAAGAGTAGGTTTGAACTTTCCTTCAGGTAGATTTTGTAGGAATACAGCCAGTAAGACAGTTGTATATCCCCAAGACACCACTCATCAGAAACTGACACCTAAAGGTTTATGTATTGGTCCTTTTTGTGCAGGAGACATTTATGCCAGTAGGGTATTTGGTCCATTTGCCTGCTTGTTAGGAAGGATTCAGAGCATTCAGTGGTTGCCTAAAACATCTGCGTCCAGTTGCATACCAAGGTTAGTAAAGCACTAACTTTACTCATAACGAAATGCCTCTTTTGAGGAACAATGTTACCATTTTCCTTGACGTTCCAGAGAAAACCTCTAGACAATGACCTAAAGACTTACACTGAGACCACTGAGAATGTTGATAATAAATTTATCTAGGAATGCCTATGCTGAGTGTTTTCCTAACTCACTGGGCTGCTATACCTTACTTGGAGTGAATTCAGTGTAAATTAAGAAATGTGGAGACAGAGGGTAAAATATATTGTAGTGCTCTGTTGTTTCATTTACAGTGATCTCACACATGTTTAACTGGCTGAAAGGCCATAAAAACAAAAGTCCCATACAGAAGCCTATCTTGAAGGGCTTTCTATGCCTGAGCTAGTGTCTGTTAAATGTTATTTCTGCCATCAGGTTACATCAGCTCTGGCACTGTAAGGGCTCAAGTGCTTGAGTCCCGCCACCTGGAGCAGTGCAGTCATACCCCATATTTCCTGTGGTGGTCAGCAGGCACTGGTTGATGCCTGACCATTCCTTCAGTTGACACATATACACCTCCCCTTTCAGCCCTGGTACTGGCAGATGACCATGTTCAAAAACTCAGAACTCCCTGATTCCCTGTAGGAAGTGACCTAAATAAAGAGAAGTTCAAAGTTTTAGGTTTTCGGCGGCTGTGTCCATTGCATACTCTGCATTCCCCTGTTTCCACCTGCCAAAGACCTGTAGCTCAGAATTCAGGGGTGGCAGGAGTGTCATGCATCCTGCCAGCTACCCGTGGTACAATCTGTGCCTTGTCTCTTCTAGGGTTTTACCAAAGTGTGCTACTATGCTTGTGCTACTATGAAAAAGAGGAAGGAAAGGAGAAAGAAGGAAAGAAAAAAAAGAAAAAGAGAAAAAGAGAAAGAAAAGGAAAAAGAAAAAAAAAAGACAAAGAAAAAGAAAAAGACAAAGAAAAAGAAAAAGAAAAAGAAAAAGAAAAAGAAAAAGAAAAAGAAAAAGAAAAAGAAAAAGAAAAAGAAAAAGAAAAAGAAAGGAAAAAATAGAAAAAGAAAAAGAGAAAAAGAAAAAGAAAAAGAAAAAGAAAAAGAAAAAGAAAAAGAAAAAGAAAAAGAAAAAGAAAAAGAAAAAGAAAAAGAAAAAGAAAAAGAAAAAGAAAAAGAAAAAGAAAAAGAAAAAGAAAAAGAAAAAGAAAAAGAAAAAGAAAAAGGAAAAAGAAAGGAAAAAAAAGAAGAAAAAGAAACTCAGGGAGAATTAAGTAGTATCCTGTCTTATTACCACTGTAGAAATGAATTTTTGGCTTCCAAGTCATTCAGTTTGGGAGCAGTAGGATAGTCTGAACAGTCATTTTAGCAATCATGGATTTCTGCCCTGAAGATTTTGTTCAAATTGAAGCGACTCACTTCTCACCCAACCGTCTGTGCTGCATAATAGTGGCAGATGGAGAGAGGAAAATCTGGATTTTTTTGCTTTCAAGGAACCACAAAAGTTAATGAGGTAATGTTGATTGTTCTGCAGCTGTAACTGAAGGAGATCTCTGCACAGCACGTACATTGCTTCCTCTTTCTCTTGTGAGTGAATACAACAGTGTATGAAAGAAATGCAGATGAATCATTATGTTAGGGTGTGATAAATCAGATGTGAGAAATTATGTAGTGGGTTGGGAGGTAAGGAGAAATTTTATTTGTTCCTCTTGGAATAGAGGTAGCATTGTAGAGTGCTTCTTGAGTTCCAAAAAATGGCTCTAATTCCAAGAAAAAAAGAGTGATCTAAAAGCTTACATTAGTACATTTTAGATATTCTTAGAAGTATTTAAGTCACCATCTCATAGTATCAGTGACATAAAATCCAGCTCTTTGCTCACTTATCACTCACAGCAATTTATCTGTGCAGTATTCTAGCCAAACACAGGAGTAAATGTTATTTTTTGACAAAAATCGTCACTTAAATAACTATTTTGCTGTCACTGCTTTTTACAATGGGTCTTTGAGCTGCAGGTCTTGACCTTTTCTAAAGATCCAATGAAGTTTGTGCCATGGTACATAATTAAGACTGATGGTTATGGCCAAAGTAACATTTCCTTATAAATTTCATCATTTTCTGATCTCTTTGGAGGCATGGTGTTTTATAACGGATGAAGTGTTCACCATTAATAAGCATTTTCTTTGTTGTTTCCTAGAGAGTCATTCACCAGATGAAGGAAACAACAGTTAGGAGCTAATAAAGGTCCTCTCAGCTCGACTTGAGGGGAGGACGTGCTAATGCCCCCAGGCAAAATGCCATTGAAACCAAAATGTCAGGGCTGGTCACAAAGACTTTGACCTGTAATTGCGTCCAGAGAATTAAAAAGCGTGAGAGTTTCCAGGGGAGGAGAAGGGAGCAGTTTTGGCAGGCCATTCACTGCCCGCAATTAGGGACAGACTTTTTACAGAGAGAGCAGGCCCCCCACCAGATGCTGATGGCCCTTCGTGGGAGCTTCTGAAAAGCCTCCCTTCAAACGCTTTGGTGAGGAGAGATTGAAGGCAAATTTTGGAGACTTAAGGAGTGAGTGCCATTCTCACGTGTGTCTGCAATGCCCCCCTCTAAGCTGCCCGGGGGAACACCGGCAAACCAAATTAGGGATGAGAATGGAGTAGCTCCTTCCCCTCTGTGTGCAGCCGCAAAGAATAATGGCTCGATGTGTTTTGGTTTCCTCAATTCTAAAGGCTGCACAGCATTTCTTATCACCTGGGGATTTAAACCCCGAGGGTTAAGAGCAACGGTTCCCACGGAATAAATACTGACTGGAATTTGCATCCAAAATTCAAACCAAGTTGAACATTAGTAACATTTTAGCACACAATAGGCTATTGATCCCGCAGTTCTTTTCTACATTAAATGCTTGAATCATGAAAGTACAGGCAATTCCAGCATAAAATATGGCACTACAGCAATATGGCAGCTGATGTTAGAAAAACAGGCATAAACACTAGGTCGGAAGCGGGTTTGAGATAGAAACTGGTGCTCAGTTACAGTTTAGTCTGATCTCTACTGCTTGCACTACAGGTGCCCTTCAAAATGACTACAAGTAAATATAACCTTTTGGCGACTTTTTGTCAAAGCTGACATATCCAAAACCTGTCTTCACTAGCCCCATGCAGAGATAATGGTCCAATATAAATCTCAAGAACAGACACCTAATAAAATACTTCCGGCAAAGTAAAGAGACTTAATCCAACCAGGTCTATATTTGCCACTGTTCCTTTCAAGTGCTACTTAATTTTCTAAGCTCTGTGTCCATTTCCATCTTTAAAATTACAGTTTGTACAGCCTCATTAAACTTCATTTCTCCTAATTCTATTTTATTTATCTTTCTAAATGGACTCATGCTGCTTTTGTTGGAGGATAATTGAGTTGTTAAAATTCCAGATTTTCTCCTGGTTTTCTTCTTTCTATATTTTGCAGCACTGAAAAAATACCTTATTGCTGGTGCCATTCATTGTGCTGCTTGCTGTCATCGAGCTTGTCATGTTTAGCCTCCCAGCAGCCAGACCTGGTTGGGACACACTTTTGTCCCATTACTGTGATTTTTTCATGGTGTGCAAGGCTGGAGCAATTGCAGTTTATCTCAACAGCAGATTATTAGAGGAAGAGACATTAAAAATACAAATCAGTTTGTGGGATTCCCCGTCTCATGTAATGGTTCCAAGACATGCCGTGGAAAATGTTGTTGTCTCTTGGACTGACAGATAGGGCAGGCAAACACAGGCAACCACTTTCTCACTGGCTTTCAAGATTTTGGACAGTGTGGTGTCTATTCTTCATTCATAGATTTGTTGATCAGAGTTAGTTGCATCTCAGTAGCTACAACTGGGTATTTAGAATTACAGTCTACATCTTTATAGTCTGCTAGAAAGAGGGATATAAATGAATGATGTGTGTATTAATATGAAGAGGTTACAGACATTCCTGAGTGCAGGGTATTACAAAACTGCATCAAAGATAGTTCAAGGATTTGCATTTAACCAAACATGGCCTGGTTTGTAGCAAAACTCATTATGTGGCTGTGAATTCTGAGGAAATAAAACATTTAATCTTGGTGAGGATACATACTGAAAAGCAAAGCCATAAATAAGAAGTAGTCTTGTACTTTCCAGTTCTGGCTTGGGGAGTATAAACCTGGTCATGCTCCAGCATGCTGCAGCACAGTCCATATGCAGAAGTTCCCAACAATGAAAATATTTGCATAAAGCCTCATATTCATAAATATTCTCAGTGCTAACCCAAACTTGGATGCAAGTTTCATTTTCCCTTCAGATTCTTTCCAGTATAAAAAAGCTTTGGAAATTTTTAACCCCATCTAACCCCCTCCAGTCCCTGCCTCTAACACACACAAATGACTTGCTTAGGATTTGCCAATAAGTAAAACGGAGCATATTTTCTGCAGCATGCCAGATGGTGCTGGTGAAGACCAGGCATGCAGGAGGTTCCTAATTAAAGCTTTAAACCTAGGGATGAGAAATGGCAGGTGCAGTCTGGGGGGGTGCTCAGATAGTGGACACACAGGCGAGCTGCCTACAGATCTTTTTGAGAACACCCTCATACTCATCCTCAGGGAACTCATAATGACAAGAGGCAGTTAATTTAAAGCTAATTGAGAAAACTCTATCCAGTCTTCACACAATAAGAAAAGGTGCCAGACCACAGCTGGCATTTGCACCCTGACAGGAAGAAAATGGCCATTGTGGTGCTGCAAAAGCTGCCGCTTCATTCTCACCCGAGGCACACAAAACAACCAAACCCTTGAACCTTTATAGTTTTAGCAGCAATTCAGCCCATAAATAAAAACTGCTGAGAGGGAGCGCTCATGTCTAGGAATGGAAATGAAGCCTGTAGCTTCATAAAGGCTGCTTCTTCAGCGGTAGGAGTTCACAGAGCTGAGGAGTAAATGTTGTGCTCTGCATGGATGCCTACCAGGACAGGCTGATGCCCTGCTGTAGGCAGAAGGGACCTCTGGAGCCATTCTCTAGGTTACTAGAATTCCCTCATCTGCTGAAAGTGTTGAGTTTATCCAGGCCCTGCTGCCCTCTGACACCTCTCCTAACTTTTCTATGACATAGAGTGATGTATCAAGTGTTTCTGCTTCTACTGTTTCACATTTGAGTGCGGTAGACAAGGAGAAAAACTTGCGCTATCTTATAACACACAGGTACCATTTAATCCCACAAACCCAATGTCAGTCCCTGTAGTGCAAAGCCAGTACCTACACGGGATATAACCACAAGTGGCTGTAGGGCAGGAGATGCCTGCGGAAACACAGTGTCTGTATAGCCATAATCACTTTGCTGGTTTCAGCTGCCCAGACATTCTTCACATCTGCTGGTTTGCCTTGATGCAGAGCAGGTCGATAGTTGTTGATAGGTCTTGACCTGAGTCACTGACATCCAAGGCAGCTCGTACAACAGTGAATAAGTTTGGTCTCATTCTTCTACAGCACTGCACTCTTAAGGGCCAGAAGGACCTTCCACCCTCAGTCTCCTTCTAGAGCCCAGTTTACCTCTTCAAGTTGAACCGCCAGAAACCCAAGTTCTCCACGGAAGCTCAGCTAGAACAAGTGGCAGTAATCAAAGGGCAAACAGCTCAGAGGCTGGTGCCAAAGCCTTACCAAAATAAAGTGGGGTATTGTGCCCCGGCATAACTAATTGAGAAGGCTATTTAGAGGCATCACAGTGCTGGTATCACAGTGTAGCTGAGGATCCCATATAAACACACAATGTCCTTTCCATGTCTCTGGCCTGACAGTGAGTTTCTTTCCTTGTTGGCCTCATCTCAGTAGTGCCCAAAGTCATGTACTCTTTGCCACTGTTTTGAACAAACGTTCAGATTTACTTGAATAAAGTGTTCTTAACAGATGGTAAGCACACTTAGAAGAATTTCTGTATTGTGATGAATGACTAGTTTCAAAGTCACATACCCAAATACCAATTTGCCTAAATGACTCAACTTTCAAAGAGATTTCCACACTGATTCCCAAACAAATGGGTAAAATGTGAGGAGATTTCTGTCACAATTTTGGAAGGGATGGGAAAATCTGAGCTATATCTCTGCCTCAGGCAATGGACCAGTTGCAGCTGCTGGACCATGGGTGTGTTTGAGCTAGATCACTGGCACATTTTGTAACAGAGAAATGGCTCTCTGTAAGTGTTTCAAGAGATTCCCACCTTTTCCTGCCTCTGGCAGATCATTCTGATCCCAAATAACCTTGCTGGGCCAATCATACAGCGATAAGTGGGACTACAATTAATGCCAGGTCAGAGATTCAGGCTGAACCCCACAGTCCTCTTTTTGTTTGTTTATTTTGGAAAACATGATATGGAGCAGCAATTTTTCTCTTTCTGACTCCTAAGCTAGTCCCAGCTACTGCACACAGATAAAAGAATTGGAATTGACTTGGGCTCCATCTGCTTTTATTTGCTACAGAAGTGACCCTCTGCTTCCACTGAAGTTATGGTCTGGACACCAAATGTTTTATGAACTGTGAGGAGTAATCTAAGAAGTAGGTGAATGTACTCCCATCCTCATTTTCCTCACACTGATTCTTTGGCTAATGCTTATAGAATTATGGGTGTCCTATAAATACTTATTACTGCTGCATAAATGAACCATGAACTATACTATAGCAAATGGTAACATTTATGAAACTGAGTGAGAGAAAGGAACTTCATTCCTTTCTAAAAGTTTAATTTCTTAGAAGTTTGAAAATCCTTAAGAACGATGGAGAGGATTTGCAATGTGAGTAGATTCATAAAACTCTTATTCTAACAGACTAAATTAGCCATGAAAGCAGTATCACAGAACTGAAAAGGCCTTTCTCATCAGAGAGCTGGAGAAATGAACAGCAAACTAATCTGCAGGGTGCAGAAAGTGTGAGATTAGTTTGGCAGAACAGGAAGATTTAATTAAAGACATATACAAACCAAATTGTCAAGCATGTTTTATTCTGCTTTTGAAGCATTTGGAAAAGAGAGCCATTAGCAAACGGCAGGAAAGAATGCATGAGAGCTGCACAATAGCAAGGATTGTCAGTCACTGGCAATGCTGAGGGCTGACTGCTCCTTCAGGGAACTCTGAGACAGGGTGGAGTCAATTTAGGGTACAAAAGGGCAACTGAGGTAAGGGAGCCTAAAAGAATCTTGACAAATTCTTAACCTGAATTTGACACTTATCACTGTCCTTATAGGCACAGCCCATTCCTCTCAAGGCTGAAGAAAAGAACCCACAAGGGCAAGTAGCAGAAGGAAGCAGAACAGCACTTGGATCCAAGCAGAAAAGAGGTCACGGGCTGTATTTCTTGGTTACAGAAATGCAAGCTCATTGGTTTCACCTGAGTCAAGTGCAGTATTTTCACTCTACAGTCAAAGGAACTGATTTATGCCTCTGATAGCACAAAAAATAGCTGTTAATTTGTCCTGGTCTGTAGGATCTGATTGCACAGTGGTTTGCAACCACAATTTTCTGGACACTAATATTACAACTGCTATGATAGCATTTCAATGCCATCCATATGCAGAAGGAGCAATGCTTCATTTTGTGTAGTTTTACTAGTTATAATTTAAATGCTAAATTCAGCAGATCTCCTTCAGTATTACAAGCTCAGCTGTTTCCTAAAAGGAAACAACCATTCCAGCTATAAGACCCTGCCACTGAATGTTCCTTCAAATTTCCCATGGCTAAAGGTGCAAGTGTGTGCCAGTTGAGCTGCATTTCTGTGTGCAGTCCTTCTTGCCTCAGAAAGATTTACTGGTTGTTTAGGAGAAGGAATGGCCCACAGGTCATCAAAATTGTGTCCCTTCCAGACAGCTGATGGACCTAGGTGAAGAACTCCACTGCCAGTTCTTGCATAGTAAGCAGCATGAGGAAGAGCATGTGGGGAGCCTGCTTGTGCAAGATTTTCCTCACTTTGCAGTGAGTCACTAGCTAAGATTACTAATTCAGCTCAAATAGTCCTCCTGATGTCATTCTCTGTCAGGAAGAAAAAAACTATGTAGTTCCTTTATTAGTGAGGAAGGAAAACGCTTGGTGCTTGCCAAGAAATCTTTATGAAGTGAAAAGAGGCTTGTCATTTTTGAAACAAAGTCTTACAGCTATTTGTTTGAGTGGTGAAGAACAACCCACCAGAACAGAAAGCAGAGCATGTAAATGCAATATCCAGAAAACAATGGCTATAGAAAATTAAATAGACTCAGAAAATACCTTAGTCAAGTTCCTCAGTGTGAGCAAAGGACTGAAGAGCATACTGATGGTGAAGTTAGCTGTCTGTGTGATGTGTTGGTGGCTGGTTTCAGAGGTTTTTTTCCTCCCTTTCTGCTCAGGAAGGCAAATTGGATCTGTGCACCTTTTCATTTCCCAAGTGTGTTGATTCCAAGTAATCTTAAGGTGTAAAAGGTTTTGTTTCCACACCGTTGTGTTACCCTGCAGTTACTGCTTTCAGTTGAATAGATCTTACTGGTTTACACCTGGCAGATAAAAATAGGCTGCGTTTTGTCTGTCTGACAGAGTTCTCTTTAAGCTGATGTTAATAGCAGTTGTAAAACGGATGAGTCTGTGTGTACATGCATGAATGTAAATGAGATCAGGGATAATAAATATACAACTAGTTAAAAAAAGCAGGCTTTTAAAAATTGTCTCTGAGAATTTGTACAGTTGATTTACTGTTTGAGAAGATAGAGCACCATGTGTCAAAGAGAGGAAACGTGGAAAGGGAATAAAATGACAGTGTCAGTCTCTAAAAAACTGGCACAGATTGGAAAGAAGAATTCAAGCCAGCCCTGTGAGCATGGTCTGCCCCAAAGGGCATCAGGAAATGCTGCTTTCCTGCAGGGAAAATCCCAGCTACTCTGTTTAGGATTGGAATCATGCCCAAGGGCAAACGGTTTTTGCAAGGCTGCAGGCAGAGTAGGGATTCTTCAGGCTGGGCAGGGAAATACCCACCATGCACTCACAGAAAAACAGATGTTTTGGTGCTCTGTTCATCCTCACCCTCCTCTTCCTGCTCCTTTCATTCATTTGACACAGTCACCTCCAGCCTCAGGCTCATCTCACACACATCAAAACAAAGTCCTGCTCATTGACTTCAGTTTCAGCAGCTTCTCTGGTTTATGTGCTTGAAGACGTTTGAATTTCCTGTCAGTGTGGGTGCTGCCAGAAATTTTCTTAGGCTTTTTTCTAGACTTGTAATTAAGACAGCACAGTGGTTCTTTGTAAAAAGGCTGCTTTTGAGATTCTCCTCAGGCGAACAATAGAAATAGTACAGATGGTGCCCTGCAGATTTTGCTTCTTGCAGTACTCTAGGAATTCAAGACTATGCATTGTCTATATTTGGTTAATTTCTATTTCTTGTTAAAAGTTACACAAAAGCAACAAGTTATAATCATAAAGAGTACAGATATAGGCTTTAAAAAAATTCTAACAGTGTAAAATGCTTTTTCAATTCCATTGTTTCTATTTTTTTCCCCCTCATGAATGTTGCAGGTCAGAACTGGGTCCTTTCTGATCAGAGAGCCTCAACTGAGATATCATACCTTGTGCTACTTCATTTTCTACCATTGGGTAAAGAGATTATTGAGAAGGCCAGAATGACACAAAAAGGTCATTAAAAAATTGGTGATTTCTCCTCATCAATAAGATAAAAGAAAAAAAATCCATGATGCTATTACTACAATGAGAAAAGGAAACCTGCCTGAGGTTTCAGAACAAAACAGGTTCAGATGGTATTCTGAAATGGCTGAAATAGATGGTTAAAGAGAAAAATGAGAGCACTGATAACTATCACAGTTGAAGTCTGTGATTGGATGGAGTAATGTTCTAAAGTAGGACTAGAAAGGACCATACTGTGTAAAGCCAGTGTAGTTCAGAGTTTGCATCTGAACCGAGACTTGGGGCTAATCTTGTCAAAATTTCAAAATCTGTATTGTCAGATTTCATTCAAAAATAAAAACACCGTGGAAAATTTTCAAGTTTATGAGAGTCTTGCCATCCTGAGAAGCAGAAAATCCCTTATAGCTCGTTCTGTTTTGGTCTATATCTCAAAAGAGAGACGTACAAAAAGACTAAACTGGAGCTTTAAGTTCAAGAATTTCTGACCGTGACCCAGGCATATTGTTATGTATGTAAAGAGCATTTAAAATCTGGTATTCTGGACTTGCTTGCTGAAGGAAACAGTGACAACTGTGAAGTCCAGAACCACATCTGGATTTTATCCAAATAAAACTTTTCCTGGCTGGTGTAGATCAAAACATTCTTTGAGGTTAAAAGTGATTATTTCACAAAATACTACATGGGTACAAAAATGTGTATGTTTATTACTAATTATGCATATAAAGAAATAATAACAGACACACAGATATCAATGGCATTTTGTATAGAATATTAATTTCAGACATAATTATGAGAAAAATCAAGCCTATTTTTTACACTGATAAAATATCACCCTTCCTTATGAAGCAGCTTAAAAAAATGCTAACTCCTAGTTCAGAAATGACTTGTAACAGTGAATGAAACATGAGTCACCAGTGAGGAAAATCTAAAAAAATTAACACCAAGCTTCACATGGCTACACAAATATAAGCATTGAGCTGTAATACACACAGCCTGTAATGCTGCTTACAAAGAAACTCTGTTGTTTTCATGTTTTATTTCCCTTAACTTTTGATGTAGGCAGAACAATAACCTCCACACAGCTAGATAATTGCTTTCACCAAAACCTCTGAGCACAATGTCATCCCTTAATGACACTCCACTACTAGTTCATAGATGTTATCATAAAATTAATTTTGTTCCCTAAGAGAACCCTTAATGTTGATTTTGATGACAGTCTTATTGATTGGCTATTGAACTCCTCATTGTGCTGCTTTGAGAAGGTCCTGGCCTGACTATGCAGAGAGCTTTTGCCCTGGGCTAGCTGTCAATCTCCACAACATGGCACCTTGAAAAGGTCAGGGCCACCAAAGGCTGGCCGAGGATGTACTGCCTTTAACTCAGCTGAAAGAGGACTTAATTAGGACAGAAATAATTAATTCACTGAATTTCTTTTCATGGGGTAGCTATCTAGCTGATGATAAGTAAATTCAGGAGATGGGCTGCCTGTTCTTATTCTTCATAGGGATTAACACTGAAATGTCATGGCTCAACAAAAAGCCTCCCACAGCCCAAACCAGCAAGCAAGGAAAGGAAAGAAATGCTGGCAGAGGAGGTGAAGGCAGAAAACGTGTTTTCAGTCACTGGGCCCTATAACCAAACCTCTCCCAGGAGCAGCTCCCTTTTTCTTCAGTAGCAAGTGGCTCTGAAATAGAAATGAAATCAAAGGAATGTGATCTTCAGGGTCAGGCGCAGAGCACAACTACACCGTGAAACAGAGAATGATAGGACCAGCTCTGGGCAAACAGAGGCATCAGGGAATGCACAGAGTGAGCACAGGGCAGCATGGCACGTGCTGAGCTGGTGCTCCTGTGTTCTATCAGTCCAGAGTGCAGAAGACAAACCCTAATTTTGAAAGGCTTTATCAGTGTGGGACATTGATGCCCTAATAGCCTCCTTGCCTGAGCTAGTGTTGAAGCAAGAGCTCCATTTTTTTCTGATGCAGGCATGTTCCCAGGCACAGTGTGGCCTCAGTCTCCTGATGCCTGGCCTCTGCCTCCATGCTGGAAAGCACTGGCTTTCGGTGCCTCAGCAGACAGTGCCATGGTATCACCTCTGCATTTTACCTCACCTACACTGAATATTGATAGTCAAAGACAAATAGCAGAGCAAAACACCCAGATGCTTTTAACTTCAGGACAGTACATGAACAAGACTAAGCTGTCAGTTAAAAGCAATTCTGTGCTTTTAATCTCAGCTCTGTATAGTCCTTGGGATGTTTCCCACATTACAATTGCAATTATTGGCACAAAATTCTCATTCTAGCTATATCCTATCACAAGCTGTTTCACAGAAAACTCTTTATGAGCCTTTGATTGTTAAAGGCAGGGAAAATATTTATTTCTTTGTACATTGGCCCTCAACACTATTTTCCATTAGCCCGTGGGTTGGCTTTCACAGTCTACTGGAAGTTCTTGAACAAGCAGAAGACCATAATCAAATAGTAAGCCAAGCAGAAGCAGTAGTCTACTTGATTATACATACTGATCACTCTCAGTAGCCACTTTTCCATGGATTTAGCTATTTAGCTGAGGTGTATTGCAGGGCTGTTTGGGCTAGAGGAGCAGGTGCAGAAGGCACCTGAGCAGAGGCTGCAGGAGAGGTGCTGAGGCTTGTCCTAGCAGGGGAAGGTGGATCACTCCAGGCAGAAGAAGATTTGCTCCATGCTAGGAAGGAAATAAGGGCTGGTGTGTGGGGGGGCGGGGTGGGGGTGGGGGGGGGTGGGTGGGTTGGTGCAGCAGTGGAAAGGAACATGTCACACATATCCTGTGCCAGGAAGTAATTCCAACCTTCTCCTGGACCAGCAAAGTTGAATTTTTGTGTGTGGTACAGAGACACTTGAGTAATATAACTCATATATAACTCAATATAGAGTAATATAACTGAGTGACAGCAGGCTGAGAGTGAGGTCTAGCTATGAGAGTAGGACAGCTACCCTAGTGTCAGCTTTCCTTTGTTGCTGCTACCAGCATGTTGAAGAAATACATGATAGACATTGGTGTCATTTGTAGGTAAGTGAGATGAGACACAGCTAGAAAGTTATTTTTGTAGCAATCTAAGCAAAAGAGAAAAGGACATGTGCTTCATTGCTTTTCCCTGGTGCGCAGTGGTCATAATGAGAAACACAGGGTTTTTATTCATCCCTGCATTCCTGAATATTGATCTTAATTTCATTCTGTTTGGAGAGAATTCCTCTCTTTGCTATTGTGCTCTTTATTTTCCCCACAAAAATTATAAGATTAATTGAAATCTAAAATTAATATCTGATTGCAATCTAAATTGAATAGAGAGCTACAATTTTCCAGTTTTCAGCAATCAGAAAATGACATGGTTGAGAGAGCTAAATCTAATTGTGAGGGGATTAAAAAAAAATCTTTTCCTGCCTCTGCACTTGCCTTTGTATTCTAATAAGCCCAAACATAGAATGAATTTCTAATAAATAGCTAGAATTTCATGTCTGATTATGAATGCATATTTGTAGGAAGAAATAACCTGGGAAACAACTGGGATTGGAGAAGCATTTCTAAATGATATGTATCTGGTTTCTTCCAGCTGATAACATTTTCAGCATTTCTTGTACCTGTTCGTTTTTAATTAAGTGCAAAACTTCAAACTCTAGCGGCACAAGAGAATGCACTGCTAATCTCGCAGCAGAGCAGTAAAAATGTCAGTAGGTTTGATACTCAGTGCTACAGTGCTCTGTGTAGAAGGTCCAGTGAACTGGGCCTGGGTCTGTTCCAGACAGCAATTTGGTAAATCCTACCCATTTTTAAACACACATGTATTCCTATTAATTTTATGGAAGAAGTGTGCTGGAGAAAATCCATAGGAAGTCCCTCAGTAGTGTGGGCAGTCCTTTTTAAGGAGGAGGAGTCCTTTTTAAGCAGCTGCTGCATTTAGTAAGGTGTGAAAGAAAGACATTCCACAATGACTCCCTTATGTGTGTTCTCCGTTTTGTAGCCTGAACTGGGCAGCATAGTGTTGGTGACAAAGCTTCTCTTGATTTAATTGGTAATAGATGAGTTTAGGTTCTCATCTGAAGTTCTTGGAAGAAGCATTTGTTGGCTTCAGTGGGTAGAATAAGACTGATCCCTCTGTGCTTCAGTAATTTAACTAAGGGGCCTATTTTGGGAGTCTGGTGACTTGATTCTCTCTTTGAGAAACAGCAATTGTTAGATCAGCACCTCTGGAGGTGCCTGAACATGCAGCTAAATAATTTGTCTTCCAGCAATGTCTGGCTTCTTCGTTTGGGATGGCTGGGGCAGCTGTGGGCTTATTCAGGAGCCTTGGTTTGTGGATAGGACTTGAGGCTGCTTGTGGATCTTGTGAGAATCACTTCCTTCCATTGGTATGGGGCCAGCGAGAGCCCAGAGACTCTAGCACTTCCAAAGGGATGTACAGAGTCCTCCTGGAAGAAGCTTTGCTTGATTTCTGAAGGGGGTATAATGAGGTTTACTAAGACCGGTTCTTCATCCGTTTTTCAGCTATAAGGTTGGTAAAAAATGGCACACACATAATCCTAGTACCAAAGAAAATTGTCACATTCTTGTCATCTGTATGCAAAATTGCTGGCTCTTATTTTGCAATATTATAAACTAATTATTCAATTAGATCTTTATAAATACTCTTGGGATGCTGTCTGCATCAGATTAGCTTCTCGTTTCATGCAGATTACAAAGACACACAACTACTTGCCAGTGGAGGTGGAAAGTACTGTCAGTAGTTTCTTTGCCGATCAAGTGTGCTGGTGGTCACAGACTCTGTCCTGCCCTGGCTGTGGTTCCATAGAACTCTAAATTGGCTTTTTTAGACAAAGGTCACATTGTGGTATCAATTACTAGCTACTACCTGGAAAATTTAATTTCATGCCCTGTAGTTGGTCTGCTTTCTTCTTTGCTATGATTGGCAACTGTTTCCCTGCTGTTAACTAGAATAGCTCATTTACGTTAAGTGATTAAAATCCAGAAGCTAACTGATTTGGAAGGACAGCTTTAGGTTGCTAGCATAACCCAGCAAGCTCTTGCATAAATGCGTTCAGATGAATAAAACAAAAGCTTCTTCTTGCCTTTTACAAAGCCTCTTAAGAAACTGCGTTGTTTGTGATTTGTGTCGCGTCAATCTGTTCCTTGTCCAGTAGATATTTAGTTGATGCACTTATGAAAACCAGAGTGAGCTAAGAGGTGTCTAATTTTAGATAATAAATTATCATGGTCTTGTTAGTATTACTTATTTTTTAACCTAAAAAATTTGCTTGAAGATCATAAAATCTTTTACATCTTTTAGAAGGCTCTGAGGAGCTTCTTAAATGCCTGGTTTGCAATATAACACATATCAGTGCTATTTCTATGCTCCAGAAAGCTGGGTTTTCATTTATTCTCAGGAATTGTTTCCTTCCCAAAGGATATATTATGTAATTTGAGGTGGAACAGCTAATCAAAATAAAGGGATATTTCTGCTCTAAAATTATTTATGTAATATACAAAGTGAGAGGTTGAATTGGGCTCTGGGCAACCTAGTCTAGTAAAAGGAGTCCCCGCTCATGGCAGAGAGTTCGAAACAAGGTGGTCCTTTATGGTCCCATTCAACACAAACCATGAACCATCATAGAACTATGATTTTATGAATCTGATCCTTCTCATGTGTCGTGAAGAACATGATTTACCCTTCTACCTACATGTTTACTCAAGGTAAGAGGACTCTTTTAGCTTCATAAGAACAAGAATTCTAAAGAAAAGACCTATGAGGACTACAAGGAATTCTTAACTATTATTTAGGTGAAGAAAGGCTTATTGATTTTGTTACTGTGACAGTAGAGTTTTGCTAGGCCAAGTACTCCAGGACTTTCACAGTTCAGATTAAAAAGAATTCAAACTACTATCACTTGGTGACTGGAATGACAGCTGTCAGCCTGCAGGTGCATTGCAGAGGCCTTTCTTGATGGACATTTTGGCATAATATGAAACAACTCAACATTATTTAAAAATTATTTATAACAGGTTCAAACATGCATGTGGTGGGGGAGGATCAGAAGAATTTAAGGCAGCAAGTTGGAATTTGGCTGGCTAAAAGATACAGGGCACCAAGTTCTAGAACTCAGTGTATCTTTACCAGCATCCAAGAGGTTATTCTTTTTTTTGAATTCAGATCAAATTGTCTGATCACTTCCCATGCATTTTTAAGCCTTTTTTTGCCTCTAATACTGTCGGAGTTGTCACTGTTCCACTACAGGTTAAAGTTTACTAAGTAAGGGTAGGTATGGACAGTACAGAGGTCTGCTCATCATTAAAACGCTTTGAGAAGGTTTGGGAGACCCAAATAAAATTTCTTTTAAAGTAATTCTCAGTACAAAGTACTACAGACATACACATTATTTCTTTTCTTAGAAGTGTGTTGTTCCCAAGGGTAATCCAATTGCTAGCACCACTAACTAGTGAAGTTATCCACTGCCATGTTGGAGGCTAGTGATGATCACCTTCCTCTTCGGAACACCCTTAGAACTACCTAAACTGCACAGTGACAGTGTGCAGGACTGAGATACATTCATTGCCTCAAAAAATAAGAGTGAAAAATGGTATCATTTAAGTTCTCAAAGTGCATTTAGCTTTTAAATCCTTGGTGCAGCATGTGCCATGTCTCATTACAGATGTAAAGAAACAGACACTTTTTGTTTTCTCTGTAGGATGAAATGATATTGGCTATCATGTGTGAACTGATACTTTTGGAATACTCTGTTTCTGTAGCATTTTATAAATATCACCAAATCAAATGCCAGCAAACATACAAGCAGCTGCCAATCAATCCTTGTATATTTTTGTATCTTAATTTTGGTACTG
The DNA here is from genome assembly GCA_039654755.1 of Calcarius lapponicus. Lineage (NCBI taxonomy): Eukaryota > Metazoa > Chordata > Aves > Passeriformes > Fringillidae > Calcarius > Calcarius lapponicus. The sequence goes on along the minus strand of CM077481.1, from coordinate 25,880,964 downwards.
ATTGATGAAGAAACTTCCAACCAAGTTTTAGCAGTGAGATTCTTTCTTTTTGAAAGAATCAAAAGGTGAACTATAAATTCAGTACTTTGCCTTTGTTGAGAATTTCTAGTATTATAAATCCAACTCCATATCCTTCAGAGTTCTTTGGTTATTTGTCTAAGGAGGGATCTCCACTGGCCTGGAGAGGATTTAAGCACTGGATAGGAAGTAAGTACCCAATTGCCTTTTGTGTCTTTGTAAAGGTTTCCCACTGATGCCTATGATGAAAAGAATTGAAATAGCAGGCCTTACTGCATGCAGTCCGTAAGGATACTCTAGGCACTGTCCATATTTTTTGACATCCTGATAAGTTTTTCATGAGGAAAAGGAATTCTTGAACTGCAAATCCTAAATACTAAGAGGACACCAAGGATTGTACTAATTTCCCGTGGGAGGCAGTACAATAATTTAAAAATTACTTTTAATTCTATTTTTTTTCCAGTACTTCTTTCACCCTGTATTTCTGTCCCTTCTTTCTAGTTGGAAGTCAAGATCCACAGCTGGAGGAAATAAAATGTCCACATTGTAATGTTTTAAAATTGGCATGGTTCAAATTCAGCTCAGAACTAACAGAGCTCTCTGCAGAAGGTCTTGAACCTCTTGTTTTGTTCATCTGTGTCTTGTATAACAAAAAGAACATAAACAGCTGCCCTATTGAAAAAAAAATAAAATTCACCACTTAGATTTTTCCCTGCACTCAGGAGCTAGTGCTCATTCTAGCTTGGTAATGAAAGGCAATTCTAGCCCCTCAGCATACATTATCAAGTAGCTTCAGGTTGTCCTTAATCACCTGATTACTTTTCTCTTTCAAAGTTTAGATTAAATGATTTAACAGTGCTCATGTGATTTCCCCATAAAGACTGTGAAGTTGGTAGCCATGTTCTGTAGGTTAAGACACACCAGAAGGGGAAAGCTGAGAATACTTGTTCCACTGCAGCAATAACAGCAAACTTCCTTCTCTCCCTGCTTTCCCCTGCCATTTGACAAACCCTCTTCTCCCAGACCACATATCCATATGGTAGAAGTTATAAAACATAAAGGCCTCTGTCACTAAAGCAATCCCAATAAAAAAGCCAAGGTAGAAGCCTTCACAAGGCTTAACCTTCATTTACATCTCATCCCTGGAGTGTTTAGCTCTGCAGTTTTTAAACACTGCTCATATCCCCCATAAAAAATGTTTCCTATTTAAAATAGTAAAAGATTTACTACATGAACATCCTTTTCCCACTCTGCTGGATTACACTTCTCCAGGGACAAAACACCAACCAGGCAGGGTAAAACACCTGCCTTATTAATACCGTTAATCATGAAACAACAATGAGGAGCCTGACATGCAAAAGCCTGGCCCCTCTTTGAAGTCAAAAGAGTTTCTGCTCAGCCAAACAGACCTCAGCTAGGAGTAACAGGTGCCTTTCCCCACAAATGATGCTGTTCTGCCTCAGGATAGCACAAGAATCCAGAGGGCTGCACTGCTCAGAGAGCCAGTGTCCATTTCCACGCCATCACCAGCTCTGAGGAGGTCCCAAGAGCTCTTTCTGATGGGGCAATACGTGCTCATCCTCCCAGCCCAGGCAGTCTGAATTAAAGAGCATCCCGCAATCACACATCCTCTTCTTAGGCAGGGCAGCAGCCTTCCTTGGGCTGCCATAGTGGCATGGCTGGCTTGCTCTGTTAAGGCCAGACCATAAGTCTGGTCTGCACTAAACCTGTCTAAGCATGTCCTGTGTCTGCTTCAGGGAGTATTTGGGTCCAGACAGCATTTTCCTCTATCATGGGCTCTCCCTGTTTCTGGTACATGATGGAGTTAAATATTCCAGTGCCTAGGATGCCCAGATGGCTTATATGGCACAAATCTTTGCCCCACGATGACTGCAGAGAAAGCCAGATCATTATATTTCCAAAGTATTCTAACTTGGGTGAGAATATCCTAAGCACTACTGGAAGTAAAAATTATGCCCTTGTGTATCTGAAGGAGCTAGAGTCCTGTGGAGAGTGTTTGCAGCAGCTTTACCTTAATCCAGGTCTAAGCAAAAAGAGGGACCTCCAAAACTATCAGGAGGTACTGTAGAAAATCTGTGGTTTCAGAGATTGGCATGAAAATTTGTTCCTACTGAGGCTTACTCACTACTGCTTTAAAAGACTAGCGTCCACTAAAAATAGATTCTAATGATCCTGCACCTTTTTACTTTGTATCAACAATTATACTGTTCAGTCTTCAAAATCCTTTGGGTATCTGACATGATTCAGTAAAAATCTAGCTGTATTTGCAGGCTTATTTTGAAAACACTCAGCATTGAAGCTCACCAGTACATCTATAATCTCCCCCCCCCCCTTTCTGATTCCCCCTCTTACTGTAGTCAGCTTCTGCTATTTCTGTACTGCAGTAGCATTTGCTGACATTTCCATGGGGATGTCATATATTAGGTAGCACTCCAGGCTTTGGTTAGCAATACATGGTACATCTTGAAGCAGTTAAATTCCTCATGCCATTTTGAAGTTAAAACACTGTTTCATTTAAAAGCTGGACTCCTGGCTGGTAACTTGTCTGGAATAAGTGGGTGGCAGGTCAGTGCAATTTGAAGTAGCTAGGACAGAGAAGGAAACCATGAAAAATGGAGCAATTACATTGCAGGTCAAGGTTTGTTATTGGGTGGCATGCTTTCAATTTGGCACTGAAGCATGGCAACAAGTCTAGTAGGCATGTTCAGGCATTTTTGTTATCTGCCATTTGTAAGCAATATTTGAGGAGGGGAAAGGGGGAACATTTAGGAGTCCCATACACTATCTTGAAGGCTTTGCCTATGACAGAGGCTTTTTTTTTTGGTATTTTTTTCCCAAGGAAATCATTGTTAACCTAAAATTTAGAATAAAAGGATCCACATGCAGCTTTGCAAACTGTGAACTGTTTGCCAAGTTGTAGATCAAAGGTGCTTGAAAGGATTGATACAATTTTTTTTTTAAATAAAAAGTGCACATCTGGCCTGAGAATTGGTCTGCCAAGTTTCAGCCTAATGAACTTTGAAATCAGCCTCCTACCAGCAATTCTCCAGACCTAGATTTCTTATAGAGTATCTGGACAATTTTTATAGCCAGAAAGTACTCGTATAATGACTATGTTCTCTGCTGGCAACTAATTGACAGACTCCTGATAGAGTGTTGTTTCAAGCAAACAAAATTGGTTTTAATTTGTCCCCCATCATTTATCAACTGGCATGTGAAGCCTGGATGTTAAACTTTTATTGCATCAGAACAAATTAAAATAGCCCTAAGTCCAGCAGTGGAACGCACATCAACAACAAACTGTTTATGCAGCACAGCTCTTCACTTTTTTTTTTTCTTCCATTCCTTTTTCTCTATTATGAAGACTCAAAGTTGGTTGGAAACCTCAAAGCTTTTCCTGAAGCTGGCGTTTGTTGGAAACACCCTTTTGTTCTGCACCTTCCTGATTGCCAGATGGGAGGAACTCTTGAAAGTTTAAAAGTAACAAAAAATCCTTGCTTATGCTCAGCCCAGAGAGTTGTAGCCCATAGAGCCAGAAGCTCATGCAGAAAGAAGTATTTCCTGCCATAACTAAAATAAGAAGCATATTTTTCCCAAATAAACCCATTTTTGAAAAATCCTTAACCATTTGAATCTCTTCATGACACTAGGTTTCATTATTGACAATGATAATGACATTGGATGAAAAACTGAGGGCACTAGCTTTCCAAGCTGACCCTTGCAAAAGCCCAACCAGAAAGGGGGCATTTAAGTTCACAAAATTTCCTTGCCCCCAGGCAGGTGAATATGTACATCTCCAATAATCCTTTTGGCAAATGCCCCTTCTGCGGACCAGCAAAGCTCTTTTGTAAGTGCTTTATCTCAAATCCTCTTATCTGAGCTCTGGCAGACTTCAAGAGAGAAGGTAATTAATTAACCCTCAGCACCATTTGTTTGGGTCCAGAAGAGTGATAGCATGCACAGAATCTCTACTATTAAATTACTTTTCTTATTGCTTCTCCACCATTATTAAGGCTAGAAATGTCTTCCTCATGGCTCGTTTGATACTAAAACTCCAGGTAGTCCTAGCAAGTAATATTTCTGAATTTATGGAAGTTAAAATTATCCTGGTTCAACTTAGAGACACTGCTCTAGACAAGCTGACAAGCACTTATGACACCTTTGATTGTATTTTCCAGATTTCCACTGATTTTTAAGAGAAGCACCCCTCAATCAAACCGCCTGATGGATCCCAAGTGCAGATCTCTGTACCTGGAGACATCAGTGCAAGCAATATGGACCCAGAGATTCCCACATAATGTCAGTGGTACAGTACATGGTCCTGATGTTGATGGACAGGATCAATCTCTGGGTGATTCCTTGAGCACATCCACCCTCCTCAGAGTGACAAGACTGTAGTAACTCTCTGAGCTCTCTGAGGAGCTCTCTGAGATTTCCACCTTATCCTCTCTTGGTAGACTTTATGTCTTAGAATTAGAATATAAGCAGTCACAGACAGAAGGATTGGAGAATGAGCTAATCCTGTGTTCTCTTAGAAGCACAGTGCATTGAGTTCATACACTTTGTTTCTGCAAATTATTAAGAGCTTTTTGATGCTGAGCATATGCAAGAAAGAAGCTGGGAAGAAGTAGTGTATAAGAAAATAAAGTATAGCCTCTTGTTATGTGAAAGGCGAGCACGTCTTTTGCATTTTACAGCCACAGCCTTTGCAAAGAGCTGAGCATCTAAATGGGTAACAGACTTTCACACTGGCACTACTATATATTCTGGCTAGAGACATCTAGCCAGATGGCAGAGGCAGTGGCTCAACCACCTGAAATCTCTCAGAAGACAGAATACTTGGGGAATTTCAATCAGATCCCATTTGAAAAATCATCAGCTGCTTCCCCAGTGATCCAGAATTGTTGCCCCCAGGGGCACAATGCAAACTTTGCAAAGTCTCTCTTTTGCAGTGTAGACATTGAAAAAAAAATCAGTAATACTGTTTCCACCTTTTGGGTTTTTTTGACCCAAAAGAAGAAAGGAAGATAAAAGGAGGGCAGGCTAGAAAAGGTTTCCAAAACCTGTTATGGCTATACTGTTCTGACTACACTAAAGAATTTATTATATTGATTTCCAGACTTCAAAAGGTTTCAACCAAACTGATTGAATTAAACAGATACTGTAACTTAAGCCAGTGACATGCTTGTACAAATAACTTTTGTTAATAGATTTTTTCTTTTCTGAAATGCTGTTGCCCTGATTGAGAATTTGAACACTCCAGTTCTAGCCTCCACATCTTAAAATGTTGTTCTTGCACAACAATGCAGCAGCAGGCTATGGTCAGAATAATTTAAGCCCTTTACTTCTCTTTTCAGACAGTTATTAAAAATAAAAACATTTTGCTCCTTTTTTCAAAGTTATAAAGTTATGTGGGCACCATATGACCAGACGAATGTGAAAAGGAAAAAGAGAATGAAAAGCTCTTTGAAAAAGAGAAAGAATATAGTATTGCTGCAGGCACATCCAACTGAGAAGAACTAACCTATTATTGTCAGACAGTAGCATTTCCTCCTTTATGTACTGGTGCTCCCTGTGCTGAATGGTAAACTCTGTACTTTGCTGTCACTGAATATTGCTAACTGTAAGACATTCCTGGACTCACATCAGGTATAAAATCTTCCTAGTTCTAACAACATCTTCCTTGTTCTAACAGATGTGCAAGAATGGATTCCTTTCAGAATCATTCACTCAATAGAGTTTACATTTATATTACAGAGATATACCTACAGATATTGCAATAAGAATCACAGGAACTTGGAGGACCATATCTTTCTATGTATTGAAGAGTATAACCTCCAGTGTCAGTTGAATCTGCATCCCATTGAGCTCACAGGTATACCAAATACCTGTGAAATTTCCTCAAAGAACTTACTGTTACCCAACAGTTAAGAGAGGCACATCCTCTGTAGGTGCAGACTACAGAGAAATAGAGCAACGATAATCTGAAAATCTGACTACATGATTTTTCTCAATGTTATGAAAGAGAATGATAGCAAAATGAGGGCTGTCAAGAGTGGTTATCATTTCTGGAAACACTTATGAACAGCTGTAGCAAGCAGCAATAACATATTCATCAAGGGAAAACTGATCCTACCTTTCAAAGAATATTATATCTGAATGCACTGAAATCCAGCATCTGCAACAACTGTGACAATAATTTTCCAACTGGTGCTGAACTAGTTCATGTCCACAGAGCACTGTCCTGCTTAAAATCTCCTCATTTAAACATCTACTCAGGATCACTCTTGAGGATGGAAACCAGTATATGCAAAAAGAGTCTGGAGTGATCTCTCATTCTTCTAGTCCTCGCCTTCCCAGTCCTCACTCACAACTGGGTTATTAGCATCCTTTTTGCTGTGTTATGTTTAATCCAGACTGGAAGGCACAGGCCTGACCTTTTTAAAAATTATTTTTAAAGCAACAAACACACTTCTGGCTTTTTATTAGGAACAATTAGATAACTGCACAAACTGACTATTTGGCCTTTTAAAGCATAACAAAAGATTTCCAGTTGCAAGTATGCCATTTGCATGTAGGCAGTCTCTTAGCTGCACTGCTGCTGATACAAGCCTTAATATTTACTGTGACACTGTCTGACAGCAGAAGACATTATTAATTCTTTGCAGGCCTTTATAAAGAATTGCACCAGCCTGCATTGGAGACACAGACCTCCCTTATCAAAATTATTAAGGCTCTGGACTTCCCTGACTCAGGGCTGACTCTACAGGAGTGTTTTCCACCCCCTGCTAGTAAGAATCTCCATTTTCCTGGTGTGGAGAGGAGGGAAGTAGACTTCCAGTGCCTTCTCTCATTACTTTGGGAGCCTGGGACAATGGCACATCTCAGCTTTATCTTCCCTATCGTACAGAGCACAGAGTCACTCCTCCATGTTTCAGACGTCTTTGAAAAAGCTGGTGGGGCAGGAGTGTTTTGCTATTCTGCAAGGATGCACATGGCATTGGCCATACCTGCCTCAGAAAATTCCACATTGTGTATATAAAATGAGCATTTCCGAAGATGAACTCCCCATAAATATCTGGAAAATGTCACCATCAACTTACAGTTAAGTCAAGACATGAACCTTGGCTGACCTATTTGTGTAGTTCCCTCTAATCCCTCACTTCCTCACAAAACTGGGTGAATGGTCTGAGAAATTCATGGACCTCTCGGTAAATCATAAATCCACAGGGTTTTTAGTTTGGAGGATTTGAGGAACAGATTTCAGGAAGTAGTGAGGAATAATGATGCTCTGGGGTATTTTATAATTTTCCATTCCAAGAGTTTATATATGTTGTCTGTGACTTCCTCAGGTGATTTGAAGAAAGGAACTGAACTATCTCAGTATTTAATTTTTGAGTGATATTAATCAAATTTGTATTTTAAATAGTTACAGATAAATTTTAGATAGCGCTCCATAATGTGAGAATTGCCATATCTCCAATAAAGAAACAAAGTCAGACCTGATTTAGATATAGTCTGGCAGGAATATATTCTTGACAGCAGCATTAATATACTATTTCATTTTGTCTTCTAGTGTATTACTTTCTGGACTTTCAAGATGCAAATGGCTGGTCTGATTCAGAGTGTGTGTGTGAAATTCAGAAAGATATGCAAGGTTATATGTAAGGGTACATGCTGTGACATCGTAAGAAATGTTCATACATTTAGCTCATAGTTTTCTTCTGTTTGCTGCTTCCCAGGGCTCCAGGGCCTCTGGTTGTTAAAGTACTCAACTAAAGAGCTTTGAAGGGTAATGTGCTGTGGCACTTTTGGGCATGTATTTGATCAAAACAGACAAAACAAAGAGAGTGTGAGACCATACCTTTTGAAAAGTTATTTGGACAAGAAGAGCAGGATGATACAGTGAGTCTGAGGTAGCTTCAAATTAACAGGTTTGAAATTGATAATAGCCTTATCCTGGCAGCTCAGAGCTCAGTGAATAGTAGTGTATTCTGCTAAAGTGCAATCAAGATGCATATTACTAATCTGAAATTGTATTCACTTTCCAAACATATCTCTGAATTATTTGCATCTGATTCAGTCAGATTTTTTCATCTGCCACCTTCTAGAGAGCAGGGTCTTTCAGTGCAATGGCAATGCCGTGGAAGGGCTTCTTCCTTCAGCATTCACAGCATATTAGAAAGGATCTTCTGCAACATTTCATCCTTGCACCAGGGCAGAATTATTTCTGAGGAACAGCAGCTGGGATGTCCTGCCAAAATCGCACATCTGTGGAGCTAGAATTGTCTGGGACCTCCTCTAGGGCTCAGGAGAGGGTTAAACATACAATAAATGATGTGGAGAATAACAGATAGATGACAACTGACTACAGAAACACAAAGGGATGTGCTAAAGGACTATCTATCATGCTTGTCATTTTATGAGGTTATAACAAAGAGAGATAGATTTAAGATTCAGTTGGGAAAATCTGTCATTATTACTGGCCTGCATCTACAAATCTCAATGGCTAGTGTTAAGCTCCTACATCTACTTTCAAGTATTTAAAGAAAAATCGTTCAAGTTTTCAGAGGTGGTGAAAAGTTGCCTTCCCACTCCTCCTTTCCTGCTGCAGAAAGCACAAATCCCCCTAATGAGAAAACTTTCAAACCTATGAAAATTTTAATCTCCTACAGACATTTCTCCCCTTTACTTTGGTAATGGGCTTCTTGCTCTGTCAACATTGTCTCACTAAAGGAATTGGAGTCCTTTTTAAACACACAGGCCAAATATTTTCTTGGAAGGCTCTCACTTGTTTCTGCAGTGTGCTCTGAAGCAGGAGCATCGGCAGGTGGTGACATGACCATCTCTGCTCTGCTGTTAAATTGCAGTGTGAGGCACACAAAAACCAAGGGCTGTAAAACTCCCTGCTTCATAAAGTCATATCCTGCAACCATGTGTGTACAATCAATATGTGCTGCCAGATTGTTAGGAATACTAAGCAAATGCAGAAGAAAGTTGGATTCTGGACCCAGCTAGGGGGTAAGATCTACGGGTGAATTAAAAAAAAGGAAATTATGAGGTTAAAAAACCCCACAAAAGTAGGTCCGGTGTTTTTGTCTGATGTAAACACTGCTGGATGGTTTTGAGCTGGTAGGCCTCTGAATAAAGAGCTGCCCTTTTTTTGCAAAAGGTGAATAAATCTTCTCCTCAGGCTGCATCCTGCAGAGGTGGCATGGCAACCTGTTGGGTATGTGCTCAGACATGAGGTAAAACCACTTCTTTATTGAAAGACCACCCACCTTGTTCTGTCAATACACAGCCTGAATCCAGGTTATGTGTGGAGAAGTTTGCACCACCAGCCAGTAAAAGTGATGAGGTTTATTTGTTGCAGAAGCTATGAGACAGAGTTATTGACAGAGATGGTAAGCAAGAGGGCACAGCTTTCTTCTGCTGGGGTGGACAGTCCCACTCTAACAAATAACACCTCTGACCTTTCCATTTCTTCTAACCCTTAGAGAGGCACCCATCTTTACCTGATGGCCTTCGGGTGTAGGTGCCAAGGATTCTTGTGGTGCTCCCTATCCTTTGCTTGTGTTTGCCTGTACCTGAGACATCACAACCCTCATTCAAGTCGATACTTAGGAAATGGCAGAGACCATTTCCCTTTCCCACCCTGAGGCTGAACTCCAAACCCTGTGGCTCACCTCTGCCTGGGGTGCAGGCTGCCCTAGGGTGGGTGGGAGCAGCTCTTGGAATGGGAGATGGCCATGGGTCGAGGTCTCAAGCAAGAAGTCAAGAACGAGACCCAAGTTGCACAGTCATGGTGGTTGCTGGAAAAACTGCCTAAAGAAAAATCCCGACAAACAACTCTCTTCTCCAGTGTAAATCCAGTTGCTTTCAACTTTTCCAGTTGCCTGCATGTGGTGCCTGTCCTTCCTTCATGCTGTTCTAAATGTTCTCCACAGCCACTGCCCTGCTGGGATCAGAGGTGAAGCACCACTGCCCAAATGCAATGCAATACAATAAGAGCTGGCAGTCCCAGGGAGGTGACATTTCCTTTCCTCCCTGGATCCCTCATTTGCACTTCTTCTCAACCGCATCTGCATCACCTTGCTGCCTCTGCTCTTCCTTTTGGAGAGGACCTGCAAGGGAGTGCACCCTGTGCCCCAAGCCACACCTTGCTGGCAGTGTGCACATGTGGAAAAAATACTGGATGTTGGGAACTCATTAAACTGGGCTTAAATTCCTTGTTCTGCTTCCCACAGGACTCTGGATAGCAACAGTCTGAAGGCTTTTATGACCTTGAAGGTACTCATTTGTGCTGAGTAAAATGCCTGGCTAAAGACTATTGGATCACCAGGAAACTATCAGCCACTTTGGGGGCTGAAATTTCGTTTAAAAACCAGTTTTTAAGGCTGTGCTTCAGCTCCTTTTACCAGGACAATTGCAGCAATGGTTGTAAAATGCTCATATGCTCTGTTATGACAGAGACATAAATGGAGAAGCCTAGCCTTTTTTAGGAAGCTTTCTTAAAAAAACTTCTACAAGCTGACTTTCCTTGGTTTTAAAGGGCCAGTTTGCATGAAGAATTATACCAAAAAGATCTGGAGTGAGGCCCCAGATCCCAAACTTGCCATGCTTCTGCAGGTCCCATGCCCAAAACAAATGAGCCAAACAATGGACAAGGAGTGTTGTCTCCAGCCATCTGACCATCTATCACTTCTCCCAGAACCAGACATAGAAGAGAGGTGCCTCTGTGCCAAGGGATTTCCTACCTCACCTATTGGGATTTAGTCCATAATCTGCTGGCAAAAACATGTCTGTCCATGCAGAGTGCAATAGCCTGCCTCTCTCGGCAGCTGCTGCCAGGAGCCAGGGATGATGATCAAAGCAATCTGCATGAACTCAAACACATGAAAAACTGCATGCCTTGAGTGATTCCTGACTTTAGGGAATTTTCTCTGTAGACCTGATGTTTACCACTTAGTAGACAGGTACAAGGAATATATTTTTGATAAATGTGGAGTGTTGCAATGACTTTATGTAATAAACAACTGTAGAAGCAATTTTGCTTGTAGAATCAAACCATCATTTGTTGTTAATAATCACATTTTTATTAAAGAAATAATTATCTAGTTTTAGAATCCTGTTCTCTTTAGCTGTTCACTTTACTAGTAACTGATTTAAATAAGGGTGCTATAAAAAGAAATTGTGATTAGAGAGATGAATATGGACACAGGAAAGAAAGGAAATATATACCTATTTCAGTCTCAAAGTATTAAATGTACTATTTTAAGCAACATATTTACTACAAGCAGAAGGACAAGCAAATGTTTATTGCTTCTATCAGCACTAATGCAGAGTCCCTTTGGTTATTTCTTTAATCCAAACAGCTTCCTGGTAGATCCAAGATGTGAGGCCTTTCTGTAATGACTTGGCAAGAGAAAGGGTCCAGAACTTCTCTGCAAACACAATTAAGCTGCCAAGACAAGTCCTGTATTTGAATTAAAACTATAAATCTTTCATCTGCACCTACTCTACATCAAATAGCAGGAAAAGAGGCCCTCCCATCTAACAGTCTTAATTACCAGAGCACTGCAGCCTTTGAGCATGACAGAGCCAATGATAGCTGACCTTGTGCTCCAGCCCCAGAGTGGGATCAGTGTGATGAATGGGAAACCCTGCTTGAAATATCACAGCAAAGGCAACAGCCTCAGATGGCAAATTAAGTGCCTAGCACACTGTTCGGGCTGCACAAATATATAATAATACCCTTTGCTTTGATCTGTTTATACTGGAATGAGCAGTATGTTGAAGGCTTCAGTGTAAACACATCAAACTTTGTCTAGTAATGACCAGCCCCTGACACCTCCTTTCCCACACAAATGCGTGGTGGGATGATGGCTTTTCCCTTCTCAAATGCCACTTACAGTACTGTTGTGCTTGGAGCAGGAGAGATAAGCGCTGTGGGTTTGTTTGGGGTTGTCTCTAATACTCCCACATAATTGCCCATGGCCAGTAGTAACTAAAATAACTGTGGGCCTCCAGAGAGAACAGGACTTATGAGGCTTCATTTTCCTTTTCATAGTATCCAGGTAGCAGGTGAATCAAATAATGTGACAGCTGAGTGTTTGGTTGCCTTAGAGCAGCTGTTCCCACACTGCACAGTGTGGGTGTTGAGCAGCCCTCAAGATCCTCAGTGGTGTTTTCTCTTCAATTTTGAATGATTTTTTGGTCAAGTGTTGTAACAAGGAGGGATGATGGTCCATGAACTATGCTTACAGTATTTTATTGGCCCAAAACTAGGCAAATGAATTTTCTGGTGTTGTCTCTGAAACAACTACTTAGGATAGGTTGCTCCACTTTCTGGTGTACTGATGTTTCTGAGACATTTCTCAAACTCTTTTTTCTAATTGCTATATTGACTGCTAAACATTTCCTTTCTGGTCTTACTTCTATTTAATTTTTTTAAGGTTTCACAGGATATTCCTTCCACGAAGGGGTCTTGCTAGTGCAGTTATCAAATCTGTCATGCAGAAAATACCTTGTCTGACTAGCAGTATCAGTTATGAAGGAGGAGAGCTCATATGAGGTATAGTATTTCAAACAGAGAGTATAAAATGTTTTAATTGAAAAGATAAGAATACTCCTTCCTTTTTCCTTTTGTTTTCTGGGGGAAAAAAAGCAACCTTAAAAAGAAGGTAACATTAATTTGTATGCTTAAGAAAGCTACAAAAATCTGCTTGTGAAAAAGTTTTGTAGCAGATATTTTACACTGGTCGGGAATTTTTCAAACTATATTTTCCAGAGGAAAGGCCAAAGTGTGAAAATAAATTTTTTTAGCACGCAATATGTTTATGCATGTAAATAATTTACACTTACAATCTTATTGTACTAGATTTCTATTATAAATATAATACATTATCTTGTACCATATACATATGCGTCGGTATATATATACATACACGTGCTTTTCTTTTTTTCATTTGTCTTTGTTACATTTCACAAAGAAATCCATCTGCATTTAGTTTTATGCATGGTACTTATTGTGCTTGCTACAAAAGCATTTGAAATTCACAATAAAAGCACATTAAACCAATCAGGAAAACAAAGAATATGAACCCTGTAGAAAATTTATTGGAGGCAAATTTTGAGTCTGCAAGCCTGTCAGATTATACCCACAGGCATTACCCCCATGTAAAAGGGAACTATCCAGCATAAAAGCAGACAGGAACAACAACAAAAAAATGGTGACAGAGAAGTTTGTACTGTCAGATCTGCATCCTTCACATATTTCACAGGAGGTATTCTCTTCACCTGTTACGAGTTTAGGCAGTGGTGGATACAGGGTTGTTGGCTGCTCCAGGGATGTCCTGGGGGAGGCATCTCCTGATGGATGCTGCTTGCCTACAGCCAGAGGTTAAAAGTGCAGGAGAGACTGTGAGAATCAAAGGATATAGCCAGGCCTATTTGCTTTGAGGAAAAACGATGTGACTGTTTTAGGGTTTCCCTTCCAGTGCAATTAGTGGAGCTGCTTCATTAGCAGAAGTGTGTGGTGGGAATACAACGACCCTGGTGGGAACACAGCCTTCCTGAATGCCTGGGAGGCCTGCCACTAGCTTTATCACAGGCTGAATTTCACCTCATGAGCTTGTAGTCTCCTGATACAGAACATGAATAATAAGGATGGGAACGGAGTATACATAATGACATATTGCCGAAAAGGGGCAGAATTTTATTAAAAGCAATCCACTTTTGGCAGGAGAAGAGTTACCATGGAATTTAAAACAGGAAGTTGTGTAATTAACTGCACATTTCAGGGCAATATTATGCTAAATACAATAAAATACAGCATGAAATAAATGGCCCAGATTTTCAGGATATAAATGGGTGGAAACCCAATTTGCTCTATAGCCTCAATGGAAAAAGGTGCCTTCAGATTATCTCAAATGCTATATGCTCTGTCCATGCAGCATTTGCAGAAAATAAAACTTGCCCTGCTAGGCACAGCTTCACTTTCATCTGTACTGTGAAGGACATATTTTATTTTGTCTTTTTTTAGACTTTACTAAGTATTTTAGATTTAAGGACTGAAACAGAAGAGTAACTCTAAAAACAACGGACAAAGATATCCTTAGAGAGAATGAGCACTACTCTGACACTGTTTAAACATGATCTGTCATCTCTTAAACTCTGTACATGGACATGTTTTTGCTTGCACTTCCTGTCCACACTGCTTCTGTACAGAGTTAGCAGGGTCCACATGTTGTGTGAACATGATCAACATTGTTTGTATGTGTTAAATAATATCCCCTGTGTACACAAAGGGTTACTACATTGAAATGGAACTGTCTGGGGAGATCATGCCCAAAACTGCGTCCACTCAGTTATGAAGAGAGTTGAGATACCACAGTCAGCCCCCGTGGAACTTTTGTGCGTTATATTTACTCAGGACTGCTTTGATGAAAGGTACACTAGGAATATTTCTACGCATATGAATATGCATGTGTCTGTATTTGCAAATATTTGGATCTATCATGGATATAAATAATCTTGCATTATGTACATTTTGTAAGGATGAAAGTTACTTTATGTTCTCCAACATAAAGGAAATTTCTCTCCCAACTGTAACACTAAACTTACTAATGTGTTTTGCACAGTATACAAAATTCCTTCACACAGATTGCTGGTGAGCTGCCATCCTTGCTTTCTGTTTGCCTTAGGGAAAAATTACTCTTATAGCTGTAATTATTAGAGGTTATAATTGCTCCATAGGGTATGAAAAATTGCAGTGGTGAGGCTGGGCACCGAAAGGTTACAAAGAGGTTGTAGATAAGGAAATCTGAGAGGATTGCACAGGGAGGGATTGGCATTCATAAAAGGGCAGGCTTTGCTGATGTTTGACTACAATCTGCAGTCCCCTTTAGTTTCCATGTGAAAGGATACTAGTAAAAATGAAACTGGAGAAGGCATGGCTTGTTTGTTATTTAGCCCTCCCCTACACAAGCTCACATATGCTGGGTGTTTGAACAGAGATTCTAAGCCAGCCACCCCTTCCTGCAGAGCGTGGGAGGAACAGGAAACTGTGCTCAAGGGACAGTGAGCCCTGGCTCCCCCCTCCTCAGAGCAGCTGGCCTGTCTGCAGGATCAGCTCTGCCCACAGGAACACCCATGTGCATGGCACTTGACACAAGTGGTGTCAAGGCTTGTGCTAATCCGGCTTGCATGGGCTGAAATGTTGAGGGTTTACTTAGTGGTATCAGCTTGTTGGATGGGCACAAAAGGAGTGGCCAGTAACTTCTAGCAGGGAGTGGCAACCAGCAGGCTGAAATGCAGAGGTCAGGTTGTAAAAAGATGTGAGACTACAGATGGGATGTACAGCCCTGAGGAATTTAAAGCTCTTGAAAAACGTTTGTTAAAATAACATATCATAACGCCCAGATGTCACAAGGCTAATGTTCAGGCTGCTTAAAAAGTTTTCAAAAGGCCGGAGGAGAATACTCTGACTTCTGTGAACAGCCAATACACAACATTTAGAGCCAGTCATTGGCATTTATGGCAGACAGAGCATGAACTCCAGAAAAAATGGGGTCTGGCCATGATAAAGTGTTCTATCCCCTAGGAGTAAATGACTAGAACAAATGTAAAAGCATAATGATTTTCACAAAGCTCCAAGCAAATTCTTTTAGGGGTAGGTAGTGGGAGAGAGAGGAGTTAAAAAATAAATTTGTCTTACTTATCTTTTTCATGAAAGTGGCTATGTCTGAAATTTGAAACCCAGACACTCAAGGATATTACTCTGATGTTCCCTTTTGCAACAGAAGGTAGAAGCTTTATAGAGGTAGGATTGTGTGCATGCAGTATCCAGCCTGTTCTCTATGCTCAAGAGATACTTACACTTTGGCTGCACAATAGGAAAACAGTCAAGCTGTACAAGAAGACCTTTTAAATTTCACTGAACACTGTATACTGTTGCCTTTAGTCCTGGATAGAGTTTTTATCTGAGCTACATGCTTAGTGAAGCAAAGTTTGTTTCATCTCTTGTCTTTCACACTGATTGTAGAGGAAAAGGCAGTGGAGGGCCAGCAGCTTTGCCCTCCTCTTCTCCTGGGGTCATGTTCTTCTCCTGGCTCCTGAAATCACAGCTGGTAAGGACTGAGACTGAGCAGGAAATTGTGAATTCAGCAATGAAAGCTCTTTCTCTGCAAGCATTTCTTGGGCTTCTCTTTGACTCCTGCTGGAGGTCATGTGTTCAAAGGGATAGTGTCTGTAAATTAGAAAATGGGTAAGGCTCATTCAGTTACTCCTAGTCACTTCAGTTTCTACAGCCACACAAAACAACTGCAGAAACCATGCTGGCTGACAGAAAACTTGGTGAGTGAAGGGAAAATGAAAAGTCACCTGGATTTCTATTAAAAAAAGATGAGTTACACCAGCAGCCTGCTTTGGCTCTGTTCTTAGTAAGACCCATCTGTTCTGAGGAAGCTGAGAACATTTCAAATAAAAGCATTTGTAATTTCAAAAACCCCTTTACACTTTTAGGGCAAAATGTCAGATCTTACTTCAACAGATCTCTGTCCCCAGAGTCAGAATTTGAGTCTACCTAAAGGACATTAGTCATCTCATAACAAATGCCCATAAGTCAGCAATTTCCACCCAAAACGATTGATTAGAAAAAATTGGATCCAGGTGGAATGGGCAGACCACTTGTTCTTTCCCTCTTCCATTACTTTTAACTTATTTGATCTCTTCTAGAAGATAAAATATTGTTTGATACCTAAGCAAAATTTCATCTACAGGTGGTAGTTAGATTTGGAAATAGATGACATGTGATATCATCCATATTTAAGGTGGCAGTGCCTGAAAACTAATCAAAGAGACACGGGTTTGTGTTCTGATGTTATGTTAACATCATTTACGGTGTTATATTTCTAACAGCAACTGGATATTGGATGCCATTTAAGCAGTTATATTCTATCTAGTCATAGCATAGTAGTCTCAACATTCATGACAGTATGCCAAGAAATACTTCTGTTTAGTTTGCAGGAGTAAGTTCAGTAGAAGGTTGCTCCAAAGTTTTCCATCAGAACATAAGGTGGAATGTCTTATTTTCCATTTATGTTCATTTTCTTCCTTAAGAAAAGAAGAGAGGAATCAGTAGGAGAAAGTTGCAAAAAAGATATAGAAGGTGTTTTATAAAAAGAGAAAGGTAAGAAAATCAGAAATTACTGAATACTCTTACAGGCCATTCCCCCCAGAGTCTCAGAATGGCATCACTGGAGCCCACTCCTTGCTGACATTACTGAGGGCTACAACAGTGAAACTCTGCAGCTGAACCTTCAATGTGGAAAATGCCTTTAACACTAACAGAAATTGAAACAGATGAGCTAAAACAAGCTGAAGGGCTTCTGGTAAAAAAACTAGTTGTGGGCACATGAATGAGTCATTGCAGGGTGAACTAGAAGGTGCGTTTCCAATGCATCTACTGACCATCTGTAATTGCTTGTGTTACTAGCTCTTATTCTTCATACACAAGGGAAGCATGCTGCTTTTCTACTGAAAGATACAACCTTCAATTATCTGTCTTTCACTGTAGGTAAAACCCCCCACACTGGCAGTTAGGGAGGGCTGTTCCGATGCTCTGTTCATGCACTCTCTTTTTACCCCACAACTTGTTCAAATATCTGTACCCACAAACTAGCCATATCCTGTGTGCTGGTACTCTAGATATTCTTGTCTTGTATACTGCAAAGTTACAGTACACAGCATCTTCTGCCCTCTCAAGTTGTCCTGAATAGCCTAATCCATTAACAGCGTCTTAACAAACGGTGAATTCCTGGGGGTGCTCATTAAAGCAGCCACTTCATAAATAGCGTCCCACTAGGCACCACAAGGCAATGACCATTTCCCACAAATTTATTTCAGCTTCTCCAAAGGACAGAAGGTAGAGTCTGTTGAACAGAAAAACATTCTTTCTCAACAGGTCAAGGTCTTCCATGGCCTGTGAGAGAGAATGAGGTGGGAGCCTCTCAGGCTTCATCCTTTATCTTTCTGCTAAGTGATGCTGGCTGGCAGGGAAGCAGCATGAGAGCAAGCTCCTACCACAAGACAGTGTGCAGTTTCTGTATGTTCCCATATTCTTTCACTGATATGGGTTTTGTTCAGTTTTTTCCCATCTGGTTTTCTCCCAGAGGTATGCTTGTAGTATGCTACCACATATGGGACACGAGATGAACTCATTACATCAACACAGAAGACTTAAAATGGACTGATGTGAAACCCAGACATTGGTAGGGAGAAACATTGATCCAGTAATATGTCAAGTATTAATCTCCCTCCTCAATGTGCACTATAAAAGCCCAGCAGGTCCTAGAAACAACATCAGTAACGAGACAGCAAATTTATTTTTCTTTAAGTAGAGAACAACGATTAAAGTGGTGAAGCATCTTCCTAAAAGATTAAACATTGTTCTTGACAAACAACATGTTCCTCTATGGACTGTCTGCCCAATCATGAAATCCTTATCTCGGGCCCTGCCCAAGTCATTCCTGAAAACCCATCTCAGGACTGTACAATTATCTGCATATTAATACTATGAAATCCCAAAGAAAATTACTATGAACTTTTCAAAATGTGCCCACTCTGCTTTTCAGAATGACAGGATCTCTGTTCCATTGAAAAGACTCTCTTTTCCAAGAAGTCAGGATCTGTCAGTTTTGGAGAGTAAAATGTATGAGCTTCTCATTGTAGTCCTGAACTTAAACACTGTAATTGGTCTGTAAACCTATCTGAAGCATCAAACTTCTCAAATTCAAGTTTCTTGTGGCCTGACCCCTTTGTAAGTCAGCTACCTCAATTGAGATAGATAGTGTATCTACACTGACTCCTTGTCAGCTTAGAAAAGGTTTCCTTTTCCTTCCAAACAAAAGTCAATTCTCATCGTACAATGTTGCATTACTGAAAAAATGAACTTTCTGGGAAGTGCTTTCTATTTCAGGTGAAGATGTCAGGCTCTTTGTCAACTCTTCCGAGTCTGTGAATCTGCCTATTTTAGTCCTACCTGTTCATGGAAGATCTCTGAGGAGCTGAGCCTCTGGCTCAGGAGATCCAACACCCCCAGCTTGTTATTGCACCAGAACTCTGTGAAGACTGTGCTGCACCCTGTTTTCCATTGCAGGAGGACAGAGATTTTTGCTTAACTACTGCTTCCAGGAAAGTCTTTCAGCACCATCTAACTACATTAATGTGTCTGTGACCGAGTTCCTAAAGTCATAGAATATGCTGTATGGGCAAAAGATGTTAAAAAAATTACTAAATTCCCACCTGAAATGTAAAGTGACTTCAGTATCACACTGAGATTTATGGCTACTACAAAAGCTGGAAAATGGGAACCACAGTTCCTGTTTCTCCTGCTGTGGTGTTGTTGTGCCGGGACTGCTTAAGAGAATAAAATACAGAACTAAAAATTCATATTTCATACAAACCCATACCATTACTTATCACTCTGCATTTCAATATATTGTCTTACCTGAGTGTGAAGGAACAGGTATGTACTCAAGGAAGGTATCCTCTAAGCCTAAGGATAGGACTCTCCAGATACATGGTCATGGATGAACTATTTGCCGAGAAGCAAAGTCTTTTAAAGTGATGGATGGTAGGATTCAAGAAAGGCACACATATGGATTAAAGTGCTAGATTTTTTCCACATGAACTGTAAGGAAACATTGTTTATTCTTCATATTTTGAAAGAAATTGACTTTTTACAGGAGTCTGAACCTGAGATTTAGGAACATGTGATCATTATGTGTCTCCCAGTGATCATGCAGAGCTTGATTGAGACAAAATCATGCTATCAACTTGAGCAATTCACTTTGAACTAACTAAAATTCCCACTGCAAATGCAAATGGAAGTCCTGGATAGCCTCCTTTCCTATCAGTATGAAAGCATATCATATTCAGCAAGATTGAAGAGACTGTTTTTATAAAAATCTATGTAGGACTCTCTACATGAGGTGAAGAGACCTGATTTTAGTGTGTTGTTTTCGTGGGGTTTTTTTGTTCGTTTGTGGGGTTTTTTGTGTCCTGTTTTTTGGGGGGGGGTTTTGGTGGTTTTGTTTGTTTGTTTGTCTGTTTGTCTGGATTTTTTTGTAAAACCTGGATTTCATTATGGACAGTGAATAAAATTTCAAAGTGGCTCAGATACCAGTTCTCAGCTTTATAACACAGTAAAGCCAATGTGGTAGTTTAAAAAAAAAAAAAAAGTACCTTAATAATCTTGCAATTTTAAATATTTTGGATCTTTTTAACCCAAATAACCAATGCTTGAATCAACATATCGCAGATGTTAAAGAACAGTAAAGTCTTTGGACACCTTAAACCTGTAAATGATATTATTAAAGACATATCAGATTACAACACAGGGGAGAAAAGTTATCTACATTCAGAAAATGTTTCTTCAGATTCAGAAACAGTGCCATAAACCTTAAAATATAAAGCTCATTTCATAATAGAGCTACTGGTTATGACCAGCAAGTGTCAACACATAAATCAATGAAAAAGAAGTGGTCAAAAATTTCAAATATCTGTTTCATCTCTTCAGGAAATTTCAGTGTCATTTTGAAATAATGACTAAAAAGTGGAAAACTCTTATCTGAACTTCATCTCAACTTTCTGGCCTCACTGAAAGAACACTCTATTGTGAAATGGTCACCCATTACAATTAATTGTTTGAACTCAAACTGAAAATCTGAAACATTGAAATACTGAATAGGAACTAAGATGGCTGGTTCTCTTATGAGTCTAAAAAAGCCAGGGATGATATAGTGATAGTCTCCTAACTGCAATATTTCCATAGACATCTCTAGATGCCCATCTCCTTCATGGCAAGGACATGTGCTGTTGACAGCAACCTATTTCTAAGCAAGATGTAACCAACATCTTTGAAGGATATCTTGTACCTGAAGAAATGGAGAACAATTTGCCATGCATAAATATGAAATTCAAAATAATCATAAATCTGAAGCTAACCATCAAGTATTTATGTTGTGATCATCTCAGCATCTTTTTTTCAATTTAAGAGAATATAACATTAAAACTGTGAAATAATGTGGAACTAAGAATCTTTGGCCTTCCAAAATCTGAGTTTCTACATCATCAACAAAGTTGCTATTTTTTTTTTTTAAGGCCAGGAGGATGTTTTTTCACATAAAGCATTTCATGTCAAGGACACTACACTCTCCAAGCCTTTACAGAGTAAAATCTATTTTGTCTTGTAGGATTGAATTACTTAAACTGTATGTTTTGGAACTGAAGACAGCAGTAACACAATAGTGTGACATTATGTTGATATCCAGCATCGAAGGTTATTTTATCTAATCTGAGATTTTTAATGTAAAAGTTGGAAAGTCTGATGATACATACCAAGATTTAATTAGATTCAACCTAAATTGTGCTGTATGTTACACATTGAAGTAAAATTCATGAGAATATGGTGAGAGTAGAAAAGCCATTTTGTTGAACTGTTCTTTAAATGTCTGTTCTGAAAGAAGCTCCTACTATCAGTGAGGCAGCAGTTAGGGCACTCAACCTATTTATACATGAGAAAGTGTCTCTTTATACAGAAGAAAACTATTGTAACAGAGAAGGTGAGGTCCCTGGTGGCCCAAGGCATGGACTCCTGACTGACAAGAGACTTGGACACTGGTCCTGAGCAGATCCTTTCACTCAGAGATCTCTTACACTCCAGCTGGAGAGCAGAATCTGAGGCATGAAGTGTGGAAAAAAAAAAGGGTCAAATTTAATCACAGAGGAACTTCATCTGTCTTAGGGTTTTCTCAGTAATACAGTGACTAATTCATGTGTATATCAATTATACTGATTTTCTACTTCCATCCATTTTCTAATCAACTTGTTTGATAAACTAATCCAACACAAATTTTACATACAGAAAATTCTTTTAATTTACATTAGATTAGTAAGAATGCAAGACAATATAAAGCATGACACAATATTTTTATAGTACTTCTTACAAGTCCTCTTGATATTTAATGAAATTCCAGTAGGCCATGTATTTGCATATGTAGATGGCATGGAGGTATCAAGGGAGTCTACTAGTCACACTGACTGACCCAGAGAGAACTGAAAACACAGGATAAAACCAGAAAAGTGGGAAGTGGAATACAGAAGAGATGGCTAACCTGGTCAAGGTCCTCACCTGTCCTTGTTCCCTTTCCTTTTATTTTTAACATCTGAAAACTCATCAGTCACAAGCATTACTTCTAATTTTGTACATGGAAAAGCTTGCAAGACATTGAATGGCAATTAAGATTATGTAGAGGTGTAAGAGCTTTGTCTGTTGCTTCCATTTGAATACTTCAGTTCACAGAAATTACAAAATGCATGTGCCTTGTTTATTTGTGTATTATTTATATCACAGTGATGTCAGGATCTGGACTCAGTGTTAACAGAAGCTGTCGTATGCTTTTGTCAAACAATCATTTCTCCAAACAAGTGTAAGTATAAATAAGTAGCTCAGTGCATTTTTCATATTTTGATATCTTTTATTTCTTTTGCAGTGAACTGCTCATACACAGCCTGTATAAAAACAGAACAATTTTCCAGGAGTAGTGTAGACAGTTTTGAATAAATTACTCAATTTGATATGGCTTACAAATAGTTTGTGGACAGCAAGTAAGGTGAAGTACACTTTCATGAAGTCCTTTTTACTTTCAGCTTCTCTTCATGTGGACTTGCATGGCTGCTGTCAGAAATTCAGCACCAGGTGTTAATTTGTCATTACTGTAAATTGCTTTGAAGGTGTTGTTTTCAAAGATCCTACACTATCACCGTTATTGTATTTGCTATTTCTCAGTAAAATGACTAAATTTTACTTGCAGTGAGCTTCAAGCTGTGATTTATGTTACCGTCAGACATAGGAAACCAATTGCCTCAAAGTGAATTATCTAAACCCAAAGTGTTGTAAATTCCAAGCAAACACTCGCAATTGTTTTCTTTTTCTCAGCTGCACAAACCTATTATTCCCGTGGTGCACAGATAATTTCTAATGGGCTGCTAGATGTATTTGTTAATGCATTCACTCTCAACTTAAGCAATGTTCTTCAGCAAATCCAATACATGAAAGACTGAAAATAAACAGAAAAGGTCTTCAATAGTATTGACTTGGGTCTCATATAAAAACAATTTGGGTACTTCGGTGTGGAAACAAGTGTTTTGTTACAGAAGCTGATTGTTCCCTGCTGTACTGCATGCTAGCAATTTCTTTCAGATGTGTTCTCATTTGAACATTCTCCTCAATCACTTTGCAGCTCCATGGAGCCCATATTTCCTCCTGAAAGGCATCTATCTCTCTTTCACTCCCTGTCATGCATTAGGTATCAGGAAAGTAGCTAAAATCATGTGGTTTACTCATGCTCGTAATGATGTGCCCAAAGTGTGTCAGCTGGTACCATCTGCAGTGCCTGGAGCAGTGTCTGGGAGACTGTGACAACTCAATTTCAGGCTGGAGGTTTTGAAAAACAGGCAATAATTACTATTCCTGCTTAGGCAAGAGGTCTCCTTTGTGCAGCATTGGGGAGGCCACATCTGTTACAGCGATTACTGAGTCTCTGCCGATCATCAATATTACAATCAAAATAGTCATCAATCTGGATAAGAATCACCATTTCTTTTCAGTTCCAGCCTGCTGATCTGATCCAGTTGTAGCTAATAAATTGATGCTCTGTCACCCTTTCCTTTTGTGTGCTTTTCTTCTCACTCTTATTGTTTTTGCAAACCTGACACAAAAGAGTCTTTGGCAATAAAATAAGAAGGCAAGAAAGAAAGCTACAGTTACTCTTGAAGAGAGGAACTGGATATTTTAGAAGAACACTGAATTCTGAATTCTGAAATCCTAGTTCAAGAATTTTCTATAAAGCCACTGCCTTCATCTAAGCCTGGTTTTTAGTTATCTTGGATAAGATCCTGACTCTCAATTATGTGGCTGATAATTGCTAGTTAACATTTTTAGAAAAACTATAGTTTGTTATCTAACATAAAATTGAGAAAAGTATTGCAGGATATTTTCTCAGATGAAATGCATGTCATTTGACTGTGAAAATTCAAAGCTCATTTTAGCCAGCTTCTTTTTAGCATAACCTAAGACCTAACTGACCATTCATAACTCTTCTGGGATCTTTCTTAGCAGTAAGCATGTGGTTTGACACACCATGACATTCTTCATGCTTTTTATCCACCACTGATATGTGGAAACTTGATACTGTGATTACTATAAGACAACCCTCAAATACTCTTCCTGTGAAAATGTAAATATTGGATATGATGTGGATTTCTACCCAGATGGTTCAGCTAGCCCTTCATTCTGTGTTAAACCTACCAGAAATAACATGACAAAGCTGGGTTTCCAATCAGCAGAAATGAAATTTGAGCTTGAGACTGTGAAAGAAGATGCATTTTGAAATGGCCAGTGACAGAAAACATGCAAGAGAACTTCTTACATTATATAGTTCTGCATTGCCATGAAACTGGTAATCCCTGAAGGAAAATCTTCAGTGCCATATCAGATATTTTAAGACAATGGTTGTTGCAATGTTTCAAGCTTTGTTTTCTTCACACAGTCTAACAACAGACATAACAACAGATAAATATCAAGACAAATTTGTTAATATTGCATTATTGGCAGACAAGAAAAGATCACCTTTCATTGGAATGCTGAGCTCCTGCCAATTGCCAACAAGTAGATAGCTAACTCTGAGAATTTGCTGCTAATGGGAAAAAAGTATTTTGTGCAAAACCAGAAATAATCTGAAGGTATTTGAAAAGGTTTAGGTTCTGTTCTGATAGTCCTCAAAAATAAGCTCTGATGACAGAATTTGAACAATATTGTTCATGTAAAGGCAGCAGCTTTTTATTTTTGCATAGCCCTCGGTATGGTAAGTATTATTAGTCTAACTTAGATATACAGAAGCAAATTGATTCAAAGAGCGAGCAGCTTACCTAAGACCACCTGTAAGATGATCAGACACCAAAATGCATGGCTTGGGAAGAGACAACATAGAGTAGCAAGGCTGGTTTGAAAAGCCTGAGGGTCTGAAAGGGAAAATTAGTTTCAATATGTATAATTAAAGGATGAGAAGTATTTAAATATGTATTTAAATATGAAAAATGTTATAGCAATATATTTTTTTATGTTGCTGCAAATATTTTGGGGTAGTGAAAAGAACAGCTTAAATGTGAGAAACTCTTAATAATATGTGGCTCAGGTAAGGGGTCATGATGCTTCCAAGGATCCCTGTGAAGTTGCTGACAATGGCCCTGAATTCAGGATGCAGACTTGGACTTGTGGTCGTCTATTTAAATAAGGATCTAGGAGGTTTCCTGAGTTCATAGAAGACTAATTTGGAAAAAAAGAAGTATTCTGGAAAGGCTGTGTTATTTCCACCTCCTCATGCATGTCTGTTCTGTTTATGGAGAAAGACTATCCAGGCCCACGACACCCTTTCTACAGCATGTCCACTGAGTTTCAGTCCTTGTGTGACAGTGGCCTTCTTGGAATGTGTGCTGTGACCAAAACATGGGATTCCATGCACTTCTTGCTCTGGAGCTCTCGTAACCTCCTTAGGTTGCTTTTGGTATCAAGTTTTAGACAGGCCTGCGGATTAGGCACACTAACCACTAAAGTGATGAGGTAGATCACAATGTAGGTGTGTACATTCCCATCTTCTGTTCTAGCAGACAAATGCACACAAAGAGGAAACTGGTGAAATGGATGCATTTTACAGTGATGAATGGATGAACTGAATTATCAAGAGCCTGAGCCCACCCTTCCTGCAGGATCTTCAGCCAGGAGACTGGAACAGCTCTCTCAGAGTGATCTCATCATGTGGAGTGAATAAAAATTCATTTTATAAATTATTAGATTTTGGCTGCTCCTTTGTTTTGTTTTCTACAAGCCACTGAACAAGAAGAAAGGAAATAAAAGGGAGATTTTGATTTATCTGGTAAATATGGATGTGGCTGGAGCCAAGAAGAAAACATCAGAGAAGTGAGTGATAGCTTTGATTCTGGTCAGCATATTGAGAACATTGGCTTTCACTGTGGCTGCGAAGTACAGCTCACTATTCCCTCACTTTCTGTCTGGCACAACTTGTGCATTTTTATTTAAAAGGGCTACAGTCAAATAACAAGAGAATTGTGAACACACTGGTTTTAGTACTGGTCAGTTGGCACTGTCAAATTCTTCTGTCAAAGACTCATATAGTGGATAGTGCTTGCATAGTGGATCCAGATGGCAATACTAATTTGCCCATATTTGCTTTTTAAAATTGCTCCAGAAAAAAAGTCAAGATTCATTTCTATGGACAGAAAAGAATATATTTTCTGATCCACTGCTGTAACAGTTCTTTAAATTTGCCTGTTTCACCATTTTCTTTGGCTTTTCAGCTAGTATGATTTTAATGGAATAGATTAAAAGAACCTCCTGCATATATCTGTGTCCCACTATAAACAAACTGTTTGTCTAATGCTGGAGTTCTTTTTCATAGGAGAATATTGCTGTAGGGATTCTCCTCTGGGAATCTTTGGCCAGTGAATGCAGCAGACTGGAGAATATTTTCTATATTCTCAGATAAATGAACATGTCTATCATATATGTAGCAAGTGAAGGTTACAGACAGGCAGATTAGATGGGAAAGACAAATCAAAAAGGTTACAACCTCAAGAATAGCAATGGCAAGGCATATGAATGGCTCTTTAAATTTGTTTTCTTCACAACCTTGACTGCCAAAAGTGACAGAAGGAGGAGGTTGTGGGAGCAGCTTTGGTGAGGACAGAGAAAGAGGGGATGGATGCTTTTGTGGAACAAGGGAGGTAGCCAGCATGACCAAGTGGAACTAAAGGGGTAGAGAAAAGAAGTTAGATTTTGCAGAAAGAGCTGCACAGCATATCTTCAAGACTATGATATCAGAACTCTTTAGAGACCACTAGGGAAACAGGCCGACATCCAGAGAAGCAGTTGCCACGGCCAGAATAAGAAAGATGGCTTTGGCAGAAACACTCCACTGGCCCAGCAAAGGGAGAAAGAAGTCCTGTGAGGAAGAGTGCAGTAGCTGAAAAGGAAAGTGATTAGGTGTGTAGGTGGTTTGGCTGCAAGGCTGGAATAGAATGGCTTGATAGCTAAAATGCTGTAGCAGGTGTGGCGCACTTACTCCCTCCTCTCACAGGAGGTGTGCTGGGAATCCACAGAAAAAGATTGAAGATCAGTGTGTTGGAGGTAGCCAACACACTGAAGGAGGTTCACATAGGATACTCTGTTGTGCTGGTTTTTTTGCTGCTTGTGAAAGTCAGCCAGGGGGAAAGAGTAATTTGGGAAGCTTATCAGAATGGGAGCACTCGGACAAAGACTTTGCAGAGTGTCAGCTCATTTTCTAGGCTTATCCAGCTCCTTCACCCTGTTGATACAATGTCACATCCACTACATTGTTGTGCAGAATAAGCTGCTCATTATTTGTGCAGAACTTGCACATGTAAGACTGCAGTGGCATAGTGGATATATGACATTTGCACGTAATTCCTGTGACCTGATACTTGTGTAACTAGATGATGAAAATGCTTTGCTTTATCTGAAGTGGATTTTCCATGTAATGACCATATAACTAAATTAGAGATGGATAAACTTGCCGAGATTTAAAAATGAGCTCATAGCAAAAAAATTTGTTTAAATAAACTTTATGTTCAGATGGGTTTTGACAACCGGCAAAAATGCTATTTCTCATTCTTTACTAAGATATGATCTCATTACACATGAACAATCCCTGCAACACATGCAGAAAATGGCATAAGAAAACCCCCTTTCTGATATCATCTCTGGTTGTCAAGTGTTAGATGCAAGGCTAATGAGCTTTGATCCAAATGCCAACCAATTTAATTCTCTCCATTATCTTGGCTGAATGGGGATATTTATTAAGTTTCCCCACACGTGCTTGCTGTGGCACAAAGGCAATGAATCATTCTTATGCCACGATAACATGTGCTGTGACTTTCTTCACCAAGAACCAAAGGTGACTCTTGCTTTGTGGGAAAAACTGAGAGCATGGCACACAAAACCAGGCGTTCACATGGGGCCACACACAAGGGAATCTTATTCTGGTGGTAATCTGGTTCGTGGAGAGAAAGAAACTTGACTTAGTCTGCTAGTGCTGCTGTCACAAATCCGATGCTTTTCTGGTAGGAAGTTGCAGCAAACCCAACTTTATCTTCGGATCACAATTATTTCCTTTGGTATGGAACTAACACCTTACACAAGGCTGCCCTGTGACCCACGCTGCAGACTCATTAACTGTAGTAGCAGGTACTGTACTGAGTGGATGAAGTACACAGACCTATCCCCTATGGCAAGTCAAAGTAGGTGGTATAATCCAAGTACAAATGGAGGGTGAGAGAGGAGAGAACACTGTTATCCAGGGCCACCCAGAAGGAAGAGTGAGAAGTAGTTTGGGTTTTATAAAAGTGAGCACGGTGAGAGTGGTGGTCTAGGACACAAAAAGTAAGCAGAGATTCCCTTACTCAAAGCCCTCAAATTTGTTATATTTTACAGTGCAATGTGATGTTTTGGGGATGGGATGCCAACCCCAACCTTGAATTTGTCTTCTTTTCTCAGCTTCTGTCAGCTGTGTTTCCTTAACATTATTTCAAGTTTCTTCTATTCCAGCAGGGCATTTCACAGACCACCACACATGCCTATGTGTAAGTTCACACCCATTTGATGTGCCAGCTACAGTTCGCAATGTAGAAGGCTTTTCAAATATATTCCATCAATCAGATTGAAGGCAAAACTTTCCTCAGCCTGTCTTGAATAGACTTCACAAAGAGCATGTACCATGCAATGTTGCTTACCAATAGATAGGAAACATCTGACATAAAAAATGCTCATCAGCAAACCAACATGGAAGAAATGTTTCTTGACTGCACTAAAGAGATAAAAAGAAGACCGTGGGATTTTCAGGACCAGCCCACCCCAGGTTGTAATTTCTAACCTTCATATTTTCACAGTATTTCATGAAAATTTATCAACACATGACAACTTAATCTATCTGACCTTTAGTAAGTGGCATAAAGCTAAAAGCCCATGTAATTCAACAATGAAGCATGGAGAATCAAAGGAGGAAAAAAAGAAAAAAGAAAAGAAAAGAAAAGAAAAGAAAAGAAAAGAAAAGAAAAGAAAAGAAAAGAAAAGAAAAGAAAAGAAAAGAAAAGAAAAGAAAAGAAAAGAAAAGAAAAGAAAAGAAAAGAAAAGAAAAGAAAAGAAAAGAAAAGAAAAGAAAAGAAAAGAAAAGAAAAGAAAAGAAAAGAAAAGAAAAGAAAAGAAAAGAAAAGAAAAGAAAAGAAAAGAAAAAAGAAAAGAAAAGAAAAGAAAAGAAAAGAAAAGAAAAGAAAAGAAAAGAAAAGAAAAGAAAAGAAAAGAAAAGAAAAGAAAAGAAAAGAAAAGAAAAGAAAAGAAAAGAAAAAGAGAATAACAAATTGTAACAGGCCAAATACAGAAAACTAAGAGAATTTTTCACTTTGAAAATTTGCCTGAAGGGGTCAGGTTAAAGAATTACCCAGACATATCTATCCACATACCTAAGACCTTTCTAAGACCACAGAGTAGGCCCCTTTTAATAACCTAAGCTTGATAACTCGTCTAATATCTTCAATACTGACATTTTGTTAAAAAAACCTAAACACAAAAAAACAGCAAGAAGAAACAGAAGTATAACATTCTGCATCTTATTTATTTCATCAGATTTGTTACTTTCTTGTTACTTGCTTAAGGTTTTGCACAGAAGTGGAGAGGAGGCTAATTCATCTCTTATCCACCGTTATCAGACTATAGGCAAACCAGCCAAATTTTGGTCACTGAAAGGAGTCAGATTTGAAAAATACAATCTCTGAGTGATGGTTCAAATTTTCTATTTAAATGCACCGTGAATCTTCAGAATTTTGTATGAGACTGCTTCAAATTGAAGGAAACCCAAGCCAAAAGCGGGGAGACACACTGAAACAGAGTGAGACTTGGCAGTGCATTGACACTGCTGGGGCAGGAACAAAGGCTCGGCTAGCAGCATATGCTATCTATTAAACTTTGTTCTTTGCGTATGTAGGCAGAGAAAGGGAGAGAATGAGAGAGGTAAGAATTCCAACTCTCTTCTTGGTTTCAAACAAAGCTTTTGCCCAGTTTATCTGATAGCAAATGGAGTCTGGAGAGAACTAGACATTTTTGAGGATTATTTCACACAGTAAAATTTTAATTTGACGCTCTCTCTCTGCTTTGTCAAAAAATTACACACCCACCGCAATCTAATAAAATTCATTAAAAAATTTGTTAAAGTGATCACTATTGCAGCAATTGCCTGCTTTGTTTTTGATGAAGAAAAGTTTTTTTCAAGCCTGGAAGTCTTCTGTTGTTAAGAGACAGAATGTGTTTCCAATTAAGTGGTTCACCTGCATACTAGAAATGTGTGGGAAACCTAAACGGGAATGACAATGATTCCTCAGCTCCTTCATGAAAATGATAAAGGTTAAAAAGATAAAAAGTAAAAAAAGAGAAATTATAAAATTCCTGGAAAAAGACATCGAACTCAACAGTACTACAGGCAAGGGTACCTAATAATGAAAAGGATTTTATCGAGCAGTTATTTCTTATAGATTGAAATCCTCTCCCCAGTTGCAAACAGGAGTTTAAGATACAGGATGCAAAAGGGAGAATTGAGCATCGGTTTGAAAAGGAAACCTAAAAGCCTGGCCTAGTAAGAGGAAATGGTAAAATCACCTCAGTTTTCATCATCACCAGGATTTCTCCTGCAGTTTCAGAGCATTAACACTCACTGGGGTACTGAGGACTGTCTTGGCCTTCCGGATTAGCCCCTGAAAAGATTTCTTCCCTCACCTTTGTCCCCAGGATTTGTAAAAATCCCCAGACACCAGTACAGATACAGGAATACTGGAAGCAGTGGCTGATACGCCAGAGGGTTTTGTACCATTCAGATGAACCCTGTACAGGCTGAAAAATGGACAAACAGGAACCTCATGAAGTTCATCAAGGGGAAGTCTCAAGTCCTGCACCTAAGGAAGAATAACTCCAAGTACTGCTACACACTGGGGCTGACCAGATGGAAGGCAGCTGTGCAGAAAAGACCCTGGGAATTCTTGGGGACAATATATTGCCCAGTAGCCACAAATGCATCCTGTAGCATAAAAAGACCAGCAGCATGCTGGCCTGCATTAGGAGGATGATTGTGACCAGGTTAAAGGGATGTGATCCTTCCCTGCTACTCCATGCTGCTGAGTCATATCTGGAGTACTCTGCTGGGTTCCGGGCTCCCTAGGATCAGAGAGACTTGGAGCTGCTGAAGCAAGTTCAGCAAAGGGTCACTTGGGTGGTTAAAGGACAGGCAAAGGGAGGCTGGAAGAGATAGGATTGTTCAACCTGGAGAAGAAAAAGCTCAGGAGGTGCCTTATCAATATCAATAATCATCTGATGAGGAGAGCAAAGGACATGGATCCAGTGGGAAGCCAAGAGACAGAAAATTCTATTTTAAAAGAAGAAAAAACTGTTACTGTAAGGCCATCAAACACTGGAATAGATTTCCATCCTTGAAGATGTTCAAAATGTAGAATCATAGAATGGGTTGGGTTGAAATGCACATTTAAAGGTCAACCAGTCCAAGAACCTGCAATAAGCTGGGATATTCTCAACTAGATCGGGTTGCGAGGGCACGATACATCCTGACCTTGAATGTTTCCAACAGGAAGTTTTTCCTGTGTTTCGCCATCCTTATTGCAAAAGTTTTCTTCCTTCTGTCCTGTATAATCTTTCCCTTTTAAAGTATTTCCCCTTGTCCTATCACAACAAACTCTGCTAAAAATTCTTGTCATGGTCCTTGGCAACCTGCTGTCAATGGCCCTGTTTTAGTACTGGGGTTGTACTACCTGATCTCCAAGGGTCCTTTCTAATCTCAACCATTTTATGAATGCTCACAAATTTAGCAGCTGCATCGCCACTGCATATGCAGGCATCTCTGGGCTTGCTTGTCCACAAGGCTGAGCAACTGACTCACAAGCTTCTCTTCTGAAAGGCTGACCTTTGGGAAAACATTTCTACAAAGTGGCAATTTGAGTAGACCAGACAAGACAAAGTGCAATATAGTTTTTGAGCCACGAAATGAAATGTAATTGATGGCAGCCCATAGTCTCCATAGAAATATTGTTTAATTTCTTTGGCAAAATTTACTATTTTTGAAATCTGATTTCCATGCTGAAGTGAAAATGGAGCTGCCTACTCTGAGCACAGGCATTATGTGGCATAGCTGGCTATTGGGAACACACAGGAAATACTCATTGATTTGGGTCGGAATTGGAATGAAATGCTACTTCTCAGTCAGACCAAAGGTTTGGATTTATTCTCCTTTGGACCACAGAAATACCCTGGAGAACCATTTAGTCTGGCATGTTTCTGTGTTTTAAAACACAGAAGTTTTATGGAAACATCTCCCAAAATATAATTTTGTGGGGGAAAATAATTTCCACATAGTTCCAGTTAACATATAGCTGTACCTAGAAAAGGAGATGATGAGACTGACAAGCAACTGTTTAACTTCCTGTCTGGATCAAGACAAAAGGTAGCCATCATCTCTAATTATTGAATAAAATTACTTGACCAGCACATTATCAAGAAATATTTCTATGTTTTTAATATAAACAAATATGTGTAGTTTATGTTAAGATGTCAGACATGGTAAAGTGATCCTGAACAATTACTTGCTGCACTACATCTGCCAGAAATTTTTGTCCTTACTCACACAGAAAACTCTGTGGACGCATCTCCACAGATGTCTGCTTTCAGTCGAGTACTTCACCCACACAACTCTCTATGCAGCCAAGTCTAGATAAGACTACCATGCATCCAGCTTTTCCAGCTGTGGCTCCCTTTCCCCAAGTTTTTGGATGTCTCCCTGAATCATGAGCAACCACAGATCTGAAAATCTTGGAAACTAAAGCTATTGCCTATGCTGCGTGGATTGCCTATCAAGAATTTTGCCAAATGGGACAGGCATACTGAGATCAAAGACTCTGGACAGCAATGGCCTCACCATCACATCCACAAGTGTTTGTGCCGTAGGAACCTCAGATATGACCCCTTGGTATCTCAGCTCCTTCCAGTGCCTAAGTTATGTTGCTTATATATGGTGTACATCTTGCTAGTCCCTACCACAGTACAAAGCCAGAACACAGCTGCTTTCAGTGTAAGAGCAGATATGAGCTATCAACCACAGTACCCTGCTTCAAAGTTTGCCCAAATTCTTCTCAGGAAAATGGTTCATAAATGGTATTAGGAGTATAACCTACCTATAGGGGTAAATTGCTCTTTAACACTGTAGTTTTGTTTTGACTCAAATCACACAGAGGTAAGTATTTTGCTATTTCTTTTCTTTTTCCAACAAAGTCTTTCTGTTGCCATTGCTCATGTAGATGTCTAGCTCACCCATTAAACATCATATAAATGGGATTGTTTTATTGGTTGTAAATGTCTTGTTATTCAGTTTCATGTCCCGACACTTTTGTTTTGTGTGGAAGGCAATCTTCCTTACAGCAATAATTATTTTGTACATTTCTGTCATGCTGTCACTTCCTTTTCCTCTCTAATCTAACAATCTCTACACTTTCCACAGTCTCCTTACATAAAAAGTTCACACCACATTTCCACTCCTCTAACCATTTTTATGTATTTTTCTGGACCCTTAGTATTTCTGCAGTATTATTCTCAAGCTGGTTGACCTAGAAGGAACAGAGAGGACATGTCACTGGCTTATATAATTATATTATATTGTTTTCAGTATTGTTTTCTATCTTTTTCCTCCTACATTTTATCAGTTTGCCAACACTTTTGCTGCTCTCAGAGCATATGGTTTGGCTAAGATGTCTGTTGTGACACTTTTTTTGCTGCATGGTTGTGATTAATTTAGAGCCAAGCAATATGTCATTCTGATTTTTTCCTTCCAACTTGCATTAATTTGCCTTTGTCTGCAAGGAATTTAATTTACCACCAAGCTACCTAGCTTTCTTTCCTCCAGCAGAAGTTCCTCACAGACTTGTATCTTATTTATGTCCAAGTTATCTACAAACCTTATCTTCTTGTTGTGTCACTTGTTTTCTAAAATCATTCCTAGTGAGGCTTTTCTTTCCTTGAAAACCAGAATTTTTTACAGTTCCTTTGAAATTGCCTGAATTAGCAGAAGCACCCCATGGAGTGTCACAGACAAAGTAACATAGTGTGACAGCCCTTTTCCTGAAGAAATACTGTAAAAGAAAGAACAGTCAACACAAATTAAGCAATTCTGATACTTTGACAAGCCCTGTCTTGCTTCCCCCCATGACGTTTTATACTCTGGTGCTAGTTTTCTCATGAGGATGAGAAATTCCTTGCTCAGTTCCTCAAAACAGGAGGGAAGGTCTTAGTCCCCCAGCAAGAGAAAGACCGTGGGGTCTGCGAACAGCCTCACACCGGACTGATGGGAAGGGTGTCATTTTCACGGCTCCAAAGTCAGGGGACTATTGCGCATGTAGCAGTAAGTAAATACAAAGTGACAAAGGTTTTATATTGCAAAGAGGAATTGTGCGTGCACAGAGACTGAGAGGCCAATGGCAGAGATGCAGAAACAGGAGACAAGGCCACCAGTGGAGATATGCAAGGGGCTGAGTGATGAGAGAGGAATGGAGGCAACAGATAACTTCCATTTTATGGGTCCATCTGTGCTTGCTCCCTTCTGACACACATAGCTGGAGTTTCTATGAATTTCCTTGATTTTGATTCACTTACAATGAAGTGATAAAATGTCTTTGTCCCTCCCAGTGTAATCAGTCCATCCTGCAGCTTGCTCACTAGAAAGTTTAGGGGAGGCAATCCCAAAGCAAGCTCCATTTTCCAACACTATTTCACAACCCTGAGCTCCTCTCCTGGCTTTCTGACTGTTTTCACTCACCTTTGCCTCTGTCTCTCAAGAGTTCAGGCACTATTCATAGGGGGTAGTCCCCAGGCCATATGGCAACAGGGATATGCAAGGAGCAAGTATTTGCATGGGCATGGTTAAAAGCAACAGAGACCTGTTCTTTTCATTCCATGTGACAAATAAAATATGGATTGCCATTCAGGTCCATGAGATAATCAGTGAAATCTTGGTGTGTATTTTCCAAATTACCTGTCATGAGCTATTTCTGTCATTGGAGTAAATTCTAAAAAGATTTTGACTTCAGCAGAATTAAGTTGCTTATCACTGAACATCGTAAACATTGTAAACATTACTGCTAGAAGTGCAGTTACATCAGTCATTCCTTAATTCCTTTAAATCCCCGTATGTCTTCAGTCCCACTCTTGAAACTTTACTTGTATTTCATGTTTCTTCCATTTCACATTTTGACCATTCACTCTGGCATACACTCTTAACTTTTTTACCTGGAAAATAGTAGATATTTCCCTGATATACTAGTGATTGACATTAGCACATGTTTTATCAGAGCTAGTATGAGAACAGAAAAATTGCAGAGTCCAAATAGTGTGATCAGTTGCTTCTGCTCAAACCTCAATCTGAGAGTAAAATATTTCTCTGGGTAATCTGTTTCCCATTGCAGTTTTAAAGGTCTGCAACATTTTTATAGGCACAAGGACCAAAGTGACTCAAGACTAAACTGTGTTGGCTCACCCCAGGGTAACCCCTATAAATGACAAACAAATCAGCATTTCACAGTTAAAAAACAACACCAAGTGTTCTACAAAATCCCCCAGAAGTTTACTGCAGTGATGCTAACAATGCTAGACATTAAGGCAAGGAATTTCCTTTTTCCATTTCAAGAGAAAAAACACCACAGCTGTTTCTCAGTGGATTCCCGGCCAAGTTGAAAAGGTCACTGACCCAACCATGATGTAACACAAAATACTGGGAATGGTGACTCCTTCAAAGAGCTCTTCTCCAAAGCACTGTCTAATAACAATTTTCACTCTACAAAGAAGGTATTTATCTAATGTGCCTCTTGCACTAAAGCCTTACTTAAAAAGGGTGGTAAGAGTCTTTGTTCTTCTACTGGTCCAACGATCTGCAACAAATATTTTTTAACAGCTGGTAGGAATAGGGAAAATCTGTTCCTGAAAGTGACATGCATTACCTTTAAGTACTGTGGAGGGTCAATGTTAGCCTCAACGGTTATTGTATAATCGATGGTGGGCCTGTTAGAAACTGCGAGGGTAGTAATTTCACTTTCTCAGCAAAACAACTAAGTTATTACAGAGCCTAAACAGTAAAGGCAGAAGCCAAGGGCTGGAGGAGCTCTGATGATAACTCACATGATGGAACAGTAGTGGAGGCCCTGTGACTGAAAGCCTGTGGAAACACCTGAGTGCAGATCACCCTCGCCCCTCTAGAGGGACAAGAGATGCATGCTCATTTTCAAGATGGTGAGGGAAACTGGAGGCCTGCGAGGGTTGGAGCAACATAGGAAAGGTTACAGCTGATAACATTTGCACAGGCACCTGCTGTCTGCACTGGACTGGCGCCAGCAGAAAGCCATGGAGAAGTGGCTTTCTGGGAGGGGATGCCTGCAGGAAGAAGCCCCAAGAACTGATGGCAGGGGATAACCAGGGTAATACCTCCTTCAACAGAACAGTGAAGAAAAGCTGTGATTTGCAATTAATTCTCCCTGTTACTAGGAAGTGAGAAAATACGGCTCTTTGTTCACAGATTGAGTATCTGTGAGTAGATTTTCTAATTTTAGTATATGTTTTCTTTATATAGTCTATATTTTGAAGGGTTAAATGATTGTATGCCTGAGTGGCTGCTACAGCCACTGCTAGTGGCTGTACAGACCTGCTAGTAGGTGTAAGGGCAGATTCAAGCTTCACTTCACCTTACCTCATGCCTTATCCTTGACTGATGCATCTAACAATTATGAATTCTGCAGCAGTGGTCCTTCATATACTTAGGCACAGGGGTTTTTGGGGTGTGGTGGCAGGTGGGAAAGCCAGTATGTTTTAGAACTCGCTCCAGGGCATAGAAGGAGAAAACATCCATTTCCAAAAAAGAACAGCTGGTTCTGGAAAGGATAGTGCCCAACTGACCATGTTCTCTTTGGCAGTAGTGAAAGAAGATACCCATCGTAATGTCCACATTTGCACATGAACAGGGAGGCAAAATGCAAACCAAAACTTATTTGCCATCTTGAGGGGTTATTTCGAAATGTTCCCTTCCTGCTGCAAGCTAAACAAACCTTATGTACATTCGCACTTGCTTTGAGTATGCAATAAAAAGTTTGTATTTCAAGCACACTCACATTTCCTCTCCTTCCTTTCTCAAATTAGAAAAGATTTTGAAGAGGAAGTGTATGTTGGTAAACAGAATATCAAAAGCAAAAGAAATATTTTTGTCTTACTACATCTACACTTCCTCTGTGTCAAAAGCACATAGTTTTCCCAGAATACAGCTTTATGGGGCAGATGGCAATTTTTGTCATCTTTCTAATTTATAAGTTAAGAAAGACAGACAGGAGTTTTTTAAAAAAATATTTTGCATTACACACTTGTTTTATTTTCCTTTGAAAGATTTTAGAGGTGTAAATTCAGTACCCTATAAAGAGAGGATTGAAAAAAATAAAAAAGTCTGGAGAGAGGTTTAAAAGGAAAGATGTCTTTAAGATTTAACTGGCTATGAATTTTAATCTTAGTTTTGACGGGTCTAATATCCTATTTACACTGTCCACTGCAGTTCTGAGTAGAGATGCCAAAATAGGTATCAGCAGCTTGTCTGGGAGCCAGCTGTGATAAAGTTCTGCTGACACAACAAAGCCACAACCTTGTGGATCTTCTCAGACCAGTGCCGAGTGGAGGCAGAGACGTCATGCCTGTGGGTGCCGGCCTGTGCAAACACAAACCACTCAAGTGTTTCAGATATGATATCCTCCATTTCTGGCAAGCACTACACGTAGACCTATCCCATACACACTGGAATTGCCCAGTAACTCACAAAGCTCTGAAGGGAAAGCATTGTTGTTAATATTTAGGTCAACCACTTGATAACTCAGGTTGAAAACTGTAAACACAATTCGTGTGGGAAAAAAAAAGATTAAAAAAGACAAAACCAAACTGAAATATGCCTTCATGCCTTATTATGTATGCCAAAAAAAACTGCACAATTCCAGGCGGAAGAAAAGAATCAATTTCATGTCATTTCAGTGACTAACTTATTACTTCATTGGGAAATTGGATTTTTTTCTATTTGCTAGCTGTCCTTCTTTCTCAGGTACTTACCTTTTCTAAAGTTTACCTTTCCCACAGTTTGCCTATTAATAAACCTTGCTTAGTGACTGATTAGGAGCCACTTCAACGTCATTCATGGTTCTGGATGTAAAGCCAGGAATCTAAAAGGAATTCACATAAATAATCCCCATCACAGTTTACTCCACTCTAAAACCAGTTAATGAAGGCAAGATCAGTAGCTTGCCTTTTTTGTTTTGGTTTGTTTTCATTTTGTTTTGCCTTTTAAAATTTAGACCTTTTCTTTAAAGATGCTGGCGAGTCTCTGTGCAGCAGGCAAAGGATATTGCAGGGCATCCAGGGTCTGCAGCTCTAAAATAACCTTGCTATGGGAGCTATTCAAAGCCAGGGCAAATAGGATTCTCAAATCTTCGTTGTTTCCTGTTTGGAGCCATCAGATCAGAAATCTTCATACCTCAGGGAAACATGGCTCAGCTGAGACAATTGAACCTAGGGAATTCCAAGTTAAGACTCCTTTTGAAAAGATATTGTTGTGTGAATTTGAAATTATTTTTTGTGGAAAATGTTCCTTTTCACAGCTACTTTTTAAGTTAACAATGAATATTTTCCCCCATGAATTTCTATAAAATGGAAACTTTCCATCAAAATTTGTGAAATGTAACCAAATCCACTTTTTACACTATTTACTGTACACAAATTAAAGCCACAGTCAATAGTTAAGGCAGAGGAACATCTAGTCATTTTTGCAGGTGGTTTTTCTTTGTTTCCAGCATTTTGTATCCTAAAACTACTGCTTGGAAAGAGCATTAGTACTGTTTCGGATACAAAATGCCTGTGCGCTCTGCAGTGTATTGAGTGGCAAAGGGCTCCAAATCCAGCCCTCCAGGAGAAGGGAACCTCAACTCTAGAGAGAAATGAGGAATTTTTGAGATCTTTTATGCTTTTATTTCTCATTTGATTTTCAAGTCTCAATCTTTTCAGCAACAAAGAGGGCAACAAAGCCCTCTTGTGCCCACATGTCAACTTTTGCCCTGCATGAACCTGGAAAAACCCTTCTAAGAGCATCTCAGTTTCACCCCACTCCTGCCAGAAGTTACCTGCTGGAAAACCCTGCAGCAGACAACCCTGCCCATGGCCCAGTGCAGATCCAAGAGTGCTTCTGTCCATCTGCAAAGCCAGATAAGCCCCATCCAGTCCTGCTCTAGGGGCAATGCAGCTGCACATGTCTGGCACTGGCTTGTGCCAATACTTCTTATTGCCTGCCTGAATGGCTATTGTTTCTAAAGATCTCTGAAAATGAAATTCCCATCTC
This sequence comes from Calcarius lapponicus, assembly GCA_039654755.1. Taxonomy (NCBI): domain Eukaryota; kingdom Metazoa; phylum Chordata; class Aves; order Passeriformes; family Fringillidae; genus Calcarius; species Calcarius lapponicus. The sequence continues at coordinate 25,841,320 of CM077481.1, read as the reverse complement.
AGATGAATGGACTGTACCTGACCATATGATCGTGACTTCTAAATTTTTCAGCCTCCTCCTTCTAAATTTTTCAGGGTCCCAAAGCAAACATTTTAAAATGACATCCTTTATATCTGCAGGCATTACAGCAGGCTGAATCCTCCCCGAGCTGTCAAAGCTTTATGTCCTGCTTCTGGGCAGATAGGAAGCTGTCTCTAGATTGAAGCATGGCAGCCATTTAAGAGTACAAAGCAGCGGCACAGAATAATTTGGCAAAGGAATGTAGAAGAAACACTGCATCCAATTGAAATGACAGGAACATTCACAGGTAGGAAGAATGCAATTATTCAAGCTGGAAGCAGACCAGGATGCCATACATATTACAAACATGGCATTTCTGAAAATGAAATGGCAGGTGTTTTTTCTGAACTTCTGTCAAGCATACATTTTATTAATTAAATCTGTAAGAAGTTATCCACCTTTCTGCCTTCAGGACTTTTTGTTTTTTGGTTTTTGCAAGTAGGTGCAAGAAAAAATTAAATGTAATTTTATATAAATATATAGATAAATGCAAATGTATATACACACGCACACGCGTGTACACACACACGCACATGTGTATTTGTACATTTCCTTCTTTTTGTTCAGAACAGATTAATATTCTGAAATACATGAAAAGAGGAAAAGTTGCTCACTGGGACCTCATGATGACCTCTAGCCTCTCGCTGCAGGAGAGACCCAAGATAGACAAAACATGAGGCAGCAATTTAGACTGACAGCATGATAGACTAGGAGATTGTATCGATCTTGCTATTTTTAAGCTCTCAGAGATAGTAAAATAGCTACAAAGGTGGGGGAGGGGGCATGTCTCGGGGAAGAGAGGAGGAGAGGTGTAACTAATGCATTTAAGAAAAGCAGGTGTACAGCTCTGCGAAGAAACAAAACTTGTTTCCCCACTCTGCAGCTGACCTCTTCAAGATCTATGTGATGAATGGAAGTACACAACACGGCTCCTAACTGGGGATTTTGCAGTGGGTAGCGCACACACACACACAGACACACAAAAACCCCTCCATGAGCCCTTTTTCACTATTCGGATTTCTACTACACATTTATTTAAATGCTCTAACTGTGAAGGTAGGGTGAAACAGATGTGCTACTCTTCCAGGGGAAAAAACCAACAAAACAAAACATAAAAACAACACCACAAAAACCCCATCCCCAAACCAAAAAACCAAATAACACAAAAAAGTTTTTTATATTAATAGTTTTTATCAACAAGTAAAAAAACCACTTAGCAACAGAGGTAACCTGTTCCCAGCAGAGGGATGTCGCTGCAAGATTCAAGAACCATGAGACACTCTAGCAGCAAAAAACTGAAGGCAAGTGTATCAGTGTAGGCCACCCTCTGGGTCTCAGTGATTCAAATAACTACATTAATTGGTCTTCCTCCATTGACATGAGAAATTCAGGTGACTCACTGATGCCCAACAGTTCAGTCCTTTCCGCCAGTCATAACAGATCATTCACTTTCTCCTCTGTGATGCTGTTGTGTTAGGGATGAAAGCAAGCTCTGAGGGCAGTAATTCCTTCCACTTGAAAAGAGAACTCTTCAAGCAGCACTAAAAGGGAAAGTCGCCACGGAAGATCCTGTGTCTCTGACCTTGCCTCTCCAATTAAGATTTCCGGATCTGCAGAGCAAACTAAAACACTCATTTACATTTTTTCTCAATGAAGAATGGGGTTTTTTGAACCAGAACAAATGAAGCCAGAACATACATCTTTTTCTCAAATCTTATTTATACAGGTGTCTAGAACTTGGACAAGGTCTTCAGTAAATAAAAATAAGTGAATTAAATAGCAGTAAGAGTCTTACTTTTTCAGCCGAGATCACCATTTTGATTGCATTGAATATGAACATATAGATCTTGCTACTTTAAAGCTCTCAGATATTTTATCTCTAAGCCACTCAAGCTAGTCCAATTATTGTTGTAACTTGACATGAACAGATGCAGTAGTATGTCTAGATCTGGTGTTCCCACTTAAAGCTGATGTTGAAAAATGGGGAATAGTTCAAAAGAGCTTCATGACTCAGTGAATGAATGATCCATAAAACAAGCCTAGTGGTGGGAAACATGATACATCCAATCTATCTGCTTTATCTGAAAAAAAATCAAAAGGGAAAAGTCTGGTAATAGCAGATGATTCTTTAGGCAAGCAGGAGAAGACAGAACGTGATTTCAGAGTTGGAAATTCATCATTGCTACAAACAATGAAAAATAAACATTTTTGACAGCAAGAGTGATTAGCACTAAACCACCCCTCCTAGGGCAGGCTCACCTGGTTCAGTGCAGAGCCTGTCAGACATTTTCATGCATTCCATCTCATTTATCTGACTCAGTGCCAGGCCAGGATGCTCCCTCAAGTACTGCAGTGCATTTGCATGACACTGGGTTAAGCCTTGTTTCTTATCTCTGTCCTGAATGCTGAGCCTGGCTTGTCCTCACCCTCTGTTCTCAACTCTGCTCTGTGCTGTGCAGGCATAGACAGAAGTCTCCAAGCCAAGATGTTTACTCTTTGAAATAGTACCTGTATACACAAATCCATCTAGGTTTTATGCTGAAATAATTTTCAGTTCAGGTTCAGTTTGAAAAACAATGGCTCAAACAAGTACTTGGCAAGCTCTGTTAAATTATCTCATGAACGTAGAGTCTTTGGCCATCTTTTCTGGATTTAACTGAGGATTTACCTGGAAATTATCTAATCCATCTGGCAGTGTCTGTATCAGGGGCAGCATGGCAGGAGAGACGTGTCATGAGAGTCTCAGGAGAGCAGATTTGTGTGAATATGTTTTGGAAACAGCTTGAGGCAGTTCAGTATTTCCACTGTCCATCTCCAAAACAGCTAAGTTGCCCAGAGATGCTAAAATGGAGAAGCTCATCTCAATTTTCCAAGTTACATGAGGCATGCAATCAGAATTGCCTGTCTTGCTTTACACAGTCAAGAAAACCCATTGAACATAAGACTTTATTTGGTAAAAGCTGTTTGTAGGAACTGAAGCATAAATGCTTGATCTTATCAGTTGCTCCTTCTGTCCTGAAAATCTTCAGTCAGTCAGGAGCAGAGATAGGACTTCTCTGCTACAGGCTTCTGACTTTAAATGGGATATAACCTAACTCATAATCATAACTGGAGGTTTCAGCCAGAGGAGGACAAGGTAACAAGATACAGAGAAATTATTGCAATTATTAAGAAAGATGTAGTTCTATACACACTAAAGAAGACTGGCTTCTACATATTGGTGCTTATTTCCAAGCTGCTTTTCATTTGTAGACTTTCAGCTCCATAGCTTTGGGAGCTCCTGAGGTAAAGAGGAAATAGGCAGGTGCAGAACTGGGGCCATTGAGGTATTGGACTCAAAAGCAGCCAGTACCATCCTTTTCCTTTGCATTCAGAGATGGGAGCTGGGGCCTGGTCCAGACTATTGCTTTTCAGCAAACACACATGAGAAAAGCCTTGGCTGGGGTCCCACTCCTGCTGCTGGCTTTCCTGGTTGCTCTGTAGGATTCAGCTGAAATCCTACTCTGCCTATGCAGGGTAGGAGTACAGACCCTGGTTTCACCCTCCCACACATTTTCTGTTCTGTGTGAGCAGTGTGGCCTGGTTTTTTTGTACAAGAGAAAGTCTAGTGACAGAGACACTGACCAAGGCAGAGAGGATGCCGGGCACTCAGCACAAGTGTACGATGTGTTGTGGGCTCCTGGGCAGAGCTGGCTGATTGCACATGTACTCAGTGTGTGGCAAACATGTAAGTGCCCAGGAGGTTTCGCTGGAGGAAATTAAAGAGCAGAGGAAATCTGGCTTCCTTTCAAGTTAGGCAGCAGCTGAACAGGAGGCTGAAGGATCAAAATTTTGGGCACAGACAATTAAAGTGTCAGTCTTTGTGAATGTAGCTACTGGTGCTTAGAAAGAGATTAATTTAAATCTGCATATCAGACCTACATTAGAAGAAAGGTGCTTTCAGTTCAGAGTAGGGTTTAGAAACTGTGCATAATCGAAGAAATGTTAATGGACTGCAAATATTTCTTGAATTATATTTTAATTATACAGGTGGTGCTATTGTAGATATTAGTAAAAATGCAAAGCATATGTTTTACAGCAACAATTAAAAAAGGATGTCTTGTCAAGTGAGAAGTACAGTAGAAGTACAAATATGGGTATTTTTGGACAGTCAGAAAAAACTTGTGAACTTGATACCAAAAAAGAAATTAGCTTGCATTAAAATGTAGGTTGGGCAAAAGAGATAAATTTTTTAATATATTTTATACTCTTTCTTTGAGCAGATTACAATATAATGAACTTCTTAATAGTTTTAAGATAAACTAATTGGCAAGTTATTTTTGCATTTTGCACATGATGCTAATCGTGCTTGTAGCTTTATGGGTATGAGTACAATGACTGTTTTATTTCTAGAATTCAAGTAATGCTTTCATAAACTTGTCTCATGCTTATTTTTTTTATAAAGCTGCACCGAAAGGTCAAAGAAAGGGTTGTCTTTTTATATTATGGCAGCTCCCAATGGGTTAAAGAATAGAAGTGGTTTATAAATAAAAGCCTTTTTTATCTGTCCTTTGATCCCCCCACGACAAAACCTCCTTGCAAGTACTTTACTTGACATAGTCATCATTTCTTATTAGTTTCAAAATATCTGCAAGATAATGTCTTGTTCATCAGTTTATGAGTACACTCTGCTGGGAACAGAGAAAAGGCTTTATTGCACAGGGAGGGAAGAGGCCATACATTATTTCTTTCCATGATTTTTGTCTCCCTGGCCCCCAATAAATTGGGCTTGTGGCTAGATCCTGTACCTTGCAGGACAGGTTCATAGCTAGACAAAGTTGGAATTACTTCCAAAAATTATATATCTTAGCCACATGCTTCATCCCTGACTGAGATTCTAATGTACTTCTTTATCAAGGGCTGTAAAAATTAAAGTTCTTCAGGGCAGCCCTGGGCATTTCTGCTGGGTAACTTAAAAATTTTATGCCACCAGTTCTCCAGCTGGCCTCTCAGACAGAAGAAACAGGAGGTGCATCACATTGACACCTCTGCCTCCAAACTCACCTGCTCCACTTTTGGCCTAGCCTGACACCTGTGCTGGGGTATTACACCCCGTGAAGAAAGTCAGCAGATTGAGACAGCGACCCACAGACCCTTTCCAAACTCCAGCAGGGATATGTGATGAATTGCCAAAGAGGGAAACATCCCATACTGTACCTTGTGGGTCCCTGACACACAGGCAAAATGGGTCTCCAAGGCTAGAACCAAGAGTTTCAGTCTCTCATTTTAGTGGGATGGAAATAAAAGGGCCATTGAAATCAGTAGAAATCCCTTCCTTTTAGAACCCTAACTGGACAATGTGAAAGAGAAATAATTGATCTCACACACTGAAATAGATGAAAACAGGGATATTTTAAAAGGACAATTTTTAACTCTGCCAATAAATTATTTTTCACATCTAGCATTTGAATTTTTTTTTATCTGCTTGTACTTTGTTGCTTATTCTTAAACTTTGCAGTTTCAGTCCCTTTTCCCTTAAAAAAGTTTGCAGAAGTACTGCTAATTTTCATTTATTAAAAACAGTTTTCTTGCGTAAAAGTAATTCCAACTGATCATTAAAAACAGATTTTAAGAGGTAAAGAAAATATATTGATTGCATAAAAGTTGAATGGCAAGAAATATGTTTTTCATTATTGTTATTTTATTAATGGACAAGTGCTATCTTATTAAATCTAAATTGGATGTGCACTGAGGAGCACTAATGCGAACCATTCCAAAGACAAAAATTAAATACACGTTGGTGCATAATAAAGCCCCCATATATAATAGAGGATTTACAAAAAGATCTTTCAACTTTTGAACAGATCAACACACAAGTATTTCACCATCTGAGTTCATGGTAAGGTCCCTAGCATAAAGTGTATTTCTTGAAAAGCCTGATTCTTTTTTTCTGTTGGGATATGTTTATGTAGCTTCATTAACTTCCAGGCTACTGCTTCCAGTTTCTAACAGTTCAAAATAAGGTTTGGGCTGGAAAAGCTGAAAACATCCAGCTAAAATGTAGTAGCGCAGACATAAACAATCAAACGTTGACCCCAAAGAAATGCATTTCAATGCAATTGAACTTCTGTGTACAGCAGAAAACCACTTGTCTTGATTCCCCTTTTGCTCTTTCACCAGGCAGTTTTATGGTTATAGTCAGGAGTCAGAGCAGCTGCAGATGATTGTTCTCAGTGTCATGGACCAATTTCACCTTCTCAACCCTTCTGGTGTCTGACAGCAACCTGAGTTTCCAGTATGTGGAAAAATCTTCTTAAATTTGATTTTTGGTCCAACAACATAATGGACCAACTGGAAGCAGTTCAGGCCCACTACAGCTGTTTTTTCTGATACAGTCACAATGATAAGCAGACTGTCTAATCCTGTCTTTCACTAAAATACCTAGAAATGCCACAATGCCCACACATGTGTTGCAGGTTCCCTCATTTTGAGCAGAGACAGTTATTTGGGTTCTCAGTACAACCCTGCTGTTGCTTCACTCATCTGGTTTCAGAAACAAAACAAGTGTGTTTGGTTATTCTTTAGTGAGGGGAGGTTATTAGATCACTGATTTGAGCACACATGTGTCAACCCACAGCAGCAGTGGGTTTTTCCAAGACATATTGGAACACCAGAAAGGAATTTCCTGTATTTACTTGGGATAAACTATTTTCTGCAACAAGTCTTAAGAATATGAACACTGTTTAGAGTGAGAAGTTGAAGGTACATAGACACAACAAAGCTTGGGTTTATTTGTTCAAAGGGAAGTTAATGACTTCCAGTTGTTCAGTGTTTCACAATCAAACTCCCTCAACTCCTAAAAGTCAGACTCCTAGCTGGAGCTTCAGCCTTTCTGATGCTGGGGATTAGGTGCCAACATCAGGGCACTTGTTCAGTCTAGTGGAAAGATTGGTTAAAATTCTCTCAGCATCCTGTTGGCTGTGGGAAAATGGATACTTCACTGGAAAGTAAAAAGTAATCCTTTTGGGCTCACGGGTGAGAAATCTGAGGGGCGTGTGGACAGATCCTTTTGGCTTGTCATGGTGATGACAATGTGCAGTGGAGAGGGCTGCTATGGCATAGAAAGGAAGGGCAGAGGGTGGCAGCTTTTCGCATTTCAGCAAACCCACTGAATTACTCCTTTGGCAACACTGTTCTTTGCTGTCCAGGAAGATGAGGAGACAGGCGGGCAGTAGAAAGCTACTGCTGGGGACCTTTGCTACAGCAGACTTTTGCCATAGCATATTTTCAAACCCTGAGAAGGCAAGACAGGCCTGCTTGTCTTCCCTGGCTCCCTTTATTCCAGTGCCAAGACTGAATCATGGACCAGGAGCTAGATGACACTGCATAATGCGCTGGAAAATTCCCTAACTCTGATCCATAAACTACATTTTCAGGTATATTTAAAGAATTTGTTTCTTTGGCTTTTTATATCTTCTACCTTTAGAGGTGTTTGAGAAAGAACACTGACCACACAAAATAAACCAAAATGTGATGATTTCATGCTGGAAAGCATGCTGTGAAATCAGTGAGAAATTTCCCTGACTTAAGAGCCAGAAAAAGAATCTGAATCCTGAAAGACTATATCTTGAGGTGTCTTGGACTGCCTGCCTGCATTCATGGCACTGAACTGACCCTTTTTGTAGATGGTATTATACAAGTAATTACAGTGTATAATTCAGCTACTGAGGTTAAAACTTTGATCAAAGTTTCTAGGACTTCACATAAAAGGCTTACTATTTATACAGAGTGAGGCTCCTTTGCCATTAGCTAAAAAAAAAAAATTCAAAAACCTCCCAGACCTAGAGTGTTCTGGTCTAATAGAACAAGCATTTTCCACTAATGTTTTTATTTAAAGAACAGTTTTTTTCAGGTAAAAGCAGTTTTTCAAATTTTGTTTGTATTTCACTATATTGGGAGTGTAGTTCAGTCCAGATTTTAACATGCTCAGAAGAGAAAAAAAAGGGATCCAGGACATAAGGTCTGCATGTAGGCTAAAGTACATGCATTTGAATTTCATGAAGCTCCTACTCTCAACAAATGAACCACTATATGTACATTATTAAAGTCCTGGGATGGGTTTATGTTAGGATGAGGCATCTGCACAGTGAAGCCATGTAGCTAAATTTTTCTAGCACTTGTAACCCTGAAACCTTCATAGAAGAGCTAGTTACCCAGATTTCTGTTCTGCAGAGACCAATGTCAGGGTACTGAAATCTCATTTTGAGTGAAGGATCCCTCTGCCAGGCTCCACATGAGCAATGAATCAAGCACAGTCCCAGAACTGAGCACAACAGAAGACCATGATCACAGGCACTGGGCAGCTTTGGAAAGATTAAATGAATGCAGATGATAAGAGAGTGGTGTGCAAAGAAGGATGGGAGGAAACATCACCATGCTACGGACATCACTGAGTGATTGCTTGAACAAAGAAGGAAGGGGTCCGAAGATTTCTTGGAACTGTGATTTGCATAGGAGGTTTATGGCTAACATGGTTGTCCAAACCAGCAATCACAGAGCATGACTGCTTGAAAACACTCAAAGAACAGATGCAATCCTTAAGAGAGAGCTTGAGAAACTGAAGGATTTAATTAAAGAGGCCCTGGTCCTGAAATATTATGACAATAAGCACAAAAGTAACTTGTTCATGGGTGCATCTCAGGAGAATACTGGCACAATACTCTTTCAATAACACAGTTGAAGCTGGAGACAAGTGGCTAATGCATCACAGCCACTAACAAAAACTGAATGTAAATATGCTGAAAGAATGAAGGAGACTTTGGCCTTAAGCCATGGCTGTAAAAAAAATTCCTTTATTTATGGGACACCACTGTTAGCTGAAACTGACCATAAACTATGTACTGCTATTGCCAAGATAGTCCTGACAAATATCCTGGAGAGAAAAGAGATTGCTTTTTCAGTTACAAATGTACTGAATTTTACAAATTCAGTAAGCCTGGGTGAGATTTGGTGGTCGCAGGCAAATTCACAATCATTTTACAGAACTTCCAGACATTGATTGTGGATGTGCCAGGCCTCCTAAAAAAGCCCAAACAACCCTCTCCACTTGCAGGCAAAATGTAGATCATGACTGCCTGCATCACTAACAAGCTTCACATAATGGGAAAGGTAATGCAGGCTTTGTTGCAAAGCTAAGTGCCATATTGTAGCCCCTTATTGCACCTTGGCAGTGAGGCCTGAACGGTACATGTGGATTTTGAAAAGAACCTGAATGGGGAATACTGAATGTATTAAAAAGAAGCATTTGAAAGCCATTTTTTAAAGAGAGACCAAATACTGTTGAGAAATCAACAGTTACATTAAAACAATATTTTGTTTATGCTAGCAATCCAGGAAAACTCCCTCCAAAAGAACCTAGGACGATGACAAAAGAAAAAGAAACATGAGTAAATATTTTTGTGATTTTTACTTATTCCATTAATAATAAATAAAGCACATTATTATTGTTGTTCTAGTTGTTTCTAATTTTAGAATTACTTCCCCAATTTTCTAGAAGTTCCTGCAGTCAAACAGCCAGCCATATAGTCCATATTAACTAAAGATGATGTAGCAATACAATAATATCTGATGACAGTCCCCAGTGCAGTAGGTATCATTGAAAGCAGTTTGCACTGAAATACAGGTATAAGCTTATCAGCTCTAACCCCTAGCACTTTCAGACTTTCAAGACTAATGGAAAAGTGTCAGAAGAACACAGTGATGTCTGTAACATAAAAAATTGGAGCAGTGAGACTGATCCCCCTCAGTGCTAGTGTTGGGTCTGGGTCTCTGCAAAGGCAAGCTGGACAATGCTCTGTTGCGGAGAGGCTGTTGCTGCACTGGGCTGGTGGTTCACACTCAGAGCAGTGACAGACAGAGTTCCCAACTCCCTGTTTATCAGTGGTCCCTAAATCCTTGCCATATAGGAAATTTCTGTATTGCTACAGACATATGTACAGTACTGGTGGCATTGCTGAACAACAAATACAAGCATCCTACAGAAAACCATAAGAATTTATTATAACAGCTTTAGTTGCATCTACACAGGAGTATTTGCTGACATGGAAAAACCATTTAAAAACTTGCTGACAATTTCTACATCAGGATCCATGCCCAGTGAAAACAGCCCTTAAGGGATACTTTCTGAAGATGTCAGTCAATTGCAGGCTAAGAAACATAAGAATTTTTACCATAGCTGCTCCTAAAGTCCTGTCATTACTCAAACATTTAAATGCTTTCATATTTAAAATGGATTAGTAATCCTCACCAAAGAAAAATATTAGAAGATATTAGGTCCAATGGCAAATGTAAGGAACATGCACACCACCTCTTTAACCTCTTAGGCATGGCAAAGGATCTTGGTTCTTCTTTTTTAAATTTTTATTCTTTTCCTTGAAGTACAAACCTGGCATGTCAGATTCCCAAATTTATGGAAATAAGATGAAAATTCCCTGTGAGCATCAGTGGGAACATTGGAGGGTTCATTTGAATCCTGATCCCATCCACCCTATTGTGAGTGAGAGGCGTGGAGCAATGTCAGTGGTTGCACAGGGAGACTTGTGGACTCAGGGCTGGTTTGGCAGATGGCTGAGCACACCTTCCTTTCACCCAGTGGGTGTCCTGGCCTCCAACAGAGGCTATCAGTAGGTCACTATTCCTGATAAAGATGCCATCATACACAGAGGGAGTTCTTGAAAAAAGCTGCCTCTTGAATAAACAATGGGCGAATATGTCTTCAGAGAGGGCTGGATACTCTCCCTCTCTTGTTTTATTTTTGTGAGTGTGAAGGAAAGGAAGTGTTTAAGATACAAAGTTACCTACTTGTTTTGTTATCATGAGGCAGCAAAATGTTTAGACAAGATTTATTTCATACTGAAAGTTAAGCTTAGAGGATCTTTTATTTTTGTAAGTGCCTGATGCTTTGAGCCTACAGAAGATAAAACAGACTCCATTTGTTGTATTTCCTTTCCCTGAAGTTTTATTATTTCCTCTGTATTTGTCAAGATACCTCTTCTTTAGTAAAGATGTCCTTTATTTCCTGAAGCATTCTTTAGAGGTAATCCATTAAAACCCCCACAATAGGGATTCATGACACAGATTGATATACACAGAATTCTGTTTTGTATGATGCAGCTGATGTGGTAAGAGTAATTTCTGAATTTTCTAGAAAGGAATGGAGAGAGTGGATGTACTATCATTACCCTTTTTGCTATTCTACACTTAGTTCACTCATAGATAAAGATTTTTGACCTGAAATAAGCCGCCATTTGTTAATGCGTGGACTATCACACAAAACTGTTGGCACAATGGAGCAAGCTTTGTTGTAATCTTACAAGTCTCACGCGTCTCATAGTGATAGTTTAGGCAAATGGATTTCTGGCCATCCACAGGAAACGATGATAAAAGGAAATTTAACAACTCTTGCACATGAGAGGTTAGCAGGAGGCTTGAGACTGCTTCAGCCCTGAGCTGAGTGAGAGGAATGCCACAAGGCATTGCAGCAGTGTGGTAAGCAGGCAGTGTGTATATTCATGTGCCTCAAATGCTGCACATGAATGTCATGAAAAAATGAGAAAATATTAAAAGGATATGCAACTTTTTTTTTGTGCTCAGTGTGGGCCAAAATTTTCTTTGGTGCAACTTGAGAGCATTATAGAGCTTTCCTTCACTCATACTGTTAACACATAAAACTCACAAAAGATTTTTGCTAGTATTTTCTTGGGAAGAAGTTATTTTCTGGCAACAGTTCCAAAGTTAAGACATATTTATTCACTGCAGTCCCATTTTGTATTCCTTGGGTAGAATCCCAAATACCCTCCACTTTCACCTCCAAGGAGTCATTAGCATTTATCAGGTAAATAATCTGTAAAAGGCAGATTATACACCTATAAATCCATTGTAATTACACTGATTTCAAAAGTATTACTGAAGATTTATGCTCAGGTAATTTGGCACACAGTTGGTAAGCTTTCTAAGGAAGACTCTAAATATTTTCTCAAGAGAAAACAGCCCTTACAATGTGCTATATTTTCTCTTCTATATGTCCTCACCTGCCATCATAATGAAGTATTGTATAAAAATACAGCATGAGGTAATGACAGTAACTAAGAAGGAAAGTAAATTCACACTAGAATATCAATCTGAAGTCTTCCCATCTGCTTTTTATTAACAGAGACCACCATCTTAACATTATTTAGCATCATATTCTTATTTAATTCAGCCTGTATATTCCCTCTTCACCTTGCCTTCATGACAAAATAGTTTTTTCTTGGCACACTTTTATATCAGGAATATCAGTTTCAATTGTCATCTTCACAGAGTTCCCCAGACTAAATTCTATTAGAGAAAGGCCATTCATCACATATTTTCTCCTGCATATCCAGACACTAATGCACATTTCTGTGCCAATGAACCAAATTGAAGCGTCAGCTCAGCCTTCACTGAAGCTAGGCTGAAACCTGTGATTTACTGTGGACACTGCTTTGGAGAGATTCACAGGAGTCCCTGTCACAGACAGACCCTGGAGCTCTTTGTGCTGCTGCTCTATGGACAGTGTCACATTCATTATTTCTTGACAAAACATAGACACTTAATGCACTGTACCAATGTGAACAATCTAATTTAATGGGGATTGCAAAAGGCATTTACTCATTGATGCAGTAGTTCTAGTGACTGTAAGATTAAACATAGTCTCAGAAATGTCTTAAATTATTTGGTCTCAATTATAACCTCCTAAGAGGTTTTTGCAAAAAGGCAAAAAGTTAGTGATCATTTGTATGTTTATTTGCAAGAACTTAAGTGTGACTTTTCTGGGAAGAATTGGAAACATGTAGGATACAATTGGTTATAATTCAGGTTATTTTTTCACATAATAGAGGCATGCAGAGAAGCTGTACTCCAGAGAAAGAGTTCAGAGGTGTGGGAAGACTGTAATAGAAAGCATGAGTGGTCACTCTGTTGGAACTCAGTTACTGGAGATCATGTCATGAACCTCAGATTAGCAGCTTCATTTAAAGTGCCAAGTTACTTAACTGTGCAACCAAAGAAAAAAAGGAAAACCACATCATGTCAAGAAAAAGTAAAAGGTTAGAGAGAGAAGAAAACAGAAAGAAAAGCATATGATCAGGTTCACCAAACATTTGCCCAACCAGATGTTTTCAGATTGTTATCTGCTGTTTCTTACACAAATATGCTTATTTCTTGGTTTAGCTAATAATTTTCACAGATATGTCACAGTTCAAGAAAAAAAAAAACTCCTTTTTATTCCAACAAAGAAGGTGGGGGAAAAGTGTTTCCACCTTGACAAGACTCTCTGCTTGTAGAGATGGATACCAAGATAGTGAGCGGAGTACTGCTTGTCCCCATAATCCTGATCAGTCAGGAAGACCAGTGTTTAAGCCTGTGTCCCTCAGCAAATGCCACCTGGGGAATACGGGCAGAATTCACCCAGAGGGTTAGGAGAGGTGGCATCGTCAATGGCCTTAAGAAAATGACTGTTGCCCAAAGCAAAATTATGATGGTGGTGCATTTCCCCATCTTCCAGGCTGAATTGTGATCTGAATAACACTGGTCAGGACACAGCTGTGGGCTGAGCTTCTCCTGAGTTTATGAGAAACACTGCCTGATCCCAGGAACATGTGCTATCAAATGACCTCCTGCTTCTTTTTTTTTTTTAACGAATAGGCTTGGACACCTCTTTGTGTTAATAACAACCCAGGTGGGATAATACTTTTGTTCTCAAACTTTCAAAGATGTTTCTGACCCAAAATGCAGCCAGGATGAAACACTGTTGTGACAAAATTCCACTCTCATATATGGCCATATAAACAGCATGATCCCACCCCCTCCCCCACCGCCTCCACCTCCACATAGATAGTTTTGCATTTAATTTGGGGTTTATTTTGGTTTGGATTGATTGACACAGTTTTGGGCATTTTTGCTTTTCCTCAGTGGGCCTTAACCATCTGTAAGTAGCAGAGTGAATCTTGCCAATGAACTTTGTCGTGCTGTTGCCTTTGCATGAAACCTGGTTTTACTGATAGCTTTGCCGATGCTTCTTTCAGTGATCTTAAAACACTCATTTATGACAAAACTCTAGCCCTTCCTCTCACGAGACAGCAGGTTTACAGAAACACAGAATAGGTTAGGTGGAAAACATCCTTAGGATCATTAAATCCATTAACCTAGCACTGCCAAGCTCACTGCTAAACCACATCTGTAAGAGGGCATCTCCTGGTTCTCTAAATCCCTTCAAGGATAGGGACTCAACCTGTACCCTGGGCAGCCTGTTCCAATGCTTAACAACCTTTTTAGTGATCAGCCTTCTTCTAATATCAAAACTAACCCTCCTCTGGAGCAACTTGGGTTTATTTCTTCTTGTCCTGTTACTTATTACTCAGGAGAAGAGAGTGATCCCCACCTGGGTGAAACCTTTCAGGCAGTTGTGGAGTGGTAAGGTCCCCTCTGCGCCTCCTTTTCTCCAGGTTAAAAACCCCAGTGACCTTCAGCTGCTGCTCATGGGACTTGTGATCAGCTTGACTTCACCAGCTCCATTGTCCTTCTCTGGACATGCTCCAGCACTTCAATGTTTTTCCTGTAGTGTGTGGCCCCAAACTGAACACAGGATTTGAGGTGTGGCCTCGCCAGTGCTGAGTACAGGGGGTCAATCCCTGCCCTGCTCCTGCTGGCCACACTGTGGCTGGCACAGGCCAGGATGCCATTGGCCTTCTTGGCCACCTGGGCACTGCTGGCTCATGCTCAGCTGCTGTCACCAGCACCCCCAGGGCCTTTTCCTGTGGCAGCTTTGCAGCCACTCTGCCCCAGCCTGTGGCACTGCCTGGGGTTGCTGTGACCCAAGGGCAGGACCCAGCCCTGAGCCTTGCTGAGCCTCACACCACTGGGCTGGGCCCATGATCCAGCCTGTCCAGATCCCTCTGCAGAGCCTTCCTGCCCTCCAGCAGATCAGCACTCCCACCCAGCTTGGTGTCATCTGTTAAGTGACTGAGGGGGCTCTCCATCCCCTCATTCATATTACTGACAAAGACAATAAAGAGGACTGGCCTTTGTACTGAGTCCTGGGGAACAGCACTTTCGACTGATGGCCACCTAGAAGTAACTCAATTCACCACCACCCTCTAGACCCAGCCATTCATTTTTTGTCCAGAGAAGAGCGCACCCATCCAAGTTGTAAGCAGGCAGTTTCTCCAGGAGAATGCTGTGGGAATTGCTGTCTATAAAAACCTCTTTTAAGTTCTGCTGTACACCATAGGAGTGGGTTTGTGTAAATGTTGTTGTTAAATCATCAAACAGTCAACCCACAGTACACTCAGCCTCAGTACATGTTTCTTTCCTCACCCATCCCACATAATAATTTTCCATCTTGTCTTGAAAAGCTAAACATAATCTCTTATTTACTGAGAAGAAAAACAAATGCTGGGCTCCCAGTGCCTGTTAATGCATCCAGATGTTCTCCCATTTGCACTGCAGCATGATATGGAAAAAAGGCTAAGTGCGACTGGTCGTGCTCCTCTTCTCACACAAATATAATTTCTCAAATTCCAGCTTGGTTGAAGCAGAAAATTCAAAGAAAAAAAACCTTTCTGAAATGCTTTTCAACTTCTTTATAGCTCATCTTTGAAACTACCCAGTCTTTTTTAAAAACACTTGGTTCACTTTCCAGTCACTTTGCTTCTTGACCTTGCAGATGTTAAGAAGCAGATCCAGAATGTCTTTATTATCTTGGGGTTTGCTCCAAAAGTTCTTTTTTGTGCAGGTGTCCCAGAGGACCAGCTGAAGTATGAGAAGCCAGAATCTTTGTGCATTGGCTACCATTCCTACCTAGAAGCTCAGACAAGTGAAATTGTTATGCAAAGTTATTAACAGATATTCAGTTACAGGATGAAAAATAAGATCCATTTCAACAGCAAAACTTATGCGCACGAACCTGCACACACCTGCACAATAACAAGACATACTTGGTTTTGTCTGACTCCAGGTCTGGCTTGGGAATGCTAATCAATCTGTGCAATGCTATAATTATTGGATTTGCTTCATAGCACTTCATAATTATGTACAGTCTGTTTTTCTCCAGTTGCCTATAATCCACCTCTCTCTGACACAGTAAGGGACATTCAGGCTCTGCACTGCACTGGCTGTAGCCTTTGTTTGCTGCGCGGATGTTTTGTGTAACAGTAACTACTAAAACACCTCAAGAGTTTATGAAGTCCCTGCAAGTGAATAAAGCAGAAATGTAACCAATAGTAACCCATCTGGGCACCTAACGCTTTGCTGCTGCTGCTGCGGCTCTTAGCAATAGCTGCTTCCATTTTAATAGCCTGCCCCCCCTCAACATGCTACTCAAAGCTGGGCATAAAGTACAGATGGTAAGTGCCATGAAAGTACAGCTGTCTCTGCCCCACTGGGTAGCAACTAACCAGAACAAAATAGGAGAGTGGGAAAACTCATTGAAAATGCTTAGGACTATCAAAACACAAACAGCAGGTTTTTACAGGTCTCTCTGCTAAGTCCCTTACTTTGGTGGGTATGATGCTGGCTTTGGACATCCCCTGACAAAACAGCACTGTGATTTCTAGAAGGGGCTCATATGAGGATGGGGCAGCCAAGACGATGCTGATGGAGTTTCTCACAGCTCCAGCTTTCATCTCCAAGTCTGCAACTCTGTAGTTAAAACCTACCCTATGCCTGCTATTGAAACCACATTGTGTAATTCCTAGGTTATTTTGCATTCTCTTCAGAGTGCTTATTATTTTGTTTAATTTATTCACACTTTCGATGATAAAGTTGCGCCAATGCAACTAAATAATCATGAGAATAATCCAAGACAACAGTATTGTTCTATTTATCAATATAAGTTTGTTCTTGCTTTTATTCCCAGTACATAATAAAGCTTCCCGTAGGAACTGAAGGCATTTAATTTCAGTTTCTAATGACGAAATGAAGCAAATAACAACCTTTTTGAAGTTTCACCCTCTGGCAAGGCTCACAGAGTCTGGTTTTGCCTCATTCAAAAGGTTTAATGAGACATGGATCTTGTGCATGTGTTTATGGAAAGAGAAAGAAAGAGCTGTCAACAGCTGGGAAGCATGAGACTGTGAGAAACAAAATAGGCTTTGTGGGCTGGCCTCAGGTATTCCTCACCTACCTAGGTTTCCATGTGGAAAATAGGTGGCTCCAGAAGAAGGTAACTATGAGAAAAGGCTAACATGCCTCCAAGCTTATCTGTTTTCTGTGACCAAAATGCACTGCCTCATATAACTGACTGGCTTGTTTATAAGCATTTTGTTATTTTGATCCAGCCCTGAAAGAGTTTGTTTAGAGCAAATTGTAATCAGTTTTCAGCAATGCCTGGGGCACTGGCTCTACTGGTCCTGAGAGACCAGACCTGTAAGTGCTTAAGGGATACTCAAGCTGAAAAAAGCAGTCCCTGGGAGGGCTTCTTCACAGACTTCACAGTAGAGGGGTTTCATATTGGCAGAGAAATGCACGGAAAAAGAAGCTGGCAATTGGTAGATCAAGATGTAGCTGGGTTGCCCACATAAAGACCTCTATTCCAGAGAAATTAAATGAATTCAAGACATATGAGGGCTTTGGTCTTTTGATTTAGAAGTCATCCATGTGTGGAATGAATTTAAGAGGTTATTTAAAATCCTAATTAATAATGCCTTGCCTCAGACTTTGCTCAGCCATCTATTCAGTTCCCTCTCTATTCCATTTCCTCTTTTGGACAGATTTTCTGAATTTCTATTACAATGCATAGTGAAATAAAAGTGGGTAGCTTTAAGAGCAAAGAAGAGTGACTTGTCAGGGCCCTTACTGAGTAAACACATACTTCCTAATACTGATATACTTCTGTTGTGTAATATTCCAGATGACCACACACATAACCAATGCTTAATGCTGCCTCTACCAATAACAAATCTGTTCCTCCTCTGGATTTGCACGGATTTCTTCCTTTTGAATAGCCTAGAGAAACATTTTTCTCTCATTTCCAAGCAGACAACCTAATTACGTTAAAATGGCTTTCCTTCCAAAACACTAATAGGTGGTTACCTTTCATTACAATTAGTAGTTCTAACAAAGTTTGTAGATCTTACAATGTGAATACTAAGGATATATTCCCAGAGACTCCAAAAAGGGAGTCCTCTCAGTGATGCCAGCTAAGATTAGAAATTCATGATCCCAGGACAGATGTCATGGAAGATTACAGATACTATTTCTTTAAACCTGAGTGTTATAGAGCCAATTGAAACAACGAGGAAGCTTGGATATTCACTTTGCATTAATCATTATCAGGGATCCTGCTATTTCCAGACTTGGACAAGCAAATAATAAAAATAAAAATTAAAAAAATAATAATGTCATGATTTTAAAAGTATCTTTTAATCATGGAGTTCTAGAATTTAGACACTGCTTGAAAATATTTTCAGAACAATTCTGTAAGACAAATCTCACCGTATAGTGTAAGCAAGGTGTTTGACATGATCACTGAATATATTAAGGACTCAGTTTCCTAAGCCACATTGTTTGTTTCTGTGCTCTGAAAAGATAAATAGAACTTTTGCAATGAGCTTTCTTCTGCAGATACTCATAATCTGGAATTGGATTTCTACTTCATAATTTAAGTATACAATGCTTGTTTAAATTTTGCTCTACTCACAAGTAGTTTTGAAACTACTTTTATTGGCTATAAGGGCCATTGCAAATGGAAGCAAAAGAGATGTAAGGACATTTTGAGCAACTCAAAGAGTGTGAAGAATTCCTCTCAGATAATATTCACAGTGTGTTTTCATATTATTTTTTCAGGGAAAAGTAAGGAAAAGTAGGCTTGCAGAAAACAGGCCCGTTCAGACATACAAAATAGTTTGGTTCTATCTTATAATTTCTTGCAAATTTCTTGCTGTATTTCAGAGCTTATAAAAATGGCAATAATTAGCACAATTACTTCCAGTCTTTATTTTCTGTAAATCTACTGAGGTTGTCATCACTTGGCAAAACACTTGCTAAAAAGGTGTCACATTCTTCAAAAACATATCTCCAGTTATGGAGTATAATACTGAAAATACAATGCAAATTAAAAGAATAATGAGAATTTCCAGCTTTGCTTGAGAATGAGAGTTGCTAGTGTATGAATCATAAAATATCACTCTGAAAATATCCTCGTATTCTTCCTCTGGTGTTTTGATCCCTACTATTCAGCAAGCATATTTTCTTTATGACACCTAGGCCTGATATTTCGTTATGCCATATATTCTTCTTTCTGTTGTCTTTTTTACAAACCCAGAGTAAAGCACCCCTAGCCAGCTTGCCTCAAATCTTCCAGGAAGTGTGTTCTGTTTGTTAAGAGCATTGTTCTCTCTTCAGGGGATTTCCTTTGTTTATTCTGGCAACAGGGTTTGTTCACAGTTTCCCCACAGCCAAGGAGACCCAGGTCTCTCACCCTTATTTTAATCATGTTCCTCTTAACTGGAATCAGGCAGCAGAGACTTCTGCTGAGACACTTCTGTCCCTCCCCATTCAGTGTCTCATTTTGAAAATGGTTATCTGAATTCCATGGTAAGAGGAGGTTGCACATACCTCAGCACTCCAGAGTAGCTTTCCCATCACCATACATGGCCACTCAGCATGAAAATGTTTAACCTTAGAGGTGTATCAGGAACTAAACTAATTTTAGAGAACAAAGTTTTTCCTCCACTGTACTGTAGTGAGCAATCTGTGTGCAACAAGCGCATGGTGACCTCACACCCAATATATTGCATGTTTCTGTACTTGTGGACAAAGCCTGCTATGTATTTGCCAATGCTTATTTCTTGTTTCAGTAACGATATTCCCCCCGCCCCCATTAATTACAACTCTTAAAACACTGTCATAACTGCCTCAATAATTCATCCTAGAGATAAGTAATAAAGGTGACAAGAGAAAAACTTGCCATTTCCCTGCAAATTAAAGTGTGTATTCTCTTACTGTATACTGAGCCAGACAAAAACGCCACATTTACTGACACTCCTACAGAGGCACATGTCTCACAGCTGAATACACATGCTGTGAAATACTATTTCAGACATACCAGTGTAAGTCCCTGCTCATCCTCACTCTGCTTTACCAGTTTTACATTCTGCCAGGACAGAGCTGTACGAATTTAGCTTCCCTTTCTCCTTCCCTAATGGTGTCCTAAGCAATATATATTTTCCTTTCATTTCTGCATAGCAACAGAAGTGCGGAAGGAAAGATGGATCAGTGGGTAGGCCCCAAAATCACAAATCACACAGATCCTTCCCTACAATTGATTTCCTACATCTATTTCCTACATCTTCATAAAAAGCAGCATGAAAATTCTTTTTTTTTCCCCCTATAAAATAGAAAAATTTCATTGATCTAGATCACATCCACATCCTTTACCTACAGAGCAAGTTAACTGATATGACCCAAGCAGCCATAACAGGCAGCAGCAGATGTCTCTTTGAAGCATTTTACCAGACTCAGACATGATCAACACTGAAGTAACAAATACAATATAACTACCATGAAAATTCTCACCTCAATACTTAGATCACCTCTCAGACATGATTAGTTCAGAACTAACCTAAAGGCATTTTTAATTTGTGGACTTTCTGCCCTTTTTATGCAGAGGTATTATACAGCATCTAAAAATAACTTGTACCGTAGTTCCCAGTTTTGCATGTGTTCTACAGGAGAACAGAGAACAAGCTTTGCCTCAAGCAAAATGATAATTGAGAGAAAAGCTGTAAGAAGTGTCAGCGTCTCTTTCTAATAAGTGGGCAAAGTGGGAAAAAGCCACAGGCAGAATGTCGTGCTAGCTCCATAAGGTGAGCTAATAGGAAATGTCAGCAGTTTTCATGTTCAAGGGGCTGTGTTTTGTTTCAATAAGTCTTTACTGAAGCTGGTAGAATAGAAAATATTTGCCATCCAGCACAATGGAATCTGGTACTCTGTATCACATTGGAGGATCTGTCAAATGGAAAGGGGAAAATGCCTTTATTATACTCCTTATCCATTTTCATAAATCTAGAAGATTTCAGGCCAAGAAAAGACAAGATTATCCTGCTTGGTCTGTGCAGTGTAGTCCAAGAATCCCTTCTTTTCAAGAATAATTTCTATGTCAAGTCCATATCTTGTGGCTGAAATAAAACATAATTTCTGCAATGCAACATGTTCTTCAATTAACAGATTTGAAGTAGCTTATGTTCCCAGATAAATCAGACCAGCAGTCAACTGTTCACATAGGTATCTGTGAATTTGTCCAGCAGCAGCCACCTGCCATCAAATTTTGCTATGTCATTGTCTACTACATTTGTTAAGTCATTCTCACTCTCTCTCCTATCTGAAAGTTGGTTTTTTGTTCAGGTTTGCATCAACTGCAAGAAGTCACTCTTAATTTTCTCACTCTGCTTGACATACTAAGTAGACCTTCC
Organism: Calcarius lapponicus; assembly: GCA_039654755.1. Lineage (NCBI taxonomy): Eukaryota > Metazoa > Chordata > Aves > Passeriformes > Fringillidae > Calcarius > Calcarius lapponicus. Next base: position 25,819,793 of record CM077481.1, on the reverse strand, counting down.
TACATTTTTCTCTACAAGGGAAGCCTGCCAGACCTTAAAGCATCTTGTTCTTTTATGGTCCATTCCTAGATTTCCAGTGCTGTCCTGAAATGAAGCTACTGGATTTGCCTTCTGTTCCATACAAAAGTAACACCATCTCCACGGTTCTGCTCAATAACCCTGTGCTTGGATGTTCCCTGAGCACCAGGGAGACACTACCACTGACTCCAGTACAAACCCAGGTAGGGAGTACCACCCTCTTCTTGGCAGGCTGGGATCCAGCCTTGGCTGCTCCATCTCCTTGCATCTCTGAATGATCAATAGCACTGAACAAGCAGCTGTTTATCCCTGATGTTCACATGCAAAATGTTCACACTTACATCTAAATTACATTTACTAAATTTCTGCTCTGGACATCAGCATGCTAATGCTCATTAAAAACCCACAAAAATTATGTTACAGGAAGGCCCTAGTCTCTGCAGACAGAAGAGCAAAAAAAGCTGCAGTCCTGCATAATTGTCCCTAATGGAAGGCTCTCATCATTTTCCATAGCACACATTAAGACCCACGTTCTTCTGTCCATGAAGAATATTTGTAGGATAGCTTTACCTAGCAGTTGCACCATTAAAATCAGTTAAACTTTTGATATACATGGAATTACTCACATGCAAAATTGTTAGCAGTATCGAAGTCCACATTGCTTGATCTAGCTAAGTATAGAAAATGTAGGAAAAGCCTTGATAGTTTTCCTAGCATGCAAATCCCTTTTTTCATCAATAGAATTAGTAATCCCTACGTAAAGATAACAGTGGGATTGAAACAGAAGTTAAAAAATGGAATCAGAATATTCAGGTAATGCAATTTTTCCAGTGCAGGGCCATGTTTGTGACAGAAGATGGATTGATGCAAAGAGCTGTGAAGGTGAGTTGGCACTAAGACAAATACAGAGATACTACATGGAGAAAATGGCACCTGAGTAGGAGTGAAAAGCCTACTGAGGTTATAAAAAAGTAACAATCCTCACATCAATGAGCTTTAGCTCAGACTCTGAATTAGACCATTGATTTATTTCAACCTGAAAAAGTAAAGCTGATACCATTCTTTGAAAGACTGATGCAATGCAGTGGGATATAAATTTCAAGACAGTGCTAGGATTGTTTTGCATATCCTCTCAAGTGTCTTTCAATACTTGAAAAATGTTTTCTTCCACAGAGAAGCCCTAGAAGTCCCATGCTGTATCTTGCCATGGGAGAGTGATCACAGTATGCTTCACTTGGAGGCCTAGTGGGGCATCAGGGGCCATCACTGCAGCTGAATGCCTGTGTTTGCTCTGCACAGCTGGGGAGGCTTTGGCAAGGACTCACTAGAGGGTTACTCTATGGAAATAGCTGTCATTTCAAAAGCATATGCTTCCATTATAAGAAAAGACACTTGTAAGGAGTCTCTCACAAAAGTCATGAAGGCCATTATATGTAGGATCAGCATGACACCTCACACACAGCATCTTATGCATCGCAGATTACTCTTCTCCAACAAATATGCCTAGCTGAAGTACACAAAACCTTTGGTCTGCTTACACCCTGTGTACTGCAAGGTGTCATTCAGCAATGGACTGAGAGGCTCTCCCAGGCACTGGGGCTGTTTGGATTGGGATCTGAATGCAAGTCTTCTCATAAAGACTATTCCCGAATAGACTTGCTGCATTCCACCACGACATATTTCACTGTAGGAAATTCCTGTGATAATGGAGTAACATACCACACATGCCACAGAAAGCATCTCTCAAACTTGTATCAATAGCTGGAAAGAAAATTATTCTTTGTTGGAAAAATTAGTGTAATCTAACTTTCTAAAATAGAAATTGCTGCCTCTCTTGCTCAGATTTCACAGGCTGGAATTTCCTTCTAGCACCAAAGATTTTGTAAGTCTTGTTGCTCTGATAATAAATTTCTTTTTACTATTCATGCATCAGGTCTTCAAGATAACTACTTATGAAATCATTATTGTAACACTCTGGGCATGTAAAAATGTTGGCGCCTACCTAGAAAGCAGCATGCATGATTTACAAATGTCACCTTCCTCCTATTTCCCAAACTCCTATCCTTTTACTCTTATGTTTGTCGGACAGGCATACACAGATGTCTCAGACATGATTAGGACATCTTTGGGTTGGCTGCTGTAGAGAGAAATGTATGAGGATCCCCTTCCTTAAGAGGGTACTCACACAAGAGACACTGCAAACAGGAAATCTTTGTTTTCAGAGTTTGTATTTCTGATGCCTTCTGTAGGACCATACCATCAACAGCCCTCAGTTTCCTTATCATCTCAGCTGTTAAATACAGCTCAGGAACAAAACGCTTTCCAAAGTGAGAAATTTAATGTGACACAACAAATGCTGACACCACTGACTACTATGCATCCCTACTATGCACCTGATGCATCCCTGTTTCCATGCATTAGCGTGGCAAGGCACATGGCAGGAAGGGATTTATCATCCCTAAAATCTCCTAGGCTCACACTCACAGATTACTGATCAAAAGTGCAAGGAGAAGAGAAAAAAAAATAGCATTATATGAGCTTCACTGCTATGACAACAGATCAGTGAGAAGTAACTGCCTGTCACTTCACTCCCCCTCTATCAGCATCAAGATTCAGGTATTTCCTCTAAAAAGATTAATTTCAGGAGGCTGATACTGCAGGTTCACAGCCAACAAGGAGGCCAGCACCTCTGCACCATTGCTCGTGAATATTCTGTGTAGAAGCAAATAATTCACCTAGTGCATGATCTGCCCTGCCAGCATCTGTACCCCTGCCAGGCAGGGCTCAGGACCTTACCCACGGTTCATGCAGATGCTGCACAGCACATAGCAGGTAACTTTCTTTCAAACCTCACAGCCATCTTCAAGTCCCTTAAGGCACTAAATTTTTCAGCTGTCCTGGGATCTGCCTTGCTGCCTATGGCAATAGAATGTATGTAAAGTCATCATAGGACAATGACAAAAGGATGAGAGCTAGCACCATCATTATCTGCATTAATTGTGCCACAAATTGCTATTATAGGAACACAGGTAAAAACTGTAGCACAACAGATTTTCCACAGCACTCTGTCCCAGCATTAAGAAACCTGCCATGATGTGGAACAAACAATGTGGGTTACATTTACCAGACCTTGGAGTGCAGCAGGTAAGTAAAACTTCCTAACAATGAAATCTGAGGCCAGGTACAGGGTGTTAGTGATAAGGCTGTTATTTATGCCTGTACAAACGCAGAGCACCACACACTGAAAGCTACTCCATTAACCTCTGGAGGTTTAATGAGTTACAAACTCAACAGAACTTTTGAAATACTTGCACGTTGCATGGATGATGACTGAAGTGTAAGATAGACCTCCCATCCACAATGCTCGGCAAAGGTCTTAGAAGAAATTGTCTGTGAGCAATGCCTGGGAAAAGTCACCTCTTTGTTCAGCTGGATTTGGACTGACAAAGCGACATGGCAAGATGCTTTTAATACAGTTTAACTTTCCTTGTGTGACAAGCTTAAAGAGAAAGATAAATGGCAGGAGGACTGAGAGAGCACTTGTGAGACTAATCCCAGCTTCTGAGGTCCAAATTCACAAGTTTGTTCCTGAAGCAGATCTGTAGTGTAGAATTTTTTTAAATGAGAACGTATCTCTTGTAAATATAAAGCACTTTAGCACCTGTTTAATTAGAATAGTCCTTTTTACATGTAGATAATAAGTCAGCTGCAAGCTGGAGGTAAATTTACTCAGATTGAATTTGCAAAGTTCTGTTCCCTGCTGAGGAAGAATCATGTGTGCTTGGGAGGAAGTTCTTCAGCAGCTAGAAAGGTGTGTCCTGCTCATACATACAGCCTCTGAGATCCATAAGAGAATTGGGCCAGTAGTGTTGATGCTACCATTCTCAAGAGACCTACTAAAATTAATTGCTAATTTTCTGAATCATTAGGGCATGCATCATTGTTGGATAAAGTCCTAATATCAACCAAGTGTGCTGCTATCCAGCAAACCTTGCTGTCCTGGGACAGACTAGCTCAGAATCATGTTCCCAGACAGTTAGCACACTGGAAAACCCTTCAGCCCTTCAGGTGCAATTTTTCTCTTTCTCTATTTCTGTTTTGTAAAGTGTTTATAATCCCTTAACACGAGGGAATTCAAATGTTTATTATCAACAATCAAAGTTATACTTTATTCACATTTAAATAGGATATGTTGTTCAGAATTATTTTCAAAAAGCAAAAGAAATAATTATTCAAATATCCTATATTTCTTTTACTCTTTTACATGTGAGACATGTTAGAGCCTAAGTGTGATCTTGTATCCACTCACCTAGATCTTAGGTTGAACTCTATTATCATGCCAGGCTGTAGGACCATTGATCTGATTGGGACCTGGGGCAGTTTCCTCTTTCAAAGTGGGTCATGTATTGCCTTGCAGCTTCTTACATGAAATGGACTTAATTTCAAGCCCTTTCAGAAATTAAGCTCACTTTGCTGACTTGTTGGAGTAAACATTAGATTTGGAAGTCCTCTGTGGCTATTTTTTTCCTTTAAGATCATTTAGCCTGTCATACTACAGCAACATAAACATGGTACCCCGTATTCTTAAATTGGCATTTTGAAGGTTTCCCCTTTTGTGGCTACACATCTCGAACTTTGACATCTTCATGTGGAAGAGAACAACGGGTGAAGAAGCAGTAATTTCTTAACCGCTTTAGGCAGAGGTCAGGCAGGGCGATAAGCCGAGAGTCAAGGTAACAATGCAGCTGACGGTCCCATTGTAGGTGCTTTGTGTGTCAGTGAACTTGATTCATACTTAGTGTGAATAGAGGAACTCTCAGCTATTTCAGGAATGTCAGCAATTTTGTCGTAAAGAAACTTTGATCTTGCTCCAGTTTCCCAGGCTCATTCATTAGTTGTGAATGTGGAGGCTAAGATAGGCTCTCTCTCTTCTGGGAGACTGACTGCCTGAAACTTAAATAAATCACCTGCTTTTTCACCCTGTCCTCCTGGCAATAAAACAGTCCCTCACAGGTCCTCTTGGCATACGATGAAACTTTTGACTCCAAGGAAATCTCTCTCTGATGCATGGAGTGAGAGGAATGCCTTTGATTTTTGAAACTGAAGGTCAGATTTTATAAACATACCACCCCAAAGCTGATCAGTCTCCATCTACCCCTCCCCAGTAACATGAGATATGATAGTGACCTTTTGATACTTCTGACAATGAGGAAGTTGAAGAAATTTCTAGCTTTCAGGAAAAAAAAAGCCCTTGTCTTTGTCCTGCCAGCTCTGTGTGTTTTGAATTGTGAAGTTCTGTTCTTTCTTCCTGGACAGGCTCTCTCACACCAGGGCTATTGAAGTACTGTCCGAGTCCCTGAGCACCATGAGCACCAGATGGGTTAAACTCTCATGAGCTATTTGCTCTCTCACCCTCTCTGCAGAGACAGAAGCATGTGCAGAGGGAAGTTTTTCAAGACAGGGTTTGGAGCAAGGGGCTCTTTCTTTCTATTCTGATTTGGGATAAAAATTAATATTCTAAGCTATCTTTCATTTTCTATGGTATTATAATAATACTTTTAAAACAAAGATACTTTTCTCTATGGATCTGATTTTTTTTTCTTTCAAAAACAATTAAAGCTCATTTTCCACCTCCTTTTCTCTTTGTCCCTGCTGTGAAGCAGGAAGTCATCTTTAAAAATATGTTAAGTGAAGTAGAGAGAAGCTAATTGATTCATCCAAAGGTCAGATAGGGTCAGAGCAGAAGAAGAGAATGAAGCGGAGCATCCCAGCTCTCCTGTCCTAGCATTCAGAAAACATGCTCTGCCTCAGGTTCCTCTTTGGCACCACTTATGTTTTTTAATTTCTCTCAGTTCATTTTATCTCAGATCCCAGTTTTTCTGTGTTCCAAAGTTTCTGGCTTTGCAAGCAGCACACTCATATTCTCAAACAAACAACACCCAGAATTCACCAGCACAGTTGTTAAGACTCCTAATCTTACATGTACTTACCTTAGGAAAAGAAATCACAAGCACACTTGTTCAAACAGTTTTTGTGCCAGCTTTCCCCACATTTAATCTTATTAAAATGTTTTCACCATACAAAGGGATTCAGAAACATGTTTTAGAACATTTTCCAAACATTTTTTAAGATTATACTTAAAGCATTAAAGTTGCCAAGAGATGAGATTTTGAAAGCAGTGAAGGCAAGATTCTAGACCCCCATCTCCTCAAAGCCCATTCTTTGCATTTTCCCTAATTTCAGCAAAGGTTTGGGGATGGAAGCTCTGTGTCAAGCACAGTTGCTGAGTCTGCCAGTCATTTTAAGGGTGTTAGTGCTGACTGGATTTAAAGAGCATGTATTGGGGTCCTCAAAAAGCCAGTTATCATATCAGTTATGATATGGTGAAGGCTGCCTCTGTGATTATCCATCTACCTACAATATGGGTCAGTACTGATGAGAGAGAAAGCCATTTTTTCTGCATAACTCGGGTAAAATTAACTTCTGTATGCCAGAGGCATTATCTTTTGCACTCATTTTTATAGCCCTGCCATGAAAACCATTATGTCTTTTACTTGCTTTCAAGTCCAAAATGTTATAGTATTAGCAGAAATCATACTTTGCAGTCCTAGAAGCAGCCTCTCCCAGTGCTTTGTGTGTGAAATGAGAGGTGCTGGAGGGAGGAACAAGATTCTCTTCTTATCTGCACACTGCTTTTGAAATCACTTACAGCTTTCTTGGACAATGAATGTATTTTCCCCTGTTAGGCAGGGGGATCTGCTACAGTCTTGCTCTGATGCACAATAAATCAAACCATTCAAGTATGCCATAATAAAAATACTTGCTTTGAAGTGCAACCTTAAATGTCTAATTCCGTAGTAGTAACAACAATGCCTTATCATAGTTTTTTTTCCTTCAGCCTCTTTTCTCTATCTGGTTGTTTTGTTAACACATGTGGCTGTCTAACAATTGCATTTTTGATTCCAGATGTTTTGGCAAGAGAAAGCATTAAAGGGTCATATACATCCCAGAAACCTTATACCACCCAAGTAGCTGTTGCATCAATTACTAGTGCAAGCCTATCAAGACAATTCCCCCCTCTTTCTTCCCCTACTGCTAACCCTTTAGTCATCAATACAAAATGACAGCAATTCTTTTCCGTAGTTACTATTACAAAAAAATCCAGGGTGGGAAGTTTAAAGCCTCATGCAAATAAGATCCATGTGGTTTTGATAGAGGAAGAAAAAGGTATTTTAATTAAATAATGAGCTCAGGCTCTTTCATGGTGAACACAATGAGCAGTTCGTTGATAAAGGTATATTTGGACACAGAGACATGCATATATGCATATATATGCATGCAAAAGTACTTCTTTTGCAGGCGGTTTATTACTAGTTTTGAACAATGTTTTTCTTCTGCAGGACAACAGAAGTAGCGAGAGGAAGCTACCACTAATTTTATGCATATTTTCATGGCAGAGGTGCATTTTTTGAAGAAGATAACCCTATGTTTTTCCACTTGCTGTACAATATCATTACCCCTTGGTAAGGACCTTCCCGAGGTGTTCCTCCACTGCTTGTAGTCATGAGTTAACAGAGCAATAAATTGAGAGATCCTAGATTGCAGCCTAACAGAGACTAAACCCTGAAACCAGCTGTTCAAAATATAAGAAAAAGAGATGCATAAGAAGTCAGAGAAGTAAAAAATTACAAATTATTTTAAACAATTTTCTATATCTCATCTCTCATGGGAAATAGGGATATGTAAATTACTGGCCTATTACCACGCTTCCCCCTACATTTTCTCCCATTCTAAAAACCTTATCACATGTTGCAGTAATTTTCCTTTCTTTTTAGTAAAGTTGCAGTCCCATCATAGCCCCAGGGCTTTGGATTAAATTGGGCAAACCATAGCCAGACTTTCTGCTCTGTGCTTTCCAAAGAATCTATCAGTTTTACTCTGGATGGTAGCCACAAGGGAGTGATCAAAGACGTTAACTCCCGAAAGGAGTTGCGCACAATGGCCTGTCAGTTCTGCCACTGCCTGCAAGGACGAGCAAAAGCAGATTTCTTTCTCTCACCTATCTGGGTTACAGCAAACTCTTGGCAGATCAAATGCCAGATCTTCAGATTCAGTGAATGGCAGGGAACACATGGCTTCATTGCCTTTAATTCCTGATTGTGCAGGACTTCATGGGGGAAGGCATGACCAAAAGCTGGATTGAAGGAGTCAGAACAGTGGAGTAGGAAAGAGATGGGGTAATGAAAGCTGCGACTAGCCAGAGACCTTGGAAGTGAAGAGTCTAACCTGAAGTCATATCTAGAAGATGCCAAATCCTTTGATTTGAGTAATGACTAAATGAAAGTCACATTCAAAGAAAATTATTTTAGCAGTTGCATTTTTACTGGAGTAAAAAAGAACACGACCTTGAGATCCTCTGTAAAAGAGAAAAATGTATTATGAGAGGGGAGAAGCAGAAGAAATTATGGATAAACACTTGACCAGTGAGATGGAGGGAGACGGACAGATATGTCAAGAGAGGGTCCATGCTGCTATAGATCAGACTAGACTGAAGTTTTCCAGCCCAGTATTTGCACATGGCCCAGCACAGTGTCACAGGCCATGGCAGCTCATCCAGGCAAGGCTGCTCTCAGCTTTATATGTCCCAGGACAGAACTAGCAGGAGCTGGATATTGACCAGGAAGGAATCAACAACAAGACCATGAAAATGTGGGAAAGATGAGGCACAGAGACTCTTCCTGCTCCCACAGGAGCTCTTGCCCTCTGTCTGCCTGAATATGGGGACTTCCTTAGCCCAAATGCCATGACCCCCTAAACTTCATGCCCCTCATCTATGGCAGGGAGATGATAGAGCTTTTCAAGAATTTCCAAAATCATCTAATAAAGCCACTAATTTTTCCTCAGAGTCTTTTTTGACAATTTAGTGAACTCTTACCATAGTAAGAAGTGCTGAAATGAATGTCTGCATCTTTAAGCTTTGCAGACCCTAGAACATATCTCTAGGGCTAATGTGTAACAGTAATATTTCAAGGTCCCCTTTAGTTCCCCAATGCCAAATTCACCAACCTACTTTCTTAAGAGTGTTTTTTAAAAATCTCATTTGGTTTCATTCCTTTTTTTTTCCTGGAAGACTCTCTGTAGCTGAAACTCTAGTATTTCTTTAGCCAGGGAGGCTGACATGAGCAGAATGATTATCTGAAGTTCATTAAAAGCAAGCCATGTGAATAAGAACCTACAAAGAAAGCTATTAATAATGCCTGAGAAACCAACAAGGCTTCAGGATCTGGCCAACTTGTGCAGATTTCACATTAAATCATAGTATGCTGAGCCCACTGAATGAAGGCCAGTTCTAGGGAGACAAATTATGGCAAAGGATGTACTCCTATTTCAGTTTGTACAGATGCCATCCCACTTGTCACAAACTGATAGGGACTGTTATAGAGCAATCACAAACCAAAAGGGAAGACCGATACTTTATTTTAAGTAAAATAATACCAAAATTTTTCTTGAGGAAACCAATGTTCTACTGAAGGGTAAATGATATAGTTTCCATATCGTTTTTCATGTCAATAATTATTGAAGTAGCATAGCTAATGATTTCTAACCAGCAAAACTTAGCTGCTACTATATTGCATGTCACACCCCCACGATTTTTAAAAATGAGAAGGATGTTACTTCAATTAGGTTAAAATCTCAAGCCCTAAACTAGGTCATGTTCATTTTTACGCTGCTCCTGAATATTAAAAGACTAAAAATTCCAATCTAGAAGAGCACATTCTCTGCTTCTTCACATATATGCATATACATGCAGGTATACAAATACATTCAGACCCATATATAATTTATTTTCATTTATTCAAGAAGTCCACTCATGATATTCAGCTTCAAAATGTTAGAAAAATGACCTGTCAAAAGTTGATTGGAAGACTTAACGCAGTGCAAGTTTTAACCAGTTGTTTTTTCAATTTACCAATAGCTATAATAAGTGATAATGACGTAGTCCATGTGGAATATATTCCATTTTATTTATGACACCAAGATTGGACTTCCCCATACATCCATCATCAAATCACCTGCACAACTGAAAACGACAAGCAAACTGAGATTTCAACTGGCAAGACACCTGGGCAGAAGTTCAGACCCCAGGTTTTTTCCTCTCTTATTTTGAAACAAAAGAAATGTCCGTTGTAACAAAGGGGGCCCCAAATGTCCCCTCAAAGGAGACAAATACTGGACCAAAACACTGCAAACAGTCAATCAAATAGCTATGGAGGCCAAGAATGTTGAGAAAGAGTCTGAGCCCTTGGCTGCTGAAAGCTGTAAGAATTCATCAGGGGAAGGTTTAACCTGTACGTGTCTTTTGCAGACACTGAGCATATACTCACCATTGTCAGGAGAGATGGGATGCTGGGTAAGACAGGCCTTTGTTCAAGCCCAATATATCAACATTTACACACCTGTGCCAAGCAAAAATGGAATTATTGCAAGCGAAAACAATCTAGCACAATAAGAATCATTTATTTACTTCCACAAATTCACCTGCCATTCTCTTTTTCAGTATTTGCCTGCAAATCTGCTTGAAACTATTCTGAAGAAAAAATTTGTGAAGGCATTATTTACTGTTGGGTCTTCCTCCATTGTAACAGCCAGTCAAGAGCAAGGCAGCTGGCTTGAGCTTTGCTCTGTGGTTAGACATATCTTCCTGAGCCTACCATTGCAATGACAGTAACTGCCAGATCCTCTTCTCTTTTTTGATGGCTTCCTGTGTCCTCCCTCACTCTTTTAGTTGCCTCACGAAAACTATTTACTGGTGCTGTGAAATTTGGCCCTGTGAATAAAAGCTTAGGTGCTGAAAAAAAGGGATGGAAAGGTTCCTCAAATGAGTTAAAATGGGCTGATCACATGTATGTACAATATCTTCCCTTTTACAAATTCATTTTCTCTTTCAGGTAAATATTGATATTGAGTGTGACGAGGTCACAGTGAGCCCAGATCTGAAACTTGGCGAGTGGTGTCTACCTCTTTTTAGCATCCTAAACTAAGAGTTATTAGAGATTTAGATACATAAATGCAAGTTTGAATATGGTAATGCAGAAAACAAGACATTCAACTTGTGCAGAAGTATTTGTCTTTGTTGGGATGTACTGAAGATATCTTTATTTCATCACACTTGACCAGGAGATAGCCATCGCTTAAGGTCTCATATTAGCTCTCCCTGTGCTGGAAGTTGAACTACTCTAACTCTTTCTCCTGGAGTAACATATACTTAATTTTATTTAAAATGAAATGGATATCTTCTTTGCCCTAATTTTTAAAATTTATTTTGCTTCAGAGGAGCATTAAGAAACTCTGATTACCATCAAGCAATTTTAAATAATGTGTTTTCAGCTCTGTCTCCAACTGGTTACCTCTAAGTCAAAATATATTAAGTGTAGCTAAGAGTTTACCAATTATTCCAGAGATGTCAGGTTATTTCTAGGAAGATTACTATGGTGTCCATGTCACTAGCAAGAGCTAATCCAGGCATGTGAACCCTGGCATTTATACCTACTAGATAAAGGATGGCTTTAACTATTTAGATAACTAAGTTATCCTAGGAGCTATTTTGACAAACTCATGGGACTTAAATGCAGTTACCTTTCAGACAGAGAGCAGAAGACTCTTAATTTTTAAATGGATAATTTACATCGGTATGAGATATAAGCAATAACTACAGATCCTAATTCCTATGGTAATTAGGAAAATAAGAAAGAAAAAACTTGAACCAGCTAGAAATCCCCTCATACCTGCCTCCCCTCTATCTCTGAGCTTGTCAATACCCTAGTTAAAGAGACTTCAGAATTTCTCATGACTCCGATCAGAACGGCAGGATTCTCTGCTCCAGAAATATGTACAATACCTATTCTCTATTAAATGGTACCTTCTTCTGCTTCCAGCCTCATCCTATGTATGTCTAAATAATGCAGCCTGGTTTCCTTTCCTGCTCCTTTGTGTTGTTCTGAAGTGATTCCTGATGTGCTCTAACAACAGGTCTATAATCTAATACTAATCTGCCTTCTATAATAAGACAAAGTGAAGCTGGAAATCTCTTCTGGATTTGCAGGACATGAACTGAACAGCTTAAAGAGCCCACAATAGGCGACGATATTAGAAAAAGTCCATCAAGGAAGGCTTTTACCAAGATATTAATCACTACAGTATCAAACCAAAAATGCAAAAAACCCCCCCACAGATATAGGAAAGAAACCCCCAGGAGAAACCGATGGAAGCTTGCAGTAGAATAAAAATTTTAGGACAAGTGCCAACTAAGGTCAGAAAAGCCGTGGAAGGCTCAGTTTAAATCCAGTAGAATAACTAATAAAGTACTGTGGAAAGATTTAGCTGCATGATTCCTGCTATAATCAAAGAAAATGAAGAGGCTAGAAAGCTTGCAAAGTATCTCAAAAGACAGTACCTCTAATGTTCTTTTCCCTCTTCCATCTAACCTCATTAAACTTCCTATATTAGGTGTTCTTCCTGTCACAGTTTAAGTAAGTTAATTAAACCAGTTGAGTTGCCAGCATGTAAATCACAGTTTGTGTTTGTTTTGGTTTTTTTTTTTTTTTTTTTTTTTTTTCCTGGAGCTCTCAAATGGCAGTGAGGATAGCACACAAGAAATGGCAGGGTGGGTTCATCTGTGCTGCAGGTCCACTGATCTGAGAAGCCACAGAACCAGCACAGCTGGGATTCAAAAACAGGCCATCTTAACTGACCAGTGGGTTATATCCTGGGCACAGCTGGTCTCTTCTTCAACTTTTTGGCAAGCTTTGGAATAACTCATGAATTTTCCATGCTACTGGTTTGATGCTCAGAGGGCTTTTTAATTGGGAGCTGTGGGTTGGTGAATAATACGGGCCAGCAGCAGCAGTACAAGCACAAAGGTGAGGTCAGCATCCTGTTGGGTATCAATGGCAGCCCAGCTGACATGATTTTTCACCCTTTTTCCCAATATAAAACTTCACAGTTCTGCTGAAATTGATGCATTTTTACTGGAGTGGGGTGAGTTTCATCTCTACATAACCAGATGACATAGTTTTTACAGTCCCTGTAATTAGAATGAAACACAGTCTTTGAAGACTAAAATGTAGTTGTGTACTCTGAATGCACTTCACTGGAAAACGCTTTGTGTGACAAGCCAGTGCAGCTGGATGGATGGCTTCCTCTCCATTCCAGGACAAACGGAAACAGGAGGATAATGCAACGCCTTCTCCAGCCAGGACATGCCTTGTACAGAAGCCTCATTGTATTCAGATGCATTTATAACTGTGGGCCATGACACAAAGTCACAAAAGAGGTACAAGCTGCTCCTTACAATGGTCTGATGTCTCAGCCATAGACAAAGAAAGCTATTGGCTGAGCAGCACTCAGAGCAGTCTGTAATAGAATCCTTCTCAGGATTCTATTGGTGTGAGTGATGTGCCTACTAATGATCTCACTGGCTGGTCTGCATGTCATAAAACTCAAAATGGCTCAGAGGCTCAAGGGACGGGCTGTCTGATTGAGAGAGCTGGAAGAGGACTGTGATCCCTTCAGGGATCAGGCAAATAACATTTCCCATTGCAGTGCAGGACCTGGCTGGGTAAGCATCTAAGACCTGAGGCTCACTTCCCAGGTTGTCTAGGCTCAGACAACTCTGGCCTGGTAAAAGGAAGGGCACCACAACAGCCCACAAGCAATCCATGGCCACCCCAGCACAGTGCTCCTTCCATCAGGTTAAACACCACTTCCTCACTTCCCTAACTCCTAGGCAGATGACAGTCTGCTCCACTTGATGAAGAGCTTGGCTACATGAAAGGATTCACACAGCCCACTGCTGTCATATAGCATAATCTCCTGCTAAAACATTCCCAGCACAGTTTATGGGTGTATGTGTGCAGAAGAAAAACTGAAAGGAAATTTAAAAATGCTTCTATGGGATGCAGTGAGAAACTTAACTCCTCAGAGGTCCAAATCAGAGAGCAGAAGCTGATTTTTTTTTGTTCCACATCCTATAGAGGATGTGGAACAAACCTCCACTCTCCCACTTCATTGATTAAGAAATCCTGCTACATTAAACTTGATCATTAACGGGAGATTAATTTCTGCTGTCTTGCCCTCTGACAAACCACAATAATGCAAATCACAATGTTCTTGTCACACCTTGATGGTAGGAAAGCTCAAATAGCAGACTGTCTGAGAGGAAAGGTACCTCATGAGGAGACAAGGTCTGCCTGAGTGGTCATTGGCCTTAAATTGAGGTTCTGGACCTTCCAACATGTCACTAATCATCTCTGACTAGGCACCTCCATGGCAGAAGCTACTTAGCTGGATTCAAGTACCTAAATAGGTGATGATTCTGGCTTACATGGACACAAAGACACCAGCAAAAATCCAGGAGCTTAGTGAGACCACTTCTCTCATGACTGCTGGGAGAAAATATGAAGAGAAAGAGCCAAAAATATACAGGCTGATTTGGCTACAGTAGAGAGGAACATATCTAATTCTGTAGAAAACATCCCAGAAAAAGATCCACCCCCGTATCCTCTGATCCTCAGTCCATCTCATGCCAGCCCAATACACTTTAATCTGAGCTGAAAAGTTTAGTGGAAGAATTTCAACAGCCAACCTCCTTCTGTCATCATCATACACGAGAATGGATAGGAAAAAGCTCTGCCTTGCTGATTGCATTGTTGCAGGCTGTTATACCTCAGGATGACTCCAAGTCATTTACACAAAAGGTCCTCACACTGCTCCTCGTAATGGAAGGCCTATTGGTCTAAATGAAACTACCTAGCATTTTGTTCTGGAAAATAAAATAATATTGGATGTTACACACTGAAACCTTAATAAAATAAAGAAGATTCAAAGACTCAATATGCAATGCAGACAAGTATTGCTTTTATATAAAACAGGAGTGGCTGTATGCACATTGTTGTAATCTCAAAATGGCACCTTATTATCAAAATGAGATCAAGGCCTGAGATATTAAAAATCCAGCTGGAAATAGCAGTTTCCCAGAAAAGCAGATTGCTCTGTGACAGCTACCTAACCCCCAAATAAAACCTAAGTGAAACCCAAAATGACAACAAAACATGGAGTTTGTAGTGCTGTCTTTCATTTTTAACACTCACATCTAAGTATCTAAAGGTAAAACTAGCACTTTATATACAAAATAGGAAAAGAACAGTGTTTAGGGGTTTTTTGTTGTTGTTGGGGCTCTTTGTTGCTTTGGATTTTTTATTGGTTTGGCTTGGTTTTGGTTTTGTTTGTTTGTATGTTTGTTTGGTTTGTTTTTTCTTTTATGAAATCTATAAACATGTTTCAGAGCTTAATTAATGAGGCAAATTTTGAACTGTCTTTGTTCTTCTACTAGAATCCAAAAGGAAAAATTTTGGTCTTTGAGTTTGTAGGAAGTGCTGCTTTACTTTGTTGTGTGAAACTTATAATTCAGTTATAAAAATGCTCTGGCCTTTAGAACAAGTCAAAGGTGAGAAATGAGACTGAAGTTGCATTACATTGCAATCCTGAGATATGGCAGACTTTCCTAAGAAATCAATTCACACAGCTGTGGCTTTAGAAGAATTAGACACACCTAGCAGATCAAACCCAGATACCAAGAAAATGTTCCCAGGACTGAAATGATAAACATGCTGACATCACAGTAATTGATTTGTTTTTAAAATGCAAAGGCCTGTGCATAAAGATTATGCTTTGATAAAATCCCCATCATTTGAAATGTGTAACTATTTTCTATAGATTACTTCCCAGAGCAGCTGGAAAAACATGATCCACTAAAGATAAGATTGTTCCTACAAACACATTAAAAAGGAATACAGGGAATCAGTTATAAGGCAAGTGAATTTAGAAAAGGATGTAATGAGTTATAGCAGTAGAGGAATGTTGTTCCATCCCAATCAGAGACAGTGTCCCTAGGTTACAAGATAGATCTGCGTACTGGTTTTCACTGAGTTTATTTTCTTCACAATAGCTAGCACCTGGCTGTGTTTGGATTTGCATTGAAAGTAATGTTGTTAACACAGGGATACTCATGTTATTGCTGAACAACACACTTGGACCTTTTCTGCTCCTCGCCCCAACCTAGCAATAGGGAAGCTGTAGATGCACAAGCAGTTGTGAGGGGACATAGCTGGAACAGCTGACCCCAGCAGGCCACAGGAATATTTCATATTGTATGGCACATTTCTCAGCATTTAAAGCTGGGGGAAGGAGAAGGAAAAAGGGAATGCTTCAAGTGATGGCCTTTGTTTTTCCCAGTAACTGCTGTGTATGATGGGGCCCTGCTCTCTTGGAGATAGCTCCAACACCTGCCTGGCCATGGGAGGCAATGAATGAATTTCTTGTTTTGCTTGGCTTATGTGCATGGCTTTTGCTTTTCCTATTACACTGTCTTTATCTCATCCCACAATTTTTTTCACTTTTACCTTTCCAATTCTCTTCCCCATCCCATCAGTGCAGAGTGAGCAAATGGCTGTATGGGAATCAGGAAACAGCTGGGGTTTAACCAAAAAAAATCTGAAAAAATTCTGAATCTGAATTATCTTGAATATCTCTCTTGTAGAGGCTCTTTCTCATATTCAGTACCAAGTCTGACTTCAGATTTCACATATCACTGCTAAATAAAACACAGTATATAATCACTAAATAAAACACAGTATATAATCATCCACACAGTGTGAAATTTGGATCCACCAACAGACAGAAATATTTTCTAATTAGGATCAGCTGTATAAAGGTAAGGAAGCCAATGTACCTGGACGAAGTTTATGCAAAAATTAATAAGATATGAATTGTTTTGTGGGAAAATCTTACTTAAAGGAACTTTTCCATTCATGTCCTTCCACACACTAAGAACTAGGTTCACACCAAGGTACCGGCATGTGGAAGAGAACAAATTTAGATAAATCTTAGAACATGTTTTCAGAGAGGATGTTGAAATCCATTATCTGTTTTCATGAAATTAGGACACTTTTCAATCCCAAGATGACCAACTACTCAAATTTCAAACACCATAATTTTTCATCACATGTTTTTGTGTAAACTTTAGGTGTATCAAATCAATAAAAATGAAAAATAAAGCCCAAGTGTAAGTGTACCACACTTTTAATTATTGAATTATGGGTGATAAAAATATTTGCACTATAATATCTGGAATAAATAAATAAGAGATAGTGGTTACAGTAGATTATAATAATATATGCTGAATGATCAATTAAGAGTCACTATATTTACAGAGTATAAATATTTTATGTGAAGAAACAGGAAGAGAGTGGCTCAAGGTCATTGGATGAGCCTCCCTATTGCATTAGTACAAAAGTGGCAATAGAGAAGATATGACATTTAGCTAAACAAATGCTTTATGTGAGCACAGTTGAATAAACTGTTTTGCAAAGGGTACTTCAATTGGATAATGCTCTGGTAATAAAGAAGGGCAATAACTTCTCTACAATATACAGAGCTCTATTATCTACTCTGCCAGTGCTTCTTCTCTCCCTCTTTTTCCCAGAGGGTAAGGGGTGTGGAGTAGATTCAGTCACTGTTCATTTAAAGAAGAGACTCATAATTTAAAGAGATTATTAGGCCTTAATTCATAGTAAAGAATTACTATGACTGACAGACACTGGAAGGGAACTAACTCAGAAGCCATTTCCTGAACAATACTTGACCTTACCATTGTTGGTCAAATAGCAGTCTTGCAATGAGAACCAAAGTTGTTTTACCATGGAAATTAACACAAAGAGAAGAAAGCTTGTCACCAGGATTGCAAAATAAAGTGAACTGGTCTGATAATACGTTTATAAATTACCACACTTTATCTACACAAACAAAACTCATTCCAAACAATGTTTGTCAAAATATTTAATCCCCAGTGGTCTCAACTTATACCTTTGAAGTAAAAAGGAAATTTGATATCTTCCTATAATACTCACAAACAGAGCCTCAGACTCCCTTAGATATACTGTGTTAGGGCCCCGTCCCACTTTGAAACAACAGAAACTTGCCCTCTTCACCTCACATCCACAAGCAGCCAGTCTGGACCTGTTCTCATACCCACACAATTACTGACTTAAATAACCAGATGGATGTAATTCAGAAGTCTGTCAATATGCTAATCTTTCATCTACAGCGTGACTCCAAATTAGTAATCTAGTCCACCCAATCCCATTCTCTCAGTCTACAACCAGCTGCAAGTGGTTTGGGAACTGCTGCTGTATGATAGAACAGTTTGGAGGACCTACCACATCTCTGGGCAACCTGTTCCATTATTTCATCAGTCTCATAGTAAAATATTTCTTCCTTACATTTAGTCTGGATCTACCCTGATTTAGCTTAAAACCTTTACCCCTCGTCCCACTGCAACAAACCCTACTAAAAAGTCTGTCCCCATCTCTTATATGAAATCCATTAACTACTGAAATATTTAAGTACTGAAAGGCCCTGGAGGGCCTCCTTTAAGTACTGAAAGACCACAACAGGATCTCTCTGGAGCCTTCTCCAGACTGAACAATCTCAACTCTCTCAGCCTTTCTTTATAGTGATGCCTTAAGAGGCTGACCTGGAACAGAGGCTAGGCAGAATTAAAGGGTTAAAGTAGGTACTTATTGAAAGGCTTTCAAAGGATACACCTTGGGAAGCACAAGAGCCCAGCCGGGGCTCTCCCCAGGATGGACAACTGGTCATGACTTTTCACACTTTTATAAGTTTTTGTCCAATGAACATATTGGGGTTAATTGTTCAATTACAGCTCCAGGTTATGAAGTCCCATCCTCCCAGACTGCTCTCCCTAGTTTGCTGTTGTTTATACCTTTTTGGGCCTGAAGCTGCAACAGTGTCCTTGGTTCTCAGGCTGGAAAAGGATTGTTTTGTCTAACTGCCCTGTGAAGAGAACTTGCTCTTGAGAACTTTATATGAAGTTCAGAGTCACACACTAAGGCAGTATAGAATCTAAAAAATATGAAAACTAAATTTATGGCATCAGTAGGACAGGTGTCCAGCCCTTTCATCATTCCTTCTCTGCACCTGCTCTATCTGTTTTTTTCCATATTGAGGACTCCAGAGCTGGATGCAATACTCCAGTCATTAATGAGCTGTGGGTCTCATTGCCACAGGAGACGAAAATGAAAAATGCCTTCAAAAAGTAATCAGATATTTTCATGCAAAAAATCAGTCAAAAGCTAGCATACACCTACCATGTGGTGACCCTATGACTCAGAAAGACCCTAAACCACAGACTGTACTAAATCTGGATAAACGCGAAAAGGGCTGCATTCATCAGTGTCTGCTCCATGCCTTATTTTTTTTCCTTAGCATTGGATGTTTCCTACTTCCAGGGGTAGGACAACTTGCCAAAAATACTTTTTTTGCTTTAGCTGGTATGGCTTTGCAGGTAAGAAAGGACACAGATGTGAGGACCACTAAAATCAAGGATACAAGCCTACATTTCCAGCAACAGAAATATAGGACAGAGCAAATGGCAGGTAAACAGTGCTGGTGCTTCAGGAAATACCAGGACTAACTTTCTCACTGTTATTTTACCTTTGTTATTCATCTGTTTCCTAGATACTTAAAGAGGAACAACATTTAGAATTTCTGAGCTCCATCTCCCAAATATTTTCTTATTTCACTTACAAAAAATGATTTTTCACAACTTGTTCATTCTCTCTCTCAGACCTAGGTAAATCAGGAGCAGAATGATTGATGTCACTGTGGAGCCGCAAACTGATCATAACAGGTTTCAAAAGTTACTGTGACATTCTACAGACTCAGTACTGAACCTAATAGTATGCTCCTATTGAAATATTCATTAACTGAACAAAATAGTTTACAAACACATATTTCAGACAAAATAAATAAGAAAAGATGCAAATTTATTTTATCACTAAGCCAAGGCCTTTAAAATCCTTGAGCAATGCAAATCAAAGCAAATAAGAAAACTAAATTTACTTTTCAGAGAAATGTTCTTTATATTTTCTTCAGCAGTAAGGGTCTAGGAGCTCCCAGAGGGACAATCAGAAGTCTTCAGTTTTATTTTGCATTGGCTTTTCAGCTTTGAGATTTGGTTTGTTGCATTCTAAGTGAAAACAAAATCTCTCTGGGCATGATCCAACAACGGGATTGCCTAATGACAATTTGACTAAAGAGTTACCTTTCAATTTTACATCCTCTACAAATGAGCAGTGAAAGACCCCTAGTTCTCAAAAATCCTCTTATCAATATTGCAGCAAGTCTAAGAAACAAGGTCTTTCAGCAGAGCACCATATTTCCAAATGCTTGTGTTCTGAAATTGCCCAAGACAGCTTTGCTAAGTATTATTTTCTTATAAAAACCAACTGGAGAGCAACTGCACCCATCATTAGATTAATTTGCTTTGTCAATCATTCGTTTCAAATAGCTCTCATGAGCGTTATGAGAATGAGCCCCCCTTCTCCCCTTCCTCCCCACAGGCTTTGTTGTCATATGAATTTTTTTTTTTTCCATTTTGGATGTGCTTAAGAAATTCCTAAGTGCTATAATTAAACAGATAATATGACACAAACAAAAGCTGAGCCTGCCAAGTTCCAAGAAGTCAAGAAGATGACATCGTTTGTACATGCTTGAAATTATGGAGCAGCGATTGCAACCTGAAGAGAAGGTGCCATGCCAGTACAAACAAAAATCAGTACATCCACATTTCTGACATGCTTCCTTCACAAAGTTCTATACCCTGCTGCCATGGAAATTTACTTAGCATGTGGTTTGGTTGCTTGGTCAAACAGTTGAAAATTAACACCATAAAGAGGCTTAGATGGGTGTGGGTTCAAGATCTTTATTCTAGGTGAAGCAATCCTTTGTAGTTCTCTGCAAATTACACCTTTGCATGTCTAATTGTGTAACATCAGGGACACTAAGTGCACGACTGAGACAGCCACTGTGAACAGACACAACGTCAACTCTCTGCAAGCCTCATTTCAAAACTCTCTGAGAACCACAGCACTGATTTCAGTGTGTGTACCACTAAAGCAAAGTTGTCATCTTTCTGCGTTCCTCAAAACCAAAGGGCTGCTTGAAAACTCACATTATCAGTCTATGCACTGGAGCAAGGGATTCTCAGGGAAAACAGCAATAACCCTTCTGTTAAAGTTTTTCATTATTTTCTGATACCTTTGTAATGAAACATTATAGGTGCCTCATGCTTTTATTCACATGTCAAATATGTAGTTCCCCGCTGTCTCAAGGAAATGCTAAACTAAATACTGTGAGGAGTCACTGTAGTAGATGATTCCCTATTTAATTAGGGAATTAACTTTTGTCACCTTCTGTTGAAAGCATAGGACTTGCAGTTCGACTTACAGTCTTTTTCTCTAACATCCTTATTGCTTACTCTTTAATTGACTGGGTTCTGCAAAGAAAAACTGCTTCTGACATAAAGTGAATGAGAAAGATTATTACAATAGCAGGAACAAGGGAGGGAGTTCACAAGATGAACCCATGTGACAGATGAGCCCTTAGAACTGCAAAAACCTGGTGCAAAGAAAACACCACTCTGGTTTCTAAAGCAGTTGTTAACATTTTTTGTGACTTTTACAGAAACTTGAAAGTGAATTACAGACATCACTTTAATATGATTCATGTCCAGTTAGAATTTTTAATGATACACATTGTCTTAGGTCTTACAATTATTTTCTTAAGATATGTGTTACCAAATACACAATCACAGTTTTCAAGGACTGGACCAGCAGGTGGCTTTTTCAACACAAAGATAATACATTTATTTAAAGGATGAATGTTTAATTTTTGAAACTCGATGGTAGAAAACCCCTGTGCAAGCTCCAATCTGGGTTTCTATCGAATAAAGTAAACAGAGAGAATTGTTAATCAGAACAGGAATAAAAAAAGGCAAAGCCTTTGTCTGTCCTTGAGGAAAGAAGAAAAAATAAAGACGTATTACCAGAAGGCTCCTCAGTGCAGGTGGTGGACACAGCTCCCATGATGAAGCTGAAGGTCAGCTCTGAGAGGAGGCATTCAGAAGGCCAGTGGTGCTCAGTCACTTCCCCAGCTTGCCAGCAGAGGCATCCAGTGATGTCGAGAAAATCAAATAAATAGAAATTCTGTTTTTCAAACACTCTCTTATTCTAAGATGGTTTGCAATTGTATCATAACATTACGTCCAATAAAGTCTTGACAAACTTGTGAACTCTGGGAATCTTATAATCACAGGCTATATTTACTCAAAGCCAGGGAATGCCAATGAAACTGTCCATGCCAGCAAAGAGCAGCGAGAGTCTCACCAGGAGGGACAGGGTCAGCCCAAAGACGGGCACTATCAAGTGTCAAGCTTCAGAAGGAACAGGCACAAGTACACCTCTTCCATGGAGAGAACAGAGTAGCAATGCTCCTAACAGTGGGCAGTGCCAAATCATCAAAGTCAGTAACTGCTAAAACTGGCACTTTGACATAGCATTTGCTCAGTGCTGGCTGACAAGGTTCAGTCTGGAGGTTTGCCAGGAAAACAGGAAAGGTGGCTGTTGTTCCAGTGCAGGATGCTATTACACATAATTTGAAGACATGCAAGTACTTTGTGTTTATGCATACAGCATGGCCATGGGATTCTTGAGTGTCCTATTTCTTTTGACACTCCTAATTAATACTTTTAAAAAGTTCTGATGAGAAAAAGTCAAAACACACCTACAGGGCTAAATTTAGACACATTTTTTTCTTTGACAGTGGAATTACATTTGGTCTATTTGAAAAAGAAAAATAATTAGATTAGGTTATAAACATGCTTCTAAGATGACTAACCATAAGGGTCACATTGGGAAATCTGTTATAGATATAACAGGACATCTGAAATGCCACAAACACCTGTTCTTTGATGACAATATTTGTTTTATGTTTGAAAGATAAAAACGGAACATTTTCACTATTGCATTTATCTTCCTTTAGCTATGATTTTGCTAACATATACTGCTTTTCTTACCAGCAAAGTAGCACTATACTCCCCCCCCCCAAAAAAAAAAAAGGAGAAACATGTATGAAGAATGTGAGCCATAACTTGTGATAAATAGTATTAATGTCCAGGTCATGAAGCTAGATATTAAACCCTGCACATCCTCTTGACCTGACAGGATTATTCTCTCCAAGGTCTCAATATTCACTGAATAATTGGCTGTTATGTAGGAGTGACACCAAGGTGATAGGAACAGTGGATAACCACAATCTGACTTGGATTCATTCTTATTTGGTGATTTTTAACTGTCTGAGGCTCAGATTTTTATTTCAGGCAAACCCAGCCATCCTGCTGACGTCCCTTTGTATTGCTACAGTTTTGAAACTGACCAAATCTTAAACCTCATTTGCTTGTCCAAGTGAGCAATATCAAGAGGCTCTGTTTTGGGAAGAAAAAGAATTGCAAATGAATCAGTTGATAAAATAGCATTTTGGGATAAAGACAGTAGTCTTTTTAGTCCAAAGAGTATTTGGACAGCATAGGCCAAATGTATGTAAATTAATCCCTTTATTTAATTCTAAGCCTTAAAAATGCCTATTACTTGTCTCAACTGTGGTATATACAACAACTATCAGAGTCTGTAGGAAGGTTTCTTGAATCTGGCGAAGGCCAGAATAGTTCATTCTATACAACACAGTTGTCCTTGCTGTTGGAGAAGACAGCACTCAGACGGGAGCATAGAAGAGGATCTAGTGTTACTTTGCAGCACAGGAGTGAAAACATCATTGCCACTCGCATGTCTTTGAAGTTTTATTTCTCATTTTACTAAAAATGCAACTCAAAGCACCTTGGGACACAATTTGTTTCTTCAAGAAGCTTTTCTCACTGAGAAACATTAATCAGATTGTTTCCTTTACAGAATTAGTTACTCAGATTCAGCAGTTGGTCATGTCTCAGCCAGTTTGGTCTTCTGTTCTCTGCACCTCCATCAAGAGCTTTGTCTTTACTATCACTGCTTCTGCATCTTGGTCTATCCTAGAAAATGTTACTGAGTACATGCAATATTGTTACATGGGATAAATGCTACTGTTGGACAGAAGTCTGCCTAAATGGCTATTCATAAATTCATGGAAGTCAGCACCAAATTCACTAGCAGAGATCTCTGTCAATTGAGCACTAGACTTCTCTATATGCATTTGGTTGTGGTCAGGCCTAAGATTGTTAACATCTCTATCTACACAGACAAGGTGCGGAATCCAGGCTTGAGAATAGCCCAGCACGCACTGGAAATCCTAATAAATGCCACAGTTTGAAATTTTTGACATGACTTTGCAGAACCTAAAGGACTCACAAACAAGCAAGTTTATTTCTGTGTGATCTCCTGCAGGGCAGGCAGAGAACATTTCTGTTTGGAGGGAGGGACTGAAAGCCAAATGATTTTTTCACAGCTACTTTGCTGAACCTCTGGGAATTCCTTCAAGGACAAAACCCAACAATGTCACAGGTAATGCCATTGGATCATCCAAGGATGAAGGAAGTGACATTAGCTTCCACTGAACTATGCTCAAGTGCAAACCCTGAACAGGGGATTGTCTCTGTGAGGGGGTGAGCTCAGCTGAAGAAATGGCTGAAAGAAGAGCATCTGCCTAATGGAGTGAAGCAACAGAAGGAGTTTTGTGTTCTCCTCCAGGCTCCACCACTGTAAGAGAACAAAATGTGTCTCTTTTATTGCAAATATAATTACACTGGGGATATGGGACTGGAACACCTCCTTTTCAAACTTTCACACCTGAGGAACTTTGATGTATGCATATCCATAGGAAATATTTTCCAGTCACCAAAACTGCTCATTACTCTCCCACAAAGCATCTATCAGGATCCATAAGGATTTCTGTACAGGATTTCTGTACCAGTAAGAGCACACCAGCGAAGATAGATATTCACAGATCAGCAAGTTTACAAAATCACAGAACAGCTTGGGTGGAAGAGACCAGTAAAGGCCATCTAGTCTAAGCCCCTGCAATGAGTAGGAGCATTTTCAGCTATACCAAGCTTCTCCAAGCCTTGTCCAATCTGACCTTGAATGTTTCCAGGGATGGGGAACATACCACCTCTCTGGGCAACTTGTCCTAGTGTTTCACCACCATCAGCATATAAAACTTCTTTTCTTGTACCTAGTCTGAATCTACCCTCTTTAGTTTAAAACCATTACTCTTATCCCATCACTACAGGCAAAATAAGCCCAGATCTCTCAGTCTGCCCTCAAAGAAGAGGTGTTCAACCCTTTGATCATTTTTGCAGCCCTCCTCTGGACCTGTTCAAACAGGCCCATGTGTTTCTGTACTGAGGACTCCAGAGCTGGATGCAGCACTCTAGATGGTCAGACCTGTGCAGAGTATAGGTGCAGAACCACATCCCTTGCCCTGCCAACCACGTTTTCAGATGCAGCCCAGGTTGCAGCTGGTTTCTAGGCTGCAAGGGCACATTGCTGGGTCATGCCTATCTTTTCATTCACCAATACCTCCAAGTATTTCTTGGCAGGGCTACTTTCTGCAGCCTTTTATCCCCCAGCCTGTGTTGATACTGGAGTTGTTTCAACCCAGGTGAAATTGGCACTTGGCCTTGCTGAATCCCATGAAATCTCCGTAAGTCCCCTCCTTGAGCTTGTCTTCCAGGTGACTGCTGTTTCTCAGGGGTGCCGACCCTATCATAGCTTGGTGTCTATTTGCAAACTTCATGAGGGTGCACCACTACCTGTGTCACTGGTGAAGACATTGAAGGCCAGTCCCACCACAGACCCCTGAGGGACACCACTCGTCACCGATGCTGACATTGAGCAACTGACCACTACTAAATTAACCACTCCTGATTTTACATAGCAATTAGCTAACAAAAGGATTAAGAATTTGTAGATGGTATTTACTCATCCCTTGCAATCAGCTCTCTTGTTTATACAGTTCTAGCTGATTAAGTGATGAATGTGTGTACACACAACTGATGAGCCAGCATAATTTGCTGGATGGGCCATTGATGAACAGGGGTTTTGACACTGACTTTTAGAGAAGTAGGTCTGAATCTTCCCAGCACTCTATTTTGTTGTGGAGGTTTACTGATCTCCCATTCTGTGGTAGCTCACACACTGGTCAAAGAAAAAGCTCTCACGAGATCAGACAGCTTCAGACAGCAAGAAGAACTGGAAGTCTCTTCCCCATGCTTCCAGGGAAATGTCTGGATGTAGAAATCCAAAAGCACATTGAACCACAAGAAAGTGCAAGGATAACAAGCCACTAAGAAAGCAGGAAATATTTCAGTTAAAAGTAATCTGAAATACCACCAGAGCAAATTTCAAAATCTGTATCTTAACTCATCAAAAGTCATCTTTATTGCTCATTTTGTCTTTTTGATTAGATTACTGACAATTCAGAAGCATGGCTTTGATTTATAATTCAATCCACTTGCCATTAATAGCAGGTCTGAAAATACATTTGCGAAAGGAAAGAGTCAATCAGATACAGAGGGCAAGCTGCCAAAAGGCTCCAGCTATTAATTCTGAGCAGAATTTGGTCTGATTTGATATTAAATAGCTGACTCACTAGTTTCCTAGCGTGCAAAGAAGATAGAAATGAATCATAGTTGAATCAGAGAATTATGAAAGTATTTTTAGAAAGAATTAGTACCCTAATTCTTTTTCATGGTATTTATCAAAGCTTCACCCATCTTGGGAGAGCTGCTATCTGCTTTATCATGTGATTTAAAAAGCCCTCTTAACGTTGACTTGCAGATGATTAGTTACAGTCATAACATCATCTTACTAGATATGAGGTATTCACAGGGATGCATTTCCCTAAGGCAGTCAGTTTTAGGGCACCTACTCAAAGCAACAGTAGGACAGAGCAGGTTCTTGAACTAGCAGCAATCTTTACCTGGAAAGCACATGGGGTAAAGTCTATGGATGTTGCACACTGTTTTCATAAACAAACAAGCAAACAAACAAACAAACAAACAAACAAACAAACAAGGATAGACTCCATCAGATATTAGGAACTAAAACGTTTTAAACACTCCCTTGAAATCACAAATAGCTGGATTACCTGGGGCCTTTTCCCTGCAGATCCATCTTGGTGTGTATCTCACTGGCTTCTACCCTGTAGGCTTTCTCAGCCAGGCTGTCTTCATAAGTGTGTCTGGATTTACTACCAGGTGTAGTGGCACAATTGATAGCTCCGCTTTGAACTTTACCACAGACTTGCAACTTTCATCTTAGAACTGGGCATTTCTCAGGAAGATTGATTGTCACAACCTGGACTTAAGCACTTGGCTAATTGTTGTCTGGAGCCCTGCTGAGTTTCAATTTTACTGTTTGTCTTAAATTAAATTCCTTTTTTGTAAGAGTGTCAAATTCGATCAGATTAGTCTTTTCCAGTATAAACTTGTCAGAAACTAAAAAGTAGCTCCATTTCCACCTAGGCTTTTGTCAGTACAATAGAAAAGTACATTTCAAGTGATGTATTTATACAAGTAAATTACATTCCAACCTCAGTCTTTTATGTTCAAAGTGTCAGATTTAATCCCTGAACAAATTAGAAAGCCAATGTTCGTATTGTTTTCCTAAGTCACATGCAGATTTTATTGCCACTCATGAGCAGAGATAATACATTCAGCATTTCCTACATCCTAAGTAATGCAATTAAATAATAAGTACTAATGACTGCATTCTTGTTGAAAATATATTTAGGTTTCCTAATTGAACAGATTCCTCTGTGACTTGAAAAATGTAGAGATAAGCCCAGAAGCAACCAGAGGCACGGTTGCTTCTCATCATAATATACCAGAGAGAAAAAGAAAATAGTGTTGGAAAAGACCATTAAAGATTAAAATATATGAATCCCATTCTTAGAGCTCTGCCTCAGCACAGACTACAAGGACAGTGGAAACAAGACAAAAGCTGATAAGCATTTACCTCATAACTGGTGTTTTTTCTCTTCCCAGTTTCTCTTCTCACTCTTTAATTCCATCTCTCATGGTTTTTATTTACTGTCTCTTCTCCTGTCATTCCTTTCCTCATGCCTTCCTGTGCAATGTTCTGTTCAGCTCTTTTGCCATCTGGGTAATTTTTTGTCCTCTCCAGAACCAGAGCCTAGCATTTTTGCTGTGCCACCTTCTTTCTTTTCATTCTTCCCTCAAATATCTCCAGCCACAACCAAACTACAGAGTTTACTCTCCTACCAGTGCTTTTCTCTGCATCTTCCCATACTTTTCCACTCAAACTATTTTCCCCCATTGTATGCCAGTTGGCTTCCATTTTCTTTTCTCTTATTTTGACCTTGTTTCTCCTATTGCCTTCTTTTCTTTCCATAGGTACCCCAGATTCTTCTTTCTCTCATTTTTATAATTATGACCTACCTTAACCTTTTCCTGCTTCTTTCAGGTCTCTATGTTTTTTAAGATTCTCAATCTTCTCAATTTCAAATATCCTTTCTGTACCTTCTTCCATTTCTCCATCTTCTCTATTTCTTTCCAAATCCCTTTCCTCTTCTCTTTGCTTTCTCTCTCTACCACCTCACTCTGCTCAGGTTCTGTTTCAGCACCGATGTTGCAATGCTTCTACAGCCACCCTGGCAGACTACAGAGGGAAAAAAGCAGCATGTCAGTCCATGGCAAGGAGCCCAAGGTAAATCCTCACCTCAAAACTCACCAGCTGAACAAGAAAGGCCTTGAGACCTTCCTCCACATCCTTAGACAGCACAGAGAGACCTAGATCCCCAGGCTCCTGCTGGGCACAACCCTTTGGACTGCCGCCTATTTGAATAATTTGTGTAGCTCTTGGGACCATGTGGTCAGATAGCTTACTCAGCTTCTTTTTTTTGGTTTTGTTTTTTATTCCTGACCAGATACTAAGGATTTACAGAGAATCAAAGAATACTGCAAGGAACTTTATGAACCTGGACTAGCCTTGATGTTTTATCAGGCTGCTTGATGACTCATTTGGATACTCCTATTTCACAGTAATCCTGCTTTATGAGCACTGCACTGCACAGATAAGCCGTCTGCCTTTCTGCATCCCTACTTGTAGTGCTTTCATTCCTTTCTTGAATGCTTGTCCCTCTGTTAGTCAAAGACATGCCTGATCATACTATGGAGAAGCAGGCTTTCTTCCCACACCTCAGCTCTGATGAGACTTGTAGGGTACAGGAAAGCCAAGCTCTGCCCAATGCCGGCCCACAGGAGACCCAGAGTTTATTGTCCCCCTAACACTGCTCCTGAACTGCATGATGAGTATTTCATGGAACAGTAGAGTTGTTCTCTACCATCCTACTATTCCCATTGCTCAACTGTACTGGTGTGAAACAAGCAGTTCTTGCTTATCCTGCTATATCTCTTGCAGCTACTACCCCAGCTGAAGCTTTGCTGCTGCTAGGGTAACTAGAGTTCCGAACAGATGGTCTTCAAGCCTATCTCTGCTTCTTCCTCTGTGGGACCATGGAGATGGTGTATGAAGCAGTCAGAATGCAGAGCATGATCATTTGTATAGCCACAGTCACAGATGGTCCTGCTTAGTTATTAGTGAAACCAAAAGGAATCTAATCTTTATTGAAAAGAGGAATATCTAACATACTTTTTATATAATTCTTTTCAGTTTAGCTCTTTTAATGATTTTCTTGCAGCTGCTGCTGTGAGATGGTGTTTGTGGAAGATTAATGCAAACAGTGATGGACTGTGGATGCAAGGGACTAAACCAGTTTGCCTTTGATCACACCCTGGATGGTTAGAGCAATTCTCATGCATGATCAACTCTCTCTGGGTTGCCAAGGAGCAATATTCTAACAGTTAATCAAGCAACTTCTTGTCTTTCTTCCTAGCTGTAGGGTAAAGGGCAAGAAATAGTCATGTCGATGAGGAAAAACGAAGGGATTAAAAACAACAATTTGTTTTTGTGGGATGACTCCTCTCCTTACTGTGATACAGCTTCTCATGCATGGTAGACTTCCCTGGGCTTTAAAGCTAAAGGCTGAAAACTGAGTTTAAAACATCTCAGTGTAGAAAGGTATCTGCTTCTGAAAGGTATCTTCTCCCTCACCAGCTGACTTTGCCAGTCAAAGGGAAAAGAAAAGGAGCTACTGATCAACTGTTACCTGTCTTCTTATCTGGGACTACTGTATAACTATGATGTAAACTGTAACATCTCTATAATTTGATGGTGCTCCTTTCTGAGGCTTAATTTTGATTTGGACTGCACCCCTGTTTGAAGGGAGAGGAGCCACGCATATGAACATGAAGCTGGAATGATGCTAAACTTCCCCTGAGCAGAGGGGTCTACAGAATTTCAGCCTAAGGCACAGCAGCAGATTCAGCTCCAGAGATAAAATTAGGGCAAAAAGGGAACTGTATCTGTTAGAAACATCAGTTCTTTGGTCCACTCCTCCCAGGAACCTGCTCTTCAACACCTTATTACCACCTGCAGAACAAGGCAGATGCTATGTGAGTCATGAAAAGTATAGGGCTTTTTTGGTTTCGCAGTTTTAGCAGTTTTCACAGCTATCTGTAATGAACACTTTCCAGTGACAGAAAATCATAGGAAGGGTCATTTGATTCTGCACTAACATTTCAATGAAAAAAGATACTTAATCAAAACAAATTATTTTTGTTACAGCTGCTAAAGAGGTGTGCAGGTGGCCCTCCTCTGCCTATCTTTTAATGTGAAATTACTGCCTGCTGTTTGACTGCTTTCTGAGTTGACAATGTGTGCCTTCAGCATGTGCGTAAAGCCAGGCATTAAAGCTCAATCTTTGCCACTTGAACAGCACAGAGGAGCTATGGCAAGCTACTTTTGAAGAGGGAAGGTGGTATCACAAAATATACTAAGAGACCAAGAGAAAGAGGCTGCTTCTTTGTACAACAGAGTGCTCTGGATATCATCTCTTTCCTCAGCCATTGTGCTTTACAGAGGAAGGCAATGGTAGCAGGTCTGGGGATCCATACATTGCAATAAGGCAACAATAAGGCACAAAATATTTGGTATCTTTGCAAGAAATAATAGGATTGCTACCAGCATTTTCCATTTTCAGCAGATCTGAGAAAACTGTATGAGGAGCCAAAATGCAGGAGGGGCAAGGTCTACCACCTTTCAAAATGTATGAATGGGCCAAAATGGGGCTTAGATCTAAGAAATGCAAAATGCTACACATGAAAGTGAACTCCATGTGCTGGTGCAGGCTGGAGACTGTGCAGAAAAGGATCTTGGGGGCCCTAGTAAGAAAGAAGTCAACTTGAATCAGCAGTAAGCTCTTGTAGCAATGCAAAAGTATCAAAAGTAGGTCAGAGGAAATGATTCACTTCTACTTGGCACTTGCAAGGCTGCATCTGGCATAGTCTTGAGCTCTGGGAGTGAGTCTAGAGAGAGGTCAGTAAGGTGGTGAGGAGCTGCAGCACATGACCCTTGAGAGGATAAAGGAAGTGGGGAGAAAATAAAAAAATTCTAATAACTCTCTTCGGTCATCTAGTCAAGAATATAGAGAAGACAGTTTTAGAGAATGCAGATCTTGCCTCTTGTGAGAGATGGGCAGTCAAAGGACAATGGATAGTGATCACTGTTCACAGGAAACAAAGTTCAAATTGGTCATAAGGAAAAACTTTCTGTGTGACAGTGATTAAGGACTGTGACAGGCTGTCCAGAGACATTGTGAGATCCCCATTCTCCATCCCTGGACGGTTTCAAATTTGACAGGAAGACACCCTGAGCAGCTTCATATAACACTGCAATCTGCTGTAACTTCAGCAGGGAGACAGGAGAGCTCCTGACATCACTTCCTACCCAGAGTATTCAATGATGTGTATAAAGTGGCAGCATCTGGAGAGCTACTACAGAGCACCTAGCAAGTTTGGGATATGGGGCTGTTCGGTACTATTAAAAGCTGAAAGAAGATGGATCCTGTTTGTTTAGTAAAAAGGGCTAAGCTTGGAATGGTATCCATGGCATCAACTGTCCTCTTTGGTGCCTTCTTTAAAATGGATGACATACTATAATTTTAAAAGCAGGTTTGCAATGACTTCATAACAGGATTACCTGTAAAGCACTGCATTCTATTTCCTCCCCACCAAGCCATTCCTCACGGGTATGACCTTTTTTAGAGGTTCCTGAAGAGATTTAGGGAGAATTTCAGGCTTTGCTTACAACAAAACGTTGCAGAAAAACACTCTGGTAAATGTTACCATGAAAGACAACTGATTTTCTAGGAGACAAATAAAGACCTAGAATATTTTAAAACGAGAAGGAATGTCAAGATTTTCAAATGAGTCTCATGACTTTTCAAAGCCTGACTTGTGGTTGTGTGATACCTGTAATCAGCAATACTGTACAGAGAATACAGTTGAACAAAAGTTATTTTGGAAATGTGTTGCTGGAGTTCTTCCATTTTAAGAGCACAAGGAAACAAACTCCCGAAGCTGTGAGCACCAAAGTCTAATGGGAGGTCCAGAAGGGAGTCAATAAATGCAGGCTCACCTCCAATATTTAGGAGTTCTGTGTTTGCAACAAAGTTGCTGATGTGGCTCAGAAAGGTCACTTGAGATTTAACAAGGCTGGAAATAGAGCAAGAATCATTATCCTCTGCTTGTAAGAGCACGGGCCCTTCAGGCAGTGTTCACTTGAGCACTGCAGTCAGAAGATGCTGACCTAGGGTAATTTTGTTCCTAGCACACAGTGCTTCAGCAGGTAGGTGAGTGGGGTGAGATGAGAGCAAGTAATAAAAACACTGTGAAGAAAATAAGCTGATGAAACACTTTCAGTTTCACTTTCTGGAGATGGAAGGACTCTCTCTCACTGATTGCTTTTTTATCCTGTGATATAAAAAAAAACCAGAAGAACTTCCTGAGCAGTCTTGGGATTAATACAGTATTTAAACTCATTTAATTACCATGATGAATGACATGCCTTCCATTGATCTCCTTATCTGCCCCAAAGTACTTTCAGAATGTTCATTTTGCCTTCCCAAAGTACTAAGTTTGAAGTGAATTTCTGTTTACTTCTGTTAATAACTAATCAAAGGAATCAAAATGAAGTGTACATGACTAATTGACCAGTTTGTTTTACTGTCATCCATGGCAATGCTGATAAGGTTTTCTGACAGCATGCAAATCAAGCTGCTGTCAGCAAAAGGCATTCCCTGTATAAAAAGCAAAGGAAGCAGGCAAGCTGCACTTATTTCCTAGGAAAGACAGAAGCCACTTGGGAAAAAGGAACTTCCTTTAGAAGGAAATGTCAGGGCAGGGAGGGGAATGGGATTTAATGAGATGAAAGGACAAAAGACCTGAGGCATAATTAAGTCCCAGAAGATCTCATTGAGAGTTCAGCAGACCCCTCACTTAGCAGTCCTTCTACCTTCACTAGAATTAAAGTTTAATTTGGTGTCTAAGGGGAGAGGAAAAACCTGCATTATCAAGCATAGAAATCAATGAACTGTGTGAAGGAAAAGGTCGCACCCCTGCTTGCAGCACAGAAGGCCGAGAAGGAAAAGTTGAAGATGTAAGACAGCTCAACAGTTACTCTCAGTGTTGGGAATGGGAGAGGTGGATGTTGCCCCATAGATTTGTCACTACCTCTCTCACCATAAAAGAATTTCCATTTCTGTTGAAGAGGGCAATGTAGAGTTTTTTCCCTCTGCTTGTGTCCATTGCTGTTTTTAATGTTGAAAGAGCTGTTGCAGAACTACTTACCTGGTTTAATGCAAGTATCTAGCAGACAGGTGAAACACACATTTCCACACACAGTGGACTTAAATATTTCAAGACATCTTAGCTGAGTGCATTCTCCTGGTGCTACTGGGCATTTTATCCTCCCTGCTACACCCACAAATAGTCCATCAGACACCCACTTTCTAAGAGTCCATGCAAAAACTTTCCTGAGTAACATCTAGCAACCTAAATTAGTGCAAGTCATGAGCAGCAGGTAGGAGCAAGAATAGCAGATAGTGTGAAAGTCCTGCTCACTGTCAACTGAATGCAGATTGCCTGAACCCCAAAAAGGCTTTTCCCAAAAAGGTGGAGCTCTCTCCTTGGGGAAACACTGCTGCTGAGAACAGTGGAAACTCAACAGATACATCTGCAAATTGGGTTCTGTTTGGTGACACCACCATTCTAGTGAAGCCACCTTTGCTCTTCCTGTGCCATTTCCCATCAGCCACCCCTCAGCTCTCATCCCATGTCTCATCAGCTGCAGATACCTTAGACACTGTTCTACCACCTGATATTTTCCCAACAGCATGCCTGGGTGCACCATATATATAGTATTCTCATTATCCCAGTGCTTGGAAGCTAAAAAATATTTTCATTCATCTTTGGAATGAACAGAATATCAACAGAAAGAGAAACCCATGTAAAACAGGTAAGCACACATACTCTCTCCAATACACAGGTAGCTTTTAGGAAAAGACATTGGCTTGATCCAAATGGTGGACTTAGATGTCGTCCACATGGAGTCACTTCATGGATTACCTCTCACAAGGGTGGGCAGCCAACACTCCACTTCCCATTCATGAAGAAGGTGGCCTTGACATTAAATAAACTATAGTCTCACTGCTTGTTTTGCCAGCAAAACAGTAGGTGTGGTTCATCCTGCAAAACACATGTGTATGCAGAGTGCAGAAAGAGTAGCTTCCCATTTAGCTTAAAAAATACCTCGTAATCTTCTTGAAACAGAAAAGTTTCCTAAAGTGTCTTTCTCTACAGTTTCCAAGTACTTTGTCATGCCCAGGGAAAAGTGATTAAAAAAGGGAAATCATGCCTCCATGTAAAAGGATTTTTCTGAGCTGAAATTCACAGCCTCAGCAGACCACAGTTTGCAGGATGCCTGCAGCTGGTCTATCACCTTTGGCTGGATTTTCAGCTTCTTACACTTGTACCCCATCTTCACTAGAAGGTTGAAGCTTCTCACTTGCTTCACAGCTTTCACAATTGGTGAAATTGGTCACAATTGTGGTTACCTGGTCAACACTGAGCTTTAGTAGGCATTCTGCTTCCCTCTGCCAGATCGTATAGATCCTCCATGCAACAGACCTGCTACTAGAGGTTTGCTTTAGAAGCCAGATTAAACTTTTACATGAGATGTCCAAATTACAAATTTTTCCTGCCCATCCCTCACAAAATACAGTGGATGCTGTAGTTATTTGTAAGACCAAGCTGTAGTTCTCATCCAAGCAAGTTTGGCATGCCACATAACATCACAGCAGAGAACTGAAATAACTCCTATCTCACCCTGGTCAATGACCCCAGCTCAGGCATGGATAGTTCTCTCCCTGCACCCTGATCTGTCTGATCAAACCAAGCTTTACTCTAGGACTGCAACAGAGCAAGCCTACACCTTTTCAGCTGCAGTTAATCAGAGTTCATCAGCCAGTCCCTCTGAGAAACAGTGAAAACCCATCTGAATCACTTTCAGAATTAAATCATTATTTTCCATCCTCTTGAGTAATAAACTTGGAATTAGACCCAAAGAAAGCACTAATCCTGCTACAACTTTTACCCACTAAAAACCCACACTAACTTCAGAGCTCTTGATACATGATTGTGATGGATTTTAATTTCTTGGGCGTAGATAAGGCCTTCATAATCACTTCACTGTAGGCAACCTATTTTTTTTTCAAGTGTTATTTCAATGTTTCCATCATTATTCAGATTCATTCATCCAATGACAAAAATGTAAAAAGTGAAAGATCAGTGTCTATTTTCAAATCTTTGTACAATGACTGTTTCAGACTGGGAGCCATCAGCTTACAAAAACCAAACCAAAACCAAACAAAAACCACCAAAAACCCAACAAAACAAACAAACAAAACCCAGCAACAATAACAAAACCCCAAAATATTCCAGCTACTACTTTGACTTCCCTGCAAAATTATTACAAATTTAATTGCACAAAATGAGATTTCAGTCTTATATGATTTTTTTTTGTGAGCCACACCAGTGGCAAAAGCCACAGACTAACAAAAATACTCTCAAAACTCTAAGCATCCTCGTCCGTGAGAAACATGTCTTCATTTTCTTACAATAGCTGTAGAAAAACTGTGACTTTCCAGTGAAATACACAGCATGTGCCAGTATATTTCCACAAGCTTACAGAATAAATTAATTTGGGTACACAAAGAATTTAGCCAACAGCAACAAACCATATGGCTACGTATCAAAAGTGTCTATTTAACTAAATAAAGGAAATTTTAAAGATGTTTGTTTGACAGACCTGTATAACTACTCTTCTGTTGAATGTGGCTAAAGTGTGAATTAGAGTTAAAATTGTAATTAAAACAGTAATTTTCATTAGCATGCATCCAAGCTGACTGTGTTACCACAAGCTTACTTTAATGGTTTTTATAATATCTGCTTGCTTTCTGCACTGTTTGGACAAGCAAGGTCTAGTTCACAAGAATATTTCCAGGAAGGTTTCTGAGTTAGCTCAGGTTATAAATGTTTGCACTTCCACTGCATAGTGCTGGTTTCAGAGGCAGACAGTTCATTGTCAAAAGTGGTACCATGTTTCTTCAGTGCCCATCCTCCCACACTGACAGTGAACAACAAGTAATGCACCAAATAGCCTTGGCCAATTGCCTATGGACAGCTAAAATGAGCCTGTAACAAACACTTACTGTGAGTATTAAATGTTTTTAAAGCTCTATACAGCTATTTTTCAAGCAGAAAAGTGGGAAAAATTCAAGGGAGTAAGAACTTTTTTCGGCCACCATGGGTGGACTAAAGAATGTGGGCGGCCAGGTCCAGAGGCAGAGGGCAGTATGACAGATCTCAGTTACATCCTATTATGTGCCCATGCTCAGACTATTTTCTGGAAATACTGCCTTCATTATCTATCCACTTAGTCTGTAGAAATTCAAGCCAGAGCTTCATTTACTTTTGAATTTTTCTACAGTGAAATTTGATCTTCTGGGGTGCTAAATTGCTTCTGCAGTGTTGAATGCAAAGCCCTCCAAGCCTCAAAAGACACCAAACTGCTGTCTTGATCCACACCCAAGAGGATCTTACAGTGGGGAAAACTGATTTAAATGACAATGGAAAACTTTGCTGGGGGCAGGAACAAAAGCTTCTGCAACCAAGTATTAATCTTAGCTTGAAACTAAAGGCAGAAGCACAGCCAGAAGAGCTCTGTCCTCAGAGAGAAAGACAAATATTCCATACCTTGCTTCAACTAGCACACCCAGCACCTTCACAGGCTCTTTCCTTCACCCCTGTCTTTTCTCAAGGCACAGTATTTCTTTTAAGGAAGCCTTAGATTATTTCACAGAAAAAAGAAGCACACACTTGTGTTAATTCATTCCTCAGCAGAAAGCAGGACACAAGGACACCACAATTCTGCTGATGGACAATTGTTGCCTCCTGAGTCTCCCTATAATCCTGAGCAAATGAGCTAATACCAGATGTAAGACCAGTGGCATCAGAGGTACTGCCCATGCTGGGGAGCTACCAGGGTGAGAAAAGTTGATCTCTGTCAGGAGGGAGCTGGAAGGCGAGCTGGAGTGGGAGTAGTAGATTTTACATCACAAATATGTTTCCTTGCATTTTTCCCAACATAAAAATAGTTTTCAGAGAAATCACTGATGTCAAAGCTGGTCAAAGCCAAGCAAATCCCTATGCTTGGAGTGTACACCTTGTGAAGTGCTATGGAAGAATTAGGACTGCTGTTTGCAAGCATTTAGCCACACAACATGATCAGCTAGATCAGTCCCACTACTTAAGTCATGCATGAAAATGACAAAACTGAAACAAAACTTTGTCTTCAGTGCCGGTGTTACGCCAAGATGAATGGTCTAGCGCTAACTGTCCCTGCAGATGATGCATCTTCCTACTTCCTAGGGTGTACTTCTCCATTTATAAACACGTCTAACCACTAACCAGGAACAAGTAGTGCATTGCTTAAAAGGATGCTGAACCAAACAACAAATGGAAGAGGTAATGCCTGGAGAAATTGTTGTCTGGAAAAGAAAACTAGCACAAAATCTCAGGCTACATAATGAAAAGAGAAACCTGGAGGAAACTGTTTGAACTAACATTTTTAGTAATAAATTTCATAGACACACAACCCAAAACTTTGTTTCTGTCATGGTTTGACATTGGTTTAATGCCAGGCACCCACAAAAGCTGCTGCTTAACCTCCCCTGCCACAGCTGGACAGAAGAGAGAGAAAAATATTAACAAAGGGGTCATGTGTTGAGATAATGACCAGGAGGAAACACTGCAAGGGCATAACACGCTCTACTTAAAGGTACAAAGAGAATTTATCACTAACAAAATCAGAGGACAATAATGAAAAGTAAAATAAGTCCTTAATACACCTTTTGTTTCCTCAATCACTCCCTCCTTCCCACTGACAACACAGGGAGACAGGGCATGGGGATTTTGGTCAGTTCATCACCTGAGGTTTTCTTCTGCTGCTCAGGGAAAGGAGCCCTTCCCCTGTGAGGGCGTGGGGTCCCTCCCACAGGACACAGCTCTCTGTGAACTTTCCCAGCATGGTTCCAATCTCATGAGCAGCAGTCCTCCCAAACTGCTGAGAGTCCCTCCCACGGGCAGACAGTCCTCCCAAAACTGCTGCAGTGTGGTCACTCTTCCACGGGGTGCAGTCCTCCAAGGGCAGGCTGCTCCAGCCTGGAAGCAGGGCCCCCTCTCTCCATAGAGTCTCCCACTGGACCACAGCCTCCTGCAGGCGTCCACCCACCCCAGCATGGGCAGCTGGTGAATCTGTGCATCCCCCATGGATCCCCATGGGCTGCAGGGGCACAGCTGTTCACCATGGTCTGCACCATGGCCTGCAGAGGAATCTCAGCTCCAGTGCCTGGAGCACCTCCTGCCCCTCCTTCTGCACTGACCTTGGAGTCTCCACGTTGTTTCCCTTGCACATTCTCACCTCCTCCTCTTCTCTGGGTAGAAAAAAACCTGTGTGCACTTTGTTTTGATTTTCTTCTTACATATGTCATAAACAGAGGCATTACCAACATCTCTAATTGGCCCAGGTGTGGCCAGCAGCATGTCCATCCTCAGAGCCACCAGGGATTGGTTCTGCCAGACATAGTGGAAGCTTCTTGCAGCTTCTCACACAAGCTGCCTCTGCATCCTCCCCTGCTACTGAAAACCAGTCTGTG
Organism: Calcarius lapponicus; assembly: GCA_039654755.1. NCBI lineage: Eukaryota > Metazoa > Chordata > Aves > Passeriformes > Fringillidae > Calcarius > Calcarius lapponicus. Next base: position 25,780,673 of record CM077481.1, on the reverse strand, counting down.
CAAAACCAGCACAGTTCTCATTGCATAACCAATCTCTTAAAATGCCTTCCACAGCCAAGTGAAATTTACTGACCGGAGGAACTTGTAGCAACAATCGAAAAACTGCAGCATACTGTTCCCCCTCCCCCTAATACATCACGAAAATTAATAATGTGGAACCCGATACTCAGTCTACACAAGGCAGTCAGAGCTTCAGCCCTTCAGTGGATGAGTCCCTCAATAGCCAGTGAAGTTGATCCTGTCCCTGAGATGAAGGAAGGAGGTAGTCTACCACTTCCACCCAAGCAGGTACTGTGGAAAGAGGGACAGCAAGTATTGCAGCAAGTGCACAGTTACTCTGTTGATTCCCTGCATGGGGAATAAGGCTCTCTAGACATGCCAAGGCTGTGCAGTGAAACACCTGTGCAAATCCCACAGAGTCAAGCAGAATGCAGCCGCTGATTGAAAAATAACAGAATCCCAGATAAGCTGAAACACTTTTTGAGGGCTTACTACAGGGATGCACCATCATTAAGAACTTTTGTGTATTCATGGACTCTGTTACTCTGTCTGCTGAATACCATTTGAGACATGCATGCCACAGAGCAAGACAAACTAGTGCAGCAAGATCACTGGGGAGCACAGCTGATATTAGATACTTTTAGTTTCTTGTAATTTCCCGGCATCAGATGTGGCGTGTGGCAGAGCTGGGGTGTGAGCTGGGAGGCAGCACTCTCTCTGGAGATAATTTCTGCCCTCCTCACATTGAGTCATATGCATCTATGTGATGTTAATACTGAACTGGTCAATAGCCTAAGGAAAATTGGCTCCTAGGTGTAAAATAGTTTCAGGGCAGTTAGGATAAAGCATTGACCTTAATAAATAAAGAAGTTCCAACTTCAGCTGTTTGTTCTATGTTGCAAATATTTTCATTCCAAAAAAAAAGGCTTTGTGGCTTCAAAGAAAACTGATCTCTAAATTAAAACAACTTTGTTAATAATTATCACAGCCATTCCAAGAAGTTCTTTGAATATGAAGTAATTAGTGTAACTGGGCAAAAGAGGATGAGACCTGTCTGTAACAGAACTTTTAATGCATAAAGGATAAGACTTAGTTTTGTCATCTGAAAACCACATTACTTTCTCTGGTTGGAAGTAGGTCAAGTGCCCTCAGGAAATAGCTATTTGGTTCTCACCAGGAAGTAATCCGATACTCACACATCTCCAGCCTTATTAAAACCTCAGTATGAGGTAAAGTCAAGGATGTCAGCTTAGTTTCTTGTTGCATTGAAAGGACAAGGGTGATGTTTGAAAGGAAAAGGTTTATTATTTTTAATCAGACACTCAGGCAAATCACACTGTCAGTGAATCACATGCAGAGCTGTTTAGTTTTCCAGCAGCCCACACAAGACCAATAATGTGAGGAAAAACAGGGCAGCTAGAGGATGGATCTTGCAAGGTAGCATGCACTGAAAGCTGTGCAACAGCTTACGTGTGTGTTTAATTTAAAGGCCATGAGCAGTCCTCACTGCTGTTTTGATAGAAGCACTTGCTTCAACAGCTGGCTGAGAATGGGATGACACAGAGGATATAAGAAGAAACATCCCTGCATGCTAATAAAAATGGTCATTACTATGAAGGTAACTACAAGGGGTTTTTATGGATGCTGTGTGTCAAGCCATCAAATTTTGCTTCTCCAGCTAGAACTGACGTAATTTGTCAAGGATGTTCTCTATCCTGAGCCATGTTTTTACTATTATTAATCTTTACTTCTTCAGTGCTTGCTTTTCTTTAAGAAGAGGCGATGAGGACCAAAAATCAGGTGAGGGGAGTTAGATGAATTATGTAATTGTAGTGTGTGTTTCATCAGAGGATTGAAAACTAGGCCAAGTGAACTTTCTGCCATAGATTTTATATTTTGACTTGCTAAGGGGAATAAAAGGGGTTGGCCTCTACTCCTCCAGTTTCAAAAGGAGGCAGAACCATTCACTTTCTTTTCAGATTTCACACAAAATTCATGTGATGCTTATGGGAAAGCAAAATCCTATGAGAGAAACAACATAAAGCATCTTCTAATGAAGATTAGTTCAAATTTTAATCGTTTCAGAACATAAATATTGTACTAAAACTTAGCAGAAGGTCACAGGGGAGGCAGGGGGATGGTGTAAAATAGTCATTGCCTTAAAGGGCAACTGTAATAGCAATTCTCATTTCCCATAGCACTTTGCCAACCTACCTTGCCTCACTTTTCTTGCTATGGATGTCTTCTCCAATCTATTTTGAGAAGTTCAGAGTCCTGTTCTTTGACCATTCAAGCTTCAATACACCTGCTAAAGGCTGTCATGAGGATGCCATCACACATTTATAGTTGAAGACTTGTATGTCACACATTCAAACTGAGCCACGCATTCCCTGCAGAGAAGGAAGTTCTTCATGGATGGCAGATGGAGTAAGCCAATGGGGATTACAAGGACTAGTATTTCCTGCATGGCCCATCCTACACACAAACTGATCTATATATTTTCTGCAAAGCCCCACCAGTCCACTCAAACCAAAAATGAGCTTTGGGGACCATACACCACAGCACATGGTGAGGAGGTGTCACCCACCCTGCCCTAGGGATTTGCAAGTGCAGCCCTTCTCATGACCACACTCACTCTGGTGCTGCAAGCAGGAACTCCATCTTCACTATCCAAGCCTATTTAATCCCATTGTGCAGCCCTATTGTAGAAGTTCTTTATGTTGAACCAAAGGGATGAGCCAACATCAGAGAGGGGATTAGTGCCAGAGCATGGGCAGAAAGTTCCTGGCTCTCACTGTGTCCTCTGACTGTACCTCTTTATTGTGCGATGTCTGGTTTTTGTCAAGCAATATCTGAGGGGGAAAAGAAAAACAGCAAAAAGGCCAAGAGATTGCAAAAGAACATGCACTGCTTGTCAAAGCCTTGTACATGCTCCCAAGTGCCCAGCCAAGACACTCCCCTTAGCAGCTTTTGTTGAAAACAATTAAAGTTGAAATTAACTTAACTTGATAAAGTTGAAATCAACATTTCAACTTTATCTTTTCTTTTCTTTCAGACAGCTATGAAAATTTTGTCAAAAATAACAATACCAGTATTCACTAAGGCTGGCTCAGTCTGCTGTGTTTGAGTCATTGCCAGCACATGCTTCTGCTAGGAGTGGGCAGTCTGAAAAGCTAAAGGCCCTATTTCTCTTGAGTTGGATACTCCTAGTGTCAAGAGGGAAAGCCACTAGTGAGATGAAAGCAGGCCAGAGCAGAAGGGATGGAGGGATGCAGACAACATATGGAGGGTAAAAACCAAACTATTTCTTAAATGGCACTTTAGGCCTGATTTCAAGCAATAATGCTTTTCCCCATATTAATACAAGATGCTTTTATGTAGATGTCAGCCCATTTAACAGCTGGCATATGACATTACTCCCAGGGAATCTGCTGAATCAGTGAGGCTGTAGTTCTTCAGGTGAGGTCAAGAAATATGAAGAGAGGGAAAACAGAACCACGATGCCTAACTCAGTGCTTGACCTAATACAGCTTCTGAAATATGTGAACAGAGAGATTTGCCATTACTGGTAGAATTAAGGCCTATTTTGTCTGCTAAAGTAGAAGTCAAAGTTGGTTTGTATGTATGAAATGCTGATTAGTCAAAGCCAGACTTTGTTCTGCTTGGCTTAACTGTGGTGATGGGTGCCAGGCTTATCTTCATGTGACCAGGTCCTCAGCACTGTAGCTTGTCAGGGACAGCATCCCTTTGTGCTTGTGACTCCAGTGCCATGTCGATTGTGTTGTGATTTTCTGGTGTGAATCTGAACTCTTAACACACTTAACAACTGCAGCACCCTGCAATGACAGATACTGCTGTTAGTGACTGCGTCTTGAAGCCATTCTAATGCAAGTATTTAATTTTTGTAGTCCCTGTTACTCCAGTAGTTTGTCATGGTCTTAAAATTGGAATGAAATTGATGCAAATCTGAGCTCTAGGGCACAATGACCTCCTGAGAAAAACACGTGGCAAAAATGGGACTTTTTTCTAAGAACATCCTGCCATCAATTCACAAGAATTTAGATTTGGAGATAAACAGAGTGAAAATATCCAATATGAGAAAAAGATCCCTGTCTCTAACAGTAATACCTCAGTGATTTGAGCATCTTATCACCCTATATTTAACCAAAGTTTAAATGGTGGTTACTATTACAGGCACATTTTCTTCACAGATAGAGACTTTGGTGCTTTTTCCTGAAAATTAATATTTTGAAATATGGGATGAACCAGCAGTTCTAGAACGTGTGGAATAAAACAATTGCAACAGCAATGCCCATAAGAACAGCAGAAACACTAATTTCATCTGTACAGAGCTAAGTCAGTCTGATTAACAAGTTCCCCTGCAACAACAAGATGCTCTGGAAAGCAATAAGGAAGCCAGTACAGAAACCTGGATTAAGGTATGAGATGCACACAATGGCCTATGTCACTCAGGAGCCTGGCAGAGAATTGTGTCAGAGCTACAGCTGCTCAGTGAGCTTCCCTAGGGGAGGCAGGAATACTACTGCTACTGTCAAAGTGATGAGACCCTGAAAAAATACAGAAGTGCTGCTCTTGAGAGTAATGGTTGCAGCCTTTGGGCTGGGTGCATGCATTGAATGAGAGTCTGGTAGCAGCTGTGGGTGCATCGAGATCCTATTCTGGCAACTGGCAACATGCAGTGGAGTGAGAACTGTATCATAGACAGACCTGTGAGAATACGCATTTGTGGCTGCTTGGATGGGAGCAAACACATTAACTTCATCCCTTTGGGGGAAAGCAAGGAATGCAGCCAACATGCAGCAGACAAAACACATTAACATGCATGTAGATTTTGGTGCAGCAAAATTTTTTCTGCTGAAAAATATGAAATAATGCTGAACTGAGTAGGGTTATGCAGAGCTCCCATTTACTTTACTGAATTAAAAGGACTCATTAGAAGTTCTGCCTATTACTTGAAACAGAATAAAAATCTATACATCATGAAACATAAATGCTAAGCTTTGTCAAAAAGTTACAATGGCAAGTTTTATGGGAAATTATATTAATAAAGAGCCTTACTGGTGACATGGGTTATCATTTTACAGTATCAAAACCAAGGTATTAGTGAGTGGGTGAATAACACATGTCAGAATTTCTTACAGGTTTAAATAAATCAATGAGATTTAGGGTAGTAGTTAAACCCAAAAGAAGTTTCAGATCAGTCCCAATGGAATTTAAATATTTAAGGTTTAGTTTGGTGAATAAAAAGTGTAACAACAAAACACATCCTACTCCACACATTTAGCAAAAAGTAATAAAAATGAAAATTAAGTGTGCGTCTTAGGCCCCATCTACCAAACCAATGAAGTAGAACAAGTTTCTCTAATTAATCACTAACCCAGAGGGCAGGGAGTTAACTTCTGTATGTTCCCTGAATATTATTTTATGTTATTCAGAAGGGAAGGTGATATGATGCATCTACAGAATTGCTCTGAATTTATTCTACTGATGTTCCATTTTGCTATAAAATACCTAAATACTCAGAAAACAAATGGAAATAAATTTACTCTAATCTCATGATAAACTGGGTGCTCCTTTTAGAAGTAGCATATGGAATTCCATGTTAACTTTGAGAAACATGTTCTGCAGAGTGAAAAAGCATGTAAAGAGGAGAGGGGAGTGAAACAGGAGAAGCCTGAAGAAAGATCCCACAGCTTCAGGACTGAGGGCACCCTCTGAAATGAGGGTGATTTGAATGAGAGAGATTTGAATTCCAGGTTCCTGCATCATAGACAAGCATGCTGACTGCTATCTGTTGAAAAGAAAGGGCGATCAACGCCTCTCCTACTTCTTGAGTGCAGAGAGCAGGGGGCAAAAGAAACCAACAAAAATTGTTTAGCCTGAAAAATTTGACTTGAATCCATAAAAAGAGTTTCCCATGAAGCCAAGAGATTTGCACTGGCACAAAATTGATTAGTAACGCTGGAAAATGAGGCTTTCCATCTACTAAAGAGATTTTACAACTGAGATTGACATGCTCTTGGAGCCATGCTGTTTCTCCATTCTCTCCTGATCAAATCTCCTGGGTTGTACAGTGGGAAGATTTACCCTTTTACTCTTCTGTGTAACCTTCACTGACTCTCTAGTTCAATGGTAAATACTGGATCACCTCTGAGGATTGGACTATCAGACTAGAATTATACAGTTATACAAATTATCTTTTTTGTTGAGAATATAACTACAGCATGTTGCCTAGTGAATCTTATTTTGGGACAGTCTTCAACATAGAAGTCACTAAATAAATGGTGACATGATGGTATTTGTCAGGAGTGGCACATTAAAGGCTAACAAACAAGTTATTAAACACAATTTTTCCTCACTTGACAAAAAAAAGTTAGGAGTTATGCAGTACATACCTTTATTAGTCAAAGGATTAATATCTACTAACTGTTTTTTACAGTGTGGACAGCACTTGATAGCTAGATGTCAGCTGAATTTCTTGAAAAATTGGGTCCTCATGATTTTGTTTACCTTTTAGGAATATATTCAAATTCAGAGGAGGTTCAGAAATGGGGTGTAAACAAGATTTGGAATAAAATCTCCCTGAGTATAGTGAAGTAGAAGGGATGTTCCAGCTCACATGTGAGGGAAGACCATACAGTAGAGCTCCATCTCATCTCTAAGCCACAGAGAATTCACTGATTGATTTGTGACATTATTGAATCACAAGTCTGGTTCTGGGACATCTTCCTAAAACTTTGCATGCTGTCTCTGGCGCTAGGCACCATTTCCTGCAACATGAGCAGGAATGAGGCTCAGTGAGTATTCACATTATGTTCCATGTAAACCAGCATAACCTCAGTATCCAGTGCTTGTAATCCTTGTAATGACCAATCCCATAATGTAATTAGGCACAGTGTGAAAAAGTACTTATTCTGCTTGTTGTAAACCACTTGTTTAAATGCTATTTTTCTCTTTGGCAATATCTCATGTGTGTAGAATGGGACTTCATCTGTCACTTTCATGTTTGGTCACTCAAATACCTAAGATCCTTCCTGCAAAAAAGCTTAGCACACAATGAGGTTCTACCTTGGGTAAGTGTATGGTAGTCTTTCATAAGCCCAGACATAAATAATCTCAGTAAAGCAACAATTCAACAGTGTTACATCAGCTGAAGGTGACACAGCATTCCTTTTATGGCTGTAAGGGGCCAGGACTACTGAGAATATCTTGGTCTCCTGTCAAAAGCATTTTAAAGATGATATTTTTTTCTGGATTTTTGCCTAATGAGATTTTTTCCTATCTCAGTCCCAAGCCAGGACTCTGGAAAAAGGCCTGCATCAGGCCTTTTCAGTTACACTGAAGTAATTTCATCCCAGTTTACAGTCCAGTCTGCAGTTAACAAAAATGTTGTGTCTCCTGGTAAAGGCTAGCCTTACAGTGGACTTTAAGGACCTGCCATCTTTGGCACAGGAAAGAGCCTCTGAGTGAGGCAGAAGTTCTCTCAAGGGACACATATATTCACTACAGCCCAGGCAGCAATATCTCTCAGTTTTCCCCTCACAAAAAGTTGGTGAATATAAAGGAGCACAAATTATTTCCTGTGCAATGGAAGTATCCACCCTGAGCTTGCTGCCGAGATGCCATAATATGGGCATTCTATAGGTACACTCACTCCAAGTGGGAACAGTACCCATTGCCTGTTGTCTGTCCATAAAACAGCCTGCATTTGGTAAAGTTGGATCATATTGAGATATAATTTCTCTTAAAAGCGATTGAAGAATATGCTTAGTTTTTAGAATCAGGATCACTTTAAAGAACTTTTGGTTTTGACTAGAATCAGCAGGTCATCTTAGACTATGGTACCACCCACACAAGGTAACAAGGCTGGGCTCCAGAGTTACCAGTTGACATCTTCCAAAAGATAAAACAGGAGAAAAATACATTTCATTGGCAGTGTTGGGACTAAATGACTTTCAAAAGCATCTCCTGAAAGATAGACCAGGCATCTCCTGAAAGATAGAACAGCATCTCCTGATAGAGATAGAAAAGCTTTTCTATCTCCTGAAAGATAGAAAAGCATCTCCTGAATGATAGAACAGCATCTCCTGGAAGATAGAACAGGAGAAAAATACATTTCAGCTTGTGTTTACAAATTAGCAGAGAGTACGCCTGAATGTGCAAAGCACCAGCAAGCCAAGCATCAAAAGGTAGATACCTGAAAGTGTGGGAAATGTTATTCCAATTGACTGTGCTGTTAGTTGGCAGTGTTGGGACTAAATGACTTTCAAAAGCAGCGTCATGTGTTTGCAGACTGACTTGCCAAACTTGTATATGCATCTGTGGCCTAAGGAGGCTTCCACTTAATGACATGCCTATTTCCATAAAAACACAGACACTGCAGTATCGCAAAACAAGAATTCTTTCAGTTGGAAAAAATCATGTCTGTTGCTTCAACACATACATCAGTGGAGTCTGAAGGGACTTTGCAGTGTTGTCACAGGTGATCTGGCTGCAGGGACACTGAAAGGTTGAGTGGAACAGCCACAGCACAAAGCAATACTTGCTGTCATTGCAACACCACCAGCAGCATTCACACTTACTGCAATAGCTGGGGCAGAGAAGTGGAGACAATAGGATGCTGAGACATGTCTGGGATACACAAGAGCAGGTTACTGAGAATGAGATCCTGGCCAAATACATGTATTAACCTGCCATGTGCCAGCAATGTCTGAATTTCTCAGATGCACCTCCACAGACTTCAGGTGGAGATGCATCTGGTTAATCCTCTGCATTAACCTTAAGAGGAGAAAAGGAAAAGGAGAAAATCCATAGAGAAGTTAAATAATCAAATGCATGCCAGCCTTAACCCTGGGCCTTTATTGTACCCAGTAGGTCAACAGGCTTCCCCCCCAGCACACTGGTGCATTTGCTGCTAGGAGGAATGCAGCAAAAAGAATAACTGTTTTGTTTGCTGAGGAAACCCAGAGGCCAGGAATACCCGTGTGATTAGCCCTGCACTGAGACGGCTGTTTACTAGAGATGGTAAGAAAGCAATTCAAGGAATTTCAAGTGACATACATAGGCAGAGCAAGATCCAACTCCAGGCTCTGATCGGCTGTAATGGGACTCAACCTCTTTTTCTCTGTGGCCTGAATCACACATGCCACCAAATTCTTCCCACAATGTAAATCAAGAATAAAGTATACCTATGTTTCCTTTATTACATCTGAGATTAATTTTTGAGACACTAATCGCATTAGAGCTATCCTTGTCTTTCCAAAAAACATCAGCTCTGACCGCAGGCTGATCTAACATTCATGGGGACAATTTTCTGCCAAGCAACACTAAATTTTTATGGCCAGACGTAAGTGCAAGTTTCTAAAGCAGAGGCACATGTGTAGTGCTGTAATGATGGCTATTTATTAGCAGTTTTGAGAGCTGAAACATGCCATTTTTAAAGCACTTTAATGCCATGGGGGGATTAGATGCCTCTTTTCACTAATACTTCTCCTACTTTATGTACTTTCCTATTTCCACTATATACTGCATGACAGTTTACTTCCTAATCCATCCTCTCCTTGTGCTCTCCTGGCTCTCTTTATCTCCTGTCATTTTTTCTTTCATTTCCTAGCATACCTCTAAGGTATTCTATAAGAGCAGCAGACTGTGTACATCCTCCAGGTGGGGGTGGGCTGTAATCATGCAGAACAGAAGGAAAGATCCCTGCCCTGGCATGCCTGGAGAGACATTCTCCATGATGGAAAGGTCCTGAAGAGCACTTTGCTGCCACAGCCTTGTGAAGCAGGTGTAGGAGTGCCCATTGATTCTTGTGTGGTGCCTGGACAGCTTGTGGAAAGAAGCACTTCAGTGGCACCTTCATGGCATGCATGCTTTTGGTTGTGCAGGAGTCTAACTGAAAATAAGCACAGTGCAGCAGCAAGAGCAATCCCCTTCCCTTAGAAAACACACTTTTCTTTCCCAAAAGCAATAAGGAAGGAGGGAGAACAATATATGATCACAAGGTTCGAGGATTTCTTTATGCTTTTATGAAATATCTGGCATTTTTCAGAAACCTCCTTAGGATCTCCTTTTCCTGCAGCTTCCCCACACAGCAATTGTGTTCACCATCAATCTCACATGATTGTGTCTGATGTCGCCCTACTGTTCCCAGCACCCTGAAAGAGCAGGACTGAGGCAGAATGCTTGAGGAGGCAGCTGGTAGCATTGCAGCAATTTCTCACCTCACAAAATCCCTTGGTCTGCAGACAAAAATATTTTGTAGCAGGTACTTTTTTACCCTCGCTAACAGCAAGTTTATTCTGCACCAGGCAAACTTCATGGCAAAGAGGAAGGTGGGAGAAAAGTAGTTTGAGCACACTTCTCATCCTTCCCCATTGGAAATCAAGAATAACAGAAGACAAGGAAGTAAGAATTCCCACCTCACACTGTGTGGCATATTTTAGAGCCCTCTTTGCTGCAACATTTAGTCACACACTGTGAAGTTCTTGCACGTCACCGATGTCTTTCTGGTCCTCTTTACAGCCCTATGGCTGCCTGTGTTACACATGTCAACAAACTGCAATTTTGCATGCTGTATCAGCAAAATTTTGCTTTTTGAAGTCTTCTGTTTTTCCATCTAGCAAATGATGCTCCACTTCTATGTCTGCAACAAGAAGATTTTCTTTTTGAAACCTCAGCTCTTACAGGAACTGTCTACACTATAGCTGCAAATCAAATCAAATCAAATCAAATCAGCACAAATAAGCTTTTATTTTTCCTACTTTCTGTAATGAAATGTGACACAAAATTGTTGCGAGGAAAATCAGTAGTTGTTTTGTTTCAGGGTTATTTTTAAGAAAAACTAGGCACAAAGCTATCATGTTCAGACAAATGAGCATATTCCTATTTCAGTCTAGGATTAATTATTTTTTGCTAAGTTTAAATCCATTACTTATTACCTCCCATTAAATCAATAAAGCAAATTTAAAAAGAAATTATGGTGTCAGAAATTATATCAGTTCAAAGTAAATTGTTTCTGCTTCTGTCTCTTTTTTTTAATTAAAACTGAATGCATCCAGCCATTGAAAAAAATTTATATACAAATACATACACCCAAGCACCTGATGGGATTATATTTGTTCACAATTGCATGTGCATATACAGTTGCTTAAGCCTGGAAATAAGCACTTAAATTCCTGCACTGCCCACAGAGAGGTTTCTTACCCTGGAAGGTCAATTAGTTTTAATTCCTCTACCAAAGGTTATTTCTGCAGGAAAATATGGCGTTTCTGAGATTCTGAGATGATATGATATCTGATACTATTGTTAAGGTAATGTTTTGAAACTTCTCATTATATTGAGAAGTTTCAAAACATTACCTTAACGATAGTATTGATAGTGAGAGGCTGCTTCCTCTCACCATCTTCAAGACAGCTTTGCATTGCCATTTGCTAAATTTAGAGATGAAGCAATATTATGTTTTCCTGAGGGTGAAGGCTTGTGCTGTTACATTGCCTATATATGCTCTCCAAAATGAATAGCTCACAAATGCCGTGAAGCAGTTTCAACACAACAGCAGAGCTCTCACAAGTGTTGAGTGTTGTAAGTTTCATGAAAATAAACGGTGCACTTATCACAGGGTATGGCTATTCCAGGGCTGCAGTTTGTTTCAACTCTCTTTGCTTCCACTCTCATTTTTTCACTTCCCTGCTACTGCTCTTTTGGGAAAGAGGCAGTCAAGAAAAGGTTAGAAGGAAGCACAAATTGAAGGCAATGGTCTAGAAAGGAAAAGGCACAACTAGCAATCAAAAATACGCACATGGACTGCTCAGCCCATGACTTCCATCCACCTTACATCCATAATTTCTCCTGACAGACCTGACATCACGCACAAATGCAATCACTGGCACAGAAGGTACACCCAGATGCAGCAATGTGTTAACAAAAGGACTGATGAAGGAGCAACAGATGCAAAAAAGAAAAACCCTCTTGTTGGCATTAAAAAATATTGCTCCCAGGAAATTTAGAAGCTGTATATAGCATAAACTTGGCTGGACACATGCAGGTCACTGTAACAGTTCAGCTGGATCTGGATCCTGACATTCTTAGTTTGTGCCACTCCACTCAGAATCAGACATTTAATGAAACCTTTCAGCTCTGCAGTGAAGCCATATTTTAGTATCCTATGAATTCATTTGGCTTGCCTGAACTGGGATGCCACACAAATATGCACTATGCAAAACATAGATGCTTTTATTTGTTAAAGTAACATCTTGCTTTGCTGCTTCTCAAAAAGAGACTAAATTAATACATAAATTTTTAAAATGGGAATACTTGTTTCAGACAAAACTATGGCTGCTTATTGAGATATGGACACATGTTTGCAGAGTCAGAAGCAGATTTTACAAGAGTCACTTTTCCTTTTTTGTACCGTGAAGTATATTCCCCTTTAAACAGACATTCCAAAATTGCACTTGAAAAAAAGTTGTTGCTAGGTGGTAAGCCAAGTAAACAGTATTGTTCACGCTTGCATTTCTTTTTCACTGTATTTCAATCATGTTTTCAAGTCTGGTAGACTACTGACTGGCCTTACATATGCACTCAAGGCTCAGACATGAAAAATCACTCTGCCACAGATCCCTGACTCTAGGTACAGAGACATAGACAAAGAAATACTCTATTTTCACACAGGAAACATCTTGACTTCTTGGACTGTGTCTGAATACACACCACAAGGACTCTGACATGGCTTTTCTCCTGCCCTATATTCCCAAAGAAGTTGTCTGCATCCCTACTATCCCAGAGTGCCTACAGATAGATGCCAGTATATAAAGCCAAACTACAGCTCACATATCAATCCCAGATCCAATAATTTCTATACTGTAGCTTTTGTATGGAGATTCCAAACAATCTACCTGTGATGCAATTGATAGTGCCTACATTTTAGCCATTATGTCTTTGGTATTATCTGTGAGACTGAGGTGCATCCAGGGAAATCCTCTATGTCCATTGCTCTGAGGATTCTACTTCTGCTGAAGTACTAAAGGTTTTGGTGAATGCCAAGTGCACTCAGTTTCCATTTACCTCAACTACCTGCAGCATCCAGCCTCAAAGACAATTTCTGGCTAGTCTGCATCTAAACTTTGCCTCTAAGGCCCAGGCTTACATGAAGTTAACCCTCCTCCTTCATTACTATAAAAATCAAGTAAAATCTGAGATGAGAAAAAACCTTGCAGCAGAATACTTTCTGACCGTTTATGGTTAAAAGAACAGAGAAGTGCAATTTGAAATCACTGCTTATGTAACAAGAACCTGAGAACAGCAGTAATATTTAATTGAGGGAAAAGTAACTGAAGGAGAATTGCTTGGAGATCTGCCAGAAGGATTTTAACAGCTGGAAGTTGAAAAATGATTAATTTTGACAGCAATAAACACTCCGTGTCCATAAGCAATTATGTTTTGGTTTCTGAGCTGTTTGAATTATTTTCCCTGTACTATTAACATTTTATTATCCAGATAGGAATTTGGATTAATGTAATTTAGGAAATCAATTAAACCCTATTTTTCCCCAAGCAGGTACCCACTTATCTTGGGAAAAGAAAAGTGAAAGCATTCTGGAACAAGTAATTCCTAAGAACTGATCTCAGTGAAAGTGACCACACTTAACACCATCTCTTGAGAGATAACAAGGCATGACTGCCAGGACAAGCCCAAGAAAAGAGAAACACAGAGTTCTCATGAACAGGCAGTAGCTGCAATACACCTGCTACCTAGCTTTGTTATCTCTCCTGACATACAACAGCGGCTACCAAAGCCATAGAAGTTACAAAATACAGTCTTCTTTGAACAGATACAAGCATAACCCTGACTGCACCAAGACAGAGAGAAAGAGCATTAATAGTAAGACAAAATAATTTCTTGAGTGTACTGCACAATTACATACCAGCACTGGAGTGGTCAAAGTGAAATACATTGGCTGGACTTACTAACTTCGTGGTGGACCTAGAAGATGTGGTGGAAACAAGATATGGGGAATGGGAGGTCTAAAAAGACAGGTTTAAGGGATATCAGGTGAAGGGAGGGTATTCTCAACCATGGAACAACCTGCAGACATTAGTGGAAGGTGCGGCATGGTCCTAGCCATGCAGAATATTTAACCAGTAAACAAAGCCTCCCTGGACATGCTCAACCCTAAGCACAGTCCGGTACAAACCTCCAGCCAGCCAGGAAGGGTGGCCAGCTTAATTACATCCCATTACAGGCAGACACTGACATGAATGGATACAGCTCTCCAGTTGTAAATGACCATCCTCTGAAGCCCATCCTTAAAAAAGGCACCATTGATAGCCCAAGTGGAAGAAAAGACCAAAGCTAACTCTGCCCCCCTACCTGTGTCTGAAAGAACTTGTCCAGATGTCTGGAGATAAGAGAACCCAGAGGAAACAGATAAAACAACCTTGCTTAGGGAAGAACATGACTGGGAATTTTCTTTCTTGCAAGTGTTATGGTTACAAAAGTAAGAAAGCTCTTCACAATTAATAGCAATAAAGTGCTGCTGCAACAGCCAGTACTGAGGTACTGCCAGTTCCAAGGATCTCACAATGAAACACAACTTCCTTCACCTGCCCATATTGTCTATGTGAAACAAAAGCAGGCTCAGTTTGCAGTGGATTTCACAGGGAACACTTTGTACTGATAATGCAAACATCAACCCTCAGGTTCGCCATCAGTGAAGCCTCACCACACCTGCTGTGGGATTGAACAGAGCAAATGGTGGTGCAGCCCCATGTGCAGGCTGGGGAGCAGCAGCTCACAGTAAACAGAGTGCAGGGTGCTGCACTGGCATTAGCAAATGCACTGATAGGCACACACCACCTGCTAGATAAACACATGTGTGATCTCAAGGTGGAAGGGGAAACTACTTCAACTAACCTTTCTCTCTCTGCTGCTCATCACCCAGCCTTTACAAAGCTGAGTAGAGGCTGACTTGTTGCAGTGCACTTTTGTCCTAGCATGGGACATTCCCAAGTTCACGTATAATCTCCTGTCTTTCTTGTTCATTATAAGAGGAATTAAATATTTGCCAAGCCCTTGGCATAGTTTTTGAAACCAAGAATTAGTAAAACAAGGTGAAGAACACAGTTGCAGGAGGGCAGTTATGTTTAGGAAGTGGCACTTGAGAACTCTCTGGTGTTACTTTGATCCAGGCATTTGATGGGTGTTTAAACCGGTCTCTAAAGACAGTGATTAACTTAGACGAGTCATTAACTTACACTGTTCTCAAAGGGCTTTACTTCAGGAAGATGAGTTAGCTCACAGACTGTTTTGTAGACTAGGTTGCAACTCGATGTATAGGAAATACAGTGAACTAAGAGGAGGATCATCACCAGTTTTCCTTAGAGTGGACTATTGCATGCTTAATTAGGCCTCCATCTAGTCAGTTTAAAATAGAAAATTTCTTCAAAATGCTTACTTCCACCCCCATTTTGCTAATTTCAAGTGTAGATGCTCCCAGGTTCAGAGATAACTAGCAAGAAGGAGGACAGACTGAATGCAGCAGAGAAGAAAAGGATAGGTTTTGTTGGGCCACACTTGGTTTTTATGGGCGTGTTGAAATCAGGCAGAGATCGAACATGGTGCCTATCACCAGGTTTTTTCTTCATGGGGAAAATTACATGGCCCCTGTAATTTTTCAGAGATCTTTCACAGGTGGAAGCTGAGAACAAGGGCATCAGCCCCACATATGGAATCCCTGACTCACTAACAATGCCTGTGCTGAGCCAGGGGGTTTATTGGCTAAACCTCCAGACAGTGTCAAAATTAAAGTTTGTTTAAAAGAGAAATCTGAGAAGCTGCCAAGAATGAATGGACATTTCTTTCTGTGTAACCTCCCAGGGTTTTATTTCAGGAAGGGCTAAGCAGGGTCTTGGCATTTAGCCCCAGGAAGCATCATAGTTATTCAGTCCCATCCAACCCACCACATCCCTGCATGCATGGACATTTCTTCCATTGTAATTTCACAGTGTTTTATTTCACTAGGTTACTTCAATCTTAGAAAAAGAGGCTTTGACCAGGAAGATGGTTACAATGAGCATCATGTGCTATTAAGGGCTTTTGATATTTAATGTCATGGCATGTATAAGCACCGTGCAAATTGGATTAGATTCAGAAATAGTCTTCTTTAGAGTGCACTAGTGCATGTTTATTGAGTCTCCATCTAGTTAGTGTCAAACAGAAAATTCCTTCAAAATGGCTGATTTCCACCCCTGGTTTTGCTCATTCTATCAGCTCATTCTGTCAGGAGGACAATTAAAGAAGGAACGGTTGGTAAGAAAAATGAACAACAGTTAATTCAAAAACCCCCTTTTAAAACTTTGTTTTCTCTGTGCACTTTGGTGATAACAACCACAAAGAGGATTTTATGTGAAAAGGGAACAATTCTGGGTTTCCTACTTTGGACAAAATAATTTGAGTAAATATTTAGGCTTGCCCAAATAAGTGCAACAATTTCCAGTGGCTCCAGGAACCAAAATCGAACAGACATGATGCAGTAGGAAAACTGAATCACAGTCCTGACACTTTTTTTGGTTTGCATTGATAAAATGTGCAAGACATGTACCTCTCCTCTGGCAACACTTCTTTCCTTCCTCCTTATTAATACAGAGTCTTGTTCTTGCAACCATCTAATAATCAGCTATCAGCAAACTACTTTTGCGGCCACTGCAAAATGCAGCTGCACATTTGCCTTGCAGAGAGTGCAGAGGGGTAGGATTCATTAGGACATGTCATGGAATTCCACTGCTTTCCTTGCTGGCTGTTAGTCAGCTGCTACCTAGTGCTAGCTAGGAAAGCTAGCTCAACTGCTTGGTGTAGTAACTGGGAATTTTGATATGGCCTTCAACAGAGCCAATGTCTCAGGTCAGCTGCAAAAAAAGATGCTGCAGGATGTTAAGCATTTGGTCCTCTTATTTAAGAATTGAAAATATTTCATGCCTCCTAACAGCAAAACATCTTTGATGTGTCACATTTTTAACAAGACCCATGTATCTCAAAATCCTGTGGTCAGTTCTGCTCTCACGGAATCACAGAACCATTGGGGGTGGAAGGGACCTCTGGAGATCATCCAGTCCAAGCCTCCTGCCAAGGCAGGGTCACCCAGAGCAGCCTCCCTGGGCAGCCTGTTCCAGTGCTCTGCTACCCTGCAACATAAAGTTCTTCCTCATGCTGAGGTGGAACTTGTGTTTTTAGTTTATGGCCATTGCTTCTTGTCCTGCCACTGGGCACCACTGAAAAGAGTCTGGCACCATCCTCTTGACACCTGCCTTTGAGATATTTATAAGCATTAATGAGAGTCCCTCTCAGTCTTCTGTTCTCTGGACTAAGCAGACCTGGCTCTTTCAGTCTCTTCTCATAAAAGAAATGCTCCAGACTCATAATCTTGGTCACCTCTGCTGAATCAATCCTCCTCAGTTGTTCCTTGTCTTTCTTGTCCTGAGGAGACCAGAACTGGACACAGCACTCCGGATGTGGTCCCACTAGGGACAAGTAGTTCTCATTCTCCTCCTTACTATAAAAAGACAACATCTATTTACACATGTTTGATGGCATTTGAAGTAAACTCCAATAATACGTAGAATAGGCTATCACTGGGAAGTCCTCCATCTTCTTTCTAATGCTGTCTTTCAGGATGCAGAAGTGTCTTCACCGCCTCTCATGCTCTGTAATTCTGTTCCATCTTTATTACTGCAGAGATATTTTGGCTTTCTCCATGGAAGCAGTTAATAAAATTTATTGTTTGTTAGCTACAAACTCTATAAATCCAGTCTTTGGGAGATAAGCCAGTGCAATATGCTGGCTTCAAAGCTGGCAGGATCAAACTAAGCAGGATCATTTGGTGGATTTCAGCCTGTAAGGGAGCTGAATGCCAGCTCATGCAGGGTAACCAAAGGCAAGTTATTTGCCTTGTATTGTGAAGCAAGCATAACTTAGACTGAGGTCTCCTTTAGCACTTGAATCTCCCAAGGTGAGGATGGGGTTAAAAGAAAGGATTTTCTAAATCAAACTCTGTTCCAAAAAGGTTAGGGATAAAATCAGGAGCAATTATGTACTGTTATTAAAATAGCACCTAGAGCTGAATGCCAGGAGCCTCACTAAACACACTGAGATGATTCCTGCACCAAAGAATTTTCAATATGAACACTCAAGACAAAGACAGTACTGTTATTTTCATTTTACAAACACTGAACCTAGACACTGAGACTAAGTCACCACAGCACGGTGATTAGGTCATTTTCCAAGGTCATATAAGGGCTCTGTGCTAGAGCCCAGACCTGAGTATATTTGTGTAACTTAGATATAGTTCTGTGCTTTGGAAGAGCTTACTTATCCTGAGTTTTCAGAATTGTATTGATGCAGTTTTGATTTCCAGAATAAAAAGAAATCTCTGATTCCCACTGCACCCAATCCCCTCAGCAAAAAAAGTTTGAGTGCAGGAAGAATACATTTCTAGAAATAAAGCCATGCTTTTTGTAGGCCTAGGCTCACATCCTAAAGAGCCTTTGATTCAATCAGTGTTTCCACCCTACGCAGTTTCACATGCACACAAAATCCCAGCAACATGTCATCTAACGTTTGCTTGTTGTGTGAAAATGCCCATTTTTTATTGCTTACAAAATAGTGATAAGGAACCCTATCTAACAACAGCCTTGGACATCTGGCCTGGCTAAAAGCTTTTGAAGTGATTTGTTCCAGCAATTTTATAAAGATTGTTTTAATTACTGTCTTACTTCAAAACAAAACCAAAGCCAACTCTTTATAATCTGAATCTCTATTCTATGGTCAAAAGTAATGAACTGGAGATTTCAAAGGTAGAACTGCCAGCATTTAATTCTCACTTACTGTCAAGGGCATAAAGAACTTGATGATTCTTTATATCCCTACAACACTTTAAATATTTTGGGTCTTACATGGAGCATACAACTGAGAATTACCCACATCTAGAATGCTGTTGGGCTATTTGGAATTACTGAGAAGTCTTTCACTTCAAACTCAAACTGAAATATTTTATGTGTAGTCTACAAGACATTGTTTTGCTCTGAAAAAGATTGCTTATCTCTTCTGGTCGTTACTGTCTTTTGCCCTAGCATTTGGGGATGAGAGAGATGTTTCTCCCTCACCTGCATTTCTTGCTTAAGAAGCAAAGCCATTTAAAAAACCGTTTTGTTCCTAACAGGTACGACAATTCACAGCAGTAATTTCTGGTGAGACTTGCATATCTTGTTGGCATGTCATTTTTTATTATGAAGAGGGCAAAATAATTTATATTACCATATTTCGCAAACATAATTTCAGGTGAATTTTTGACCTCCACTACCTCTTTCACCACCATTTCTCTACGTAAAAGTCAAAGTGATTGGTTAATTTATTTCCCATTAGAACTGATAGCTCTATTCTGATTATTCAAGCTAGCAGGAGTAAGAAAAGATTTCTGCTTCTCCTCCAGCGCTCATTCATGCCTTTGGATAGACCTACACTAACTTTCTCAGGGATTGTCTGCTCCCAGTTAATGGAAACAATCCTCGAAAATCACATATTCTGCCTGAGACCACACATTGAAAGCAAATGTAAGATTAGCCAGTTCTGATGATGTAGAAGCAGAATCCCTTTTGTCCCAAGTTCTGAGCCCCACGTTAAATTCACCTCTTAAATTCTAGAAGAATGTAGAAGGATGAAAACAAGGAAGAAGGAAATTATTTCTGAAAGTACATTATTGCTGTTACAGAAATAAGTTTGTGTCATATTTTTAAAAAATTAGCAAATTCATAGTTACTTAATAATGTAATTCCTATTGTTTATCATATAGACCGGCACATGAATCAGTGAATTCCAGTGTGACTAAGAAAGAGTCTGCAAGCAAGTCCAACATACAAACAGGAAGTCCGGCTCACTAACATAATAATGGAGGTCTGGCATCTTGAAAGATACCAAGCAAAAACCCAAAACTCAAAAACCTCAAAACAAAACAGGCCGCACTTGTTTTCTCACTAAATCATTCCAGCTTTGGAGATAGCATCAAATCATTCCACAGGTTATGCTGCTTTTAAAAATATAACATTTCATTATTGATTCGCATAGATGTTCAAAATATCAGAAGGGTTTTTTCACTTTGAAGAATGCTAACAGAATACTAAGCTGCAAATTAGAATATCAGATAAGCTAGTCCTTGTTGACAAATTAATTATTTCTATAATTCATTGCTCTTTTTAAAATCAAAAACTCATTAAGTCAGTGGGTGAGCTGTTCAGAGGAAGAATAATCAGAAGATAATCATGCCAGATTTGAATAATTTTATCTCAGCTTTTCCACTTTAGGCTTCTGTAGTGATCTAAAGGGTGGGATTTGGACTTCATTACAAACTGCTTATGAATATAATTCAGGTGGATGGGAAAGTAATTTGAAGAATTTTTATCCTGGTAATGAGTTGCCTTTGAAGCTTGTGAGCTGGTTGTTGGACAAATTTGTAAACAATTAATGTTTGTGTACAAGGGACTAGGACACTAAAAGTTTTAGATTTTATTAATTAAATTAGTTTCTAAGCAAAGACTAAAGAACACTGAAAATAACTTTTTCTTTTGTCTTATTAAATACCCCTTCCACTTCTCTGATGGCTGAAAGATTTTAAGGACTCCACCTCCCTGGGCTAAGACCATGTCCCTTTTTTTTCCAAGCTACACCCTGGTCTAATAAAAGAGAGACTTTTTCACTTTACCTCTCTTACATCCCTTAGATACTCAAAGCAGCTTCATCAATACTCCTTTGAAAACCTGCTCTTGCAGCATGTGCTCACCCAGCTCTTTCACAAGGGCGGTGTCTCTGCAGATCATGTTACCAGCACTATTCAGCCGCCTCAAAATACATGAAAACCTGGCCTGGTAGGCGGTGCATCACAATCACTAGAAAGCAGTATCTGCATACATGCAGTATCAGACTCATAAGCATTACCACCTGCTCATCTCATTCACCTCACACAGAAAGGGCTCTCTGTACAGAATGACCCACTGCAGGCCCAGAGGGCCCATCTCCATGCAACAACAAGCAGGCACCATTACTGGCAATATTGTTTGAGTCTTTCCTAAGACTGTGCTCTGCACGACTGCTGCAAAAGAGGAAGGTTTCTGTAATGCATTCACACACACACACAGACCTACCACGCTTGGCTACTCTCATTGAGGTGTGCAGGTAAGGACAAAGGACACCTACAAACCTTTTCAATAAACTATTTTTCCTGCAGCTGGCATCTCAACACCCCACAACCATGCTGTAAACCTTAGAGCCATTCTTGGACAAGCTCCCTTTGCCAGAGCATGGCATGCAGAATTCTCAAGGCCTGAGCCTAACAGCTGTGCCCTCAGATTAGTGCAGTGCAGGTTGGGTTCATTTTAGCAGTAAGTACCTTCAAGAAATGAGGCTGAACAATGTACTCCTAGCAACTCCAAGCTCTGGCAGCGTCTGAGTTTTGAAGATTGCATGTTTCAGCTAGCTGTAGTCATAAAAGCACTAACTCAGTAACTCAGTTTAAAGACACATTCCAGGGTGTCATACTAAGCCTCTAACAGCCCTCAGGAGCTGTCTCAGCATGTGGCAATGCTACTCCCATGTTCACACACCTGGCAGAATAAATGCTTCTTTCAATTAAAAATGTCTTTAGGAATGCTAAGATAGGGAAGAGGTACACAGTGCTCGTTTGTATGCTGGTATCTACAGTTTTCAGCCTCAGACTATCAGGCAGACACAAAGAAAGCAGCAAACACAGAATGTGTTGCTTATTAATAAACTGGGTTTCCTCTGTGCACCTGAAAACATTTTTTCCTTGAAGACATACATAACCATCAGTACATTACAGATGTAAAATTCCAAAAGACTGAGGGATCAAGGCTGTCCAGATAACATGTTTAAGTACAAGCATTCTGGTCCATGCTGAAGGCAACATCTTGTTAACATGTCTCTTAGCAGTTTTTGACAAAATGTATTAGCTCATTACAGATAAGCCCTGAGCACAAGCAGTCTGGGTAATCTAAGTGAGAGAAAGAATTGTGGTTTTCAAAAGGATGAACTGACTGAAGGAGGAAATTTAACTTCACCAAGGAGACTGCCTCAGCAGCAGTTCCTATAATACAAATATAATATATTTGTATATATTATATATCATTAATATATTATATTAATTTAATTATATCTATTAATAATTATATAATTATATAATATGCATTCTAATATACATTATATAATTATATATATAATACAATACACAATACTATAATATAATACAAATCACAGAAATTTCAAATGCTTAGTGTTTTTCCTTGATTTTTCTTCAGCTTGCTGTACCTAATGGTACTGGGGACTCAGACAATATGTTTAGTCCTGGAATTCGTAACATACAAAACCATTTCAAATTTTATTTTTCAACTTAGTTTCTACCTTAAAAATATCTAAGGTTCTTTATAAACCTTTCGCAGGTCATTGTCAAAATGCTGTTAAAGGCTGTCTTATTTTCCTAGCTAAAACCCTCTTAATTTTAGCCTCAGCCCAATAAGGCTTCTACTAACATGAAATTCTGCATCCATAGAAACTGATGACAAAATGTCCACAGACTTCAGTAGGTCACAATATTGCTCCTTCAGACTTGCAGTATATGAACATTAATTTGCCAAAATATTTAGCCAGAAATAAATATTTGAAATAAGACTGTGCAATACTGCATGCAAAGTGCTTTATAGAAAGGTTAGTAGAATTTATATCAGTGAGTATATGTAGAGCTGTACATCAGTTGCTGAGCTTTATTACTTATTCATGCTGGAAAGAGTTATTATTCATTGCTCCAAATTCTTCACTTCTAAAAACATATATATTGCCAGTATGTAAAAATAACCGATGCTTTCTAAAATGTTTATTACTGCCCATTATAACAGAGACATCTAAACAAAAAGCATGTTAGGGCAGTGTTCTAAATATTGATTAAAAATTGAGAATTAATTATTCTTTCTTGCAATTTTTTATTGTCATACAAGAAGGATACACATTTATTTCATAGAATTTGGTAGTTCTTTACTTCATCTTAGTGATCAGGTTGCTCCACATCCTTTTTATGGAGTACCCTGTACCTTGAGATTGTTTGTTCATCAAAGGGAGGGGAGATTGTTCTTCTGAACAGAACTGCCTAGATTTCTGATGGTATTTATGCAACTGCAACTTTAATAATTTTAAATAAACCTGTACGCTTTATTTCTCTGGAAACATCCCTGACATCTGGTGTCCCTTGCTTAGGGCCGTACTTGTGTTTTGCAGTCACAAGGGCAGCACTGTGCAAGTGGCGCCGAGGCAGCTGCGGCTGCTGCGCCAGACCGCGGGGGATGTCTGCACGCAGGTAAGCAGCTGTGAGTGCTCCCTGCCACCCACATCGGGGAGGCTGAGGGCCATCCAACCCTGCCTGCAACTGGAATGAGAGCATGTGATTGCCTGCCTGCATGCATGCAGACATACCTTTTATCTTGTCGTGATACAGCCAACGCTTGGAGGATCATGCCAGTTCTCAGGCAGCTCTCAGGGTTTTGAGACAGTCTTTAATGGTGAGAGGCAAGAAGGCTTCTTGCTATCCTAGGACAGACATTCATCGCATTCTGCTGACTGTAAAGGGCACCCAGATGAAGATATGTATGCTGTAGCCATCTATAAGTGGCAAAGCCAAGACTCATTTTACTTGACAGGTATTAGTTTTGTACTTCAGAAAATTTCACAACGAACAACTGGGGAGATCATCATTTTGCAGTGCACGTCTTTCCAGAGTACTAAATGCTAACTGAACAAGCATAAGATGAAGGTGTTCTTAAAAACTCAGCTTTGAAAGCAGTGGCCTGTCTGGTGCAAGTCTGAAAACCTCCAGTGAAAATCCCTGATTAAGAGGGCAAAAACCCCCTGCCTTCTGACGGGCTGCTGCCAGTGACTGCAGGGTAGAGCAGCCAGCAAAGCTCAGCCCTGCTGTGGGAAGATGGTGATGAACCTTCAGTGGCCAAGGCTCTGATTAGGGAGGGAGGAGTGGATCTCCAATTAATTATAAACCTTGGCACAGGTTCAGATGGTGTTGTGCCTGTGACTTGATAGGTTTAGAGGAAATATATATCTGAAAGGAGGATCTGTCCAGAATGATTGAGTTATACTGCATTTGAAAGCAGAACAGATGTATAAGCAGAAGTGATGGTGTCACTGAGAATCAGTTACATATCTCATGGGAAAACCTTCAGTTGTTGAATAAGGACAATATGCTATACTGCACACATATCCTCCTATAAATGTAATCCATTTGCCCTGCTCTGAAAGTATGTGTGACAGCTGTTCTGCCCAGAAGCAAAATGACATTTTATATCAAAAGCATTATTGATTTCTTCTCTTAACTGACTTTGGTAAAACATTGAAAGCAAATGTTAATATGCAATACAAATCTACAGAAATTATCAGTCTGCAAAGTGGAAAGGGTTTGACATTTTCTGCTAACTCTTCATATTTCACATCTTCCTGCATTTTCTGATTCTCTCAGGAGAAACATCTCCAATATGGATCAAACAGAGAAAAGTTGAAAAAATGTGAGAAAAATCTACTCAGGCAAAATTCACAGACAAAGGAGGTAATATTTTTTGATCTCAGACATACGTTCAGAATAAAAATTACCAAGAGGAGGATGCAGGTATCCAAGTTTGTCAGTGTCCGGGCTGCAGGACCAAAGGATTACCAGTGCCCACTGGAGTATGGTACCTTTGCCACAGGAATGGAATTTCTCTTAAAAGCAGGTGAGGATCAGTTCCACACAAAATCTGTGACCTGCTCCCTGCTGTACACTTTCTCCTCCCAGCCCCCCATCTCCTGGGGCATGGTAGTCCCAGGCCATCTGCCTGGAAGTAATGGGCCTTCACTCTAATCCTCTTCTCCTTGGACCTCACTCCCTGAACTCAGACAGCCTTTGTATCTCATCAGGACTAACTTCATGTCTCTTTGTGCTTACCATATGGCCTAGCACTTACTCTGTCTAGCTAGTAGGATAAAACATACCACAAAGAGGGCACAGGTGACTCTTAATAGAAAGAATAGATGGTACCTCATTAACTTTTCAGAGAAACGCTACATGCATGCTGTGGGTTGCTGCTGAAAGGCATTGTCATCAGGCTATCTCAGCCATCAGCTTAATGCTCTGCAGTTAAATTTTGAATGCTTGTGAAATGGTTCCCATGTCCTGTGGCTGAAAGTCAGTGAATGAAGCCTGTGAGCAAGTCCAATTTTTCTGCTGCTTTTGGAAAGAAGCCAAGACCATTGGGAACAGGTTGTGATTTAAATATTTTTTTTTAAAGGAGATGGTGTTCACTGGAATGGGGAAAATTATTCAACAGCAGTCATACAGATCAAGTCCTCCATCCAGAAGAATTGTATTTTTACAAAATGGAACACCTCTGGCAGGCACAATAGCAGGAATGCCAATACCAAATACATTATAGTCTTGTAATCAAGCCACAAATGGGCTGTGGGATGTGCTACATGCATGTAAGAAAAATGCATTTTTCTTACAGATATCTTGCCTGTCAACAGGGGGATGTAACTTCACACTAAGTTTCGGTCTCAAAAAAGGTTGTTTGATCTAAAAAATAAAAACTTTTATAGGGAAATTCCAAAACAGCTCAATTTCTAATATTTATCTCCTGGGAATTCATTTACCAGGTGCATACAAGAACTGGGAACATTTCCTTTTTGGCCAGCTCCCCTTACTTGCGCTGGCTGCCGGCCACACAGGTGAGCTTTGACTGCTGTTATCTAACTATGAAATACTTCAGAAAAAGAGAGGAAGATATAAAATGACATCTGTATCATCAATGAGCCAAAGTCAGAAGTTTCAGCTGTTGGTATCAACAGGGAAAATGTAATGATGTTTTCAAGACTCTTATATTCATAGACCTTATCTACAATAATCCCTATGGAAGGGCAGTTTTGTAGTGGCTATTATATTCATCATGGTGACATTTCCTTGTTTGGTGAGAAAAACTTTTTTTTGTATGATAATGCACATATTTTGTCTATTTATTGATAAAAAAGAAATAGTGCAATTAAATAATGAAGAAGGCTGTTGGCTTTTCTAATCTTGTAGGTGAGCTTAAATCCAGCAGCAACTTAAATATGCAGTTGAAAGATGTCTGTGATGGAATTTCAGTTCAAAATTAAAGCTTAGGGAAATTGTGACTGATTCATAGTTTATACTGGTATGTTCAGTCTAAACTGTAAAAATATTCTACTGAAACCTGTCGGGAGATCTGTTTCTGCCAAATTGGCTGTCTTCCATTTCCAGCTTTAGTAGTAGTTTTTTTTAAAGTTTTGTCATCAACAAATTGATTTTACATGAGAAAGGCAACTTTCTCATGTAAAACGCCTTTGCGTTCATTACACATGAATGATGTGTAATGGTTTCCAAAACGCAATTCCCAGTTTACTGCAGATACTTGTTGCTCATTGGTGACCATTGTGCATTTTGACAGATGCTACCAGTTTTATTTTAAACTCAGTAATTTTCATCTACTCCAGACTAACAATGATATTTAATAAAATTAATACAAACAGTTCTTGGCAAACATTCATTATGTTGCATGTTTAAATTCTGGATCACCCATTCCACAATCTCTTTGCCTGTTTTGTTGCTTTGGACTTACGTGAAATCAATAAGAATTTCAGTCAATAAGAGCTTCGGCAAGCCTGACTTCTGTTTTCTCTTACTGAAGCATTTCACACTTGGTTTTATATACGCAGCACATATATATATATGTTGCCCCAACAAGCCTTCCACACCATTTCTCCTCTGTTTTAATTCAGATTGAAGATGTTCTGCATGGTGCAGTGACAATGTTATTTTGATTTTCATGACTGCAAATTCTTTTTCTTTGTTGATGTGATCAAAGTTTGTGTGATGTATGGAGATTTTAATGCTCTTAATGCTCTTGAACACGTGATTCACAGAGGTGAGGGGTGGAACGCATTGAATTTATGTGACAAGGTGTTGGTTGTGAGGCAGCAATGGCTGAAGGGGTGATTTCTGTGAGAAGATGACAGAAGTTTCTCCCATGTCTGACAGAGCCAATCTCAGCCAGCTCCAGGATGGACATGCCACTGGCCAGGGTGGAGCCCATCAGTGAAGGCAGTAACTCCTCTAGTATAACATGTTTAAAAAAGGTGGAGAAAAATTATTGGGCAGAAGCAATTACAGCCAGAGAAGAAAGGAGTGAGAACTTGTGAGTGAAGCAGCTCTGCACACTGAAGTCAGTGGAGAAGGAGAGACAGGAGGTACCAGAGCTGAGGTTCCCCTGCAGCCCATGGTGCAGCCCATGGTGAAGCAGCTGTGCCCCGCTGAGCTCCATGGCGGAGCAGAGATCACCTGCAGCCTGTGCAGAACCCCACACCAGAGCAGGTGGGTGCTCAGAGGAGGCTGTGACCCTTGGGAAGCCCACACTAGAGCAGGCCCTGGCAGGACCCGTGGCCCTGTGGAGAGAGGAGCCCACACTAGACCGGATTTCTTGGCCGAACTTGTGACCCTGTGGGCAACTGAAGCTGGAGGAGCCTGTTCCTGAAGGGCAGCAAGCCATGGGAAAACAGGGTCCCATCTCTCTGGACCACTTTGTGGGAGGAGGTAGAGAATAGTGAATCAAGCTAAGCCTGGAAAGGAGGAAGAGGTGGGGGGGAAGATGTTTTTTACATTTGTTTTATTTCTCTTTATCCTACTCTGATTTTGACAGGTAATAAATTCTATAAATTTTCCCAAGTTTTGCCCATGACAGTAATCTGTGAGTGACCTCTACTTGTCCTTATCTCAATTCATGAGTCTTTCACTATAATCTCTCTCCCCAGTCCAGCTGAGGAGAAGAGTGACAAAGTGGCTTTTGTGGGTACCTGGCATCCAGCCAGGGTCAAACCACCACACTGCCTGAGGAAATGGTTTGAGAGAGGTGATCCTGACCTTTTCCTTAGCCCTACTGAGGCCTCACCTAGAGTGCTGTGTACAGTTCTGGGCTCCTCAGGACGAGAGAGACACGGAGTTCCTGGAGGGAGTTCAGCAGAGGGTAACCAAAAGATTAAGGGGGTGGAACATCACTCTTATTAGTGAAGGCTGAGACAGCGGGACCTGATTTAGCCTCAAGAAGAGATGACTGAGAGGGGATTGTATCAATCTATATAAGTACCTCAAGGGAGGGGTATCAAGAGAATGCACCCAGGCTCTTCTCAGTGGTACCAAGGAATTGGACAAGAGGCAATGGGTAGAAACTGATGTACAAGAACTTCCCCCTGAATTGGAGGAAGAACAACTTTACTTTGTAAGTCACCAAGTGCTGGGACAGATTGCCCAGAGAGGGTGTGGAGTCTCCTTCCCTCAAGATACTCAAGAACCATTTGGATGCAATCCTGAGTACCAGGGGATCCTGCTTGAACAGGAAGGTTGGACTAGATCACCTCCAGTGATAAGACAGATGTGCAGTGATCCCTTCCAACTTTAACCATTCTAAGATTCTGTGAATCTCTGATTAAATACCTGAAGGAATTTAAAAGATCTGTAAACATGGCATATAGATACATTATTTAGTGGTAAATAAAGTGTTAGATTTATGTTTGGACTCAATGGGTCTTTTCTAAATGATTCTGATTCTATGATCTTAGTGGAGATGAAGAAGAAACTTAAAGGGGACCCATGGACTTACTGAGTGGTACAATCTAGCCAGAAGTGCTACGCCTCTTGTGTCTCCAGACGCTTCAGCCACATAACATGTGGATGACTGAACCCCAGCATGGCAGTACCACTTCTACTGCTGGACCTAAACTGTCTTCATGAGCTTGTTTCCTTGGAACCAAGAAGGGAGGTCTTCTTACTTCCATCTGCTCTGCCATCCCAGAAAAAATAGGATTTTACATAAATAACTTTCCTGTTCAGAAATAACTTCCTTTATCATCCGGGTACACCCAATAGATAGTGCCTGATACAATTGCACATGTGTTCCTACAGGCAGGTGAGTATTAAGTTCTCCATTGTCTAGTACCCCAGCAGAGGAAAGAAAATATCAGCTAGGGAGGAGAGTTAAAAGTGTCCAAAAACGTGCAGCAACTCCATTTCCTCCTCTTTCCCTTCTATACATATGATTTTTTTTTTTCATACAAAATAAAATTCCTTTTCAAGATGAGTAAATTCATTTAGAAACAAACCTAGATGACCAAATCTTAACATAGTCCTTGAAATCAGCTTTAAGGACCCGTGGCATGAGCAGGGACCACAAGGGATTCAGTGCAGGAGTCCTGCAATTAGTCTAAACTGTGTCTCTACTTGCAGGATCAGAGAGCAAACTCTGGAGTTTTTTTGGGTTTTTTGAGACAGTAGATAACCACATACTGAGGACACCATTTCAGAAACTAAACCCTGCAGAGTCTCCACTTCCCCATGGTGTAAGTGAGCTTCTGTCATGCTTCTCCCTGCGTGAAATTTTTCAGTAATCCCACCTGATCCTAAAGAAGACTTTCCCATAGCTTAGCTTTTTTTTTAAAGAAGATAGAAATGAAGATTAGATTCATGCAGACAGTAACAGCCAGTCATTCTGTTGGTCCAATGCCTTTAGGAATTGCAAACAAATGTGTTTCCGGTGCTAAAAAAAGAAACCCTAAACAAGCAAAAAATATCTCTGCCAGAGCATCTGTACAAGCCTGTGACTTATACCTCTTGCATGCAGTCATTTTTCCTCAACAATGACCCAAGTGTCCTTGTTTTATAGGAAACTCTCTTGTCAGGAACTCCCTCCTGCAAATCCAGACATGCAGTTCAGCACAGGAAGTCAGGCTGTCATGGCTCCAGGCATTGTTAATCATTTTTAAATGATCATTAAAAAGCAGCAGCAGCAGTGAAAGGATGCAGCTCTGGTGAGGTCAGATAACAAAAATGCCTCTTTTTTGGGGGGGATGGGGAATGGAGGGGGCAGTGTAAAATAAAAACACATTTTGCAGAGTGAGTTTTAAACACTGTATTCAATGTCTGGGAGTTTAGGACAGGAAAAGAAAAATACAGTACTGATCTGACAGATTCTGAGGCCATTCTTCCCCAGCTTCCTGTGGCCCCTCATTCCCAGCAGACAGACCCACACTCCTCCTGTCTCTGAGCAACCACGGAGACTTTGCTGTTCCCAATGCTGCTCAGGTCTAACACTTCAGGTCTCCAAGACTTGACAATTCTCAAAGTGCTGCACATTGAAATAATACTGCATACTCCTGGGTTTCTGGTACTGTGCCCTGCCACAAAAACTTTAAAAATCTTTGACTTGTTAAAGCCTTTGGATTCAAAATTATTAAGATTCAAATCTAATTTAAATCTTGTGAAGCACCCTAATTTTTGCAGTCTTTGTGTGCTGTACCTATGTTTTGTCATCATTAATTAGGCCCACTCATGATTCTAGTGTCATTTGTGCCATCAACAGTGGCACATAAATGTAATTTACTCTATTGTTATGAGAAATGTACAGCACAATGTATTTCTTCTCTCCTCCTGAACCTCTCCTATATATGACCATATGGTTTCTGTACCAAGGGCACTCTGCCATCTGGACTGTGGAGCCTAATGCCCCGAGGAAGACATTGACATAAACCAATTTATGTTAAGACCCAGACCTCAGACATATGATATTAGTGTGCCATACGGCTGGCCCCCACAGATGAGGATGGATTGTCAGCTTCCCAACAGCTTTCCCAGTTCTTGGTGGTCCTGGTTCTTGGCTGTACTAGGCATGCCTCTGTGATCCCCTGGGAGCCAGTGTGGTTAGAGATACTGCCCACCCTGCCTCAAGGCTCCTGCCAAGGCCCCTCGCCAGCAGGAAAAGCCCTGATTGCCCATCCTGAAGCCACATGGTGTTTTCTCATGGCACTGCCTCTGCTCAGCTGGAGTGGTCTCAGCAGAGGTATCAGAATCATATCAGTGGCCAGCAACCCTTTTGCACCTTCTTTCTTTTTGTGAACTCTCCCAGTTTAACCCCATAGTTTCTCAGCCCTGGTTGTTCTCCTGTCTACTCCTCCCCAGATTTTGATCCCCATCTGCCTCTCTTTCTTTTACCTGCGTGAAATACAGCCTCTGTTACAGTCAGGAGGAGAGCATGGATGTAGAAGAAACCTTTACACTGTAGATAAAGGTAGGAGTTTTGTTTCCAGCCTATATTTGTCATTGACCATCATGCAGCAGATACTGCCCTTCACCAGTACAGAGAAAATATCAATAACCTCTGGTGGCACCTCCAGCATGCCTCGGTTAACATCTCAGGGGATGTTCTGTGTCCCAGCTCTCTGTTCAGGTTGCCAGCCCTGCCTGTACAGGGGAAGCTCACAGCCCAGCATCGCCACTGTGCTAGCCAGCATGACCCTGCACCTCACTGCCAGGAGACCACACTGAAGATTTCAATCACAAATATGTATATTTTGGGGAAAAAAAATAGAAAAACTAATGGCTGATGACCTTAAAAACGAGGCACAAATATTTGCTTATTAGTCTTCACTGAACTTCACAATTCAGTCTTGCACCTTTTTATTACGGTTTTTTTTTTTTTTCCCCTCTTCTTGCTTCATTGCAAAGCATTGAACCAGGCTGCTTGGCAACTAATTCACAACTGTGGTTGCTAAGGAACCACCGAAGAAAGTAGATTAGTATCCAGTAACCTGTTTCATTGTCAGAGATGTTTATTTTGCATAAAGGCAATAACTGTACACAAAGGAGTTTATTGAACTTGTATGAACAAGGAAATTATGTGGCATTACTTTTGCTTCCAATAGCTTTCTCTTCTGACACAAAGCTTCACACAAAGACTTGAGCATTTCCTCAGGGAATGGGATTTAGTTATTCAAACGTGTGCACTCTATTGAGGCCAAATCGGAGGATGCTGGCTTGCAGGTTGCACTCCAGTTTCCCCAAGGACATGCATGAGGAATATTTGTGTCCTTTGCACTTTCTCTCCAGGTATGCTCACCTGCCAACCACAGCACCAGCCCTTGGCCTTCGGAACACCTGGCAACAGGCTGCCAACTGACAACAGCCAAAATAGCACTGCTGCTGGCTGATTTTGTGGAGACAATTTCAGCTGCTGTCTGCCCCGTGACAGAGCTGCCCCTGCCTGCACTGCCCTGCAGCCACACTGCCCAATGTTCTGTCCACACGGGCTCTGCTGCCCTGCTGGTTGCTTCCATGCAGTTCTGCTAGCTACAGCTGCCAGAGCCCCACTGGAACATACCTCTCCCAAACACTTGCCTTCAGTGAGGAGCAAATGCCTCATCAGCCATTTAACTACAACAAGGAGCCTGACTATGTTGTTTTATTTCTCCTTGAGACCCAGTTCTTCTTGCTGTCTTGCTCCAGCACTTTCTCCTACACCAGAGCCTTGTCCGTTGTTGAAATTTCTGACATTTCTTCAAACACTTTTTGGATATCAATAGATAAACAAGAAGGGATGAGGTATTCAAGGAATACAACTAGGAATTTAGAGACAAAGAACAAAAATAAAGGCAAACAATAGTAAGGACTACAGCAGCCCTGCTCAGAGCTCCCAGGTAACACTGCCCCTGCCATCTTACCCAGTGAGGTTACCTATGGTTCCCGAATACCAGCTGCTGATGTAAACACAGATTTGCAGAATTTTGTGCACAGACTTCTGGAGATACATGGACTGGTTCTAAGAGCCTTTAAGTCAAGCGATAAAAACTAACCCATCATCAGTAAGCATAAATTCTTCATTACCTCTATCAAAAATTCACAGATTTTCAGATCAAAAACAGATTGGTAGTCAGAACCCCAAAGCCTATATCCCTTAAAAAGTCACGCAGATCTCCAGTCCAAGACCTGAAGTGATCGAGAACTCTTCAATCCATTAGTGAGCCATACAAATAAGTCATTTTAGTTTTCCTTTGCTGTTTTTTTAAAGAAAAGCACGCCTTAGGATGACAAAAGGAGAAAAATTTCCAGGCATGAAATCTAGTGCTGATAACTACTATAAATTAATTATTGTATAATTATTAATTAATTATAATAAGTAGTATTAATTTGAAATTGAAAATTGCAAAAATTTCCTGTGTGGGGCCAAGTTAAGTTCCACAAGCAGTTACAGTATGGCAGGTGGAGGTGCACAACAGCAAGTAAAACCAGCACATTCTATTGTGAACAGAAACAGAAGTTTGGGTTTCTTACAGATTTATATCCTCTTCTGCCTTCCCAGTGTAGTAACCTCAGTTACTCTATTCCTTCATGTTGTCAATATGCTATGGCCAGTTGTCCTCATGCATGAAGACTGGCTGACTGCTGCCTAACAGACTGTCACACAACTGACTTATGCCTGCCTTTTTCTGTGTGGCAGTAATTCAGATATCTTTCTTCTCTCCAGTTACTGATATTTAAAAAAAAAAAACCCATTGGGACATATTTCATGCTAAGATTTCTATAATCTCCTTCAAACTCAATTTGAATTGGCTAGCAGGTAGCAAAATTACCAGGGCACAGGGAACTGATACACAACAGGAGAGACTGAGTTATCACAGAAACCTCAGTTCCTTAGGAAACTGACTAAAATTGTAAATTGATACACGAGCATTACAGTTACTAAGAAAAAATACAGGCCTTGGAAGATATGCAATCCACAATTGAAACTTAAAGGAAAAATTATAAACCAAAGGTATTTTACTTTATTTAATGCAATTCTAATATAGGCACCACTGTAGGAATTCCTAGGAAAGGTTTGCTGTTCCACCTCTTCCAGGTACTTTGAATCAGCAGGAAAGGAGTAATTGTGGATTTATTGGAGTGCACAACATGTGCACTTACGTGGTGTGAAAACTGATAAGAGACACATCATCTCACAGTGTGTTTTGTGGGCTTGGGTTCTTATTACTCTAGTGAACAATGTGTGATTCTTCTCACCAGCACAAGACTACAAGGTCAGTGTGGTACAGCTACTCAGGTACTAGCATGGGAATTAACTTCACAGCTATATAGCCATGAATAGAACTTCTGCCTGTCTTTAAAGACTTCTCACAGATGACATTCAGCAAATCATGGTGTCATCAATCTCTTTTCTCCATTCCATTCTTTGCCCCAGGAGATCTCTAATTGGGGATGTCTGTGTTATACTACCTTATGTTACAGTGTCTGGAGGCTGATGTAACTTTTTCAACATACAGAAAATCCAGTTGATAACCAGTCCTAAATTTTCTTAATTTACCATTGATAAATGAGTAATCCAGCTGTTGCAAAATTTTCCCAATAGAGGGATTTGTTAGGTCAAGGAGAGGTGAAAAAAACCCCACCATCTAAGTTAGAGATGCTTTGTAGAAGCTTCTACAAAATGAGTGTTATAAACACTAAATTTTCCATGTCAAATTTTTTAAACAATGGCTGGTGTTATATTCCCATAGAAATTTTCTTGTAAAAGGAGAGGGCTGTAATTCTCTTCTCTGTTTTCAAAGTATGATCTCACTGTCCAGATCTAGTTAAGGACAGAAGCAGCCTGAAATTGTAATGACGAGAACAGGAAGGGCATCTGTGTACTCCTTTCACTAGTCCATGAAAGACTTTTCACACAAGTCTACACAATAACCTGGTGTGATCATCCAAAACAAAACTCTGACCACTGTCATGTAGCAGGATGTTCAAGAAGAGAGATTAAAAAAAAAGAATGAAATAAAATGTTTGGATCATATCACAAAACACACTACAGTTATTCCTTTGGTTTTGTTGGAACACTTCAGAAATTTTAAGCAGTATTTCAATGAAACCATGGCAATTTATACCAATGGTAAAAAACATTATATATGAAAAAATTAATTTGTTTTAAAATTATGTAAGATATTATTCTCAGTTAATGACCCTGAGATTAGCTCAGCTGGTCAGACCATGTTGCTAAAAACACCAAGGTCATGGGTTTAATCCCTGTACAGGCCATTCACTTAACAGCTGGACTTGATGATCCTTGTGGGTCTCTTCCAACCCAGAATACTCTGCCAGTCTGTGAATTGTGTCCACAAAATCAATTTAAAAATAACCAAACTGACGAACCAAAAAATTCTCAAATAAATAACTTTTCCAAAATACTGTGGAATCAAAACTAGTTTGAAACATGCTGAATTTCAAATGTATCAGAAGGTTTCAAAAAATCTCCAGTAGATCAGAGTATACATACTCACATATTCTAAAAGTTTGAAAGTTGTTCATAGGAGAATTCTGGCTGACCTGAATTGCTTTATTCAGAAGTTTTTTCGGAGAATTTAAAATAAGTCCCTGGTCTTAAATATAATTTCCACTTCCTAATAGAATTATTTCCTGTACTTCACCCCTCAGATGAACATAAAGAAAGCAAAATCTTGTGTGCTTACACACGTCAGTCCTGATGGGGCATGGATTGCTTCCACAGTTTCTCACTCTGCAGAGCAGTGCTCAATGCTTCTCTATACACGTTGACTATGATGTCAACATGACATCAGTAATGTCAAGATCAAGATAACAGAGAAGGAAAGGAATATTGTTACAAAATTGAAAAAAGAAGGATCAGCCTTCAGATATTTAGGAATAATGATCAGGAAAATGAGGGTAGCTGAGACCAAAAAATGGGGGCAGGGACAAAACAGAAGAATAGTGCATGAAAGGATAAGGAGTTTCCATTTTTAGTTTAGGCAGGAAATTATTAAAGAGGAGCCATTACAAAGCCTAAACATCCTTTTCTTTTGCTGCATTTCTGAGGCACTTCTTTGGCTTCTGTCTCTAGATAAGTCTGAATTGGTTGTCATTCAGAGCAGATATCAGTGACAAAACATTTGCACCAAAGTACAGCTAATTCAGACCCTGGGCCCCAAATGACTCTTCTGTAAGTAAACCTGCTTAGATTTCTCTCTACAAAACTATGAGTGTGAGGATAAGTAATTTTACAAAACAGACCATTCCATCAAAGCAATAGCCCTTGAACTATACTTTATCCTACTGCCAGCTTTCTTCTGGAATTACAGAAAAGGAGTATATTTAGGTGAGTGTAAAAATAATTTTAAAATACAAGGTGCAATATGTCGATGTGGACGCCCATTTTGGACCAGGGTAATGCTGCTGAAAGCAGTAGAGGGGCTTCACAAAATGTACTCTAGTGGAAGGGGGATTCAATTAGGCATGAAAATTAAGCATTTCTTTGAATAAAGAAGTTAGTGCCGCTGCTGAGAATCAACCTGCAGCAAAGCCTGGCCATAAACAATTCACAATTGAATAAAACCTGACAGAAAGCAAGCTGTTACTTTTGGCTGTTGCTATTGGCATGGTCTTAGAAAACACATCGAAAGACATAGGTGAAATTTAGTACGGTGCATATCAAAATTAGCAATTGAAGGATACAATTTCCTTTGTAGTGTCTCAAAGATATCTAATTTTCCTCTAGTGAGTGAATAATTAAAATAATTGGCTGTGAAGACAGAGAAGCTCATAAGACTCTCAGTTTTTGAGAACTACTTTAAGCATCCTGCCCCACTTTGTGCAACAACACAGACTGCAGAATGTCATTAAAGGGCTGTTTTGTTAAATTATCTACTACTTGGGATGGAGTATTGTTCTCTCAAAAGATATCCAGCCTTGATTTGAAAACATAAAATAATACCAAATCCACAACATCCCTAAGTGCATTGTTTACTGGATAATTATAGTTATGTCTAATCTTGCCTGAGCCTCTCTTATTGCTAAATTAAAGTCCTTTGCAATCACAAATACTGTCTTGATCTTGTGGGCTTAGTGTCACTGTAGCAGCAAGTTGCACAGGCAACTGCTGGCTGTACTGCCCAACCTGGCTGAATGCAGGCAGAGGTATGGTCAGCAATGCAGGGTGACCCCTGAGTGTGCTGTTTTACTGAGCCCTCACAATCTGCTCCTGTGCTGGAGATGCCACTTTCTTGCCCCCACCTAAGGCGTAGAAGCACAGGGATGCTGCAGCTGCTAAATTTGTCTGCCTGCATGCGGACAATGGAAGACAGTGAGTCTGACAATAGTCTAGGACCAAGTGAGCAGTGCTCACAGGCCACAGGAGATGGTTTAGTTTTCTCTCATTTGTTCACTTAGTTTTTTAAAATATTGGACAGAATGCTTTCCAAATACCCTAACTAATGCCATAGACAATGTCTGTTGATCCCCTCTTCCTGCTGTTGTAGTTCTGATCACACACTTAATGAACCAGCTCCCTTCATGCACTCTCACACTCCAAATTCATCCTCTGTTGAATATCCACCACAACCCCTGAGCCTGTCGGAGTCAATGCCCTGAAAAATACAATCTTAGGGCTTTGTCCTATGAGTAGGGTGTATATCCCTTGTTCTTTGATGGATGATGCTGTATTTGGGAGTTAAAGGGGGAACAAAACCAAGCATGTACAGAACTGCTTGCCAGCACTAGGACGTAGCCTTTACTATGGGGAATACTTCCATTTACTCAAGACTTGCATCAAATTGCTGTTAAATGACTGTTGAAAAGCTTCATAGCTCATACGTGTCTTCATAAGATTAGAACTCACTAGGCTCACTAGAGTGAACAAAGCTATTTCAAAATATCCTGTCAAAATTACAACCAAGAAGGCTTCAAACTCCATTCTCAGAATTGAGGCAAAGTTCACCAGTCCAGAAAGAAGGGCATGGACATAGGAAAGAGGAGATTATGCAATGAAAATTCATATACTTCTTTAGCACTGAAAGAAAAGTGTTGAAAGAAAACAAGAGGTTTCCCAAAAATCCAGAATGTTCTAGAAGTGAAAATATTGTAAAAAATCAAAACCAAATAGATTTTGACTTTTAAAACATGCGTCCACTGCTTTGTGGGCAGAGCTGCGCAGGTACCCCTCACTCCTTGTTTGCAACCACAACAGCTTTCTGAGCTGAAAAAATCAATTAATCATTCCACATATGTTTTTATGTTTCTATTTAAATTTTTTCAGGACATTTTCCTACAAAGTACAGCTTTTTCTTCAGCATTTCAGTGTATTTGAGACCATTTTCTTGGTGTTGCTTCCATTCCTTGAGATATTCTTTGTCATACCAGTTCTTCTAAAGTGATCAGAAATGCTCATGGTTTCCAAAAATGGATATGTTGGAGATTTATGTCACATACTAATGGCATTTTCTGGCTTGTTCCTTACAAATGCTTTTTTATGCTCCTTTAGCCACATCCAATTATTGGGTTGACATTTTCAGGGCTGCTTATCATGGAGGTGCATATAATAAAATATATATTTGTACGTAAATAATGCCCTCATTTCTCCATGTGTCCTACGCACGTCTTTTGTACTTAACATACTGAATGTTACGTGTCAGTTTGTATTTCAATATCATGACATCACTCTGTGAGATCACTCTCCAGAGTCATATCAAAGGTTGCATCCTTTAAAACATGATAATAAAAATTTGTTATAAAATCATCAATATGCACTTAGCTGCCTTTACTGCAGAGTCAGCCCTTCCCAGATTTCCTTTCTTGAAGAAAAAAAAAATTAGTTGGATACTCTGTTGGTTATAACACGTGCTTTGTCCCTTATTACTCCTGACCAGTAGAAATTTCTTGCAGAATTTGTAGCATTTTATATAGTTCCCAAAGTTTTAAAGGAGGATTCTGATTCAAAGCAGTCCCTGTTCCACAAATGTGCCCTAATTGATCAACCTGGTTTTCCTCAATTTTATAAAATCCAAGAGTCAAATGAAGTCAAGGAGCATCAAAATTTCCTTGAAGGGAGTCACTCAACCCCAAAGAGAGCAATCTTCCATCTACTGTCAGAATAACCTTAACGTGACCCCACAGACAGCCAGCAAAAGCACACGTTTTGAGCAGTAAGGACTAGGAACTTCTTCCAACCAACATGAGGGTGTATAATGTGCTATTGGCAAATACTGTCGGAGTTTCTAGAGGACTGTACCATCTCCTCAGCAATGAGAAAGCAACAAAGATAACCAATAAGCCAGATTAGAGAACTGCAGCAAGTGAAAGAGACGTTCCTCTTTGTGAAATGTGTTGTAAGATGATCCCTTTGCAGCTGTGAGGCTGATTACAGACCCCAGAAGAGGACATGGGAAAAGTTAGAAGAAACAAGGAGTGCCAGCTGGCAAAGAATCCACATCTGTACTAGTGCATAGGCCACCAGTCCTACATGGATATCATAAAAAAATATAATGCTTTGAAATCTGAATTTCTTCTTCAAGGACTGAATTTCCACTTGGCCTCATAAGATCGATAGGATCTTCCCATTTGACTCCCTCAGGCCAGTTTTCATCTAAGGAAGAGCTTCCAGCCTTTCCTTTCTGACACCCAGCTCTGTGTCACTGGGCTAAGAAAGCAGACATCTTCTGGATAGCCAAATCACCCACAGAAACAGATGTATGTCAGCGTATCATGTGTATATCAGTATATCAGCAAATGTTCCAGCACATGGTACATATTCCATCAGTAGAGCTAGGCTGATGGTGCATATGTGCCTCTACATCCCACTTCTACCATAAGGATGTGTTATCATCTGTGACTGAAAGCAAATTTAAAATTTGTAAATAAGTAAAAGGAGTTTTATTCTCATTTCATGTGGACACAATCCATTTGAAACAGCTTTGGTGGGCAGGTCTAACAAAAATTTACAGTACCTAGAAAGAAGTAAAAATACAGATTATGATTAAGAGTTATATGAAAATCATGGAGTAAAGAGACAAAAATCATTCAGGTGGGGAAATGAGCCACAAATGAGCATTTCTTTTATTTATGTTTCACTATACTTCATAAACTGGGGGGGAAAACCAACAAAAAAACCCACCAAAAACAAACAAACAAACAAAACAAAACAAAACAAAACAAAACAAAAAAAAAAAAAAAAAAAAAAAAAAAAAAAACAAAACCAGAAAAAAACTCCAAACAACTCAAATCTCAAAATGTTAACTTTGCATTCCTGACTCATTTCTTCTGGTAGTGAAAGTCAATGGAGTACTGTTGACTTATAAATGCCAAGGATCTGTTCTCCACTTTTTTAAAGTGCTGGAGTCCACCACCAATGCTGCATTTCATAATATTTTCAAGATCCTGACACTGACAGATGAAACAAAAGCATTCAGTAAACAGAAACAAAGGGAGGAATGGTCATGAAGTATTTCTCTGTGGTTTATATTGGTTTTAATTAAATGAACAAAAATAGGAGAAAAGTTTTCCACCTTTCAGCTCCATGACTGGAAAAAACATGATCACTTGAGAAGAATGAAAGATATAATGGGAATATTATAAAATCACCAAGATGAAACAAGTGGAGATGTCCTTTTGAAAAGAGATTAGGAGTCATTAAAACAACATTGCGAATTCCAGTTTACAGCTTGCTCAAAGTGACCCCACTAAAACCAGTGACAAAATCCCCCTCTGATGCATACAAATCCTGACCTGCTCCAAACTTAATCCCTGCACAAGATACACAAGAACTTGCATTATTATACATAGGACTTAGCCATGAAAGGCGTTTCAAGTTCCCTACACTGCAAACGCTTGCATATTGAATAAACAATGGTCTGCATATCTCAGTAAAAGTGCACTGTCCACAGATACTGCTGTATTTATTTCTGACCTACCCACCAAGGCAGATTTTCTCATGAGTCATGTAGCAAATCCATAGTGCCAAATGATGGGATAAACCTCTGCCTAAGCAGGAGGTGCTGTTGGCACAACACAGCAGGAGACAGCAGGGCCAAGGTTGCTCCCCCAGGATTTTGCAAGGAATTCTGAGGATTTTTTCAGGACATTGGAAGGTTTACACATATCTCTATGCTTTTTTATTCCCTCTGAAGATAAAACAGATAAAATGTTAGTGTGGGGTTTTTGGTTGGTTTGGTTTTTTGTTTTGTTTTAGTTTTGGGGGACTTTTTTTTGCCTAAAAGCCATTCTAAATGGTCAGAGTAATTTGGGGAAAAGATCTGGAGGCTCAGAAATATGGAAATTATTTTCTGATACTAACTATGCACATCCTAGTAATTATAAGTCCACAATGTGTAACTTCTTTTATTTGAGTGTTAAATATTCCAGTTTTTCTATGGCAACTCAAGAAATTGCTGCCATATCAAATATCCTTCTAAATTGATTTAGCTTTGGGTAATAAAGCAGAACTGCTGATGCACCATAATTTCCAGAAAGACTGAGGACACAGATGGCAGAAGAAAATGGAGCTGTCAGAAACTATGAGCAATCCTGTAGACTGTCATGTTATGTATCCTGATGCTTTTCCCCCAGTACTGTTTTTTGGCAAAAATGCAGTGCCATACAACTATTGACATTCAAAACAGAAGAGTATGGCTGGCCTTCTGCATACACAAGGGGTTGGGAAGCCACAGAAGAAACTGTAAAAATCTATTTTTAAAGTATTATTCAAGATTAACATGACTGATTTATAAAAACTGTCTTCTACAGTCAAGGACAGTAGTGATAAATACCATGACATCTGCTCTATAATACTACAAGAAGTCAAAAGTCCTCATATTTCAGAGTTTGGGCCTATAGCCAAGAAATGTACTTGGCAATATATTCATATCAGGTCCTTTATCCCCTTTTTACAAAGTGAGAAATTTAACCTAGTTATGATTTTCTTTGCTGAAATTACACCCCAAAGAAACTAAAAATGTGGAAATACTCTTTCAATCATTTGCTCAAAACTGCATATATTTTCAACAGCATCATTGTCAGAAACTAGGTTTCTGTCACAGCCTTGCTCTTTAGTAAAAAACATCATCTAGCTTCAGATACTCTTAAAACACTTTAAGGTAATAAAGAAAACAGCAAACCAAAAAGCAGTAATTTAGAGGAGATTATTTTCGTACAATCTGAAGCTAGCCAACCAAAGGACACAACCCAGACGACACAACTCCATATCCTCCTTCTAAACCCTCAGTTACTTCCTCTGGAACCTGATTGCTCATAACAACTCCTTGTTCCCACCACCAGGAATAAGCCCAACTCTGTGACTTTCAAGAGATTTGAAAACATGCACAGACAGAAGAGACCTTCCAGTAGAGGAAGTGAGCAAAGCAGAGATTTCACTTGGGAGGTAATGAAGAAAAAAAGCAACAAGAAAGTGAGAATAGTGCAAATACAAAGAAAATAGTCAAGTAACTTGAAATAATGTTCTGGAATTATACATATATATCTTGGTCCAACATATATTTTGTTTATTCAAAAGCTGGAATTTTTTCTCTTGGTTAAAAAAATCAGAGAATATGGATGAGATTAAGCACTAGGTCAGTTCCAGAAATAAGTGCAAAATAGAGTGAAAGACAGTTGCAGAATTTGGAGTTACATGTGCAAGAACTTCAGTGACCATATTTTGATTGGTCAAAATATGTTCTACCCTATTTCTAAACACAAGTGGTACTTCTACTTACATGCTAGACTACTTTATAGAATCCTTTTTTTCGATGAAGAAGATTATTAATTTATGGACACTATAATTTTATGGAAGCATTTGGTATAGGAAATAGCTTCCTTAGCTGCATGTGTCCCATCCCAGTCTTTATGTGTTTATTCTGCAGTGTAAAGAAGAAAAAAACATGTGTATTTAAACTTTAAAAATTTTATTTAAGGACAGAAGAAACACCCGTAATGTAGTTTTATTTCAGAGCATCTCATTAACTGGATCCACCCTTCTCCAGAGAAATATTAATTCTTATGAGCAATGAAAGTTTCCTAAATACTGTGAATTACTTACTCCCACTATATTTCTTTCTATCTGACATCTATTTATTGAGGAAGCAGGGTAGGTAAATAAGGACATAGAAGCCTGACCAAGTTTTAAAAAGCTTTTTCAAACTGTGGACAATGTTGGTATTTCAGACTTGCTCCTAACTGTTTTAAAACCAGGGCCATTTGTGATTTTTTTTTATGTCAGGACACAAGAGTGGTATGGCAGGAAGGAGATCAAAAGCAAAGCAGACCCTAGACACAGAATTTGCTTTCCATTCTTTATAGCACAGCTTTCCCACCCTGCACCTACCTCCCTTGAAGTCACACAGGAAACTGGAATATTACCAGAATTTAGCAAATGGTTGATAGACACCATTGAAACTCTCCAGAGTGGTGGAGAAGTATTTTACAGACACCTTCTGTCTGAGTTTCCAGACAGAAAATACAGTGTCTATTTGTCCTTCTGATTCATCCACTTGGATGAGACTGTGAGAATACCTCTAGAGGGCAAGGAATGAATCACTACTTTGTTCCTTCATCCTTTCTCCCAGCCACCTGCAGGACATCACGACACCACTGTTACAGGCTGGCCAGCACGGATGTGAGCATGTGCCTGGTACAACTGGCTGCTGATGCCTCCCCAGCAGCAGCAGTGGAGGTCTGCAAGATCAGGTCTCTCCTCTCTCTTTCTGACTACAAAACAGTGCCACAAGGCATACACAGCACATTCAATCCTCCTTTGCACTTTGTTCTCCTTTTATGCTTCCACTGTTCAATCTTTCCCTTGTTTTCCTTCCCACTTTGTCGCATACACTAAAAGCCAGCATTGGTTCTGATAATGAGACGCTAACGCTGGCTCCAGGCCAGCCTTGCTCATGTGTGCTTTAAGCTGTTTCACACATTTTAGAAGCTTTCAATACATTTTCAGTTCTGTGAAAAGAAAGATCTTTGAGGTTACTGTTGGCTCTGGTAATTCATCAGCATAAGTTTAGCAAGACAGGGACTCTGTGCTTCTCTACCAGGTTAACTCCAGACTCAGCGTACTGTCTTTGAAAGCAAATAAATGCTAGCTTTCTAAAATGTCTCTGCAAAAAAACAATTGAGAAATATGAAGTGTAAGAGGAAGTTTCTCCAAAGGGTGACCCTAGAATATTCATGCTCATTGACTGAAACATCACAAAGTTAATGTAACACATAATCCCTCCCTTTGCACACTTAGTAGAAAGTGAAGGGGGAAAAAAGGCAATTTTGCATATCTGCATGTCTGTAACTACAATGCTGGTGCTCTTTTCAATATTAAATATGCAAAAAATCCCAACCCTGAACACACTTTCTACAGGTAATGTTCTGAGTTGTACACCGTACCTGTGTTTCTTTAACTGGTTCATGCTCACAGCCTTTAGAAGAAAACATGCCTCTGTCTCAGGACAACCTGGGTACCTGCATGAATCAAAACACCACCTTCTGCAACAGAGGAATTTCCATACGGCATACTCCAGCCTCAGCAGATATGGCAAGTTCAGATTCAGAGTTTTGAGGTCAAAGGTCTTCCAGAAGTCCCCCATATATTATCATTTGAGGTTTTCAAGCTCCCTCAGGAAATCCATTTTGTGGATACAAGTCTGTCTAACACCAGGAGAATAATTCCTTCTCATCTCTGGTAGAGTAAGGACAGTTATTGCATTTGCTGGAAAATGCCCCGACAAAGGCAGGAATGATGAATCTGACTCCATCTTCTCAGCCTAATTTTTTACAATATGATATGATATGATATTATATTAAAGAATACTATACTATACTAACTAAAGAATACAGAAAGGATACCTACTAAATGCTAAAAAGATAATAATAAAA
Organism: Calcarius lapponicus; assembly: GCA_039654755.1. NCBI lineage: Eukaryota > Metazoa > Chordata > Aves > Passeriformes > Fringillidae > Calcarius > Calcarius lapponicus. The sequence continues at coordinate 25,736,038 of CM077481.1, read as the reverse complement.
ACTTGTGACTCTTTCCAGAGTCTCGACACAGCTTGGCCCTGTTTGGCCAAGAGTCAAAACAACTCACACCAGAATCCAATGAAACAATAACCTGTGGGTAAACAATCTCCAAACACATTCCAGATGAGCAAAACACAGGAGAAGCAAATGAGATCATAATTGTTTTCCTTTTCTCTGAGGCTTCTCAGCTTCCCAGGAGAAAAAATCCTGGGGGAAGGGATATTATTAGACAATGTGAATGCCAAGACAGTGAGGTTCTCTGCATGAACAATAACCTGCATTGTTATCTACATTATATCAGTGGCAAAACTAAAGAGCCATGAAAATGGTGCAGCAAATCCATCAAAATTCTCTTTTACATGTTTACCCCTTGGCTGTTCTCCACTCTCTGGGATAATGTGTATGTGTGTTTCTGTGCACACACACATACACACACACACATAGCACACAGGCAAAGAAAGAAAACTGCCTAAGAGCTGCTTGAGGTGGAGACACAAGGTCCAGAGCAATCAAGGCATTCTAGTCACTGACAGAAGGAATCCCACTGAGTATTCTGTCCCTGCCAGGACTATGGATAGATATGCTGAGGCTGGAAGGTGGGAGCTGGAGACCACCACTGCAGAATCGCAGGCAAAAGAAGTGAGATGTTCCTGAGGGCACTTGCTGTCCTTGTGCATGGATTATAGGAAAAACGATGAGTCTGTCTCTGTGTCCTAGAGCCATCTTACTACATTCATCTGCAGATCCCAGGAGAGTGAGCAGGTTTCAGTTGCAGCAAGTGATGGGAAAAGTAGAAAGAAGTTGAAGAGAGAAGAGTGGAAAGCGTCTGAAAGTTGCACATTATACGATTAGCTCAAATATAGGAAATCCTGGTTAGAGAAGCACAGGAGATATCATCATCCCCCTCCCCTCAATACCCCCTCTAATTCTTCTTCATTCCTCTTCTTCAGTAACAGGCCCTTTGACTTCATTCCCTGTCTCAGACCTTGGCCTGCTCCCTCAAAAAACCCAGTCAATACCACTACAAAAGAGTTTTACTCCTCCAAAGACAGGGACAAAATAAGGTATCCTGGCTCCATGGAAACTTATGGTATTCTGAGTCTAGTGAAAAGGCTTGGACACTGAGTGGTCTCTGGTTGAGGCCATGAACAGCTGGGATAAATCCAAGAACTGCTTTGGCATTGATTTTATTTATTTCAAGGACTTATCTGTCCCTGGACAGCAGCAACAGAGAGCAAGTGTGATTTACAACCATCATTTCCATTGTGGCCAAAGTCAGATACTCTGTCTCAAGATGATTTGTTTTTTCTCTTTTTCTTTTTCTTTTTCTTTTTCTTTTTCTTTTTCTTTTTCTTTTTCTTTTTCTTTTTCTTTTTCTTTTTCTTTTTCTTTTTCTTTTTCTTTTTCTTTTTCTTTTTCTTTTTCTTTTTCTTTTTCTTCTTCTTCTTCTTTTTCTTCTTCTTCTTCTTTTTCCTTTTTTCTTTTTCTTTCTTTTTTCTTTTTTCTTTTTTCTTTTTTCTTTTTTCTTTTTTCTTTTTTCTTTTTTCTTTTTTCTTTTTTCTTTTTTCTTTTTTCTTTTTTCTTTTTTCTTTTTTCTTTTTTCTTTCCCTTTTCCCTTTCCCTTTTCCTTTTCCATTTCCTTTCTCCTTACTGCAATGCATTTCCTCCCTATGTCCTTTGACGTGACACCAAATGCCCCATTCATTTCATCAAGGGTAGGATTTGTCAGAGTGTGGTACCATGAAAGCCAGCAGGCTCTCCGTTTCACACGCATGGGCAGGACATTTCACTGTGGGACTAAACCTCTCTCCATCTTTTCTAATTGAACAGTGTCCTACGGTAGCTGCAGTGCATGGAGCAGCTCAGCTTGATGTGTATTTTAATGGACACTGTAGCACTGGGGCGGCAGAGAGACAGGCACCACATTCCCTTCAGTGAAGCTGAAGGCACATCAGCAGCTGTGGCGGGCTGGTTGTCGCATCAGATCAGTAAACCATCCCCACTGGGCAAGGAGGGGGTAATACACGTGATTTTTTTGATTGGTTTTGCCCTGAGTCACAAAGTGCTGTGTTTTTCCTTCACATTTTTTCAAGTTTCCTTTATATCCTCTTTGGTAGCAGACACAGACGTTCATTGTATGTCATTCAGCATACAATGACTCTTAGGCAGACAAGCATTAGCAGTTTTTGGCAGTAGCCTGTGACTTCATGTAACACTGAAATTCCCGTGACAGGCTAAGCTTCCAGGACATTGACCTGGCAATGACAGTCCCATGTATCCTGTGACTTAGGGTGCTGCTCTGTCAGGGCCTTACTGCCATAACCCCAGAAAAAAATACTATAGAAATTCAGATACCAGCTTTTGCCAAGTCATCAACAGTATCTTTTCAGACAGAGACAGAAGAGGTAAGAAGTCATTAAATAAATTATCCAACTGACTTCTGGCTTTTCATATCAGATAGCTGCACACAATGTTTCCTAAGGGCCTCTCAATGGTAACAAGCCATGGACTCCAGTTACTCAGACATGTTTTGCATGCTCCCATCCAAAAAATCCATTCCAATGCACTCCTCATAAGCAACATGTAGTAAGCATTAAATAGAGGATTCATTGAGCATGCAAAGGAAACTTGTGTCATAATATTTTCTCATGACTAATGGCATTCATTTTGGGTTACACTGTTATGACCCAGAACACTACACTTTATCAAATTTTCTATTTTCTTGTTCAAAGAACTGAAAAACAAGATTATAGTGAGCTTTGTTTGGTTATAACTCTGGATTATTTTCCATTTAAGTACATTTTCGAATGTGAAAAGGTAAGTAGAGTAATAGTTGCACAATATCATGTCAGATAACACAGAAAACATGGCAGAAGGAATCTATCAGCAGACCAGATAATTTCTAAAACAAAATAAGCTTATGTTTAAGAAGAAGTTTCTTTCCTGTGTTGTTTACTTGATGGTATGACAATCTGTCTGCTGTTATTTCAGGTGTGTAGTTTCCACCAAAGTACCTAAAATTAGCTCCATAACAGCCATATCCCTGGTGGTGTGGTAAGAGAGTGTGCGCAAAGAACAGCAAAACATGAGTGGCTCAGGGGTCATAACAGCATGTGGTGACAGACATGGAAAAATACGATCATCAGGCAAAACAAACTACATTTCTATCAACATTTCTGAAAAAATCCCAAGCTTTCATGGAACTAGAACATACTTACAAGGCACAGACACCAAATCTTGTGGCAGCTAATGTATCTCAGCGCTCATGACATTTTATTTCTAGAGGCTGAGTTGCATGTTTACTTGCAGGACAAAGGCAAGTTGGGAGACATCACAGCACATCCCTACAGCACAAAAAATGTTGAAAATAGACAGTCACTGATGAGAAGCTGCATTTCCAACAAACAGCAACTTGATGTGATATCTAGTTCCCATAGTTTCTTCACTGACATGCCTGTGTCCTAGTGTAGTCCAAGCACATACTTCCATTTTCCCCTACAGATGATTATGTTCCAGCTTTACAGATATGGCATGCCTGGTAATGACAAAAGTGGATTTGAGGCAGGAACAGTTCTGTTAGGACCTCAGTATAGTGACTGCACTGTAAAGCCTTTCAGATATCTGGTTTAAACCCATAATATTTCTTTCAGAGGGTAGCAGCAGTTGCCACTCTGAAGTCCATGGTAGCCAGGGCGCCACTGGATGTTGTGGCAGGGCTCTCATCTTCTGTCATGGTTTAGAAAGGAAACATTCTCTCCATGCAAGCAGGCACTAGATTTCTATCAGAGACAGAAATGGGATTTCCAGACCTCTGGCTTAACTTGTCTGGTTTTGAAATCAGTAAGCATAATTCCCAGTGGCAGCAAAGTTACGTCAGTGAGATTCGGTGAAAATGAAAATTACCAATGTCTGTAAGTGCATGACACTCCTTTGAACACAGAACAGTGCCTGCTTAGCTTTTGTCACTGTTTTGCATGGACAGGTTTGCATATTTTCTTTGAGCAAAAGTCAGACCCTCACGATTAATGCAAAATACCAGAGGCCAATTACTTCTTACTATTTATAGTTTTTTGTAGGTTTATTGAAAAAGTGACCTTGCAGAAAGACCTGTGAAATACAAATTAATATAAATAAAATCCAAAGCCATTTTGTTCACTCTTCACATCTTGCCTGGAAATTTCTTCTGTGTGGAAGTTTTGATAGCCAAAGGCTTAACTGCTGGAACATGATACCTGTCAGAAGAACTGACACACCACAAAGAGGAGAGGTAAGAATTGTTCCTTTTTTTTTTTCCTGTCCTTTGTCCCATATTTTCATTCACTTTCTATTTCATTTATGCTAATGTTTGGGGTTTTTTTCTGAGAATTTTTCTTAACATATGAACCTACTCTGCAAAAATTTCTGATATGTTCTTTTTTTATAAGCTTCAGTGGCCCCAGATTAAGCTTCCAGTCAAACACACTTTTAGATTCAGAGTTAATATCTTTTGATAGGGAAGAAAGGACTTTCCCTTTACTGGATTAGCAGCAAAAAAACTCCCAAACTCTAGAGCATAACTGTGCCCTAGCCACGTCTACCTTAAACCAGTAGAGAAGTTTCTTCTTATATTGAAACATTCACCTCAAGAAGAGAACCTACTGCAAATTACCATTTACAGAAGGAATCTACTCCATTATTTGAAGCAGTTCTCCATGACATTAGGACAATCCCAGGCCTCAGGTCACTTTGCAATAGACCTCAGGCAGCAAATTGAGAGTGTGCCTGCAGAGAGCCTGCAAAGAGATGTGCAATTCAGCTCATTTTCATGTGTCATGCCTCATAGGAAAGCAGGAAAGATTTTGTGCAGAAATTCTTGGCTATGATTCTGAGCAGACAGAGGCAGGTCAATGGAAAAAATAAGCTTTTTTAGAACTCTAACTTTGCAGATTCTACCACATTCCAAATGTTTTCTGACTTTGGATGTTTGTCCATCCTGTCTGTAACGCTAATTTGCAGAGCTCTGATAATTTCATTGGTTGGTTTTGGAGTTTTTATAATGATGAAAATATAAGTATCAAAGTACCCACTTTGCTATGATCAAAGAAAAATGTCATATGTATCTGCAGACATAAAATAGCTCTAGCAGAGATTGTTGCTGGAGGATATAGCCCCCATTATTCATATAAAACACAGTGCTGCCACTGATCATTATCCCTAATAGCAGTAATCCTCCCTGAATGGGTTTATTAAAGTGTCCTCAGCATCACTGTGGGCTGTTAATAATCTGGTGGTAGCAGCCCGCTTTGCTATATCTGCAGCTTAACCTACACTTATTTCTGTCATTGCCTTTTTTTCCCTCCACATTAATCATCCTCTGAAAACATTTTCAATATTCTCTCTTGCAGCACAGCAGGATAATGCCTTCTAATTGTCATTCTGAGTCTGCTTATTCTGGTCCTTCTGCATAAATATAATTGCAAAATCAGCAGCCACTGATACCCCCGCTGTCCCCATCCTGCTCCATGAGCAATTGCAGTGGCGGTTTCTTCCAGTCTCGTGAAGAGGAACCACACTCTGCCTTCCATCTTAGAGACTCTGCCTGCACCTGCACTCTGCCCAGACACCACAGCACATTGTGGCAGGCACCCTGCTTCCTTGGCTGTCCAGAGAGGGTCCCCTTTCAGGACATACCAGACTCCAGGCTGCAGCACACCAGATGCTCCTACAGCAGCCCCACGGCAGGAGGAGGGGGATGAGCCTGCATGCTGATGTGTGCTGTGTCTGAAGGGTGCACCCTGATGCATGCTGATGTATCCTGATGCATGCTGAGTTTCACTCACATACCATGCTGGGGAAAAAAACCTAGCATAAAAATGTGACCAGAAACCAGGAAATGATCTCATCCTCTCATGTCTACATAGAACCCCAGAATACCACTCACATTGTATAACACAGCAGAAGTTCACTGAATCTTTTTGTTCTATTTCAGCTTTATCTGAATTTTCTGTTTTGTAGAAAGCATTAATTACCCCAGCCAGTCATGGAAAAATGTTTAAAAGTCCTCAGTCTTGCAAGTCTCAGTTTCCAGTTTACTTCCCTTTCACAGTGAAGGTTTTTTCCCCAACAAAAATAAATCTAATAAAAGACGGAAGTGTGAAAATTTCTGTCAGTAATACTATTAATCCTGCTGTTGAATTCCTGCCATCTCAGATTAGGTGATCAGTTGATGCTTTGCAGAGATGTACAAGGAAAAATCCTACCACTGATTTTTTTAAATAGCTTTGCTGCTGTTTGGCATTGAATACTGTTAATATCTGGGCACAAAAATATTACTCAATTATGCAAAGAAAATACATATAATATTCCCTATAACTGTTCTGCTTAAATACCTTTTTTATTTTTATAGATGAAACAAACTGACAAAAGCAATCTTTGAAGTACTGTCTTCCTAAGCAGTAGGATTAAGGAAATTTTTCATAAGGAGTGATGTTATTTGACACCTCATAGGAAGAGTAGAGTCTTTATTAAAAAAAATCTCTTGAATTAGACAATATTAGGATAATTCCTTGCCATGCTGCTTTATTATGAACAGTATTAGAATTGTATGGGGTTTCTCCTTGTGGTTAAACTTTCTGACACCTTTTCAATTTGCCTCTTTAGCTTAATTCAAGGCCACAGGAGAGTAAATGCATCCTTCTCAGTCACCTACATCCACCATTCAATATTTTAAAAAGCTAAGGCAAGAGACTTGTTAGCTATATCACCGGCATTAGCCACTAAAGAGAAAATGTCACCTAAATTCAACATAGAGTAGATGGTCTCTTCAGCATTCTGTCAGAGTCAACCTTTACATGGATACTATACACTTAGATAATTGGCAGTGAAAACAGGTATCAGTTAATCTAGCCTAGGTGTCAATTAGATAGCTTCAGTTTACTACTCTGCCGCTGTTCCCTGTATACCTTACTTCAGTCTTAAAATACAGTTCTTATCCAGAAGTTTGGAGAACAGATCAGTGCCTGAGGAAGTTCTGAGGAAAAATTGCCTGTGAACATGAAAGATGCATGAATTGCTTTTGTCTTGTCTAGCTATCTCTGGTGTTCTTAGACTCATTTGGTTCTAAACATGTGGCTACTGTCTCAGAAGGTCAAAAGTAATGGAAAGAAGAGAGATTTTAGTGTGCCTGGAAGACATCCAAACAAATTATAGTTAGATAGATCATCTTCTCCACGTAACTGGCTGTCCAAAAATACATTTTTTTTCTTCCAATGGCAAAAGATATGAGGGTGGTAAATTATTAAGTGAGGTTGGTGAAACACTGGGACAGGTTGCCCAGAGAGGTGGTGGGTGCCCCATCCCTGGAAACATTCAGTGTCAAGTGGGACAGGAATTTGAGCAATCTGACCTAGTTGAAGATGTCCCTGCTCATTGCAGGAAAATTGGACTGTACCATGTTTAAAGGTCTCTTCCCACGCAAACTATTATATCATTATATGGCATAATAAAAAATCTATTGTGAAGCAAAAAACTCTTGAAACAATTTCTAAAGGAATAAAAGGTTTGTATTTCTATTTTAAGCGTACAAAACACAAGACCATAGCTAAGACCTAAGCCTCTGAACATACCTCTGCAATCAAGAGTTGAATCTGAATCCAAATATCGCAGCATTCCTGCTCTACCATTAAACTCTGACTGATACTATATTACAAAACATTTCAGATTTTGAGGGTAATTTTGTTATTCTTAAACTGACATTGCAAGAATACTATGAAACTTAAGTTTCTTCTCTTCCCTGCTGCTTTCATTTGAGCTGAAAACTGTAAATTGAAAACAACATTTATATTTTAATTTGTTTTTATAAACTCAAAGCACAGAGACAGTATAGAGGAAAAAAAAAAAAGAAAAACCCAACAACACCCACCAAACACCAACACCCCACACACAGTATCTTTGTCCCTTTAGAGAAGGCTTTGTATTAAGCTCAAAGGATTGGTTTCCATTTTCACAAATGCAATTATTTTTATCGTGAGTAATATTAGATACCTTGAGTTTATTTATGTTAAGCAAAGCAATAATTTGATGGTTAAGATGCATCAAGCCTATATTTGGAAACTATGTTCCAGTAAGCAGGGATATTCAGACTTTCATTTGAAGCTATCATAAGAAGTAACAAGTAATGCTTTATACTGCCAGGCATACACCTTCACAGTTACTACAAAGAAAGAGCAGTGAAATGCTATAAAAGAAAGCAATGGTTTCATTTATGAGTTCTCACCCAATACCCCCAACTTACTTAACTGCAACCTCATCTTGAGGCCACAGTAAAACCACTTACCCAACAAAAACAGACACAGCATTCAGAATGATGAATAAATACTTCTGACTAATTGTGTTAAATCCACATATTGCATGGAGTTTTGGCAGGCATTTTATCAAAAGGTGTTAATGCGCTGTGGCATTAGGTGTGCCAGCTTGTTTTTTTCCCTAAAGGGACTAAAGTGTACTAGAGGCAAGGATTTCTGAGGTTTCTGGGGAAGAACCATCTGTGATGCTTTAGAAAGACTTGTCTGTGATTTCACATAGTGCTCTGAAAGGCTCCATTGACATTCACTTTCACAGGGTTTTCTGACATTCATAGAGCACAGTGATGTTAATGTAGTTATTTGTCCTTTTTATTGGTCTTTCCATAAGCTGTTTTGCACTTTTACCTTTCAGTATGAACCAAAGCCTGTCTTTAACTACAAACTCACAGTTAATGCTGTCCATAAGTCACTGTGAAATGGAAGGAAAGTTAGGCATTGGTGAGAGCCTCTTCAGACTGCCTTCAGTATTTCAAAGCCATGCTGGGCTGCACACACACAATTTCTAGAACTATTTTTTATAACCATGCAGCTACCTGATCTTTTTTAAGAGCAAAAGTCTGTGGACTTCTCTTTAATGCTCTGCTCTTCTTATAGGATCTTCAGCAAGTCAAAAGCTTATGTCCAACAAAAATCTCTCTCCTCATGGTAACATTTTGAGAAGCAAGGATGTCATTTCAAACTGATAACTGTGTCCAACAGTAAATAATTTCATATGCTGAGAAATACAGGGGAAGCAACAGACTTCCAAAGTGCCTCTTCATTTTGGACAGTGTTATTTAGCTCTCTATACAGGTTTAGTCCCAGTGAATGCCACTCACACAGTTCTCACCACTAACAGCCTAACAATGATTAAGCCGAGGTGTGTATGTGAAACAACAGTTAAAATATCTGGGCAGCATTTCTCAAAGGAAATAAAGACTTGATAGTCTATTTTCCAAATTTTAGGTTTATAGCAGAACCAGTACCAAAGCTAGGCTGAAATTATATCTTAAAGAAATTTCTTCTAGGTATACCTAAAAGAACGTTCCAGGGTCATGTAGCTGTTTACTGCAACAGCTTGTGTTTAACTTGATTAAATGAAGGATTGTATTGATTGTATTTCATTTCTAACAGAAATGTCAGGGAAATTATGCCCACATGGCATTGTTTTATAACAGGGGATTACTCAAAGAAAGCCTTTGCAAGGTTGTATAGTTCAAATCCTCACAGAATTGAACTATACAGACTCATACAAGACAGTCACTGGTTGCCCTTTGCTAGTGTCCAGCTTCTCTGTAATTTGGGAGCTGCCAGACTACCTCACTTTTGTGAAAAAAATAAACTGACTGTGAGATATCTGGGTGTCTTCAAAACAGATAGAATAAGATTAGGTGTGCCACTGCAACATAGTTTGGTAACCCATTGCCCTTGTGCAGATGCATTGTGCTTAATCGTCCTGGTTAGGTCTGTATAGAGGACATATGAAGTATTTCCACCGGTATAGCCTAGGGCTCACAACACTTGCAAAGGGGAAGCTGAAGTTTTCAGTCTTTTGTAGCCTTATCAATCTGTGACAAGGAGTTCAGCAAAAGGTTTTAAAATAGAAAAAGTAAGTGACTAAAATTGCTTTAGACAGCTGCTATATGAGGTAGCAGATGGCAAACCTACCCAGAGATCCCTAGAAATATTAGTATTTAAAAGGCCTTATATTTCACTAACTTCAGAGAAGTGCGTGGCACTGTCTGTTGCCTTATGGGAATGGGAGCCATAGAAATGGGAATGAGTGAATATATAAGCAAAGGGCTTTCCGCTTCTCTGAAGTATTTCTCTCACAGCATTTCCCCAGTCCTGTTCTCCATCCTCAGCAGCTCATCAGCATAACAGGCTGACACCCTGCTGGGCTTTTGGTGGCCTCTCCCACCAACAGTCTTTGTCCAGGTCACAGCAAGCAACACATATCTAGCTAAGCACTACTCCTTCCACCCCTGCTCCTGTGAATCACAAATTTAAAATTATCATGAAAATCCACATTCATCACACAATCTTCACTTCTGTTGTCATAGGCTGTGAATGTGAGATGTGGCCAGGGGTGTGTATTCTATTGCCATCTGTTAGAGGTGGGGCTGTTGTCTTCTGTTAATTGGACCACCTGTTAAAACCAGGTGGGGCTGTTTTCTTTATCTCTTCCACCACCAATTCTCCTTCTGGGAAATATCTTCTGTTAATGGCCCATTGAGTGTCACTGCATGTCTGATAAAATTACATCACCCCATTGCGAGATGCTCCGCCCAGGGGGAGGAGCCAGGCATTCCTACCTGAATATCATCTGAGACTTGGAACACCAGAGCAGCCTTTTTCCCACTGGATTCCCAGAGGAAGACCAAACCCATCTACACCACCACTGGACCTTCAGAGGAAAACTGCACCCTTCTGTAGGATCACTGCTTCAAGAGAACCACATCTGTCACTGCAGGAGGATTGCTGCCAACATTGAATGGGAGTGCTACCACCACTCCGACCCACAGAGTGTCAGATCGTGTTCTGACTTTGACAGTGTTGTTATGTATTACTGCATTTTTATTTTTATTTTTTCCTAATAAAGAACTGTTGTTCTTACTCCCATATCTTTGCCTGAGAGCTCCTTAATTTCAAAATTACAATAATTCAGAGGGAGTGGGTTTGCATTTTCCATTTCAAGGAAGGCTCCTGCTTTCCTTCCAAACACCTGTCTTTTCAAACCAAGAGACATATCAACAGTGAACTCCAAAAAACCTCAAACAAAAAAAACACACAAAAAACTTTATCACAACACTGAACGAAAGTAGACAATTTACACACAATTAACCTCCTGTTCTTTCATCACAATTATAACAGACATTCTTTACAATCATTCCACTCTCACCCATCGTTCAGTCTATGTTTTGGCCACTACTGCTCTCCACTACCATCCTCATCTCAAATTCCTCATATCTCATGTTAGACATCAAAAAAGATTGTGGTGGTTTGACCATCTGAATGACAGATGCCCCACCAATACTGCTCAGTCACTTCCCTCCTCAGCTGAACAGGGAAGAGACAGAGACACAAAAAACTGGTTGAGATAAGACAGGGAGATACACTCAGCAATTAACCATCATGAACAAAAAAACTCAGCCCAGAGAAAGCAATTTATTTTCTTGCTAATTCAACCAAAATAGGATATTGAGAAGTAAAACTAAGTCCCAAAAACACCTTGTGCCACTACTCCCTCCTTCATGAGTTTGACTTTATTCCAGTTTCTCTACCTCTTTCCCCATAGCAGTGAACGGGAATGAGAAATGGGGATTGTTCACCACACATTTCTGCTGCTCCTTCCTCCTCAGGAGGAGGTGGAAGAGTCCTTTCCCTGTGGCTGCAGCTCTCTTCACAGAGAGCAGCAGGCATAACTTCCCCAGGATTTTTTCCTGGGGAAGGCAGTAAGAAAGCTCAGAGAAGAAGAAAAACAATTCTTATCTCTACTTGCTACATCTGTTGTTTGGCACATGTGGAATGTGTTATGGAGATTGCTTACCCAAAAGGGATTTGTTAATTGGACACTGGTGATGGTGTTTTGATTCATTTTGACCCGTTGGAGCCACGTGTGTATCGTACTGTCTGGCAAGGGTGTTGGGTTTTTTAGTATAGTTGTGTTTTAGTATAGTTATAGCACAGTATTAGTGTAGAATGTAGTATAATACAGTATAACTTTAATAAAGTTGCGTTTGTTTAGCAAGTCATGGAGGCAAAGCTCTTTATTCTCTGCATTGGGGATGCCTGCCACACTTTCCCTACTTCAGTATGGGATTCCTCAGCATGATCCCACAGCAGACAATCCTCCAAGAACTTCCCCAGTGTCAGTCTTTCCCAGAGGCTGAAGTTCTTCATAAACTGCTCCAGCTCCAGCATGGGCCCCTTCCATGGAGTGCAGTCCTTCAGGGATGCACTGCTCCAGCATGGGTCACAAGTCAGGCTAGCAAATTTTCTCTCCAGTGTGAGTTCCTCTCTCCATGGAGCCACAGGTCCTGCCAGGACCATGCTCCAGTGTGGGCTTTCCATGGGGTCACAACCTTATTTTGACACATCCATGTGCTCTGGTATGGGGTTCTCCATGATCTGTAGGTGGATATTGGATCCATCATCATTCTCCATGGGCCATAGGGGCACAGAAGTCTCATCACAGCATTCATTAGGAGCTGCAGGGGAATCTCTGCTCTGGCACTAGGAGCCCCTCCTCCATCTCCTTCTGCACTGACCTTGGGGTGCGCAGAGCTGTTTCTCTCACATATTCTCATCCCTCTCTTCTCTAGCTCTAATTTACTTCTGGCCAGTAAATTTCCCCGAAGTCTTAAATATTTTATCCCAGAGACGTTGCCATAGTCATTGAAGCTTGACCTTGGGCAGCAGTGGGTTGGTGTTGGAGCCAGCTGGCTCTGGCTCTGTTGGACACAGGGAGAGCTCCTGGCACCTTCTCAGAGAAGCCACCCCTGTAACCAAAACCTTGCCATGCAAACCTACTACAGCTACACTTTGTAAAGAGTAATGCTGTAAAGCTTAGCTCTGTCCTGGCTGCTGCTAGTACACAAAGACAGCACGGCGTTTTTCAGAGATGACTCTCAACTGTGACATCAGTTTTGCCTGTAACAGCCTGTGGTCCTCATGGAACAATGTAAACAGGGAACATGTGTATTTGTAGATGCCACCATTACTTTTTTTTAGCTGTGTGGTGCAATTCTTTGCTGCTCTGGGCATTGCTTATTGCTAGAGAGCATCATACTTCCCTGAAATTCACATAAACTCTCCTTGTCATTGTTGGGACAAAGCTGGCAATTAAAAAAACCCTGAGTTTGTTGGGTTTTGGGTTTTTTTTACCATCTAAAGTTACACTGTTATCTTTAGAATCTAAGGCGTGTCTCCACCTAATTCAGCTAAGTGGTCATACAATATCGACTTAATATCAACTCTCTCTCTTCTAGGCTAACAAGATGGTCCTTTTTCAGCAGGGAAAAAGAGATACATTGTGGGAGGTTTTGTACTAGGTCTTGTTGGACCTAGACAGGCACTACACCAATGGGAATAATGTTTATTAATCTAACACTCATATAGATGTTAAAAGATTAATTATAAAGTTTAATTCACTGTGCTGTAAGTCACAAGGCTTAAAAATCCAACTGTTAGCTCAAGTTATGCTTTTTAGGGAGACATTCAGCATTTCAGATTTTTTTTTTTTTTTTTTTTTTTTTTTTTTTTTTTTTTTTTTTTTTGAGAGAGGAAAAAAGTAAACATCTTCCTTAGGGAAAGCCTTGGGAAATTAATTTCAGCGTTCCCGAAGTGAAAGTCTTTAAATCTTGCAGACAAAAAAAATTCAGGATTTTGTTTATATCTGTTTATTTCAAGAGAAGAAAATTACTTTCTAATTTTCTACATTCTAATTATAGTATATATATATATTCTAACCATAATATATATATAATATAAAAATATTATAAAGATTTTATGTCATGAATTTGAAATTACATTAGCCATAGTGAGAATGCCACTGATGTCCTAAGCAGTGCTGAGACCTGCATTAATACCAGATGTTACATCCTTTTATCTGACAAGTCACTGTCTTAAAGAATACAAGCGCTCCTTGCAAACGTATCTGACATTTTTCTTGCATTTAAACACAAGCCAAGGTAAAGACTAGTGCTTCTCTCAGGAGGCGCTTCAAAGGTACTTCAAGAGCAACCTGGAAGACTTTGTACAGAATGACATTTTATTACAAAATTAGGCTAAGATTTTAGTACAGTCTAAAGGTAGGCAATATGTTTGTTTCCATGGAGTTCCTAGAATGCAGGCATTCAGGTTGCATCCTTTCAAGAAACTAAATGAGCAGACTGAACCACTACTTATCCTGACAATGCAGCTTGAGAGGGGGAGGGTGGGATGGCAGGGATAGATGGATGCCAAATAAAAAATTTAACAAAATTTGAAAAATGTTTTGAACTGGAAGGAAGCCACAAGGAAGCATCATCAGGTCCAGCTCCTGGCTCTGCTCAGAACGCTGCAAGGGTCACACGATGTGCCTGAGGGCATTGTCCAAAAGCTCCTTGAACTCTGCCAGGCTTGGTGCTGTGACCACTTCCCTGAGGAATCTGTTCTGGTGCCCAACCATCCTCCAGGTGAAAAAACTTTTCCTGATATCCAACTTAAGCCTCTCCTGACACGATTTCATGCCATTCCCTTGGATCCTGTCACTGGTCACCATAGAGAAGAAAACAGTGTCTTCCCAGCACTATATCTAATGCCATGTTTCTTAAATTTCACCTGAGAAAAAATACAGTTCTCAAGTTTCTCCAACAACACAAAAGACACAAATCAGAGAAAGTAGCCAAGAACTATTTGAAACATTCCACCACCTCTCTCTCTGCCAGCATCCACTACTTGTGGGCTCAGAGAGCAACACTTTTTGATTTCCAAATCCTCGGGCAAGACCATAAAGCACTCCTTGTTCGAATAGTGTTTGATCTAGTAGGAAGTCACACTTTACTGACCCAGCCCACTCCCCTCATGCAACTTTAATGGCCTGCAGTAAAAAATAGTTCAAGGAACACATACAACTATTTATCTCTTGGCTTCTTCGCTCCCCTGTTTTTTGGGAAACTGAGACATATTCAAACCCTAAATTGTCAATATGTCTGTCTCTCTCCTTTACCTATAACAGCTTCTTCAAAAATTGTGTCCATATTTTACCTGCCTGTCAAATGTGGTTGAAGGCTCAGAAATAAAAATCTCCAATAAATGCTGTGAAAATTCATGTTTGCATAGAAGATTAAATCTAAAATTACCTTTTGAAGGGTGAGTTAAAGCCACCTTTTCCTTATCAAACCAGAGAAGCTTCATCTGGATTGTCTGCAAGTACACCATTGCTGTCCAACAGATCTGCACATGCCCATCTTTCAGGTAATAGCAATGTACACCTGTGGACCAGTGTGAGAGGAACTGGGAAGGTACTGGAGTGAGAGAATGGCACTTCAGAGAGCAGCAACATGGTCATGGGTGATGACGTGTTACAAAGAGAAGGTTAGTAGTGTTCAGGTCATGCACAACACAAATCCTTCAGGAAATCAGGCTGTCTTTTCAAAGGATTGTGGTATGACACATATAAACAGAGACAGTGGGGAGGAATGCAAAACACACACTTTGTGGTACACTGATGCAATAGAAATACAGTTTAACTCTGCCATATTGAAAAGAAGTGACACTATAAATACTGATCAAAGAGCAAAGTCATGTCATCCTATGGAAATAGTCTTGGTCTAGACATCTGAGCAGACTTAGCTTATTAAAGAAGACACCCTCAGACGAGAATTTAATGAGGGCTTTCACAATACACAGGCAAACTTAATAACTGGATCATTCAGATGTCTGAGCTGATAGTAAGCAGGGCCCCATTCTCTGCAACAGCAAGTCAGTATTGTCTTACAAACTAGCAAGAACTTAGGATCTCTGGAGCCTGAATTCTTAAAAAATCTCTCTCACAAATTGTAGGCTTTCAGTCATTGTAGTTTTGTTGACTAGAGAAGATTCCCATTGAATGTGAAGTGTGCAGAACCAGTGACCTCAATCAGAGTCGATGTTACAGCCAATTTTTTAATCAGAATTTGCTCATCCAAATGCCAATCACTAAAGCAGCCAAGCACTATGTGCCACCAGTAGTCTACTACTAATGCCCTATAGACTGCTAAGAAATGTGTGATCTTCTCCAGGAATACAGGGGACAGTATCCTGTCAGTATCTGAAAGAAGTTTATGCCTGGTTTGAAAGTAGATAGAAGTCCATCACTCCAGCAGCCTTATTCTACACAGATTTATGAAGGAGAGCCTTCACGTATAAAGAAGAGTTCAAAGTTCTGTATCACATCCACACCACCAAATTTTAAGATATTCCCTAAGCTTTAAAATAACACTTTCCTCCACTTTAACTACCTTGTTCAAGAGAGTTTTATGCTTTTCTCTTTCAATATATTTAGTTGGGTAAACAGGTAACCTCTGTCAAAAAATGTCAGGAAAAATATGGGAAGTTACCTAACATTTTATGGAATGCCAAATATTAGCATAGAAGCTTGCTGCCTCGACTTGGCATGACTGGCATAATTCAAAATACTATTGCCTCCTGTAATCTGGACAAAGTCCTATCAGTATAATTTCTGCATTTTCTTCAGTAGGACTACAGCTGGCAGCCTTGGAAAAGCTCTTCCTAGATCCAGACTTTGCAATTTCAGTTTTCAAATTAAAATCATCATCTTGACTAAATTTTTCTAACAATAAACAAGGCATAGCCTGATAGTTCAATGTTTTTAAAAAATGAGCTGTATTTATTTGCAGTTAGAGGATATACATGCCTGCCAGCATTTAGTTGAAGTCTAATTACATTCAGCAGTACCACAGAACTGTACTCCGGTATTCTGAAAACATACTGCTGAAAATCCAAATGGTCTCATTAAAGAAGATCCTCTTTACACTTCTGCATTCTGTGCAACCCCTTCATTTGCCATTGTGGGCAAGGGCTTTCTGGGATATATGCTACTCAGGTGATGAGATGTTTGAAAAGACCAAGAAGTATCCTGACTACTCACTGTAAAATACAACTTGTAATATAACCTGTTGTGGTTTAATTTAGTAGGAAGCAGAACACCACGCAGCCATTCACTCACTCTCGTTCACTCACAGTGGGACAGGGGAGAGAATCAGGGAAAAAAGTAAAACTCATGGGTTGAGATAAAGACAGTTTAATAGGACAGGTGAGGAAGGAAAAATCATAATTAGAAAAAGAATATGCAGAACAAGCGATGCACAGTGCAACCACCTGCTGGCAAGTGCCCAGCCCGTCCCTGAGCAGTAGGTTCCCACTTACTACCCTACTCCTCCAGTTTTACTGTTCATGGTGTGAAACATCTCCTTTGGCTACTTTGGATTAGCTGTCCTGGATGCCTCCCCTCCAACTTTTTACACACCTCCAGCTTCCTCTCTGGCAGGACAGGAGAAGATGGAAAGTCCTTGACTTAGTGTAAGCCCTGCTCAGCAACAACTAAGACATCAGTGTATCATCAACATTATTCTCATACTAAATCTAAACCTAGAACAGTCCTAGCTAATAGGAAGGAAATTAACCCCCTCCCAGCCAAAACCAAGACAAATGAATGACAGAATGAAGTCACAGTCAACTTTATTCTATAAAATCAAGATTTAACCTAATACACACAGGCAGGACAAATGACAGCACTTAATATCTGGCTTCTACCCTGAGAATGTAAACACAAGCATCATGGCAGGGGATAAGAAGGGGAGCATCTTAATCCAGAGTTAATAGTGACCATTTTCAATTTCAATGTTGTACAGAGGGCCCCCATATTCCCATAGGCATATTTCTGATTCCCAGAGCTGTTACTAACACTTTGTGCATTAAGCCTAGTTTGAATATGTTTAAAGGATTAAAGGGACTGGTTCAGAGAATTAAAAGGAGTAGTTATTCTCTCAATTATATCACAAGCCAAAAATGGCCAATTCTAACAGTGCTGAGTTACTGTTAATGGTAAAAAGTAGCAGTAAAGGCAATAGCTTTGGAAAGTGAAGGTTAACTACCTAAAACCATAATGGGTGACTTTGGACAAGTCTCTTTCTCCTGGCCCCTTGGCTGCATGGGGAGCATAAGTGTCTTGCAACCCTACAGAAATATAACAATAAAATAAGAAAGAAAATGGAAGTTAATTGCACATTTTGACATTTTCCATGATGAAATTTTTGGTAGAAAAGGACCAATAGACGATTGATCTCTTCTCTCTGGTGATGAGTGATAGTACTTGAGGGAATGGCCTGAAGTTGTTTCGGGGAGGTTCAGGTTGGACATTAGAAAAAGGTTGGACATTAGATAAAAGAAGGTGGCTGGGCACTGGAACAGGCTCCCCAGGGAAGTGGTCACAGCACCAACCTGACAGAGTTCAAGAGGCATTGTTCTCAGGCACATGGTGTGACTCTGGGGGACTCTGTGCAGGGCAAGAAGTTGGACTTAATGATCTCTGTGAGTATCTTCCAGTTCAGGATATTCTGTAATTCAAAAAGACAGGATAAAATGCAGCCCTTTATAGTACAAAAGTAAATGTTAAAACTACAAGTTACATAAGACAGAAGCTCATTAAAACCAAGATGATCTGATCCATGTTCAAAGGCTACTCCAGCTCCAAGAAGTTGTTTCTGGTCACTTTCAAAAATGCTTGCAAATATCACTGCTAACAAAAGCCTTAATACTGTGGGCTGCAAGATTTGATAATAACAAAATTTAGAAATTACTATTATCTTCCAATTTTGTAAAGCCACAGCTGAAGTGAAATCCTGCCCAGGATGGGTAATTCTGGGAGGTGTCAGTCTCATACTGCCTTCAGCTAGAACAAAAAAGAGTTGAGCTCCAGGAAAAGTACATAAAGAGATCAAGGAAATTAAACTAGCTTGTAATTTACATGTGTGCTGTTCCATAAACATGCTCACAGTAAACTCATCCCTCCCATCATTCTTTCAAATACTGTTTTTCTTTCTGCTGACCAGTGATTTCAAACACATCATACTTTTGGCCTCTTCCTTCCAGAGAGAGAATGAGTTTCTGCTGCCTGTGCCTCATTGCAAGGTGACATGAAAACCACCAGCTTCAAACAGTGCCAGGCAGTGTGAGACAAAACCTTCTTCCTAAACTGAAAAGTGGTTTCTCAAAGCTAAAAGTTGTATTGATTAATTATAGATGTTAAATCTGCAGGAAGACATAGCATTCAGAACTTATTCATGGTTTCATTGGCTTGCAAGCAGAGAAGGTTTCTAATGGTTCAAAATATACTCAAATATATCCAGACCTCAGTTCAACTATTTTTTGAATTAAAAAATAGTCCAACCCATCTGTTCATGCCTTTCATACACATTGAAAAAAACAAAGCATAGCACAGCAGTTCTGAGAAAAGCACCTTTCTTCAGGGCAATGAAGTAGGTCTTAATGTTCAAATTTTGGGGATGGTGCTCCTTTCACTGAAAACTAATGCTTCTTTGGTAGGCAAGATTTGCTTTATAGCAAATCCATTTTCTCTAGTTCAAATAATGAGAACATTAAACCTAAGCATATTATTCCCAAACAATACTTCAAAAACAAATTTTTAATTCGATTTTGGAATACTCTTATATTTCCAAATCAAATAATTTACTCATAAAGCCCAGCAAGATTTCTAAGAAGCAGCAATTATGTACTAGCCTAACTGTTGCTGCTGTGGGAAGAAAATTGACAAACATTAAACAAAAATAATCTTTCTGGTCTGAAACGGAAGCAATAAAATGTTAAGATAGATACAGGTAAAGAATAATTGCTCCGTTTCAGCTTAATGATGATCAAACAAAGACTGGTCAGGTTGTATTAATTCAAAAGAAGAGCATATGCTCTTCTTACTTAAAGAAGTACATATGCTCAGACTTACTTAAAGTAAGTCTGGTTTCTGAATGGTAGCACTAAATGACTGCAAAGGCAGTAGGCTCACAAAAGATTGATGGATTGTTTTCACTAGTGGAACACGTATTTTTATTCCCATAAAAAATCAGTAAAAAGTACTGGCACTAGCTGCATATTCCATATTCTTTCACTTTTTGGCTCTTTGTCCTCAGTAAGTAACTTCCTAAACTATTACTTACTTGACTTTAGAATAAAACAAGACTACAGCTTTCTTCACTCGGGAGATTTTTCCCAGACTGTCGAGTGTTTTCTTTGACATTTATTTTTAAAAATAAGTTTTAGTAAGATTGAGCTCACAGAAAGTCTATATCTTGTTAAAACATTTGAGGCTTCTACACTAATTTTTTTCAGACCTGACTTTTTTCCATTAAAGCTCAATGAAACACTGTCGGCCAGTTGCCTGCTTTGCAAGATCATGAACCAATTGCACAGATTTCTTTACAAAGTGAAGAAAGCTTTTCTTAAGACTCTGCAATACACAGCTCTTCCAGCATCAGTAGGCAAGTAATCCTTCAGCTGGCTCAGCTGAGAGAAAGATTTGCAAGCTCTATGCCCAGCGGTATTGTTTGTTTCTAATACAGTAACACTTAAAGGTACCATCTAGGGAATAGGACCTCCTTGTCTAAATACTGCATTTTCTCATGCGTGGGAAAGAAAGGTAATTTAAGAATAAACTGGAATCTACACTATACACACAACTTACTGTAAGATATACTAGAAGCAGAGATCAATAAATATTGAGACTCTCACACTACTTCTATGTTTTCTATATAGTTCCCCAATGTCAATAGCAATTGCAGAACTAAAATTGAATCAGAATGACAATACTGCTCACTACGAAAATTCTATTCCCAATTAAGGTATTTTGCTTGGAAAATCCGAACAAACTCTTTTAGTTCCCTCATGCCTAACTATCATCACTACACCCTTCACAGGTTCCACAGGTTTTGATATCATCAGAGGACTAAATTGTAGCTTTCAATTGTCACTGGCAACCAGCACTAAGTCTACAGCAGAAAGACTAAGTAAGACTGTTATGGTCAGGTTTATCATGCTGTTTGGTTTATGGTCCTCTTGATTTACAATTTATGCATAGTTATAGTCAAAACAAGAATTGATACTAATAGAATAACAACCAGTATGTTGCCACAATGCAAGTCAAGGATAGATCTTGTATACAGGAAGTGTGTATAAGAAAACAAGTTAAATCTGATAGCATGATACCAGAGTTTTTAAACGCCCAAAGACATTTACTAGCACACTGTGATTTGCACTTCCCTAAATGACATGGCCTGGTTACCTAAATGCCTTTTGATAGAAATTTCCAGTAATAAAATCCAGAATAACGTAGAATATGTTCATAGAATAACTTCTGTTAATGATGTACAAAGTGCACAAAATTAATCCCTTCCACAGTCCTCAAGCTGAGGCTTTGTTTTCAAACTACCATATAGCTCTCATTTTGTGACTTTTATTTGCTTTTCCATTTATTTCCGCCTTTAATCCAGCCTTATTTGCTTCAATCCAGCCAATTCCATAATTAGCATGTTTCCTGATATTCCCACTGATACACAAATACAGTATTTCAGGCTCCAGGCAGAAAATAAAGGTATGAACAAGCCAGCCCATTTATTGATAAACTAAGGCGTAAGAGGAGCTGAACAGTCAGTATTTCTCAGACATGTGTTGCAATGCAACCCAGAAAAAGGTTCATGAATATCCTATTTTATTCCCCACTGATGCATTTCCCATAACCCATTTTGTTATTTCTCACATTCTGCAGGTTTTACAAGTCAGACCCATGCAATTAATCCCATTTAAAGAGTAGTCTGGTTAATTAATGAAACTACTCTTCATGGGAACACCTCTGACTATGGCAGGATTATAGCTCTGAGCTCCCCATGCCTCTAGGTTGAGTCACACAACATCCCTTCCATTCCTACCCAATATAAGTTCTGTTGGTTAAGTACAGGGCTCCAGAAATTAGTCAGATATCAGTCAATGAGTACACTTAAGGTAAAAGTGAAATCAAAACAAAACAAAACAGGGGATGTCTTTAAATTTAAAGACAAAATGGTTCTTTAAATTTAAAGACTCAAAGCTTCATGTGCTTGTTTTGGAATTCCTCAAAAAAGTAGCCACTACCTCAAAGTCTGAGCCCAACTGGAAACCCCATGAGCTGGAAACCTAACTCATTAAAATTAATAGATTTCCATATGTGTGTTTGGTAAAGGATGCTTGGCTTTTTAGTCCTTTTGTAATCGGTTTTCTGTTTAATTTTTCTTCGGGCCTTTTTAGTTTTATCTCAATTGAAGCCCTGCTAGAATTGAAGTAATGCTGTCTCTTTTTGGTTTTTTCTTTTTTTTTTTTTACTAACCAAACTTTATCCCTGCTTTGATACCACAACTAACAACTGAGTTTTTTTCTAGCATTATGCTGGTACATAGAACTTCGGACTAAAGAAGTGACATATTAATGTGTTGTTTGGACAATCTGATGTACAAACTGTATAGTGTGAGCCAGACAGGATAACCTAATTATATAGAATTTCTGTTGCTCTTTTCAGGCAAAAAATATTAAGAGTTCAGTAGTGTGTTTCATTCAAGTGCATTTTCTCACTTTCCTGGTCTGGATATTTGTTCTGTCTGATGTCTAAATTGTATAGAACTGATGTATTAAAAAGGAAGAGAAATCTTGACAGTTTGTTACCTGATATTCAAGATAAATGAAATCTCTTTTGCAAAATACTTTCAGCACTGAGCTTATCAGATGACTACAGACTGAACATTTGAAAGACTGGGAGCCTCCAGCTACAAAGCAAAGTGTTTCCTGAAGTGATTAATGTCAGCCTGTGAGGAAAGAAAACAGTGTAGCACTTTAAATTAGACCAGAAAATAAAAAAAATTAAGCTCAGTTAGGTGCTCTAGTGCCAATGATGATGAATTCAAAGATACCCTGAAGACAATAGCATGTCATACTGCAGGAAAACTAAACCCTGGAAAGCTAACTGTTTTTGTCAAGATGGTGAGCTGATTTTATCATTGTATTGTAATATTATTTTCCTAGCCAAAACAAAACAAAAAAAGAGGTTTATACTGAAGTTTGTTTTTCCAAATGCATCTGCTGTACAAGCAGTGAAGTCCAGAGAGATATAATCAAGAATGGGTTTTAGTAACGTCAAATTCTTGTGTGATGTCTTCTTTTTCATATTTAAGGACTTTGAAAGGAAAGGGACTAATTATTTGTAGTTACTTTAAATTACTGTAAAGTTACTTTAAAAACCCTATAAACAAGGTTCTCTGACTGGAATTCCTTCAACAGAAGGATCCTTTTGACTCCCAACTTGTTAGCCAGCTCATACTCTGATACAAGTCTTGGCAACCTGTCCCTGTGTGTTCTGTAAGGGGTTGTATAATTATAGAAATATACAGTATTGCACAGTAACAGGAAATTCGTCCAGATTCCTGAGAGAATTTGTCAGCTCTGCTGCAGGCTTCCTAGCTGATTTTAGAGAAGCATTCTCAGAGATGTCTTTCATTTCATTGTGTTTAAAGTGATGATTTAACACAATTTTGCCTCTGCTCAGTCTAGTTTATCTGTAGAGAGCCAAACCCAGAGATCTTCTTACTTATGGTTAGTTAGTATGAACCCCAATAAGTCCCAGATATTGCCCGAATTTTGTAGGAGAAAATAATAGCCTTATACTGCCATGATCTACATACTTTGCAAAACAGACCCAGGAGTCTTGGCAGTTTCCAAAACAAGGAATTGTAACTCATCAGGAAAAGAGTTTTACTCTAACCATGTATTTTAATGCTCATAGTTACATCAAAGTCACATCACCACAAAGAAAAGAAGAGAGGGTCTACATTAGCATTTTACTTTGGATGAGAGACATTTTTCTGAAACCAATTTCACAATTAGTCCCTATTAACAGTATTTGGATTTGCACTGCAGGTGGTCACAGAGAATAAAATCAAAATCCTTTTGGATGAAACTAAAGCAGAGAATACACTCTGAGAGTACAGCTAATACTCTAAAGCTCCAATGGTCTTTCAGCTCACAGGACCACATGTGAGCTTCTTTAAAGTGTAATATACTTTAAATATACATATATACAGATCATCCACAAAATGCACATAATTTGGATGCTGAATATTGAACACCAAACATTTCAGTATTCCTAGATGTTAGGAATGATCCTATAATTATATTTTAAAATACTTTAAAGTTACTCAGACAGTATTCATTATTTAGCTATAAGGGGCTGTATGATTCTTGGCAAAATCAAAACTCCACAGAGAAGAAGGCAGTAGCCACATGCAAGGAGCTTAGCAGAACTAATCAGCTCATCTCTTGGAGAATCAAGATCTCGGTCAAGCAGGTAAGAAAGTTCAGGTATCTATGTAAAAGTTCAGCCTCTACAAAGTCCCATTTTGTTTCCATGGCTTTAGACACCTTACCTCACTTTTCCTTCTACACAGCCAATAGCAACCATGTCAGCAGATGCAGGTCTCTGGTTGAGAACTTTCAGTTGCTGACTTCTGAAATAAAATATATTTGAATAGAGCTGGACCATGTCTTTTTGATCAACACATGCATTTCTCAGAAGCACTTACCAGGATCATCAAGCAGCTATCCAGTTAAGTGAGTGTCAGCATCCTTTGTCACCCCACTTTCTTTCTCCTCCTTCCTTCTCTTGCTCCTGCTTTTGTTTGCAGGTTCCCACTCCCTCAGCACACATTAAAATCTTTCCTGAGCTGATTCATATTGCTAACCCAGTGGAAAACTGTTTTCTTTTTCTAAGACAGGTGAGGGATGACTAAGATAATGTTCCATGAACAGGTGAATTAAACTAACTCACAAGGACAAAAGAGGCAAAGACAAATTGAAGACAAAAAATACATAACCACAATAGTTATGAAGAGGAGGAAGTCCTTCCCCTTCAGTAGCTTTCACACTGGGCCACCTGTAGCACTTGGTTTCAGCCCAGTTACCCCCAGTCCCTGTACCTTTTAGAGTATTTTACAGCTAGAAACTCTATCACACAACACCTGCAAATGCCATTCATGTGCTTCAGAACTATGTTGCTGCAGACAGATCATAATAAATTACAGCCTACCTCAACTTCTCCCACCAGAAGTGAGAGGATGACCTATCCCCCATCTCTGCCCTCAGCTGGATTGCATTTCACATTTCATGTACCATCTTTTGGTGATCCTTCCCCATCCACAACAGGTTTTGTACACACAAAAATAGATGTTATAACCTTTCTATCATCTCCCTTAATAATCACTCCCCTTAGAAACCATGGGAATCAAAACCTTTGCTGTTCAGTTAATGGATCAATTGCTATTACAAGGTACAGAAATTGGGTATTTCTAGCACTAAGTATATACATAGTGTGCTGAGCCAGTTGCTGTTAAAATCAGATTTATATTATTACTGTTGTGTTATTTCAGGGAGACTTTTAATTTTTTTTATCTTGACTTTTTTTCATTAAATAATTAAACCATATATCCATACATTATCCAAATCACTTATCATCAATACTTTTAATTAACCTTTCTCTACGGAGACTTTTGTGTTTCCTCTAATTGCAAGGTTAATATTTTGCTGTGTTTCTCCATATCTGAAATATTAAGGGTTTAGAACAAAGACATGATCATCAGCTTTGACAATTGTTTTCCAGGAGCTTTTGTAAAGCAACTCAATTGGCTTGTCTATGCTGGAAGTTTTTGTCAATATATGCTGATTTTTACTACAAACTGCCATTTAACCGTATTCTCATACAAACATGTTTTTTCTAGTTTTAGTTTATGTTATTTTAGAAATATACTATCAATAATTATTGGGACAGAGGGAACTACTTCTTAAACCCACATGACTACAGAAATTTAAGCCTCACAGTGTAATAATTAATACTTCCCAGCATGCACAAAGCCTAAGATGCTCTAATAGCTTTCTCTTCTGGTATCTAGTAGAAACCCCTAGGTGAACACTAAGGAAAATTAGAACAATAAAAAATAAGTTTACCTTCTTAAAACTAGTAGCACTTTACAATCACACAAGTCTTAGTGCAGAGGTATATAAATATCCAGACTGTTTCAACAGTATGAAAACATCGGAATGGCAAAACCCAGTCAATTTTTCTGTGAAACTGGAGAAAAGATTTATTTTGATCTTATTGCTTAATGCACTGTAATTGTGTAAACAGGGGATTCTTTAAAAGAAATAAAAGAAGCAATTTTCCTTGGGCGCGAAGGGCTGTTGCAACATCCATGTTGCAAACTCTGTTTCTAAGGGACATTGGGAAATGGATGAGCAGGCAACAAAGTAGTAAGAAAAAAGTACAATTGTGAACAACTCTAACAGAGTGGGTAGTGCTGGCTTCTAAACCCCTTTTTAATCTAGTTGGAAAAAAACACAGCAACAAACAATAGGGAAAAGGTGAAAACAGATATATTCAAAATAATCTAACAATGTGATTTGCTAAATTCTGGAATAAGCAACCTAGCCTCTCCTCTCCTGTGCTTTTGAATCAAATTTGAATGTCTTTCTGAAGTGAACTCTGAAAGATATTCACCCCAGCCATGCACCAGCCTGCAAGTGAAATTCAGTGGCCTGTGTGGGATTAGTTTAGCGATCCAGTGATCTGTCCCAAACTCTGCAGAACTGTGACTGACACCGAATGAATTAGAAACAGGATCAGGCTGCATAAGTTCATTAACTTAGTGAAAAGAGATCTAATGAATAAGTGACTCTACAAACACCCAGCACAATTATTTCTATTTGCACCCTCAAACGCTCCTCACTCCAGCTGCTTGTCAGGCAGACGAAGCCTGTCATTCACTCCTTTGTAACTCTACCCATTGTGCAAAATCTCTTTTCTTCTACTGAGAAACCCCTTATTTTGGTCTTATGGAGAAACCTTTAAGAGCTGAGAGAGGGAAAGGGAGCCTTTAGCTCAAAACAAAGGGAAATAGGGCTCCTGCCAGCACGATGCTAACAAGTAAATGACAATTTCTGTATTTCTAGGGTCTGAGAACAATCTCTGCAGGCAGTGTCAAGCCCTGTGTCAGTTCCCTGCCCTTCCAGCCTTCCACAATAGATCATATCTGCCTGGGAGAATAAAACCTTCCTTCTCCAGAAAACCAGCTCAGCTAGCTCCCAGGCTTGAAGTTCCCTGGCCCAGGCTATCCAGTGTGCTACCCCTCCACAGCCCTGAGGCTGGCTGACTGCCTAAATAACAGCAAATTATGGCTGTGCTGAAACAATCCAGTACCAATAATGGCAAAGGCAGAGCATGGAGTACATGCCATGTGGACTCTGTATACCATTTAATGTTCTGCATTAATAGTCACTGTACTGTAAAATGAGGTAAGGTCTGCAACAGATGGAAACATGACTTGAATTTGTACTGTGCCTTACAACCCCAGAGAAGACCAAGGATGGCTGCACTAAGTCATTTAGTGTCAGAAACTAAGCCAGCTGCAGGGAGCTCTTTCTCTAAGCTTTCTAGGCAACTCCTGTTGCTTGACTGGGATGAGAGAAGAAAAATCACTTCTGTGCAAATCAGGTCTATTAAAGCTGTCTCCACAAAGGCCAAGAGGATTTTTCTTCCAAAAAAAAAAAAAAAACCACAGAAAAAGAAAAAGTGAAAAAAAAACAAAAAAAAGTAGCTAGCTCAGTCACAAGGTGGAGAAATTCCAGAGAGAAATTCTGACACGTGTGCCCTCATGCACCCTATGGGCACATTACATATGAGTGAAAAGATCATTAGAAATTGAATGTACCCAGTTGATACAATGTACCAAGACCTTTTTCAGAAGCATAGAGGGAAGTCACTGCACCTGTGCCATTCAGAACTTTCTCTGAACCATAATTCAGAGTCATCCTGAGAAGTCTTCTTTTAGCATTTTTCTAATGACATTTTTCTTCTACCTGCTCCCTTTAGTTCTTTTTTAATTTCTGGACAACCATATTTGTAATGGAAGAGAACAATCACAGAAGAAACAATGAGGTATGTCATCTCAATTACTGCTTATAATATGCTGTCCTAAATGCAGCTTGAGTTCTGTGAAAATGCATTTGCTGGGACATCTCCAGTGATCAGTGCTATTCCCTAAGTAAGGGAAACATCAATTTTGCCCAATTCATGTAAGAAGGAACCTCCTGTTGACTTCCAAGAAGATTGAAAATTTTTATATTCAGACCTCAGTGTAGAAAGGTTAGAAAAAAAGGCTTTCAGAGCCCTTGCAATCAAATTCGTCAGTGAGATAAGCAAGAGTTCCTCTTTTACATGTCCAAACATTCTTTCTTTTACATGGTCTTGTAGGACATGTTTCATAATCATTCTTTGATCATTCTTTGGTACAAATAATTCCCTTTGTTAATTACTACAAGGCAGTAAATAAAAGAATAGCCCTTTCTGTGGTTAGAGATCTAAAAACGTAGGAAGTGTTCTTTTTTTATGGAACTGACCTCTTGTTTAGTAAAAACAAAAAGATCATTTATTATAAGTGATCCTTTGCCAACAGCCCCTGTGCCTGTTACCAATTTCAAACACTTTATGGTCTCCCTCAAGAAAGGCTTTGTACTCTTTCCCACTCATTAGAAGATGGCTATTATAAATAGCACTTCCAGCATTAATATTAAATACAGAAAGAAATACGTTGAAAACTGAGTTATGGCTGTAAGGCAAACTGATACAAGCCAGGAAATTCATAAGCTAAATCCAGCCCTTAGCTAGGGCTGCTGTGAAAACAAATAGGTGGGAGTTAGGAGGGTGCCCAGGGAGAGTGCAGAGTCTGCATTTCCTGGCTTTTGTCAGATGATGTCAAAACAGCAGCCTGACCCAAACATTAGATTTGCCTGTTGAAAAGGGTGTTTCATGCAGGAAAGAGGGGAAGGCACACCTACCTACCTTCCTGTTGTCACTTCCCAGGATTCAGGGAGCAATGGCACGTGACCACAATGCCTGCCCTGGCCCCAGGGACAAGACAGCATGAACCCACCAAGCTGGTGATCCACCAACTCCCAGGATGCTCACCTCACAGAACATGCGATGGGGGATGTCCCCTGGGTAGTTAATGGTTTCATTTGTTTGGTTTATCCTCACAGAGAAAAAAAAAATTTAAAAATCAACATCTTGATTGTGGGCATACCAAAATTCTCTTTGTCTTCACCTCATGAGCATCACAAGCTTTTTCAGGTGGAAGGCAGGTATGCGGGCTGGCTTGAAGGACCATGCTGCTGTGTTGCCCAAGAGAAAATGGACTTGTCAGGCCAGAGGGTCTGCCAGGGCTGGCATGAGGCACACCAACCCCTTTAGACACCCTGGTGTAACACAAGTAACAAAACACCCTGTTCTTCCCTAGCAGAGGACGCTTGGGAGCACAGCACCCCTCATGCTGGAGCACAGCTCTGCAGCTTGGCAGCAGCTCTGTGCGTTCCTGTGGGCTCAGGAAGCCTGTCCCTAGCTCCCAGAGGCACCAGCTTCGCCCCACAAGTGCTCCAGCAGTGTGCCAGTCGCTCAAGGAGGCAAAAAAGGGTGATAAATGTTCAGCCTGATAAATGTTCATTTTGTCCAAAAAGTTAAATTACTTTGATGAATATTGACTTGACAGTCATTATTGTAGCCGATTTTCCCAGTAGGCAAAAAGACAAACTTTTGAGGGGGATGGGAACTTACCTAGAAATATTTTTGGTTTTGTAGAAACAAGTTTTCTTGTTCCCATATGGAAGTTATATGTGTAAAATCAGTGGGCTCTGGTATTTTTTCTAGATCAAGAATGTGGCAGCTAATCTCTGCATTGCCCAGGAGAGGGAACGAAAAATATCTTGGCCTAAATCTTTTTCTTTTAAGCAACACATTTGGGAAAAAAAAAAAGTTTCAGTATCATAACTAGTATTTGATTTAAACTAGGTTAATTAAATGGCTTCATACCTCATATAATTAAAACCACACTGTACATAGTTGTATTGATACTAATTCCTGTCAGTTCAAGTTAAATTGAAAAGAGGTTGAATCAAGCTGTGCTTAGGCTGTTGGTGCAGCTTTTTGGACCAGTTTGGCAAGCACACCCATCTCCTAACCAAGAGCAGATCTCATACAGCATACCCTGAGGTCACAATAAATATTTAATTGTATGACTTGTATTTTATCTGACTCAGGAGGCTGACAGAAATACAGGTGGTCAGCTGAGCACAAGCTGAGAGAAAACAGGTGAGTCAGCCTCATGCTGAAGTGTTAGCTTATTATTCCATGATGCCTAGTCTTTGAAGGAATACTTACTTTATAAAGCAGAAGAACGACGAGACTGTCTACGGAATTAAAAGTTCCCAGCTTCTAATTAGAAGGAGAATAATTGCAGTGTCATTCGTAGGGATGTTAGTAATTTATTTCATTTTCAAGACAAGTATATTTGTGCTGCATAATTTTCATTCATATGCCAACCAAAACAGGACACTTTTTTCATTCCTTGTGCTACATGTTTTCCTTCACTTTAACCCTCTATTGAATCCACCTGGGATAAAAAAACACATAACAAAGAAATACTCAACTTTGAAAATGACAAAATGGAAAGATCAAGATGTTTCAGAATTTTCCATATTTTCTTTGGTTGTGTTTTCTTCCTCCTTAC
The DNA here is from genome assembly GCA_039654755.1 of Calcarius lapponicus. Taxonomy (NCBI): domain Eukaryota; kingdom Metazoa; phylum Chordata; class Aves; order Passeriformes; family Fringillidae; genus Calcarius; species Calcarius lapponicus. The sequence continues at coordinate 25,705,533 of CM077481.1, read as the reverse complement.
ATAACCTGTTATTCTTTCAAGTAGTGCAAACTCACTTCTTCAGCTGTCATTTACATATTTCATTGGTGCTTTTCAGCAAAAATAAAGAAATAAACAAACTAATGATTCCTTCAGAATTCCACTAAAACATTCTAACCATTTACTCATGGTCTGGAGCATTTTTTTTTTGTTTTTTTGGTAAGAAAAAGAAAGTCCCCTCTACTTTAGGCTCCAAGTCCACGTTGGAGACAATATCATCTAAGTACAGACTACATCAAAGATGAGACTTCAATTAATTTCAGAGTTATTTATTTAAATGCAAGTTTTTCATTGGCAAGCTGCCACCGAAAGACCTCAAGAGGAACATGGAGACAACAAGGGGAATTCCATTATTCCCACCCCACAACCTCTTCTCCCGGGCACAGGACCAACACCAAGAAAATAAACCAGTCACCAAACATAGCACAATGGGCTTTTTTCCTCCTTAATTACCTTTAAAATTCCCACCCGAGCACACAGACCTCACACAGGATTTCTGTGCTATGTATTAGCACCGGTTCAGCTGAGTGATGAACCTCAGACAAGAAAATGCTTCATAATGGAGCTGCTGACACAGCAGAGAGCATCCCCGCACGACGGTGTGGTTTCAGAGGGGCCGGTTCACCCCTATCCCCATCCCCATTCCCAGCCCAGCCCAGCCCGAGAGGCGTTTCTCCCTTTGAAAGCTGCCTTTTGTGTCTCACACCCCGATGAGCTGCTCCCGGCCAGGCTGTTTGCTGTTCTTTGGAGGCTTCTGCTGTTTCCTACATCAGATGGAATTTACCTTCATGTAATTATTTGTTCTGGGTGCTTTGATCTCCACTTCCCTTGTAACTGCAGTGTAGTCACACTTTGAACTACAACAAAGCACCAATTTAGGGCTCTTGCTGAAAACATCATAATAGCTAATCCTAACAAAAAGGTGTTAATTGGTCTCCTGGTGATTCTAAGCCGAAGTCACAATAGGTCCTTGTATTTGTTTACCACCACTGTATTTCCTCCTCATTCCAGTAAAAGTGCACTAGATCTGATAAACTTTTAGGCAAGCTTGTGGCTTTTCAGCTTACGATTTAGGGCAAAACCCAAGTACATATTGGGGTCAGAGGAGCAGTTCTGGCCCAATCTGGTAGCTTCAGAGTCAGCCATTGGAGACTGCCTAGTCTAGAAGAAGAAGTAAAAATTTGAACAACTCCAAAACTCTTTCTGAAGCAAAATAAGGCCTCTGTATAAGATGAAAACTGTATAATACCTACAAACCTTTGGCCCTGATAGAGAAATCATTGAGCTTGGGAGGAGCATTATTATTCCTCATTTTGGAATCTTTCCCCTCTTGCTCAGCACAAAGGAAATGTTTCAATAACTCAAATTAATGAAAGTGGCTCATCATTCTGGACTGCACTAACGGATTTTCAAGACTTTTTTTTTTCTTTTTGTCTTACACAAATAAGGCACTTACTTTTAATGTAGCCACTGAATTTAGGTCATATTCAGGTACATCACATCTGTCTCTCTTAAGAAAAAAGTGACATATTTGAGTGAAGATACTGAAAGTGGACCTTTTTAAGCCTTCAGGCTGTTTCTTCAGTCTTCTCAGTGCAACGAGAAAAGAACCAGAGGGAGCAGCAACTTCAGTGCTTAGACTGCCTATTTGCAGAGTGCACACGAGTCTGTCATTTATCAAAAGGTTACGTGTAAGACAAACATGAAATGGTGCAGGACATCAGGATCCAATCTTGCTATTCTGATTTCCTATGGACATTTCTGCAGTCTCGATGAGGAGGAAACTGCCACCTCTTCCTTCCACTTTTTCATTTGGTATTTTCAAAGGCAATTAAAAATTTTTTATTCATTTCTGCTCGGCCAGCTCTTCCCACTGACCAGCTTTCCCGAGGTGAGTTTTCCTTACATCCCCTTCCTGTGATTACGGCACTTCAAACACTTCAAAAGTCCTGCTGGAAACACCAGGAGAGCCAACCTCGGCTCACTGAGGACAGCTCTTGAACCCTGAGTGAACTCCCAATTCCTCCTGGTGTATAGGGATGCAGGTTTACTGTGGCACAATTGCTGTCAAGGTACATCCCTGCTAGAGCACTTCACTCTTGAAGACCTGCACAGCCTTCCTGCTGAGAGCCTGTCCACCCAGCCCAGCCCATGTGGAGAGGGTTTTGTTCCCAAGAACAGCCCTTCCTCCCTAGCCAAACGTTGCTCTTCCTCTCTCTCCTCTGTAGAAGCAAGATACACCTGAATTCCTCTAATTGTCTTAGTAGATGTCCCATACTGTGCAATGCCTCCACGGTGCTCTGCTGCATGGAAAATCCCACTAAGCCTGTGGATGAGCTGAAAAATCATATCAGCGTGACATACTTCAAACTGCCTCACAAGCATGGGAATTCAGAGGGGGAATATTGGCTGTGAGACAGGAAGCAGTGTTCAGCAAGCTTGGTGGGTAGAGGATGATCTATGCACAGGATCCAGGCTGAAGGAAAGGAAATACTTATTTTTGCTATGCTGCAAGCAATGATCTCACATATCCAAATCAAATCAGGTACTGATACTTTTCTATCAGTAAAGGCCTTTGTAAGTTGTTAAACATGTGCATACACACTCAGTTGCAAACAGCTAACCCAGGGTAGAGTGAAATGGCAGCCCTGAAAGGAAAACATCACTACAAAGGTTTTTGTCAGAAAAAACTTTGTTTTTCTTTTTCATGTTTGTTTTGCATGACTTTCTAGAATCTCCTGAATACAATCCAGACCCCCGGCAGCTGCAAGCTACAGCCTGAGGCACTGATAAATTTATATTCCAAAATATCTGCAGTATTCTCATTTTGTCACAATGGCTCCTTTGAGTGAGGGGAGGGTAAAAAAATCTGTCTGATTTCCCAGTGATGTCACAATTTAGAGCCTTTGCATTTTACCCTTGGGGAAGCTGACAGTTGCTCTGAACATGTTTTTGTCCTCATAGTTAGAGCTTGAATCTATGCCTTAGTTTTCCAGCTCCTACAGGCTGGTTTGTTCTCAACTACTTTTTCCATGTTTTTGTTTGGGTTTTTGGGGGGATTTTTTAATCTAATCCCCTCTGAAACCACACCGTCGTTAGATTTTTTAATCTAATCTCATTAGATAATTAAGCATTACATGTAATTTTATTATGTGATAGTTGTTAGATTGGGACTTCTTTTTGTTTCAGAGTTTGATTTGGGGTGGGGTTTTTTGTGTTTTAAAAGGGAAAAAAGCCAACAATAAAGCTTTTAGAATAAAATATCATCCCAGTGGTCCTGCTCCCAGGATATTTATAGCCCCACCTTCCTAGGAAAACAAGGGGGTTTACAAGAGCAACTTGATACTACAAATCTAATCATAACCATAAATCACACTTAAAAGTTACATTTCAGGATTATGTAGGTTTAGCAATGAGTCTGGGCAGTAAAAAAGAGTAAAATTCTTGCTATGGCAGGTCACCAGCTGAAGTTTAAAACCTTTGTTTTCAAAGTGCAGTTCTTAGCTGGGAAAATGAGTCTCTACTGTATCTTACATAAACATCCCCTTGCAAGTTATGTGTCTGCAAATAGTCAATCACAGCACTTTTTTCTCATCTGGGTACTTCGTGGTATGTGTTTGAAGCCCACAGCTCATATTACAGCATGAAGATGCAAGGAGGGGAATTAAAACTATCTGATTACCCTGGAGAAGAATGAAAATGACTGAGACAAGTTTTTTGCTGTTTTAACTGTGTCAAAGTCAAAGTTAGCAAAGGATTTTAGTCATGCCTGGGGCTTGGAATCAGATAGTTTTCTTTGCTGAGGAAAAGTGCTTCTGGAAGTAAGACTTCATCTTCAGCTACTTTGTTTGATTTACCCTAATTGATAAAAGCAATCCAAGGGAAGCATATGTTTTATGGCTGCTGGCAGCCCTCAGTAGGTTCATCCTGCCAGGGCATACACCAAGGTAGGCATTTGAGGCTGAGGGAGGAAAAAAAGGCTCAAAGAGAGTAAACAGTAGTTCAGTGCCACTCACAAAGTTGTTGAGAAAACAGTCCTTGTTTGTGGTCTGTTCAGAATCAAGCACACACTTGAGCCAGACCCTTTTCTCAAACTTCTTTACAGAACTTTCAGTCTTAACCAGAACTATGCTTGTTTGTTAAAAAAAAATCCTTAGTTTTAATTGCTGATATCTCCTAAATCAATCTGGAGGAAAATTCTGATCAAAGTCAGCAGTAAACAAAGGCATAACCAGTTGCAAAGCCACTAATAATGCATTCAGATTTCTTGTAGTGCTGTTGCAGTATGTGTCACTTAGACACCACAGTCACAGGCATGGCAGATATCTCAGGAAACTATCCTTCTGTGATCTTCTAGTCACTGTTCAATTTCTCAGCTGAAGAAGCAACTCAGTCTCTCAAATCACACTTCTTCTAAAAGTACTAACCTAATTAAAATTACAAAATATTAAAAAATAATTATCTTCTCAGAGAGTTATGCCCAGAAATCTGCAACTGAAAATCTTTAAGGACAGGCTGTATTCTTTCAAGTGTCCTAGCACTTCAAGCGGCCATCATAGTAATTCAGCATTTCTGGTAAAAGACAAGTGAAAATTATAGAGGTGTAAATTCCCTGTAATTTATACCATATGGTAAATTAAAACAAATCTTTCAAAATTAAATTATGATTGGATTGGTTCTGACTGGCATGCTTCATCCAATCTCTGAAAGCCTGTGGCTTATAATATGGCTATTAGTCTGCATATTGCTATTTTAGAATAAGGAAAGAAACCCTATTTTATTTTAAGGACAGTATCCAGTGCAAGGCTGGATATAGTCTGTACAGACAATGTTTGAAGAATTCCACAATTCAGGATAAACATTAGGCCAAAAAGGGCATTGTTTCCCAACATGCGATGCTTCCGTAGAATGTGCTTTTCCTTCCTTCCCCCCTACACACCAGAGTGTTCTCATATCCTTCATCACCACCTCCCCACCTTTTCTATACACATTTTGCTTATGTCCCTTCCCACTTTGTTGCAATGTCCTTGCTTTATGGAGTTTTCCTAGTCAACACCAACAGGTCAACTCAGCCTGCAGTTAATCTACCTCACCTACGTTGCCACTTAGGGATTGGCTCCCCCAGTTTCCTTAGCTAGATCACAACAAACCCCCTCAGTTCTTCCCCATGTCCCCAGTCTCCTGCAGTGATAGTCTCAGCTATCCCTCTCTCTCTTCTGTTCCCTACAGGATCTCCAAAATCCCGCCACACTATCCTACAAGCCCAGCCTCAGCTGCACTGATATTTGCCAAGGAGCAGTCTGCCTGCACCACAGCTGGTGTGGAGCCACCCAGGCACTAGCTGGTATGCATGTGGCAATAGGCCTGACCACCCAGGATTCCAGGAATTCAGAGAACAAGGTGTGCACCAACAAGCCTGGCAGCTGACTCCTCTCAGTGTGACATGCTGCCTACCAGATACCTGGCAGATGCAACAGATGGCACCAAGGATGGCATCCCAGGACTCTGCTGCTTCTGACAGGTCCCATTCAGTGCACCAGGAGTGTTGCCAGCTGTTTTCAGGGGAAGGTGGGATAGGTTCCAGAAGAACAGAATGGGTGCCAGCCTTCCTTTCCTGTGATGTTCCCTTTGCATAGCATGCTTATTATCTGACTGCGCCCTTATGGCTGGCACCTCCCAGCTCTACTCTGGTGCCCTTATCTTAGGAAGGTACACCAAGCACAGCCACAGAGCTCCTTCTTCAAAGTCTTTAGAGAAGTCTTCCTTGTCAGGATGTAAACAAAAATCTGAGCCTGGGGGTTGGGATGCAGAGGGGCCGAGTTTCCTGTCATGCTGAATATTCTTCCACAAGACACTGTGCTTGTTTGCTTATCTACATGCCTCTGCTATCTCTCTAGCATCCAGAGTGCACAAGCTTTATGGGGACAGCAACTATCTTTTCATCCTGTACAGCATCAAACACATCCTGCTCTCCTGACCAGGATCACAGTCGCCAAAAGAGGGTCATTAGCAATCCAGCAAAGTTTTACCAGATAATTTTTTTTACAAACAAAATGCCTGAAATTAGAAAGAAGATACTTTGCCATCATAAGCTCAACTGAAAATTTGCTCTTCCTTTGGGAGAATTGCTTACAATGAAGAGCGGCCATTTGGTGTCATTGGGGAGTGATCCCTTTTTCCAGCTGTTGATAAATAGTCTTGGTTCAAAGCTTCAATAGGACATGTGGAGAAACACTTTCATCTTCACAAAGGTGAATTCAGGCTGTTCTTGCCAAAATGAGATGGCTTCTTTTATTTCCTGTTATCATTTTATACAGTTCTAAATCCCCAGGAACAGTCTGCAGGTACATTCCTGAGGGATATTTAATATTTTATTGCCAAGCAAGAACTAAAGAACTGGTTCCCATAGTCACTATCGGCAAAAGTTTTCCCCACAGGGCTCATGTAAGCAGAGAGCATGTCCCTTTCTACACCCACTGTTCCTGCTGAATACAATGCCAGGAAAACCCACTGCTTCCACCGAGGCTCATAAATCTCCTCGCTGATCCCTGACAGTTTTGCTAGCCTTGAAGAAGGGATGAACACACATGCTTGAGATCAGCATCCTAAGCCATTATCAGATCTTTAGAAAGGTGCCAGCTGCACTACCTAAAAATAGTTCAGGTACCCAAAAGAAAAGATTACCTGCCAAGCTGTAAGCTGGAGAGCCTATTGCCCAATTTAAATCTAATAGCTGAGAGACAAGCAACACACACCTCGGAGGTTTGCATATGAACTCTGAAGAGGAGGTATTTAAAGTGAATTCATTAGGGTAAATACTTTGTTACTGGGTTAGCCATCAGTGCACAGTTCTCTTTAAACCTGTCACCTTTGAGACTGTCTGTAACCCACCGCATCTGCATTGGATCTTGCATCTTATTATGCAAATATTTTAGGATCATGATGGTTTTCAGTACAGCACCTGTTTCATAGCAATTCACCTGTGTACTGATTAATGCTGCCGGATTGACCACAACAGCTGTCTTATCCCTCCTATCATGCCAATTCAGTGAGTCCTTTCAATCCTTGTGCCTATGAATAAGCAAGACACCAAAAATGGCTTTCTAATTAATCAAGTTATTTACAAGTCCTCCTTCTTTTCCCCCCACATAAATCCCAAACCGTAGCCATGCCAAACAAACAGAACTAACCAATGTTCTGCCTTGCCACATTCTCCAAGGCCCTGTGCATCTTGCTTTGTTCTATTGTACATTCAAAATATCTCTTTTGTATACTGTGCACTTCTCAGGCAACTGTTTTCATGGCTCGTGCAGTCATAAGGAATGTGAGAAAGGCTATATTAGCAATGTTGAAGGATGCAGTTCACAACACATTTTCTTTTCTTGGCAAAGATGGTTTAGAAGCTCCAGTTCCTCCAAGAGCTGCATTTTTCTTTGCTATGCCCCAGTCTTGCATGCCCTTGGTAATGCTATGCAGTCCTGTCTGCAACCTGGTTTGCAGCATGTTCCACAAGCACCTCTGTCACCACCACTGGAAGGGTGGTGGCTGCAAAGGAGGGTGGGAAAGAATGACTGAATGAAGAGCTGAGGACAAAGAGAGATTTCCCAAGCTGACTTTGTTGTTGAAGAAACCGTGGAATGACATCCTCAGATGGAAAAGATTTTTCTAATCTGCCCTCCTGCCAATTATCATCCCTCCCATATCCATAACATGAGCCAGCACAGCTACACAAACATGTAAGATATCACAGAATAATCATTTTAGCTGCTGTGAGAGGCCTTAGATCAGATAGGTTCTTAGGAAATCTGTTTGGTAAGAAGGCAGAGTATACAGCTTCTTCAGAGTAACATTGCCAAGCATGTAATTTGAACACTGACTTTTTGAGACAGAGAGCTTTTACACCTACTTTCATACTGTATTCTCAAATCACACTCTGATGATACATCAGTGGTGTTCTGCACAAAGAAATTGTACCAACACAACAGAACCCACTTAGTGCTATCACCAGATTAATTCAAAATCAGCTAGTCGCCACCTAAACCAGGTTGAAAAACAGGTACAGTGCCTCTGACCAGAATCACTATGCATTCCTCAGCCCATGCTCCGAAGTCCCACATCAAAGTCTATTTGAATATGCAGTTTATATACATAAGTCTCTCCAGTACATCCAGAAGCCATTGGGACTCTAGCAGATGCGTTGTGCAGCACATTTGGGTATGTGCATAATCCCCTCTGCCTAAACAAATTAAATTTACTGTGTTTGCATTAACCAGTTGTGCAGAGTGTGTGCAATACCAATAGCAGATTCAGGTGTCCCAGTGTCCCTACCTGGAGTTATTACACAGAAATATGGATCATGTGAAAAGGCTTCTGCCCCAGCTTTCTCCCAGCCCCATCCACTGCTAAAGAAAAACCAGTCAAAAGGCACAAACTGTTCAACTTCAGTGCAACCACACAATGTGCTGCCTCTGTTTGACCACATCTATTCATTCTTCTAGTCATAGGCATCGATTAATTCTTCTAGTCTGGTTGTTTGCAGGTGGCTTCATGTTTTTTAGAAGAAGGAACAATACCAAGTTACAAACATGGGCCAGCAAGAGACTGTGGGGGTGGCAGAGTCAACATGTACTATTGTTTTCTAAGTACTGTGATCTCTTGATCTGATTACTGAGAAAGCAAAACATGTAGGAAGAGAAAATAATTGATTTTGTCATCCTTCAGGCAGAAATGATACAAGAGAATGGTTATATTTTGATCAGCTACATTACCATTGAGTAGATAGCTCAGTTAATTCTAGTGGGAAAGCTCCTATTGATTCTAATGGAGCCCAGATGAAATCCAGTAATCAAAACCAGTTTGGTCTTCTTTAGACTCTGTTTTGACCAAATACTATGTGATGAAAATATGGTGGGACAAACAATCTAAGGATAGAACAGAATTAAACAGAATAGCATTGTAAATTGAATAACTCTCAAAGATTTAGTGTTTTTCTGTGCACACAAACCATGGATTACAGAATTTATGTATATAACTTATATATCAGAAAAACAGAAGAAAATTATTATTTTATTAGGATAAACTTACCCTTCTTTTACTTGCATAACTCGTAATCCAGCCAAATCACATGTTTACTGGTGGAGAATATGTAAGTACAAAAAGGCTGCATTGAAAATCAAAACCAAAAAAACCGACAACAACAAAAACACCATTCACAATGTAAAAATGCCTAGTAAAGCTCTTCTATTGTGGCAAGAATTGATGGGGACATTTCAACAGATCTGTTAGACATCAAAAGGAGCTGAAGTAGCACAGTGATATAAATATGAGAGCACAATTGTTATAAGCCTTTGGCTCTCAATTAGCTCTTTGTAGAACCAAGATTATTATGGATTAATGAATGAGTCTGCCTGCTTGTACACAAACTGCACAAGTAAGAAAAAGAGTATATCAAGATACTCTTTTTTATTGATCTCATTTACAAGATCAATACAAGAAAGAAAGGTACTCTCATTTAAATTATAAAACTGCAGGATAAAAAAAGCAGGATAGACTGAACAAGTTCTTTCAACAAAGTTTCAGGGAAAGCAACTATGTGGATGAAACAAATATTCAGGAAAAAAACATGACAATGAAGAGACATGGCCAGAAGAGGAACAAAAGAACCGTGGAACATAAGTTTTGTATTAACTCATTCTAAATACAATATAGCCAGCAGTCCCTTCCAAAGTAAGCAACCATTATACCAACAATGAACAGGCAAGGTACCGTAAAATAGAAATATATTGCAATGGAAAGACTAAAGAAACAAACCATGGCTGAAGGTAATGACTGCTGAGGAGAAATGCCACTTAAGGGAAAGATTTTAAAAGGTCCCAATAGTAGCTTTACAGTGTTCCACAGACAAATAATTTCAAAGTCCATGATAGGAAAAGGTTGAGGAAAAATGGGGAGCAAAATGCCTTAACAAACCCAAAACAAACCAACAACCAAAACACTAATGGACTTTTGTTCTGCCTTATCTTTTTAAGAGTCTTTGAAATCGTGAAGTGTTCTACCACAAGAAAAAAACCAGATCATCAGTGTGATTGCCGCCAAATAACAAGAGATATTTAATAATTTGCTTCAGTAAGCTTGTGAACTTCCTTTGGGGCAAATTTTGGAAGTCTAAATACTGTTCAATGAAATGTCAAATGACTAGCCCAACTGCAACAATATTCACCCAGGATATGAGAAAACTCTACCTCTAGAGTCCTCTGCATTTATAACCCATTTAAAGAGATATTTCCTTCTCTCAGGGAAGATATCTACTAATATGAGCATGAGAACATTCATAAGCACTTCTTACATAGCCCAGGAGAGAAGAAAGCCCAGTCTGGCCACCAAAAATCAGAGGACAAGCAGAGAGGCATCATGTGGGTTGTGGGATGTTTCTTCCCAGGATTATCTTGGTGAACTGCAATAATTAAGAGCTCATCTGAGCTCGGAAAAATATCATACTCCTAACCCTGGAATTTTGATTGACATTTTTTCACTGTGTCATCTGGTGACTACATATTTATGTGTCTCCTTCTAGTTTTGTTCTCATTCTGCACTAAGGAAGTCTGCAAGGATGGCTCCACCACACTCACCTCACAGCTCTCTCCTATCCATTTATCAGTGGGAACAAAGCCAGGCATCAGCCAAGACTAACCTCATGTGATCACTCACTTCTGCACCCCTGGGTCTGAGAGAAAATGAGCCTTACTAGTGGCTTGGGTTCTCAGAAATTGAGATCGTTTCCTGCTGTTTACTACAAGTAAAAATTATCCGAACTTCCTCCCAAATGATGCGCAAACAACTTGGAAGAGAATGAGCAAAAAGTCCAGCAATCTACAAGTTCCTCCAGACACAGGTTTCTCCTTTAAACGAAGGATGACCTCAGGACATCAGTTACAATGAAATAATTGCCATCAGAGGATTCACTAAGTTTTCACTGGGAGCAAGCAGGGTACCTCTACCATACACAAAAAAAGTTGGGTCCTTATGCTGGAATTGTTTTAATGCTTAATTTCCATTTCCTCTTGTTGCTTATGGAGGGTAGAAGGGCAGTTGCTTGGGTTTGACCTATGTAAATATCGGCCCTGAATTCATTTTATTTTTAAACATTTAGCTAAAAAAGAAAAAAAGGCTCAAGATGCTTGATATGAGGACTTGATATGAGTGCTGGAAAGTCATGTTCCAAGTTAACTGTAACAGATTTCACTTGGTGCTATTCTGTAGGAAATTAAATCAAATACAGTAGCAGAGCAATCTGTCAAAGAAAATTGGTTTCACTGAGCAGCAGTACCACTTAAAAATACGTACCTCACAAGTATATGGAACAAATTACTTTTTAGTTTCTTTAATTTCTCATGTCTTAAGAAAATGGGATCTAATTCATAAATTTCAATATACAAATCAGAAAAACTGTGAGTAAGAGGCAACGTATATGGGTTAGCCTGTTCATTCAAAATTGTTCAGGAACTTTACCTTCTTCTCAGGGCTTATCTCTCAGCCACAATTGTAAGAATTACATCATGTGAAATTGTTACAGATTTAAAGAATGTGTAGGGGAATAATTGACTAAAGGACTAGTCATTGCACTCCTGCAATCCACCAATAATAACAAGATATTACCTTCGCCACAAAAAGTAAGTTTTCAGAGTGACATTAAACAATACTAGGCAATGTGGAAGAATGGCAGGCTGTGTAAAATACTGGCTTTTCACAAGAACAACAGAAATAATTGGCCATTCAAAGTCACTTCTGCTGACTCTACAGTGTAAGTCTTGCAGGAGAGTCTGCCAGTAAGTAATTTGGCTTGAATTTCTCAAGTTTACCCATGCAGAATAAAATAGTTCAGAAATGTGTTGACCTCCTGGGTGCCAATGTTGATTGCTCAGTGCTATGAGGAAAATTATGCTGTCCTGGTCTTTTTTTTTTTTTTTTTTTTTTAGAAAAGAGGAAGCTTTAATTTTTTAATAGCTTCGGGGTCTTAGGCTTTTATTTTCATTTCATGTTGGTTTCAATGGCTGTGGTTGGGATGGACTAAAACTTCCATTCTCCATGAGCCTCACTCAAATTTTATCATTTTTAAAGAGGCAGAAAATCACAAAAAAGATTGCCCAACAAGTTGAACCCTACAAGTGGTTCAACAGTAGTTTAAATTGGTGGGCAGGGCTGTGCAATGTGGGCAAGAGGTTGGCTTGAAAGGCAAGAGCAGTAATCTCCTTAGCCACGGCAGCCCGAGCAGGCAGGAACCATTGCTCAGAAACCTTAGCAAGTAACTTCCTTTTCTGCTACTCCACATCACCTCCTTCCATGCATATTCTTTTCCCCGTCTCATTTGGACTTGAAGTGGTAAACTTAGTTTGTGGACTTAAGTTGGTATTAAATTCCTAACCTTGTCAAGATAAACCACCAAAGCACCATACCCAAGCAGCAGCTCTCTCCAACTTGTTTTAACCTCTCCTCTGCCCCTCTGCCTTCTCTAGGCCTGGATTGCTTTGACAAGTCACCCATGCAATGTGGACATGTACATCACACGTGAGACTTCTAACACAAGAATGTGCATTCCTCGTGGCTTTTCTTGTCCTGATGATGTGTTTCCATCATGACACCCTGCCTGTCACTTTCTGTTAAACCTGAGTATTACGGTTGGGCAGCAAGGAAAAAGTCTCCTCAGTAGTGAAAGTATTTTACCAAGAAGACAAATGTGCACAAACACATCAAGGATAACTTTGACTGCAACCTTTCCCATTACAGTACTCTATCATATTATTTGAAATCAGGAAAATCGTTGCATTTGCGGATTGTTTATAGTCAATCTATATTAGCTATAGACTATATATATTAACTGCAGGCCCAACAATATTGTGGTTCACGATGTCACTAGAAAGCCAGCTAGAAATTAAAGACATTTAGATCCATGCTGTTGCACAATTCGCAACATATCACTTTTCAGTTTTGCACTCCAAACTGTTTTTCTACTGCTGAATACACATCAGAATTCAATGCAAGTTAGCATCAAAAAAGTGCTAAATGGGTTTGTAAAAAGAGATACATATTTTCTTATTGTGTCCTTTACTTATATAAAATGTAGCACAGAAATATTATAGAGGAAAATACATACTTGAAGATATCAGCATAGCCCACCACTGTAAAATGGTATTGCTATAAATTCATATGAATTCTTTGTTCCAAAATCTTTGATTTCTTGTTGTTACATTCAGCATATGTCACCAGGCCAATGAAATGTCTTACCTGAATCACTGGGGAAGGAGTCAAGCTCTGAGGTGAGAAACAGTGTGGTGGTCCAGCAGTGAAAATAGGTAGCAACACAAGTGGACGTGCCTCACAGCTTGCAGGAGAAATCCAGATTTCCCAGTCCTTGTATGTTCCCACTTGTAAAACAGCTGTGCAAATCATTTGCTCAGACTGTGATATATGTTGCACTTAATATTTACTCATTATTAATAGGTACTGTTCTCTTAGCCAGGTAGATCACACTTCTGCACTGCCTTTGTATCAAAGGTGCTAATGCTCTTCTTTGATACAGTACCACACCCAAGAGCATAAGGAAGAAATTTATCTGATGGTCTGATGGGAAGAGCAAAGGAGGTGATCCAGACAGCACTCCTGTACCAAGCTCCCTGCCACCAGAGTGGGAAAGGTATTTCTGTCTCTAGCATGATTGCATGGGAGGGTTGTGGTGGAACAAGCCCAGAACTGGCCACGTGATACAAATGCTACATCCTGAGGAACCGAGCAGTTTTGGAAAATGTTTTCTTTTTAAATCTCAATGAATGTTTAATGAAAGGCTAAAAATGCACACACACGCTGTCAGTTACACTCTTCATGGAGCTCACTTGCTGGGAAGCCCAGACTGCAGCTTTTGTTGTCCCTGACCTGAGGCTCAGGACCTGATGGAGAGAGCCCCTACCCCAGGGCTGACTTGAATGTGCTCATCTTCCCTCTCTTCACATTGCCTTTCAACAGAGAACATGCAAAGAAGGCTCACCATATGTATTCCATGTTCTTAACCTCTTTCCATAGGCATCTAGATTCAGCCTGACAAAAACTAGGATCTTTGATCTGATTCAGTAGAGTCAGATGTATATGCTTCTCCATTTCTTCCTCTCCCTTTTCTCTGGCACCAACTCATGAAGTTCCAATCCTTTGTGAGAAGCCTTTGCTAGCTATGTCTTCAATGAAGTTGCTATGTTTATCAAGAAAGATTTCTTTTCAATAAATCAGAATTTTGTGATAATGTTTCTCATCACAGAAAAATTTTCCGACTCAATCTTTTTAAGAATTTTCTCTTACAAAGGAGATAAGCAGAAGTTTATCCTTACATTTTGCTGATACCATTGAGCTTGTCATGCAAATAGTCTCCCTGACTGTGCACAAGTCCTTGAAGTTTAAGCCTTGGCTTTTTCCTATGTAGTAGCTGTTTGTCTCAGGCAGCAATGTTCCTGGCATCCCACCAAAGTCTGTGGAGATGTTGTGATATGTCTCAGGGGGCTCTGGTTTAGACTCTATCTGCATAAAGAGAAGGCTGGGCCAGTACAAGGTATACCTATCTCCATTAAAAAAATTCCAGCATATTAGAACTCAAAACCAAGTCATACCTTGAGATTATCCTACTTTGACAGATGTGTGGCTCTCTTGAAGAGATCCAGATTATTTCAAGAGCATTCTAAAGAATGCTCTTGATACAAGAAGAGTATCCTTGATACAACACTGAAAACAAAACAGATTTGTTTTTCAATGAAACTGTGATGCTCTCTGTACCCATAAGGAGGTGGTGTATAGGGATGGAAAGTGTCCTGTCATGCTTCAGTCCTGGAGTTGGTCCAAGAACTGCAACCGTAAGTGTGGACAGACTGCTGCCCTCACCAGCCTGTTCCAGCATGCCTATGGTTCAGAACAGGAAGGAAACATAGCGCTGAGCTGTCATAGATGAGACTCCTCCAGGCATTTAGTGCATCAGAAAAGAGCTATGGATGTTTTAGGATCCCTTAGCACTGAAACACTCCCTAGGAATGAACTGGTTTTCAGTGACCCAGATAGCCAAACTTGAGTAGATCCATTAATTACCCTTACAACATTCCCCAGTGACCCACAACCCAGAACTGCAACTGTGGAAACTTAGTCTGCCTGAGTCTTGCGATGATCAAGTCCCCAAACAGCCACAGCAGGCAATTTTGGAGTATGTGGAATAGTCATTCTGACCCCAGGCTCCTGACAGCTCTAGTAAAGCCGGCTGCTTTTTTCCTTACAAGCCATCAGGAATGACTGTGCTGAAGGCAGTACCTATGCTGAATGTACCTGCTGCCAGAGCAGCACTGAGCACAGAGTCCCACAGTGTCCCACAGTGCACTGTAGGGCTGGCCAGCACTCAGGGGATCCCACAGTCTCTTTAAATGGCAAAAATAACTTTTCCTAATCTTCCACATCTCAGCTCAGTACATGTTCCAATTATCTCAAAGTACAAAGATGAAGGGGAAGTAAATTTTTAAATTGCAAATAGGATTCAACTTCTCAGTTTTAAGGAAAGCTTCATAGATACAGGTACGACAGCACAGTCTTTTTCACATATTTATATTGAAAAAGAAGGAGGCCTTACAGAACAGCCAAGAAAAGGAGTGTAGGTCAGTCATTGATCTGTTCTGAAACGACAGCCATAACTCTGGAATGCTATTCCTGCTACACTAATGCTGCTGCAGGCATTTGCAAAGTACCTGTGATCCACCTGAGTGCACATAAGTGAATTGGCCCTCTGTGCTCTGCAGAACATTCTTCAGCTGCAACACCAGCAAGGTTTCAGCCTCAGTGCCTGATAGGAATGGGTTTTGAGAGAGGTCTCTAATCAGACTTTCATACTACATACTTCTGCGCAGGAGCAATCAATGTAGACTGGTGTTGCCATTTCTGTGGGATCTTCCCTTCACTCTGAGACAGGAGGGGCACCATCACCCTGCAAATGACAATGGTTTCTGCAACTGACAGTGAAAGAAAAGCAGATTAAAAGAATATGACTCTGCATGACAGTATTTCACCATTCAGCATGGATGGATAGTGTACATGCACCTGCAAGCACGTGTCAAAAAAGTGAACAAGAGACAACTCTCAAAGAGGTCAGCCCCTGGTTTCAGCCTTTGCAACATCCCCTGATTTTCATTCTCCTAGATGGAGTGGAAGTGATCCTAAAACATGGATCATATTTGATTTCAAGATGATTTTCAGATGGGGAGGAAGAAAAAAAGCAGGAAAAAATGGCCTTTCTCTCCACCAGTAGAGCGGCTGCATGTTGGTGGTGTTGAACAAAATTAGAGTTTCACCCCTTAATCTCTCAAAGTCAATATATCTAGACGTTGTCTTCAAAACAGTCCAGAGACAATTTATAACATTTGAAAGCCTGCAAAACAGATATTAATAGAAAAGTTAGGAGAATAGACAGCTGATTTCAGCATAGTTAGACAAGCCATGCTTACAAAGAAAGGAAAAGATAGGATGACTAAAATGGAAGTAGTGGAGTTTATAGTGGAGAACACAGCAGAGTGGGAGAGAAGCTACTCTGAGACCAGTGAATTGACTGGCCTCATCCAAATAAAAAGCATGAGGGATCTGCATTCCCCTCTTCTCCCTGGAAAGGCATGGTTAGGTGAGACCAAGCTATGAGTACTCGCAGTCAGAAGAGTGGTTTCTGAGCTACATGACTGCCTTGAGTTCACTGTGCAACACCAGCTACCCAACCCTGGATGTCCCAAATTTTCCCCCTTGCACATGGCTGCAAGTTGCTTTTGCAATATCAGTGACCTGAATATATAAGAGCAAAACTCTCAGAGAGAATTAGATTCAAGAGGCTTGAAGCTTCCCAGGAAGCTGAAAGAACTGGCATTTTGGTGTTCATGGCCCACTAGAGCCAGTTAAAAGGTCAGAAATAAAAGGTTATTGACCTGTAGATTTTCTTGAGACTCAGAGGGCACCATGACTTCAGCCCTCGAGTTCTTCTCACAACACAGGGATCATAAAGGTTTTGCAGGTCACTGACTCCATAGCATACGAAATCAGGAAAATATCTGGTAAATTTACTCTGCTTTTTATATTATTGCAATTGAGTTTAAATAAATTACTAATCAGTATCACTAACTGGAAAAGCTTATGAAGGACACAACTAATCCCACTGCAAGATATACTAAAAAACATTCTTTAGCCTAAATTATACAGCCAGTCAAATTGGAGATCATAAGGTCCTATCTGACCTTACAGTCCATTAATCATAGTTGTTTCCCTATAGCAAAACTAAATCCGTTTATGTGTGATTTTAATTTTTCTTGTATTTCTTAAATTATATTTCTCAAATTACATTTCTCATGGTCCTTCTAAAATCTATGCAGCTACCACTTCTTCAAAAAATACATCCATGCAACAAACCATATCATTATATATTACACACAAGAAGGGTTTGTTCTTGACGTGTTGCCAAGAATGCTTGAGAACACAAGTCTCTCTATCACTTTGATCATGAAAGACAAGTGGTTCCAGTTATTTGAAACCTTATTTGACAGGATGGAAGTAAGATAGGAAGTGAAATGTTAAACTCCACGGTAAAGATCAATGCTTGAGAAACATATAAACAAAACAGAACAGAAGAAGTGGATTTTCAAAAGGCAAAACAAATGGAGGGAATTACTCTGGTGTACATTTTATCAAATACCCCTTTAAAAGCACTGTCGTCATGCAAGTGAACTCTTGATTGTTGGTGTGCTCAGAGCACTCTCGCTAATTCTAGAAAGCTGCTGGCTGGCAACAGCAGATTGCTAGTGCTTAACAGTGCTAATCAGCATCAAAATGCTGCTGCAGCTTTATGAGCACCTTTTCACCCACATTCTTCCCTCACAGCAACTAAATCCTTGAAGTCAATAGAATTAGTCCTGATCCAGGCTGGTGGAAATGAGAGCAGAATAAGCACCTTGTCGCTTCAACTGATAATCCTTGTAATAGTCTTCTAAAGGAAAGCAAAAGCCATTGCCTGAAGAAGTTACCACAGCTTTCAGCTAGACTGAATATTTTACACATAAAGGAAAGCCTTGGAGAAATTACATCAGAAGTGGATGTTTATTTTAGTTTGGTTCCTCTGACATTACTGAGCAACTCTAGTTTTGCCTCAGGCCAAAAGCATATTATATAGATGAAAGGCCAATAGCTTATCTAGCCAGCCTGATCACAATGAGGATAGGACTAAGCAAAAGAAAATTCATAAGATGGAAATACTTGCAGTATTTTAAAAGATTCAAAGAGCTGAAGAATTCTTTGTGCTTTCCTTTCTATGGAGTATATGCTTAAAGACCACTGGCAGCCAATATACTAAATGAGACAGAGCAAGCATCGTGGTGGCTGCTGTTCTTGTGATCTTCTCAAAGTCAGCTGGGTTAATTGCCCCAGAAATACACATTTTTCCACTAGTCAAGAGAGAATGTATCTGAAACACTATCCACTGCTAGAGAGCACTGCACATGAGGCAGAAATGCAACACAGCACAGCTGCCATAGGCATTAATATTTTCTGAACTCAGCTTTGTACTCCAGGGGATGATTCTGTGGAGAAGAGCACATAACATGCAGCCATTGGATGGTAGGCTAGTAGTCAATTTTTTCCCACAGTAACCGCCCCTTTATGGATGTTTTCATCTCCCAGTATCACAGGGCAAATGAAAACTGGTTCATCCATTTTTCATCAAAGGCACACAATTTCAAACTAGCTCACCCTGACCATGGAGGAGGAGCAGGCGTGGGAACCTGCAGCTCAGAGCGTGTACAGTAGCCTGTTATCTTCAGTGACGTCTTCACACATCCACTGTTTGAGAACTGTCAAGCAGTTCTGCTATAGTAACACCACATTGCTGGGAAATCCATTTTCAGTTCACAAATGAGAAACAAGAATTCAGTCAATTCTAACTAGAGATTTATGAGCCCAGAGACTAAGCCACTAACCTTTCTGCTAATTTTTTATCTAAGGAAATCAGTTTCAGCTGTTAAGCCTTTTCCCTCCTCTGGCGAAAACTTGATCATAATTCCTTTGAGACTAAAGTACACATCAATATTTGCAATATGAAGTCTGGAATAATATATTAGGACCTCAAGTACTTGTTGAACAGATCTGTGAGATAAAATCAGTGACAGACATCATTGGCAATACCCAGCTGGTAAGCCAAATAAGAGTCTGATGTGTCCAGTGATCTGCTTTCAGTCTATTTGATTCTGAGCAGATTTTGGAGAAAGAAGGAAAATAGAACTTTCCCATCATATTCTCCCATAAGGAGAAATAAAAGGGCCGGAAATGCATCAGTAGACATCACAATAAGCACTTAAGAATCAATAGTGAGAGCCTGATGTCTGTAATTCCTCCAGAGCACTATAAAAGCAGAGCCTCCAAAATGTATCTCCACTTATCTTTCCACTGTTTCCTTATGCTCTGACATCTGAAAACACTTGTTGTTTTCTTGTTTCTTATGCTGGACATCTTGTTCTGGGTGTAGGTTGAAACATCTGCATGCTGTGAGGTGAGATATATTGACATATGGTATTACAACAATAACAGATTACATTTTGCTTTTGTTGTATATAATAATAGAGATACTGCAGCTGTTAACCCCAGCAGACCTGGATCTTTTCTGTTCATGTTTTTCTCTACCTAGTACTGAATGCTCCACTCTGTTCCCTTCCCTGTCTGTGAATTGTTCCCAATCAATAGCCATTGATCCTCCGTGTCCTTTCCTTCTATAATTTGGTCATTACTAAGAGCTGAAAGCTTTCTCCTCCACAGCTCAATATTTACTAGCTGTTTTGAAATTACATCCAAAAGCAGAGCTGACTGATGCACACACTGAAGCAATAGAGAGAGAAAGAGCAGGAGAGGGTCTCCTGCAGAAAGAGCCACAGGATCTCACTGTATTTTTCCATAGCTGTTTCAGTTAAACATTTTTTTCCTACTCCCTTAGTTCTCCTCAATCCTATGCCTGTAGAGTTTGGAATTTGGGCACTGCTGCTGCTGACACTGTGTTTGGGCTAAACCCAGGCACCAATAGTGCTCAATAATTCTTGGATCAGAGGTAAAGGTTCATCTTAGAACACTCTGGTGGTGACTGAAGCAATAGGGGTATTTTCACACAAATTAATCCAGCAACACTAGTATATAACTATTTAAAGAGCTCTCTGAATTGGCAGTAACTGGTCAAACCTGTTTTAACAACACCTTCTGGCATGGAGAGCAAGCAGCTCCAGTGAAGCTGCTGCTGGAGGGGAGCTGATGTTTCAAATGGAAGTATTTTACATTAGTTTGGACTTTCTCCAGGCAACTGTAAATGATTTTTGGACAGGGCAAAGTCCTTCAGCTATGTCCCTAGATCAATGATCATTCTTAGCTTAGTATTCAGTACATTTTTTCCACCTTAGCAAAACAGATCATTGTAGGCAGATTGTGTATTCCCACCATGTAGTTTAACACAAGCTGTTAATGACTTGTGACTTCCTCATGCAGTCAGGCAGAAAACACTCATTTCATACTAAGCAGGTAAGCAAAATTTAAACCAGATGATTCAAAAAAGAGGAGGCATTAAGAGAAATTAAAATAACATAATTTTATATACCTGAGTAATGGGGACAAAGCATGGGAGGAAACATGAGAATACATTGAGAGCCTTCAGTGCTTACTTGGAAGACTTGTGTTCAAGAAATGACTGGATGTGGCACTTACTGTCATAGTTGTGGTTGACAAGGTTGAACTCAATGATATCAGAGGTCTTTACTAACATAAATGATTCTGTAATTCTGTTAGACAGGAAAAGCAACTCAAGGTAGGAGTTCTAGTAAAATGTCAGTAAGAAAAGTTCTCCAAAGTACTTATAAACCGTGACTTGAGAATTCATTTAATGTAACAGGGTTCTTGGTCACCTTCTGATTTATTCAGTTGGACTGTCAAGACATACTGTGAGACATTAGTCACATGACAAGAAATCATGTGAGAATATCACTTTAAATTTCATTAGCTGTCATGTGAAACCAATTTCTCTTGCCTTTCCAGTTCAAACAACTGAACTACATGAACATAGGGATGTAAACAAGTCCTCCCTTTATGTAATAGCAACGTTGGTTGGAGTGGAGGAATGATGCAAATGAAAGCTTTTTGTAACACTTTACGAGAACCTCGCTTCACTTGAACAGGGGAGCAAACTGGTATTTGCAATCAATCTGGTTCCAGTAATTAGAGGGATCTTCTAAATCTACTTCTTAGTGGCAAGACACTCTATTTACTGGTTAATTAAAGACTCTTTCTTAAGCAATTTCAGATGAAATTAAAAAAAAAAAAGAAAAATGAAAGAAAGAAAGAAAGAAAGAAAGAAAGAAAGAAAGAAAGAAAGAAAGAAAGAAGAAAGAAAGAAAGAAAGAAAGAAAGAAAGAAAAGAAAGAAAGAAAGAAAGAAAGAAAGAAAGAAAGAAAGAAAGAAAGAAAGAAAGAAAGAAAGAAAGAAAGAAAGAAAGAAAGAAAGAAAGAAAGAAAGAAAGAAAGAAAGAAAGAAAGAAAGAAAGAAAGAAAGAAAGAAAGAAAGAAAGAAGAAGAAAGAAAAGAAAGAAAGAAAGAAGAAAAGAAAGAAAAGAGAATGCAGAGCTGAAAATACTGGTTAGGCTCTAACAAAAAGAAGAGATTTTACATTCATCCACTTGCTCATGTGTTCCTCTGTTTTGAAATATCTTGTTTCCCCTCTGATAGAGCTGAGGCTGAAAAGGAAGGTGCATGTGTCCTAACAGCTTCATGGGTACAACAGAGCTTACCAGAGCCCCAGCAGTGGTGGCACACCTGGGTTCTCACTCATATGTGGAGGCAGGTCACACTGCATGGCAGGTCACTCTGTCATCAATGCTGCAGGGCACCTTCCAGGTACTCCTAGGCTGGGTACTGTACAAGAGAGGTGGAGGGGCAGTAAGGGACTGATTAGCAGAGGTACAATATTAGCACAACTTTATGACTGTCAAACTGATCAGGGAAAAAGTATGTTGTGATATCTTTACATGTTAAGATATCTCACTTAGAACAAATTTTCTTGTGTTTTGCTCTAGCCATCTACCTCATTATTTTTCAGAGTAGGGGGGGTCCAGAAGTCTGCATGCTATTTAAGGCTCCAGAAAATCATAACTTGTTTTTGTCCCACACCACAAACTTCTTTTTTAACCCCTTGTGATCAGAGCATAAACCGGTAAAAATTACAGTTTGCAGTTATATTCCTGTGACTCCTTCTACTCAAGTAGCTCAGTAAAATCACCCACACAAGATTCTGTCCCTCTTTGCCAATGTGTAGTATGAAGCCTTCCATTGTGGATTTGTTGTAAGAGCAAACACATCAGAAACCAGTGGGCACAAAATAGATATATCAGCTAGGGGAGTATGTTTGGGCTGTTCCTTGATACTCGTGTTCTGATACTGTTCTTTGATACACTGCAAAATCAGACTTCCCAAAGGCAAGATTTTAAATGCATTTTGGTAAGGCATCTAATCAGTTGTGGAATGTTCTCTCAGATTCAGTGCTAAACTGTGTGCTGGGTATCATTCAGTCCGGCAGAATTGAGCTGTCTCCCTGCCCCAAGCCAACAAGTAGCACTGGGCTCAGATCGGTACACTCAACAAGTTGCTAGTGCTTCAGCTAATATAGTCTGGTCCTCTACAAGGCTTAATTCCTCAGATTTGGAATAGTGTTATCTATCCCCACACAACTTTCTGTCAGTCCAGGCCATGTGCAGAAAAAATGATAGTCTAGCCATAGAATATAGCACTAACCGTAAATTTTGTCCAGTTTGTTGTTAAAAAAACTGTGCTGCACTCTTCCTCTTATATGTAATACTCTGAACATTTGCAGTAATTTACTGCATAATAAAATATTTAATTTGATAATACTTCTCTAGCTCACAGCCTGGATTTGAAAGATTTTTTCAAGTCAAATACAGATGTCTCTTCTGCCCTGTATAACTTCTTACTCCATCCTTATCAGCCACAAATGAGTCAATTCAAGCAGTTTGCTGAGCACACATGGGTGCTGCAAGGGACAGCTGAGTATGAGGGCAAGGGTGCTTTCTGTGTTTTACACCTGTATTTATATGTGTGTATATAAACACATGCTGGTAAGCTTTGATTCAGATAAGCCAATTGAATGTGAGGAAAAGTGCAATTTATTGGTCTTTGATTCAAAGGAGGTTAATTTCAGGGTATTCTAAAGAGCCTGTTCTTACTTATTTCCTCTTGCATACCACCCTCCCCTCCCAGAAAAGTCCCATTTCCTGCCTGTGTAGTCTTAACCCTCCTGTGGAAGGGCTTGGGAAGCAGACTCCAGCCAGGTACCTGTGATGCTCAGTGAGCTGACAGAACACCACGCAAGAGTCACACACCATGATGCAACTCAACAAAGAAAGCCTTCAACTACTGCAATAGCTGTAATACCTTAGCAGATAGATATGAAAACAGGTGGTTTTTTTTTTTTTTTTCATATAGTAAAATCTGGCTGAGTATTTTGGAATAGAGGCTGCATAAAAGCCCTCAGGAGACAAATTGTGTGGTGGTGCTCCCTATATTTGTGCTCACAGTCCTTAATTCAGCTGAAAACTACACTCCTGGTCTTCTGAGGGCTGTCTGCCTTGTTCCCAGTTCTTGCTATCTCACAGTGATTTGCATTTCCAGCAGGAGTAGTCTTCTGACTCTGCTCTCTGTGTAGTTGTCACTGTTGAGAAGTTTGTTTCTCCACCAGTTAGGTTAGCTTTTGCAAAGCTCTGCCTCAGTTTCTTCTGTCCTTTCACATATCTCCTCTAAGTAATTCTGCTTATTTAATCATCCCTTTGGACTCCTTCCTCATTCATAGGAGTGAAGTGTGTCAGACAAATAAATCTTCAGCTGTCATCACTTCTGCCTGGCAAGAAGAAGAACTGACAACCAAGGCTTTTCCCACGGCTGAGCAAACTAGAACCCATGGGCTACACGTTTGCCAATAAATTAAACCAGTAATCTGTTGTGCTTAACTGTTACAACAGGTCTAGGCATACTTTCTGCCTGGGCAAATTTACATTCTCCTAAATTTACTGACTTAAAGATATTACTGATTGAGTAGTAGATTCTGTCCTTGCAAGGGGATGTTTTTAGCTCTTCATTGCATACTTTTCAACAGGAGTGATCTGCCTCAATTCACTGATCAAAAACTGATCACAAGATGCAAAAGGCAAAACCTGCTGTGGTTAAAGTCAGCAAAGTGCTATGCCATGCAGCTTGTTCTGTTTGTGTAACTCCAACGCCCAGCATCAATCAAGAGGTGAAAGTTGCTGACAAAGGCCACCTTTCATGAACATTTCCACATCCCAACCATTTTCTCAGCCCTTTGTTTCTTTCCTGGAAAAAAAGAAGCTTTTTTCTTTGCTCCCAAATTCTCCAAGAGCACATTTCCCAGCAGTGCCTAATGAAGTTCCTTGGAGCACCTCAACAATTCCCCGTCACCTTCTGGTGATGAAAGATTTATGAAACCTCACCCTTCCAATATTCACAGGGAAGAGCACAGAGAGGTCACAGAGCATGCCCTCTGTACAATGTCCTCAGCAGCAGCCACATGCAGCCCAATCTCTTCCTTGCTGACAGCAGGGGCAGTCATGCAGTATGCAACTCTTAACCAAACTCTTCAATTCTTTGTTATGAAACTGGATCCAAAACTCAAGGCTATTCAAAGCATATCATAGTCAGTGTTCAGGAAGATTGCCTCCAGATGGGGGACACAATTTCTTATTCTTCATACATTATGTGGTAGAACAACCTGTTGCTTACACTCATTTATTCTACATAACCAAAATTGAAGTTTTCACTTGATTATTCAAGCCGATGTTCCTGTAAGATTCTTAGCAATAACAGTTAGACTTGAATCTCATTGGCTTTGCAGAACATGGGTTTATATAATGGTACATTTTCATAGTGTACAGACAGTCCTGTAGATTTAAAAACATATCTATTTTTGGTAGACATGGCAGCATCAGAGATTTTTTAAAATTTCTCAAGCCAATAAATACCAATTTGCATTAATTTAAATGCCAAATTCAATGTGGCCAGGAATTTTGAGATTTTTCCATTGGAGGCAGAGAGATTCCAGTTCCTGAAGACCTCTAGCAGGCCTTATTAACAAAAGGCACCCTGTTAAGAAGGCTGCAGAGAGATTATGTATGATCAGATAAAACAGGATTGGATATGAATATCTGAATCACACTAAATAATACCTGAGGGAGGCTTGAAACTGAAATTCATATACAGATACTCAGCACTGATTTGATTGTCTTACAGCTCATGAAACACTTTGTAGCTCAGGTCTGTAGGACTATGATCACACTTTAATGCAAAGAGAAAGAAGTGAAAATTTGAACTATTGGTAAGCATTTTTCTTAATAGCAAACATCTCAAAGAAATAACATTTAATTTTTTGGTTGAAAATATGTTTTTTTAAACTGTCATGGTCCAAAAACAACATGTGAAACACTGTGGCTGAAATTCATGGAAAAGCGAAAACAATGTAAATCTAACAGTTGAATGTGCAAGGGCTCTTCCTTACAAAATTCTCCAGGTTCTGGAGTTATTTTTTATCCATATACACCTGTTTGAGAGAAGGTTTGTGGGCAATGGCCACAGTCAAGGCACCCTCCAATTTTTTGCCTCCTAAAAAAGACTCTTATACTGCAATTGGGGAATTTTCAACACCATCTTCTCTGCCTACAATATATCATTGCCAAAAGAATGCACTATTAGCAAGATTTGTACTTTGTGGGCTACAGGTCTACGTAAGTCATGCTCTGTTTCACACACCCATTTCCTAATAATTTCTTTGTGAGCACTGTGTTACCAAAAAGATTCAGAATCAAGACCCAGCTACAGGCACAAAGTGTCATTTACTGGATAAAAGCAGGAAATACTTCCTTCCAAACCTTGCAGATTTTAATATATTTGCTAATCAACCATCCCCCATCCCAGAGATTATCTACCTTGTCCTTTGGAAAGATACAGTTTGTCTATAAGAGTGATTTTTAGGTGCCTTATCAGAAAAATATTGATCCTTTCTTTATTGTACCATAAAAATACAAATATACATGTGGTGGAGCAGCAGACTATACCTTGTATACATGATCAATATATTTAGGGTTCATAGAGTGAAAGTCCTTGTGAAAGAATCATAGAATGATTAAGGTTGGAAAAGACCTCTCAGATCACCAAGTCCAGCCATTAAGAAGACACAATATATGGAGTTTGTGATGATAGATACTGCCCACTCCACAAGAGACTCTAAATTCAGCAGGTATGTGATAATACATAGTTCTTAATTTAGTACCAAATCTTGGTTATATAGGTCAGAGGTGGCCTCTGCTAAGTTATGTAAAGCATACACATTCATCGTAATGTGTAACAGCCTTTCTACTATTGTGCCATTTCAGCAGATAATTTTAAAAAGAAAAACATCTGTATATATTTAAAACATAGCTAAGCTGAAGAGATATATGACCTGATGGGTGAGAGTGGATACGTATGCAGACTCCAGAGCAGGGCTCAGTGCAAGCACAAGAAACAATGGGGCGCAAACAGAAATATAACAAGTTCCACTTCCACATGAGCAAAAATATTTTACTGTGAGGGTGGTAAAGCACTGGTACATGTAGCCCAGAAAGGTTGTAGCATATCCATTCTTGGAAATGCACAAACCTGACTGGACATTGCCCTGAGCAACCTGCTATGAGTGACCCTGCTGAAAGCTGGGGTGGAGGTTGGGATTGCATCATTTCCAGAGGCCTTTTCCCATCTCAGCTCTCCTGGGATACAATGATTGTGTGATGCTTGAACATGCTGGATAGGCACTCATTTTCAGTCTTCATACCAATAAAACTACAAAATGATATGTGCACTACTTTCCAGTTCAAGATCTTCTGTCCCTTACTGCAGGCTCAGGTGAAAAATGAGATGGTGAAAGAGCATTTCCCTGAGCCGCAGCTGCTGGCAGACATAATAACTCTGACACTGGTGACAGAGTGCTCTGGGAGAGGCAGTACACAGTCTCAATGACTTCATAACCAGGAAAGCAAAGAGAACCTCCTCAGAAAGGCTAGCAATGTCACAGGGTCCTGCTGTAGGGTTTCTCACAACTGCTCTGATGCATTTTATCAGGCGATTGGTCCATGCAGGATGCTGAGCTAGAGTGACAACTGTCTGCCCTAGCCTGACTGCAGCCCTAGTCCAAGCATTTGATTCCAGCATATGATCACTGCTAAGAGCACATTCACTGACCACATCTCCATCAGAGGTCTGCTGGTGTCCAACAGCAGCAGAAAATGGGCGGATAACTAGTTCTCATCACCATAAGAACAGAAGGAAATAAATTTGGGATTTTTGCATCTAATTCTTCACGAATATTGTTGAACTCTCAGACTGGGCTGTCAAGATCACCAAGCAGTTAGTCTCCTCCTATTTATTCAGAGAAGAAAAAAGAAACATCATCTCCCTCTCTTCCAATACAGTTCTTGGCAAGCTGCTGGAAAGTATTTCATAATTTTTTTAAATGCACACATCACTGTCTAGACAGGGTAATATTCAGTGAACAGGGTTTTTTTTTGCATTTTATGAAACTAATAAAGCATATTAAAGAAACTAATACAGTGTAATGAGAAAATAATGCTAGATAAATTCTGACAGTGACAATCTGAAAGTATTAAAATTGTGCTGTTTAGATAGGATTTTCCAAGTCATTGTAGTTGATTTCTGCATAATGTGTTGTTCAAGCACCCTTAAGTGAAAAAAAATCTGTTTGTCCATGGACCAATCTTTTTGATGGCCTCAGTAAAAATTACACAGTTTGGCTCTTTCTCAACATTTCATTTTAGTAGTCTGCAGTACTCCATCACAAAAGTGTTTCCTGTTAGCATGTGCCTCAATCCTGCAAGTGATGCATGCTAACATTGTGGTGTCTGAATTAATCCACTGAACTCAAAAGGAATACTCAGGCTGTGTGAAGTTAAGCACACACAGACATGCTTTCAGGGTAAAGACTGTATTTGAGATGACAGGGGGAAAGTGAAGGCATTTTATAGGCCAGATTTTAACCAGATTAGCTTAACAAACATCAGGGGGGAAAAAAGGTTTTGTCTATTTTAGAGATCAAAATTAATCCATTATTTGTCTTTCCAACAAAGTTTAATATTACTGTTATGTCTTTTTATTTAAATATTCTTATTATGGGGGGTTGATTGTACAATTGTCTAAACAGCCAGCTAGTTTGTCTCTGAATTTATAAAACTCATACCACATTTTTTAACGGTTTGGAGGAGTTTTTACCACAAATACTATTTTCATGCTTGTAACTTTGAAATGAATTAAAGCAGTAGTTTAATGCTTATTACTTTGAACTAAAGCAGGAGAAAGAAATTACTTGCACTTCTAAGACCCAAAATAGCTGCAAAGAGTGAGAAAGTGTGCCTTAGCTTATTGGCAGCTTCACCTGTAATTATCTGAAGTTGAGCCTCAGTGTAGAGTCAGGAATCCAGGTCCCACATCCCCCAATTTCTGGGGTTGCAAACAGCTCCAGTTATTTTCCCCATTTGCTGCCTGTGGTCTCAGTTATGAAACACCAAGCAGCAGTTCAACATGACCCTGCATGAAGCTTGAGGTGAGTGTGCTCTACCATTCATGACTGCAAGATGGACCATAGATGTCTATGGGCTTTGATCAAGTCAATATATTACTGCAGATATCCATTTATTCTACTCGCAGATATTTATTTGTCAGATAAAATATCTTTTAAGCAGAAACCCAAATGCACTATGTGAAGTAACCAAGTAGAGTTACTTGACCACAAATGTCATGTTTTTGTGGAGGAAAAGTCCATAAGAGAAAAATTCTTTTTTTCTCCCCATCCAGTCTTGCCCCAAGTCCAGCAACTGTGAGCACTGAAGAAACCCCGGAAAATCTTTTCTAGGTTTCTAGGAAACTTCCTCTAGCATCTTGGAGGCTATTAGGTCTTCTCCAATGGGAAGAAAGTTCCTACGTTTCTCAAGGTGCCACTCTCAACCCTTTTATTATAAACAACTCCATCCCTGGGCAGAACCAAAGCATCTCCCACAAGAAGCTGCTTTTAAGCCAAGAAGATGTCCCTTCATCCCCCAGTACCCTGCAATGCTGTGGCCAGGAGGACACAGACAGGTGGGTTTCCCAGCCACTGCCAAGTCACATGTCATGAAAGTTCCACCTTTGTATAGAAAACCAAGTAAACTGAACATCCATTACAAGAAGATCAGAAAATGAATCTGAAAAAAACCACTGGGTGATGAAAGACAGATTCACTGCTCTGTAGCCAAAAGGGAGGTGTTTTCACCAGTGTAGGAGGTGGAAGAAAGGGAATTGCTTGTATGTGGAAGAAAGGGAATTGCTTGTATCAACTCAAATTGTTTTGCTGAAAATGTAAAGTAGCCAATAAATCAAGACATAAAATACCCCCAGTAATCGGGAAAGCGTCTGGAGACTCACGAGCAAGGTGAGGCATTCCCTTGTGAGAGCACCTGCATCCACCCAGATGTTCCAGAAACCCACTTGCAGGATCAAAGAGGAAAGGCATGCTTCAGACAGAAGAGGACATTCAGAGGACATACATCAGCACTGGTGACTAACCCTTTTATAGCCAACAAAGCCCTGGCTAACACATCACATCAGGTGTTACCTTATGACACAACTGCTTCCAGGATTTTTGACGAGTTAACCAGAAACAGCTAAGCACAGGTCAGTGCCACACAGGGCTGCAAACAGCTATTAGCTACAAGCTGTGTGGCTGAGACATAGAGGTAGAGCAGGAGAAATGCAGATACTCCACAGGACTATCCGGCCATGGTATATAGCTCCTGGACCATATTCAGTGGCAATATGAAAGCACATGCCTTCAAAAGTTTTTTACCTCCCTCCCTCCCTCCCAATTCTGCAACATTCACTGCTCCCTGTCTAACTGTAAGGGCTGGGGCAACAGCTCCATGAGGAATTTACACAGGGCAAAGATGGAGTGAGGGAAAGTAAAGGGTACGTTTACATGAAAATGAAATCTGGACCACTATCCTGTATACTCAAGGACACTTCCACCAGCCACTAGTCTCCTCTCACAGATGCTTCCCAAACCTTGAACCGAGCCACTCCATCCAGCCAATCACCCTTGGAGGAAGTCCACATCGATTGAGTCCCTTTACAGGACCCCCCAGGCTTTAAAACACTCTTTCCAAGTGTTTTAAGACAAGATGTTTCTGTTCATGGAATGGAAAAGAAAGCCTATTGCCTCTAAGATAAAAGGTCCAATCTGCATCTTTATTTTGCTCAGTACCTCTCCATACTGGGAGGCATGCCAAGGAGCAGGATAACATTTTAAGTCTGTGTAAATACTCTGCTACCAGCAGTTCCCTAAACTTGTCTGCTTCCTATCAGGGCTCTTTAGGTAAAGAGTAACCATCTGCCTGAAAGAATTATTGTTCCTCACTGCTTTGTAAAAAGCCAGGTTGCTTGTGTTTGTCTGATGGCAAGTCTTTTCTATTTATTTTAGACCTAGTTCTCTTAGTTTTGGGACACAATATCTCTCAAAGAAGTTTAACCCTTCTCAAGCCAATTAACAACATTAATGAGATTACAAGTTTTCACAGCCAGTCTCACAAAGCAGCCTGACATCTTGTTGATTGGCGCAGTGCACCCAGTGCCTCCAGGAGAAGGTGCTGGGAGAAGTGAGGAGGCTCTGCCTCTACTTCTGTTGCACCCTTCAATCCCCCATGCACCAGCTTCTCAGCCCAAGGCTGGGACTAAGTGTTTTTGCTCCTTAAGGAACTTGTGGTTGGGATGAAATGTGATGAGGTATGTTAAAATGTCCTAGAAAGGGCTGCAGGTTTGTAAAATCTTAGCTTGTATTTGTGGCTTTGGCTCATATAAATATGTAATTACAATTAAGTAACACAGCCATAAAGTTCACCTTTGAATCAGAGCATGGACTATGACCCACAAATTCCAGAGTGACTACAAAATATCTAATGAACTTCATCTACTACCAAGAGCTAAGTAATTTACTGAATGTCTGATAACATAAAGAGAAGGATTAGGAGGGGTATTGGAAGAAACCCTGTGGCTTTGCCTCCTTCATGGCTCCCCATTGCTTCAGAGATACAGATTATGGTTTCTAGGGTAACTAGACACACACACACACAAAAAAAAAAGACACATTGTCTAGTTTGGTTTCCTGAGAGTGTCAGAGCATTGTCAGGCCAGAAGCATTGCCTAACATAATTATGAAAGAGATTTGTAATTTATTTATCCTCTTATTTTAATTCACAGTCACGCCTTAAGTACCATGTTTTGTTTTAAGGGTAATTATCATATTTAAATGTAGAGTTTCTAACAAATAGTGAAATTTTTAAATTCGGACCATTATTAAGGACACACAGAAGACAGATGGTTTTTTGTGTATTGTGTATGTGCATGTTACTACTGAGTGAGTTGTATCTGGCTGCATGTCACACACAAACATAAAAATTCGACTAAACATATGACTTTTCTATAGTATTTATGTTTCTGTATGATTTACATGCATACACACACACAGATGACAGACCATTTCACAGCCTTTCACACTGTAGAGGGGAGTAAATTATGCACGTAAGGGCCAAAAATGAGGCCACGCTGGGTAAAACTGGGGACTAATTATCCTTTATAACAAAAGAGACTTGTCTGGTGTTTGCCAGCCAGGGTAATGGGCACACGTATGTGTTCCCATGTGCACACCTGCGCTGTGGCTCTGATGGAATTCTGCTCCTTTTTTTATTTTTGAGACTAGGAGACACCATGCACCTCCTGCAAAGCCCACAGGGCACTGTCACCAGGAAGGCTTTGGGCACACAAAACACTTTTCACCTACAGTGCGGACACTCCTTCTCTCTGCACTTCCAAAGCTTCATGTTATTGCATCTGAAGAAGCTGCATGACTACACCTCCTCAGGACCCAACTTTCCCACTTACCAAGGTCTGTGTCACTCAGAGACAGCATTCCTCCCACCCTCCACTTTCATCAGCATTTAGGTCATTGATGCCGGGTCATACAACCAGTTGCCAGTCTGCCCAGCTACCAAGGACCTAAAGGTGATGTTGCTCACTGCTCTGGCTGGGACAATGACACTATACCAAACTGAAATTGGGCATGTTCCCAGGCATAGAACAGACTGTCAGCTCTGCTCAGTCATTTGAGAGCCCCAGTGTGGTTTTGGCCCATGCAAACTTACACTCCTCTGAAGTGTTCCTGGGTAGGGTTCAGGAGCCAGAGCACTCCAGCAGCCACTCCAAGCAGTTTGCATGCAGCCACCCTGTCTTGCCAGGACAAGAGGCTGCTCAAAGGGCTCAAGGCTGTTTCCTGCCAGCTGGCCTCCATGCCAGATCATCCCCAGGCATATTCAATTTACTAGCATAAACAGGGCCTTTGAGACTTTCACAGGTCAGGGCTGATCACCCCAGGATGCTTGATGAAGCTGTAGTCAATGCTAATCAGCTGATTTTTTTCTAATCATTCAAGGCATTTAGTTTCCACACTTACTATGAATAAAGCAAATGTCTTGCAGATGTCTTGTACAGATCATCGGTTGTTTAAACCTAAATATAATTATTTTTTTACACTCTCACCATAAATATCAGAACCTCCAGTTTGAGAATACTTCCCAGCAAAGGAGTTTGAATCCATGACCAGATAGAGTAAGTAACCCTAAAATGACATCAGCTGAATCTCTCTACAGCAGTTTGCTCATGCCCAGTGCTGCTGTAAGCATCCCATGCCCTGGTGAAATCCAAATAAAGGAAACCAACCCAAGTTACTGTCCAGCAAAGAGCTTGCAATAAGCACAGAATTTAACCTTACCTTGCTCTGTGGAAAGGCTGATTTCTTCTGTTGTTCTCCATATTTAAAGATTCTCTAAGTGTCCCACTCCACCAGCCAAAACTGATGGCAATTATCTCAAACACAGCTTAACCAAGCCATGCCAAGGGCAGAAAGTCATTTAATACTATGGCCCCAACTCTTTGGAGCAAAGGAAGACCACAAAGAAACCTGTGACTTTTCACAGGGCAGCTGCAGGAGCTTTAATAGAAGTAACTTAGAAGATGTCAGAAAACTTGCTATTTTATATCTGGACAGCATTCAGCAACTCTTTCAGGCCAGACAGATGCTAAGCCAATGTAGAAAATCAACAGCATTAAAAAGGTATTTAAACAAACAACCAAACTATAAAGCCACCCAAAACTAAGAATGTGTACACAAAAATATAAGATGAAAAGTTTAAAGAGTCAGAGTTTGACTATACATGTATATAGAACAATTGGAATGTTTTACGTGCAGCTGGGATTTTCTGACTTGAGAATAATTAGAAAGGATTCAAGATGCCTAATTCCACTTCCCAGTGGTATCAGGCACTAACTAAACTGTACTGCAAGCACTAACAAACTCGCATTTCCTGTTCTTAAACGTTTTGAGGCTCTCTGAGTTTTAACTGCTGAACTTTGAGATAGAGATCATAGTAAGAGCAGCAGTAGAGAACAAAGGGAAGGAAAGCGCAGCTGAAGCAGAAGCTTAAACCAAAGCATTTAATTGCATGTTGCTGATGTGCTTCTTTTAAGAGGACATAAAAAAGGGCATTATAAAGGATTCAAAGCATTTAGTGGTGAGGAAAGAGGGGAGGAACAGACAACACTTCAAATAAACATTCCATGGAGAGGAAATATCTAATAATTTATTGACCTTCAGTTTCACATTGTGAAAAAAAGTGAGTTTTACAAAATCTTAAGACATAGTAGCAAACAACAGACAATTTTACTTCTTCACTTGCAGCTTTCTTTTAGCACATGAACTACATCTTCAATGGCCAGGAATGGGAACATTATTCTGTTCTAATCACTCTTATTCAGACAGGTGTCAGACATATAGAAAAGGGGCTGCATAATTACACCAGAAGAGGAAGGCTGTCCTTTGTTACATGTTTCTACAGTAACCAGCCTGCAAAATAAGAGGAACCTTCCCATCTTATTCCAGGGTTTTTGTGCGCACTCTGCTGTGAACTGCTTCTATCTAAGTCTGGGGTTTTTTGCAGGGCTGAAATGGTCAAATAGTCAGCCAGGATTCCCACAACAATTCATAGAGCAAAAGCCTTGTGCAGTCCCTGCAGAGCCAGAGGCCCACCCTGACTTCAGTTTCCTTCAGCCTACACACAGGAATTAACTGAGGACTTGAAAGCAGACCACAAGTTTGGAAACAGCTGCAGAAAATTCATCCCACTTTTGGAAGCTGAATGGTGCTACAAAACAGATTTCATAAGCTAAATAGTCAGATGCAAGGCAGCTTCACCTCTGGACTCTGATCGGCTTGAAAGAGAACACATATCTCAAAGCTACATGTCCTTATTCAAACACAGGGGCCCCTGGGGACCCAGTTCTTTACTTGCTGGTACCTTATGTAGTTGCTAGTGCCTGGGGAGAGGACATGCAAAAGACAGGAAGTCTGATTTTATGGCTCCCTTCACTCCTGAGAGTGATCCACAAGATGAAAGGCCAACAAAAATTCAAGGTTGTTTGCTTCAACATGGCAACCTGTGCAGGTACAGGGATATAGAAAGGAGACCTATCCTAATCTGTTTTCCTATTGCTAAAGGTTGTCTAAGTGGGGGCAAGGGTAAAGAGGCTGTTGGTTTAAATACTTTTTTAATCTACCACTTCAAGGAATCAGTTTCATCAGTGGAACTATAATTTTATCACATCTAGCTGGAACCCACCCTTTTAACTGCAAATGACTGCTTATTAATCAATGTTCTCTTGGTATTCATAGAACTCCAAATACTTTATTTCTGAAATGTAAAGAGTCTACTCCAAACAGCAAATCAAATGTAAGGCAGCGCAGAGAAACGTCCAGTGACCAATGTAAACACTTTCAGATGACAAAACTTTCACAAATACAGCTACATCACTTTCACACAGAGAAAGGCAAGCATCACAAATGTGACTATTTTTTTTTTTTTTTTGCATGCACACATGCAGCTGTTTACTTATATCACAGCACACACCAACCATGTTACTGAATGTGCCAGTTTAAGTGGGCTCCAGAAACATTTAAGAAAAAACACAATACAATACAAGCTTCATTACAGGATCTGGCAAAGAAAGTACCTGTGAAACACAAGCTTCTGAAATTCCTAAGAAAAAGAGTAGCTTCATCTCTGTCCAAAGACCAGAATAATAAGAAACAATTTTATTTAAAAATCAAAGTTTGGTTTCTCAGGATTATCTGAGGCTTCTGAGCAACCAAGTGATTAAAGACACACCTGGATAACAAAAATAAAAAGCAGCAGAGTTTGAGGGCTTTTTTTCTTTTTAAGATAAGAGGTTTGAAATTCATTTTCTATCCCCATAAGAATTTTTCTAGAGCACTTGGGTCTTTGACATCTGGCCACTCAGATGATCTGAAATCCAGATGGATGAGGCAATCCAGTCAGTGCAAAATTGCTGCTCTTTCTTCTTTTATTTTTTTAAGACTTCATCATTAACCTATGTTGAGGTTTTCTTTTTTTTTTTATTCTTGAATCACCATTCTCCACTCCTTCAGGACAATGTGGCTATATTGTAGGTAACCCTCCTCCAACCCAATAAATAAATAAATAAGTTTGGACAATGACTTCATCTGGGCTTGGTATCCAGAAGCTCTTCCACAGTATTTGCGTTGCAATCAGGAAGCTGCACAAAGCGAGTGTTGCAAGAGACTTCGGCTATTTCCAGGTTAGAAACTGAAAGGCATGACCAACAAATGAAATGTTGCAAGGACACCATCTACAAGACACACCACATGCAACCTGGGGAGCTGGTGGCCTGAGAAAGTGACCTCCATGGCTTCTTCCTTTAGTACATGTGTAAATTTAAATCCTGTCTTGTAATCCTTCCATTTCCGACTGGGAAGCCACTCCTCTCTCCCACCTCCAACTGTTACCCAATAGTTTTCTTTCTTTGTGCAGCAGAGCAAGTCAGCAATCACAATATGTGCAAAACATACAATTCACACAAGCCCTTGCAACATGAAGACAATTGCAGACATTGTTTCAGCATGCAAGCACTGAACAATAAATAACTATATCTACAACAAGTAACATAATAGGAAAGGGACAGATTGAATTATAAATACAGGGAAGAACAGGAACAATGAGCATTTTGGGGCTGTAATGTTTGTTCCCCACTGTTTCAAAAACATTTCACCACTGGACTGGTCCTTATGAAGCAGAAGGTCACTTACTGCACACAGGACAATGCAACACAGGGTGTAACAGATGCTGTGGGCACTGCCCACAGGCAAGCACACTCCAGTCAGCAGAGTTCAGCAGCAATGCCGCTGCATCTTCATTCACAGCAGCATCTTGCTGTTTCAGACCTGGCCTGCTGCCCCTGCAGCTGGCGCTGGCACTTCAAACCACCACAAAGAGAGGTGACAACCATTTCAAATTTCACATAAAAACAGTGGGGTCCATGGAAATCAAGTGATGTGTGGTGCACAGCTAAGAGACTTTCTGTCTCTGTTTTTTTCATCTTTGAAGGACTGATTAACATGGGCATTAATCCACAATTACTAGCACAAGGTTTGTCCATTCATATTTAAACCACGTGTTGATGCACTGAAGACAGGGGTTTCTTCTCCCATTCCTTCATGTCTGGGTTGGATAATTTACAAGGTGCAGATGATTTTCTTCAAATGCAAGAAACGCTGAATGATTTTTCTTCATAAAAACTTCTCCAGATCTGAGGTTCCAATTATCTTCTCCAAATAAAGGAGTAAACTAAAAGCATGGGAAGAGGTGGAGGGAAAGGAGAAATTACTTAAAAGGTTTCACTGCAACAATATACCATACTATTTTTTGTTATATGTCAAAGAAAATCTAAAAGCTAGGCTTAGGATACAACCCAGTTGATGGGCTTCCCTGCCCACCCTGAACCTCAAGGTTCTTGTGCAATACCCAACTACTGATACATAAACAAGTCAAGAACATAATTATTTAGGGACATATTCTGACTTTATTATTCTATTAACATGACTCTGCAAACCATCCTATTGACTGCAAAAAGACTGACTAATGTTTTGGGTATAAATTCAGTCGCTTGAAACCTAAATCAAAGTGCCTTGATACGCTTTAAAGTGACAAGACTGTGTCCTGCATATTTCCACGTGTTTATGTTCCCCCAAAATCTTAAAATGTTTGGGGACTTGTTTTAAGCAAACAATCTTTTGTAACTTCTCTTTCACAAAAAACCACATGAACACTCAGTGTAGAGTTTTCTCTATACCTCAGCCAAAACCAACCTGGTTGGAGCAAAGCCGAAGGGAAGCTGAAGGTGTCTTGCCCCAATACCTCTGTTCACCTTAACAAATTCTGAATTGGATTTATTCACAACAGAGAGGGCCATAGAATTCCCTTACTTAAAATATATCTACTGTTAATTTAAGCAGAATTCTGCCTAATTTCTTTTTAAACAGCAATATACCATCCACCAATAAATCCATCCTAGAGTCCTTTATAAAATCAATTTTTCAATGAGAAACTCAGCCTTTGGATGCTGAGATTGTGCTTTGCTTTTTCACTCTGAAGCTGTATCAAAATTCCAGCTTCCAAACCATCATCAATTCATCACAATAATTCTGACAGCACTGCTACAATTTTAGAAGGCAAATCCTACTTCATTACAATGCAAATGAGCTCTAGTGCACTCACAGATCCTTTGAACACACCACATCTCTCTCAGACTGTGATGTCTAAGAACAATAGAGAACATTCACAGGAAACAACCCAGACTACATAACAGTCCATAGTGTTTTTGCAAGTGTGGGCTATTTTTTATGTCTAAAAAAAAGGGTCCACTCAGTGTTGATTAGTCTTTTCTAGGCATTCTTCAGTATAGTATGACATTCTTCCCATCAAAACAGGCTATCATCACAGAAGTCAAAACAGTGTTTCTTGTCATGGAATGAACTTAAAAAAAAGCTATAAATAATTCCAAAACAGAGGGAAAAAAACCCAACCCAAAACTCCCAAGTTTGAGGAACGAGACAAAGCAGACTGAAGTCTTCCTGCAAGCTGTCAGACTGGGGCCACACAGCACCATGAAAACAGAGTAATCACAAGTAATTTCCTTTTTGGCCCTCCCACCCACTGACAAAGCAGCAGGAATCAGAAGGAAAAAAAACAACCTACTTACTGGATGAGCACACAGCACTGGAGAGATTTCAGACTACAGCTACATTCAGTTATCTTGTGTGCTAGTTAAGCCAGATATCTTGTATGTTAGTGAAGATAAAATAATGGCTTTTAACAAGATACTGCAGAGTAAAGGAAAGCTTTTTGCACCGTTATATTCAGAGAACTCTTTTTTCAAAATAAAACACTCCCTCATGCACTGTAAACTCCAGAACAATTAAGTGAGACTCAGAAGAGTAAGTCAATATTTTTCTTGGCACAGACCTGAGTCCGGTCATTCAATACTGTTGTTCAGATAACACTGAGAACTGCATGAAGTCAGTAATAGTACAAATTAACTGAAGATATCGAGATGTAGTTTCCAGCTACGGAGGAAGCTGACACACAAAAATGAGGGCTTCCATTTGCTTTTAGGGGGCAATTACGGTCAGTGACCAGGACCTGGTAAGTCTCTAAAGTTGGTCTGTTTCTGAAGAAAAGTCTGGAAAAACAAAGTGGAGAGAGGGCAGAGGGCAGAGTGTTTTTAAGGCAAACAATCACCTTAGAGCAGAGCATCATGGCACAACATTGCCCAATTTCACAGCAGATTTCAAACCTGAGCTGCTGCTTTGCATGGGCCCAACCTTGTATTCTTTACTCAATCAAAACTCCCAGTCAACTGAAAGACAACTACAGGAGTAACTGTCCGCCCTATCTACACTGCTTCAAAGACCTTTGGGGTTTGCATTTACTGCAAGAGTCAGGCAAATATCTACTGCTGCGAAAAACACCAAAAAACCTTCCCAATGATCTGTCCCAAACAGGAGAACCTCGAAAAGTCTTTATACACAACTTCTTCTTCCTATATTCTGGAGAACCTCTTCCGTCTGAACTTTTCGGTAACCCAGGGGCACATGAATAGCTTATTTAATTACTACAACTGTATTTATTTGCCTTTTTCTTATAACCTGCCTGTCTTCATGGGTACAATATACACTGCTCAAATCCAGAAAGAAACTACCATTCACAGGGCATTGATTATTTAGGATCAAGGGCATCACTATATTTATCAGTTATAGTTACTGGCAGTAACTGATTTTGTACTAAAGCCACAAGGAGGAAATGGGGAATAAAAGCAACACAACACAAATGGGAGTCTACCAGGTTTGTTGCAAAATACACAGATTAATAGCAAAAATCTTCTCCCCTCTGCCCAAAAATAAGAAATGCACAACAACCCATCAAGCAAGACCAAATTCAGACTTGCTTGTGAGAAGATAGAATGCTGAAGTTGCATCTGGTAAGAACCTGGCCCATTATGTATAATTAAATTGTTTTGGAACAGTGTGTGCTATAGACTAGTAATTATTTCAGGCTGTAATATTAATTACATATCTTCCTGACACTATACCCAGTTCAACATATATAACCATAAGTATTTTGAAAAGTCTGTATTTTAAAGTGTTACAATGGAGAAAATACAACCTTAGTCCACGAAGATGCAACCACACTGTCTAGCTGAGATTGAAAATTAGGCCTGAACTCCCTGTAAAACACCTATCATAAGACAGCAGCTTTCTCTAAAGGCTGTCTGCATGAAAATTCAAGTGAATTCACTATGAGGCTTCAGATCAGAATTTACTGTATCTTTTTTGGGTACTTCTACTGGATGCAGAGTGACCTAGTCTCAGTCATCAGACAAACGGCAGAGGAATCTTTGTTTAACATGCATTTAGTACTTAAGAGTCAGAGTCATTTTTAAGAAGATTATCTGCATTTCCACACAAGCTGAAAATGTTATTTTCTCTCAGTCCTTTACATCTAAATTATACAGGAAAGGCCTTGTAAAGGCTGGTGCATGATATGTGGAAAACTACTTCCAGGATCTGGTGTTGTCACAGATGTGGTGCCTGGCTTTCAACAGCTCATGAACATGTTTCTCAGGTGATCCAGATGTAAAACTGCATCAAACATACTCACCCCTCCTCAGAGCTGCTGCTGAAAAGTTTTTTGAAAAGCATTATTACAGTGAAATTCAAAGGTGTTATTTCTTACCTGGTAACTTGTAATTGCCAACATATACACAATTAGGAGGGGAGGTGCTTCCATGTGCTGACAAATGCTGTGGGAATTAATGAATAGGGCACAGTTGTTATGCTGTTCCATGCATCTAACGTGGGATCGTAGCAGTCCAATGTCTTGCACCTCTGAATGCCAAAGTAGCCTCCAACCACATACAATTTGTTTCCAGATGCCACTGCATGGCAGCTCATTCGCTTCGCTGTCACATCTCCCACCTTAGTCCACTGGTATGCCTCACTGTTGAATTTATAAGCAGAGCATGCAGAGAATTCAGTATCTCCACCCATAATAAAAATCTGGTTTCCCAGAACAGCTGCAGCTGTGTAGCGCCAGGGCTGGGGGCAGGTGGCTGGTACAGTCCATCTGTTTTCACACTGATCGTAGCACTGGACTTTGGGCAGCTTGTCATGGCTAACGCTGGTACCACCAAAAGCAAACAGCTTCAGCTTCGCACTGACTACAGCTGCATTGCTTACTCCCTCTCGCAGTGGGGCAACCATGGTCCATTTGTTGGTCACGGGGTCATACTGTTCTACTTGCTTCAGGGATACTGAAGGGGAAGCTGGAAGGCAACCAGTTGCTGCAGTGTGCCCCCCTACTACATACAAACAGTGCTTAAGTTCGGCAGAGCCATGGCCAAACCTAGCCACCAGCATGGGAGCAGCCTTCGACCACTCCTCATGAAGGGTGTCATACACCCAGACGTCTTTGGAGACC
This sequence comes from Calcarius lapponicus, assembly GCA_039654755.1. Classification (NCBI taxonomy): domain Eukaryota; kingdom Metazoa; phylum Chordata; class Aves; order Passeriformes; family Fringillidae; genus Calcarius; species Calcarius lapponicus. Next base: position 25,664,390 of record CM077481.1, on the reverse strand, counting down.
CCATTTTCTGATCCTCGTCCCCCAGTGATATACACCTTGCAGCCTATGGCACAAGCACTGAACTCTTTCCGTGGGCTTGGAATGTCAGCCTTTGGAATGATCTCCTTTGCCTTTTGATCCACCAAATACAGCTTGTCACACATAAAGGTTTGGCCACCCAAAAGAAAAAGTGAATGGCCAGTTTTTCGGGGTCTGGCACACAAGCTGGTGACCACTCCATCATTCTGTAAGATCTTCAGCTTGCATCTTATTGATTCTTCTACAATCTCCTTGCTTTTCCTTTGCTTGGTGATCAGTTCTTCCATGGCCACATTCTCCATAAGGTATATGGCTGGCAGGAGGGCCAGTCTCACTGTCTGCAGTAGCTCTGGCAGGTAGCAGTGACGCTTACTCAGGTCATAGCTGACCCAGTTAATAGCCGATTCATATACCAGCCTTTCATCTTCAGTTTCTAATTCTTCACTGGAAAGGAGCTGCACTACCATGTCTTTTGGCAGCTGGAGGAAGTCTTCACTTTTGCTGATACTCTGGAAGTTGCTAAGGCACATCCTCCAAGAGAGCTCATACAGCTTGGTACACTGATGAGCATCTGACAGCAGCAGCATACCAAGACAGTTGGTGGGATGAAGGTTTTTCTCCAGAAACTCTGCACAAGCATCCCGAATGTCCTGAAACTCCAGCATGTCACCAGCCTCCAGCAGTGACTCTGCATTTTCCTCATTGATGATAACTCTGGAGGAATATGCATAGTCCAGAAGAAGCTCCAGGACTTCCGGGTGAATAGAATTATGGAAGTTGACTTCACTGTCCTGGCTCTCTTTCAGTCCTCCGCTGAACATTGCTTCAAAATAGCGGCTACAAGCAGCTAGAACTGCTCTGTGGCAGGGGAATGACCTGTTTCCAGCATGGAGAAGTACATCTGTAAAGAGACGCTGCTGACGCAGGAGGTTTAGGTGAGTAAGGACACTATCAGCATAGGATGACTTGTGGAACAAGTATATGTTTATAGAGCCAGTACTGGCCCTGGACTTGCGATTTTCATGCATGCTGACCGACATTTTCTTTCACACCTATAAGCAAAGAAAAAAATTAAAATAAATAAAGGTCAAAACCATTTTTAGTTTTACATATCAAAAAATGTGTCTATTATTCACTACAGGATGGGGAAGAAAAAGCCTTAATTTACAGCTGAGTGGACAGAGAATTACATCTCCCTTTGGCATGCATTTATTTTTTTGTAAGCTGAGATTCATAAATGACATACTCTAAATTTGTTGCCCAAGAGCAGGTTTATCTTGGGAAACCTGATCTCCAACTTTCATAGCAATACAGTAAGCAAGTAAGTTGGAGAAAGAAAATGAACCTGGACTGATTTTCTCACCCTTCCCCAACCTAGACCAGCTGATTCATTACATACATACACATGCACATGCTTGAAACATTCTCCTGTACTGAATCATAGCAGAAAGAGCTACCAGACAGAATACCTAAGGAATGTCAAAAGCTGCATAGAGAACAAAAACCTACTAATCCCATTAGGAAGCTTCCTTTTGGTATAGTGATTCCATATGCAACAACACAAAATGAAAAAAAAACAACCCAAACTTTAAAATAAAACCCTGGTATCATACATTTAGACTTGTGTAACTGTAAAAAAAATTGATTAGTAAATTCTACAGATTCCACCCTTATTTCATAGAATTCAGCGTCTGTTTGTTATAGTGATTTAGCATGTGCACAGGCAGTGTCGCAGAAAAACATGTTTTGACCACCAGCTTAAGTCCCTGAGACGCTGCCTCTGAAGCCACCTGGAGAGTCAGGTCCTCAGAGCTTAAACAATTGCTCATTCTGAACTTCTGAAGAGGCATAAAACTATCCTATCCTGCCCGATTCCGAACAAACAAAACCCTACCCTGATCCTGTTTAGAGGTGAATGTTACTGTTACATGCCATGAAATCCAGGTTTATGTATAATTACAGCAAGGTTCCAGATTTAACTAAGAGTCAAGTCAGAATAGTATGGAGTATAGGGTAAGAGAGGAATATTGACAGCGATATAAAGCTAATGGCCAGAAAGCAAATAGAAGGAGATGAAACAAAGAACTCAGTGCAAGCTGTGGCTGTGACTGGTACTGAAATAATCTCACTTCTCTCTCTTCAAACTGCAGCGAAAGCTCAGCAAAATCCAAGAACCAAACTTGACTAATTACTAGCTATTTGCATGTCCAGAGTACCTTTTACTGCACTTTCAAATAAAGAACTGGCCAAAAATTCTACCTGGAAAGCATGCAATGTCCTAAGTCAGAGCACCTGGGGCCACTTGTGAAGGTTTGTAATGTGGATATACTTTGCTCTCACACAGACATTTCCATATACTTGAGCATCTTTAATCAGTACTGAATTGCAGAATTTCATTCCCACACTTCATGCTTCAAGATAATACAAGAGCTTCACAAGCCTCAAAACCAGCATTTTTAATAGATGTATATTTCTTGATTCATATGACCAGAAACATTGAGAAACTCAAAACCACACATTTAATTTGAACAGCAGACTCCATTTCAGAACAAGCAATCCATGTATATGGAACACGCAACACCTGCAGTCTAGCTGCAGCACAGCCAGTACCATCCTCCACACTTTCTGTGCTAATAGAATTGATTCACCATATTGAACAACAGCAAGTCTGTGTTACACCTCTCCCTTCAGTTACAGCAAAAAAAGCCCTTAAACCTAAGTTAAAGAATAGAGAGACACCCTACTGTAAAACTACTATAGCCCACTTCCTTTAATATGAAACACAATTTGCCCTATGAAATTTAACTGGGATTGAAAATAGCAAGCAACACTACCCAAATTATGGTGCACAATCCAAAGTCCTTCGAAACAGAGAGGAGTCCTACACATCAGAGCTACAAAGCAGAGTATCTGTCTCACCCTACCTAAGCAAAAGCTTAGTAAGGGATCATACCAGCACACCCTAGGCCAACCTATTAAATGCACTAAGCACAGAACAACTTAAGTCAGCTGGTATGTCTTCAAAACACAAACTCTTTTACAAGGAAAATTAAATGACCTTTAATTAAAATGACATTGTATTTTCTGACAAAAAAATACCCAGATGTCATTTGAGGATCTTGAGCACTAATCTCAGACTAAAATAACCCACTTAACCTATAGCCAAAAATAAGATACTGACCATTTACAAGTGGAAATCTCCTGGAACTGAAGGATTACAGAAAGGTCATGGCCCGGAATACCAGTATACAAGCAGTTTGATGACACAAACAAGATGCTGAAGACTTTACTGTCAAATTTTTCAAACTTTTCCAGGCACTTCACTGTCTTAAATGCTGTTACGATGCAAGGCACAGTATTCACTGGATCTCTACAGGTACATTTTCCTCACACTAAGGACTTACTCTTTGAAGGTTCCTCACCAGGGAGCAGGATAGGAGCTAAACACCCCACTGATCAGAGACAACAGAACAACCAGTATCTGAACAAGTTCACTGCCCCCCACACTCCATTCCAGTTAGCTGAATGTGAGTGTAGATGTAGTCTAGACATCTAGGCATGTCAGGATCTCTATGAAAACACAGGTTCTCTTCTTTGCCCCCACATACTGGGGGAATTCAGAGTTTACTGAAAACTTTCTTTCATCATGCACACAGGGTTCAGGAATAGGGCAGGTAAAGTTCATATCAGAGGCTGCAGACACAGGGATTTAGATCTTTCACCAGGCTCTGTACTCCCAAGAGCAACGCTTGTTCAGCACCATTCAGAATGAGCCCATAACCACAACAAAATAGAGGCAAATATAAAAAAACCACCCTGCAGTTATGCATACAGCGAGGCTAGTGAACTACAGACCACATGCAGAGGGGAGGAACAGATCACTGTCTGTTACCCAAAGCCCACCCATAGCCATGGTAACAAATACCACAGTAAAAAAAAAAAAAAAAAAAAAAAAAATCAAAAATTTTTATAAAAACCCCTCCCAAACAGCTACTGAATAAGGCACTCAGCATTTCACACTACTATAACAGAAGCCTTAGTCTCTTGGTGAGAAGTAGATTTCACATATGCTGGTCTTGAACTGTTTCTGTAAGATTGCCTTTATCATCACAATGTCATCTATTGAGAGGAATTCAAAATATGCCAATTCACATGTAAGATAAGCTAACACATTTCCCCAAACAGAACAAAGATATATATCTATACACATATTTTTCCTCCAGTGTGGTGTTGAGATGCGTTTGCACATAGAGTAGCTGAACAAACACCCTTAGAAGCAAGTACCATCATTCACTAACAGGCAGTGTTACTGTAAATTAGGTCAATCCAGAATCTTGGAAGAATACTAACACACAAAAATGACATTTCCAATTTCTCTGCTTAGTGTTGGAAATTATGCAAGACTCAAATACTTCACAGAGGTAATTTACCGTCGGTGATCAAGTGTTCATCTTGAATAATATTAGCCAATACCCTTCAGGCATTTCTTTCCTTAGAAATAGTATTTGTATGTAAAAGACAAGAAGTGGTCAGTAAATTACAGATATAGATTTTATCTAGGAACAGAGGTTGAACCAAGACTTTGATTTATAATTACACTTCAACAGGCTACTTGTCACAGCAGCCCAGTAGTAAACACCACTTTAAGACTAAACAACAGGCTCCTTGTCCTACTTAATAGTTCTATAGCATGCAGATCTCAGCCTAAATCAAAAGAAAAATTAAGTATTTTCAAATTACTAATATATCCCTGATGCACGCTCATTTAAATATGACTGTGTAATTACACAGTGGTGGTTGCATTTTTCTTTAGAATCAGTGAAACAACTGAAAGAGAGGAAATCTGCTAATCATCCCATCGATGTAACTAACACCGCTTTCCATTGCTAAATCTGCACCGATGCTATCAGTGTGGCAGAGGCAAACCGTGACACTGCCTAAAGTCTTCAAACTCAGTGGCTGCCTAAGACCTGCAGCGAGACAGAAAGCAGAACACGCTGCTCCTGCTAGGAATGCACTACAGCTCACCACATGCAAACAAAGAAACGCAACTCTAAATTCCCCTCAGTTCGCCCCATCAAAACGCCTAAACAACTCCGTCTCTGAGAAGCAACTTAGAGCTTCTTCCCAGACTGATATAAAAACCAGTGCGAGAAGCTAAAATGCATTTAGTTTGCTTTATAGAGCAACAACCACGTGCAAAAGTTTCTTTACCGGCGCAGGGAGAGCAGCGCCGCAGCCGGCTCAGGAAGCAGCGAGGCGCTGGCTCATTCCCTGCCCCGTCTCACGCCCGCTGAGGGAGGGATGCTCCGGACCGCTCGGGGCCCCAAGCAGGAAGCTGAAGCCCAGCAGGGACGCTAGCAGCCTCCCTAACAGGAGCCCACGCTTTCCGAGGGCAGCCGAGTACAGCAGATAGCAAACCACCGCGAATGCCTACCCACCAGTGCGCCGCTGGTACCTGGCGTTCCGGACAGGAGGGCCAGCCTCCGCCTGTGCCGGGGACCAACAAGGCAGCCCGGCTCCAGCTGGAGAAGCACCGCCGGCAGCGCGCCGGCAGCTCTGCCCCCCCAGCTCTGCCCCCCCAGCTCTGCCCCCCCAGCTCTGCCCCCCCAGCTCTGCCCCCCCAGCTCTGCCCCCCAGCTCTGCCCCCCCAGCTCTGCCCCCCCAGCTCTGCCCCCCCAGCTCTGCCCCCCCAGCTCTGCCCCACAGCTCTGCCCCCCCAGCTCTGCCCCCCCAGCTCTGCCCCCACAGCTCTGCCCCCCCGCTGCCCGGCGCTGCTCCGGGCCGGCGGCACCAACTTACAGCAGCGGCTCCCGGGCGAGCGCGGAGGTCCCTGGGCGACGCAGCGCCGCGCATGGGAGAGGAGCTGGGCTGCGCCGGTCCGGCGGTGCCGCGGAGACGCGGCGGGCGAGCAGCAGCGCCGGGCGGAGCTGGTGCCGCTGGCGGGAGGCGGGTCGCGGAAGGAGGGCGGGAGGTAGGGAAGAGGGACGGAAGAAAGGGAAAGAGCGGCTCCAGCTACTGCCGGCACGCCGACCGCAGCTCTGCCCCGGCGGCGGAGCGGAGAAGGGGTATATGGGCTGGGGGAGGCGGGGGGAGGCTTTATGCAAAGCCTGTGAGTGACAGGCAGGGGAGGGACGGCAGGACGAGGGCAGCGCGCTCGCAGTTGCTGTCCCGGCCAGCAGCAGGGAAGGTGCCGTGGGCGGCTCGTGTCGCCCCGGACGGGGCTGCATGATGGCCTCTGCTCCCTGCCTTGCCCACCCCGCCTCGCACCCCACCGGGGCGGCGTTGGGGCCCCGCGGGGCCGGGCGGAGCAGCCACCTGCTCCTGGTGAACAAGGGGTGCGCCGCCGCGCAGACACCGAAAGAGCTGCGCGGGACGGGGAGAGCCGCGCGGCCGGGAGGGGTGCCGGTCCTCGTGGCGTGTCCCGTCGGGTGGCGAAGAGCGAGCAGGGCAGACGGTGGGACACTCCTCCTCGGCGCCCCGGGAGCGGCCGGGAGGGCGCGGAGGAGCCCGGGCACCGCAGGCTCCGAGCCCGCCGCCGGGCGCTGCTCCTCCCGCGGGGCGGTGCCGCGGAGCTACCGCGGGCCGTGCGGCCGCTGCGCGCTCGGGAGGCCTTTGCAGAGCTGCCCTTTCATAGCTGCCCAGTGGAGTGCCCCCGCAGCACAAAGGCAAGCCTGGCTTTAATTATTTCCCTGTTAACAAAGTATCTGAAAAACGCATTTGTGCAAAAGGCCGATTTCAACAATAAACATTTTCTAGACATAACAACAGTGTTTACATAATGGTATTGTGTGGCTCTGTACAAGAAAAACATAAGTAGCATGCTAAACATTGGACATATTGCTAGCTTACTATTTGTTAATATCACTTAAAGTAATGGTATTACTCTAAAGAGGCTTTAAGGAAGATAAGAACAATTGCACCAGCAGGAAGCTTCTTTTTGAATATAGTCGTTTGGAGAATTTGATCATTCTTCATAATAAAATGCCTCCTGTTGAAAAAAAGAATGCCCTGCAAGCAATTTGCTAACATGCAGAGCGTTATTTATATTTGTGTTGCTGGACTCCAGAGTCTGTAGATTAGCACACACTTAGTGTGCAGCAGGACACATCTGTAATTCTAGACATCCTGTGGGCATATGCAAGCCTGGAGAGCATAGCTGAACAGGGAGCAGATTAAATAGTAATTTGTTTCATAGATTATTTCTTGTTACAATATTGTTTTATGACAACATGAAGGCTGCAGGTTGCATGGTCTAAAAATGTTGCACATCTGTATGTAATAAAGAATATTTCAGAGTTGCTTAGGTGTGAGAAGCTGTTGTAAATTGTAAACAACCTTGCACAAGGGGTATTCATGGACACCAATGTTCACTTGAGTCATGTACCTGTAGAGGATTTTGGATTAGACTCTGAACATTTAACCTTTGTTGCGCATTGTATTGTCCATGTTATGAGTCCAGCTTTTTCCTTTCATTGTAACATAACCATAAAATGCCTTGATCCTATTTTCCCACATTTCCCCCCAAGTAAACCTGAAAAGATTCACCCAAATCCTGTCCATTATGGCAACTCTTCCACAATCTGGTGTCAGTAAATCAGATTATCTCAATGTCCTGGGGTGACTTTATGATGCTTGTATCCCCGTTCATCTGTTTAGCCCAGAAATAAGTTTTGCACCTTTAAGACTGGTTCCAAGGTCGAAGGGGGGAGAGAAGAAGCGCGCAATTTGTGACCAGAACCTGCACCTGCTCCCCCACATCCTGCTCCTGGACTGTGTTGCCTGCAGACAGACAGACAGTGGGACAGAGCTCTCCTCTGCTTTTTTAGTTAGTTTTTAGCTAGCTGAGGCAGAGAAGTTCCCTAGACTGTGGTTTCTCTTTTTATTGGAACTGTTCAAACCCGCTCTGGACTGAGCACGCAGCAGAGCACCGGCAGCTCGCACCTGTGGTCACCGGGCCGGGCCTGGGCCGTGGCATTTCCAGTGCCAGAGGGACTGATAAGGGACTGAGTGAGCTGAGCTACAGCCCACCAAGGGGACTTTCTGAGTTTGTCATCTCTTCAGATGGCAAAGAGGTTTTATTGTTTAATATTGTTCATTTTTTGTGCTGGTGAATGCTTTGCCTGTTAAATAAACAGGTTTTTTCCACTTTTCTCCAAGGAAATCTTTTCCCAAACTGGTTGGGGGAGGGGCCACTTGGATTTGCTTTCTAGAGGGACCCCAATTAAGAGGTTTCTTCCAAAATTTGCCCTAAACCAGGACACTCATTCTATGCAACTGAAAACACTGGGACACATTACTTCATACAGTGTTAGGACAAACTTTGAACAGGCATAGTTATCACTATGGGTGGTAAACTAAAATGATAGAATGTTACCTATGTATTGCTTAGCAACACCTAAACTACAGCTTTAAGGAATGGTCAGTGAAAAATGAGATCCGCACAGGGGACAACATACAGCATTTACATGGATGCCCGCGGCATGTAGATTTGGGCAGTACCCTCCATGAAAAAAATGGGGCAATAATCCTGTAAACAAATGACCAGATGAAGTACTGATCTTCCTTTTATTTCACGAAATGAGGAACCTGTTGAAGTTAATCAGGGCAGAATGATCGGATGAAGCTTTAAGTCATCTGTTGGGGAAGCAAGTACACAGCCAGACCGATCGTTCTGTGTGTGTAAAGCAGTGGTACTGGTGAGAGCAGGGAGAGAATGAAAGAAAAAGGAACTCCACAGTCCAGGCTTATGAACCACAGCAGCTGTTCTTTTGCATATGCTCAAATGAGGTCTTATTTATGCTTAAGTGACAAAGCACCTGAAGTGTTTCTTCTCCTTTGTGCACCGGAGTTAGAAGTAGGTAGGTTTGTCTGAATACAGCTCATAGCATATTTAGAATAAGAATGCTTGTTTTGCTAGCATGGAAAAAACACTCAAGAAATTAACTTGGTCCAAGCAAATCTTTGGCCTGGTTTATGTTGGTCTGAGAACTAAGTCTGATCACAGTTAAGCACTATTCTGGTTCAGCCAGTTTTGTAGATGGGCCAATCTGTATTTTGACATTGCTGAAAACAAAGCTGGCCTAGCCTATTCCAGGACATAGTTTAACATGCCCGCTGAACTAGTTGAAACATGTTTCTCCAAGTATTAGTATGCCAGGATAGATAGGATCTTTGCAGTGTTGCTAAATATCATGATTTTATCACAAATCAAAAGATAATTGGCCCTTTTCTTAAAGCCTCAGTTTCTAGAGTCATGTGAACTTGATAATCTCTTAGCGTTGGTTTTGTTGTTTGTTTGTTTGTTTAGTTTAATAAGTCTGAATGAGTATGTCAATATAAACACCTAAATATTTTCATTTTAATCTCAAGAATTAAGTGCCACATTTGACTCTGAAAACACTGGGGCAGTAAAATCTTCATTCAACTCAAATCCAGCCTGCTTGCTATGCAAAGAACACTGCTATTTTAACTAAATTATTTCACCTTGCTCTTTATTTAAATTGGTTTGGCTTCTCTGTTTAGACAAGTTCTTGGAACCTTGAATGTATAGAAAACTTTATCATATGGCTTTATTGACACTTAAATGTTTTGCAGTCATACCTATGTAGCTAAAAGATCTCGCAGATTACCCTAGTAGCACCCGCAAGAGTTCTAACACTGGCAGAGCCGTACTGGTAAAATAATCCATTTACCAGAGCAGATTATTTCACTTAGGAGATGGAAATATGTATTTTGTTTTGTTTTGTTAGTATCAGCTGCATCTAAATTAGTACGGTTTGCCAGTACAGCAATCTTGGCAAGGCTTTTAAATGCAAGCAGGCAGTATGTGCCTGCAGCACAGTCTGAGATCTCATTTTTAATGCTATTAAACAGCTGTGTCTTGGGCTTTTGCCTTGTTAGATTCTTTTTAACCACATTATTTTGTTCAACTGCTAAATAAACAGCATGGGGTTAAATGTATTAGTGTAATTTATCTTCTTTCCTTCCTAATTTACACTTTGAATGAATTAATTAGAATGATTTAATTAACAATGTACAATAGCAGTACCAGTACCAGAGCTCTCCCAGGGGGATGGAGCCTGGAACACCCCTCAGTGACCCACACCTGCTTTTCTTATCATTTGCCTTTGATGTGCTTCTCCAGGCTGGCCTGCAAACAGAGATTTGTGTGGATACAGCACAATGCATTATAGTGTTGTTTAGTCCTAGAGACATACTAAAAGTGTTTGGGGAGGTCAACATTCAGTATTTTTTAGTAGCAATTACACTAGTTTGTCCACCAGTTCCAGGGGTGAGAAATCCCTCTTTGCCCGGTTCTGCCTTTTTCATCTGTGTGTGCATTTGTTTTCAAAAGGATTACATTCAGTCAGGCCGGCCCTTGGATGTCATTCCTTCATGTCATGGCAGCTCAGACCAAAAGGAACAGAAAATACCTGCTGCTATCTAAATCAGCAGCACAATGGGGCAAATATTGTTGTATGTGACGCATAACTGCTTCTCTCCAAAATATCAGTGTGATAAATTGTTATGTGTGAGTCCCTTGTCACTTTCAAAGTATATGAACACTAAACCGTTTGAAATCGGTGAGTTATGCCATCATATTATAGGAAAGAGACAGGAAAAATCAGACCTTGGTTTCCATTCCATAAATATGTTTTGTACAAAAGATTTTGGGTGTAAATAACATAATAAATATGAATAATGTCTGGAGTGAGAAAGATTTCCTTTTGAAATTTCTTGATTCTTGGGAGAAACCCTTGTAAAGCCTAGTCTATGGATTCTAGTCCAGAATCCATATTTCAGCAGTATGTACTTACAAAGATAAGTAATATGGAGACAAAAAAAATGTCTCAAGACTCTTAAGGAGCTGCCACTCACTTCTCTTTTGTATGTAATTCCTCTGCCCACTTTATCCTTTTCTATTTTGTCTTGCTCTCTAATTGTCCCTCAAAGTCTCTGCCATAAAAACATTTTTACCTATTCCATCGTCTGTTCTCCTTCTTAACAAGAAAAGTGATTCCTGTTCATAGAAGACAATGATGATGATGACCCATTCTTGAGCAGGTTTAGTTAGTAAGGGGTCCCAATTATTACTGATATGCAAGCCCTTCCCAAAGATATGTGGATCAGCACAGGACTGGGAATTCCACTGCAAAGGGTGAGTGGTTGCTGCCGCTTCTGCCATCATTCATGATGACGTTTGGCAAAAGTCGTATGTTCATTGTCAGAAGATTTCAGTTCCCTGTGCATAACTTTGCTGGCTGTTCCCATCTCTTAAGCGACTCCATACTGGGTCATTTTCTTGCCTCTCTACAGGAGTTATCTCCAGTAGTGCAGACTGCAGGCCATGCAGCAGCTTCCTTTTCTCTCTTGCTAAGTAGCAGTGGCCCCCAGTGGTGACAGCTAAGCTGGCTCCTTATTTCAGGTTTTGCCACGCTGCACTGAAAAGCCTCCATCCTGTAACAACCTTGGCATAAGGACTTCGGAGTTTCCCACACCTTTCACTTCTGCAGGGACCACGGGCCAGTTTCTTCTGATCACTCCTTCCCCCCCCCCCCCCCCCCCCGCCCCACCCCGAACTGACCAACACTGATGAGGCTTTGAGAATAGAGGTATGTATCATATTATTCTCTAAGATGTTTAGTCTTTAAGAAGGAACTATATCACTTAAATGGTACAGCATGTCATTCAGAGAAACCCCTAAATGATGGAGGCATTTTTCTTGTCTTCATATTTTATGTTAATATTAAAAGCAGGAAGACAAAAATGTATTAATTCAAACAATTGCTTTGGCACTTTAAGGACAGTAATGCACATCTAAATAGCTATTTTTACATTGCTGGCTGGCATTACACATTGAAATGCAAGATATTTAAGGACTTGTAATACTTAAGGATTATTTGAGAACTTCATTGAATGTATTTAAGGACAAGGATTTCTGACAAGGATTTTAGATGGAAATACATATATGTACTCTTTTGGAGCTGCAACTTTGACTCACTGAAGTCTCCAAACACAGTATGTATGTATGTCTCAAAACACAAAAAAACCCAAAACATTTTACCTAGGAGACTTTTTCACTGTTCCACTCATTAGGTGATATTTTGCCCTCAAGTCAGAATGGAACAAGCTTTTCACTTATTCAGGCCTGCTGAAGAAGACAAACCATACACAGACATATGCCAGAGAAAAAGAAGGCAATGCATAGGGACTGAAATGCCCTCACTCTGTCTCATACTTAGCTGAGAGAGCTTATCAGATGTATTCAGGTGAATAAGAGTAAACATGAGAGAAAAACTTTTTTTGCTCCTTCTGTTTTTCAGCACTCAGGAGACTTTGAGTTAATTTGTCCTTATGGATATATGTATAGGTAGACCAGGATCTTAGGTATAAGTCCACATTGTTGCTCACGTGTCAATAGTCTATGCCTCAATGCTATTATCATCCACTGTACCAAATTAAAATAAGAGCAAACAAACCTCCCATAGTCATGTTTTCCATTATCATATACCTAAACTAAGTTTTCAGGCCATGAGGTTATGGGAAGTGGTCCACAGAACCAAAGAAAACTGTGAAGTGTATGTTGTTTCCAATTTAAAATTTTGATTATAAGAATGCATAAGAAATTAGAAAGCTTTACATGATTTGTTGGAGACCGCTGTTTTAGGGAGAAGGAGAGTGCAGAATTCTCTGATTTTAGGGGTTTAGGACAGATCCAGACAAGTATTTTAAAGCAAGCTTGTTTGTGTAAGTATGACTTTATTAATTTTCCTGCTCAGCAATTCGCCACAAACATCTGGAACAGCATTATTAGTAGTTTTGAGGCCACATTAATTCTGGATGTTCTTAAATAGCATTTTTACAGATACTTCACAACACTTAAGAAAGGAACACTTTAGAAGGCTCTTGGCAGAACATGAGAAGGTTAAAACAGTCTCACTCACCTAGTTTTAATCTGGGAAGTTTGATGATTGTGAGGACTAAGTAATCTGATTCCAAACTCTTTAACAAAATGAAATGTGTCCTATGGAGTTGGCATTTCTGTGGTTTAGATCTAACTTTTGAACGTGTTCCCTACAGCAGGGGTTGTTTCTCAGGTGCTAAATGCACAAATAGCCTCAGTATCCTCATCAGGCTGTGCCTGTTTAATGAGAAAGACTTAAAGGACACATTTGTTTGTTTTAAAAGACTAGTTTATGTACTTTGACACTTCATTGTTCTTTTTTACAAAGGAAACCAGTGAATTTGATTCTGCCACAGAGCCCATATGTTATAAAAAAGTTTAAAATCCTTCATAACTTGAATTATTTTATGTTTTTAACAACCAAGCCTTTGTAGAAGATTATTCACTGTTGATGCAGTGTGATGAATTTAGGTCTGCAGCAAAACCTTTTCCTAAAACTAAAAGTGAGCTTGTGAGTGAAGAAATGCCACATAACAGGCAAAGCCTTGCAAGTTACATGTTCAACAGGATGAGGAAACCAGATTTCTTAGGTGAACTGTATTCCAAAAAGGCCCATTACTTCTCTTCTCTAAACGTTAATTTGGATGATTCAGTTATGGCCAAGTCAGAGATCTTAAACTTGGAAGAATGTGTCATGTGGGCAAAGCTTCAAAATTCTCTTAACACAGTCAGTGTGGCATTTACTCTGGTTATTGATTTGTGTCTTCAAAGCTCTGCCTTATTTTAGGCTAATGGAATTTAGTTAGACATCTGATTGCTCCTGAAAGTAGTAAAAATGAAGCTGTTGATGCTTTATTTGAGCTAAACATTTTCTGGCATTTTTCCCAATCTCCAGGACATGTCTGAACATGTTTTTACTTTCCTACCTGAAGAGCCACTTGGCACGTCAACATATGTATATTTTGGCTTAAAGAAAAGACAGTAGTTTGGAAATACAAAAGACAGCTTCTGTCTTCTGTAACAAGTCTTGTGTGTTAAGATGTAAAAGAGGTAATACATTAAATTAGAAAGAAGTGCATAGTTTGAAGATAGCTGTCTGATCACTTGTGCTTTCTTAAAGAAAACTATTTAAGGTTTCAGTTAACAAGCAATTTCCTTTTCAGAATCTGCTTTCATCTATATGTGAACTTAGAATTTTGCTCTAAATAGAATAACAAATCCTAGTGACTCACCACATCAAAATAATTGATTGGAAGAATCTTGGATTTTCCTCAAAGGCCTAATGTAGATTAAGCTGGGGAAACAATCTTATCCTGTAATGGCTAGAAGAATAGATTTCCATTCATATATTCTCTAGACATCTCTGAAATTCATTGTTTATTGTGATAAACCACACATATCATAAGTATTCTGGATAGAAAAATATGTGGAATCTTTGTCATATCACAATAAACAGATGGGAGTAGAGGCTGACAGCCTTGAATCTCTGGTACACATACAGCAGTGGCCAAATACTTGTAAATGGATTTAGTAGTTCAAAAGTAATAGTTAAGTAAAGTATCTAGGGAGATATCTCTAGTGCTCAATAGCTATCTCAGTAGCTTGTGTCACATGCCACTACATTTATGGTACACATGCACACATACATAGAAAATATTGTATGCACAAGCCCAGCCAGAACTTGTGTTTGTACATGTACCTGTACATTTTCTTATTTAGAAACAACTTTAAAAAAAGGAATCTATGGATTATCAATTATATGAAAATTCACCAGATTTGGAAATCTAACATCAAAATTATCTCGAACAAATTTTGCATGATCATTGCTCAAATGAAGATTAAAAATAACTGAAAAACTCAATAAGCATTAATAGAACTACCAGATGTTAATGCAAATGAAATCTGCATTCATATGCAAACAGAATCCTAAGACTCAGCTCGGGTATCACCTGAGCTCCTGTGACTAAGATAGTTTGGAAAAAGCCTCTATTTCTCTTCTGCTCAAGTACTTTTGAAGAAGCTTTCTATTTGCTGAGGGTCTTTGAGATTCCATTCCATTAAATGGGGAAAAATCTTAGAGGTACAAAATATCTGAAAAAAAATTTTAAATCGTTTCATTAGATGCCATTGTTCACCCCAGGTCATAGGCAGCTCAAAAGAAAAAAACAGATTAAGAAATGAACAAAAAAAAAAAACTTCCAATCACCTAGAATTCTCCTTTATGATTGACACAGCAGATTTCGTTTCGATTCTAATAAAATTAATAAATATCATTATTTTATGTTGCTTTTCTGAGCAGTGTAGTGAAGATGTGTTTCTGCAAAAGAGTTGTGTTGCCTGAGAGCAAAACAGTTTTAAATTTTCTAGACTTCCTTCATCTCATTTCCCACCAAACAGCATTAATGTGTGAACTTCTAGAACTTGAGGTAAGTAATGTGATGTGGTTTAGCTTTTTCATGCTAATGCACCTCAATAAACAGACTTTAGAAATGAAAATACATTTAAAACACAGGACTCCCAGCCTATCCGAATACAAAGCATAAAATTTTGTCCGTGATCTTTAGAAAAATATAAACAAGAAGCAATCTTTAGACATCTTGCCAAATTTTTCCTTTTACTATAGTCTAAATGTTTTTAAATTTCAACCCATCCCAATATATTCCTCTCTGAGAAATTAGCTAAAAAATAAAAAAAAATCCAGTCCATGGTTTAAGGAGCCAAAAGAAAAGATACTTTAATCATGTATTACTTCAACAGGGCTTATAAGAAGAGGAAATCTTTTCAAACCTTCATTCTTCCTCCACTGTTAGTTACAGCACTTACTACCATTGAATTAACATCATCTTCAACTGTGTACTTGTTAGGTATAATGATTTAGACCCCACTTTTTAAACTGTGATAGTTGTAAAATCTGGGCTGAGTTCTGCAGCCATCTCTCCCCACTCTCCTGTGGTGAGGTGGCCTATCCAAGTCAGCACCTCTGCAGGTAGGGCAGGACAGGACAGGAACATCCTCCCTGCCTGATTAGGAGACAACTATTTGGCACCAGGCAAGGCAAGAGACTGCCCAAAGCTCATGAGAAAGGATGTTAAACTCACTATTTAGTCAATCCATTATCATGAACAAACTTGGACATCTGAAAAAGGAATGAGTACATTCTGGCTTTGTTGAAGATAGTAGATGGATGATTGGAGACGTGGTTATGTCTCCCTAATTATTACAGAGTTAGGCAATAACACTTAGTGAAACAGACATGCATTTATATTACCTAGGCTCACTAATGTAAAACAATCTACACCCTTCCCTCTTTAAATACATTCCTTTCCCCTTTTTTATTACTTATGGTAGAATTACTTATTCTTTATAGATAAACACATTCCTAAGGAACTCACTACGATGGCATTTTTCCTTTCTTTTCTGGAAATATTCTTCTTTGCACAGTTCCTGTTTTGCTTCGTCTTTGCACAGTGCAATCATGTGCCTTAACTGTTAAAAACATACATTTCTCTTAGCTGCCCTCCTAGCTTAGCAGTATTTGTCCATAAAGGTAAAGGAGCTGCAGAGAGAGAAGCCTGCCAATTGCACAGCCAAAATATACTCAGTCACACCCTGGGAATGGACGGATTCTGGAAGGATTGCACAGATTCCACCCTGATAGGTTTTGGTACCACATGCCCTATCTGATCCACTTATTTGAGTAAATCCCACAACCATGAAAAGATAGGTCTGACCTGTTTATTCCTGCAGGCATAGTTATCCACTCTACCCTGATCTGAACCAACAGATTTACCCAAAGTTTCTGAAGCACATTTTTTTCAACATTATTTATTTAGGACTCAAACCCAGCTCCTGTGAAGTCAGAGGGAATTTGCCAGTGAATGTCAACACCTCTGCTATTTTATTCTTTGGCTTCCTAAGCAGGAACTGCCAATCATACTGTATTACACAGTCATTTTATTAGGCATCCAATCATGCTTTCATGAAGTAGAGACAAGTTACCGTTCGCCTTTGCTGGCTACAGAATTGGCCGCCTTTAGCAAACCACCACATTCTCTACATGTTTCTTTTCCTGGAAGACAAAACTCTAAACTTCAAACCATTCTGCCTTATGAAAGGAAAAAAACCCAAAACATTATACTATCATGTATATATAGTATCAAACTCATATCTGCAAGCCTATTTCCTGACATTTTTCCTCTCTTTCAGAGCCTAAGTGTTTTCCTATTTCTTTCTGAATAGTAAAGACTGTAAAATAGACATTGGAAGATTCAAAGTGATATAGTTTTACAGAACTAGAACAAAGAGTCAAGGAAACATAACATATAGATTTAAATCTCGTTTTTCATCAGAAAATCAACTTGAGCCTTATAAAATGTGTAATTATGACTTCATATTCTTTATCTAGAGGTGTTTATTTTTGACTGAAGTATCTTTTTGTGTGATTATTCTTAAAAACAGTGTCTATATATAACAAAACATATGCCTAACAATATTAGGCAATCTTCTTAAAATATTGGCATGTTAGCATAGCAGCTCTTGGCAGAACTGAAAGCAGCAGACAGATATGGCTTAAATTGTCTTCCTTTCTTTGTTTCCTTTTTTCCAGTTCCAGCTACAGCCAAGGCAAAAAGCCACCTCCAAGCTTCTTTAAACATTCAATAGCCCTTGGGGAGGGAAAGCAGAAATACGGCAGTACACAAGCACTGCCTAAGGAACACAAAGTAGGAGTAACACAAGACTCCTCCACTCAGGGGGTTGCTTTAAAGCCATTTTGCACTGTCAGAATCAGTCGAGGCAGCTCTAAGCGCCATGTGCCATTTGACTGCACATTCCCCCTATTTACACTGTTGACTTGAACAAAGCTGGCTTTCTAAGCAGTCTTCATATGACCAAACAAACTGCTGAAAAAAATAATAAAAGACATTTTAGATTAGTACAGTCCAGTTTTGACACCACTTATTCATAGCACTCCTAAGAGGAATATTTACACAAAGCATCCAAGTCATACAAATACTAAAGACCAAAAGAAGCAGAAGATAAAAAACATAATATGACCACTTCTGACATATTAAACTGCAAACACAATACGCAAGCCTTAGAGCTCATTGAACAAAAGAGATTACTTACAGATTGCCAAAAAAAAAAAAAAAAAGCAACATCTGTTACTGGTGGGGTCTATACAAAGAAAATATTACTATTTAACTTGAATCAAAACCATTCTGTAGCTCTTAAAATCCACAGTTCAATTTAAATGTATTGTTTGGGGGGGGTGGGTTTGAAACTTGATACTTTTTAAGGTTTTCTTTATCGCTTAAAAAAATGCTTTTCTACAAAAAATTTCCTTAATAAATCTTGAAATTCTTTTCAACAGGTCTAAGTATGCCAAGCAATACTGCTTACAAAAGCCTTTTAGTTACATTGTGGTAGCTCTTTGGATTGTAAATCTGTGTTTAGATATATTTTCTTTGAGATTTTCAGACTCTACACTGTACTCTTAAAATGCTGTCATAATAAATTAAATATTCAGAGTAAAGATAAGGGGCTTGAGCAGGTGTGCATATTAGTAATTATACTGATCATATATTAAAGGTTCAAATATACATAGAAAGTTTAAAATATTTCAAATCTAAAGTCTTTCTTATAAACAAAGCACTTAAACTCCATCAATTTAATCAAATTTACTTTGCACTTACCCATTAAGTGCTTAATTTAATTTTGAGAGCTGAGATTCCTATGATGACTCAAGTATATCAGATTATTTTCTGTTATATGGCAAAATCATAAATTATTGGCTGGAAAGGGTCTTCAAGGCCTCTAGTCTAACCTCTTGCTCAAAGGAGGGTTATTTTTGCATTTAAATTAGGTTGCCTATGGCCCTTTTCAAAATCTCCAGACAAATTTTGAAAAACCTTCAAGAATGGAGAATATTTACTTCCCTTCACCCCTTGGTGGGGTGGTCGTACCACCCAGGATGCCATTCACCATCATTGCTGTGAGGTCGTGCTGCTGATCAGGTTCACCAAGAGGCCCAGTCCTTTTCTGCAAAGTTGGTCTTGTGACAGCCAGTGCCCAGCTTGTACCAGTGCATGGGGGTTTTCTGCCTCAAGTACAGGCCTTTACAGTTGTTGAACTTGTTTCTGCTTATTCCATGGTTGCAAAGTTCCACGGGTTTGTATATCTCCAGCTCATTTAACTTGACCCTCCTTTGAGCTATCACAATAATATACAACAGAACACTATAGAATAGCCCAGTTCTGTTGAAAGGGGACTACAGTGATCATCCAGTCCAACTGCCTGTCTGAGGCCAACCAGAAGTGAATGTTATTAAGGGCATTGCTCAAATGCATCTTAAACACTGTGACAGGCTCAGGGCATTGACTACCTGTCCAGGAAGCCCATTCCAGTGTTTGATTGCACTGCCCATAAAGAAATGCTTCCTAATGTCCAGTTTGACCCTCTGCTGTCACAGCTTTGTACCGTTCCCATACATTCCATTATTGGGTCCTAGGGAGAAGAGATGGAGACGTCTCTTCTCACTCCCTGTGCTCAGGAACCTGTACAGAGCAATGAGGACACCCTCAGCCTCTTTTTCTCCAAACTAGAGAAGCTCACACTCCTTAATGACATCTCCCAGAACTCTCACTAGCTTTGTTACCCTCCTCAGGACACATTCAAGAACTGCCACATCCTTCTTCTCTCATTCTATGCTTTTTAATCACAGGGCCCAGAACTGCACTCAACATTCCAGAAGAGGCTGCACCAGTACTGAATATAGTGATAATCACCTCTCTTGCACTGGAAGTGCAGTGTTTGGTGCATCTTGGGATGCTGTTTGCCTGCCAGGCTGCCAGGGCTCACTGCTGACTCACACTGAACTGCTGCCGACCAGTACCCCACATCCCTCTCTGTAGGACTGCTCTCATGCCACTCCTTTTCTGATTTGTATTTGTGTTCAATCTTATCCTGTCCCACATACAGAACCCAGCATTTGTTCCTGAATTTCATGCCCTTGATGACTGCCTAATGCTCTGTTTGGATCCCTCTGCAAGGCCTCTCACCCTTCAAGAGAGTCAAAAGCACCTCCCAGTTTAGTATCATCAGCATAATAATGGTGCATTCATCTCCTGCATCCAGATCACTGACGAAAAGATCAAACAGAACTGGCAGAACATAGAAGGCTTAGCAGGAGATCCTGCTAGCAAGGCCTGACATAAGTAAAGCATTAGATATGTCAGCATGTTTCATGCCCTTCACTAGTAGATCACCTACCTGATTCACCACCAGGTCTGTGATTTCCCTGGTTTTCTTTTTGTGGCAATATAACGGCAAAAGCCCTTCTTGTTGCACTTCACATGCCTTGCAATACCAGCCAAACTTTGGTATTGCCAATTTCATCCTTGCATCCCCATATAGTGTTTCTATTCTTGGTAGTATATCCCATCTTCTGCTTTTCATACACTCCTTTCTTGTGTTTGAGCTCAGCCACATGGTCTCTGTTTGACCACACTGGTTTCCTGTGGTGCCCACTGTATGTCTTGAATATTGGGGCGTTATCAGTGGCCAATAAGGATTGAGTCAAAGTAGGTTGTGTCTACAGGGATGGACAAATTAAAAAAAATCGTTCTAATTTGGACTTTGGAGCATTCTAATATTTTGGCTTAGAATAATTTTTTCCTGGTGAAACCACTCCATGTCTCTCATATCTGAACTATACATTAAGGCTGAGACATGCTATCCCTCTCTGTCAGGGCTTTAGACTATGAATAAATCCATATATGACAGTTTATTTGTTACAGTTTATTTGTTACAGTTAACTGTAATGAAAGGGTTGACAGGAACACTGTATCTTGAACTTGAATGTCAGGCCTTTTTCTCTACACCATGGTTTTCTTTTGCCTTCATCAATCTTGTTACTGAATGAAGCACATACGCATTCTGTTCATCACAGACTCAAAAGTGGAAAATGAGATACAAATCCAGTGAGAATTCTAAAAAGCAGGAGCTTAATGTTGAACCTGAATTCAAGGATGCTTGACTGGAAGGATAGATGGAGAATATACATGAAAAAGTAATCTAAGCACAGAATTCTATGTCTCCTGAAGTCTGAAATTATAGGGATTTAGAAGAACAATAAAAAAAGAAGAGCTGGAAAAAGTTGAGAGGGAAATAATTCAAGAATGAATAAGAATTTCAGTAGAGCCAGAGCTGAATCAAGGAAGAAGCCTGGTAGTGCTGTAGGGATTGGGAAAGGTTAGTGACATACAAGCAAACTCTAAGGAGGATAGAAGGTTTAGAAGTCATGTCAGACTCAAGGATGGCTTCAAGATTTCCTGTCTTCACCGCTGCACAAAATAATTAAGCAAATTATTGCAATAGTTGCAGTCTTCTTACAAAGTTTAAAAAAATCAAAAGATATTTCATAGCTGCCAAACCAGCATCCCTACAGACTTTCAATAAAAGCTAATGGAAGTAGGGGTTCTGGTGGGATTCTGGTACTGACATCTGTCAAGGCTGGCCTTAATGCACTTGCTTTTAAACTATCTGTAACATATTTGGGAATACACATGTAGAGGATTTATTTGTTTGAGGAGATTATGCAGAGTGAAAAAAAAAATTACAAAACCAAACTAAAGAAATTGTAAGAGATTGACATTGACAGGTCTGCTACAGATAATAAACATGTTAAAAAGGCATGGTACAAAGGATTATAAGAAATGCAAAATGCCATGTAAACAAAGCCCAGTGTGCTCAACAGAAATGGCAATGGTAAATGAAAGACAGTTCAAAGTATCATTTTGAAAAAGCCATGATATTTCAGGGTGAAAATAGTAGACAAAGAAAAGGTGTAGAGGAGAGAACTGCTCAGTTACCTGCTTTTCAGAGTTGTTTGGAAATTAACAATGGCAAAAGCAAGGTGGGCATGATTCAGTGGAATCCCTTTTCCATTTGATAGGAGTTCAGTTCACCTTACTTGAAAATGTCATGCAAGACTGTAAAATGGAGACTTTCCAGCTGGCTTTTATGCAAAGCTGTTGTCCTAACAAGAAAATGTGAAAGGCTGAACAATAATTTCATAGACCTGCAAATCTAACAGAATACAGTCCTAGAGAAGAAATAAACAACTCTTGGATCAAAGCCTTCATAGATCACCTTCACTGGAGGAATAAGTAAAAATTTATTAGTTGCTTTCTTTTCCTTTTTTTTTTTGAAACCAGCTCACAATAAGTATACAGTTTAGTGTCAACTTAAATTACATCTACAGTTTTCTGACAGATTCATGTGCTTTTTGAGGTTTATGTCTAACACACTGACAGTTTCTAATCAATGGGAGACAATTCCCTTTGAGAGTTATTAAAATATACCTTGCATTTAAATGCAATAAAAAGCATGACTGAACATGCCTCTGTTCCTCATAACACATAAATACCACATCTGGCCCATAAAAAACATGCATTATACAAAGGTTGTATGAATGCCAGATACATATTATTACATGGAACTGTTTTATCCATCTAGCCTAATTTCCAGATGTTTTATTATTTGTAGACAAGAGTATTGTCAAAACAGTTGTTCTAAGTCCATTTATTTCAAGAGGGCAAGGGACAGGGATAGCAAGTTAAGCTACAGGAAATGTTTGTGATACAGTTAATGGCAAATCATGTGACTGAATCATCAGTGCTATCATGTTTAAAGAAATGCACTTAAAAATTCAATTTCAGACTAAGATTTCACTTGACTGCACTTTAAATATGCACTTACTTATTCTTCCAGCAGTAAATGGCACATAATTGTAGGTAATATTTACAAAAAACAGAGCAAGAAACTAATAAAAATGAAATGGAAACCATTAGTATAAAAATTGCTGGTAACTGTAACCATATCCAACAACATATCAAGCAGTTAGCTAAAATTTTTGAAGACATTGAAAAATAGTATCTTTTGATTCCTCCAATTTGGAATTGGGCTGTGGGATTCTTCTTGGGTTGGGGAAGGTGTTAGTTTGTGGGGTTTTCTTTAATCTCTAAGGAACAGAAATACATTATCAAATATATTTGATAATGTATTAGGGTGACAGTTCTCAAAGAACCATATGGCATCTGAAAAGCTTGTTTGAGTCCTTCACAAAAGCCAGGTTTCTAGTGCAATAGTTAAAGTATGAGGTAGGAAAGGGGATGAAAAGGCCTGTAGGTGAGCATATAAAGGAAAAGCAGCAGACAGTATGTCATAAAAATGGTGTTTCACCAAGATGTCTGAAGAGACAGGACACAAAAGACTTTAAGCACAGCAAAGTAGAAATGAAGAATTGTAAGAAGGACACTCAAAAGGAGTTACTAACATAGGGGCTGGGCAGTAACCACTAGTTTCCTTATAATTAAAGTATATTTTATTAAATGCAGGCCTTGGTTTAATGAAATACAAGATATACAGAGATGTGAAGGTCACCAAGTGAAAACACACATTTTTAGAATAATTGATGTATCAGTGTGACATTTTGGATTTCATCCTTGAAAACAAAAAAACAAAAAAGCAAAAATCTTAGAATGACTACAGCAAATATACTTCACAATCCTATTCAAAATGTACAGATCTCCTAACTTCTCTTTTCTAAAAAGTAACATTAACCCCAGGATCTTTTCTGTCCTATAATATTTCCTATACTGGCACTGAAAACCTCAAAGTTCCTCTGCTCAATTCATTGTGAGTCCTGTTTCAAATTACCTACTACTTCTCACATCAAGCCTTCTTTTTTTTTTTTTTTTTTTTTTTTTTTTTTTTTTTTTTGTAAGTCCTAAGCAGGAGCACAGCCAGTAAAAAAACCCTAGACATTTCAGATGAAGGGAGGCAGACCTAATAGGGTCTCAGAAAAACCTGGAGGCTACAGTCTAGGGTGGACTTCATAGTTAATGATTAATTTGTTTACTAAACACCAATATTTAAAACAGGGTTATAACTACATAGACAAAAAATCCATTAACAACCCCAATTTTTTTGAAATACATAATGACTGGGAGGGTATAATTAATTTCAGTCCTATGAATACCCTGACCCCGTAAGTTGTTTTTTCCTGAAACCTAACAAAGACTACAAAAATGTCCCAAGGTTTTAGACAGCACTAAAAGATGGGGAAACATTCATCATTCTGCCCATGAAAAATATGATGGTTGATCCACCATCACCGATAATTCATCAGAAGTTGAGCTAAGATGATGATCAATAATTCACCCTACTTCTCAAGTTAAGACCTGTCATGCTGCAGCCATCAGTTTTATTCTCTAAAGACAGCTCCAGTGACTTTCCGATTGGTTAGTATTTTGGGTGTTGTGCATTAGCAGCCCCCCTAAACCAGTCAGAAAACTTGGGGCTTAGTGTACTGCCAACTACAAGACAAGGACATTTAGAATTACAGATTGAGTAGCACAGCACATCAGATTATCCTTGGTAAACACAAAGCTGACTATTCACTTGCCTTGCTGTGAATAGCCAGCTGAATGGGTTTTCAGTGTGGTTTCAGACCAAAGACTCCTTACATCCCACATCTAAAGGCTTGTGTATAATGATTGAGATAGCTGTGACAGGACTAAGGAGGTAATTAATATTTCTCACTGTATGTATTAGCCTAATTGCCATGCATTTCTCTTAGAAACTCTTTGCTCTTTTATTGTAAAGAGAAAGCAATCTGGACCAAGAGCATACCTGATACTGCTTGTACAATGGATTGCTCAAGGAAGACAGAGTACGCAGAAATATTCTGTGTATGAACACCAGCAAGAAGAGAGAAACAATGCACTTGTGCAATGCTGGAAGGAAAATAACCTATACATTCCCTGTAATGTTTCTGAGTTGGAAACAGAAATTAATTATTCCTTTTTGGATCCCACAAAGAAGGCCTGGTTAAATCAATCTTGAGACTCTGCATGACTCCTACTATTGAAAATAAAAACTACTCAGACTACCTACACTGCTAAATATCCTGACATCTCTAGGGATCAAATATGTCACTTAGAATATGTCTATAATGTATCCAACAGAATAAAATTAAAATTGATTGATTACAGCAGTATAAACACATAACAGAAAAAAATCAAAATAAGCAGCTTGTTACACACATTTCTGTTATACATTTATGCTCACATTATTTTTTTTCTCCAAAGCTAAGAACACAAAGATAATCAATACTACTAGTACTGTTTGTTAGGAGGTCTCCAAACACTTTGCAAAGGAGACATTGCTTTCTAAATGTAACATGCTAGCCAAAACCACACTAACCAAGTCAGAGACAGAACAA
The DNA here is from genome assembly GCA_039654755.1 of Calcarius lapponicus. Lineage (NCBI taxonomy): Eukaryota > Metazoa > Chordata > Aves > Passeriformes > Fringillidae > Calcarius > Calcarius lapponicus. The sequence continues at coordinate 25,639,179 of CM077481.1, read as the reverse complement.
TCACAAGCTAAATTATAACAGATGCAAATTATATGGCAGGTAGAACTGGCCTCATCCTCACCCTTTAGAGTAATGCATTCACCTGTATTCTAATATCAGTTTTTATTGAAAGCATCTGCAAGCTCTCACTGCAACACTATTGTCCAGGAGAAAAACAAGTGTTGTTAAAAACAAACCAGTATCCTCAAAGTGTTTCTCTCTGGAGATTTTTAATATACTGTTACCTATATTACTGTCTAAAACATAGGGTATTCTTTTCACAGTTCTCATTAAGTCCAAGGAAAAAAAGATATACATATATATTTGATTTTCTCATCTAGAAAATGCATCTTCCTTGTATGTACTCTGGGTCCTGTTTGCATACATGCTGTAATCCTAACACATGTTCTTGTTTCATTTTATAAGGACCAGTGGAAGAGTTTGTATGCACTGACTTCTTTACTGCTCCATAAAGCATGACTCTTCTGTAATCAAAGTTCGTGTTAAAAATTAAATGAGCCTAAGGAGAATAATTTATATCTCCTTCCTCCATATTTCCCCATCCATGCCATCTGCATCAAGAATAGTGTACTTGACACTGCAAAAAGAAAAGGGTTGGATTATTTTCTTCTTGACAGACTGCATGCAGCTTGCTGCTGTTTGGGATCATAATGCTGTATGAAAATAATTTTAAAAAATCAGTAACAAGTTGCCATCAGTGAACAATGCACCAGATCAAGTTTGACAATATACTAGTTCACACTACTAGTCAGCAATACTATCTGACCTTTTGGATGTAAAAATCCCAAATCACATGATCAGAGAGTAATTTGGGCTGGAAGGAGCCTCAAAGATCATCTAGTTCCACATCCTCTGCCACAGGCAGGGACACCTACAACTAGACCAGGTTGCCCAGAGCTCCATCCAACCTGGCCTTGAACACTTCCAGGGATGCGGCATCCACAACTGGTCCAGACAACCTATTCTAGTGTCTCAGCACCCTTATAGTGAAGGATTTATTTCTAATGTCTAATCTAAACCTAGCCTCTCTCATCTTACAGCTATTCCTTCTTGTCCTATCACTACATGTAAAAAGTCCCTCTCTATATCTCTTGTCAGTCCTCTTTATGTACTGGATGGTGTTCTAAGGTATCCCAAGAGCCTTCTCTTTTCCAGGCTGAACAACCCCAGCTCTCTCAGTTTGTCTTACAGAGGAGAGGTGTTCCTGCTTTGTGATCATCTCCATGGCCCTCATCTGGACTAACTCCAACACGGCCATGCCTTTTTTTATGCTGGAGGCCCCAGTGCTACAGGTGGGGTCTCAGCAGAGCAGAGCAGAGCAGAGCAGAGCAGAGCAGAGCAGAGCAGAGCAGAGCAGAGCAGAGGGGCAGAATCCCCTCCCTGGCCCAGCTGCCCACACTGCTCTGGATGCAGCCCAGGACACGTGTGGCTCTCTGGGCTGGGAGTGCCCATGGCTGGGTCATGTCCAGCCTCTCAGCCACCAGCACCCCCAAGTCTTTTGACTCAAATGTATTATCAATCCATTCTCTACACCATTTCCCCCCTCCCCTGGTAGCTTGTGCTTGGGATTACGAGATGTAGGACCTTGTATTTGACCTTGTTGAACTTCATAAGATTTACATGGACCCAGCTCTCAAGACTAACAAGGTCTCTCTGGACAACATCCCTGCCCTGCAATACATCAACTGCACCATACAGCTTGGTGCCGTTGGCAGCCTTGCTGAGATTGTCTGTGTCACCAACAAATATTTTAAACAGGGAGTTTACTAAACCCTGAGGAATTCCACATATCACTGGTCCGCACTTGGACATTGAACCATAGGCTGCAACTCTTTGAGTCTGACCATCCAGCCAATTTTTCATCCACCAAGTGACCCACCCATCCAATCCATGTCTCCCCAGTTTAGAGACAAAGGTCATGTAGGACAGAGTCCTTTACAACAGAAGGAGCTACACAAGCACCTCATTTTTGGAGCACCTCTTCCTTTTACCTTTTACTAACCCTTTTCTTGCTAGGCGATCTCACTGCCCTTGAGCCAGAACTTGATGTATGGGACTTTATCTCAATAGATAAAGTTACACTGGAGCACTGAGTGACACATGCACTCTTTTTTGTTCTTCTCTTTTGCTGTCCTACAAAACTTACTTCTCTTCCAGGACAACATAACTGCAGCCAAAGCTTTGTTCCATGTCCAGATCAGCTTTAGTAAACCCTACCTACCCCAGCACACAACAGTGAAGCTGTAGCAGATAGAGGCACAGCATGACATAGAGCAGATGAACCTCGCTTGAACTACCCAAGGTGAACAGAAGACAATATCATTAGGTTACTGCTCCTAGAAACTTTTATGTCATACAAATTTCCCACATTAATCAGTGCACATTCTTAATTTAAGTATAGTGTGTAGCATAGATCTACTGCAGCTGGCACTAAGCCAAAGTGACACAGCTGAAGGGGTACTAGCAGGAAAGGACTTCAGCATAGACTGGATTAACAGCAACACCAGATGAGGTCAGCTTCAGTCTTACCTGGCCAAGCTCAAACGCTCTATGGATAAAACACCACAGCCTCTCCAGAGAGCTTGTCTCAGTGCTGCACTGAAGAAGTTACCAACCAGCCTGCTCTGATGCGCAGGGCACTGAAGTTAATGAGCTTTCTGTTAGTCCAACCCTTAACTTTCTCAAAAACTCTCTCAAGTTGTACCTGCAGGCATGTCACCCTTTCTGACTAAATTGTACTGTCCATAAGTTGGATATTTCATCACAGCAGACCAATGGGTCTTCACTTGAAAACACTGACTGTGTTTCTTTAGTGGGGACTTAGTTTTCAGAGTAAAATTGGGAGAAAAAGATGAAAACTTTTCCAAGGCCATAGCAGTTAAATTCATTCTAATTTGACATTTTCAGTAACAGCAAGGAAGGAGGCAGAAACAAAACAAAATCTGCTCTGGTCCTGAGAAATAATAATTTTATTTCTTGCCTCTCTAAACATAGCTGATTTCATTGGGTTTTTTGGGTTGTTTTTTTTTTTTTGTTTTTTTTTTTTTTTTTTTTGTCACTGGAAAATTCTTCTAGTGTCCCTAATAACAGGACAGACCCCTGTACACAGTGGGTACAGGAAAATAAGGGTTCCTATTTTCTTGTAATCTGTAATCACTATATTTGAATGTTAAATACACAGAATACAAATAGTTGTTAAGCAGACATCTGATTTGCATGGATTTCTTCAGTGACAAAATATTTATTTTGCCGTATAAGCACAGCATGGAGAAATTCGGCAAAAAACTCTGTGCATGGAATTCTGGGATGGTTTGTACTCAGCCAACACGACGTACAAAAGAGACGAACGGTTGTTGCCATCACGCCTGTAGTTACACTTTCAGGGTGAAAGCCCCAGGGAGGAGAGACACTGGTGCAGTGAGAGCATAGCACCACCTGCTGGTGAACACCTGGCTTCAGAAAGGAGGAAAGGATTTTGTCATCTTTCCCATAACAGTTAGATGTAAATCAATCAATCACTCAATTAATCAACAAAACCTCTTTGATTGTTAAAGAAAGACTTTGTCCTCTTTGCTTGTTATAGAAATCTCCAACATATAAAATTTGCAAGGGCTCTGCACCTCAAATATTGTGTGGACACTCCTAGTGTTCTGTCATAAAAGAAAGGGGGGAAAAAAAAACTCAACCAAAAAAACCTGAGTGTATATTAAAGGTGGGCATAGAGAAGGTTTAAGGTAGTCTGTATCTTCCAAGTACCTCAGCCAATGGGGAAATTAAGAGAGTGATGTGACCAGGAACTCAGATAAACAGGGGGCTGTGTCCCCCAACAATTTGAGAGATCCCAGGGGAATGCCCCATGGTTTCTCCCTTTCTCCCTTTATATAAAGTTCTGTAAAGTGAATAAAGTTACTGAACTCCTCTGTTTCCTTCCTGGACATAAATCTCCGGTGTTGTGAACTTTTCCAAACACTTCTAATCCAGAACAGCTCTATTATGTCCTACTTGATAAACTCTGTCTGCCATGAGGACCAAAGCACTTTGAGAAATCAGCAGTTAATGAACAGGCACAAATCATTATGCAAAAAAGACTGTACAAAAGGCTTTATTCAGCCTTTTTCTCCCTCTGATATCTTATTGCAATTGCTGCAGACCAAAGAAACAGTGCTGATGAAACCAAAAACCCCAGAGCAATCTATCTGCGAGCAGTGGATCTCTATCAGAATAGGAGGCTCCATGAGTCTGAAGTCCCCAAGCCCAGAGGCAGCACTGCTCTAGACCTCACTTTCACAGAATTCCCAGACAGCTGTGAAACAAAAAAGACAAATCAACAAAAGACCATGAGGAGTTTTATAGCCACCCAGTAGCCTAGAACCTTTTTGCATCTGGCAGACATTAGCACTTTCTCCCAGCATGTTTTTCACACCTTCTAGGCACTTAGGCATTGAAGCCACAGACTTGACCCAGTACTAGATTAATTCCAATTTCTTTCTATCCAAACTAGATAACAAAGACTAAAAGTAGTCAGACAGTAGCACACAATGAGTGTGGCAGCCTAAACCACAATTCCCTTTACAAAAAAATGTGTGTGTATTATATATATTATATACATGTGTCCACAGTTTCTTTCTAGCTGGTTCACCTACTTACACTAATCATGCATCTGGCATGTGCATCCATTCACAAACTGCCCTTGCTATTGTTTGAAATATTTTCAGCCTGTGAGTTTCCTTGAAGTTACATCATTTAAACATCCTGTTTTCATTAGTTCTTATCCGTAATTATGTATGTCAACATCAATACCAACATTCCCAGCATGTAGCTCACAGACAGCTCATGTATTATGACCCATTTGGAAACTCTCTTCGGCCAACAAACATACTTAAAGTCAGACAGTTCTAAACCCATCATTCAAGCACTCATTGGTCACACACAGGATCTCCAGGCTTGTCAGGATTTCCAGCCTTCTAGATGTTATTAGTGCCTGGATACTCCTGATATTATAAAAGACATCCATAGAAAGATATCTATACAAAGTGGCCAGGATGAAAAAGAACATATATTTGGAAAAATGTGGACATACAATAACCATACAGAAAACTGTGCGCAAGCTAAGTTAGGAACTTACAGTGCAGCAAGTGACTCCCTTCTAGCAGTTTATTACATTTCCAAACTCCAGCCCCCCCAAGAGAAGTTTATTTCATCTCCAAACTGAAGAATCTTCACAATCTTTCCCTATACAAAATTATTGTCAGCAGCTATATGTAATATGAAATTATCATCCTGCTTTATTCAGTCACAACACACCCTTGTAGGCAAGACCTTCATCTGAGGTACCCTATGTTATGTACCTAGTAAGTAATCAGCTGCATGGAAAGATTCAGTCACATCTGCAAAAGATATATACTACTCATATGCTCCACTATCCAGATAGTGGAACAGCAGAACTTACTACAATCATGGTAAAAAACACTTACTTGTGAACTGTCAGTTTTAGGTAACTTAAGAATTTACCTTAGCTTGGCAATGCAGCAAATAAAACATCACCTGGTTTCCAAATAATGGGGAAGTCATGCTTTTCACTGTCAGTGGTGAATGTCTTTTAAAACTTAATGGATGAACCTTTAACATAGTCCAAAAATGTCTTTGTGAGACACTGATGTGCAATTCCCAGTCAGGTCTCAATTCGCACCCTAGTCTACTGGGTAGTAACATTCCCATATGTTGACCAGACTACAGGGGCCACAAAATATTACTCAGTGGTAGTAAGTCACTGTTTCCTCTGTGCTGCCTTGCTATTTCTCAAATAAGAAATCAACAGCAGAGACTATAGGGTACATTTCTTTAGTGGGGTCAACAGCAGAAACTATATGGAACATTTCTTGGCACACCTGGAAACACTGCTGAGAGATCTCCTACCACTTTGTAGTGACTGCTGCAGGCACAGAATAACTGCAAGAACTGAGCTACACAAATGGAAGACCTTCATCCTGTAAAAAGTTACTGGTGTGCAGCCCAATTGCACCATTTTGGTTAGCAAGGTGAACTTTTGAGATTCCTAATGCCCAAAACTGCCTGCCTTTTTTTTTTTTTCTTAATTTTTTTTTTATTTCTATTTAACACAGGAATGTGTATGAAGCAATCTGTACAATTCTGTTGTAGGAGTCAAGCTCAGCTACATTTACCACGTTTTTTACTGTAGCAATTTTCTTCCTATTTTCAGAAAGGATTAGTCTGCAACTAAATGACACATAACTTTTACCTTGCGGAATGGAAAACACATCTCTGGTAGAACTAGGGGATTAAAGTTCACGATCAGAATAACTCATGATTGCACTTCTCAATTTTTCCATAAAAATGCAAAATAGTACTTTACTACTCATTCAATGGGTATGTGTAACCTTTAAAATCATATAAGTCTTTACAAGCCCAGATAAGAGTACATTTCCATTTTAACACAGTTTACAATATAGGCAAAACATCAACAATAAAGAAAGATCAAAATCCATTCCTCTCAGAAGCACAACATCAAACTTACAGAACAGGCTAAGAATAAAGTATGGTGGATTTTCACATTCAAGATTTTGAGTTGATCCTGGAGCTCTTTTTTTTTAAGAGCATGAAGTACACTGATGTCTTTTTTGATTGTGCACAATGCTGGAAACAATTACAGTTCTAGCTGTGCAGTTTCATCGTTCTGCTGTGTTCAGTGGAAATCCCTCTGAAATCACCTGCTCCCTGAAGAGAATAACTACAGCCTGCAGTCCAATACTCTTCAATTCTATGCATCCTGCTTATCCTCTACTGTGAGCTTAGAACCAGTCCTAAGATGCAACATAAAACTGGGTTACATCATAACACTTCAAACCTAAGTGTCTGAAAATGTCAATGTACACTTAGATTGTTTGTGGTAACTAAAGACACTACAGCAAGGTTTCCTTTGAAAATGAGGATAGCATGTTTATTCTGAGTACTCCACCCAGTAATTGTTAAATGCCAGAGGCCAAGATACCAAGTTTCTACAATTTTGTCCGGTATACCAGTGGGTAAAAGAAAGAAACTATATTCATGGACTTACACAAGGAAAGAGTATCTGATCTCTTTATTCATCATCAGAAAATCTACCCAGAGAAGATAAAAAAGCAAACTTCATTTAATTATTATTTTGTGCACAGAATAAGTATTTTAAAGTGTAATTATGATAAATTATTAGGTGAATATTTATTAGATGACTAATGAATAGGTGCAGTTCATTGGTGTAAAACAGACTTGCTCTACAGAAGATATAGCCACTGAAAACAACTGAAAGAAAAAATACCCAGTGTGTCTGAGAATTACATTAGTGGTGGCCAAGCTGGTTAACAGAAGATTTAGTTCAGTATCTTACAGGTCCCCTTCAACTGCAGCTAATTATCCTTACCCTCTCCTTCCCTGACAGCTTACTGATCAAGATATGTCAAAAGAAACTATGAAATAACTCATAATTTCTAAGTATGTCTAAAAAGATGAACAGAGGTAGGCAGCAGGAACAGTTCAATCAACACAGTTGAGGAGACAATCACACAAAGGAAAGATAAGATATATTTAACAGGCAGCTGGAAACCTCAGCCACAGCTTGAAGAGAGTTACAATTGCCTTTGAGAGCACCAGAAAAGACAGCATGTCTTTTTCTGTCATGTGTCTCCTGGCATGAAGGGGCAGGAGGGAAGGCTTGCAGGTGTCATGTCCTGTTGTACCTCTTTGAAATCACCTAATAAAGAATTCCTTTTACTTATAGCATTACAAGATTAAATAACATTCTGCTATGGATAGCCTGCATCAAACGCTTTCCATTAAGCCTTTCCACTTCACTTGCATGGTCAGGGACAGCAAATGGCAAAACTAGCATGTTTTGTGATCCATCCCCTTGAGGAGGGCTGACCAGTTCCTCAGTTACTCTGCAGGAGCAGACTGCAGATATCAGCTCCCCATCATTGCTGTGGGTTTAACTGGTGCATCAGCCAAAGCAGCAATGATGACACTTCAGTGTTTGCATTAAGCATTCAGTCAGAAGTGGCATGAAGCCTGAATTCCTCCCCAGTGTAACTTCAAGTCCTGAAATGCTTGATTTGCCTTCTTCACAAACACTTCAGAACAACTTCCCCAGGTTTGCATTGAGATTGGCCAGAACACTCGGTTTGTTTGGTTAAAGGTTAAAACACTTCACTGCAACTCAGACTCCTGCTTGTTCACCATATAACTTATAGCACATTCTGTAGAAAGCCTGTGAAAAAGTCGCTTTTGCTGAGACTGAAATTGTTTCATAGCAGTACAAGAGATGCAGAATATCTGCTTCATAAAAGTGTGGCCTGCATCACACCCTTTCCATACAGAAATTAAGCTGGCCCTGCCACATTCTCTTATTCTGTAGAGCAGCGCCATTTGCAGGAACTCATGGTGCTGGCTGATAGAACATCATGGAATATGCTGAGCTGGAAGGGACCCATCAGGATCATTGAAGTCCAACTCATAGCTCTGAACAGGATAGTCCCATGAATCACACCATGTGCCTGAAAGCATTGTTCAAATGCCTCTTGAACACTGTCAGGCTGGTGCTGTGACCACTTCCCTGGGGAGCCTGTTCCAGGGCCCAACCACCCTCTGTGTGAAGAACCTTTTCCTGATAATAATCGGAACTTCTCGTAACTCAGCTGCATACTGTTACCTCAAATCCTGTCACTAGTTACCCGAGTGAAGAGATAGGGACCTGCCCCTCTCTTCCCCGCACCAGGATGTTGAAAACCACAATGAGGTCGCCCTTCAGTCTCCTCCCGGTTGGACCGACCAAGACCTCAGCCGGTCTTCATACATCTTCTCACCCAGACCCTTCACCATCCTCGTGGCTCTCCTTTGGACGCTAATAGTTAATGGGGTTTTATGTGAGAAAACTCCTCAGAGGACCATGAAGGACGTTCTCGCTCCAGCAAAGGGTCCCTCGGGCCCCTGCCCGGGCCGCGCTCTCGCCGAGGGGCCGCAGGGCGGGCGGTACCGCGGGCGGGCACTGAGGCTCCCGAGCCCGCCCCGTGGCGCCGGAGGCGGAGTCGAGCTGCCCTGTCAGTGGAGCGGGCGGGCTGAGGCAGCTGGCCCACTATGGGCAGAACCATGGGGCTGGCTGGGTTGCTGCTGGGGCTCGTCGTGGTCCCCGCCGTGCTGGTGAGCACCAACCTCCGCCACGGCGGCCCGCGGACCGAGGCCGAGCCGGAGCCGTCCGGCTGGGAGCTGGCGGCAGACGCCGTCCCCGAGGACTCGCTGTGGCCGCTGCCACAGTGGGTCCGCACGTATCCTCGCCAGCTGCAGCTAGCGCCCAGCCGCTTCCAGCTGGTGCACGGCGCCGCCTCCTCGGCGGGGCCGAGCTGCGGGCTGCTGCAGGACGCCTTCCGCAGGTGAGCGGCGGCGGGGCCGGGGTGCTGCAGCGGCGGCCCGGGGACGGGAGCAGCCGCCTCAGGGCCCCGCCGGCGCCTCTGCTTCCCCGGCAGGTACTATGAGTACATATTCGGGCATTCCCGGTGGCGGACGTGGGGCCGCAGGCCGCTGGCCGCCCGAGCGGAGCCCGAGCTGTTCCAGCTGCAGGTGGTGATCGAGGCGGGGGACCCTGGCTGTGACAGGCACCCGCAGCTCGCCTCCAGCGAGGCCTGTGAGTACCCGCTCGCTGCTCACCGCGCCCCTCCTTCCCCGGCATCGGCAGCACCGCTACGCGCTTGCTTTCCTATCACGTGTCCGGTGTAGAAGTCAGCAGGTTTTGGGGTGGGTTTTTTTAAGGAACTAGAAAGCAAAGGCTCTCGGAAACCCGCAAAAGCATTTCACAATAGTGGCGACCAGAATATAATTCTTGCTCTTGATACTGTGGGAAATCTTTGTCCACAGTGAATCGTGAAGCTCGCCTGTGGTTTTTGCAGTTCAGCTGTCGTACAGATCACTTAACTGCTACTATCTTTTCTAGCAGCTGTCATTAGGAATCAGAGATACTATAGTGTGCAGTAGCCAGTTATCTTTGGTGAGATCTGTGCATAGTCAGGAGATCATCCCTTTCAGTACACGGTATTTATTGAGTGAAGGCTGTCACTGCTTACCATCTCCTAAGAAGTGACTGCATTTAAATTGAAGCTACTTACACTGAGATATGTACGTGGTATTTCCTGTTTTTCCAGGAAAACCAGAAAGTGTTCGTTGAACTTGTTATTCATCTTGCAGTTCTATAAATCCACTTCCTTTCTATCTGTAGATACAAGAAAGGATTTAAAAACATGATGTTTATATTGGACTTATTTTTCTGTGCCTCTTTAGTTCTGTGACTAAAGTCCAGAGTGGAGAAGTATTCTAAGTATTAAAGTTCTAATCACCAGAGAATTTCCTTAACAGAAATAAGATTGAGCAGTAATATTGCTTTTTGTCTGGGCAGGCTAGCACAAAAATCAACATATTCAGTCAATCTAGACCTGTTTTAAGATAATCTTCTGTTGTTTGGTATCCAGGATACAGATCCTTAGAAAAAAGACCCTTTTTATCTCAAGTCATACATCCTGCAGCAGGATTAATTCCACCTGACTTGTGAAAGAATGTGCTGATATTAATTTTACTCAATCCTTTTGGAACATATAGCCAAAGAGTTTGGTTTTTATGTGCAAACTTATATTTCAATGCAAATTAAACATAGCAGCAAAAATGCTAATGCTCTTGACATTGTTCTGCCAGTCAGGTTATTGTGCTGCTTTATTATTGTTTGAACTTTGAGCTTGTTTGTGAACTTAAGATTTTAATCAAGCTGGTTCTTGTCATGGAATCCGTCAGACCATGTGATTTTTAGGTTGCATTCTTTAGAGCAAGCAGTTTTTTCCTTCTGCTTTAAGAAATAAGTTTTCTGTTAAAAATAAAATGTTTTCTTCATATAATAAGCTGAGCATTCCAGGCTTCAGTAAGTTTTAATTTCCTGGTTTTTAATGGGCTATCTTTTTGAAGATACAGATTCTGAAAAATGCTGTTATTGGTGACTTGCTGGTTTGGGTGGTCTGGCTTATCAATAAAGATAGTACGGACCAGTTAGTCACTGTCCTGTGGCAAGAGTATTGGATATGTAATCAGAGTACAGGTTATCTCCCCTCCTGCCTGCTTACCTGTTTGTGCAAAATGTTTCAAGTAGCTTATTATAACACTTTCCAAGTTCCTCTAAGGTATGATACTTATTCAGGAAAAAAACAAAACCCAAACAAACCTGCTGTGTTGGAAATAAATCCTTGACAATTTATTTATTTTATTTAGGAAAAACAAACATTTTCCCTATACATACATCCATTATGTGTAATCAGTTCTTAGGTTAACATGGACGCTTGAGGTACTTTCTTCATGTCACTAAATGGCTTTTCTCTGGTAGTTTAGATAAATATTTGAACTGTGTAAATTGTAGCCAACCATTCTTTCATACTGACACAGATTACATAAGTCATTGTACAGTAATTCAACCTCTTGATTTTTTTCTCTGCTCTTTCAGATGTGCAATTATTGCTTTGATGTTTGAATAATAATATAAATCTATAGATCAGTAGATGTAGTCTATTGTTATGCATATAAATGTATGCGATTTAAAAAAATACTTAAAATATATTTGTTTCTTCTCAAAAAACTACTAATTCACCTAAAATTTGAAACCAAAATTATTTTAGCTTTCTTTTTTCATTAGTACTTTATACTGTACTGCAGTACTCAGCTTCAAAGAGGATTCTTATGGATTCCTTCAGGCACCATTCTTCATTTTACTTACTGTACTTCATCTTACTGCCTCCATACTGATGCTCAGGTCAAGAGGGTGACCTGGCATCCTGCAGGTGCATCAGGCCCAGCATGGCCAGCTGGGCAAGGGAGGGGATTGTTCTGCTGTGCTCTGCACTGGGGCAGCCTCACCTCAGGTGCTGGGGGCAGCTCTGGGTGCCACAGTGTAAGAGAGATACAAAACTATTGGGGAGTGTCCAAAGGAGGGCCCCAAACATGGTGCAGGGGGCTTGAGAGGAATCTGTGTGAGGAGCAGCTGAGGTCACTTGTTCTGTTCAGCCTGGAGGAGACTGAGAGGAAACCTCACTGTGGTCTTCACAAGAGGAAGCTGAGGGGCAGGTCCTGATCTCTTCACTCTCATGACCAGTGACAGGACTGGAAGTAACAGCACCAAGCTGAGTCAAGGGAGGTTTAAGTTGGTATCAGGGAAAAGGTTCTTCACCTATGCTGTGGCTGAGCACTGGAACAGGCTCCCCAGGGAAGTGATCACAGCACCAGCCTGACACATTTCAAGAGGCATTTGAACAATGCTTTCAGGCACATGGTGTGATTCTTGGGGGTGTCCTGTGCACGGCCAGAAGTTGGAGTTGATGATCTTGATACATCCCTTCCAACTCAGCATATTCTGTTATTCTGTATTTTGATTAGTAATTTTTTTAATAAGACCTTAATAGTAAGCACCTGGCAATATTATGTGACAACTTATATCTTTAAAAAATATGGAACCATAAACTATATAAAAGGAGGTTAAAGGAGAAGTAAACCATGATTATGAAAAGTTTGGCTTAGCCACCCAACCTTTATTGCACATATCTTAAATGCAAAAATATAGTGTGTGATGTTTTAAGTCAATTGGGTTAAACTCTGCTGGAATTCTGGCTCATGTACAATATTTTAGCATTGCTCTTACTAAGCACCTTACTTCTTTTATCTTCTTTCTGATGAGCTGTTGACTTTCTGAACAGTAGTTTGCTTCACAGGAAAAGACAGATGAAAAATAATTGCATGCTATCACCATTAAAAGTAGGATTGGTTGGAATTTAATACACAAAGGGAGATGTACTTGAAGAATCTTTTTAATGCCTATTGGCATTGTCTTTGCAATTCATTTTTTTTTAAAGAGTAAGCTTTTTTTTTTTTTTTCTTTTCTTTAGATCATTTAACTGTAACTGAACCTGTGGCTATACTGAAAGCTGCTGAGGTATGGGGTGCTTTAAGAGGTAAGTTGTTGCTTTTCACATTGAGCTATTTGTTTAGGGTTTATACAAATTTCATAGCAGACCAAGAACCGGCTGACCACTGAGCCTTGCCCTCATTCAGTACTTCATTGGAGGTAAGCTTAGTCAGGCCAGAAGGATACTCAGATGTTTATCATTCAGACCCTTGGTCCAGATGCTCAGCATCTCAGATCCAGTGACACACTGTGAGTACATGCTTGCTGTGCCTGAAATAAGCCAGACCAAGCAAAAAGCTTTTTAAACTATAGTGTGAGCAGATTATTTTCTGACTGCACCTATAAAGTGGACATGCTGAACGCATCACAATCACAAAGAATAACAATCCTGACCTTTCAGATCTGCTGGTTTTACTGGAATGTAAGTCTATATATTAGTTACCTATAAATCAACAGATTTTTTCATGCTGAATTAGAAACTTCACCAGTTCCAGAAATTACAGGAATAGATGTACAACAAGACCAGAGATTCCTTCCCACCTTACTCTCAGTAACTTTCTTATTTAGGGATTAATCTGCTACAGCTGAGCGGTAGCACAGGTATTCAGTATCTGTGCATAATAGAGAATTTGAATGGTTCTCTCAGAATTTTTTAAATGGTGGTGCTTGAGCAATTAAAGGAACTGTGCTAAAAAGAAAGAATGCTTTGTAGTTGAGTTTCTTATTAGCTACATGAATGCCTGTACATAGTTGTGGTGCTGTTTGTAACTACAATTTTAAGGGCAAGTACTGGGCTGTAATTGAGATCCCTTTCTTGGATATTTTTCCAGGTTTGGAAACCTTCAGCCAGCTGGTTCATGAAGATGACTATGGAAGTGTAAGTATGGCTATTAACTAATTCCACTGTCCTTGTAACTGGGTGCTTCTCTAGACTGAGCAGATCTACCAGTTTCATTCAGTAACATTTCAGTTTGTTACATATTTCCAAAAATCATTTTCTGAAAAAGTACTTCCTGTTTGAAATGAATATGAAATTAATATAAAATTCTAATTTTTAAATTTTGTTCTCATAGTTTCTTGTCAATGAAACTGAAATCAATGACTTCCCAAGATTTGCTCATAGAGGAGTCTTATTAGATACTTCAAGGCATTATTTACCATTGAAATCTATTCTTACAAACCTGGTAAGTAGCCAGTTTTATATCATTAATAATAAAGGCTTTTTGTTGTGTTTTGGCTCCTGAAGCAGGTAGCAACTGGAGATTGTATGAAAGAAGAACCCATCTCCTCTGTCTGACTGTAAAAGGACAGAGTGAACTTTGCTTAGCAAAGGTTTGAACATAGACTGGAGAGGAGTCAAGTGGGCAGACACAGTGATTATTGACTCTCTAAAGGGGACTGGTGTTTGTAGTACCTCAGATTCTCTGTATATTCTGATGCCTAAACCAGCTTATGCATTATGTCTTCGAAGCATGTCTTGAGATTTCTGACTGTCATCAAGTAATACAAGGATACCTTGCTTCAGTGCCAGCGATTTCAGGAGAACTCCAGTCTTTTGGAGCAGACTTTGGTAGTCCAGCAGCAGGCTTAGGTAATGCTTTCTTAGGCTGCTAAGTGCAAACCAATAATTAAGTATTACAGAGCAAGGGAGGAAATTTGAAATGTTCATGGGAAGCTACTGAATAATAAGCCCAGACTAACCAATAAAATCAAACAAAACTTCCTCCAAAAAGCTTAAGCAAACACATTAAGAATTAATGTGCTCCAGCCCTGATGGAAAGGTGATGTATTTGTATAAGCTTAGCAGCCAAAGATGGGGTTTTTACTGTTTTGCACTCCCCTTTTTTTCCCTTTTTTTTTTGTTGAAGTCCTTGTAGGAGAGATTTATTTAGTTGGTGGAAGTGAAGGAACAGGCAGTTTCCCGTTTTGTCTCCGTCTTGCTTCGCCAAGATGAAATAATACTTGAAATTTCCCCTCCGTGTTGCAGAACTTTGAAAAATAGGTATAGGATAGGCAGAAAGAGTGTAGATAAAAACAGTCTTTTATTTCTGAGGTCATTCTTGAACTATGGTCAGAACTTGTCCTTTAGGTATTTACCACCTTGTTTTCACATTGAAGGTCAACGCTTGTTCAGCAAGTAATGCTTGTGTAGTGTTATATTTGCGACAGAGGGTGCTTCAAAGCCTCAAATATTTGTGTTGATATTTTTTGTCTTGTCTAAAAGAGATGTCCAAAGAGACTTGCATTTCTAACTATTTTTGTGTTTCTGTAACTGCTGCTATTCTTTCCTTAAATTGCATGCCTGTCTCTAATACATTATCAGACCTACATTTCATGATGTTTGCTGGTTTAAGAAGTATGCTTTTCTTCCCACCTCTGTGCCTGCTTGAATCCCAACTAATAAAAAGCATCAGTAATCTCTTCTCCGACGTGTGGTGATTCGATACTTAGGGCAGCAGTTCAAGTTGATTTCTTGTTTGTGTTCAACTACTGCACTGTATTTCCAGGAACAGCATTGTTCTTGAGGAAGGAGTAGGTGAATTGAAGGTCCAGAGATGTAATTTTTTATGTTGAAGGATGATACTGGTTAGAAATGCATGAAGACATGGCAGTTAAAACTTGTGCAGTGTAATGAAACAGATGAAATAAATCTAGGGAGTGGACAAGATATAAATCTTTCTTAGTATTTGGTGGGAGTTCCAGAAGAGATTTTATCGTCTCCTTAACTACACCTAGGTGAAAAATTAATGAGAGGAATGAGTGGGGAAAACAACTGTATTGGAGCAAGGGCTTGGGAGCAGCTGTGTTGCTGTCAGTCATGAACCACTTATTTGGTCCACTCACAGCACACCCTTCTAGTGACTAGCAAGCCAGCAAAACTCAACGTATGTGTGTAACTGTCCAGCTGGAGTAATAATTCTAAAATAAGTGTGTAAACATTGATCTTGATCATCTTCGAGATGAATAAAAGGAAGTACTGACACTGTTATGAATGAAAACATAAAAGAAGCACTGTCTTTTGCAGGGAAAATGCTTAGCTTATTTTGCATGTATTTGAAAAAAATCTGCTGAAGTCACTAATGAGAAGGGATGTACTATGTAGTAGGAAACTCTCATGCTGTTCTGTTTTCAAGTCCAAGGTATTTAGTTATAAAAGTATAAGCTTTTCTGTAAGCTGAAACAGTTGATGGTGCATAGAGAATTACCCATAGAACCATCTGTATTGAAAGGGACCCAGAAGGATCATCAAGTCCAGCTTTTAAGTGAATGGTCCATGGGAGCCAAATCTGCAGCCTTGGTGTAAGTAGCACAGTGCTGTAAGCACTGAGCTAATCTCAGGGTACCTCTTCTGAGGTGGAAAAAACTCAAAAGTGTTCATGGCAGTTCGTACTACAGAGGCTGGTAGAATGGGGGTCAAATGAAGAGTTTTGCAGCAGTGGTGAAAATAAATTGCAGAGGGGTGGAGCACATTCAGTAGCACATCATTCAGATGTATGTGCTACTGAATGAAACCTAGAATGCTTTTTTGGTTTGTTGGTGGGGGATTGGTGGGTTTTGGTTGGTTTTTTGAGTGGTTTGGTTGAGGTTTTTTTCTTTCTTAGTTGTTGCTCTAGGCATATGGCATATGCTGGGACAAGACCACTTTTTTGCATATATTTTCTATGAGAATGAAGTGCTTAACTAGACTCTATTGCATTATTTCTTACAGGATGCCATGGCTTTTAATAAGTTCAATGTTCTCCACTGGCATATAGTAGATGATCAGTCCTTCCCTTACCAGAGCATTTATTTCCCTGAATTAAGTGATAAGGTGAGTGAACATCGTTGGAGCAGGGTAGAAGGGCAGAAATCTGGCATATATTTAATGGAAATAACATGCAGAGTTAACCAATGCTTGAGTTCACCTGCTTTGGCTGATTGTGAAACAGTACCATGGGACCGATAACCAGCAAGTCCATATTTAGGATCCTGCCTGAGTTTCTGTGTGGACCATTTTTAAGTCTTCCTTTGGATACATGGTAAATGACTACCTTTACTCTTCTGTGCAAATTTTCCGAATGATCCTTGGTGTTTGCAGGCCTTCGAACACTAATGGTAAGCAAATAAGTAGTGAACACTGCTTAGATTTCTGTTGATGGATTTCTTTAAATTGGTTGACTTCTGCCACTCAGATAAATGTAAGAGCTTTTCCTGCCAGCTCTTAGCACCACTGCAATAGTAATATTACCCTTACAAAACACGTCATGTCTGTAAGAGATCCAAAAATGCAAGGTTGTTTCCTGAAGCAAATACAGTGACATGTGTCTCTATTTCTAGACACATAGTAAGCTTTGTCACATTAGTGAGAGCCAACATGAGGTTCTTGCTCGGTCACAGTACAGTAGGACCCAAATCAAATGTAGTTAAGAATAGTTAAGTAGACTAAGCCTAAGTACAAGATTTGTGATTCTGTTTTTAAAATGCCTGCTAGAATCTGACTCTCATGAAAATTATGTTGGCAGTGCTAGAGCAGATGATTTGAAGAATTTTATAATTCAGAAATTGTAGATGTTGCATAGTGCAGTCAGATTATTTTTTGTGGTAAAAGCAACCTCTTGTACAGTTCTGTCATATATCCCACTGACAGCTAGAGAGAGGGAGATGGTCTTTGTCTCAACAAGCTTCTCGTTGAAAGGCTTCTTGTCTACTGTTTCCTTTTTTGAGTAACTCAGCTGCTGAAGCCATTTTCAGATAAGCAAAAGCTTAAGGTGCTATTTATCATGAAGAGCATCTTTGGCAAACATCTGTCTCACCAAACTGTAGTAATCTGGGTCATTGTCACATTTGTTGGCTGTGTGGGAGTGGAATTACACTCAAATTTAGTGTCACAAAAGAAGCACATCCTGATGCTGAATTAGTCACGCACAAAACCAAGAAGAAGAAGTGCTGGGAGTTCTTTCCGACTTGGCAGAATTTTTCCATTAGTCTTGTATGTTATGTAGTGAGGGCCCTATATTTCAGAGGAAGTGGGCAAAAATAACTTGCCTCTGTACAGAAGAATTGAGAACCATATCTTTCAAAATTCTGAAGGAAAAGAAACTAGCTTTTCTGTGTTCTTCAGTAACTGTGAGCTAAGGAGGAAAGGAAGGTCTCCTTAAGGCAATCTGTCTTAGTGTTGTGAGTTTGTTGTTTTGGTAGGGTTTTTTTCCTCTCCACAAGTTAAGTGAAAAGTTACGTCTGTGCAGTTGATAAACCACAGCCGACTTGTAAAACTGCTCTCCAGTCTAAGTTAAAATACTTCTGTCCAAATTTTGTGATCTACTGGTATAGTGTGTTGTCTCAAAATTTGAATATTTTACAGGGGGCATACTCCTCTAATCTCATCTATACTCCTACTGATGTCCGTCTGGTGATTGAGTATGCCCGGTTAAGAGGCATCAGAGTTATCCCAGAGTTTGATACGCCAGGACACACACAGTCTTGGGGAAAAGGTATGCCCAAGAAAGTATTAATTGTTAAGAAATTGTGGTAAGTAGTAGCAAACAAATTAATTTTTTAAGGACTAAACAATAAAGTGCTTTGGAAGGCCCTTGGTAAGAGGTAAGGAAGAGGCATTAAGTGATGTCATAACCTTTATAGGTTACAGGAAATAAAATGAATAAAGAAACATGTTCTGTTATGCTAGATGTGTGTGCAAAGGCACAAATTCTGCTTTAGACATCATTCTACCTTGAGCTATGTACCTCACACTGACTTAGGTGTTAAAAAACCCAGAGTAATAAAAAGAGAAAAGAAGCCTCTGAAGCATACTCATTATGTTTGGCTTTCTTCTAACTGGCTTCCTTCTGATATTCATTAAAGTTTTTTCTTTTGTTCAAGTAGTTATCCAAATGCTGTTTTCCAGGTATTGTGATGTGTTACATATGTTAGGTTGTGTTAAATCATAGATCTGAAAGTCAGAGTCCTGACTGCCAGTTAGAGGGTTCTTCAACCTTTTACAAATTGTTTTATTTCATCCTGCCTCTATTTGATTATATTTAAAATAGGTGAGTATTTTGGTAATGAAAAATAACCTTTTTAATGTGGCTAACTGCTTCTTCTTGCCAGCAAAGTTAGCATAGCAACAAAACTGAGTATTATCTATTAATTGTTTTTATTAGGTCAAAAAGATCTTCTCACTCCTTGTTACAATGGAGGACAGCCAACTGGGTCCTTTGGACCTGTAAATCCTGTTTGGAATACAACTTACGACTTCATGACTAAGTTCTTTAAGGAGATCAGCAGTGTATTTCCAGATGAATTCATTCATTTGGGAGGAGATGAAGTGGACTTCAGTTGTTGGTATGGTGACAATTCAAGGAACAAATACCTAGTGCCTCCTAAACCTGTCCACCTGCATCAGTTATGGCACTCAGTTGTATAAAATAGTTTTCACTGCATAACCAAAAGATCTCCACTCCTACCTTTGTAACAATTTACAGGCAGATCATTTATGATCCTCAAAAAGCAACTGATGTGCAGAATTTTGCTTTGACTTGTAACTTCATAAATATTCAGGTAGTCTAAAGCATTTCTTTATGACAGCAGGACAGAGGACTAGTATGTTAGAAAAGTATTCAGTAAGAAAATTAACATTTAAATTGTTTGTGTTAAAGTGCGTGTTTATATTGATTTCTGCCCACCAGAAAATCGGGTAATAGTAAGAATTACCAAACAGATTCATATGTGTTTGTATTAGAAGTACAGCATGTATTAATAGTGTTCTTAATTCAGTTGTGGATGTTGAATATTTTTGGAGTCCCTCTTCTGGAGAGACTAACTAATAATAAAGGATTTGGAGCATTTTGATGAGTATTCAAATTGATCTAGTTAGTATTTCTACATTCTCTTTAAAGATCAAATCCAAACACTCAGGACATGATTTAATTTTTGTAGAGAAGGAAAACTTCTGGCAAATGCTATAGCACAGAAATGTTGGCTTGCTTTTTGTGGTAGAAACACAAAATTGTTGAGTTCTCAGACTGCTGATAACCTTGGCACAAAGTGGCTGAGATGCTAGGAACCCCAAAGCTCTTAGGAGGCAGCCTGCCAGAGACCACTTCAGAACAGGGACTCCATCGGATTTACCGACGATTACGTCTGTTGGCTTTATTTCAAATCTGGATGAAACTCTTTCAAAATATCTAAGTAATGTTAACCTGCTGCTTTTGCTCTGCAATGTTCCAGGCTGTGGCATGCTAAGGCACCAGTTAGTGTGCTATGCAGAGGTAGAAATGGTTGGGAAATCTGGTTTAAAACATAAAAAAATAATCTTTTTCTAAATTTGTTTTCTTGTTATTATTTAAGGAAATCTAACCCTGAGGTGAAAGAGTTCATGAAGAAGCAAGGTTTTGGCATTGACTATGCTAAACTGGAATCTTACTATGTTCAGAAGTATGTTGATTTTTTTTAATTCTTGCTGAGTTTTTCACAGCCATTATTAGAGGGTGGCATTGAGGTGCAGATATGGAAGCTGACTTAGTATCTGTCACATTATTTTGAAAAATTGCCTCATATTTGGAACTATCGACTTTATTTTAAAATATCAGGTCTGAAGTTCATGGCTTTAAAATTGGACACAGCATGGATGTATAAGCTAGTTTTACACACACTCTGAATGTATTGGGTGTCTTAAACTAGGCATCTGCAGTAGTGTCAGCACAAAGGTGGGGAGGAAGCTTTTGCAGACATTTCTTTCTCTCCTTAAATAACATGGACTTAGTCACCTGTCACTTAGTCACTAATACCAGTATGAGTTGCTGGTTTGTGTTAATGCATGTGCCATTCTTCTACATGGTAGAACACGCTCTGCAAGCATGGTTCTGAAACCAGAACAACCTGCTTTTTCTTGGTCCCCTATGCAGTGGTGGGAAAGGTCTGATATACCTTGGAGTAGAAAATGTTGCTACTTTGAGTGCTTGTACTTATCTCATTGAAGTTAAACCTGGTCTTATTTCTAAATTCTAGCATTTTGGACATTGTTTCCTCCTACAACAAAGGACAAATGGTCTGGCAAGAAGTCTTTGATCACAAAGCGCAAGTAAGTTGGGAAAATTAGTAAGGTACTCTTGCGTAACTCCACAATATTGCGTGAGGCTTCCAGAGCAGACTATTAAGTAGATCTGTGTCTCTTAAGAGTTAAAGCAAAGTCTGCTGACATTAGCAAGTCTCTCCAGCTGTGGGTAATTTCAATCCCTTGAAATCATCATTTGTTGACTATGTAATAGGTGAAACAGGAACACCAGCATTGAAGTGCTCTTTAAAAATGAACCTAGTTAATAAAATAGGTTTAAAACATCTGAGTAAAAGGTGGAAAAGTTTCTATGAGTTTTCTTTTTTTTTTTTTTTTTTGTCTAGTAACACCAAATACTCAGCATTTAACAGCTGGTCAGATACTTGGTGCATGTCGGAATCCTCTTAAAGCATTAACTGTCTGTCTATAGCATAACCTAGGTTTCACACTCGCTGAGTGTTTAAAACCAGCAAAAAGCTAATCAGCTTTAGACTGGGGGGAAGGGGGAGGGATGACAAGAGGTAGGTTCCAAAATGTTCCTCTTCAAAACAAAATAGAGAATTTTGAAAGTCATCATCCTTTTCCTTGCTAACAGCAATTAGGATTGCCATTACTAGTTTTGGTTAAGTTGGTTAGTTTGTTTATTTTGTCTTTTCCTCTTTTAGCTGAAACCGGACACCGTAGTTCAAGTGTGGATGGCAAATAACTACGCTCGTGAACTGAGCAGGGTTACAGGAGCTGGGTTCACTGCTGTCCTGTCAGCACCGTGGTACTTAGACTACATTAGTTATGGGCAAGACTGGAAGAAATACTACACGGTTGAACCACTTAACTTCCCTGGTTTGTCACTTTTTTATATGTGTGTTCTGTGCACGAAAGTCCTTGGTTTATAGTACAGTGTAACTGGAAAGAATAGGGCTGTTTAGAATGGCCATTCCATCACTGTGATCATAGTATCATCAAAGGAATTATAGTCAGCTAGAACTCTGAAAAACTCTTTTTAAAAAAAAAGGAACTTGGCACTTCTCAGAGGGAAAGGTATTACCTTCCTCAAGCATCTGATACTAGTGTTTTGCATAAGAGAATGCTGGACTAGGTGGGTAGATACTTTAGGAGCAGAGTTGTGCAAAATGGCTGTTCATAGATAGACACTGAATTTATTGTTGTTAATTACATGATTGTTAAACTAGTCTAGAAAAAGACATGTTCTCTTCCCTTCAACTTTGCATCTAAAGTTGATACAAACATCTTATGTTTTCCATGGGGCTTTCCTTTTTTGCAAGGGAGCTCTCAGACTCTCAGAGCTCATTAAGGACAATACCAAAGTAGTTTTGTCAAGGAATGTTCTCTGTGTGATAGAATTAACAATTTCCATCAAGTTTTAAATCTCTGAGGGATGTCAAAAAGCTGAGGAATCTCTTCAGAGCGTAAAAGGTAAAATCCTTTCTGACAGAGCAGAGAAATAGCTTCTCTGGGCAAATGGCTTGGTGGTTCTCCCATTCAGTAACAAGACTACCAAAATGGAGGTTAATGCTCAGGATAGCTCAGGTACTTTATATGAAAAAAACTGAACATCAGTCCTATCTAATTGTTGATATATGCCCATCTTCTGGACAGAGAAGAATGCTGACTTTCTGGTTTGAATTCAGGATCTGAAGAACAGAAGAAACTTCTAATAGGTGGAGAAGCTTGCCTATGGGGAGAATTTGTGGATGCAACTAACCTGACACCAAGATTATGGTATGGACTGCTTTATCATTAGGTTTTAAAAAGCCAGCTATAAGAAGCATTAATTAATCCCACAGGACTGTATGCTATTGCTAACAGTGCTTTGTGCTGAACCTAAGCAGCTATGAAAAGTAATGCTTCTGGATATTGAAGGATTATATTAGATCTGGTATTAAAAATAAATTACCCATTCTGGGTTATAGACCATACCTACTCTGAAACTTAGTATACTTTTACAGGCCTCGAGCAAGTGCTGTTGGGGAAAGACTCTGGAGCAGCAGCAATGTGACCAACTTGCAGGATGCCTACAAAAGGCTAACTAATCACCGATGCCGCATGCTCCGGTAAGATTTAGTAGGTACAGTGTATCTTGGTTCTCAGGTTTTATAACCAATGGAATAATAGCACAGGCATAAACTGCTGGCCTGGAGATGAAGGGAAGAGAGCTAGCAGTTCAACCTGACTGTAAAGGCAATCCCATTTGATTTTGTATCCACAGAAGAGGAAGACACATACATTAAGACAGGAGCTCTGGACAGTTTTGAAACTAAAATTTTCAGAACTCATGTTTTTCAGTGAAATACCAGGACTCTTTGTGTTTCTCTTTCCTGTAAAGGAAAAATTAACACCATGATTGACTTCGTTCAGACAAAAATTGTATTAAAGGGTATGTGAGAGGAGTACACTGACAGAAGGAAGAGCAGACTTCTAAAAAAAAGGTGGTGTTACTTATTTGTTATAAATAATAATTAAAGACCTGCAGCAGGTAAACGATTGGAGCAGTTTGCATGAGAGTTGAGCTTGGGCAAGCTATCCTTTCAGGTATTGTCTTACTTAGGGGCTGAAAGGGGTGGATAAGCAGTCCATGACAAATTTTAATTCATTTATGTACTGACTTTGTTTGCAGTAGTCATAACACATTCTTCTCCCAGGTCTTTTCCTAAAAAGTACCTAGACAAGTTACTGGTTATTTATTGCTAATGTTGTTTTTGTACATTCACAGTTGCAGATATGAGTGATTTCTAGGTTTTAAGTCAAGTTTGACTCCCACTTTTGAAGTATACAGTCAGAGAGCTGAATAGTTAAACTCTAACAAGGATGAAACATACCATTTCATTTCTCTACAGAAATTTATAACTCATAGAAAATCTCTATGTGGTAGTAGTATTTCTATCTACCTTGAACTACTACCACACTCTGTGTGGTAGTAGTTCAAGGTAGATAGAAATAATTTCTTTAAAGAACAGGATACAACAGCAGTTGTACTCAGCACTTGAAACCCTAGCTCTCTGGTCATGTTCATGAAGAGGTCTTAGCATAATTATCTGTTGGAATCACAGAACCCCTAGTTTGGAAGAGACCTTAAAGATCATTGTGTCCATCCAGCCCTAACACCTCAACTAAACCATGGCACTGAGTGTCACATCCAGTCTTTTCTTAAACACATCCAGCGATGGTGATTCCACCACCTTTCCTGGCAGGCCATTCCAGAACTTTATCACTCTTTCTGTAAAAAATTTCTTCCTAATATCCAACCTATATTTCCCTTGGTGCAGCTTAAGACTGTGTCCTCTGGTTCTGTCCATTGCTGCCTGGAGAAAGAGACCAACCCCACCTGACTACAGCCACCTTTCAGGGAGTTGTAGAGAGTGATAAGGGCACCCCTGAGTCTCCTTTTCTCCAGGCTAAACACCCCCAGCTCCCTCAGTTGTTCCTCAAAGGGTTTGTGATCCAAGCCCCTCACCAGCCTCATGCTGGATGCGCTCAAGTGTCTCAAGGTCCTTCCCAAACTGAGGGGCCCAGAACTGGACACAGCACTTCAGTTTAGAGTATATACTATATGTTTAGCTTGCTGTCACTCTTTAATCAAGAGTGACTGAAGGACTTGAAAGTTTTGACTTGGCTGGGTTATTTCAAACTGGCTTAAAATAATCATGTGAGGAAAATAGCTGTATGTAAGTTGTGCTATCTCCCTCAGTCATGTGAAAAAATAGATACATTAAGAGAGAGTTGACAAATACATGTTAAAAACCATATTAAAGAGATTTCAAAACTTATGTCCTAATACTTAGCAGGATGGTGCATCTCTTGGTGGGGCTTAGGAAAACACTGCTACAACTGAGCAGTTAAGCATGCCATGGCTGTTCCACCACGATTTTACAGTGAACTAAGCTATGCTGTTCCTGGACCTGGTTGACTCCACTGCTGCATCTGCATCTTCTTCCTTAACACTGGTACTTGTATTGCTGTAAAGGGAGCTGGTCCAGATAAGAGCAGCTGCTCTTCTAATGCTGGCATGAGAGATTCAGAATGCAGGGGCAGACTAAGCACTACTCCTTGTTCTTGTTGCACATATTTAGCAACAGAAAGTAGTCTAAGGAAAAATTGTTCTGCTGACTTAGGATGAACAATTCCTGTTAGAAGGTAACTACCTTAATAAAAATATATGTTGTCCTGAAAATTACTCTTTTTATACAGGCTTTGAACCAGAAAAACACTAGAGGAACAATTCCCTTCCCATTGATGAAGTGAAAATTCCATGGGGCTGCCATTGTTGTGTTTCATGTATATGGGGCTTCCTCAATGAGCTGACTTTGTAGTCAGGCTGTTGTAGTCTTAGCATGTATTAAGGACTGTGTTCCTACTAATGTTTTTATTTGTCACATATGCACTGACTGTGGCAGTTGTAGGAGGACAAGGGGCTTTTCCAAGAGAACAAAGAGCTCTGGCTTGCTCTGCAGCTGGTTACCAGGGAGCAAGGGGAATGGGTAGGTAGCACATTGTAACAGCTAGATCCTGGTCACTGGATGAACAGTAACTCTGCCTATTGAAGATCAAGGCCACTGTTCTTGAAATAGTACTGTGAATGCAGTAGGTACTATGCAGATCCAAAATTAGCTTCTTCTAGGATACAGCAACCCAGATTGCAGAGGAATGGTAATGGGAGGAAAGAAACAATAAGATGGGGATATCTTCCAGAGACTTAGACACCAAGCCTTGTCTATACTAAGAGTATGTCTTGCTTAGGGGTAGCAGTTATTAAGGTGAGCTATTATTCAGTTTCTTCCACTGCACCACTAAACATTAGTGGCAGTAGTATCTATTATCTTAAACATTTGAGAAATGGAATATTGTTTACAACTATTTTAATTCTAAAACATGTTTTTTATACTATCTTACTGCACCATCATAAGCCACAGGAACTGATTTGTTTGTAATGCCACATGAGAACAGAATAATTTATGATAGTGTAAGCTGAAAGAAACTGACTCCTCTCCCCAAAATAATGAAAATTATGTAATTAGAGCTGCATATGAAGGAAACATTGAGGTTGGGAGAGGGAAAAATGTGTAAATGTCAGTTGATTTGTATTTGCCTCTCATAGGACTTCTTTTCAATAAAAGTAGTAGGTTTTGCAGAACATCAAAAGAACTAGCCCCTGAATTTAAGCTTTTCAACATGTCTGCTAATAGCTTGGTGCCTCTGATTGAAACAGAGGTTCAGTCAAAAGTACAATCAAAAGTAGAATAGGGCCCTTTTTCACTCCCTAAATAGTTCATCTGTTGTTCCCTAGGAGTAGTTTGGTTAATATAGTTATTAAAATAGATTGCCAGTTTCTCTCTTCCTGCCTACACAAGCAGCCAGTTGTTTGATTATAGTCATACCCATTCTGCTTTATTTTAACAGCCGTGGCATAGCGGCCGAACCAGTGTTTGTTGGATACTGTGCCCACGAAGCAAGAGGGCCATAACTGCTGCAAAGACTTCTTGTCAACAGCCTGAAGTGCCTCTGGGGGATATGTATGTGAGGTTTTGTATCTGAATCAAGACTTAAAATTTTCACTTTTAAAATAAAATTATTTGACAGCCTTGTTGGAGTAGAAGTTATAATTTTTAACCTTTCAAAAGTAGGGATTCTTCACTGTGAAATCAGGAAACTTTATACCATAGAGTTACTCATTCCAAACACTCTAAAGCTGAAGAAAATAAAGCTAAGACATTATTTAAATTTGGAGCAAACTATCTTTTTTATTTCAAAGTATCACTTGCCCCTTTTCTAGGTAACCAGATAATTGCAACCCATAGCAAGTCAGAACAATTACAGCTTAATTTACTAATTCCAAAAGGTAAATAAACAAACAAATCTGTTCTTAACATACTGCAGGGTGGTAGGTAGGAATTAGTCCTGGAAAACTGCCTTTTTGCCTTTTTCTTTTTTTTTTTTTTTTTCACAGATCTTACTTGATTTGCAGAAGTATCCATTTCGTACTTGATAAACTCAGGTAGAAATTACACCCAGTCCTGAACATACCTGTAAGTTGTACAATGTAAAGTGCTTATTAATAATATCCTTTGTACAGCTGAAAACAATTCAAAATACAGAGTGCCAAAACTGTAAAGTTATTTCAGTGATAAACAAAACTTCCCCAAACTTTATTTACTAGAAGAGAAAAACAGTCCCAGTGGCACATAAAGGTGGACTTAGTGCTCATTTCTGTGAAGACTATTTGCATCACTTCTCATTACAAATGTCCGCAAGATAAGAATTTGCAGAGCAGCAATTTGTGGTTGCATTGCTGCTTTGCAGTCATGAGGTTATGCCAGCAGAGCAGAGTCTCTTGAACCTTCCTCCCCGGACAGTTAAAAGCAGTCTGTTCATACAGCTGCTAACTCATTATTTGCCATCACCAGTTGGTCCTAGATGAACACACTGGCGTACATACACTTAACGGGAGGACAGAAAACATTGTTCCTAGAGAGTTAAGATCACACCAACCCCATCCTCCTCTGAAGAAGTGCACTTTGCTCTTGACTGCTCAGGGCTTGATAACTGGCAAGCTCCAACGTGAAGGTTGCTGAGCCCGATGTTAGAGAACGCAAAACTGTTGAGTAGCCCTGGACAAAATGGAGAATACATGTCACTCAGGTTAGGATAAGGGGAAGATAAGTTAGCACAGGAAGCTGCTTAGACTACAGAGAGAGAAAAAAAAAGTGTCAGAAGTATACTGCAGTGTACTAGTAAGTTAACTTTCCAATATAACTGTATTAGAATTGCAACACATGCATGATTCAATAATAATCTTTTTTAAAAACTGTTTCTCCATAAAACCTGTTTTAGTAGTAGTTACTAGTTCTCTAGCTTACAGCTGAATAAGTGCTGGTTTAGAAATCTGAGTTTAACATAAAAACTACTCAATTTGAGGACACTTCCTTCTGACCTTCAATAATTAAAATACAATTTAAAAAATCCATTCTAAATTTACTTATACATAACTAAGGAAAAGTAAACTGAAGCCAAATATCTTAAAGCATATAAAAAAGATCAGTTTTATCATTGGTAAGGTAATCACATACCATCATTTCTGCTAGTGGAACAGCAGCGACCACAACTCTGTTGTCTTGACGAGACTGGATTTCCTGAATATTACCTCTCCGCTGTGCAAGATCAGCAAGTGCTGCACTGAGATGATCTTCACTTACAGTGATTTCTAGGTTCATCAGGGGCTCCAGTATTTGTATACCAGCTTTTTTCAAAGCCTATGTGGAAAGGAAGGAAGTTATGCTGATGTACTCCTATGGGCTTTTTAAAATAAAATTGACAGAAGTACATGTATCACTGAAGCTGACTCAAACTCTCTACTTGCAAAAGCTGTAAATTCCCCAGCAAGGGCATTAGGAGAGCATGCAAAGAGAAACAATGACCAGATATTGATACACATGTATTCTCCCAGCAGTAGATCATGCTGCTGTGTTCAGAGAAGCTTACAGTTTCACTGTACCTTTTGCAAGCAACGGGAGACACAGGCTGATACCATTGTGTGTGAGGTGTCTGGGTGCACTGTCAGTGATTGCACTGTCACGTCTATATCTTGAACTGGGAATCCAAGCAGAGGTCCTGGGTAGGGCCATGAAAGAGAGATAAAAGGGAAAAAAAAAAAAAAAAAAACAAGCTCATTTGTTTTCAGAATATTAAGACATGTGCAAAAATTTTTCAGAATTAACTTGAAGTTTCTCACTTTCCTCTTTGCTCTTTCCTTTCTTGTCCTGTACCTAGGGGTGTGGCTACTGGTCATGTTCCTCATTTAGAGGTTTTGTCATTACCTCACTTTACCAAAATGGACAAAGGAATGCAGCCTCATACTTTCTTAACTCTCTTTACCAAAAGCACACATAATTTTCAGAACCGGAAGCTCCTGAATATACTCATCCAGACAACCATTACCAAAAAGTTATTTTTAAACACATTATATTTTCTAAAACAAGTCTCTTGAACAAGACATCATTCGAGAAAGCAGGGAAAACTTTTTGTTTAACCAGAAGACAGAGTATTTTCTGTATTTTCCACAATGCCTGATACTAACACATAACCAAAATTCCAGGGGTAATTCAGTTCCATAAAGG
The DNA here is from genome assembly GCA_039654755.1 of Calcarius lapponicus. NCBI lineage: Eukaryota > Metazoa > Chordata > Aves > Passeriformes > Fringillidae > Calcarius > Calcarius lapponicus. The sequence continues at coordinate 25,610,045 of CM077481.1, read as the reverse complement.
ATAAACTAGTGTCCTAAGGCAGATTACCTCCAACCCAGGACTCTCAATTAGACCAAACTGTCTTAGACTAGATATGAGGCTTGAACCACATCTGAGAAAAGAAATATCACTTATTTTAACAGAGAACATGGCCAGGTATTTTTATTTTTTAAAGCACTTAATGGCATCAGTTTTAGGCTGGAGACAGCACAGTTCTGAAGTTTCTTCAAGAAGCGTAAAGAAAGCACACAGTTAAGACATTCTGCAGCCAAAGATGGGAGATGCTTTCGAATTCCACAGAACAAATACAAAAAATCACTTCATGCTGATTCTTAAATTCTCCTTTGTTAATCCACAACCTACTGATTTTATTGTAAGGCAGTTTTTTGTCCACAAGTTACATAAGGTTTCCTATTTTTAATTAAAAGTCAAGGACACTTTTAATTTATTCAAGGGCACTTTAATCCTTTAGAAAACACAGACTTTCCAATTAGGTAAAGCTTTTTACTGAAAACTCATGGATTTAGCATATTTGAAAATCAAAAAATGCATTAGTAACAGTTATAGAAGTGTAATACATGCTGGCCTATGAAACCATTTCTGTTATATCCTAAACTGTGGTTTACATGATGTCATGAAGTAAATGCCTTATCTCTTATACCACATTAAAAAATAAACCAAAATAACTCCAAGCTCACTGCTGAGTGACTGAGAAGACAACAACCTTAAAAGCAAACCAAAGGCATGCTGATTCCCATTCCAGGCAAAGAGAAAAAGACATTGGGCAATTTTTGTAGTAGAATTTTTTGTAGTTTTTGTAATTTTCCTTTGTACTTTACATATACATTACTTGTACGTATATGTACTATCTTTTTTTCAAGCTACCAAGCAGTTTTTCCTTCCAGAAAATGGATTCTTACAAAAATATTAGACCAGTACAGCTGACACAACATTTCCTTTACCTTGAATGCATGAATTTGTGATTCCGTTTTCTATAGCTCCTTGGAGTTCTTTAGGCAGTACTTCACTGACATTCTCAGCATAGCTGATGATGGGTTTAGTTGCTGCCCCTTCTCCTGATGTGGGCCTCACCTCTATCTCTGCAGTTACACAGTGTCGTTTATCACCTACTGTTTTGTCCAATATATCTGCAGGCGGAGGAAAAAAATAATACATAAAATAAAATACATAATACATAAAATTCATCTGAAAGCTAGTCATATATCATTTAAAGTAAATCAAGCTACACAACCAGAAACAAGATGTGCCTTGCATTCACTCATTTTACCTGTAGCTTGGGCAGCATTTAAGATGGTTTCTCGGTATGCTATTTGAAGAGGTCCCAAGTAAGTCTCAATTCCATATTCACGTTTGATTCGGTCATGAATAATTTCTATGTGTAGCTCTCCCATGCCACAGAGGATAGTCTGGTGAGAAGATAATTAAGAGAGAAGTGGAAAAACATGCAAAACTCAGGTTTTAATACAAATTCTTTACGCAATGACTTGCATGCTTCAAATTGTCTCTTAAAAATGCTTCTAATTCAAACGGCCGTAATACTTCAAATTCTAAGGATCCTAGACATTACTCTAAGTCATCTAACATAAACAGCATTTAAGTGAGAGTGTTGTTACCAGTGCTGTGCTCATCATAAAAAAGATAATCTTACCTAACGTTAAAGACTATGTAATTCAAACCTTTTTAAATACAGAATTGTCAAAAACATGCAGAGCATGGGGTGACTTCCTCTGTTCTGTAAAGCACAAGTGCCAAAGTTTTTTAGTTTCATACACATATCATAGGAACATTCAGAGAGTCCTTTTAATCAAGAACACCCCAATATGCAAATGAACTAACTAAAATGTGGTCTTAATGTTCTAAAATAATGTTATAAGATGAGCAATAGAAGATTCATCTTACTTGTCCTGTGTCAGGATCTGGCTTCACTTTTAAACTTGGATCTTCACGCTGAAGGCAGCTCAGTGCGTTATCTAAGTCTGTACAGAAGTATCAAACATTTTATCTAAAGCGAATTCAGTAATTTGAAGATCAGAGTAAGTGCCTAAATATCACTTTCCTCAAAACAAGGAAAAGAATCCTAGAGGAGCATAGATTTTGACAAAAAAATTCAGGTCAAATTACAAGAAACCAGCAACTTCTGATTTTATCCCACAAATTACCTGTGCTAAAAAAGTGCTTAAATTTAATTATTATACATGCTATTTTCAGAGTGAAATTTTGTATTTCTATGAAGACAGCCTGGAACCTACAAATTATTAATGAAGCCAGTAAATAACTGATAAGAGAAATGTCAACTTTTACATGATTTACCTAAGTACTTCAAGATAACCATGAAATGGTCCAAATGAAAGCGCACATCGTTTTTTATACATGGTCTTGGGGTTTTTTCTGATTCCCCATTATCTTAACTGCTGAGGAAAGCAGGAGAATGATGAATCAAGAGCCAAGACTGTATTCATCATACCTTACAGTCTTTGGGGGAAAAAGCCACAAAAGTAAACAAACAAAAGCAAACTAAAACATCCAAACACCACAAAATCAGTAACACCTTATAAACCAGTGGCTCAGCCTGCAGACATGTTGTTCCAAATCTGTTTTCTACCTCACTCCATTCTGTCACAGTACACTGGTACTTTCCCTCCTTCTCTTCACCCCCAGACAAGCTCAGCTTTGTTAGAACAAAGATACAGAATTTAAAGGGTATTTCCAAAAAGAGTCATATTACCAAGCCATCTGGTACAGGTACTGTTGAGAAAGATAGTAAGATTACAGGACTGTAAGGATGCAAAGATGAACCCTAACTAGACACAGAGAATTCTTGGTATATACTTTATAGAGTAAAACTGCGAGTGCCAGCTGAAAAAAACCCCCACATTTCAAGGTTATTTGTACTCAGGACACTATGTACAGCCCACCACTGTAACTGCAGCAAAACTCAGGGTAAGTACCTCCATCCTTCTATTTCTAAATTAAGAACTACTACTTTTCTAGACACAAAAACTAGAAAAGTAGTAGTACCACTACTGCTTGATGCAGTAATAGCAAAGGATATGGACACTTATGATGTGAAGTATACCCTCAGTATAAAAAACACCAGAAAGAACCATACTAGATATCACTGGGCTGTTAAGTTTGTTCAACTCACTCATCCAGTTAGGTGGCTGCACTGTACCTTGTTGTCTGGCCATTGAAGGCGGTTCAATGGTACAGAAGAAGACAGGCTCAGGGATCTCAACACCTGCCAGCAGAAGACTGTCTACACCACTCCCAGACCTCTTCTTTTCCCCAGCATCCCTTCCAGCTCGGCGTGCTGCAGCAACAGCTGAAGCCTTTGATGACACTATGGTATCTCCAGTGGCACTCTACAGATCAACACAGGAAGTGATGTGAAAAAAACCAACCCCAAACTCAAAATGTATGCCAAAGCTGGTTGCATTTTAGAAAATCTGTGTAAATGAGATTCATGCAGCCTATTCAGACAGTAAGAAATTATTAAACTAATAGAAGCAAGCACAAAACACATTTATTTGAACTTGAAACTGTTCCTTTTGGGTAACTGATTCAGACCATCATTCCTGTATTTTAAGAGTTACAGTATTAATATGAGCCCAACCCTAGCAAAATACACCTTCAGCTTTCAGTCCTTTCCAATCAGCACTGCAGTTTCCAGGTCAATTACTGATATTTGTAGACTGTGGTATTTAATTTTAGGAGGAAGTACATCTAAATGTACTTCAAATAAAGCAAGTTTGCATACGTCACCATAATCAAGAACATCAGAGATACGGTATCATAGAAGTAGAAAGCATACTAGTGAAACAAGCTCCTTTACAGTATCCATATTTTTCATTACCTGTTTTAACCCAACAGTCAGAGCAATGTTGCCAGGCATTAGTGATGGTATTTCAATTTGCTGATCAGCAAAAGGCAGGAGCAGCCGGCTCATTCTCTCCCTGAAAATTAAATTCTCTGTTACTCAGGACTTTAACAGGCATTCCAATACTACATTGAACCACACCTCTATCTTACTCACGTGCAACTTTTGTTAATATTATATACAGCTGACTGAGGTTTCAATGAACCTGAGTAAACACGAACAAAAACTAGTGGTCCACGACATTTATCATGAAGAACTTTGAATGCCAGAGCACACAGGTCATCCTTGTACCACTGTCTGCAAAATAAAAAGCACAACAAAAAGCATACTTGTAGGATTAATCCACTCATACGCACATTTACCTAAACTTTCACTCATTTAAGAGGTGATATGCTTCTTACTGCAATGTTAGTGGAGGCAGATTTTAAAAAACTCTAATTTGTACCAAAAAACAATAATCTAAGCAGTTCCACCTCAAATAGGACATGTTATGTAAGATGTTATGTGATTCAGACAATACTAAACAGGATTCCTAGATCATGTTTTTGTGAAATGACAATATCCTCAGATTAAAAGAAGACTAAAGAACTCCAAAGTGCAAGTTTGACAGTTGGAGATAAATGCATCCAATTCCAGTAGAACTGGCCAAAGCAGGTTCAGTACTCAAGTGTATTCTCCTGTCCACACATCTCTACTATTACTTAATACCTAAAGACAGTAAATATTTTTTAAAAATATGAATGCTTTGTTAATATATTTCATTTTCTCCTTTTGTGTTTTCCTACTTATCTTTCCTTCTTTTTTTCTGGATCTCCTTTTCTACCTGTACTTACAGAAACTCATATGAACGCTCATTAGGTGCAGGCAGGTACAAAGTAATAGCATCCAGTAATGGCTGCACCCCTTTGTTCTTCAGCGCACTGCCACAGAGGACAGGGACGGCCTTCTGAGCTAGCGTGATTCTGCGGATAGCAGACTGCAGCTGCAAAAAACCAATTATTTTCTGTTAATACATGATCTACAATTTAGTTGCACTCCAGCTATCAGATACTCCTAACCAGTCTCCAAAAAGCTAAAAAGTATGTTTGTAAATACAACATCACTCATCCAAAATCCTTTCACTGCTTTTAGCAAGCTCCAAACCATAAACCCAAACATTTAGATGCTAAAACAGGAAACACTGGTTTTAAGATTTCTAAACATTTCATACAAATATGCTTCTGTTCTTGTTATAGCAATCCTTTGAATTCAGTATGTTGTAACTCACTGCTTTCAACATGCAGTGTCTAAAGATCCAACCATTTCAAAGTAGCTGAGATGCTATTTTTGTAACTGAGAATCAGCAGCTCAGTCACAAACTTCACTGAGTATACCTGAAAGTTCTATTCATCTTTCCCTAAATTCTTTTGTAGCAGTCTAACTTTCAAAAAAAGGAAAACCCGACCTTCCTAAATAAATGTACCCAGCTTTTAAAATAAAGCCTAGCATGCCTAAGAATCATAGCATATCTTTATAAAATTCCTACTAACTCTGAATATATTGTTCTACATCCACACTACTGTTAATTTACTGTGTAAGATGGTGTGATCTCATTTTATTGAAAAATCTGCAAAATCTTAATTTGCATGTGTCAAAGGAAGAATAACCCAAACCCTTGCAATAAGAACTAGTAAACACTTGTAAATGTAAAAAAAATACCTTGTCAGCTGGTATTAAGTCAAAATTTTCACTATTTTCTCCTAGAACCAGTTCAGCAAATTCATCATCCAGATCTGCAACCTTCAACAGAATAGTTCTTTATTACTTGGCATACAGCAGTTTCACAGAAAATTTACATATCTTACTTAGAATATATAGCTAAACAGAGCAGAAACAAAGCCTTTAAAGACATCAGCAATTATAAACTCAGATCATATAAAATTATGGAAATGAAGGCTTCAAGAAAGGATGGAGGAAAAAAAACTGGGGAAGCCTGAAGTAAGCAGCAAGCAACCTTCACAAGCCTACAGATACTGAGCTGGAAAAAACAGACAAGCATCATGGTATTTTGGCCTTCTTCATGTCAAGGGTTTGTAGGTCCAAGAGCATGTCTCTGTTTTCAAATTGTACCAGTTAGCTTGACATGTAACTTAACTCTCATCTAACATACATCCCTGCACTGTCACAGACTGAGGACACCCAAGCACAGGAAAGCACTTTGCCCTCTCTATTGGCTACACACCAACTGGCCAAATTCTGAAATAAACCCTTGATAAGCAATTAGAAGTCTTATCAAGTTAGCAGTTAAAACACGAGAGATAAAGGAAATAGTTCATTTAATTAAATGAAAGTAATGTGTGCAAAATGGCCAGTATTCAAAATGCTACAATTTACAGAGTTTTGATAAGGAATATTAACAGCATAGAAAGCATTTCAAGAAATGTTTTACAAATACAAGGTTATCTCAATTATCACACTACTAGTACACCCCTTCCTCCTTCAGGAAGGGCCCAGAAAACAAAGGGGGAAAAACCAACACTGTTCTTACAAACCTTTCTACCTGACAACACATTCCTTAAGAAAAAAGGCTGGGTATTAACACTGCAATTTTAAAAGCTAAGTTTGAAAACCAGATTGTGTATATGTTCTACTGAACTCAGAGCAATATAAAATAGATCTCTCTGATTTCAAAGGAAACAGAGCTACCATAATCTGTTTATGCACTTGCACAATGTTATTCAAAGTTGTGTGGAGGGCAGCCCTTCCAATAAAAAGGATCGATTTACTATTGGATTGAGCTGCTTCTAATACAGCATTTAGTGCCATTTTGACCAGGCTGCAACATCCCATCCCGCTTTTAGCTGTCATTTCAGAAGAGTATGGATACCCTGCAGGTTTCAAGTCACATCTGTCATGTTTCATGTCAATGTACCAAATATATTTTGGCATCTAAGACAGTACAAACACTGTCTGGTTTTAGCTTCCCCAGCACAAAAGAGACAGACAAATTGTAGGAACTCCATTGGAAAACCACTAATGGGACTGGAGTGCAGCTGGAGGCCCAGAGAGATGGGTTTTGTCTGGCTCAGAGAAGTTAAATCAGCTTTGTCTCTTTGAACATATATTTGAACTAGTGGTAGCGGCCTTGCTTCAGGGAAAACAGAACCAGATCTCCTCAGAGGTACACATGGAGAGCATCAGCCTGGCAGTTCCAGCTTGCACCACAGTAAAATCCCACTGGACATAAAGAAATTATGGTCAAGCACTGGGACAGGCTGCCTACAGAGAATCATCATCCTTTGACTTGAAAACTCAATTGAACAAGCCTGAACAAGTCGACCTAATGCTTTAAGCAGATCACTTAACCAGACACCTGCAGAGGTCTCTTTCAGGCCTACTTTTCCTACTGCTCTGAGTAATGGGTTTAAATATATTATGTATTTACTTTAGAACTTTACTTGTTCTATTAAGGTACTTCTTGCATCCTGGACTTCTTGGAACAGGTTTGGATCATCAGTCTCCAGCAGCAGTTTTCGCTCAAAATTTTTTCCATCATCCACATCAGAAGTAGGTTTCCAAATTATTTGCTCCTTAGTCACAACATCAACCAGTCCTCTGAAGGTCTTGGCTTCCCCAATAGGCAACTGCAAACCAAACAGAGACTTTAGACAGATGCAAAAAAATTTAAGAAAGTAGTTCCATTCAAAAGAAACGAAACAAGCATTTAATTTCTAAGCTTACCTGTAACAGTAAAGGTTTTGTCTTCAACTTTTGTTTGATGCTCTCAACAGCATATGTAAAACTACAGAAAAGATACTAAGTTAAACAAAACTTTATGATATTAGTATGATAGGCTCACCATTCCCTATTTACTGCAAAAATGACTCCTAGAATTATACAAAAATATGCATTTCCATAACCAAAGAAGTATACAGTATTAACATTATTGGGTTGCTCTGTGCTTAATGGAAAATGCTAGACATTCTCTTAAAAGCTTCTTAACAATGATTAAAATAACTGCCTGAATACCTTGCCCTGTTTTTGTCCATCTTGTTTAAAAAGCAAATTCGTGGAATCTGGTGTTTGTCCGCTTGTCTCCAGACTGTCAGAGTTTGTGCCTAAAGCAAAGCACAAAATGGAAACATTAGTGTCAACAGCTGCACTACAAGCTCCCCAACACCACCGAAGGTCTGAGTTGAGAGTAGAGAAGGGAACTGTACTGTGTATTGTGACAATCCCATATCTAGCATCACAGATGAACTCCAAAAGCAGCTTTGTCTTGTCTCTCAGCTGTTGTCATTTCCCTTTCTGCACTAAGGGCATGCAGCCATAGTGGCAAGGGAATGTGAAGAGAAACTAAGCATTATGGGGGGCATATATGGGGAAAACTCTGTAATGTAGTGACTTTATGCTTTATTGCCAAATTACTTAGGCACACACACGCAAGCATTTCTGTAGCAACACATACAACACTAAAAACTACTGTGGTTTAACAGTAATTTGTGCACTGCTGATCCATTTATCATATGTATTTTTATTTGAAAATTAAAGGAGGTATATAGAAAAATCAGTTCAGATTCAGTAATAGGCTCTTGCCAATACAAGGAATAATGCAATAATTTGCTACAGAGTTTTATAAAAAAACCAAGAAGACCTAATTGCTTTGTTTTTGAGGGTAGAAGCTATTACTCAGTTCAGGTTCATATTTAATGGCACCTAAATGTTTTCCAGTATGAAGTTAAATAATGACTTACAGTGATTAAGAGTTCGCTCATCCCTCATCCAGGAAAAACCTATGTCCCATGCAAGAGGGATTTCACATGTAACTTTTCTACAGGATTGAACTACTGAAACATCCCATGCTGTAAAAAGTCCAGTTCTAGCTTGCCTCCACCTTTTCTGCACTCTGTTAAAAAGGCCACTGGGGAGGCAGAAAACCTGCCTGAAAATTATCTGTTTTCTACATGAAATGTGAAAATGAGAAATTGGCGGATATTAATTTCATCCCATTTGTGGAGCTAGTCAGAAGCATTCACCTCAATCAACAGTTGTAAAAGCAGCAAAATAACAAAACCATTCTAAACTTATAAAGATAATCACACTTGCTGTTCATTACCATGGAAACTCCTGTGCACTACATGATTTAAAATTAAATGCTCAGCTTCCTGAAGCTGAATTTTTATAAAAGCTTTGAGAGAGCTAATACAGAGAAAAATCTCTGTACATTATTTCTGCCTGAATTAAGTCATTAAACACTGCAGGAAAAAAACTGAGTGACTGGAGGTAAAATCAGAGAAAACTGGGAAGGCACATTCACTCTCTAGGAGAATTTTTAACTGTGGAAACTATCGGGTGAGATGCAGTTGCTATTCCCCAGATAGGATGTGGTCAGCATGCATGCCTTCCCACACAATATATGCTGAGCAGACTGAAGACACTGTGCCAGGTTTTGTTTAAATCCTTGCAAGAGGGGGAACTCAATGCTATCTTGTAGCTGGTAAGCCACATAGCAGCTGTCAACCAAGGGAGAAAAAAATAAGATTTCTTCTTGCTGTTGAACCAGGAACCGTGGCAAGATCACAGACTTTTAATTAAGATCTTTAATTTCTTAATGATACACCTCCATCTTAAAGGTGACCTTAGATGTAACACTGATATTATCCAGCTAGAAGGTACAACCACCCCCACTGAACATGATGCATGACTACAGTCACTGAAGCTCCATCTGGACACAAAAATAGTATTAAAGTACATTAAAAATGGGGAGAAGTTGGCTCCTGGGAACTTCTGGGGTCAGACAATAGGCTGAACTTGTCTTCATTCCTACAGCGACATCTATTGGGTAAGAACTGTACTCTATCCATGCTGAATGACTACCTCAAGCTAGCTTTGGTTAGGGATTAGAGCTGGTTAGCATATTGCTTTGAAGACACTTTTGCAGCCAAATGCTATCACCAGAAGTCTTCAAACCTTAACCCATCACAGTGTTCAATTACATTAATGAGGAGTGCTATTCCATAAACTGCTAATTCTTAGTCCATTAAGGGTGCTAACAGTTGCTAGCAGCAGGTCACATACTGCACTGTGAAGGCCCGGGGTCTCTCTTAACCTGTTGGCATGTCTCCCTGGATCTTTCCTGAGGCACAAACAGACCAACTAAGGATCCCTTAGAAGGGTGTCTTTCTGTTTGCATATGACCCTGAACAAGGTAGTTGAACCACGCTCTGATCCAGTGGATTGTTCAGTGAAGGGTCCCTGGGTCTCCATATTAGAACACTGACAGACTGAATTGGGCACAAGGATTTCATCTTTCCTGGGAACTGAAAGACTAATCAAACACAAATGGTTTGAGAAAAATCTCTCCCCTTTACCATGACAGACTGCACACACACACACCAAAAAAAAATCTAACAGTTGATTTTACCTCAACACCAGCTGAAGCATCAAATACCGCTACTGCTCCATCTAGGACTCTCAAACAACGCTCAACTTCCACTGTAAAGTCCACATGGCCTAAAAAACAATCTTCCTTTTATACCATCATAATTCAAACAGGCACTATCAATAGGTCATTACACATTTAAACAAGATTTTTTTTTCTTTCAAATAAAGTCAAAACAACTTTTCCTTTACTTGCAGGGAAATACACCTATCAGTCTTTGAAATAAACAAGATTATTATAATGCAATCCTAGAACTGAGAACAATTTAATGTGGAAACATCTGAGCTCACTTTATATAAGCTAGGAATCAGCAAGCACTAATTATCCAAAGCTGAATAGAGCTTAGTATAGGTGTTTTTATTGATGCAATTAAACCAATTAAATTTTGCACCACATTTAAGCCAAAGACACTCTGTGACACTTCACCTCACCCTCTCTCCCTTAATAACATGAGTACAACTAAAGAACAGTACCTGGGGTGTCAATCAGATTGATTCTGTAGTCCTTCCAGTCAAATGTAACAGCAGCAGACTGAATGGTAATACCACGTTCTCGCTCTTGTGCCATAAAATCTGTCACTGTGTCTCCATCATCAACATCTGAAAACAGAAGGCACATTCATACAGGACTCGGTAGGTAATCAACTCAAAATCTGAAATTGTCTTTGAATACAGATGTCAAGAGAGAGAGCTGGAAATAGTCCCTTTTACACACACACACACACACACACATACATACTATATATATATGTATGTATATTTATGTGTGTGTGTGTAAGCTATGAAAATTAGCCTTTTAAAAAACATTACAATGCTGGGTTATTTACCCAGCCTCCCTTTCCTAAGAATAAATGCCCTGCAAGTGAAAGGCAAGCTATTCCAACAACCTTTTTGTTGTTCTTAATCCCACTCCCACCGTGACAATATTAAAAACTAAACAAAGTCCAAAATCATGAACAAACTACAACTTCAAAAAACCTGGCTGCACTCACTGCATGGAATGTGACTGACATTTTGAAATTTGGTAATCAAAAGGTAATTAAATTAAAAGCAAAGTACAAAAAAACAAACCACCAAGTAAGAGGTTGGGCTTTGCTTACTTTTTAATAACAAGAGAAGCAGTTCACATTTTTAAATTAGCAGGATCTCAAGATCAACTGCTTCACAAGCTGAACATCTTCTATCAGCCATATACGGTTGAGAACAGGGTATAAAACTTAAAATGTCAAAACGAAACACAGACAGAGGCTGCTGTGACCATTTCATTCTTGAAGAATTCTATTAAACTTGCTGTAGCAAAATCTTTCTGTGTCATGCCTTTCAAAAGAAATGGATAGTTTTTCTTACTCTGCCCTCTTCACAGGTCAAAAGAGAATGCCACAAACTGCTTTACCAGTATGGCCAATTAGCAACCAGCAAAATAAGGAGATTCTGTAATTAAATGTTAAATAAAACATAACATGCTGAAAGTAAAAGAAAAATATCAACTTATGATATCTGAAATCAAAACTGCCTTAGTGCAAAAAGGAACATGCATTAAAATTCAATTAAACTGCAGTACAACTTTGGAACAACTGCCTCCTACATGACGTATTCCACCAGCAACTGTACTGCATGTAATTGTACTCTTAAATTTCTTAAACCTACTGAAATACAAAAAGCACTTCTAACCTCCAAGTGTTCTTATATATCCAGAATAATACAGCATTCTCTCTGTTGTTGTAGTTTTGCCTGCGTCAATATGGGCCATAATGCCAATGTTTCGGATTCTGCATAAAGTGAAAACCTTGTGGTTAGTGCAGTAATTTTTAAGCCTGTGATAATTCTTATTTGCATAGTTAATATTCCCCAAGAACAGCACACCAGATTAGTAGCACTGTTTCTCTGCTGCATATCTGATTTGTACACTCTAACACTGAAAAATGTCAGTATTGATATGGTGGATTTTCTTCAACTCAATAGTACTGAACAGTGTTGCAACAGGTTTCCAAGCTCCACTTCATGGAAGGCCCCCTCTTGGGATCATGCTCACCCAGATGCCCTGCCAACAAACAGAAACAGCCCCTCCTCTCTCTTGTCCATCCCAATCCCTGACACCTGGTACTCTAAACAACCTGTTGCATAGATATGCTTAACACCCCAAATACAGCACACCCAAGTTCCCATGAAGTTGTCCTGGATTTGGTTCAGTCTACTCTTCCTTCCTGAAGTACCTCACCACTAGCTTCCAGAACTGCTTTGCTAGTTTTGCACAGCACAGGCTTGTGATCAGCCCCCATGTTCACCACTAATGCTGGCTTGACCTCATCCTCTGGTACACACTACTCTTCCAAGGGAACTTTAGCCCTAAGGCACTTCTTTGGCAGCTTAGCCCTTCATTGCCTTGCCCTCATCAAACGTGCCATGAACACAAAGCACACAGCCCTGCCCACTGCCAAGACATCCTTCCCCCTCCTCCACCGCCCAGGAATACCATGGATTTGGAGCTTCCCTAACAGCCTGGATTTGGTTATGATGGTGCAAGCAAGGGGCAACACAGGACCTTTGTGCCACGAACAAGCACTCTCTACTGAAATGCCACAAGGGTAAATGTAAGCAAGTACAAACTTTATATTAAACATGCACATGAGACAGGCATGGCAACAACCTACAATTCTTAATCACATCAACTGTTCTGACTTAATTTACGTGCCAACAATAAACTAGCTATGTACCTGGATATATGAGGATTAATGACAGAATGCAGAGACTTAACATCTCCTGGAAACAAACAAAAAAAAAAAAAAAACAAAAAAACAAAACTTTTCAGACAGAACCCAATGTAGAAATATATTTAAGAAAACTTCTAAAAGCATTATTTAAAAAAAAGATTCTGAGTCACAAGTCATGACAATCTGTTATCTCTACCACCTCAAATTTTTAAAGATATTAACCTAATTTTAAATAAACCTCTCCCCACCTCAAAAAAAGAGAAATGGTTGAGAAAATGCCTGTAACTTAGAACAGAAAAAAGGCAACACAGGAAAGTATCATCATCTTACTCTACAGATGCATACTTCAGTTCAAGACAACTGTAATGTTAACATTCATCTGAACTGGTGATTAGATAATCAATTTAAAAAGTTATTTCTTCTTTAAGCCTTAAAGCTATACAGCATAATTCTCAGGGATAAAAGGCAAGCTGACCTGTGTTGAGAAAATATGGGAATGGGACGTTTTAAAAGCTATTTGCTAGCAAGATACATTCTTTCTCACACAGCTCAACTATAAAATAATTGTCAAGGTAACTTTTTATGAAACTAGCCCAAATTCAGTTATTCAAGCTATCAAAGTTGTGTTTCAGGAAAAAAGGAGTATAGCTCATCCTTGATAGGCCACACAGAATTCAACAATATTTGAGCTAACATACAGATCATCTGTCTCATCAGAGACACACTGAAGTAGCATCTTACAGGACCCTTAATGAGGGGTTCCAGCACACTTCACAACTGACCTGACTTCTTAAAAAATGTAACTTTGCTTATTATTGCTTTCTAAAGGCCTTATACTGTGAATCTACTAAGAAAAGAGCAGCAACACAAAACTCTTCCGTCCTTGAGCTAAGTGCTCTATTGATGTTTCATACATTAAATTCTATTAAAAATGACCACAAAAATACAATAGAACAAAGCGTACAGAAATAGAAAGAATTTCTTATTTTATTGACTTTTAAATTAATTTTTACTATAAAGAAAACAACATAAACATACCTGGTGGAGAACTGTAGTTTCGCAGACTGCAGCTTCGCTGTGTCACACCTGTGACTCTCATTTTTGTATTTCTAAAATACATGTACTTGAAAGAAAAAATAGTCATAGAGAATGTTAATTGTTACAACTAGCTACTTTGCAGCCACATTTTTGGCAGCTGTAGAAAAATAAACTAAAAAAAAATCTACCGGAAGAGATATTGTTGCTAGATATTTATATAAGGTCAAAAAAACAACTATTTAAAATCAGATGCTTGAAGTTGATGTCCACACTGAGGTTTAAACCAAAGTTGATCCAAATAATATTTGGGATAATCAGTAAAAATTTATGGCAGCATCAAAATATTTTTCAATAGCCGAAAACTTTTCAAATACATCTAATTACTTGTGTAAATAATTCAACAATGACAAGAGTTAAGCAGTCAAAAAGTTTAACAAAATTTACAAATTCAATTCCCAATTCTGAAGTCCCATTCCAAAATGAAAGTATGGATTGTCCAGGGGCCAACCGTTAAAGACCAAAAAACCCAAACAAAAACCAACACACCAATTAAAAAAAGCTTAGTCAGAATAACAAAAGTGTTTCCCTTGCTCACAGAGGAAGTATCAAAACTGGGGGAAAGCTTACCTTATTGCACAAACTTGATGACTTCAATGCATTCACTGAAAATTTCCCCATAATTCTCAACATTCTGCCTCCCATCTCTAAAGCTGTTCCCTGGCAAGGTAAGTAAAAATTTTACAAAATGTTTATGACAGGAAATAGGCTAACCATGTTGCTCTGACATAGCTCAATCACAAAGCTTCATTCTTTTTTATAGGAAATCAGGTTAATATTTTTCAGGTTATTGCTTTGCAAGTTAAATCAGTGTCAGATCTGTAGTAATAATATTATCAAACCTTAACAATACATCATAAATGCGTACCCACAAACACTAAATATATTTCTCGTGGAAATAATATATTTCTCCAGGGAAAATTAAAGCAGAATAACAAAAATTAGAATTTACACTCACTCTCAGATAAGTTCCAGAGCATCGGCTACTGGTGAGCAAAGTGCAAACAGCTTTTTTAGTCTTGAAGAACGAAGGATGGCAGGGCAAAGTACCTATTTGGGTCAGAAACAATAGAAAATATTAAGTACTATGACCTTTTAAGGATAGCCAAGTGCAGCAGCGTCAAAAGCATTCCTACATGGCTGCTGGTTATTTGAGGAGACATCACTCTCCAGCTCCCGTGACTCTCTGCTTCGTAGTACTTTCACAATGCACAGGAAGCGGCTCAGCGCACACGCTCACCTCCAGTCCCTCATCTCGGAGCCGCACACATCTCCCGATGGTGCCGGCGCAGTTTGCTGACCGGGGGAGCGGGAAGGGCGCGCTGCCTTCACGTTGCCCGTGACAAATCCCCAGGCCGAGCCCAGCCGAGTCCCGCCAGAAGCCGATCCCCGGAGGCTCTCCGCAAAGCGACACTGCCTTCCTGGCCGCGTTCCGAACCCCCGCGGCGTTTCGTGCGCCGGCTCCCGGTCACCTTCTGCTCCCGGACCTCCCCCTCGGCCCAGCCCGGGACCGCGCCGGACCTGCCCCGCTCAGCGCAGCCGCCGGAAGGCAACCTGCTTCTGCCTTCCCCCGCTACCTCACCTCCCTCCCGCGTTCCGCTCTCCCGCCACAACCTGACAGACCAGGAAGCAAAAAGCGCCTCTTGGACCTCTTCCGCTCGGTTTCTCCCCCTCTCCCCGGCCTCCGCAAGCCCGGCGCGAAGCTCTCGGGGGGCGCGGACCGCCGCCTCCCCGCCGGGAGGAACCAAAGAGGCGCGCGGAAGCGTTTCCATTCGGGCCCACTTCCCAGCAGGCCCGCCCTTTCCGCCGCGGAGCAGGCCGCGGGGCCGCCGACATGGTGGGAGCCGGTGCTGGGGGATGCGGCAGCGGGGGGCGCGGGGCGCGGGGTCGGGCGGCGGGATGCGAACGGCGGTGCAGGGGAGAGGCGGGAGGCTGCGGGAGGCCGGGTGGGCCCCGCAGTGAGGGTACCGCCGGCGGGCCGCCGCCTCTCCGCGTGTGGCGGAGGAGCCGTGGCCGGCCCGCGGGCGGCCGTGCCCGCTGACCGCGCTGCCTTTGTGCCCACAGCCGCAGAACGAGCATATCGAGCTCCACCGCAAGCGCTATGGCTACCGGCTGGACTACCACGAGAAGCGGAGGAAGAAGGAGGGCCGGGAGGCGCACGAGCGGTCCCGCAAGGCCAAGAAGATGATCGGGCTGAAGGCGAAGCTGTACCATAAGCAGCGGCATGCCGAGAAGATACAGATGAAAAAAACGTGAGTGTCCGCCTCCTCTCTGATAGCATCCCGTTATCTTGACGCTTGAGGGATGAGATGAGACGTTGATATTGTTACAAAGAGTTCACTATTGCTTGAGTCACATGTTATGGTGTTAAATAGCGATCGGGCTGTAGAAGAAAGGGGGCTTTGCCGCAGCAGATACATTTCAGAATCCCTCTCTTTTAAATGAATGTTAACAATTTCGCTGCTAGAAGTACTTCCTGAGACAAGTGTTGATGGGCAGTAACCGTGACTAATGTAATCATGACAAAAAAAGTGAATGCAGCTCTTTGGAGCTTTTATATCAGCTGTGTGTTAGTGTAGCAAGAGGCAGTACTTTTTAGTGGTTAATAGCAAATATACAGTAGTATACAAAGTGTTTAAGCAGAAGATGAGGCATGTCTTCAAGGATAAACAGCAGTGTCGAGCATAGACAATAAAAGCATTTTTCTGTGAATTTTATCTGTTATCGAGAACATGAAATCAAAGCTGTTAATGATGCCTGAAAACTAGGCAAGAAAACAGTACTCCATAGTGTAAGGCCTATAGAGCAGGTCTTTGTTTATTTGATGCTGGGAGTGAGGGGGATAGCGGCAGCACAAACTCACCTGTCCGTTCTTTCCACAGCGCTAGCTTTTGTGCTTTTCTTACTTAATGTGTGCAATTACACTTTCGTAGTTTTCATGTTGCAACATAGTTTCTAATTACATGATTATGTGGGCCCTTGTAGCACATGCATGGTTTCTGCACGCACGAGGTGGTCACCAGCCTCCTGGTGGTTGTTTTTGATGAAGGCTCCTTAGTCTTCCTCAGGCTTGAACTTTTCACCACGGTATCTGCACATGCTCTGAAGATTGTCTGCTCAAGTAGCCAGTGGTTAGTTTTTTGCAGTTAGCTTGTTCTGCTAAATTTACAGTTATTAAAACATGCTTCATTCACATACCCTGCTACAAAGTAATTATTTTCCGCATAGCTACAGCTTTTTGCATAGCTCAAGCGTTATCTTGTTGCCTCATCATTAATAGTCTCATTAATTGCTAATGAACTTCATACCTATCCACCGTGTAGTTTTTGCTGGTTTCAGAGTGCAGATAGCTGTTTTCCTCTGCTGCTTTTAGAGGTGATATGTTTATTAACCTGTTATTAGTTTGTAGGTCTTTTCTTCCCCCCAGTAAACAACCTCAAAATGAACAAAACTTGGCTCCTCTTACAAACACACATTCCTCACATGTGTAAGCATTGCCATCAAATCTCAGAAGAAGAATAGAATGGGTTTTTTTGTCAGCAGAGAGGAAAGCTACCCTCTCTCAAAGTGCTTGGCTGTTTGTTTTGGGTCACACAGAAATTCCTTAAAGAGGTGCATTACTTTCTTGCGCTCCTGTCCTGGTAGGAAGTGACAAGATTAAGTGAAATTAGTAGTTTACCTTGAAAATTGTTTAGTATTATTCCTTAAATGTAAATATATAATACTTCACAAATACCTCTTAAAGAAAAATTTGAGCAGGCACAGGCTAAGTTAAAATGGTATATCTAAAAACAAGTATTTTTTCTTGTGCTGTTAATACTAGTTTTCTTTCTTTGCAGCATTAAAATGCATGAGAAGAGAAATACAAAGCAGAAGAGTGATGAAAAAACACCCAAAGGAGCTGTACCAGCATATCTGCTGGACAGAGAGGGCCAGTCCCGGGCCAAGGTCCTCTCTAACATGATCAAACAAAAAAGAAAGGAAAAAGCTGTAAGTAACCGTATCAAAGTTCAGATACCTAAAATTACGTGTAACAACAACCACTTTATATTGCCAATTGCAAGGTTATGTAACAGCCTTCAAGCAGAGACTGATTAAAACATGAAATCTTGAGTCACTGAATGGTTTAGGACAATGTGAGCATATGCAGTATCTTGATTTTTGGAAGTTTTAAGTGCTAATTAAAATAAGTGGCTGTGAGTTGCATAACAACTGTGGTCTACCCCTTTGCTTTCCAGAAATTTGATTTTATGCTTTGGTTTTTCCCCTTTCATTTAAATATGTGACAGGTAAGAATATTGACTTTTTTTTTGTTTTGTTTTACCCTCCTTCCAGGGGAAGTGGGAGGTGCCTGTGCCAAAGGTTCGTGCACAAGGAGAAACAGAAGTTTTAAAGGTGATTCGTACAGGAAAGAGAAAGAAGAAGGCATGGAAGAGGATGGTTACAAAAGTTTGTTTTGTTGGAGATGGCTTTACTAGGAAGCCTCCTAAGTATGAGCGATTCATTCGACCAATGGTAATGTTTTAGAGCCTTAAAGAACATTTAAGTAATAATTCTTTTGATTTACTGCTTTGATTTTCTGTGTTAAAGAACCTTTCCTGTATGATTATGCACTTGATCATTACTCATGTAGAACATTCCTGTTAGTTTCCTTGCCAAAATATAAACCTCTAATAGCATAGGGGGGGAGATAATAATAGGGGGGTGGGGAGATGCCTCTACAGTCCCAGTCTATGTTGAAATTCCTGTTTTTATTCCTATAACTCAGATGATGCCAGTAAGTTAAATCTACGAGCTTTTGAATTAGCATAGGAAAATATTTGTCAAAAGTACTTTGCATATATTTTAAAGATGGAGGTGTCTTTTTCAAGCTGCACTATTCGCCGAACTGCAGAAGCCCACTCTGTTCTAGGACTTCAGAATTCCCTCCTTTTGACTTAAATAAGCTTGAAGGACAGTTGTGACTGTGAAGGGAAAAGCTGTGCCTGCAGCCCAGCCTTTACTTAGCTGCAGGAGCAGTGCCTGGGCTCTATCAGCCTGGCAGCACACAGGCAGAAAAGCTGGATTCAGTGAGATAGTATTGGTTTCATATAAAGAGCCATTCCTGTTCCCTTACAGGACACAACAGTCAATGTGCAGGCTGCCCATTGAATTGTACTTCACTGCTAGTTTGATGGTCTTTACACAGCAGCCTTGGAAAGATTTTTTTGATGCAGGAAAATTTATGGTAAATAATGGTAAAGTACCCTCTATGATGTGCAAGTCACTAGATAAAAACTGCTATAGGAGTTGGGTATTTCATATTTTGTCATACTTCTTCATGGAACAGAAATTGCCCAAGGTAACAAGTAGTATTGTTGGGCTACTACTAAAAATTGACATCCTGAAATTGACATACATGGAAAGCTTTATCTTTTCATTAACCAGATTTTAAAATAAGTCTGTCAATCCACAATAGGCAGATGGCATTCTGTATTTAAGTTGTTTTATTCTTCCTAGTCTCTCTAAACATTTAAAGATGAGGACATAATTCCCGAAGTGTTTAACTAGATCAGTTGTGAGAGTTTATAGCAAATATTAACTCATTCTAACACTCTTTATGCAACAGGGTCTACGTTTCAAGAAGGCACATGTGACACACCCTGAACTTAAAGCTACTTTTTGCCTACCTATCCTTGGTGTGAAAAAGAATCCATCATCTCCTTTGTATACACAGCTGGGAGTTATTACTAAGGGTACTGTCATTGAGGTGAACGTGAGTGAGCTTGGCCTTGTGACACAAGGGGGCAAAGTTATCTGGGGTAAGTAAATTTAACTAGTACTGCAGAACTACTTTTTAAAGTTTTTAATCTTCATTGCATCATGTATTGTCAAGATCTCATCCTCGAGTCATAATTGATAGATTGTTAGAAGATAGGTTTGGGCTGTAGCAGAAGCAAGTAATAGCAACTCTAAAAATACATGCTTTAAGTGTTAATCTTAGGCTTTCCATTCACGCTTGCAAAATCAAATTAGATAAAATTCAGAACAAAGACTCAGCTTGCTTGCTTGTGTATCATATTAAGCAATGCCACAAATCTGTTGCCATGTGAACCATGAACAATTGAATTACACTTGCAGGGGAAGTTCTGTGTAGGAGCCTCATTAACAGATTCTGCACCTGGGATGGGGCAGCCATGGTTGTATGTATGGACTGGGGAACAGTAGGCTGGAAAGCAGTGCCATGGAAAGGAACATGGAGGCCCTGGTTGATGGCAAGTTGAACATGGTCAGCAGTGCTCTGGCAGCCAGGAGGGCCACCCGTGTCCTTGGGAGGCATCAGCCAGGCAAGGGAGGGGATTGTTCTGCTGTGCTCTGCACTGGGGCAGCCTCACCTCGGGTGCTGGGGGCAGCTCTGGGTGCCACAGAGTAAGAGAGATACAAAACTATTGGGGAGTGTCCAAAGGAGGGCCCCAAACATGGTGCAGGGTCTGGAGGGGAAGCTGTCTGAGGAGAGGCTGAGGTCATTTGGTTTGTTCAGCCTGGAGCAGAGGAGACTGAGGGGAGATGTCACTGTGGTCTTCAGTGTCCTCACAAGAGGAAGCTGAGGGGCAGGTCCTGATCTCTTCACTCTCATGACCAGTGGCAGGACTGGAGGTAACAGCACCAAGCTGAGTCAAGGGAGGTTTAAGTTGGTATCAGGGAAAAGGTTCTTCACCTATGCTGTGGCTGAGCACTGGAACAGGCTCCCCAGGGAAGTGATCACAGCACCAGCCTGACACATTTCAAGAGGCATTTGAACAATGCTTTCAGGCACATGGTGTGATTCTTGGGGGTGTCCTGTACATGGCCAGAAGTTGGACTCAATGATCCTGATGGATTGCTTCCAACTTAGCATATTCTGTGATCTTCATAGGATCAGACAGGCTTCATTTAACAGAGGAGTTCACTTGAACAGTAGGAAACCTAAGATTTTTTTTTAATCTCAGAACTCTAAATGATCCATTTTTAAAAAAAGAGCTTTAATATAATGTTTTGAGAACAGAAGTTTACAGCTCAGTAGAAGGTAGATTTAGATTTCAAAATGCATTTAAGTCCCTGTGCTTTAGAGACTTGTTGATTGAATTTGCCAACATAGAAAGATCTAATCTATAAGAACTACGACCAGGTTTTTTTTACATATGTAATTCCCTTTTCTCTCTAGGAAAATATGCCCAAGTAACTAATAATCCAGAAAATGATGGCTGTATTAATGCAATTCTACTTGTTTAAATTGGATACCAAGTGTTGGATGTGGACACCTACAAAATAAATGGACTTTACCCAAATTTACAAAATCTTTGGAACCTTCAGCCATTCCAGAAGAGCGACCCTACAAGCTGATGAGGAACTTCAGCCAGAAACAACTGCTCACATTTTTATATGTATGTTTGCTAAGCTGAACATTGTCCAAATAAAGAGATTTAATTTTTATTTCCTCATGTGGTATGGATTTGATCTCAACCTTCTTGGTGTTTTTAGAATAGCAGTTTCCTTGCTTAAGAATCACATTCCCATAGGGGAAATTTCCCATATGGGAAATACAGCCACTATCTCACACAATGTCCTGCTGTAACAATTAGGGTACAGGAGTGTGTGCTAATTTGTATTCGACGTCTGGGAAAGAAGACCTGGGAGGCTGCAACTGGAATGTTAATGCAGACTGACCTTACAAACTAAGCACCAAATTTGATACCCGCCCCTGCAGAATCATGGGCTTGGGAACATGTGAGCAGCAGTGGGGGTGTGTGTTACAAATGAGTGTTTGAGATTGCTTAAAAAATCACTGGCAAGGGCACCAGGAAGAAACAGATTTAATATTAAGCAACAGCACAAGTTCATTGCCAAGATTTGCTCTACTTCTATGAGACAGTTAAGGCACACTAAGGAAAAAACCAAAATATAGTAAATTAAAACAGGAATTAACCAAGAATTATCAAGGGGCGGCATGTGTGTTACAAAAGGTTAGAAAGGGCAAAAATAATAAAAAAAAACAGCCTAAAAGCCCAGCAGCACTCAAACGTAATCATGTTTAACTTATAGTTTAAACTTCACTCATAGCTTAACTTATAACAGCCTTAACAATTTAACAGACGAATGACATTTAACAGGACTTAACCTAATTTGTAACTTAACAACTTAGCAAAAGAGCAACACTTGACAACATTTAACTTAGCTTATGTCTTTACCTTACAGGCCTAACTTAGTTAGATACCTAAGATACTTAAACATCTAAGAAAGCAGGATTTCTCCTAGATTTTCTGTAGCATGTGTGCACATGCATGCACACAAAGAATTAGCACAAGGTACCTGTGAAACATTCCCCTCAAAGGTAGTGAAATGCTCACTCTGGATGCTTTTGATGTCGTCAGCAGCCAAAGGGCTGGGCCTCAAGGAGTGAGGGTATTCTTGTTCAGCAATCCTGTGTATACAACAAACAGGTTAGCTGGATCTGAGAGGCCCCACTCAGAAGCTGCTAGTTGCAGCCTGCTGCAGTTCAGGAGAGATCAGGAGATGTTATTTTTGACCTCTTTTTGTGGGCCCAAGAGAGTGGATTTCAGTCACAACGTTTCATCCTGCCCATAGTTTGGGTCAGCACTTTATTTGAAAGTGTTAGAGCAACAATGTTAGGGCAAACAGGCAAACTATTTTCAAGGCTCTTCATTATGAAAACAGGAGCTTGTTATCAGCTGTTTCTGGGAGCGGGCAGTGTTTCTTATAAGCCCTAGAGGAGCTGAAACCTGGTGCTGTTCAGTCATGGCTGAGGCCCAGCAAGCTTTTGTCAGATCACAGCAGTGCCTGGAAAAGGAGCAGGGGATGCACTACCACAGAGCAGGGTGAAAGATAACTAGAAGGGCAGCTACTCTCCACCTGCCTCCTTACCTCCTGCCTTTCTCCCCTTTGTTTCCATGACTGCATTAATGGAATGAATTAATCTAGGAGAGTGTAGCACCTTTGTTTCAAGCAAGAGAACAGTTTCAGAAGTTAAAATGTATGAATTTAAAAGGGCGTAAATATGTGAACTTTGAAAAGGGTTTGACAGTCTTGATACTACAATTATTTGTAGCAATTTTGATGGCTTTAAGTAATACTGAAGAGAAGCTAAAGGTCACAAGCTTTAGCTGATCAATATATATTTAGCTTGCATTCTTGAAATAAAAGAATCAAAGGCTACTTCTAAACTGGAAGCTTTCAGCAATGTTGCAACTAAATTGGTAATCTTCCAGTCATGGATTTAGTGGTAAACAGAAATATTTTATCACTATAAATATCCACACTCACCACTTTATATTCTAACTGTTAAATAGTACTTCACTTCTAGCCAAAGAGTTTTTAGCACAAATTGCAAATCAAACCCTAACAAATTTCCTGCAGTTTATACAGGTAGTAGTCACCTACAGATTTGAGTATATCCAGGTGGGGAGATTCTACCACCTCTGAGCAACCTGATCCAGCATTTGACCACTTCTAGTTTAAACTGGTTTTTATTTAAATAGAATTTCCTATATTCCAGTTTTTCCCCAACTGGGCACCACAGAGTCTTA
Source organism: Calcarius lapponicus (assembly GCA_039654755.1). NCBI lineage: Eukaryota > Metazoa > Chordata > Aves > Passeriformes > Fringillidae > Calcarius > Calcarius lapponicus. The sequence goes on along the minus strand of CM077481.1, from coordinate 25,586,379 downwards.
ATCCATCTTTATGTCCTGCAGTGATACATGGCTTCTGCTCATCCATAGATCTCATTAGGTTTTTGCCTTGATTAATGATTCCTGCACAGTTAAACTCCCCTTGAGCTTACCAGAAACACTCCATAAACAAGAACTTCTGATGCCTAACCAAGGAGGGGCACAGAAGATGACTGCCCATCCCCAATAGTCTTCAAACATTACTTACCTGAACCACAGCCAGTGGAACAGTATAATTATTACTGGACTTTTGAAGAATTCCAGTAATTACTTACAGCCAGGATGATGATTGATATCTTAAGTCAATCAACTTGCAATCCTATAAACAATGTTCCTAAGTGAGGCCCTTCTAACTCTCCTGGGCCACAGCAGGCTCCTCTGAGTGGAACACTTCCCACAGCTCACCAACTCAAGAGTTTGCAATACTCAGAGGACCCGTGTCAAAAGCTGAAGCTGAAGATGGGACCTGAACTGATAGCTCCCATACTGCTTAAGGCTCAACCCTCACTCCTTCAGAAATGCAAAGTCATTCAATATGAGTATTTCACTGATCTTAAGGGGAACTTTAGTAGGTATCTTTATCTTTGTATGTATGCACATAGACGCACATATCTGTGAGTTGATTTAAACACACTATAGCAAGTACACCATAGGCATTGCCATCTCAGATCTATAATTATGTTATATTGTTGAGTAAATCCTATTGAATCTCTTCATAAATGTTAAACTAGTCAATGATTGAGTGTTGCCAAGTCCTCTACAGATAAACCACTGATGAAGTCCAGAACTATGACTGAACTCAATCATGCTCTATCAGCACTTTGGAAAGCTGTGGCATCCCATCTGTGAGGAGAAGGAAGCATCTAAAATTCATATGTGCTTGTGGTTGAACAGAATGATAAAAGTCAGAGGATCCTCAAAATTCTATACTTAGCATGGAAATTGGCATGTTAGTCCCTAATTTCCTAGACTCACCAGTGGAGTTTGGATAAAGGCTAGGGTGAAAAGGATGAGAGATGAGGGAGGGGGAAAAGGGAAAGGAAAATCCAGCTGATGGAGTGCCCTGGTCCGGGGGCACATGTGCACCTGAGCTTCATGGAGTTATGGGGATACCTCAGCCCCATTCCTGTGCCTGCACTGTACAGAGTTGTGCTTTATTTCCAGAAGCCAGAACAAGGATGTTGGTCCTGAAAAAGTGCTGCCCTACCTTTGTATGTCCCCATCTCAATCCATGTCCTGCTCTTGTTTACTGTGTAATTGCCAACAAACCTTATCTTCTATGCTTCTACAAAAGTAAGGGGGTCCTCTTTGAATGTCATGACTCAGCAGGAGGTCTCCCTAACTTTTTTGCATTCCCTATTTCTGTGAATAATTTCAGATTGATTCTAATTCAATTTTCCTTTGTATGCTTCATCTCTCTAGTAAGTAATAGGTGAATCTTGCCATCAAACTTTTTAAAAGTCATAATTTGAAAATTTATATTAAACCTGCTTTTGCTAATACCTTTGACAGTGGTTTGTTAAGCAACCTAAACTACTTGTGACATACACTTCCCTTCCACCAGGTATGTCTTAACACAAGGTTAAGACTCTCCTGAGCTTTCTCTTCTCCAGAGATGAGATGTCTTCTATTACAGATGCTTCTCCTGTCAGGTTTCAAATCTGGAACTCTGGGCAGGAAGCTAGCTGCTTTTGTACAATCTTTATAACTTCTCTTATAGGATCGTACAAACATGGCAACTGTAACCATAACCTGTTACTATTTTACTAGTTTAAAACACTGCCCCACTCTAGACTTAGTAACTTACAAGTATTTGAAAGTAAGAGAGGGTAACAAACCAGTAAGTTACTTGCTTGGAGAGAGGGCATCTTGTCAGAATTGATAAGCCTCCATTTATTTTTATAAAGCAAAGTTCTTGTTGCTTTAGTCTTTGCTGAACATTAATAACATGAAGAAAATATTTTAATTTCCGACAGCTGTCTTGAAAACCTTTACTATATTTAGTGCCATAAATACATAACTTGTTGGCTGCATATCACAACTGCACTTAAAAGACTTTTTAATGTACCACACTGTGGGGAGTGTGTTACAGCATTTCTAGTTGGTCTGTCTACAGCAAACTATGTTAACAACTCCTATGTTTACATCAGGTTGCAAAACTGACATAAACAGCAGAATGTATGCCATAATGCTCAGAAGAGCCTATTCAGCTGCTTTTTAAAAATAAAATCTGATGCAAAAGCTAAATTATTTTCATTGATACAAGGGTTTTTAATTAATAATTTTTGATTTCTTAAAAACTCCTTTGTAAATGACAGGTGGTAAAATTCATGTTCCAGTGAATTGAACCACTTTAAAATGTGCTTCCTATACAGCAGAAAAGGACTCAAATATTAAAAACCAAGCAAAAAATAATCATAAAATAAAAGTTTATTACTACTTCAAAACATTTCAAAAGCAGCCAAGACAGTACCAAAAAAAAGGAAAATTTAACACAGTAACAAGACTAAGGTACAATACTATGCAATAGCAATACATCTTTCATAAGATTTATAAACAGGGTATCACCAGTTTAGAAAACATCTAACACCACATTTGTGGAAATAAATTTTAAGTGTATCCCCATAGTAATATTTTAGAACAGTCACTTAGAAGCAAGGAAGCTGAAACTTAGGCCAATTTGTTGCTAATAATGTCAAGGACATTGTAAATGATCAATTTGATTACTGACATTTACAAAAGAAATGATACAAAAAAGCAGCAAGGTTGAACATAATTTGAAATAAGTTAAAGCGCTTTTGAAATAAGATTTTACACTTTCATGCGAAGGACTGTGAAACAGGATAACAGCAAACAAGAATTCTGCATTAAATTAAAATGGACCAAGAGAGAATATGGGAGAAGCAGTACAAGACAGACATTTGAACAAATATTTGATTCAAGTACAAAACCATTTACCATTTAAGTGCAAGGCTGAAGTCACAACTTAATGTTCTTTAAACTCTATTCCTAGACTAAATAAAGCTCAAAAATAATACTGCCTGCTTTCACTGTACACACATAGTTCCACAGCATGTTGTAATAACATTTGGTACAAACTTGTATAAAGTTGATCTTTTAATCTTTCATTGCTGGTGCAATAGGATCTTTAAAATTGTTTAAGAGTTTGATATTAATAAGACAGTTAATAGTCCCCAAGGTAAAGCACTCCACTCAATATAGTTGTCAAACACGTTCCCTTATATAAGTGTAACGGAATTAATAAGGTATTGAACTACTGTTCCTCTGGGACAATCAGTACAGCAATAAAAACTATTACTTAAAGTCAGTATTTTGCTTTTGCTACTCTGCATTTACTGGAAAAAGATTGATGCCAAAGAAGTTGTAGAAATAAAACGTGTTCTTTGGTGCAAAGTACTGCTGTGATCACTGTTAGAACAGTGTCCATCTTTCATCGCTGTACTGGTTATTGGAATTGCTAATTGCACCACAACTGCTCACATTCTGTTTGTAAAAGTCTGCTCATCAGCTATTATCCCAGGCACCCCAGATTTATAAAGATATCTACTCAAGGGTGTACTTTTAACATGTGAATTTAAGTTCAGTATTTAAAACTGACTCACCGAAATTAAATCAGAGATTTTATCATTCTCGATAGAAACTAGAACTATCCTAATATCATAATCTCATAATATTTATGTATTTACTCTGCAAATGTCTCAAAAAGAAAGGTACCAATTGAAATCATTCCAACTTAGCCATGAAAAGTAAAATCTTGGTGAGTGAAATTACCTTCTCATGAACAGTTTTCCAACCTCACTAGGAATATAAGTGATAAACATACATATCAAAAATCCACCTAGAAGTAATTGAAATTACTGGGGCTCATAAGTAAAAGAACACTTAACTTTTTCAAAGTGGATACATTTGTACCAATTGAAGGACTCCAAAGATGAATCTTCAGTAAAGCTTGCCCTAAAAATGGAAGATGAGTTGCAGTATATTGTATACAACCACTCTATTTTTTGAGGACCACCAGTCCTCAAAAATCCCCAATTCTTAGCAATGCAATAGATGCGTTTTCTAGCCACTTATTTTTTTAAAACAATTAATCTCAGCAGTAAAAGAGAAACCATACAGAAAATATCAAAAGTTTTGTCTTATATGCTATATATAAAAAGCTTTATGAGTTTTAGAAATGTTTAAGGTTCACTTGAATATGTTTACACACAATCAGGAAAGATCTTGAATATTTATCAATCATGGGGTTCATAAGGAGTACCTGTATGTATATTGATAAGATTCAAGTGAACATGTAATAGATCAAGAAACCCATACTTAACTCAGTAATCTCACATACCCTGAATCTAAAGCTAACACATTTTTTTAAACAGCCTTTTTTTTTCCCGTAAGTTGCTCTTAACAGATTAAAAAAGAGCATGGTATTTCGTCACCTGAAAAATAAAAAGCATGAATGTATCTTAAACAGTTAAAATATCATATAAATAGAGTTAAACTTGGTAAGCATAAAACCCAAAACCAGATTCTTACATTAACTTCATAAAGGGATAAAAGACAGCATTGCAACTATTCAAGTGAACCTTGTACCTCTGTTTTTGCAACACTGCAAAAGACTAGTTCACGCATCTTGGAAAAGGCATATGCAGGACAAAAGGTGTAATTTTCTGTTCTCAGAATCATTGTTCTTTTATTTCTGAGTTTTTAGCCCATTACAAAAGGATCTGCATTCATTGGAAAGAAACACACAGCAAACTAAGGCCAACTTGGGTATGTGTGACAAGTTAGATACACAGTTTGCCAAGAGAACCTCAGAAGTGAAATAAGCATGAAAAGTCTGGGTTTATTCCTGTTGGCATACAGTGAATTTTGGTTGCTGCTTTTAAGAAAAGTCATCAACTGGGAAGCTATCATCCCAGAAACTACACTCAAGTTAGAAAACAAATGTGGGAATTAGAAGTATTTGCAAGGTATCACCCACTAACTCCTAAAGGCATAGAAGTTTGGCAAGCAAGCATTTGCTGAAATACCCACTAATACACTAATGAATATCACAACCACCTGAAATGTCAGTGCTCACAGGAGTCACACACCTGGAAGACACAACATTTTAGTAGTTACCCCACAGCACCAGCCAAGTATTTGGAAACACAAAGAACCACTTCCATTCAGACCAAAACAAGATCAAGAGTAGTCATATCCTTTTCCTGTAATGCAACAAGGAAGCAGCTATCCACTCAACACATGCAAGTAGTTAGGAAGGCAGTTCAAATGATTCCATATGGAGGCTCCATTCTATATACTCTAGAAAAACTTGGGCTTACCAAAATGCTTGCTTTGGAAGCTACAAGGTTTACTGCGTAGGCATCTCTTAATCTTTGCTCAAGAAATCCATTATCAGGAAGTGCTGTGGCAGACACTGCACTGCACTCTACCAACTCAGCTGTTTCAAGTGATTCTTATGAAAGACAAGTGCTGCTCATGTTGCATTGATCTACTGAGCTACACCTTCTTGTACATTTTGAGACCTAGAATGAAGAACCTTACATTCTTTTAATCTCTTAAGCCTGTGGAAAGGGAACAAGAAACAATGAAGGATTATTCTTGTTCTGGTTTTCTCCATAGTAGAGAACAAAAAGTTATTAAAAAAAATTATCTCGAGTCATGTCCAGTGACAAGGAAGTCTATAGCAATTTAAGGGACCTTGACAGGGCCAGGATTTCACACTGCATTTTTCTTCCATGACTACCACATCAAATTTACAAGCTATTCTCTTTGAAAGCACAACTGTCTTTATTCATCATGTATCCTTTATGAAGGGAGGAGACTGGCTATTTACTTTCATACTATGAAGAAATTCAATTTCTAGTGGTTAAATTTAAAAAACAAACAAATCAAAACTTGAGGAAAGGTGATGAACCCAAGAGGAAATCCAACATAGAATTTTAAGCACATGTGTCCTGTGCCAGATATGGTGCGGTTACACCTTAACGTTTCACACAAAATAGCCTTGTTATAAATAGATAAATTATCACTATTTGATTTTTAAGCTGGCTTTCCTTTTTTCTTGGGTGGACCTTTGTAGCCTTTAGCCTTTCTTCGCAAGTTTCTCCGATCTACAACGGGTACCTCAATTTCTGCTTCCTCAGAGCTGCTGTCAGCAGCCCGCTCTGCCGCTGTCTGCGTGTAGTGATCTGGCTGCTCTGCAGACTCTTCTGAAGGCTCTTCCAACTGGTTCTTCTGTGCTTCCTGTCCAGAAGGCTGCTGAAAAGAAACACCTTCAAGTTCAACCATTACCAAGGAGCTCTGACTCAAGGCAGCAGGGGCCTCCTGCGAGTTGTGCCCTGCTTCCTCATTTTGATCTTCCAATGAGGAAGGTAGGTTTTCAGAAACAGGTTCTTCTGCTGCTTCAGTTACCACAGAGTTGGGCAGGCCATTGTCAGAGGGCTCTTCCTTTGATGCCACAGCAGCTGCATTTTCAGTGCTGGCCTTTTCAGATTCTTGCTGTTCTTCAGTGCCCTCCTTCTCTACTGATGTAACTTCTTCAGTCAGCATTTCTGAATCATTTTCATTTAAAACCTATGGGTTGAGGAAAACAATCAAAAGGACAATTAGTTGAAGGTAAAAGACACTGAACAACTACTGCCTCTAGTTATTAACATCAGAGGATACTTTGGCATTCAGCGGGTTTTTTATTCTACACACATAACTTGAAAAAACAGTCCTCCTTTCTGCACAAGACTATTTTGTGACCTGCATTTCATATCCAGAGTTGCTCTCTGATTTTCAAATTGTTCAAAAGAGTTGAATAATTTGAGGTACAGAAAAAACACTCTGGTATTAATCCCAAGGGAAAAAAAATAATTTAGACAAATACAACTATTGTTTTGCTAGCATATAATAATCTGCTTTTGCACTATGAACAAGAAAACAGCAAAACCTGTGTTCTGAAAGCAAAGGTGTTTTAGCAGTAGTTAATTATTTGTACACCTCATCAGGCACAAATTTCTAGACAAAACAAGTATGTGGCTTTTCATTCTTACCAAACCAGTATTTTAGTGAGACACAGCAGTTTCATGACTGTCAAGTCAAACTGCTGCAAACATATCTTTCTTTGGGTATCACAGGCATATAGGTCCCACTTCTGCACATTGAAACAGAAATGTCAGTGTAGTCTCCTTATGGATTTATATCACCTCGCCTAATAATTGCTTCTCCCAATAATTTCATACAATGTCAGGGGCTACTTTCCATTACTTAACAAAAGAAAAGAAATCCCTGCAAGATAAATACACTTGGAAGTAAAAATAACTTCACATTTTGTTTCAGTTGTGTCACCTTCTCTGATTCAGTGTCTTCTGGGGGTTTTGCTGGAGCATCAAGGGTTAATGGAACTAACAGCGTCACAGGTTCTTTTCCTTGATTCTCAGACAGCAATTTTGATTCGCCACTTGGAACTTCATTTACCATCTCCCCTTCAGCCATGAGCGAGGTCTTTCCAGTTTCTTCTGCAACCTCACCATTAAGAGGTTCTGATGGCATTTCCTTAAAAAAAAAAAAAAAAAAAAAAAGAGTCATATTTGTAATATTTATAAGTCAAAATTATGCCCAGCTATTGTTCCCCAGCACTAATGGATGTACATGCGATCTAAATTTGCAGCTTAATGTGAGAAGCAAATAGCTGAGATATCTAGAATTGTGTACTAACAAGACAGAACTTAATGAAGATTGGCTAACTTAGCCAGAGTATTAGTTTGTTATTGTCACCTGTACTAAATATATGATCATAGCTTACAGTTAGGAGCCAAGACAGGACGTTTTCAATGCATGTCTCATGTCTCCTGCAATCATTCCTTGAACCTAACATACATAAAGTCCACTTTCTCATCCATCAGTAAGAACAAAAAACCCTGAGGCACTGCTAGGCATAAAGAATATTCAGAAATTTAAATTCAAGTTGTTAACAAGGTGAAGCTAAAAGCTGGATTTTAAGTCAATGTTTAAATCCAACAGGCAATTTTTAAGTAGAGAAGTAAAAAGAACCAATAGAAGTCACTGAAGCATATACCAGGTACTGATGTCTTGAAAAAACTTTTTTTAAAGATTAGAGATACTGGGTCAGATCTTGATCTTATCCCAGTTCTCTGGAATGTCTTATTAGGAGAAATCAATGAAGAAAATTAGGATGGTAGACAAGCTAGAAATTCATCTTACTGAAGATCCTATAAACTGTATTGTTCAAAATACGTACAGTGAAATATTCCCTGAAACTAATTCTGTACTAGCCTTAACTTCTCAGATACACTTCTTAATGAAGCACTGCTGCAAAAAACCAAAGAGTGGAGAATCACATGGAGCAAGGTAGCAAGGACCATATTTAAAAGAAATTGTGGCTATATTCCAAATCTTTCTGCTATTGCTATCCCATCCAGCTCACCTCCGTCTCACTTTGTTTCTCAGAGGGTGATACATGCATTTCCACTTCTAAAACAGACTGGTCCTCATTTTCAACAATTATTTCCTCATCCTTCTCAACAGCATCCACCTTAGGCACTTCTACTAAGTCTTCAGAGCTTTCAGATGTGTGGGCAAGAAGTTCTGGCCTGTGGTATTAAGATATATCTTTTAGATTAATACATAATTTTGGTGATCTCAGCAGGGAAATTCTTTTATGACCAATTATGTAGTGCATGCTTGCCATAGGAAATAAAAATCTAGACAAATAAATGCATCTAAAAATGGCTAACTCCTCATTAGGAAAAAAATAATAACAACTAGGAAAACTACTTTGGCAATTCTAAAATTACATCTGTCTCGCTTCTATTTTAGGAGAAAGAAATCTGAAATTTCTCTAAGTTTGTTATTTTAAATTTAGAAAGCAGTGATGCTTTACATATTTGAAAGCTACAAAGGGTTAAGAAAAGCAGCAACTTTTTTTTCCCCCCCATCCCCACTGTAGAAACAGTTTCAAATAATGGAATTATGAAAACAACTGTATTCATACAATCTTTGAAAATACAGATATTACAAAGAGCATGAATGGAAAGTAACTCAAGGCAATAAACACATCATGAGTGAATAAGTTACCATCAGCTAGAGGTTACATTAGCAAATATCTAAAGACGAAGTGCTGGCACACTGCCACTACTGCAGGGTAGTAACTAACTCAAATATTCAGTTCTCATTTTCAAGATGATAAAGTTTAGATGAACTGAAACTATTACATACAAGCAAAGAAAAAAGTGCCTGTAATAGATTCACAGGAGTCTATTTTGTGGTCTCATAGTAAAGGCAGTACTGGAGGTTTTATCCTACATGCCACTCTTGACATGAAAGTAGGACTCAATAGGAAAGTGCAAAACAGAAGACCCTCTTTCATTTGTTGGTGTGCATGGAAAGTACCAAGCTTGTATGGTGTTCTGATGCCTTCATTTTAGCGTTCTTCTTAGCTCTGCTTAAAAACATCATGTAACACATCTTGTGTAACAGCAACACCTCATTGCCTTAATTTTGCAAGGCCCAAAATTTGACATTCAAATTAGGTTAGTTTAGTAACCAATCATATAAGGTTAGTCCTCTTACATATGAACTAACCAATTATTAGAAGTAACAGCATTTCTTAAGCTGTGGCAGCATCAAGTGTGCTGCTTGACCTGTTTGAACCAGCTTAGGGCAGTGCACTCACAGTGCAGCACAGCAATACAGTATCTGTAATTCTACAGAGCAATTTAAACACAAAAATTAGGCACTGCTTAGTGGAAAGCCTCAGCTGCACAAAGAAAACCCCCACAACAATTCTGTTTAAAGAAGCCTCATGCCACAAGCTTGAGTGATTTCCTATAAGATAATCAAGTTATCTTCAGTTTGTCTAAAGAGGCTTTAGGGGTTGAAGTGGGTTTCTTTGGAAGAGAATGAGAGGAAGACATACACATGGAGCAGGGTGGGCTGGGCACAGTGCGTCCATGAGGGAGGAAGGGACTATTTATTTAGTTAAAATAGATATTCTGAATGGAAAGCCAGTACAAATTATTACTCCAAGCCCTGTCCTGTAAGAACTGTTAAGGCACAAGTTACACTACTCTTCACATCCACATCTGATGTGATGTGTAACATTTGATGATTGTTACACAGGTTAATATCATTTAAACTGGAAATGGTTTTGGGTTCTTTTCAGGATGTTATATCAGACATGATGGTTTAAAATATTGTCTGAACAAAGGGCTTTCCTTTGAAGACATGGCCCCCTAAAACACTTGTTATTAGCTGACAAGCAGTAACCAGCTCCCCAGCTGAACAGTCAGACCATATTTTACTGCAACAAAGAAGTAACAAGACTGTAACAAGAAGTGGGGAAGTGATATCTCCTCAAAGACCACACAGAGTATTATGAATATAAGTCCAGATATATTATCTCAAGAAACTGTGCTGTGAATACAAATATTTTTACTATTGTACAGATTCAGTTACAACAGGACACTCTCAGCCTTCACTCTTCCTATTATGTCTAGTATCTACTGAGCTTTCACAGGTACTACATTTTGGTGCAATCACTCTTTAAATGGTGTCTCACTTTTCTCTCTTCCCATCTTGCTTCTGACTTTACTTTTAGTAATCTTAAAAATCAAGCAAGTAAAGTAGGGAGAAAGGAGAAGAAATACCAGTTGCACATCCTGTGACACTAATGTAGTTTGTGGCTGCCCAAGCAACAAAATAAGAAATCAGTAAAAATGGGCTCCTGGTACCTGCTTTTGGACATTTGAAGAGCATTTTCCTCATCTTGTTGGGAAGTTTCAAGTCCAGGTTCCTGTCTATTTTTATTTATCCTCTGACGTTTTAAATGACTGCTTCGTGTCCAGATGGAAGCATGAGTTGCATTAGGGTCTTAGGAGAATAACACAAAAAAATTCAAGTGAACAAATTGAGACTAAGATTTACATATGACCTCCCCACCCAAAATAGTTCATGAAAGAAACTGAGTGCCACTGAAACAACATTTTGTTGCGGTACTTTTTTTCTGAATAGTATCTTTACCAAGACTCATAACAATTTTATCTGAATTCCCATAAAAGGTATAGGAGTTGAATCTCAGCACCTTGGAGGAAGCCTGTTTATATATCCATTTTACAGATGAATGAAGTAAAATGGAAAGCTGTAAAATAGCCTGCAAAACTATCCACCTAGAGTAACTGCAATACTGATAATCAAAGTTATTTTTACCTTCAGATGTGCTTGCATGGACATCTGTTGATTCTTTACCTTTTTGAGAGTCAGCCTGTGGAACAAAAGCAAAGCTAATGTTATTCTAAAATTTTCTGAATTTATTAAAATACCTTCATCATCCTACCTATAGTTGCACCTTTCTAAAGCACTCATAGTAACGATACTATTACTATGAAATAGTAAATTATTAAAATAATTCTTAATTTATAGCTTAGTCTTCTGTCTCATCTCAACAAATTTTATCTTTTTTAAAAGTTATCTTTATGTCATGGATGACTAGTTCTTCTGTGGCTTACTTCTGGCCTCAGTGTGGAAGATAAGATTTCAAACTGACCTGTCAACCATACTACCAAGACTTTTTCTTAACAGTTCTACTTATAATACATGTCCACACAATTCAATTATAGGAGCCTCTTTCTGTTTGTTTCCCCTTTCTGTATAAACCCAAGGGACTACACAAGTGGTTGGCAAAATTTATTTGCAAAGTCTTATTTTTATACTTTCATGCTATTCTATAGTTTTATTTTTATCATGACGGCCAACAGAATATGGCAACCCATGCAGAAAATAAGAAAAGCCAGAACTCAGTGGTTAATCAGTAATTCAGCTTGCATGGATAGTCAGCACAAGAGGCTTAGCTCCCTCTCGCTAGAGCTTTTTTTGTCTCCTGTTTCTCCACACCATCCCAATACCTTAATTTTTTTCTGCAAGTTAGCTGAGGATTCAGCACTTGATACAGTAAAGTGAGTACAAGCTGGACACATTAAAATAAAATTATGTACATTATTTTTTTCTAGCTGCTTGTAATAATCTGGAACACCAATTACCAGCATCCTGGTCCACTTTTCTAGTCTCATTTCCAATACTGTGGAAGAAGGCTGGCAAAAAGTGGCCATGTCTACATTCTGCTATTTGAAGTAGTGTCCTAGATTGCAAGGCAATGTGTATTCTATTTGCCACCTGTTGGAGGTGGGGCAGTTATCTTCTGTTAGGTGGGCAGTTTGTCTTTATCTCTTCCACAAACCAAGGAGACAGCTGCTGGTAATGGTCCATTGAGTGTCACTGCATGACTGATAAAATTACAGCATCCACTTGTAAGATGCTCTGCCCAGAGGAGGAGCCAAACATCCCTACCTGGATATAATCTGAGATTTTGGGACACCAGAACAGCCTTTCCATTGGATTCCCAGAGGAACAGCTGCTTCTTCCACTGGGCCTTCAGAGGGAGACTACACACTTCACAAGAAGGGTGAACCAACAGAACCACATCTGCCACTCCAGCAGCTACAATTCCAACTGGACTGCTACCAACACGGTGTCAGGTTGAATTCTGACTCTGTCAGTGTTGTTTTGTATTACTGCATTGTTTACTTTATATTTTCTTCCCCAATAAAGAACTGTTATTCCTGCTTCCATATCTTTACCTGAGAGCCCCTTAATTTCAAATTTATAACAATTCGGAGGGAGGGTGATTACAGTTTCCAGTTCAGGGAAGGCTCCTGCCTTCCTTAGCAGACACCTGTCTTTTCAAACCAAGACAAGTAGTTTCAAGTGAGTACTAAATACATAAGAATTTGTAAACTAACAACAAATTATTCTAGAATCAAAATGCACAACATGGGGAGCACTAATGGAAAGGTGAAAATTAAAGCTGGGAGATGTTTTTTTCATGGCTTGGGGGGAAGGTGGGGTATTTTACTTTCTTAGGTGGTCCAACAATTTTCAAACCGTTGTAGAATGTCTTATAGATACTGCAGATGCCAATTTTAGAGCTGCCAGCAGTTTTACCAAGCTATGAGGAGTTGGAGCACTTTGGTATCTACTGTCTTTTCCTCTGGAAAAGGGCAAAAGGCAGGGCTTGACTTCTTAACTCACAGCAACAAAAATCAAAAGAACTACTGTCACTCTTCTATTCTCTCCAGTATACCCATATAGCTCCATAACCAAAATGTATAAGTTTTTAGATCATTTTTTCTGATATGTTCATAACTGGAATCTATCTAAAACACAGAGATGAGGCTAGAGACACTGTTACAAATGAAAGACAACTAAGAGTTATTGCTTCCAGTCATTGAGAGATTAAAAACATCACTATTTTTCCCGTTAATTTTACTTTGGAAAATACTAATTTTCTCAATTGGGAAAACTTGACTTAAATTCCAAATCTAAAATTTAGACATTAATATCTGAGAGTATTGATTTAGCCATTATTTCCCATTTTTAATTAAAGCACTGACTTCTATGAAAACCTGTCAGTAACTCAGACATTTCTTAAAGCATGTGAATCCATGCTCACGGTATTTGGAGTTATGAATGATTGTCAAGCAGACTCTGTGTGGCTTCAGAATACAACTGATAAAGGAAGAACTTCATAATATTTAATGACCCAAACATATTCATAAGCACATGTCCTTCAGCAGCTGTAATCTGGTTGCTGTATCAAATACATGCAAAGAATGCTGCGGCCTTTTTGTACAGACAGTGTCTAACTCTTCATGAAAACTTAACATCAGCCATTGTATTGAACTGTGACATGGATATGTACCTCTAAAAACTCTCTAAACAGTTTAATCTCAGAGATAGTTGAAATACACTCCTTTATGTAATCAGCTGGTAAAAGGCTCAAATTGCAGACCCTGACAGCTGCGGCACAGACTCTACATGCAAGGGGAAACCCCACCTGTCCACAAAAAAAACCCAACAAAAAAGCCAAAATGAAGAACCAAACCAAAACCAAACAAAGCAAAACACAAACAAAACAAAACTAAAACAAAAAACCACCAACCCATCTTAGACATCAGCATTACATCACTGGGAAGCATTACATCCACACAGAAAGTAACAAGTAAGCAAAAAGAAGCAAAAATAATTTCTCATAATGTTTTTCCATTAACAATACACTCAAAAAAAGAGGTAACAGACTGTGTACCTACACTTAGTTGTGTTTCTACCTCAGTCCTTGGTCCACCTGCTTCAGATACTGCAGACTGACAAAAATTGTCCTCTGCTTGCAAACTCTTATTTTCCTTCTTTGAGGTCTCTGCTGTGAAGATTTAAAAGAGTAAACAGTGCAAGAGAAAATTAGTACCTTTATATAACAACTGTTTGTCCTGCTTTCAGGTTGGATAGAGTTACCTTTTTTCCTAATAGCTTATACAGTGCTCTGCCTTGAATTTAGTGTAAAGACAACACATTGATGTTTTAGTTGTGCTAAATAAGGGTTACCCTAATTCAAGAACTTCTCACTCTCTTATGCTGAGTTGAGCAGTTGCACAAGAAGCTGGGAACAAGACACAGCCAGGACAACTGACCAAAGAAATATTCGATACCACATTGTTAATCCCAGTACATAAACTGGGAGGGGCTAATCACTGCAACTGCATTGTGTGCATTTTCTAAACAACATCATAGACAACTGGGCCAAAGACCATGGCATTGAGTGGGAATATCACATTCGCTGTCATGTACCACCCTCCAGAAAAATGAAATTATACAACAATCCTTTTATCCTGGAGCAGTGGGTGGCAGGACCTTCAAACATTGTGACACACATTTAGCAGAAGCAACCTGCTAAGTAAACACAAGGGAATCTGGCAGTCAGTCTGACACAGCACAGTCCAAACTTCTACACATTGTAGAAAGAGATAAATTTCCTGTAGTGTGCTGAGGGAAACAGTCTGGGTTATTCCTGCTTCAGGAAAAGGCAAAACAATTTGTGGAACTGAGTTTGCTCAAGCACTGGGCTCCACTTAGCAGGTAATACAGGAAGATGGGGAAGTCCATTGCATTCTTTATGGGGATTTGATTTTGGGTGTGAGTAGCCAATAAATTAAATTGCATGATGTTAATTGCCATATAACACTTTATACTGTCTTTTTCATGGTTATATGCCTATCACTCAACTGGGTACCTCACAGCACCTGTTTTCACCATTCTGAATTTGGGGATCAGAACCTGATTCCCATTCAATTGCCATATCAAGGGTATTACAGTAAAAAACACCCAGATCAATGAAGAATTAACTTTGCAAAGGCAAACAAGTGCAGTGGTGACAGAAGCAGAACTGGCTTCAGCATGCAACAATCCAACTTGATGCAAAGTCTTTTCTGCCCTCCAAGACTGTTACAACAGATGGAACTCAAAGTCCTGGACTAAAGGAACCCAACAGACATCTTAGAGGGATGGCCCATAGGCACTGATACACGTGTGTGATGCATGTGTATATATCAGAAGACAGGAAAGGTAACAGTGTCAGAGTAACTGGTAACTGCAAAGAACAGAACGTGGGTATGACATAAAAGATGCAGAAAATAAGGAGTGGATAGCATCCCACTTTCAGAAGGGATAGAATTATTACTGTTCCTAGTAGGTGGCACAGTGCTGCATTTTGAATTCAGTATGAGAATAATGATGCCACACTATTTTCATTGCTGCTGAGTGGTATTTACCCTTTGTGAAGGACTTTTTGGTTTCCCATGCTTTGCTAGTGAGCAGGTGCACAAGAAAATGGCAGGGACCATTGCTAGAACAGCTGATCTGAAGGGGCAACAGGGATATTCCATAACACAGACCATCATGTTCAGTATATATAAACTGGGGACACTTGGCTAGAAAAGGCTGCTTGGCGATTGCCTCAGCATCTGTCAGCAGGTAATGAGCAACTGCACTGTGCAACACATCTCTCTCTTGGGTTTTATTTATCTGGTTTTGTCTCCCTTTTCAGTATTACATTTTATCTTATTTAAATTATGAAACTGTTCTTATCCCAACCCAGAGGTTTTACTTTTTTTTTCTGGACTCTCCTTCGCATTCTACTGGGGGAGGAGAGGGTGAACAAGCAGCTGCATGGTACTTAGCTGCCAGCTGGGGTTAAAATATGACACCATTCTGAATATGATCTCAAAGGTCTCAGGACAAATAGAAATCTTTCTGCTAGTTTCTACACAGTGTTCACAGAAGTCACTCTTGTACAGTATTTGTTCAACTTTTACAAAGTGTCAGAAAACAATAAAACAAAGCATCCATACCTGCAATTTTGAGACTTTCCTTTTGCACTATAGACATAATAGACTTTCTCTGGAACCAATCTCCTCCTCCCTCCACTTGCCACAAAAGGTTTTTATCCCCAGGGTACTTCTCAAGGTACTGCTTACAAGCTGAGCAAACACAGGAAAAAACACTATATTATAGATACCATATACTCAGCTATACCTCAGATTTAAAGTTTATCTGAAATAAAATTATTTTGCAATCTACCATCATACACAAACAACAACAGAAAGAACTGTTTATCAAAACAGTCAAGTCTGAAATAAACTTTGCTTTACCCTACACATCTTTCCTAATTAACCCTTTGTGAATATAAGTTTAAATACTTTCCATTATTATCTTAAACTGCAAACAAAGATGAATTGGATTTTCTTCTTTTCCTAGTACCCACTTGAGATTTTTGAAACCTTGCTAGTTATTGTTCCTGCCAACTACAAAACCAAACTCGGGACAGAAGGGTTCTTAAGCAGAGGATGTAATCAAATGCTTTTTGTCCCCTCACACTCTCTAGGCATCCGTCACAAGCACTCTCTGGGAGTGTTAATATGTTACCATTGAATGGTTAATCACTGTTCACCTCCAGAACATTTTCTGCGCTGCTGTCCTTCCATCTTTTTTCTCTCTGTACCTGTATCAAACATACAGGTGAAGGGGCATGCATGCTTTGACACTATTCTTTGGTCTTTGCTAGAAAAAGCTACCGTTTTCACCAGGTTCAATACTGACATACAATTTCAGAGCACAAGATCCCACTGTGTCATTTCTTGACTACAAAAATGAATTAAATTTTTGCTCAAGTCATTAAATTCTGCTCAAGTAATTTTCCTCATTGAAGCCTAACAATTAGGTCTTATCAGATCCAGTGGTGCTTCACAAAGCAGAAAATTTCTACTGGTTAAGAAGGCCAGACAAAAATGTTGATAGAAGGAATACTGGGAAATGGCCTAAGAAGGAACATGCTTTGAGAAACAGGGCAAAAGAAATGTGCTTCTTGTCTGAACACCGCCCCAAGAACATAGTTTCCAGAATCCATGTCATTTCCTGCATGATACAGTTCTCTTAGGTTGCTAATAGAAGACCCATGTGTTTTCCTTATGTTTTAGAACTGTCCCTTCTGATACACAAGTGAAAGCAGAACCTAATATGTCCTTTTCACCAGAAGTTCAGATAAAGCATGAATTAAACAACCTTGTGAGGTTTAGGTGTGAGCAAGAAAAAGTCATACAAGGCATATAAACATTAGATCCCACAGAGAAACACCTCTGCCCATGCTACAGCCTCGGTGGGGGAAATGGGACAGTGGCAAACTTCACAACAGCAGAAAGCCAACAGAGTTCAAATAATCTACTTTCACACAGAGGAGAAAAAATTGAATCAGGAACTACTTCATCTTACACAAATTAGGATTTTTAGCCCCTACCAAAGTGCAGAAAATTTAATGAAGAACCTGAGGATAAGGTCACAAATATGGAGGTTGAATGACAATACTCATTTGGATATGAAAAGAAATCACAAAGAAGATCAGAATAAAAAATTAGACAGCTTGCCTGTATACATGAAAGATGACAGTGGATATCGTAGGCCAAGAGACTCTCCAGTAAAGGAATCCACAAAGTCTTCCAACATGATTAACCCAGAGTCTTTCCCACGATGTTTCTTTCTAACAAAAATTGTGTCTAGCACTGGCAACTTATACTTCTGACGAGGAAGAGAGGTACAAACACTTCCTGAAATATTCAGAAGGAAAAATATCCATCAGTATGGATGACATAACTGCATGCTGACTGACATGCTGCAGCACAGATTTAAGCATATTTAAATAAAGACTTTTATAAGTTATAAAAATTCCAAACTATATAATAGTAAGTAAAAGTAAGTAAAGTTATAAAAATAATTTATAACTTTATTAAAAATAAGTAATTTCTAACAGTCATTTATTAACTTTTTTGAGTAAGCTTCATAAGGTATTCGTAAGATACATCAATAGAATAATGTAACAGCAAATGTCTGTAGCACCAGAAAAGAATAGACAAGACAGAGAGACAAGGCTCACTTTGAAATCTCACTATACAGTTTTATATGAAAACTAGCAAAAATGGCCCTGAAAGATGGAGGAGGGAATAGGAGAAAACAAAATTATTTAATTACACTTTTATGCTGATTACATGACTTCTCAGGACAAATTTGAAAAGTAGTTCAGTTCTTGCTTAAAGACTGAAACAGTGATTCCAATTTTTCAAACGAAGACACAAAATAATGCTAGGACATTTTACACTGAAATTCTCCCTTAAACAATATATTATCCTTAATTAAACAAACATAGAACAGATGGTGACAACACATAGGTACTTCAGTATCAAAGGATTTCAAGGTTAGCTATGAACTCAGCAGTGAGAAAAGGATGGCATTATAATGGCATTAAAACAGTCCATTAACAGCCAATCCGTTTTCAGGTCCTTCAGTGAATCTGTGAACAATGGCAAAGAGTTGCCTTCTTCTTCTCTAACAAGGCCAATGAGAAACAAAGTTGTCTATGCGACCCTTTAGTTAGTCTTTGCAACCTTGTATTTTTTAGGACCCATGAACATACTTATTTCATGGGCCATGAAAACAATCAGAGGGCTCAAGCACGGCTCACATGAGGAAAGCTGGGGCTGTTCAGCCTGGAGAAGAGAAGACTCTGGGATAACCTAATTGTGGCCTCTCAGCACCTGAAAGGAGCCTACAACAGAGCTGGAGAGGGGCTTTTTGAAAGGTCATGTAGTGATAGGATAAGGGGCAGTGGCCTTAAGCCGCAGGAGGGTAGATTTAGATTGGATATTAAGAAGAAAGGTTTTACTGCGAGGGTGGTGAGGCTCTGGGACAGGTTGCTCAAAGAAGGTGTGAATGCCTCATCCCTGAAAGGGGATGTTCAAACTGTGTTCAAACTGTGAAGTTGTGAATGCCCGACCCCATGCTCATGCCAGGCTAGATGGAGTCCTGGTCTAGTGGAAGGTGTCTCTGCCCATGGCAGGGGGGGGTTGAAACTAGATGGTCCTTAATGGTGCATTCCTACCAAAATCATTCTATGATTCTATTATTATTTTCATTTTTCAAGCAAGGGAAACTTGAGCAGAGAGGTTACATTACTTGGGTACCCTCTGGGATGCTTGAAGAGCTCCACCACTCCTCAAAACGTCTGTTTACAGAGTGGTCTTTTCCACACAGGCTATTCGTTTGGAGAGTACAACACATGCTAAAACATGGGTGAAATTCTGAAAATTTTTTGAAAGAAAAGCTTTCCATTTTTGCTAACTCAAGCCTTCCATTTTGCTAACTCAAGTCCAATCTAAGTGTAAACAATCATGCTAGAGAAGAAAAAAATGCTGTCGGGTATATCAAGTTTCTTAGTTTTAAACAGAATTTGTAATTATGAAGAGCTTATATTGCTAAAGCATGTAATTATTTCAGCTAGAGATTTTAACAGCCATCTGATCTCTTATGACTGCAGGAAAACACCAATTCAATTAGGCCTGCAAGGCTTATAAAGTCTACTAATACAATATTCTTCAAACAAACTATCTTCTCCCCTTTACTTCTCAAATCCCACAATCTTCAAATGTTCTACCTGTAGGTTTAACAGAATAGAACCCAATAGCCTCTCCTTTCTTCCACATGATCTTAGCATAATGGCTGCTACCATGACAGAGAAATGGGATCTCATTTCTTTCCATTTCTTGCGTTCGATAGATAATTCGATTTAGAACATAGAGAACAACTCTCTCTCCAACAGACTTCACCTAAGAGAACACAGAAAACACATTTCAGAAGATTGGTCAGATTAGTTAATACCCATACATGAGAGACCTTATTTAACACAGCTGCAGACAGATTTCAAGGGAAGGCTGTAAGTGCTAAAGCAGGGTGACTCTCTGAGGTTTGTTATTAGGCAAGAAGATGCTCAGAAGTTGCAATAGGTTAAATACAAATCACAACCACAGAGGATATTTCATGTCTTCAATGTCACTCCCAATCCAATATGTAAAATCTGGGAGAAGGGCAGTGGAGTGAGAATATTATGATCTAACTCAAACCTATACTTGTACTTAAACATTCACCAAACACAACAGTGGTACATCAGCCTCAGAATTCCCAGGCTAGCAGGTAACTGAAGTCTTACAAACGAGAAATGATGAGCCTCAGTGTGGCAGGACTTGGCACACTCAATCACTCCTGATAGAGTGGCAGGCAACAGGACATGATGCAGTGAAAAAACTTGTTACAACAGTTTCTGTGGCATGAAATAAGGAATGATATATCCTTTTATCTATCCTACAGAGTTCCTTTTATATATGAAATATGAGTTCACTACTGTTCGACTTATTCTGAAGGAAGGAAGAACCATGATCTATTCCAATGCTTAGTCTCAGCTACCTCCCTTGTAAAAGACTTGGCTTTCCTGATTTTCCTACCATTAAGAATTATGTAGAAAGCCAGGCTACACGCCAAACTCTCAAGAGAAAATTTTAAAAATCACAAAAATCAAAGACAAATGCCCAGATTCCACAAGCAGATAAAAATTACACTTCTGGAAAAACCGATTTCCAGTTTTAGAAAACTCCATGCTACACAGGGTTAAATAATGGTAACAAAGGTCAATGATGGGCAATAAAGCAGATACCAGGCAACTTACTTTTCCAAACTTCATGTATTGCCGCTGCAAGCCTCCAGCTCCAACTTGCTTCTGTCAACACACTCCTGACAGTATTTTTGGTTTACTAGTCTCCTGATAAGATCAATAGGTACTGCTATGGTGCAATGCACTATTCTACCAAGATGTGTCAACACAACCAGATCACAATATTCTAAAGAATAAAGAAAATAGATGGTAACACAGCTAACATCTAAGTTGTCTACATATGAAGCTGCTGTACAAAGGTCATTCTTGCTCAAGACTCTATCTTCACATTGCGGTTCCTTTCCCCCTTGTACCTATTCCTCTATTCCCTTGCAACAGCCCTCTCATTTCAAAATTAAATTAAAATATGTAATATCTTGCACACCACCTATTTGCCCTTATCTTGGAGGACAGGATTAATTGCTAGGTGAACGTTGGAGCGCTTTACCTGATGAAGCCCCTGTCTAGCAGGGACAGACGTTCTCACAATGTCATCAATTGACCACCACTGGTCAGCAAGATACAGGGCTACAGCTTGAAAGAAACAAGGGAAATACAAAGTTAGTGATTCTTACCATTCCAAAAGAAACATATTCATTAAAGTTGCTAAATACCCAGGAATAACAATGTAGTAATCACATTAGGCATCTTCTAGATGGCACTATATTAATGTAGCTCCTACTACCCCAGCACAACCAATGGGGCACTGTACACCCCACCCATATAAATGCTTCCTAGTCCAAAACCTTTTTTGATTACTGAAACTAATAAACACTAGGGGGGTTGGTTTGTTTGGGTTTGGGGTTTTTTTTTGTGATATGGTATACAGGAACTGTACACCATTATGTTTTTCAGACATCAGCACTACTCTTCAACACTGTGCTCTAACATCTCCTTCCACTAAAAACTGCTTGTCAAGGTAAGTCTCACTCATACATGTATTTTACTATTGGGTGGCTCATAGATATTAATATTGAAACTGTGCAAGTTTTAGGGGGTTAGATGAATGCAAAAAGGCTGATAGCCATTTGAGCAGCAGTTAGGAAGGGTATGATATATAGGCATTTGTGGCATACTAGGCAATCATATACACGGCATTAAATGGAAGAAGGAAATGTGGAGAGCTGGAAGAGGAGGAAGAAGGGAGGGAGAATGGGAGGAGAAAATCACAAAAACCATGATCTCAGCCACAGCTATGCTAGAACTTCAAGCTAAAGACAAATTTACACACAACTCTGATTAATCACTATTAATAAAGAGCATTAAAATTCATGTGCAAATTGATGGCTCTAAGAATGTTCAATAAATACTTTTTGGAGAGGTGAAGCATACATAAAGAGATCAAGAGATACATGTTGTACTATGGTCCAGACAAGGACCAAATTATTTTGCTACATATCATTTGAATTCAATGTGTCCAGTTCTGATCTGATTAGTGTGTGAAGTTCTAGCACTTGTGTATATTAATATACAACAAAAAATAATAGTATGTGAACAAAAAGACGGGAAACAACAAATGTACAATGGAAAAGTTATGGGCTACAGTAGCGTGGAATGAGTAAGGGCCTGGTTACATGTATTTTCCACAAAAATAAAAGAAGGCAACACAGAGATAAACTTAAAATGAAACCTGTGAGTGAGTCCCATGGTGCAAACAGTGCAAGAACTTTGTTTGTCTGCTCTTCACCATAAAGAGGAACAAAGCCCACAGATGCCAAGGTAATAGGAACCTGCAAGAAGAATGTACAATAATTCAGTAGACTTTTGCTAAAACAACAGTAGTAAAATACAGAGAGTTTATCAAGGTAAAAAAGAAGAATATTAAAAATCAAGTCCTTAACAGCTAGCTGTGAAAGACAAGCCTTTATTTCAGTCCTTTCTTTAGACACATCTTCCACATCTTCCTAAAGACAAACTGCATCTAAAGAGCTCTGACTCTCAAGCTGTGGCAGATTTATCTACAGTAATTTGTACAGCTCTTTTCTGCTGACAGTTTGCATTTGTGTGCACAACTGAAGTAAGGTGTGCAAGGAGCCAGCATATTGTTCCCTTCAACAGTCCCAACTGTGGAAGCTGTCAAAGCCAACAGAAGAATGAGGCAGTCAGTTAGGCACTGAAACAAGCTGGCACAGCAAAACTGTGTTTGTTAACAAGTTCTAATGTGCTGCGGTGGGAAGGCAAATTCAAAAACGTTTTGTTCTCTGAAGTTACATATATGTTAGAAATTCTGAAGTTGCCTACTTGATATTCCTCCTCAGAAAAGAATATGGGAAGGGTCAAAAAATCTTCTTTTAAGGAATCAGGTAACTCTGTGGAAATGCATTTTGATATTTAAATTCACACATTTCTATTATTAAATTAATGTATACAAAACTTGACAGCCATGAATGGTGTGGTAGCTAGACCTACTTAACAAATTTAAGAAGATTATGACATGCCATTGTCACAAACGAGGACATTAATACAAGCAATCATTTTGGCATACAGCACTTGCATAAACGTAGGAAAGTAGTCAAGACTGATTCTGCCAAGGAATCTGTGGCACTGACCTTTAGATCTCAGAGAAAAACCTCTCAGCTCACTTACTTTTCATTAAAACTATACACACTGCTGGTTTTATTGGTATTATTTCTAATACCAGCATTTGTCTGGACAGAACGAACACTGACCAACTCATCACAAGGGATAAGTGTTTAAAACATAAAAGTGTCACATCAATTCTCTACTAGAGATCAGTAACAGCACAGAATATTTCAGATAAAGAAAAAAGAACCACTTTTGAAATGAGTGAAGTTATTAAACAAAACTTGAACCCAAACATAAAGAACACTGAAGGACTGAGATTAAAAAAGAGCCAGTTAGCTTAAGTAAATCATGAACCCCTTAGTGATGACAGGTTTTTGAGAGTGCGTGAGGTTGGATTAATCAGTTGAAAACTATTTAAGGCCATAGTCAGGTTGGGGTTTTTTAGGTTTTTTAAAATTGCTCATTTTATACAGATCCATTGCCTAGAAGTAGCATGTAGTAACTGAAACCCAGATTTAAACCCAGTTACAGAGTGAAAAAAGTTTGAATTTGGAAAATATGAAAGCTTTGATAAAATAGTTCTGAAATTCAATAGGACTGGATATATTAAATTTTAGATCTATATGGATATTAAGAACACCAGTACTACAGTATTTGCTGGTTTTTACCTTGCGGTGGTCTGGCAGAGAAAAGACTTCAGGAGCGTTTGGATTCTGCCACCGAAGGCCAAAGAGGTAGACCTCTGCTGAGCTCTCCAATTCCTCATGACTGTAACTGTTCAATATATCCACAGGGAATGACATGCTCTTGAGAAATAAAGCAAGATTATTAATGTGGGTACTTTGAGACATACAATGTAGATGTAAATAAGACTGTTGAACACCCACACTCTGCTGTTGACTCTATATCCATGATAGAAAAGATAAATGCTCCAGCATTTACAATTAATTAGGATGGTGACCAATAACATCCAGTCTGTAAAAGAATCAAATCTGTGCTCATAAGCAGAAAAGAATGAGATTAGCCTATAGATCCCTCTAGACCTCAGTTGTGGCAGATTTCCAACATACAAGCCCCATGCTTGCTGCACAAGTACATGCTGCTTTGAGGTGGCAGACTTAGTTCTATCTCCCTGCCAGATGATGCTTATGATGTCACCAGTCACATTATAACTAGGTGGTAAAAAAAGTAAGCCACCCAGATGATAACAAGATGGAGTTAATTTGAGACTTTGCATTTAAATCCATCTCTGAAGAAACCAAAACATTGCTCAGGATTTTTCTCATCAACTGGCCAGTTAGTGTTCTTAACAGATGGTTGTTTCCAAAAGCATTTCAGCTGTGAACAGAAACTTCCACAAGTTCATTAAAAACAAGAGCCCACAACAGACTAAAGAGAGACACTTTAAGGAGGTGACAAGACAAGACTATAAGACTGAAGCCAAACCATAGTGGCAATAACTCCTTAAAAGCTCTTAGATTCAGATTTACCTCGTGAAAACCGTGTGAAATTAAAACGAGCAAAGAGCTCCTGAAATCCACTGTGTGGTCTTCAGGTAAGGTTCTTCCAGCTCTATAAAACCATACAAAGAAAGATACCCCACAGCTGCTTTAAAGATATGACTCAATCTCAGAAGCATGAACAAACACAAAAACAAGTTCATGAGAACCTACTCCAGTGTTCTGGAAGAACACAGGGATCTTATTCTGTCTTTCTCAGGTCCCATGAACGCATCACACAGGTTTCTGAACACAAAAGTTTTCATACAAGTTTTATGATTCCTAGTCTTAACTATGGAGGCTTACTTGCAATTTTATTTTAAACTTTGGTGTGCAATGATTTTTTTTTCCTCTTTACCTTCAGTCCCCCTATTTAATCCACCATTCATTATTCTACTGGCACAAGTAAATCAAGGGTGAAAAAACATCTTATTCTGACTCAATCAGTAGAAATTAAAAGTCTACATTTTGCAAGCTTTTAAACAGCAATAATATGCTACTACTAAATCGATTGGAGAGAAGAGGCTGCTCCTTCTACAGAAGAGATTTTTGTCCCCTGTTAAAATGGAACTTGGACATGACTTCATTGGCATCTACAACTGTTTCCCTTTAGCACTGTTGCTGATGAAAACCCTAATGTTTTCCATGAATGCTATTGTTCAGATATACACATGCATTCCTCAGAGCCATTTCCTTTCAAATTCAGGTAATTTCTTCCCCTCAACTGTTATTTGTATTTTCTCCTGCCTTCCTCTGCAGTCTCTCACGTTCTTTCTACTATTGCCCACTGACCCTATCAGATACTTCAGTGCATCTTGCAATTCTCCACCTGTTTCTTCCCGCATTTCAGGGCTGCCCTTGCCGTTGCTAACAATCAACTCCTTTGGCTCCTCCTGTTTGCAAGCAAACTGATTTCCAGAGCCAAAGGTGAGGTGCGCATGCTTGAAGCAGCAATGAACAGCAGATGAAGGAGCTGCTGTCAGGGGTGAAATTCACCCATCACCACCCTTCTTATCTCTAGCAGATATGGCTTGCCTGCAGATATGACAGTTCTCAAATAGACCAGCAATACTGCACAAACTGTGCTGATAAGCATGTTGCAAAACAAAGCAAGGTGGAGCATAAGATCACATGACACTACTTCTACAAGAGGATGAGGCTTTGCCACCATGTTAACTTCAACAGGCAAGGTAAATTCAACTGTGAAGGAATACAGGTATGTGAAAAACACAAAATTTAATTTTCTGTATGCTGGCAGAAAGGGTAACCCCCCTCTATTACTAAACAAATACCTAAGGGCTTAGATAACTCTGCTATTAACAAAGAAATTGAGCTGAGGTTCCATTATTGCATGGCAAACAGACAAACAAGCCAGAAGCTACAACTTTAGGCCTCTAGGTAATAATTCCTGACATTTTTTTGGAATAAAACAATAAAGGACCAAAGCAGCAAACATGTAACAAGAAATTCAATAGATTATCTGAGTTCCAACCACTACACCACTGCGAAAGTAAAAGCAGCAACCATATCTTTGTTTAAAAGCAAAAAGGCTAATTACTGGATCCATTAAATTACCCTCAAAATCACTCACAGACCTCTCTTCTGTTTGCTATTTGGGCTACCTAATTTCTCATGGCACACTTAGATTTTATTTGGTCTCAACTCCCAGTAGTCACTTTTGACTTTTCCTTCACAGCATTTACAGAGAATATCTTATGTAAAAGAAAGCAACACAGAGAAACTAAGGAAAACCTACTCAGCACCCCTTCTAAATAAATATTAATCTTTTTTACCATGTAGCAGATTAGATATGTAAAGTCACAAACTCTCATACACTTGTGTGATGTATTTTGTCTCTGTGCTGAAGAGGCCCGAAATAGTTCACATTTAAGTTCACTACATCTCTGAAGAAATCAGTAACTGTTCACAAAGTTATCAAGTTATAATAAAAGCATTAAACAAGTGATGAAAGAAGAATGTTCCATGCCAATCTACAGCAGAGCATAAGGAAGTAGATCACAATACAAAATGCAAGCAACTCAAATTTGAAATGCAAAATAACCTACCAAAGACAAATGAAATGTCTTCCAACAGTAATGACTTAATATTAGTCCCTCATTAAAACACAGTTGGTTTGACAGTATGTATGTTGAACAAAGTAAAAATACAGATGGCTCCATATCTAGCCAGTCTCAAGCAAAACAGGAGAGAGAAAAAGGGCTGGAGAAAACCACTTTTCAGGTTTTTTTGACTAGAGTACTAACACATTTTTGTTGCAGAGGCAGCAGGAACAGCACAGGTCTCTACCATGCAGTTCCTCATGCCCCTTTTTGTTGCTCTAAAACTCTATGCACTGCACAACTGTAAAACTGTCAGGTCAGATCTTTGTCACACATTGCACGACCACGCTCTGCTCATGGGGTACCATTCCAATTGGTTAGCACACAGTCAGGCTGACTGAGCACATGCAGTGTAGCCCTAAGCAACCAAACTCATCATGAGTACATAATATGCTTTTATGTACATTTGTACATAAAAGCATATTACAAGAGCATGTTTGGAGGGGAGGGAAGAAAATTAATTTTATTTTTTAAATGAGACAACTTAAGCATTTCATTTTTCAAGTGAAAGAAAATAAATCTTACACTCTTCGAAAACATATCATTTCACAAACTCACATGAGTAATATTTGCTTTAATGTGGAATTGTAAGACTTTCTCTCTTATCAGCATTATGTGAGCTACTACACGAGGAATGGCACGTCCTTTTTTAGGAACAGCTGCAGCACCAGAGGGTAACAGATCAATTCATGGAATGCCAACAAAAACCACATTTAACAGGATGAGTGAACACATTCCTGTGCAACACAGGCACTTTATTGAGAAAATCTTTATTACTTTTAGTAATAAGGTTAAGAAAAGCCATGGAATAAGTGAGCAACATTGGAAATGAGTTTAATTATAAATTATATTGACAACTCCTATTTCATCTCAGAGTGCACGAGAGGTGCACAGTACACACAGCTTCCAGCTTACATGTGGATTTGAGCAGGAATCAAGAGATCTATTAATCTCCTTGCGGTTCCTCAATAATCAATGACACAAAATTGCAGAAGGATAATAACCCAAAAGCTATGTTATTTCTTACAGAATGTCAGAGGGCTTAAATACAGCTTAAAACTGGGTTTGGGTGCCTTTATCTCAGGGGAAGTGGAGTCTAGCTGGTTAGGCTAATAGATAAGGATTTAGAGAAACTTCCAGCTGTAGCACAGACTTAATGTGAACACAGACATGTTATGTGATCTGCCTGAACTCCTCTACAAAACACAAAAAATCATTACCTCAGAGGGACCAACATGAAAAATACTTTACCGAGATCATGAGATACTTGAACATTGTATCAAAATTAGACAAGTACAAATACACATTTACTTACACTGCACAGCTTACCTGAACAACTCATTTCCTTAAAAAAAATAAAACAATAATAATAAAAAAAGAAATTATAAAAAAATCATCCAAGACCTTTTCAAGATAAGATAATAACTGGGACAAATAATCATGCAGGTGAACAATCTTCAGGTTTAAATTTGTTTTTAATAATAAATAATTATCATTTAAGTAGTGGTTTGGGGTTTTTTTTTAAATAGTGGTTTGCAGTTTAGCAAATAGGTGCCATGGTGCTCAAGCCATGACCTGCAAAATTTCCTGCTAAACCAGGAAAACCAACTTAGACCCAGCCTGCAGGACACAAATACAAGTCCAGTCCTGTGATGAAGCACCAGCCCACTCACACAAAAAGTAACCTGCAGCAATGTCTGACCCACGCTTTGATCAATTTCAATGAGTGCAGAGCATTGGATGACCAAAGCCCTCAATGACTGCCATGCATTTCCTATGAGTCATCACACACCTTAAACCAAGTTCTGTTTTAAAAATATAATCCATGATCCTTCCACAACCTCCCAGACTAGCTGTGAGCTGCACCTGGGCTCACATCATGGGAAGAGACATAAAAACCAAACTAAACAGATATATTTGTCCACACATACAGCAGTTCCAGAGAAAGCCAAGACAGGACTGCAGAAGTCCCAGGCAAGGCTCCAGGCCCAGACTGACGACGCACCAAAGCAGCAACGACCTTGATCAGAGCAGCAGGAGCATCATTTCCATTTTGCTTTGTTTGTTTCCTACCTTGCAGCATCCAGTTGCTGGTCTGGTGAAAGCTGTGAAACTACATAAAGGTTGTAAGAAAATTTAAAATTTTTTAAAAGTAGTCTTTTCAGTCTTCAGGCTTCAACTACAAAACAAAACCATTACATCTGCTACTAGAATTGTTAAGCTGTCTTATCAGTTATTCTATTAGCAGACAAATTACATAAATGTTTCTTTGCTTTTACAACCAGCTGTTATATACACACAGCATTTTCATTTTGTTTCTTCTTTATTCAACAACAAATACTTAAACTGAGATAAGTTGTTTTTAAAATAATATTTTTTATTTCTATAGAGTCTCTGAAATACTTGTTTAAAAGTTCATAATTTTCTATTATAAAAATAAGTAAATTTTAAACCTGTGCTAAGATAATTAGTCATTTAAGAGAGTAACATCATATCTTTAAGAGAGTACATAGTTGGTTTATCATGAGTCAACATAATTGAAATACATAAAGAAAACCTGTCCCATAATTACCTATTTAGACCACTATTGTAACAAAGCTTTTGAGTTTTATAAACATTCCCATCTCTTAAAACTCTATTAATTTTAATCTGTAATGTTACGTACATTGGCTGCAGGAAAAGGAACACATTTTAGGGAAGAGGTGTTAAAATTTCAAACAACGGAATTTTTATTAGGATTTCTTGAAAACTGCACCAGCTTGAAGGAGCAACAATAGTACACTGATCTACCACATTGAATAGACAACTCAAGTCTTTCTCACTCAAATAACTACTTATTTAGAGGTAGATTTTCTTGGGGTTTAAATCACAAATTTGGGGGTTGGACAACAAGTCTTCAAACCAAGATCCACACATTAGCACTAAGGCATATTTCCCAGCTGTATAGCTTTTGTTCACATTTTTTGAGAATATAAGCTAATAAATACAAGTTCTTGACAGCTCAGATAGATTTACACTGGTTTCTTTATTTTTTTTTTCTTTAAAGACAAAATAAGATTTTTTTGGTTCTTTGTTTGGTTTATAGTAACATAAACCCCAAACAACATCTATTCATACCCAGCAAAATCACATATTGAAAGTTCTTAAGGAAACATGCAGATGTCAAGAAATTGCTGTCAACATCAGGCAGGATCTCTGGATTAATATGCCAGCCACATTACCCGTAATCTCCTTGAAGCAGCTTATGCAACTCTGGTTTTCTATCAGACACATAAATCAAAGCTGTTGATTTGAACACAAACAAACAAAAGAAGCAAATCCTTTCCATTCATCAATTAGCCACACAATGTAACTTACATGTATAGCACAGAATTATGAAATCTACATACAGGATTCAATTCTGACCAAGAATTATGGTCAGAAGTTCTAAATGCTGGGTTTGAGCACTTTCTTATCAGATGAAACATGAACAAGGACAGAAGGAAGAAGAGTCCTCCACATTAAAAAAAAAAAACCCAAGAAACAAAAAAAAGCCCACCACAAAACCAACAAAAAACAAAGTAACAAAAAATCTTGCATCTGATTCCTTTAATTAAAGGTGACAGGGTAGTATCACCGAGAAGACATACAATTTCTCTCTCAAACCCACCTTAGGCAGGTAAGGTTCTTAGTCATATGCCAAATAAGCCACCTGTGTAACACCACTGGCATTTTACTCAAGTGATTTATATTAGATAATATATTAGATAGCTTATTTAATCAACAACTGAGTATACAAACTACTTCGGTATCCAAACTACTGACCTGTTATTTACATTTTTCTACAGTCTCACATTTTAATGAGATTGTCTGGTTTTTTGAAGAACAATTCCTTCAGTAGGGACTTTTGGAAACTAATGTGCACAAGTGTTTCCTACAATGAAAATGTGCCAGACGTATGCTGAATTAAAATTCTGTGTTTGAGACTGATCAAAATAAACTCAATTAATAAATTTGGGAAAACTAGTTTTTCTTAAAGAAACCTTTCATGCCTCCCCTTTTGACTTCTCCAATTCAAGGTGACTATATCCATACATAAAATGAAAACCATTCTAGTTGTGTTTGAAAATAATTAACATGCATAATTAACAAGACAGAAAGATACAGCCAGGTGGGATTATTACTTCATTAATCTGCCTCTCTCTGACATATATCTGATCTTTCCACTGCTCAGCAATCACTCTACTTTCTAATTTCCCACTTTCCTCTACCTTCACTACATGACAAACTGTTTAGGGCTAGGAAAATAACACCAAACTCCACACAGATACCCCTAATGACCCACCTTTCCTCTCTGGTCACTACTCTTTCTCCCTTCCATGCCTTAGCAGTTTGAAGCTGTTGGTGTGCAGTTCTCCAGCTCCATCCTCAGTACCCTCCAATTTTGCTTCTGCAATTTAGGTCTTACACCATCTGCTCCTAAAGACCTTGATGACCTTCTTATAGCACTCATCATTTAGAGCCCCCACAGCCTCTCTCCACAGGTGGCTGATGGGCCACCTGGAACATACACAGCCACACTACTCTTACTCCTGCTCATCCTCTGTAATTTCCATGGGTTTACCTCCTGCTTCTCCAGGCACCTAACAAGGCAATTTTCTGAAGCTTAATTTGCTGCTTCTGCTTGATATCAGAAGATCATCTCTTACTCCCACCTGGAACCCACCTTTCTTGGCAACTCCTTCCATTTTCAAACCTTCCTATCCTCCTCTAACATCCCACTGGTTTGCAAGGGCCATCTCATAAATACATATAGTGATTTCAGAGATAAGGACAATAAAAGAAAGCTCTTTTTTTAACACACTTAGGGAAAAAAAAAAAAAGGAAAGGAAAGGGACAACAAAACCCACTGAATCCAGGTATTTAGCTGGTGGACTATCAAGCCTAACATTAACACCACAGTGAGACTGGAGTTGCAGTCACCCTATGTCCACATTTGCATCTATTTTTAAAATGCTTGGCTGCACTGTCCTATCCCCTATCCCCACAACTGGGGCAGACGTCAAAGCTGCACAGATTAGATTAGCAATCATAGATAGATGTTAGCAAAGTCTAATGAGTTACTTCTCATTAGCCAAAGAACAGCAACTCTCTCTGGCTGTTTCGAGGATATTCCACATGGAAATTCAAGTGATGATGTCTATGGCTACTAACAATGAGAAGCAGGTGATTAATCTTCGCAACCAGTCTCCATATCCAAGGAGTTAGTAAAACAGTTGTCTGAACTACAACTCTGCCACATGAAGTCTGGCTTTCAGCAGACAAGCTGTAGGAAAATTCAACAGTTAAGTAGTATGCAATCTTTTTTCTTGTTTAAATTATCTGTAGGTGGTTTTGCTGGTTTTGCCTGCTTTTTAATGTCATTTGCAGCAGGAGACCTACAACTAAGAAAACAGCACACAACTAAGAAAGCAGCAACTGCCTTGGTTTTGTGGGGGATTAAAATGAAAATGCAGAAAGGGGAGTAGGAATTAACATGAGATGTTCCTGGACACAGAATTGCAAATAAACAAGACTGCAACAAGAGATCCTTGTCAGCCAACCATAAAATTTCCTTGCAAACCAGAGATGTTCCAGACTCTCACGGTACGGCTCTATGGGCCATTTACAGCTGCCTGAGGATCAGAATTCTGAAAGCAGTAAGACAGTAAATATAACACATTTGGAGCAGCGAGTATTTAAACCTTATCATAGATTAAAAATTTATATTTTTCCCGGAATGTGAATAGGCAGCTATCTCCAAATTCTCGATCCAACTCTAGTATCTTGAAAATACTACAATTATCTTCAGAAGATGACAGATGCCTAAAAAAACTACTGTTTAATATGAGCAAATTCTGAATTTTACCTGCTACTTGTGCTCAGTGTCCAACCATAGCAAGTTTTTCAGTCTCTTTGCACAACAAATGATGAACTACAACAAAACTATGAACTTCACAGGCGTACTCACAAAGTAGTTTGTGGACTTACCAAAACAGCATGGGATCATTCCAAAAGAACTAGAGACACAGATAATTAGAAAGAATTTTACCTTGCCTTTCTCAAAGGAAAGCTAAGGTGAAAATCATATGTCAAGTTTATCACACACATCAAAAACATTTTTGTCTAAAAACAAAGGCTTTTAGACAACATGCTTGGGCCACAGACCAGATAAGGAGTCATTACTGAGTCCCAGTCTGAGCCCAGTCATGTTAGGAAGAGATATTACAAGTTATCATCCCAGGTGACAGAGACAATTCTCACAAAAACAGTAATAACTGTAAGTAGCCCCATATGTCCATGCAAAACAGCACCTTTACTTCCTCAGCTTTACAAAGGCCACAAAAACTGACTGCCTCTGTCTAGCTCTGTCAGTTGTAGTCAGCAATGACTGTGCTTATCTTCCTCATCCCATCTTCAGAAGGATGGAAAAAAGGCACACATGAATTAAAATAAGAAAATTAGAAGTAAACCCTATCCTCTGAAAAGTAAGCAAGTAACAAAATAATATGCAAGCCTTGTAGCAATAGAATTAAAAAGCTAGGAAAGAGTCAGACATCTTGTAAGCTGCTCCAACTAGTAGGAAAAAAAAAAGGTTAGGAAGGTCTGGTATTTGTTTGTGTAGAAATCCTGCTCCCATAACAGAGGAAGAATAAAACATCAAAAAGAATATTTCATTGCCCAGAATCAGAATCAAGAATCTGTTCTGACTGACAGAATCAACTGACTTATGTCCCTCTTCCCGAAGATGAACCTCTTCTCCCCAGTGTTCATACTTCCTTGTCATCCAAACAAATATTTAACAAATCCTTAGCAGATTGATTCCTGAGCAGCTCTGTGTTTGCCTTTTATTTCAGTAGTCTTTTACTTGTGGATGGCTAATTTTTGTTTCCCACAATTGTCTGGGTACAGCCACTGCTGGTTTTCTTCAACCCATGACAGCCATGTTATAAAAACCCATCCATTAATGTGAATTCACAAGGTATCACTAAACATGTTACTACAGGACTCAAGATCTATGTCTGCAAACTTTAGCAAGAATGTCTCTAATAGCAGAAAGGAATTCACATATAACCTCCTCCCTAGTGTCATCTGTCCTCATCTCCATCAGCAATCACCCCAACATTCCAAGAACTCACAAACTTCTGTCAGCACACTGCACTTCCCCTGCTTCTCACTGTAATACATGCTTGTAAGATTGGAACTTTTAAGCTCCATCTTCTAGTACCTAGGCTATCCTGTTACAGGTGTACTTGAATTTTTAAAAAAACAAACTAAGGAACAAACTGCTTTAAAAGCCTCAGTTACTTGTCTTCTCCAGAAATGCAGGCATTGTTTGATTGTTAGTGGTGGGTTTGGATAACCTAAGTAAGCTACTCATACTTCTGAACATACTACCTTACTGTATTTTGTTAAAAAGCAAACAAAACCCCCAACCCAACAAACAAAAAAAACCCAACAACAAAAAGTACTAGTATTAGGAGAAAAAAGTATTCATACTGCTGACACATTATACTACCTTAAATCAGTGCTCAGCTTAAGAAGGAGTTGCCAGGAATCAGCTTATTATCTCCTGCTCCTTCAAAAAACTCCTTTCTGTAGCTTCAGACTAAATGTTGACAACATAAACTCCCAGTGTTGAGGTATCAAAAGAAGTAAATTATTTCAACATTTTAAAATCCTATAAAGTTGTCTGTGCTACACTGTAGTAACATTTACATTGCTACTGTTAAAATCCCCCACTATTTTATCATTACCAATTCACAAATCATTCAAATTCCCCAGTTATGGTTATTGCTGCCTAACTCTACAACAGCTGTGAGAAGTATTATTCAACCTAGGAAATATTTCTATTTGCAGAATACGCTGGCTGCAAAAGAGCTAGACAAAAGACTGGTCTTCCAGCAAAGCACTTGCTAACTTAAGCACACTTCACATTTTTACACCTGGTGTTTTAGGAGCATGAAGGCAGTTAGGGTGAAGAGAAGAAGCATTTCATACCATTCAAAGTTCACCGATTCTCTGTGCCAGGGAAAGGTTGGTGCAGCTACAGGCTCACAGCCATTGCCTTAGCAGAACTTCTGAACTGGGTGTATTCTTCTAGCACTGCCTCAGGGGCTACTGATTCGGCAGAGACCACACCTTTACTGATTATTCTTTCCCTTCAGTAATCCACAAATTAAAGAAACCTAATTAACCACCTTTATTTTACATGTTTTGATAAAACTTAGAAGAAAGGATAAGAGTGAATTCCATTCATCCTGGTCCGTAAAAAATTTCTAATCATAAGCAGTGGCAACAGATGCCAGCCCTGTGAATACAGGAATACAGAGATGCCCTGTCCTACACTATTCTGACACAAAATGTTAATGTGCACAAAAAAAAAAAAGAAAGAAAAAGACAAAGAGAAAGAGAAAGACAGCTCAGATTTGAAAACAAAATAAAAAATGAAAACTATTACTTTGAATAACTGTACAACATACAGTTCAGTATACAATTCAGAGAAATGGATTTTCCTAGATTTTCAATTCAAGGAATCATTTTGAACTTATAGACTTATCATTCAAAACAATAGTAGGTTTTCCAGTTCACTTTGAAGGCAAAGAAACAGGTATGTTAGTCCTGATAGTTCTCACTAATTTGATTGGGATTTTAGTAAAGATTTGAAAGCTCATGACTCTTTTGGGAGGATTTTTTACATATTTTAGCAAGCTATTTAAAAGCTTCTCTGAAATCTCAGAGTCATTAGAGAACACCAACTAAATTTATAATGATTAAATAAATATATGCTGTCACATCCCATTGTTCAGAAAAAAAAATCAGCAATAGCAGACAAAACTGCAAGAGTACAAGAGAATAGCTACAAAGACACTGCATATGCCATTTTGGTTACGTTTAAAACAATGCAGTAGAGGAAATACATTAGAGCAGGCTTTTCCACTCAGACTTGTTTAATCCACGCTGCACCACCTGGAAGCATAAGTTTGAGAGGAGGGTTGAATTCTGATTGAATTATCTATTTTTCCAAACCTGTTTCTATTGTGAGAAATTTTTTTTTTGTTTTTCAACAGGTTACAAAATTATTACCTGAGAGAGATTCACTGACAAAAGCAGTTCCAAAGGGACTTCCCTGACAAAAGGGAAGCGCACACCTCTACCACTGCTGCCCCAAACACTCACGGACAAAAGGATGACAAGGGCTTTCTGGAATGTATAGTTGATACAATATGATGTAGTTACAACCTTGAGAGTCAGGAGTAAAGCATTTATCTGCGAGGAAACAAGAAGCTGGTATTTTGCATGGAGAAATATTTAAGGAATGCCAATGTGAAAATAAGCCTTAGTAGACATCACTTCAGCTCTAATGCCACATTTGTACTTGCAGTTTAGAAACATAATTGGCAATAGCTTTAAATGATCACCACTACTTGATATTCATTGTTTGATAGAAAATAGAGATTGATATCAAATCTTATCATATCTAAGAAAGTAAAGCAATGGAAGAGCTCCTCTACTCTGATAAATTTCTCCAGCACCATCAAATCTCACGTTTGTCCTTTAGTGATTTTGCTAGCCTTAGTACAGAAATGAAGTTCCTCTGTCTTTCACTGGCAAAGACTCTGCACTGGACTAGATATGCAAGTACAGCTATTTAAAACAAATTGTGTTTATATGAATTGTGGATAAGAAGAGCTTTAAGGTAATTTTGAATGGTATTATCTTTACAACACTAACAGACATTAAAAAAGGAAAAAACTTGCACAAACACATAAACCTCTGCCTTTCTGATTATTAAATCAAAGAAATATTATCTACCTTGATGTGCATACTGAATAAATTAAAGAGTATTTTCCAATTCATTTTGTAAAGCGTCTAGTTACGTATCACTCCAAAAAGAGTTCTGGATCACGCATTGCCAAAGAGATATTGTAAACATACAGTAGAATCCCATCTTAATTACTCATCTTGCACAACAGGAAAGAAAGACACTGTAAAACATTTGATTCCGTATAAAGAAAATGATAACGAACATCAGACTGGAGAAGGAGAAACAAGGAAAGGACTTAAAACCTGCCTATATTAGCGTCTCTAAAAAAACAGTATTGAAATTGAGATGCTTGCTGACATTAATAACACTTGAATTCTAACATTAATTTTATAAACCACTCTCTGCCCTAACATTTTTCCACTATGAAACAGGTGATGAATGTTTTTTTCACTAGCCACTAAGAGAAAAAGCAAGAAGTTCTTTGGTACCTAGAGGACATCAATTAAACAAGGTACCAATGTGGTCAAGGAAACGGAGAGATGCAGTCAGTTCCTATAGAGTTTGATGGAGGAGGAAAACCATGGTCACTCTGATCTGCAGCAATCTTTTATAGGTCCTCCAGTGAGGCAGCACTAATTTTATTATAATGATCACTCTGACACAATACTTATTCCCCATACAAACTGCTGGGCTCTATACTAGGCTATGGCCAATGGTACAGCCCAATGTATAAAATGAGTAAATGCAATGATGCAGAACAGGAAGAGTTCCCTCCTCCTGTATGCATGTACAAAAAAGCAAGTATCAGCTGAACAGTGTCTCCACACCAAAGGTTAAGTTTCTAAATTTCTCATTATTAATAACTGAAAACTCCACAGCTCAGAAGAGCTTAAAGATAATTCTTTAATCGTTTCCTCTAAATAGAGCATTAATACATGTATTAAATTGGTGAGTTAATATATTTTGTTTTCCATTAATGCTAGTAAAACCTTTTGCTCTAGCTCTCAGTGCAATCCACTTTCTCAGGCTGCATTTAACACTCATAAGCAGGATAGTGGTGCTACGTCAATGGATATCTTAGGCAAGATGCTTCCCTGTGTTTCAAGAGGAATGAACCAAGCCTACCTCAAAATAAAATTGCAGAAGACTTACACATCATATGTAGGAAAACAGAAGAGTGCGTGTGCATGTGCAACTGCGCGCATCCACGTGTATTTGCACACGTACACACAGCCATCTTTGTGGGAGACAGCAACTGTAGCCATTGCAATTACTATTTTCATACATGCGTAGAGGTGTATAGATGTATCAATGGATCTTACAAGTGTGTGTGGCCATAACACGTAAATTTCAACGCTACAATAGAAGACCCCACAAAGATGGCAGGTCCTGGCCAACACGGAGTGGCCTGGGCCAGAACTCACACGAACTGGCGTGCCGCAAGCTCCGCCAAGGCCGGGGGAAGCTCGGGGGGTCGGGCTCGGCCGGCCCCCGCCGCGGGGGAGCCGGGCCGGTCCCACCGCCCGCCCGAGCCGCCTCCGCCCCCCGCCCGCCGGCCCGGCCCGGCCCGGCGCGGCCCTGCCCGCCCGCGATTGCAGCGGCGGGGTCGGGCACTGCCCCGGGGCGGGGGAGCGCGCCCGGGGGCGGCGGCTGCGGCGCGGGCGGGGATGCGGACGGACACCTGGAGCCCGCAGCGGACGAGGGGCCGCGGGCAGCGGCCAGCCCAGCCCGCCCATCGCCTCCCGCCGAGCGCCCCCCGGCCGCCGCCGAGCGCTCCCCGCATCCTGCCCCGCCGGGCCCGGCTAGGCTGCGGAGATGCGGGACGCCTCGGCTGGTCACCGCGACACCCCGCCGCGCCTCACCTCAGCCGGCCGGGCAGCCTGCCGCGGCGGCGCGGGGATAAACGGAGAAGGAGGCGGAGGCGGCCGGGCTCCCTAACAGCGTTCACGGCACACCCCCGCTCACCTCTGGCTTCGCCCGGTCCTGCCGCCCGGCGCCTGATATCATCTCCCCCGGCGGCCTCCCCGCCCCTCGCCGCTGACGCACTCCCGCTGATACGCTCGGAGCCGCCGCCGCTCGCCCCGCGCCGCCCGCCATGACGGCTCCGGGACCCCGCATCCCCCCCCGGCCGCGGCGGGGTGTGGTACCCGGCCCCGCTCCCCGCCATCGCCCCGCTCTCTGTGCCGCCGCCGGCCGCACGGGCAGACGGCGTACCCACCCATCGCTCGGCACCGTTGGGCTGGCGGCACCTGTCCTGGGGGCCTGGCATGCAGAGGGAGCCGGGAGCTGCCTCAGAGATCTGTGGTACTCGCAATGAGAAAGGAGAAAGGCCATGTATCGTTTCCTAGTGCTGCGTAGCTCACCATAAAGGGGTGAAATATCCCCTTTGCAAGAAAGGTGACCTCACGGACTCAGCAGTAAGGATTGCTTCCCCGTTTCCAACAACTCACCGTGGACCACCTGAGGCCTCACCACTCCTCCTGTGGGGTGCTGATGGAACTCGGTTACTAGCAGAAGCCTATTTTCCAAACAGAAACATTAATCCCTGTTCCCCAGCACTGACCACCACTGGCCACAGCACCTGAGTATCCACTCCCAAGGAGACCTGTATGCCAGGAGGCTGAAGAACACCAAAATCAAATGAATGAAGGAGTTTGTGAGACCACAGCGCTTGCCCTTGACTCTGGCTGTAAAATGTACCCTTGTTTTATAGCTATGATGCTTTGTTCTGAGAATGGGAAATAGTAGGTGCACATCTATGATAGCATCCATGGAACAGAGGAGGCTGGGCACAAAATGGGATCACTGCTCAGAGGCAGTAGTCATTTCAAGGGCTTCTCAGTGTTATTTGCCAAAGACAACTCTGTAACACC
Source organism: Calcarius lapponicus (assembly GCA_039654755.1). Taxonomy (NCBI): domain Eukaryota; kingdom Metazoa; phylum Chordata; class Aves; order Passeriformes; family Fringillidae; genus Calcarius; species Calcarius lapponicus. The sequence goes on along the minus strand of CM077481.1, from coordinate 25,546,633 downwards.
AGGGACCAGAGGAGCAGGTATTCAGTGTGTTATAATGATTATATGCATGTCCAAATGTATTGGGTTTGGTCATGGGGAGGCTGCAGGAGTGAGCTCTCTGAGAGGCTGTCAGGAACTTCCCCTCTGTCTGCCAGAGGCCCCGCCAGATGACTCCAAGTTGAACCTGCCCAGCAGTGATTATGGTAGCTCCTCTGGGATCATATATTTGAGAAGGGAGAAAACAACCTGCGCGCCTCCAGCCCAAGAGAGGAGTGAAAACATGTGAGAGAAGAAGACTAAAACTATTAGCATCCAAAGGAGAGCAACTAACATGGTGAAGGGCCTTTAGGGGAAGCCTTATAAGTAACACCTGACATCACTTGGTTTGTTCAGCCTGGAGAAGAGACTGAAGTGAGACTTCATTGTGGTAACGAACTTCCTCTTAAGGGGAAGAGGAGGGGCAAGCACTACTTTCTTCTCTGTGGTGAAGAGTGGCAGGACCCAAGGGAATGGCCTGGAGTTGTGTCAAGGGAGGTTTAGGTTGGGTATTAGAAACAGGTTCTTCACCCAGGGTTGGTTGGTGACTGAAGGAGGGTCCCCAGGGTAGTGGTCATAGCACAAAACTGATAGAGCTCAAGGAGGGTTTGGACAATGCTCTCAGGCACATGGTGTGACTCTTGGGTATGGTCCTGTGCAGGGCCGAGAGTTGGAGTTCATGGTCCTTGCGGGCCCCTTCCAAATCAGCATATTCTGTGAGAAACAGCTCTGCAGACACTGAGGACTGTGAAGAAGGAAGTGGAGGAGGTGCCACAGGCACCAGAGCAGATTGTTCCCCTGTGGTGAAAACCTGCAGCCCATGGTGGAGCATGAGTTCCACTTGAATCCTGTGGGATCACTCACACTGGAGCAGGTGAATGCCCAAAGAACGCCTGTGATCCCATGTTGGAGCTTCTGCCATGACCTGTGGACTTCTGTCAAGATCTGTGGACCTGTGGAGAGACTAGCCTGTGCTGGAGCAAGTTTTCTACCAGGACTTGTGATCCCAGGGACAACACAGCCTGGGGCAGTCTGCTCCTGCACTCCAAGGAAGGAACCCACACTGGGGCAGGTTGTGAAGAACAGAAGCCCATGGGAAGAGCTTATACTCGAGAATAGGGAGGAGTGTTTTCCTTAAGAGGGACCCCATGCTGGAGCAGGGAAAAGTGTGAGGAGTCCTTCCCCTGAGGATGCAGCAGTAGAGACAGCATATGGTGAACTGACCACAACCTGTCACCCTGTGCTGCCTGGGTGGAGAAGGTAGAGAAAATCAGAAGTGAAGCTGAGTCTGGGAAGAAGGAGTGGGTTGTGGCCAAAGTGCTTCTAAGATTTGGATTTATTTCTCATCATCCTACTCTGACAGGACTGGTAATAAATTAAATTAATTTTCCCCAAACTTGAATCTGTTTGGCCCATAGCAGCAATAGGTGTGTGATCTCTCCCTGCCCTTATGTTCACTCAGAAGCCTTTTTGTTGTACTTCTCACCTGTCCAGATGAGAAGGGGAGAGACAGAGCAGCTTTGGTGGGCACCTGGCATCCAGGCGTGGTGAACCCATCACACTAAAATGATGTAACTTTGCTGAAACAGATTACAAGTCAGGGGCTGGGATGAAGCATCAACAGAGCTTTTTTTGAATGAGCAGTCATCTTAAAACTCCATTTATGACAAGCTTTGACAAAGTTCTCTTAGCTAGAGAAAAAGGGTCAATGTTTATGCTCTCCTATTTTTTTCTCCTAGTTAGGGTAATACTGATTATATTTTACACTTGCATTTCAAATGAAAACTTTTTTAGTGCAGTGTTATGTAGTGAAAATTGTTCTGCAATATGTAATAAGCAAAATAACATATCTTAAAGGAGTAAGATTACAAACTGAACCTGGCAGGAAATTCCTAAATAAGTTCCTCTGCTTCCTGATTTGTTTGCTTCCACAACAAATGAATGAACCTAGAAATTGGTGGTAGTTTTCTACCTGCATTGTTGCTAACAGTTTCATCAAATAACTAAGAACCTTTGGACTTCTTTGGAGAAAAACTTTTTGTCCACAGTCATTTACTAGGCATTTTAAAGGAGACTTGGACATGCACAATGTAATTTAATAAAAGTATTTACCTTCTCTGTTGTTTGAGATATGGACATGCTATTAAAATCCTCTCATAAAATCTTTTAGGAGAGGAAATAAAAGGCAGAAAAAATAATTCATGTAGAAATTGTCCAATAAATTACTGCCTTTGCAGGTCATCTCCAATCCTGCTTAGAAACACATTTGCATGTAAATTTGTTTTTAAACTATTACTATTTATATCATGCTACCTCTTGTATCTGGAAGAATCTCCATGCAAACCCCACAATAAATAATGTATTTTCTACTGTTGTGAGAGTTACAGAGATTTTGACAAAAGATTCTTGTTTAAGACTAGTGCTTTTTCTGGTAATCAAATTAATCTCACTGGGGTTTGTCTCCTCTCCTCTCCTCTCCTCTCCTCTCCTCTCCTCTCCTCTCCTCTCCTCTCCTCTCCTCTCCTCTCCTCTCCTCTCCTCTCCTCTCCTCTCCTCTCCTCTCCTCTCCTCTCCTCTCCTCTCCTCTCCTCTCCTCTCCTCTCCTCTCCTCTCCTCTCCTCTCCTCTCCTCTCCTCTCCTCTCCTCTCCTGCTTGTATTGTAAATTTTTATAAGCATGTTCAACCTCACTAGTACAAGTACCCACATCAATAACATGAATGAAGGAAATGCAGTGGGAGACCTTACAGACTACAGTATACATAGTGCTAGGATGATCCTCTGAATATATGTGCTGTAGATCACACACATTCCCATCTGCCACTAGGAGACTTTGGATCTCTTCCAACATTCTGGGTTCCCATGGTAATTTTCACCTGGAAGACCATACACCATGACATTCGTGGTAGTATAAAGAAGAGGGTTATGCTCCCACAACTAAAAAGTTTGTCAAACCTTTGAATTAAAAAGAGAATGTAGACATGGAAGGTCTTACATCCTACCCTGTATTTTCACATCTTCTGCCTCTGATATCTTAGTGCAATTAATGTCAGATGTTTTTCTAGGCTAATTTTTCATCTCTAGTGACAAGATGCCTGCAGCTTGCCTAGGGAGACTTCCAGATTTAAGGTTTTTCCAGTAAAAGCAACTAAAAGGAAGGGTAACAAGTTCTAATTAGCCACAGTAATGAATAGTGGCTGCTAAATGGCAAGCACACTGTGCAGCATGCTCAATAAGAGCGTGCCAGTGTAGCTACAAGACATGCATCTGAACGTGCATTCAGCATAACTTCTGTGACTTGTACTCCAAACATTCATTCAAGTGACACGGGTGCTTGGAAACACCCGTGTTTGGAAAGGAGCTTTAAAGATCATCTAGTTCAACTGCCTCTGCTTTGAGTAGGGACATCTTCCACTAGACCAGGTTGACCAGAGCTGTCTGCCTTGACCTTGAGTGTTTTGAAAATGGAGCATCAATAACTTGCAACCTGCTCCAGTGCCTCACTACCCTCACAAAAACCAAACCAACCAAACAAACAAAAAACCTGAAAAACCACAAACAAACACCCCACCCCAAAACAAAGTCATAGAAATATATTAATTAATAGACATAACAGCTAATGATCATGAGACTTCTCAATAGAGAAAATCAAGAATTTAACATACAAAATACTGGGTAAGGCAAGAATTGTTGGCAGATATTGCTGGGTGGCTCTGATGTCTATACTCCTGCTGAAGGACACAGGTAGGGCTAGCAGGATTTGGCAGCCAAGTCATTTATTGCTAATGATTCAGGAGTGCCTAACCCATGTAGGAAAAGGACAATCCTGCTCTTGGCAAGATTTATGTAACAGACCAAAGCATAACAAAACAAATATACAAAGCATGCAATATCATAGCTACTGACCACTTGTATTTCTTTCCTTTCATCCTCAGAAAATGACAGTCCTAGGGGTATTAATAAATTTTGTGGAAAGAAAGAAAGGTTTAAAGAAAGAAGCATCTGCAACTTCCTTTTACTAACAAGTTCTTTGAAAGCACATCAAGCAGCTATGTCAGGTCCAACTACCCTCCTTTCTCCTCCTTATTCTCACCCACCATCCTCCACAGCAAGAACAAATGCAGCCTTGGCATTCTCTGCACAGATGTGTTCATTCCAGGAGTGATGTTACCTCCTCATCTTTATTGGTGATATATCTCCACCCATGTGATTTATTAGCAAAAGTCTGTATGTTCCACTGTGGTGGGTTGTTCTTGGCTGCTATCACCAAGCCACCGTACCACTCCTCCTTCTTATCTGTACAGGGAAAAGAGAATATAATGAGACTCCTCGGCTGGGATTAGGACAGGGAAGGATCACTCACCAATCACTGTCAAAGGACAAACAGGCTCAGATTGGGGTATTTAATTTAGTTGATTTCCAAGCATTTCAGAGGTGAATAACAGAAAATAAGAACAAATCTTAAAAACCATTCCCCTTTCCCTCCCTTCTTTCCAAGCTCAACTTCACTCACAATTTCTCTACCTTCTTTCCCTTACTGTCTTACTGTTTTCCAGAGTCTCACAGGGGAACATGGAATGGGAGTTGCAGTCAGTCTATCATGCATTTTCTATGCTGCTCCTTCCTCCTCCCACTCTTCCTTTGCTCCAGCGTGGAGTCCCACACTTGGGAGAGCAGTCCTCCACATATTTCTCCACTGTCAGTCCTCCCCATGAACTGGGGTTTCTTCACGAACTGCTTCAGCATGTTCTGTTCTAGGGCTCTCCAATGGCTGCTGTGTGCTCTGCCTGGGACCTCCATGGGCTACCTCACCATTATCTTCATCACAGGCTGCAGGGGAATCTCAGCTCCAGCATGAGATTCATCTCCTCCCCCTGCTTCTTCACCATCCTCAGTGTCTGCAGAGCCTCTGACATTTTCTCACTCCCCTCACAGAGATGCTGTTACTCTTTCTTAAATACACTATCACAGAGGCACTGTGATAACAAGCTAAACACCTCTAATGTTTATCTCAGCTTTGGCCATTGGTGGATGCATCTTGGAGCCAACTAGAACTGCCTCAGCTGCACATGAGGGAAGCTTTTGTTAGCTTCCCAAAGAAGCAACATTCTGCTACCAAATCTTTGCCACACAAACCCAATACAATCACTATCACGCTACAAAGTTTGTCTCTCTCTTCTTACATTCCTCTAACAAGGCTAGAAACATCTCCCTTTCTGGTCAGCTTTTTCATACATGAAAGGATTTTTATGTCTCTTTGGATGTTTGACTATCCCATGCATGCAATAGAAATAGCAGTACCTCAGTTAACACTTCTTTTCAATTTCCAGTTTCATAGCCTGAAATCTCCCTTTTCCCACCAAGTCCTGTAGGAGTTTTGCTTTCTCAGTCTGACCTTATTTTGCCTAGCCCCTATTCTCCCAAAGACTCCATATTCTGCCTTCTGGAATGAGAACATTTTTGTGTGATTTTAACAAGTTTTACCAGTAGGTGAAAATTTTGAAGAAATTTGTGAATTATTTCATAAACTTTTGTCTGCATCTTCCATTTCTTGACGAAAGCTTCTTATTCCCCAAGTACAGAATGGGCATTTATAGGTGAACCAAAGTTCTCTAAATGAGGCAAATAGAAAGCTTTCTCCTGTAAAAAAAAAAAAAAAAAACCAAAAAAAACCAAAAAAAAAAAAAAAAAAAAAAACAAAAAAAACCAAAAAAAAACCTGTGAAGCTGAGAATAAAATCTGGACAGCTCTTCCTTATCTTGTGTTGAGGAGTCTCTTCATACATTTGGAGGTCTTCTGGCCTCACACAAGTGGAACTGCATTGTAAGTCACCAACAGAGACTCCCTGTTGCACCATGTTGATGTTGCAGTCAGAGGTGTGGCTGCCACACAGGCAAACACATTAATGTGCACACTATGCAGGCCTTTAACCAGGACAGCTTTTTTATTCATAGCAAGAGGGCATTAATAATGCAAAGACCTGTGACTGTTTTGAAAGATGCCACATGGAATTGTCAGTGTCTCTAGGGGAGCTCCATCATAGCGCAATCCAAGAGAAGACACTTCACAAAGCCTTTAAAACATCTTTACCATTCTTTTGTTAGCTTCCCAAAGAAGTCAGTCTTTTTTACTCAAACATATAGGTTCATTTTTTCATTTCATCCTCCACATCTTCCAATTAGGACTGCCTGCAATCAGCAGCCTGACTTCTGCAAGATTTATATGCCCTACTTCCCCACTCTCCCAGTACAAAGGTCTTATTATGCAACTAATTTGAAACCTGGCCTTGTGGCTCCTGCCCTCTTGCTGGCCCCATGACTTACTGTTCCTTCTGGCTGCAAGACTTAGGGCCCCTCACAGCTTTCCTCATGTGAAATGAAATATGGCAGCAGTCCCATCTGCTCTGTGCAGGAGAAAGTCAACAAGTTATTCAGTAGTCGCAGTCCTTGGGAGTTAGAGAGGCCCTTATCAGAGTACACATGGGAAGAATCAGGGAAAAGACACAAAATGAAAAAATTAAAGTGAGCTGAAAAACTTTGATCTAATTTGCCATACATTATTTAAATGATAAAGAGCAGAAAGCAATAAAGTAAGCAAGGTCAACCTATCTCACTTTGTACTGACAAATTCAGATTAAGCTTAGAGGGTTAGAGCAGGGTGTTAATAACACAAAGGTTCAATCTCTCTATGGGTCATTCATTTAAGACCTGGGCTCAATGATCCTTGTGGACACCTTCCAACTCAGAATATTCTGCAGCAATGACAGGAGCAAGCTGGTCTGAAACAATTCTTCATGTGGGTTTAAATAATCTATAGCAACTACCTATGAAACTACCTGTCCCGGTTTAGGTCAAATCTGGGAGAAAACCTTCAAAGGTGTTATTCTAGAAAGCAGATTTAAGTGGCCCTTTCCCCATCTGGTTTGGGAAAATATTTATTTGGAGAAAAGGGGAAAAAACCTGTTTATTTAACAGGCAAAGCATTCACCAGCACAAGAAACGAACTATATTAAACAATAAAACCTCTTGCCAATCTGAAGAGATGACAAACTCAGAAAGTCCCCTTGGTGGGCTGTAGCTCAGCTCACTCAGTCCCTTATCAGTCCCTCTGGCACTGGAAATGCCACGGCCCAGGCCCGGCCCGGTGACCACAGGTGTGAGCTGCCGGTGCTCTGCTGCGTGCTCAGTCCAGAGCGGGTTTGAACAGTTCCAATAAAAAGAGAAACCACAGTCTAGGGAACTTCTCTGCCTCAGCTAGCTAAAAACTAACTGAAAAACAGAGGAGAGCTCTGTCCCACTGTCTGTCTGTCTGCAGACAACACAGTCCAGGAGCAGGATGTGGGGGAGCAGGTGCAGGTTCTGATCACAAACTGCGCGCTTCTTCTCTCCCCCCTTCGACCTTGGAACCAGTCTTAAAGGTGCAAAACTTATTTCTGGGCTAAACAGATACAAGCATCATAAAATCACCCCAGGACACTACCTTTACCCAGGTTTGAATAAGGTGACTGTAGAGTTACCCTTTTCATTAAAAAACCCCAAACCAAACTACTGTGCTGTTACCCTAACTTCTGCAGAAATACACACATTTTCCTTGCACTTGTATTATTTTTTTTGTAAATACCAAAGCAGTTCCCTATGGCTCCCTTCAAATGCATCTTTTGTTTGTGGCAGCTGCAAACACCTGATAGAAGATGGTTAAGACAGACAACTCATAGCCTTGGCCACTCCTTGTCAGACTGGTCACTGTTGTGTCCCTGTTGCCTCATGCTTCATCTGTTAGCCCATAAACCCCCATTATTTCCTTCCCTATTATGAGACTGTCAATTCTTTCAACAGAAACCATCTTCTGGTCATTGATAAGATTGATAAGATTATGAGAGGATTAATATTCTATGGTAGAGAAGAAAAAATGAAGGATTGCCTTTGCCCTAAAATACCCCACACAGATTACACAGTCAAATGATAACCCTGAAGACAGGATTTATCCTGTAGCTTCAACAGAACCAGAAGACCCATAGATGGTTTGCACGTGGCAGGAATGTGACTTACATTGTGTTTTTGAAGATAAAAATGTCTCACTGCCTCTTCACTCACCTAATATGGCAATTTTAACATGGGTCAGTTTGTGTGTGGGTTTTTGAAATTTTTTTAAAGAATATTTAAATATAACTAAATAAAAGGCAAGTTGGTGTTGTTATACTTAATTTTACCATACAGAAATAGGCATTGTGATGTAGAAGTCTGATGTAGGAAAGAATGAAAACAATTGCTCTAACAGAGCATACTTTTAATATAAAAGAGCTGGAAAACATCAAACTCTTGGTTTCACCCTCAGGTTATCTATGTATATTTATTGCTACAAAACACAAATTTGCTTACTTGTTAGCACTTCAGTGACCTTACCTACTTTATCAGAAAAAAAAAAAATTTTACTCCACAAATTCACAGCAAAAATTGCTTTTAAAATTCTCTTGCAGCTCTCCCTGTGCACCATGTTTCTATACATTGATTCCCCCGTTGGTGCAGAGGGTGTGCCTGTACATCCTGATGCACAGGACAATGGTGACATTGGCTCTCACTGCTCTGTGGCTGTGCCTGCTACACTCTCACACTCCAGAGGGAATGTCCATGCTTCTGCTGTGTGTTTCTGAGGTGAATATATACAAATCTCAAGTCTTAGTTCTTGCAGCCACTATCAACTAGCATTCTGTGTGAGGGATACTTCAGCGTCAGGTGTCCTGTGGGGTTTCCTGAGAAGGTAGTCTGCACAGACAGGTAGGAGCTATGGGCTCAGTGACCTCGTCTTGAAAGCAACACGAACTCCAGTCTCAAGTGTACTTTCATGTTCCATTCCCTTCAAATTATGCACAGCCTTCAACATTTCCAAACACAAGCCTGAGATTTTTGTCGTGAAAAATTAAGAGGATGAGCAAATGTAAATGTAGAATAAAATGAAACTGTTGGCTAAGTGGCTCTGATCATGTATTACCTTAAAATGCTATAATACCTGTAACCTTAATTCAGGTCTTCATTTTTAAAGGATAAACATTTGAGAAAGTTTGAATAGAACCTCCTCACCTTGGCAAAGGCAGATCTCAACACCTGCCAAAGAAAACATTTCAAGTCTCTGAGAGGAGTGATCTGCAAAACTGCTCTTTGAAGCAATTGTGATCAGGAGCCCTAAACCTCAATTTGTCTACAGACAAAGGAATTAAAGATTATTCCTTAAAATAAAGAGAATCTTTAGTCATAGGTGTTATGTAGTGAACCTTCATAACAAAACAAAAAAAAAATCAAAACAAAACAGAAAACGAAACACCCAACATCTTTCTTGATTACTAGAAGCAAGTATAGGATTACTACCTATACTTGTAGGTAGTGCTTAGTATTTTGCTTGATCAGCATTCTGCTTGTTCAGAGTGAACACTGTTAAGAAACTTAGTACTTGTGTATGTTCCTGCAGGACCAGGAGCTATATTTGTTTTCATTTTTGATGTTATATTCTTTATATAAATGGCAGAATGACAGCTACATTATCCAGGTAGAAAAGTAATGATTTCTTGTTTTGCTTTTTTGTACACACAGCTCTTGCTTTGCCTACTAAATTGTCTGTACTTATGTCCCTAAGTTTTCTCACTTGTACCATTCTGATTCTCCTGCGTCAGAAGGACTGGAGGAGGAGGGTGGCATGTGAGTGAGCAGCTTTGTCAGGCTCTTCTGCCTGCTGTAGATAAGCCATAAACTATGATAAAGGTACTGAGAAGAGCATTTGGGGATTATTTAATATTGAATTAGGGTTGGTTAGGGGAGAAAGCAAGAGATTAAGATGTTTTAGGGAGGAACAAGTGTGGGAAATGGAAGGATAAGAGGATTAAAGGCATAGTGACATTTAAACATGTTCACTGCTGCTCTGCTTGCTTCTCTGGCCATGCCATGTGCCTGGTCACCACACTCAGGTGGTGTTGTCTTCCCACTTACATCCGTTCCTAAGCAATTTCCTGGGTGAAGGACTGCCTATTCTGTGTGCACACGCAGGCATGGGTGTCTGAGGGCCAGCTGCACCACGGCCTTGCACTGTTTCCTTCTCTGGCTCATCAGGATGGAGCAGGGATCATGTGTCACGGGAATCCTTTCCATCCACAGTGCCAGGACTGGCATGGGTGCAGGTGTGCAAGCTGGCCACTATAGGCATTGGGAGGCCAGGCCAGAAAGGAAGGGTTGGGGTCAACTGAAAGACCTGTTTCTATCTGTATGTGTGTGTGTGTGTCTGTGTGAGACAGCTGGAGACAAGAGGATCCAGGTGACACTTACTTGGGGAGCCATAGTGTGCTTATGTCCGTGAGTAAAGCTGCAGGCACTGGGAGCATGTGTGCAGATGTGCCAGCAACCATGTAAACTAAAGACCCAGGAACATTTAGAGAGGGTTTCAGTTATTGGAGCAATCTATATTTTGTTTGAACGTACAGGTATGTTTCCCATCAATTGACCTTCATCCTGATGAGCCAGAGAAGGCTACAGTACAAGGCCATTGGTGCAGTTTGTGTGAGTGGTGCATTTTTGTGTCTGACTCCATCAATGTGGCCAGCTATGTGCATAGTATATATATGTGTGTATTGTATACAAGTATCTGAGTATATAAGTATCATATGTATGTGTGTGTAGTCTTGGAAGGGCCTGGCAGTGTGGAGCTGCAATGGCTCTCCCTCTGTTGGACTACCTGATACACCCTCTCCATTTCTAGGTTTTGATGTCATCTGAATACAATTGCATTGCAAAGGGTTTTTATTCTGTTTATAATAATAAAATCTCACCCCAGGCTCAAATTGGAGAGAGATTTTTGGCCTCTTGTTTCAAATTAAAAGAACAAGAACCCCAAATACAAAATATTTAATGGGGAAAAAAGAATTCCTCATTACATGCATTTCTGAGAGTCTTTGGCATTTCCAGAAAGGGTAAATAAATTACTAGAAATTTTGCATTACTATATACTTGTTAAGCTGTACTTGAAATAAAAAACAGAATTGCCTCAGGTTGAACTGAGCAAACAATTCCATGGTACAGTTACCAAGTACTGGTATCTACATTGACAATAATTTCAAAAGGCCCAGGATGACCTGAGGAGAATACCCTCATTTTACCTCAATCAGTTATGCTGCAATTGAAAAGTTGTTGTCCTGTTGTCCTAGTTCCACTGCAATTAAAACTCTGCTCATTAGTCCCAGTGAAAATATCTTCTCTTACAACACCCCTTGTGTACTATAATAAATGAGGAGCAGACTGCTCTGGTATTGTATTCCTGTTTAATGAGCACTGATACACAATGGGATGCCCAATATCCTCCTGGTGCTGCTGGAGTGGGAGGATTAAGCCACTGAGAACACAAGCAGCAGCTTAGGACAAGAAGTGTCTCCTGCCCTGTCCTGCTGAAATTGTGTGCCAGAATTTAAATAGGCAAAATCAGCCATCCAGACTGCCATTAGAGTGGACCAGAACAAAAAATCCCAGCTTGCTTTCTTTTTTTTCTTTCCATGGAAGATCCAAAGACATCTAAAAAGCTTTTGTAAAGGTTGTCCAAAAAAGTTGAACTTTACTTCTGCTTGTAGACTTTAGATTTTTCTGAGGGCATCTTAGTTTTCTGAGGTACTGCACAGAATTTACAATTAATTCAGGCATAAAACACAAAAATCACATGTGGTAAACTAACAATTTGAGTTTACCATTTAATGCTGCATCTAGAACTCATCTTAAAGTCAAGGTGGGCTGTCTAAAGAGGCTTATTCAAGAAGATAATAATAATTTTATTAATTATAGTATATTACAAATCAGATCTCTACAACCTGATAAGTGATAAATTCTGTCATAAGCTTAAATTTAGCTTGGAAAGTTCAATGTAGACCAAAATAATCCTCAAAATCAAAAAGTCAAAGGTAAGTATTAATACAAAATACTGCCCTTGCTTGACTCCATGAACAAATATGATCTTTTTAAGTAGGTCCATATCATATATATTGACACTTTATTTATGATTCACATTTATTTATGATTGCATGTACTGTGTTCTCAACACTACAAATTGAGATCTAAACCTAGGCTTTGGAACACATATGAATATATCTGATGTAATACCTGCATACAGATTTTGTTGATTTCATATTTTGCTGATCATTCCATCTCCTTAGCTGTGCTCCCAAGAAATTCCCAGAGTTTCAGGATTCAGCAATGCCTGTAGTGTGATAATGTTATATGAAATTCCTGAGGCACAGCTCACTGGTCCCTGTCTTCTTAAGAAGAGCAAACCTATGCAGGATTGTTCATCTTTGTGCTGGAGCTCACACTGTGCCCACTAGCCAGAGACTGAGTTCTGCACCTCCCAGCTGACTCCTGTTGCCCTGTTCTTCTAAAGTTCTTTGAAGCCTTCTGATGTTTACATTTTTGTAATGGCGCTTCTCACGCACTTTTCTTGTAAATAATTATTGTTTTGCATTCCTTTCTAGAAGAAGAGAAAATTAATAGACTGTTAGTTTGACCAGTGTGGTTGGAGAAGTAACAATTTCATCCTCCAATCCATGGTCACTTTTAAAATTCCATAAATATCAAAGTCCAAAAAAAAAAGCCTTTTTTACCTTAGACGTCTCAGCATGTGAGTATCATTCGTGTTGTATTGTGACAGACTCCTGCAATGACCTTCACTAAAGCAGTTTGGCTGGCAGAGGGGAAGGAGCATGAAATGTAAATCTGACCAGTGTGACAACTGAAATTATTAATGTCTTGGAAATGCAACAGTGTTCATCAGCACCTAAACCAAAATAAAGCCACAGTGAATTGTGAAAGCACTCCAGGTTTGCATAGGTCACTTTACAGTATATAGAGAATTGTGTAGGCAGGGAGAGAGAAATTAAAAGTGACACAGAAAGGAGGAAATTACATTTTCACGTTTCTCCTGCTCATTGCTTCTTCCTATCCCCAGCAGAGGCTCTGGGTGGAGGTCTGTTGAACTCATGTTTCTCACTTGTTAGCTTTGTGGCTTCAGAGTCTGCAGATCAGCTACCACACAGAAAGCAATGCTCCCTATTTACACCACCAGCTTCACCCCTGTACCTGGAAATGTGTTTCATAGTGCTTTCCTCTGGGACTGCCTTTCACTGCCCAAGAGACAAGCTGGGCTGTTTGCCATCTGACAGCGAGGGGATAATTTTTTGCATTGGCCTGAAAAGCAATCACCTTCCACCTCACTCCATTGTCTCAAGGCAGAAGGGAGCTCACGGAGAGGTCTTGTCTATGTCTTGCTCAGTTTCCTTAGATAAACTTGCTGAGTACATGCAAAAAGGAAGTCACTGCAGCTTTCATTCTGCTTTTCCGATAGCTTCTCCTATTTCAGAGCAAGCCAGACATACATACCTTGTAACAGAAGCCAGACATCTTAACAGAATTGCTAATCACACTCTTCTGCTTGCTTGTCTTCTAGGAATTTCTGCTGTGCTGCATTGTACTCCATGCACCATCACTCACACTGAAAGTCCCTTAACTGTAAAAAGACAGCCTGAGTGGTTGCTAATGGAAAATCATGGAAGAAGTTACCAATAAAAGGCAACACATTATAGTGCTTGTTATCTCCCTGAATATCTCATTGTATATTGATGGGACTAGTGCCCCCATTCCAGGTCTCTCTAAGCCTGACATGGGCACACTGCCATGAGGATGCTTGAGCAGGAGAATAACAAATTCATCACAGGAAGACATGCATAACAGACACTGTCAGAGGGACCATTTTGTCACCTGGGTGCAGGGCAGAAGTCACACTGGTCACTTTCTGCTACTTAACAGCTGCTCTCCTCTGCAGACAGTGAGCCACTGTAATTACTCTCTTGCTTTTTATAAAAAATATTTATTTACTTAGTAACTATACATCTAGCCACCTAAGAAAGGGCAATTATTTCTGGAAAATCTTTAGGTTGGGCATAGCAATTAGATATCATTCCTTCAAAATGTTTTTGCTTCAGCTACAGCAAAACTGAGCTCCAGTCTCTTATTCTGTCTAAAGTCCATGTTGAATTCACTATGTGTTTGTATATTGTGAAATGTAAAATTATATTCCATCATCAGTGGAACATGAAGGGTGTTGCTTTTTTAGGCAATCTATTCTTAACTCTGTATGCCATGGTTTATTAGCTGAAGCAAGCATAACACACATGACTGGCAGCAGTAAAAGTGTTAGCTGAAATCAGATTGACCCTGGGTTTAGTTTTAATCAGATTTAACAAGATAGTTTAGACTGGAAATGGGGAGAAAAAAAAGAAAAGGGTGACTCTGATTGGAGTGTTAAACTAAACTGCTTCTTCTGTCCCTGAATGAAAACAAAAGCAAGTTTTGTTGCAAGTCTCTTGTTTGTCTTCAATAATGTAACATTTTGTGGAAGAGATGGAAGAGAATGGAATGCACATAAAATTATTCTGTGAAAGGGCAGGCTGAGAGTCACAGACTCAGAAGAAAAACAGAAAAAAAATGCAGAATCAAAGAACAGGCTTGAAAGCTAGGTATGAGTGTTAGCTGAGATTCTAAATGAGTTGATACCCACTTACAATAACTATGGTTTCCCATAATGACTTATGGGGAAGAGAAGTTATGCTGGGAATTACACAATCTCTCTCATTTGTAAAAGAAGTAGAGAGCTGACAGTATTTAGTGATAGACCTTAAGATATAGAAGGATTATCTGTTTTTTTTCAAGGTACTATTTTAAGGCAAAGCAAAGCCCACATGGAGATCTGTGTGACTTAATTCTTGAAACACAGCCTGGTTGATGAGTTAACGCTAAGAAAGCAGAGCATCTTGTCCTATCACTGTAGTCAGCTGCTTCATCTTCAGGCTAGGTTTCATCAGGAAAAAAAAGAAATTAATCATGTCTCAAGAATTAAAAATTCTAGCAGGTAGTATAAAGAGAGGTCTTCAAATCAGAGCATAGGAAAAAACATTAAATCAAAACATTATTGTAACTGCAGAACAAAAGGCTGCAGCAAATCATTTTGCTACATGGAAAATTACTCTAGCACTGAGCAAAGTGTGCATTCACTAGCCCTCAATTAATGTGGTACAAATACAAAAGGCAAAATGTAACACTTGATAAGAACAGTATAGGCAAATCTAGATATTTATATTTATACTAACATTCTACATAATGCCAAATATAACATTTCTAATTTCATTATTTAAATTATCCTCTCAGGTTAATAATTAGCTGTTTGTCAGCTAATTTTCAAGAGGTTTGTGTGTGCTTAATCAATAATTTATATGTAATAACTCACTGGTGTGGCAAATTTTGTCAAAGGTTTAATCTAAATCATGTGACTATCTAGTTGCTATCTCCTTACATGTGTTCAAGTGAAATAAGCGTTCAAGTGCTGTTCTTGAGAAAAAAACTTACTGTGATACAAGGTGGGCATGTTCATGGAACATTTCTCACTCCTCTCTTTGGCTGCAGTCGCTGCTGTCCAGTGATGCTTTCCCCTTTGTCAAATGCATTACACCAGAGGTGCTACCACCATTGCTGATGGGCTCAGCCTTGGAGATGTGGCAGATTTACCATGGAGCTGTCTGGAACTGGCTCTGTCAGACAAAGAGGAAGCTTCTGGCAGCATCTCATGTAAGTTACCCTCACAGCCCCTAGCAATAAAGTCTTGCCTTGCAAAGAAAATACATTTTTGTTTTTCTGTTATTTTCTTTGTTAGCTCTAAGAAAAATCAGGTTTCAGATGAAGGCTTCAGAGAAAATATAAAATTATTTTAGTTTGGGTTGTGGGCTACTATCCCAGTTGGCCTTCAGAGCATGCTGACATGCCCCTGTAATGAACATGGTGTACCCACAACTTCTAGGCTGACAAACATCCCTATGCTGGTGTCGTATTTGGTTCACAGTTAACACGGGATACATGAAAAAACGTGCATGGATGGTATTCTGTTATTGCTGAAGCAACAATTTGGTAGTGGTAGGGAATACTTTAACTACAATACCAGTTAAATTATAGTAGTTTCAGGAAAAAAGCACCTTCAGACATCTTTGAAAAGCCAAGCCATATGAAGTGTTTCCAGGAGATGGTGCTATTCTCAAGCCTTTTGCTTGAGCCTCTGCCTCTCAGGGAAAAAACTGAGAGGACCACCATCCTTCCCCTGCTAAGATCCAGGTTTGTATCTTTTATAATTAAAATAAAGGATTTATCAATTAATATATCAATTAATAAATTTATTTGACTCCTGAATTGAATTTGAAGTGTCTACACTGCTGAAACCCCCTCAAGAAATGCCCTGTGCCATCAGCTAGGGGATGGAGGAGGCTTCCTGCACCACATGGAGGGAATCAGTCTTCACTAGAAAAGGAGACTTAAGGGAATGAGCCTCTGGGTTTTTTTAGCTTCTCTTTTCCAGAATCAAGCCCTTGGGTCTTATTCTATCTCGGGTCGGCTGTTTGGTCTCTGCCCCGAGAGGCGCGGGATGGTTCAGCTCCGATGCAGCCCACGCTCTGAAGAACAAGTCTGGACTCTTCACTTTTCGGTCTTCAGGTTGTTTATTATTTCTTATCTAAAAAATTTTCTCTCTGCCGAGCTGAGATCTGCTCAGCAAGGCAGCCACAAGCACTCTCCACCACCCCCGAGGCGGTGTTGTCCTTTTATACTACAAACTATGTACATCATATTTACTTTTAATTCCCAATACCTATCATCTATGTTAGACTGTGCACTTCTATTCTAAACCAATCCCCAGGTGCCAACATCACAGCAGAAAATGGAGAACAAAAGGAAGAAAGGACTGGAAACGCCCTGATTCCTCCATCTTGTCCCCATAACCCCCATACTAAAAATCCCAAAATCTGTATTTTCACCCTGTGAATACATCATTCTTGCACTATTCAAACCTGTGTGGCTCTCATGTCCTCATACACAGGTGGCAATTCGCTGGAAGAATCAAAGTCAAGCCACCAGGTGTTCCGGGCAGCATGCCAGGGTCTCCAAGCCCCCCAAGAGGGTTCTCAGCAACTCTGGACATCCTGAGGGATGTGCTGAGTTCCCACAATTCTAAACAAGAAATTTAAGCCCAGATCTGTAATGTGAGTCGGCCACTCAGTCTCACAGCATCACCTCTGCAGAGAGCTGCCTCCTCAGGTCCCTCTTCAGTTCCCAAACAAATGCCAGTGGGAATAAATGGCTTTGAACTAGAAATCATAACAGACAGTAAAGAAAAGGGAGTTTCTGAAAATAGCCTGAAAAGGTGATGCCTGTGCACAGGAATGCCTCTCAAAACCTTGCCCACATTAAGCCTTCACCACCGCACTGTTCTAAAGGTCTTTTCTCTACCTCCAATATAGCTCCTGGGGCCAGGATGCACCCCCCTTTCAATTCCAAATGACTACTGCTCAGGTGAGTTACAGGCTACAGAAGAGACAGCTCCTATTCTCACTTCTGCCTGACAATGCTCAACCTCACGTCTCCAGAAAATGTTCACCTAGTAGTGAACTAGACACCTAGTAGTCCGTTTTTCAGGAGAAAAGCTGGTTTTGTATGCCAAGCAAGAGTTGTGAGAGAAACTAAAACTAAAGGTTAAGGAAATAAACTGGAAATTAGAGACTCAGTTATCAAAATTGCACAGCTAGGATTTAGAACCTGGATGCTCATTCCCAAAGATCTACGTTTGGCTGTAGTCCTACATCACTCTACATCTTTGTTTTTTGCTAACATCATGGCTTCATGTGGAGACCTAGGTCATTTTCCCCAGTTTGTCCTTTAACTCCATGGAACCTGTGTCCTGATGGTTAGAGCAAATCTACCAGGCTCATGGGGGAAGTGAGATCAAACCTGGTTCAAGTTTGCGCAAAGGTCTTGCCTCGTCTGTTACTCTGGACAGAAGAACTTCCATTTCAACATGGAGGCCTGTGCAGCAGGTCTCTGGGCACACATGACAAATGGTCCTTTAAAAAGGCTGAGTGAGGAATCAGCAGGTTTGTGAATCTTGACAGGCTTAGTCCTCAGCTGCAAGATGATCCATGCAGCAGCAGGAGCAAAGAACCTCTAATGTGCCCGGGAGAAGTCCTTCAGGCATCAAGGGAATTTCAGCTTCAAAGTTTCAGACACTGGGAGGCTCAGACAGCAGACAAGGGAGCAGGTAGACTTTGGATAGTACTGCTTAAATCTTCTGATCTCTCAGAGACTTGGTCTTTTGGCAGCAAAAAGGAAAGTAGTGTTTATCTTAGGGTTGCAAGACATGCTTGAATAACTTTCTAATTCTACCAAACTCACTGAAATGCTCAAGTAAATGAGGTGGCAGAACTGGATCCAGATTCTGGGTTTGGTGGGGAGCAGAGACCCAGGACTTTCACTTGCCAGCAGCATTCAGGTTCTGAAGGTGAATAGCATGTAGTCTCACCTAAAGATGAAAAGTCACAAGCATTAGTTTTGCTAAAAGAAAACTATACATTCTAAATCCACAACTATCAAACACCAACAATTTTTTTATAATAAAAGTCTGAGAAGTTTAATTCATTATTGTACTTAAAATCGTAATTGTAAGGCTAAATTGTAATTTTTTAGCTAAGATTTAACAGGGCCCAAGCATTAGAAAAAAATTCTGAAATATGCACTGTAGTTCATGGGCACTCGTAGCTGAGCATTTCTGGAGAAACAAACAAACAGAAGTTCTAGTGTTCTCATGGTCAGTTTTTTCTTATATTTGCTGCATTTTTTGCTACTGCTTCTTTTGAATGTGTAAGAGAAATTCTTGGCTTCTGTTCGCCTAATTATAAAACCACATTGAAGAATTCCATACATTTTAAAATTGCAATTTGTCTTCTTATCCTTTTGGTTTATAGACAAACCCTTCTGGTTCTGGTACAAGTTTAGAAAAGCCTCTTTGCTCTGGGAAGTTATATAAGCATACACTCCAGTTTTAAAATATATTTGGGGTTTTTTTGAGTTGTGATTAAAAACTTCCCTAATGATTTCATTGAAAGAATTGGGATATTCATTTGGTTTGTGTTTTATTTACCAGGAAAGTCTGCCACAAGAAGCTTTAAAGTGAACTACTGAATCACTATTTTAGATCAGAAGCTGCTCTGAATTACATTTTTCAGCTTTTGGAGTATAGAATTAAGCCCTGAAAATGAGTCATTGGGGGAAAAGAGTGGATCATAAGAATTCATTATGAATATATTAGCTACATTACATTTTAGTCTTGTAAAAGAATAGTTTCCCTGCTCAGCTGAAGTTCTTACTGAAAAAAAAGGATACAGAAGCATATGTTACGTTGCTCCCTGACTCTTTACACCATTTGTGCATGTGCAAACAAATGATAAGATTGTTTTGTGTAATTTGTTCAACATGCATAAATTTATCCACATAGTTGCTCCATTGACTTATACTGCATTTGGCTGTGTATCAGCAACAGAGAGGTGGGTAAATGAGCAGAGTTTTGGGGGTTTTTTTCCATGTTTGTATGGAGTGGGTTGTTTATTATTGATGTAGTTAGCAGATGGAAAACATTATAGCCATTCTGCATGAAGTCCATTTATGGTATTAAGAAATAGTAACAAAAAATTAATTAATGTCTCTGTCAAAGAATCTCTACAAAAATGAGAATTGTATAAAAAAAAATAAGGTTTGCAGCAGACACCTGTTAAATCTTATATATAACATTCACATGCAAGCATTGCAGCTCCAGTGCTGTAAAGCACAAGACTAAAGGGAACAGCTGCACCTGCACAAACTTCTCAGGTCACTCTGCACCTGGGCAGTGTGTAGGCACAGGAAGGCACAGTGCCTGCCCAGGTTATGGCCCCTACCTCTTCCCTTCTGACTGGGAATTTTTTTTCCAGTTTATACCAATTTATATATTGGTTTAATAACTAAATAGGACTTTTATTAAAATAAGGGTATCCACTGATGTGGTAGATACCAAGACATCTCCCCTTTATGCCAGGTGCTATCCTTTAGGCTGGAATATCTTTGCAAAACTAGCACTGTTTTCACTGAAGATGCATAGAGATTCAGGCTCCTCATCCATGGAACTCCAATATAATTAAGATCCTTTGAAAGTTTCAGATTTTTCCACTGATAGTGGAAATAGTTCTCCAAACTGTAGATTTGCATACAAGAAAATAGGTACAAAAAAGCTCCATTCAAGAAATCCACTACTTCTCTAACTCTAGGGTAAGCTGAGTACTTGTGCACCTGAATTAAATCAGAGCCAGCCAAGCTGTTAAAAAAAAAAAGTCTGTATTTTTAATTACTAATCTTCATTGAGTCCTGACAGTATCCTGTTTATTAGTTCCTTAAGTCAGGTTTGCACACAGAGACTCAAAACTGAACACAGACATTCTGACTAGTGCTGCATCTGAGCTAACAGTCTTTTCATGGCCTAGAAGGAAGTGTTCTCCCAAGGCACTCAAAGTCCTGTCAGTCTGCCTTGTCAGTGCTTGTCAAGGTGCAGCCACCCTTGCCCCTAAACCCTTTGCTCCATAGGTATGGAGGCCAACACCCTCCTCTGATGGTCAGCAATTGAATGTAACATTATGCAAGGAGACAAAGGCTTCGTGAAAAGCAATAGATATTGTCAGCTTGCAGTGAAATGCTGAGGTTTGGCAGCCCTGACTGCACTTGAAGATTCCCAGAGCAGACCTCCCAAGACCTGTACTGCTGGCTCCAAGCTCAATACAAAGAGTTGCTGTAAGACTATACCTCACATCAGCTGAAGCTCCAATACAGCTTATATCTATTGCACGACTGGAGAAAGTGTAGCAGAACATTATGGATGCTCTCTAGAGCCCAGAATCCCTGAGGATGCTCGAACCATGCTTCTGTAGTGTAGAAGTATCAAAAAAGTCTTTAAGCAATGGGTTATGGTGGAAATAAAACACTCTGAGACATAAGGATCACGCAATTCTCTTCTTGGATTTGTTCAATCTGTAGAGTTTTATTGAAAGATTTGATCATTCTACACAAGCAGTTTGAACTGAGTTTGAATGTATGAACTACATTTCAACAACAACCTCTGTTCTGCAGGTACTTTACAAACGTCACATGTTTTCCCCATCTCTAGCCTAATGAAGCTGGGCAGACCTTTTCTCTCATTAGGACCAGGAATATCATACAAGACTCACTCATAAAGCTCCTTTTAATCTCACCTCATGAGGTTATCGCTGTGCTCAGGCTGCAGGTCAGGCAATGCTGCCATCTGTTCAGCTTTGATGCTGCAGAAATGGCTTTACGCCAGCAGGTGGTGGGGTCTGAGTGCACAAGCTCAGCTGACATCAGGATGCAGGGGAGAGGGAGTCTCTGTGCCTCTCCTGCCCTCTCAGAACATTGTTTTGACAAGTTAAGCAAATTCAGCACTAGGTCAAAATATCAACCATTTACTTCAATAAAAACAGAAGATACTTTTCTAGCTGTCTCCATGTTTCATTGCTTTCATCTTTCACTGCAAGCTTGTGTGAAAAGGCACCACACAGTCTCTGGCACCTTCCTGGAAAGTTAGAGCTAAACAGCTGCAAATGCTCTTAATTTCATAGGACTCTTATTAGGGGCCATGTTTTATAGCGGAAAATATTTTTAAGTGAGTTTGTTTTTGTATGCTTTCTCTGATGAAAATCAAACCACAAGTCAGGTCATAATTTCTGATAGGATGACAGAAATGGTAATGAGTGTACTGAACTCAGAAAATGAAATAGCCACTAGGGGACGGGAGAAATCCTACCATTATGGCCTACAATAAATAATATTTAGTGTAACAGAGCAAAGAGATGTTAAACTCAAATACACTGTTGTATCTCTTTGGACTATGATATCTCTCATTTTGTCAGGGAGCTGCCCATCAAATTTAGTTATTTGTGTGGTGTAACTAAAAATTGTTTAAGATACTGGAAAAATATGCAATAATTAATGTTACAAACCTTTACAAAAGTAACTTGAAAAACTAACTGTGATTAATTTAATCAGAGACAAAATTCTTTCTCACTAACCATCTCTAGAGAAAGAGACAAATTACTGTAAACTAATAAGTGTAAATTAAATTAGTGTGTAAATTCTCAGACATGGGAGCTAGAGTTGGATTGCTGAAAATAAATCAACATTATCCAGACAGAGTGAGAATTTTTAGTGGCTTTAAACAGAGTAATCTGAAGATGTTTGTGGACGGAAGAGTTTTTACAAGAGTCATTCCTCTGAACTATTCAGTTGTCTCATGCTGTTTTTATAGGAATACACAAGAGGTCATAAACTCCTGATAAAAACTTTCAGCAGGTTACCTGATTCAATGTTCAGAATTGAGATGTGTTTTTATCCATCAGAGCAGGAAACCTGAAAAGGACGCAGGTCCAAGAGACATGGCACAAGTGCAGTCAGAAGATGATGCTATACTCTGAACTCTCTTTCTCCAGCTAATGCAAATCTGTTTGCCTGCTACTGTCCAGGCCCCTTCCTCCAGAAAGGGGCTGGTCTGCGGCTGTTCAAGGCTCTTTCCAAAGATATGCACTGGCCAAGGTTCACATTAATTGATGAAATGATTCATTTCCCTGTAATGAATGTTTAAACAGTGGGGGCTTTGCTAATGCATTTTGCAACTGCATACTAAGATCAGTGCCAAGACAATACCACAAACATAGTCTGAAACCAACAGACAATAAATAATCTATTGCTGCTCTTGTTATCAGATATTGGCTTGCAATCTAATAGCTTTTACAGTTTTCCATTAGACTTCCTGGCCATTCATTTAGTCCCCGTGAAGAGGTACTGTGCAAAATGGAGGAAGAGGGATGGTCTGGTCTGGACAGTTTCTATTTTATCAAGGAAATTTAGCTGTCCAGTCTGAGCAGGCAGCTCTTCATGAACAGTGCAGTGGAGCACACTCACCAGGCAGTGTTCAAATGTGTCAGCAAAGAGAGTAAATAAACACAAGGCTTTTTTGCCCACCACCAGATTCAAGACTAAAATCATACCTGGTTCCTCCTAGGCACAAGAAGAATGGCTTAAATAAATTGTCATAGAAAACAATAAGAAAAGGAATATTTAGGCATGTTTTCTGATTTGCGGGCCCTCAACCTTTGGTATTTCAAGTCCTCCCACAAAAGTGAAGAGGTTCCACACCTTTGGGACTTTAATCAGGACGGCAGTGAATGACCACTTTTGCTATCAGTTTAAATTAATGACACTTCAAAAATTCTTTTAAAATTTTTATAGAGTGCATACTTATATGTAATCTAAATTAAATCTTAAGTTTTTCATGGAATATATTGAAAAAAATCACTTTTTCTTATAATCATAGTTGTATGAATTTAGCCTTATCACAGTATACTGTATCACAGTATGAACTTAACCTTACAAGACAGATGGTAATGAGTAGGGAATCTCTGACAAAATCCTGATATGATGTTGACATTAAAGACATTTTTGAAGGCAGGGAATTGACAGGTGCAAGAACTGCAGCTTGACTATTTTGACATCAGACTGCTGGAGTGAGTTCAGAGAAGGCCACCAAGCTGATTAGAGTGATGGACCATCTCTCTTATGAGGAAAGGCTAAAGGAATTGGGATTATTCAGCCTGGAGAAAAGAAGGGTTTGGAGGGACTTACTTTCTGCCCTCAGTACCTGAAGGGGTGACCTACAAGCAAGATGGAGCAGAACTTTTCACAAGAGCATGCAGTGACAGTGTGGTGTGGTTTAACCCCAGCCAGCTGAAACCAGTGCTCAGGACAAGGGAAAATGGCTTTAAACTGAAGAGAAGAAGGTTTAGATTAGATATTAGGAAAGAAATTCTTTACTCTGAGGGTGATGAGGCCCTGGCACAGGTTACCCAGAGAAGTTGTGGATGGCCCAATCCCTGGCAGTGTTCTGGTTGGATGGAGCTCTGAGCAACCCAGTCAAGTGGAAGGTGTCCCTGCCCATGGCAGGGGGTTGGAATTAGATAAGCTTCAAGGTGTCTTCCAATCCAAACCATTCCACGACTGTGATTTTTGTGGCCATCTCCCTTGCTCCTGCCCCAGCAGCTCCCAAGTAATTTGTTATTTATAAATCCCCCACACCTGTGCGACAGCTGCTGCTGCTGCTGCAAACTTATAATTACACATAATATAAGCCTTATCTCAGTGAAATGTTTGATCTTGAAAATGAACCTTAGATGCCACAGCAACTGATCTTTGATGTTTTCACAGAGGCACAAAGTGACACCAAAAACAGGGAAAAAGATTGATCTAGAAATACTGAAAGCAAGTAACTCTTGCTAGTTTAGACATAGGTAGGTTCTCCAACTGAATAAAAAGTATATGACGAAATATTGCCAAAAAATTCCTTGGGTCAGTACTGTTTCTCATTCAAATAAATTGTGTGGGCAATATTTTTTATTGTTCTAAGAGCCTCCATACAACTTGCTTTCACTGCAATAAACATGCATAAAGCTGAAGTAAAATAATCCTCCTGACCAATATCTCCATCTCATAAAAGTTTGTACTTTTTGTGAATAGTTTCCCAGAGAGAGACAATGTTCCTGAATTCCCTTGTGCTTTTGAAAACATCTACATCATCCAGAAAATAGGCACAGGAAGATTTCCTAGCTCCAAGGATATTAGGCAGCTCTAATTCACTATATTTGGAAGAGGCAATGGGAATTCAGATGTGAAGGCTACAACATGAACACCCAGAGCTTCTTGATCTACAAAATCTAACCCTACAGACACAAACAGCAACTGGATACACCATAACCATGGGAGAAGGACACAGGAAGGGTGTGAGAAACATCTAAAGGGAGTGATTGGCTTATATATGCACGGAGGTATTGGGAGGCAAGGAGCATTTATGTGGAGGTGGAATAGAGGCTGTGGTATGAAAATGAAACCAAGGGCATTCGAAAACTCTGGCTATGCTCCTCCTGCTGAACACAAGAACTCAAGCTCCTCTGCAATGATGAACATGTTGGGACATTGGCAGCATTCTTCCTGTTTTTTCAAGATATTGTGCTGAGAGCTTTTCCTCTTAAGACAAGCACATTCCTGGAAGACAGACTCTAGAGTAAACCTCTAATGCTTGAATAATTTTCCAGATGTGAACACAACTGAATTTTGAACTGTTCAGGATTAATTTACTTCACATCATGATCTACAGTTAAGATGCTCTAAGAAGTTCCTAGCACCAGTCTCATTTGATAAATGAAGCATCATTCCTTCGTTATGGTGATGAAGATTTTACTGTACATGTGAGTCAACCATTAAGCCTTGCTCTTAAAAAAATCAATAAAGAGAATGACCATCATTGTGGTAAAAGACTCAATCTTAAATATAATGATTCTACAAGAAAAATTCATCCTAACTCAGCTTTCTTTCAAGTTAATTTTGGGGTTACCTATTTCATTTATCAGCTATTTCTTTATAATAAATATAATATGAATGATACTAGAAAAGTCTTGAAGAGTCAGAAAAGTGTTTAAATTTTTAAGTGGAATATCTCAAGGTATTTTTAGCCTTTAAAGAGTATGTGAAGCCCAGATATGCCTTCCTTTAGGCTTTGATTTTCTTACACAGAAAAAAATTGACAGAAAATCTCTCCCATTAATATATGAGATACAGTCAGGCATATCACAATGGTTGATGCACTCCTTTTTCTGTGTTTTCCTCTGCAGCAGCTTCCAAAATTTTACTTGAAATTTCCTGTCTTCTCATCTAATGCCTGAAAGCCATTCAAACTCTCAATAGAAAAGTTCTTTTAAAAAAATCATCTTTGTCTTTTACCTTCATGGCAAAACTTATGTCAGGTGACCATACCAGTGAAATTTTTAGGCAGGACCCAAGAAAAAGGAAACTTTTTTTATATTTTTAAAACTCTTATCCTAAACTTCAGTCAAAAGCACAGGTTCAAAAATTATTATATGATCTCTTCTACAATACAAGGTTCCACAAATCACTAACAACACAAACATTCCTCACTAAACCATTGCATATTTTTCTAAGCATATCCCATCTCAGTTTGAAGCTCACAGATGGGCATAAAAAATTCCATGGGGAGAGAAAAGGATTACATTAGGTTCATTTAACAGTTAATTGTACTAAACTGTAAGCCATCAGTCCTCCCTCTTCTTTCCTCCCCTCCTTTCTAAGTTGTTGATGGTCACTTTCAGCCCTTGTTATTTCAGCCCTTGTTACAAGCTGGCTGTTAAACCCTTACCCTGCTCCAATTGTTAGACAAGTTTGATAATGCCAATCTATTTTCTATCAAATGATTTGCATTGCATATCTTTATTGCATTTTTTCATTAAACAACATATGAAACCTCCTTATGAGGAGAGTTCATTTCCCTAGAAACCTGACATAGACTCTTTAAAGGCATGTGACTCATTTTCTGCCTCTCTGCAGTTTCAAAATTAATTTTTTAATGTACTCAAGATTTGAGTAATTATTCAATACAGATCAGCCTGTCCCTGTGTCTAAATAATAGTTCTTGTGAAAACTGTTAATTTCCAAGGACTACAAAAGGAAGGCTTCTGTTAAACATTTTACAAAATGTTTACATAATTGAGTATTATCTCTATGTCAAATGGATTTAAAGTTTTATTATTACTTACCTCTTTATGAAGCTTATTCAGTTAAATTTTGGTTAAAAGGTCATTGAGATCACATTGGATGTATCCACGCTCAGCAAGCACAGCTGTGTTATCTGTGCTCAAGAACCACTTCTGCACATACTTTTGATGGAGAGAAATTGAATTAATGAAAATAATCTAAAAAACAAACAGAGGAGAAACATCCAGACAATCTATGTAGTTTTTCCCTCTTAGGGTACAATTGCAGGTCTTCTAATACAATTGCCAAGAACCTAATTCCTTTTACCCTGGTCATTTACAGCTTTCAGGATTGAATTTTAAAGCCAGATGAAAGATCTAGATACAGAAACCCTACTGACTTACAGAAAACCTTATGTTCTGACCATAAATCCCCCAAATGCTTCTGATGTCTCCATGCGTGCAGTTTCTCTATATTTGAAAAAATGGGCCAGTAAATCAGAGCATCACCAGTGTCAGGTCAGCAATGAGTCCCCAGACGCACTGTAGTATGCAGCGTAGTGTGCAGTAGTGTAGCGTAGTGTGTGGTGTAGTTTGTATGTAGTGTCCAGCTCCTGATAGCCAGCTCCTTGTCTCTGACTCATTTTTGCAGGCTGACTACCTACCACTTCCTCCTATCTTATGGAATAATGCCGAAATACTGGATTCTCAAAGATATCTGTCCCCTAGGTCATTCTGGTCATTCTGTCTGGCCATCACATCCGCGGATGTATTTAGTGGAAGGGGCATGTCACCTTTTTCAGTGGAGGACATTGACCTGATATATGAATGTATTGGGAGAGAAGGGCACAAGGGTTCTCCCCCCTCTCCGAGGAGATCACAGAGGAGTCTAAGATGAAAGGAGACTGTCAGAGCCAGCCAAACACGAGCACATTTATGAGGCAATTCACTTAGAAGAACTACACCTATCAGACATCCACTGTGTCCATTCCCAGAAAGTTCTAGACACTGCCTAACACTTGTCAAAGATGACCCAAAGGAGCAGAAGCATAATTATGTGAAAGTCAACAGGGCTTAATCTCACACTGACATCTTGGTTTAATGTTACTAGCTCACAGAATAGAATATCAGCATCTTGGTACTCCTAATCTCACAACAACTCTCAAAGTGGGTAACCTGTTTATTTTCAAAATAAATACATTGAGATGCTGACATGCTGGTTTTTGCCTATGATGGATTGCACCATGGTTTACAGAATGACAGCATGGTTGGGACTGGGAGGGTGTCACTGTCCTATTTTCTGAAAAACCCCTTCACCAGGATTTCTTCTCCTGGGAAGATGAGAAGCTTCAGCTTCTCCTGTGTTTGCTGCTCTGGAATGCAGTCTGGAGACTGTTTATCCAAACATGTGAATGGTTTTTACTTAATGACCAATCACCATTAGCTGTGTTGACTCTGAGGAGTCAGTCATGAGTTTTCATTATCATTCTTCTTAAACCTTCTGACTGTATCCTTTCTTTAGTATAGTATTCCTTAATATAATAGAAATATCACAAAATAATAAATCAGCCTTCTGAGAACATGGAATAAAATTCTCATCTCTCGCTTCTTCCTGGGGACCCCCACAAACTCAGCAGGAGGGGACTTTTGAGGTCTTCTTGCCCAGACCCTCTGCTCAAACAGGGCCACCTATAGCCAGGAGCTCAGGAATAGGAGCTCCACAACCTTTCTGAGCAACCTCTGGTAGTGCTCTGGCACTTCCACAGGAAAAATGTGTTTCCTATTCAGGTACATTCAGAAAGAATAGTGAATCCTGTGTTTCAATTTGTAAATACTCCCTTGGTGAATCCATTCTGAGCACTCGTGATGATTTTCTTGTTCTTCATGTGCTTGAAAATGGTTTCCAGAACTATCTGTCCTATCACCATCCCAGGAATCAAGGGGAGGTTAACCAACCTGTAGATTTATTTCTACTGATGTCATAGAACCTCAGTAACTTCAACAGCCTTTAGTTCAAGTCATAAAGAAAACTATAATAGACGCAGGAACCTTACCTTTTACTGTTGGTCACCAAATATACCTCTTAACATTAGTGATGATCTACACTGAGCCAGTAGTTGCCTTCTGGACTGAGGACAAGTAGAGCATTTGTTTGGACAGCTGAGTAGTGAAGCATCTTCCAGTATCACCTCTGAGGAAAACAGAAACAACAATATACTAAATAGTCTTACTACAAAAAGGCACAAGTATCTCTTACTACAAAGAGCAAACTTGCTACACTACATATTCAGAGGGATTTTCATAACTCTCTGGCTAGTACTTAAATTGAGATGTTTCTCTCCAAAGTACAAAATATGCTCTCTGGATCTGACTGGTTTTCTGTTTTCTGGGGGATCTTTTTGTCTGATTGCATATCATCTCTCACTTGCATTCCCTCCTCTATTTTCCTAGCCCTGCAGCGAACAGACACTCTGTCATATCCTTTTCCAAGCCTCCTGGTATTCAGCCTCTTTTATTCAAATTCCATCTAACTTCATTATTTTTTAAATACAAAAGGGAAAAATCTATTTCCTTTGCATTGCACTGATTTATTTCTTGACTAAATACACCATTCCAAAACATAGTCCAATTGTAAGAGAGCAAAATGGAAATTCAACTTGCACATCACATCTACAATCCCTTCTGGGTTGTGTGACAGGGAAGAGATACTAAATATAGAAATTAAATAGCTTCCATACCTAATCTAGATAAAATTAAAATTTTAATATTGGAGTAGAATATCTAATGTGCCATTTAATCAGTATACTAATGGAATCATCTTTCAAAATATGAAACAGAAAATAGAGCATTTAATATTTTCCACCTCAGAGTCTTTCTTTTAGGATCTGTATCAGTTTTTGCTTAGGTGTTTGTAATTCCCTTCATATATCTTAACAGAAAAAATGGTTTTAATCTACAGGAATGCTTGGCCACAGCCCAGATGAAGATGTGGTGCTAGGTCTCTTTTGGCATTTACAACACCTGGCACAGGCCCCCAGTGGCTGAAAATTGGCTTGGGAGACACTGCAAAGCAAAGCTGCTGCCAAGCCAGCAGCAGGTTGCTGCCTGGCATGAGCTGCTCTGGGCTGATTTAAATCCAAATCTCCTTGGAACAGCTGTGCTCTGTTGAGAAATCTTAATCATCTCCTGCTTGAATGCTGCCTATAATGTGTTCTTGCATACACATCCTGCTGCAAACCACAGCTTAAATATCAGAAGGCCTTGTACCACCTCAGAATTGCTGGAAGCCCCATGACCCCCAGCTGGGGAGCTGCCTACTGTGTCCCTTTCCCTGGGTGTTGCTTTGTCTCCTTCCTTACTTTCCATATCTCCACACTTTGGGAACACCCTCTCATCTTGTCGGGATCTGGAGGCTCTCAGCTCCCCTTAGCCCTGGGGGAGCAGCTGGGCAGAGCAGAAGGTTTGGATGAACCTGTCAGCTCCAGGGGCCGAAGGGCTGGAAGCAACTCTCTCCTGAAGGTTTCATGAACTGCCCTCCATTAGCACACTGCAAGTGTTGGTGCACAAATCTGGAAACCTCACATCATTTTCATACCCCATTCCTGTGTGTCTTTCAGGGCTTGACTGCAGTTCAGCTAATGGACACATTTGGGTTCTCCAAGCAGGCTGTGTTCCTCAAGACAGGAGTTTCCTACCAAAACTCACAGACTATTTTGTTATAACATTGCTAATGGCAAAGGCTTGCAAAGCTGTCTCTGAAATATATTCCTGCACCCAGATGCCTTAATAATTCATGAAGTCAGCAAATCACAGAGTTGGCACAAAGACATTTTAATATTAAACTGCTGTAAGTTTGGACCAGATACATTCGGCTGAGTCCAATGAAAGTCAATTGCAATAATGTGACAAGACAGTTGAAATATTCAGTACATTTAGAAAGACAGTTGGAAACCCAAATATTTAACAATTTATGCATTTCTTTTGCAGATACTTAAGAAGGCTTTGATTTGTCTGAACACAAAACTAAGCTACTAATAAGGTCAAAACCAAGTTATGTATTTACAATATATAGCAGAGTGTTATGTAAAAGAGCAAGCCCCTCAGAAGGACTATAATGGAAGGACTATAATGCATTTCTTTCACAACATGCTGTATAATTGTAAAGTAATTCCTCTCTTCTACTTCTAGTCACATCAGGCACATGGCACAGGAGATAGAAATTAATGTGGGAAAAAATATCCAGTCAAATAAACTCACATAATTTTGCCCCTATAGGAAAAATGGCAGGCACAAGCAGTCATCTCTGGGGTAGATCACAGCAGGTTCCAATAGCACTGACAAATGCTACATGTGTGCTTTGGGATGGAGGAGACCTGTGGGATATAGGAGACATAGAGCAGAAAGTGCCATGACTGCATGCTTAGTCTATATGGTTATCTGCAGCAGGACCACTTTTCAAGCATGTCAGGTTTTTCTTCATTTCAGAGGAACCCAGAATAGGTGAGCAAAGAAAACATAAAAGGCATAGAAAATATTCATGTATTTTGTGAATAAGATAAATGGTATTGCAGCAAATGGAAAAATAGTGGGTCCCAGACTGAAAGGATCATAGCTGGAGTAACAAAGATAAGGTCTGGTAATATGAAGCACAATACACTCGTACTGGTTTTGGCTGGAGTAGGGTTAATGTCTTTCACAGTAAAAGAATTTTGGCTGGGGTTAAACCACAACAACACTGCAAGGTTAGAGTTTTATTAAAACCTAACAGACATAAGATAAGGCAATTACAGATTCATAAGCACTATCTTTGTCTACTTTCATTTGCATTCCAAACAAGGCATTATGACATTTCCCATCCAAGGTATTTTATATAGACCACAAAGTTTTGTCCATATCTCCTGTTATGACTTAGTACTGACCCTTCTCCAGTTTCCTTTGCTAGCCACCTCCTATCATCAATACTGTCTTCCAGATACTGGTTTCACCTTTCTCTATACCTAATCCATCCCAGAGGGCTATCCAGCAACTTTTGTTTCATTAACAAAACTAAATGCTAAATTATCCAGCCAGTTGATTTTGACCTTCTAACTATGAATTTGAGGTTTCATATTTAGAATTTAAAACAAAGAATTTCCCAGCCTGGAGCTGAGAAATGCCAAGTGAATATCAAATGAATAGAAAGAAGTAGAAAGGTGTTTCATCTAAGCTAGAGAGAATTTTCCAACCAACAGCGATGAGCTGCTTATATGTACCTCAGTACTTATATGCCTTTCAAAGAGAAGTACATTTAAGTTCTAATACTAAACTAACTTGTGCATATAGACACCAACTTAACAAAGCAGGAGTCTGGAATGGAGCTTAAAGCATGCCTTCGGAAAGCCCCAGTAGAACATAAACATTCCTTGGAAGGGCAACATTGACAATATCCTATTGAAATCAGAGGATCATTTCTTCAATTCCGACAAGTCTTTATACACAAACAATAAAGGTCTATGGCTTTGTGCACCTGTACTGTGCACTATGAGAAGCACAGGCTTAGCCTATCGTTCTGCCTCAAGCCCTGGCTTGCCTGGCATCATCACCATCCCCTTCCCAGGCTCCTGCAGTGATAAGCTGAGGGAAGAGTCTGTATCCACACTCAGAGGCAATTTCTCCATGGATGCAGTTCTGTCTCCATCTGCTCTTCTTAAATGTTGGTACTTGAAATGAGGTAGGGGTAGAGGAGCTGTGCAGCCAGGTGTCTGGAGTGCCTTTCAAGCAGGGGCTGTGGTCCAGCCAGCTGTGCAGTGCCAGCCCTGTGCTGCCCATGCTGACTGTGCCCAGGGCAAGGCACTGCGGGCGCTGCCTGTGCAGGAGCAGGGCTGATGGTGCTGCTGCAGAGCACACAACCACTCCTCTCTGCCATGGTGGGGCCACCAAACCTCACAGACCTGTCATCAAGGAGCAAATATTTCAGAGGAAAATTTGCTTTAATCAGTTTCACACACATTTTAAAGCTGATTCTAACCACTGTAGTACTAGTGCTTGCTTCTTGCTCATGTTTCTAGATCTTGTTTCTGTCAAGTTCAGTGAAGGCCTCTTCACTAAACTCAACAGGTCTGCTTCGCAGCTCTCAGAACCATGACCACATTTCTGATTGCAGAGTGCTGTATTCCAGCTTTGTGTTTGATCTTGTGTCTCTGTCTTGCCTGATCTCAACAGCCATAGCACCCTGCTGCTCACAGCTAATGGGTCCCCTCTTTAGTGCAAATGATAGATGTCTGCCTTTTGAAGCTGATTATTTCCCAGATGCTGCACTTTACTGCAGGCAAGGAGTTGGTTAGAAAAGCAGGTGAGGAGTTGTATTGTATGAGAAAAATTACTTTTTATTTAACTTAGTCATACAGGTAGTTAGACTAGATGCACACAGAGATCAAGTAACATATATAAAATAACAGCAATATAAGTTCAAGATCTGTTTCCCAGATCACTACCCAGAGAGAGGAGGAAATAAAAGGAAGATTTAGACAGATACTCAGCCCTGGAAAACTCTGCACCAGTCTCCTGATGATGAGGGACACAGACACCAGAGAGAAAAAGAAAAGAACTAATAAAACATGGTTTTATCTTGTCCTGCTGTCTTTTTAGAAAAAGTGAACATCAATTAAGTATGAATGTCTTCAAGTATTCCCCCCCTTAGGAAAAAAAATACTGCTGGAAAAGTTTTCATCTTCCAAATGAGCTGCTTCTTTACAAACTACATTGACTGCTCACCATATCAGGCTCAGCTCCTGTTTTTCTTTTAGCAGTAGTTAATGAGAATGTTTGTCTGATCAGATTGTTCGAGTCAACAGAATACAACAGTAAGAGAGAAAGACCCCAAATAGGCTTGGTGTTGACTGCCCTGCCTGTCTGCCAAAGACATCAATCCAGGAGAGTCACCAGCTTTGTTCTTTTCTGCTGAACTGCATGGCATTTATAGATTACAACAGGGTTAATGAGCTTTGTTTGTCGATCCCAAAGCACAGCACATAAACCCCACACATTCATAGCGCAGCCTCTCCTCCAGGGCTGGGAAAGACCTGGGGAAAAAAGAGACTTGACCAACCAGTTTCTGAAGAGAAGAAACCTGATGAATTATGAAAATTCCTTCCTTTTAACATTGCTGCCCTCAGGGATATACAGCTGGCTTTCTTCAGGAGGCAAAAACTGGGTGTGAAAATGGGTTCTGGTTTGATTTGGTATGGTTTTGTCTGTGTGCTGCAGAAACATGAAGCTTGTTTCCTTAATCTTAAGTTACATGTTGTCTAATGTTTTCCCATAGACTCAGAAGTAAAGTAGGCAAGCAGTAGAGCCTTTTGTTCTCCCCCAGCATGTGGCCATATGGTTGACCTGATGCCCAGAAAAATTCTGAGTTCCATTTTTTTGCAGGGTGTGAAACCTTTTAATATAATCTAACTTTGTGGGTTTTGTAGCCAGAGTCAAAGAAATGTAATGCCCTAATTACCAAAAAAACTCAAAATGTACAACAGCAATTTCTGCCCTATACATGTTCTATCTGCTTTCTTTTCCCACCTCTTCTGAACCACTTTGCCCACACCATAGTTATACATTACCATATCCTGCTCAGCAGGGAGCAGGAAATTAAAAATAACCAAAAAGCCATGAAGTATTACCATAACATAATTTTCACAAAAGAAGATGCTGCCCTCTTCACTGGAGACCATCAGATATTTATATATCTATATCCCTATATATCTATATATCTACATAAATATATATATCTCATATATACATATAACATATATCACATATATAATATATATTTAATATATATATATATGTCATATAATGGTACTGTTTCACTAGTATCAGTGCAGAAACTGCTGAAATCAGACCAAGACAGATATTTCTGTATCTTGAACTCTAAAAAATGTAGAAAAGAAAGTGGATGGTAAAGCATCAGAAGCAGAGAAGCCCTCCTGAGACTTACAGAGCATTAGGCTTGGACATAATCTGATGGAAAGGGACCACACATATTTGTAGATAATAAAGTAAGTTGTGATGATACCAGTCCACAGTGTGTCACAGAGCATGCAATTCTCACCCAAGGGTATGTAAAAGAAAGTTGCTTGTAAATGATTTAAGTAGGAACCTAATTTGTATCCAGGACATTTCTGTCAAAAGAAGCAAACATCCCAGACTGCAGTCTCTTTCTCAATTCCTTTTCTTCTTGCTTGTTAGTGAGCATTGTCTTACCCACAAGTCAGTTCAGAAGCTCCATCAAATACACTTTAATCTTGCTACTGGCCAGAAGAAACCAACTTTTTGTTGGATTACAGGGAAGCCTTTACTCTGTTTGACAGACACAATGAAGTCACGCCTGAAGTCTAGGTAAGTTGGAAAGCCATCTTCCTAAAATTACTGCCTATGTTCCCACGAGAGAACAGGGACAAACCTGCCTGCTTGAGACTAGCTGCCTAAATAGGATCCAGTAATCCCAAGTGTTCTGATTTGTCTTATTCAGTGGTGTTTTGATTTGGCTTATTTTTATCCTGATTTAGTGGGTGGGTTGTATTTGTTGGCAGTGGCAGAGCTGACTGCCCTGTTTCACACCACAGGGCAATACAGGGAATCTCCAAAAAGTTTGAAGGCAAATAGAGGTCAGCTCTCCTGGACACAGCCATCTCTTCAGTTACAGACTTTGACTGAGCATGCTGTCCTAATGCCGGTGGGCCTGAATTGCAGAAGATAGGGGCAAAATAAAAACTCCAGCAAAACAAAATACTCATAACAATAGGCAGATTTAAGCTTTCTCTTTAGCTAAATGGCCAAGGAACTGTGATGATACCTCCATCTCCTCTGACCAGTTACGTGAATAGAGAAGAGAATCTCAAAATTACTCCCTCTTATGCCTGAACACAAGAGACGTATTTCACATTTTTTTTCCTTTCAGAAAGCACAAATGTTCCCACCCCACGCATGGGAGAACCAGTGCTGCAGGTTCAGCTGTGCATTTTTGCTGCAGAGCTGCCTTGAGGCTTCTCTGGCAACATCAGAAAGAAAGGCTGGGGCTGGACCAAGGTCATATTGTTGAGAACCCTGGAAAGGAAGAAGTAGTAAGAAGGGATGTGGAGAGTTAGTCTTTATGTTTCTTTACCATCAGCTGTGAGAGATTTTGGGAAGAGACGTGTTGCCACTTGCATAGCACAAGCTCTGCACAGACCTTTTCTAGGTGTAATTCCACCCCCCAGCCCAGCTTCCCAGTTATCTGGAACAGACTAAAAGAAGGCCATGCAATTTCTCTGGCCTGATCCCTTTCATTCTCTGACTTGGCTACAGCTTGCTGTGTTTTCTCCTAGGCCTGTCCTGGCCATGCAGGTGCTGCCATACCATGTCATGTTCCAGAGCTGCTTCTGTCCCTGTGTGTGCCCTGAGCCACAAGCTGAGGTGCAGTAAATCCATTCTCCTCTCTCTGTCTGATTTCCACCTCCTGTGTGATCGCTACAAAACCATGACAAATATGAATCAAGGTGGTACAAAGTGGAGAGGTCAGCCAGCAAAGGGGCACATGCAGCTCACTTTAGTGGCCTCTCACTGAATGGTCATTGAACGAGGAAGATTTTGTGGTAATTGTTCTTTCACTAATTAATGTCAGTATGGCAGCTTTCAGGAGAGGTCAGACAGCACCCCAGGGAGGCTGCTAAATGCAGAACTCATTTGAGCATGGAGGTTGCTGCAACTGCAGCCCTTAATAAAACTCAGTATATTCAAGTATTGCAAGTAATTAGTATTTTCCTCATTGGAAGTTGTCTGAGAATGAGATGATAGTCAACTTTTTTCCTGTAAAGAGTCAAAATACATTGTAGAAATGTATGACTCTGCAATCAGACAGATATGCAAGTTCTGGAGGCTGAAAATTTCTATGTCCTGATTTTTTACTTCCATTCTTTGTTCCAGTACTTTCTTGGGCCTTGAAAACAGCTGGCATAAATTCTAACAGCAAAGACTGCTCCAAAATTAGGGCTCCAAACCTTGATATTACTGATAACTCTATTCTGTAGAAAAACAAGGACAACTATGGAAATTTTTTTCCGTGCAGCATTCACACATAAGTCTGTGAAACTTTTGCCTGGAAAATAATTTATCCTCTCTATTCACAGAAGGTCGATTGCAACCTGTAGTTACACCTCCACAGGCAGAACTGTTCACATTCATACCGAGGCTTAAGTTTCATGTTCTGTCAAATAGGCTGGGCATGATATACAAATGCCTCAGTGATAATCTAATATATTGATTTTAGCCTTTTACATTTTCTCATATGTAGTATCATTATGACCAGATAGTGCTTCTTAATTTTGCTTAGTTCCCAGTATTATTAATTACCCTTATGCACACACCCACAGGCTCCTAACAACAAATCTGTTTGAGGCATCAAAAAGGATGCTTTGTGATTTTTCATCTACCGGTACTCATAAAGAGGTGTTGAATTTTCCAAGGTATTTTGTAGGTATTTATGCACCAATGGATTTAAAATCCAATGGTCACATTTTGTGCTTCTCCAAACATTTTCAGAATAATTGACTCCTTTGTTCTTATCTTCAGTGCTATGAAACCAGCAGATCCAACAGCGTGGAAAAAGCCATTGTAGATTTTTTGCTGTAATTTACATTCTAAATCATGAATTTCTCTTCAGCTAATTCACATATAAAGCCTGCTCACGTCTGCAAAACCCACAAGACTCTGCATTAAACTATCATTGCATGAGTGGCAGGAACAAGCACTGTGTCAGGAAAGCACTTGCTAGGAATAGAGGATGTAGTCAGCAACAACAGCTTACAGATTTCATGCCAGGCAATGACAACCTTTTGAAGGTGGTGGGAGATCTGCTTTTATCATCAGAAGAGAAGATCAGGACTTCATGAAATAATATTTTATTTTCAAGATACAAGGAAGGAAGTCTCTGTTATGTGGGACACAGTGAAAGCTGGTGTAAAAAAAGAAGGGGAAGAAATAATTTAATGTTCTGACATCCTAGAGCAGTGCAAAGCAAAACCAAACAGGACCAAAGCACTCTGGATACAGATCATGCTGGACTATCAAAAGCACAAAGGAGCAGATCCCAAATGCTGATCTCCCAGGTGCCAGAAAACCTCCCCACATCTTATCCAGCCTATGTTATATCCATGTGCTAGATCTTCATGGAGACATTTTTGAATCCTGAAAGAATGGGAGAGCAGCAAAAGTTCTGTGCTCTCCCTGCTGGGCCAGGCTGTGCTGGGCCGTGACAGCTCAGAAGGATGTGGAATTGCATGCTCTGCTTAGGGACTGGCCAAATGCTGCTGTTACAGTCAGGGCTGTTACAGTCAGGGTAATGGGACTGAATCAACAGCCCTCACCCTTCTCTTTTTAACATCTGCTTTCAAAAATTCCCAGGAAGGAACATGGGAAGTGTCAAAGGGAGATCCCAAAAACTAAATCAAAGCAATGTCACAATAAAGCCAGTAGATGTAAGGAAAAGTTTGAAAAGTTGAGCTCATTCTTATCTGAGTAAAATAGTATAAAATGCTCTAATAACCATGCCAATAAAGAAATTAACCAGAAGTCATTAATATGCATTTTGTACTCATGAAAGCACCTACCTAAGCACAGAGAGCAGCAGGAAAATCCTTAAGCAGAGGTCAAAGAGAAAGACATGAACTTTACATGTTTTTGTTTGGAGAGTTGCAACAACATAATTATCTGTGATTCAGGAAAGCAAAGACAAAGCCTTTATTTTATAATATGTATTTTATGTTTCTATTTACATGAAAGTGTGTATTTATACGTCCTCATAAATAGACACAGAAATATATATATATATTTATGCATATACACATGCTTGTACAGGGAGGCTGTATCTGCTGTCTCTGGCACTGTGAGTAAACAGAGACAGTCCTACTAAATTCTGCCTCCAGTGAGTGAACGGGTGCAAAAACTCTTGCTTCAGAAAAATAACTTGCTTTGAGCCCTGTGTCAGCTGGTCAGAAGCCACCAGAGGAGTATCTCCTTACAGCTGCTGCCCTGCTCACCGCACGCTGGTGACAACTTGCCAGGTGACAAACCCCGCCAAGCCACGGGAAGTAGCAGAACTTTCTGCCGTGTGAAAGAGCTGGCTCACTAAGAGAGAGTTTCTTGTTTTCCCCAAACTCTTAGAGCTGCCTTCCTAGTAGGCTTCCTCACAGAGCTTTCTCAGCAGTACAGAAGCAACACTGTTTTAAATCACTACTAGAAGGAAATAGGAGAGGCAGCTTGTCACAATTCCTGCAGCCTCCCTCCTATTCTCCACACAGAGCTTATCAGATGGCTCTTCCATTTAATGAACACTGGAAAAAGCTATCTTTTTCAAACTTTATTTTTTTTTCTGGAGGATATTAATTTTCAAAATGCAAGGGACTTTTCCATTTGGGAATTTCTTTGGAAACATACCTTACTTTTATATTAATTATTCCCCCTCACACTGCATCACAAAGCCCCGTCCTCATCTCTCTCTTTAGATTTTAGCCTTTAAGCTTACAGCATCCTTGGGGTTTCTCCAGAGACAAAAGCAGCCTTCCACTTCTCAGTATGCAGTCTTCATCCCTGTCACTCACAGGTCAGGAGCAACCCCTTGGCTTCACATCCCAAAGGATACAGTTTTCAGTCATGTGCACCGACCTGAACATGGTTCCAAAACAAACACAGCATCTCTTCACCATCCTAAAGTCTCTGTGGTGCTATGCACAGCTGAGAGGAGTGGGCACTCCTAGCAACACAGGCTCAGGATTTTTGCTGACTGAACTGCCCAGGCTCTAAGTTTTATTTATTACTTTCTCATGTATGTAACACTTAAATGTCTGCAGTAGAATTAACACACCAAGTTCAAATCAAAACTAATCTTCTATTTTTTTTACTGTCTTAAAAAGCACTCTTCACACCATAAAACACAGTTTAACTGTGAGTTTCAAGCAAAGCCCTCACCCACCTACCAGGACACACAACAGCCAAGCACAGGCAGCCACGTCCTGCAATCCTGCAGCTGCTTCTGCTGAGCTTCTGAGCCCCTTCACCTATGTAAAGAATTGAGAGTGCAGTATTTAAAACTGAGAAATCAGAAACACCATGAAGAGCTGAACAACCTCAAGTCTCCTAGGAGGTTATGCAGAAGCAGCCCTATTGAATATTATTCCAATATTACTGGATGGAAAGTGCCTGGGCTCTTCTGGCCCTTGCTGCTTGGCCTGAGGCAGCTGCTGTGGTGGTTTCACCTCAGAGACACCTTTGGCCAGCTGGATGCTGCAGCTGGGCACTCAGAACCAAATCCAGGCTTGTAGGAACTCAGGCTCACCTCTGGTGAAAGTCCTTAGGCTAGGTGAAGAGGAAAAGGAGACGGATTCCAACGGAGGGTTGTAATCCAGACTTTATTCACGGACATCTGAATCTTGGCAACAGCACCATTAGAATCCCGACCACATGGTCTGAATCACCTTTTAAGCTCGGGGGCAGGGGGAGGGAAGGGACAGGTGAGCCACCAACCAGGTGGGAGGAGGGGAGGCTCAGGGAACAATGACATTAGGACGAACCAATGAGCCCGGGGCTGAGGGGCATCTTTTGAACTTCTGCCAACCAGACAGTGCCCCTGCTGGAATGATAAGCTTTGACTGCAGCACTTAGCAGGAGACAAGGGTAGGGAGAAGGGAGTAGGTATTACCACACCTGGGAGGGACTGGGATAGCTGAAAGAGGAAATTACATCACACTGCAACCCAGCCCTGTCACTCTGCAGGCTTCCCATTGTCCCCAGAGGAGCAGCGCCACAGTGGCACGTGCTCCGGGAGCCATTGTGAGAAGCAGACACAGCCCTTTCAGAGGACAGCATCCTTACTGTCAACATCACCCTGCCTATCTTCCTTGCTGTGGCTCCCACAGATCATTATCTCTATTTAGAGCCAAATTTGTCAGATGAAGGCGTTATGAAACACATAAAAAAAAAAAAAAAAAAAAAAAAAAAAAAAGGAAAACATTTTAATAATTGAGAAAAACACACTAATCTCCATTTTTTTCCAGAGCCAATCTCCTGGTCCAGACAATGGTACCTCTCCATGAATATTAGAGAAAACCTGCCTGTAAGTTTGGACAATGGAATAGTCTGCTACATGACATATAGGAGTTTTTCAGCCACCCATGAGAAAGATGGCTTTCTGCCAAACCCTCAAGGATTTGCCTGTGGAAGTTCTGATCTCATGATGTTCCCAGGCACCTTGCAGGGATTGAGAGCCTTTCACCAGGGAACAATGAATGAGTGCCCACTAAAACATGATCTTCTCGTCCACTTTTCCAAAGCAAACACAATGGTCTTCAGTACAAAGGAGGAAACCCTTACCAGCAAAACCCTCAGGTTTCTGGGCAGCAACAAACATGACTAATTGCTCAGGCTTGCAAGACACAAAACCATAGGCTGCTGGATACCAATTCATTTCGAAAAATCCAAATTAACTCAGCTGTACAATGGAAAATTGGACCTCCTCAATTTCTACAGAGTCATCAATCATTCCCTGACAAGTTCCTCATGTGCATGCAACCCAGAGCAGTACTGCTTTTTTCTTCAGCTTCATCCAACTTCTACCCATTCTTTTTGCCAGTTTCCCTATCTTTTGCTATTTTTCACTGTCTCTCCAGCACAAGTCTTCTGTGTTCTGAACTTCCATTCATTTTTTTTGGAGATAGTAACTTGCTTGAATCTCTCTCCTGTCTCCCACCTACAAATTCTTCTTCATATTTCTCTGGTTACTAGTTAAACTCAACCTAATTTCCCATCATTTGGATTGCTTTTAATCAGCCAGCGTTAATGGGTTATGGTTAGCTTATCCAGGGAGAACTTTTCTGGCCTTTTGTCTGTCACTAGTCATCACACTTTCCATTTAGTGGGTCACACATCATGTCACTCAACATCACTACCACACAATCACTGGAAACAGGACCTCAGATTGCTTTTAAGAGCAATCTCTGTAAAAAATATGTAGCATCATTCATCCTTGAGGAGAGAACGGGTTTCTGTTTGGGGAAAGAGGAAGGGAAATGCTGCAAATGTACAGAATTAAATCCTCATGTCGTTTAACATAAATCCTCTTAGTGACTATAAATGTGTATGCCTAGCTGACCCATTTTACAGTAACCTGTTCTAATTTTAATGTAATTTCTCATTCTATTAATCAAAATTTCTTGTTCATTTTTTTAAGTCCTAATCACCAGGGGTTATATTGCTCAGAATGGGAAAATTTTCCTAGGTCACTAGTAATCTCTGCAAATAAGTGTCCTGAAAACACTACACAATATCTTAATAGCTTTTGCATAAAATAAATTGGTATTAAAACCTGGAGATTAATGTTTGTGCAATGTCTGGTGCAAATGGTATAATATCTTGCTCCCAGCTTATGCTTGCCTACACAAAACATCTGCTGTCAGTGATTTTTCCCACTGACTGAGGCAGACTGCACAAATCCCTCCTGAACCATTGCACCCTGGAGAGTAAGTCCTATACTGTATCATTATTTGATCCAATTTTCTCCTAGGAATAACCAAATACCACACTCATGTCTGGAACCTCAGTAGGTCACACCTCTTTTCCACGAGATAATGCATCAAAGAAGATGCATCAAAGCTGCTCAGGTGAGAAAATCAGAGGATCCCATTTCTTTTTCATGTGGAAGCACATGGTAAGCCCTTATGTAAGCTCCAGAGAACAGAAAATTAAGGAAAGTTGAGATAAATTCTTTAACTGTGGCAGAGAAGAAGAAAACTAACTTCATATGAATTATATACTTCTGTCCCTGTGGTAATTTTTATGCTTTGCTTAAAAATGATGCTTAAAAAAGATGGCACATTCTTCTTGTGGCTGAGGAAGTCTGCTGTGGGCTGAGTGGGTTGCTCCGAACTTCTGTAGGAAGTGAAAGTGCAAAGGCCCAAGTCCATGGAGACAGAGCACAGAAGAGACTTTTCCACCTGCAGAGACGAGGAGATCAGCATGGCATCAGGCTGAGCTCTCTGAGGGACAGGCCCAGCCAGCACAAACCTACAGTGAGTCAGTCTTGTGGCACAGTATGTCAGTATGGCACAGAGCCTGGCCCAATGATCCCTCCAAATCTGAGAAGTCTGGCCAAGCAGAGACACCCCTTTCCTCCACTTGTCAACATCCATTAAGTGCAGGTCTGAGTAGCTGGACTAGCAGTGGATTACATTATTATATATTGATACGTACACAAATATCTCAGGTGAGCCATAAATTTTTCCTTAAGGTGGCCCTGATGACCAACCTGAGTCACATACAGCGCAAGAAAACCACAGCCCACATGGCAGAATATTAATTTTGTTAAAAAAATACCAAAGGACCACTCAATACAAAG
The DNA here is from genome assembly GCA_039654755.1 of Calcarius lapponicus. NCBI lineage: Eukaryota > Metazoa > Chordata > Aves > Passeriformes > Fringillidae > Calcarius > Calcarius lapponicus. The sequence goes on along the minus strand of CM077481.1, from coordinate 25,503,703 downwards.
AACCAAGGTGACTGGCATGCACATGGCCACCTTTAAACATACACAGACACACAGACACACATCTCCCCATCTTGTGGGGAAGCTGTCCCAAGCTTTGCACTTGAAAACCACATGGATGTATTTTGCGAATCACATTTGCTAGTTGGAAGTGGTGTCTTGGGTGACCACCATTGCTTTTCATCCTCTTGAAGCACTGATGCTCACAAAAGCAAAGGCAGCAATTTTGTTAAATGCGTTTCTGCATTGTTTCCGTCACTGGCTGACTCACTGTTTTGAAGGTCACTGTTTTCAAGAGATGACTACATGAGATTTATGTATCAAAGCTCCTTCCGGATGGTTCATGAGGGCTCTCATGAGCTATCAAAGAGTAAAATCATCCCTATGACACAGAGTGCATAAATGACCTTCTTTATTTGAGATAAGGCCAAGCCTAAACCAATCTTTCAGCAACTCTTTCAAGTCATTACCATGTGCTTCAGGAAGGTACAGTAGGTACCTTTTCCTAAAGTGGTTCAGTACAAATGTGACACACTGTTTTCCAGTGAGTTTTCCTAATAGCTTTTCCCATCGGGGCTGTCTAAGAAGAAAAGCAAAGCGAAGCATTAGGTCTGGTAAGTCAGTAACCTGCTACATAATGCATTTTTCTTAGATAAGGTAGCAAACTAACTGAATTGGGTTTTTTCTCCCTCTTCCTGTAAACTCCACTGTTTGCAGCCTGTGATTAGGCAAACTGCCTCCAATGCTGTGTGGCACAGCTGGCCCCTCTTGTGAAATTCACAGGAGCATCATACACAAAACCCAGAGCAGTATTTTCAGGAATTAAAACTTTCTGGTATTTTTCACTTCTCCTCACTGTTTATCATTTTGCCTGCATTTGATGCAGTAATGTTTCCAGGACTCGTTTTCAGCTCAGTTACACTGCTGCCTGGCCCAGCAACCACTGTCACTACACTTGAATTACAAGTGTTTAAGGGCACACCTGGCACACCTGGCTTATAGGCAGAAGGGCGACAGTCCCTTCTCACTACAGCACATGTCTGCAGGAGAACTGAACGGGCTCCTCAGACAATAGCCATATCCTTTGGGACAGCAGAAGCAGTGGCGCTTTCCAGCCTATAAAACCTTGGACACCTTTGAGAAAGGCACATGAGTAAGGTGAATGTAAGCTAATATGGACAGATAATAAACAAATTGCTATTAGGAGACTGCTTTGGCCATAACTTTGTTAGCTCTCCAAAGACAGCCTCTAGGGTCTGCCTGGGCAGTGCAGTTGCAGCAGGATTTATTACATTTTCATTTTACATGCATTTCCTGATTTCTGCTGGCCCTAGATTCTGAAGCCTAAAATCTTATTTATTTTAGACCAGCTCAGCCTTATTGAAGCTTGCTGCTCAGCAGGTCTGTCCCCACAAGCAGCACAAGAACTACTCTGTGGGTTTCTAGGTGATGGCAAGACAATGTATGTAGGTAAGAAAGGAAAGAAACCCAAATTAAACAATTTAAACAGGTCAAATAAGGACATTAAGCCCCTAATCAGTGTCTATGAGATCTCAGTGAAAGCACATACGCGTACATCTATTTATACCCATCTATATTAACTGGCAGAATATACTGAGCAGAAACAATTTTTCTTTAGTACTGTGGGAGGAAGCCAATATGAAGCAAGAAATAAATAATCCTCAGAGTGACCTTCTGGGCTGATGTATGCTGCAGACATTTCCCAAAGCTGATGGAGACAGAGAGATTAATTTTCATAAATTATTGAACCAAAACCAACTTTCAGCATCTAGAAATACATATCACATTGATAACTGTTGCATTATTCACCATACATGGCCTGATTGTAAACCTATTTGCCAAGTAGTGAGTCAAATGTTTACTCATGGCAGCAAGGCCATGCACACCTATACACAGAGCCACTGGATTTTTGCAGGATTTTTTTGTTCATATCCTAATAGAAGTATCACACATTTATTATTTACTGCTGGCTTGCTTTGCAAGATACATTTGCACTTTAAATGGTGACATCCCCATTCAGTGTGTGCGTTCTAAACACTCCTGTTCTGTGAATGCTCTTTGGGGGGCCGACTCCAACGTCCTGGCTCCTGTTCATACTGCTTGCTTGCTATTTTGGGCCACACGTGAAAAATCTGAAAAATAAGTTTTCCTCTGCCCTGGCCAAAGGCAATATACACCTCATAATTCATTCTTCTTGAGTTTATCTGGACAAATGGTATCACAGACAGGCGCAGAGTAGAATTTACTCAGCCACAAATGCAGAAAGAAGTGCCATATAGGACAAATCAGGAGGGAAGGATGTGGAAAAGGGGCCAGCAGAAGAATAAATATATTTTGGAGAGGATTTTCAGAGTATATATGTGCCATCAAGTCATTATTATTTGGTCAAATGTTTTTTGAGATTTGTTTGCATACCTTTCATTAGCACTTCTGTTCCACAACACATTTTGCAGTCAGATTCACTTCCAATAGCACAATTCCTATTGCAATGCCACGGCACCTAGTAATATTTTCAATGAGAAATGGAAAATGTTTCACCTGGAAACCTGAGTTTTTCACATTCAAGGAACAATAAAGCCCAGGATAAACTTTAAAACGTAACTTTTTTTTTCCCCAAAAGGAAGAAGAAATTGCAGAGGAAATGGTTTTGTCAAAAGTCCAGAATTCTGTAGAACAGCAGTTTCAGCAGATATTTTCTGTCAGGTTGACTGGTAACCTCCTTGAAACCTCATCTCATTTAATATCAAGCTCAGAGTTTTGCTTCAAATCTAACTGTAACTATCATCTAACTGGTGTTATTTAAATGGCTTTGTCAGAGCAGAAGCCAAGCAAATTAACTTATTTTACTTTTAAACATTTTCTTTCCAGAGATATTCTGCACATTTGATGTCTTGACTCTCTGTCATGCTTTGCTGTCATATCTGGTTACTTACAATATCAAAACTGAAATTCATGGACTGCCTGTATTTATAGCTTTGTACAGACATGGGAGGGGACCTAGAAAAAATAAATGTCACTTAAATGTTGGCTCACTTGAGAACAATAAAACCAGCATATAGACATTAGCACCATTTTGGCTATATTCAGAAGTAAAAAATTGCTATTTCTTTACATAGATCGAGGAAGAAGGTGATCCCAGGTATGTGATTAAGATATTGGCCACTGTCTTAAACTGGAGGTCATCTTAGATAATCTGCATTTTTCAAAGCAATAAAAGTAATAATGGAAAAATACTAAAAAAAGCTAAACCAACAAAATATATATTGGGGCCAGGGAATAGGAACCTTCATACCATCTGCATCTTACACTACATGAGGAGAGTAAACATACTGTCTTTACAGAGACACACCCTTCTATCCTCTCCCCAGCCTTCATCTTTCTCCCACAGCATCCCCTGCAGCCCCAGCCCCCTTGCCTGGCCGCACAGAGCTCCCTCCCCTCCCAGAAGGGAGGGAGGGTTGCAGAACTCTCCCTGAGCATGGCACAGCCATGCCTGGGGGATCACCCCTCCCTCCCTGCCTGCCTCCTGCCAGCAGCAAGTCCTTCACCTGTGCCACCAGCCCCAGGAGAAACTGATGTCTTCATTAAGAAGTCCTGCTCTCCAAGCAATATCTACAAACAGAATCTCCTTTTAACTAATTTGACTGTGAAATAAACATTTTATAAATGTAGGGTAATACAGATTACCCATAGGGAAAAGCCAGTTCATTGGTCCAATACAGCTGCAGGATCATTGTCCACTTACAAACACTCCAATTGCCCTTACACATCAATATTCATTTCAGAGTTATTAAATTTAGGATATTTTTTCAATAGAAGTGTAAAATAATTTGCTATGGAAGCTGTTTCTGACACTGGAAAACAAGTAAAAAACCAGGGTGAATTGCTGCAGCCACAGCCGGAAGGGATCAGTCCCTTGGAGCATGGTCCTGAAACAACAGCCTGAATTACGGGCAGAAATTACATTTTACTTCTGTGACTCATTTACACAATTTCTCTTTCTTCCTAATATTTAATTAAACTAATCTTTATCTGAGGGGGCCTGCACAGAGTCTGGAAAACTGAAGTCTAAAACTCTGTTTAGGAAATGGAAGAAAGATTTCTAGAACCAGAAAAATTACTGGGTGACTCTCAAGGCTTTCTGAGAAGCCTTTGATTAAGCTTCATTTATAATTTTAGGGCAATCTGGTGGCAGGAAGGGGATCCCTGTGGAGACAACAAACAGCCAAGGGCAACACTTTGAAGTCTGAAATGGGATTGTGCTGGGAGAGACAGTGATTACCTTACACCAAGGAGGAATCAAGATGTGAGTGTGCAGCAACAGTACCCCTCCATTAACTTCAGTTAGAGCTTTCCAGTAGCATATGACTTCAAAAACTTCAGCTTGGCTTTTAGACTGAGTTTGCATTACTAGGTGGTGACTTTCCTTTAGCCTGTAGGCTGGCACTCTGAGTACGTGCATTAGTATGGAAGGCTGTAGCATTAAATGTCACAAGCAGCATTCTACTGCTGCAGGAGCAGCAATCACAAATGCCAGCTGCAGATTTTCCCCCTTCCCCAACCCAGAAACACCATTAGCTGTGACTGACAGCCCTTCAAACTCCCAGGGCCACAGTTACCATTTGGATTACTGGATCTCAGATCTTCTGACCTTTTCATTGAAGTGTCTGTATTGGTTTAACATCTTTGATTAGGTTTATGACTTATTATTGATGTAGCTGCTTTTGTATGCGCTGTACAGACGATCATCCTTTTTACTGTTTATTCTCTGTCCTAATAAGATTAACCTACTTAAGGATAAACTACACTGCTAAACTACTAGTATGCTTTCAGCTGATTGAACAAGAGCAGAAAAAATAAAGCTAACTACTTCTAAGTGTAGATCACCATCACTGGTGCTGCTTAACATAAGGGCCCTTTACATTCATAATGCTCAATATGAGCACCTCCTACTCCCACTTGAGTTTAGCTTTATATTTTTTTCCTAAGCTGGTTCTATGATTGTATCTGCAGCCTTGGGCAAATGTAGCCTGCCTTTTGCATAGCACAGACCATGAAAAGTCAGAGTCATTCCCATTTCAAGCCTTGCAATTACTGCTAAACTACTAATATGACAAAGAATCTCATGACAAAGAATCAAACATACTCCTCGACAATTTCTTCTAAAGGCAAATTCCTTTGCTGAAAAAGAGTTGTAATTTTAATTTTACTTTGGATATCTGGCACTATGTTCCAACCACTAGACCTCCATTATATTCCTGCCTGCTAGATTAAGCAATATGTATTATCTGATGTGTTCATTTTCTTCATTTATGGTCCAAGATCAAGTCGCTTGGGGTTAAAAAAGGCAGGCATTTCCATTTATCAGAAGCACTGACATAATTTCTCTTTTGGCTGCTTTCCCTTCCCTCTGTGTGTTATTTTACTTTTATCTGGTCAAGTCACTCATCCATAACTCAGTTTCCATTAAACATTCAGCACATGGTTCGTTCACCTCAGCTGGGTCAACTGTGGCGCTGAACAATGGCCCTAGTGTGCCTTCCAGGACTTCTCAGCACCGAGATGCCCATGGAATTGCTTTTTTGTACACATCACACAAAAGGACAAATGCTTGATCTCAACAATACACTCAAAGGAAAACAGAAATAAAAGGATACAGCAGCAGCATTTACCCAGCAGCCAAAGGAAAGGGGAATTAATCCACTGTTAGAAAGACTGCTGGACCAGTTTGCTGTGAAGCAAAGTAACCTAGCAGGGAAAGACCCAGCAGCTATGCAACTCACCCTGGTTTGGCATTCCAGTCTTCAAACGTACCCCCATCCCAGCCTTGGAGACAACAAAAGCTCCTGGGTGCCCTACCCTTTGACTGACTGTCTTGACACCACTGCAGGATGGCATCACTATTTGACTCCATGCAGAAACAGCCAAATACCAACTGAACTGTCTGAGCAGGCTCCTTTCACATCCCTATGACTTGACTGTGTGGAAAAACATGATCTTATCACCAGTGTTGCCAGCTAACCAAGCCTTGGACACCGAGTTCAGTCAACAGCACCCAAAAGAAAATGCATGTCCTTTCTCTTTACAGCCCAGCAGTCACTGTGGTTTACTGGAGCACAAAGGTTCCTCACACCTCTGATGAAGGAGAAGGCACCAGGAGAGTGGATATTTAGAGCCATCTTTTTCAGACATTATGCGAAGTCCCACTTGTTTAACAGAAAACATTTCAATTTAGTTTTAAACCTTCTGTGAACAATACCCAAATTCATGCCACCATCAGCTAACCTGGAAAATATGGAAAGTCTGTGAAAAAGCAGCTGAAGATGTTGTCACTCTACCCCTCAGCTGGACTTGAATATCATGCAAAACTCAAGAGTTTAGTTGTAAAAAATTTGAAACAGATTTGAAAAATAAATCTGTCAAAAACCCCAAGCAAATACAAATAGTAGAAATATCACAGCAGAAAAAACTCCTTTATTGAAGTGGTGGTCAAATACTCTTGGGCTAAGCAAATGAGTTATTGTTGCAGGTTAAACTGGCTTTCAAAGTGCACTTACCACTTTATCACAACCGAAACCTCCACTTCCTATACCTGGTCATCTGAAGGGAAATGTCTGCATGCCTGAATATTTTTTCTCATTGGGAGCCCTGTGGCCCAGACCTTGTCTCCTTTCTTTCCCCGGGCTGTAACACTGGAGCTTTTCTGTCCTGTTTGTCCACTCCAATGGCCTTGAAACACTGCTAGATAGGATGACTGCCCAAAGGGTTATTTCTAGAATGGTGGGACAGAGGCCACCTCTTCTGCCCCCTCGCCTGGCGACTGCAGTGAGCAGTGCCTCAGCAGGGGACAGCACAGCCTCTGAGGCACTGGGGAAACTGGTGATGGTGCCACAGGGCCAGCAGCAGCTCTGTGGTGTGCACATCTGTCCAACAATTGAAATGGAAGCACATCACTTCATACAGACTGAAAAAAACTTTTCAGATAAGTGCTCCAGGTAAATCTTTTGTTAATGTCTATTCTTCTTGGTATTCTTCTTTATTAAATATCTCAGATGTCTGAAACTGAATGCAGAACTATCCTCCAAATGACTGCAGAGAAGTAAAATGCTACAGCTACTCAATTTTAGTATGACTCAGTTTTTCATGTCTTCAGCTCTATGGTTTTATTACTGCAGAACCTGATTTGGCTGCCTCCGTTTCAAATGAGGACAAGACATACAGTAATTGAAGACATACTGTGTCTGCTCCAAAGATCTCTGTACAGAGACTTTAAATAAATCCTAATTTAAGAAAGCCATAAGAGAGAATGTCATGATTCTTCAGCCAATAAAAACAACACAGATAATACAATTAGCTAGCTGGTCTGGAAAATTATAATGCTGATGTGCTCTAATGAAAGGAAACAGAGACAATGCTTGCTGTGCTGACTGAGTGGCCTGATTCCTGCTCCAGCTTGGTTCAGGGAGGCAGCTCCATCTTCAAGAGGTGGACTTGTCCAGTCACTTGCATGCCAACAGACACATGCTTTTCTGGTTCTGCTCTACCATACCCAACTGTGGAATCTGAGACCTAGGAAAGAAATAAACCACCAAAGTCTGCTGATGGTTTCACAGAAATACAACTTTGTTCTGCAGAGAGGGATGCATCCACATCCCAGATGAGCAACAGCTTGGAACTAAGAGAGCATTTCAAAGAATATTGTTAGCAATACAAAAGTCAGAAAAGTGACTCCAACTTCTTAGAATAACAGCTCTATGTTATCCCTATTCAAGTTATTCAAGTCACAGCATCACCTGGGCATTTTGGGGGGTTTTTTGGTTTTTTTTTGGTTTTTTGGGGGGTTTTTTGTTTTGGGTTGGTTTTTTTTTTGTTGTTGTTGTTGTTTTTTTTGGGTTTTTTTTTTGTTGTTGTTGTTGGCTTTTTTTGTTTGGTTGTTTGGTTTTTTTTGGTGATGCACGTGATTTTACTCCCTTGGATACATCTTCTTTATACAGCCTTATATATAATCTATATCTATATCATCTATGACTACCTTTATCTGTATCTGCATCTAAATCTTTGTATCTCCTGTACCACATAAGAGGAAGAAGCTAAGTTTGGCATAGGAACAAAGAATATTTTTGATAATTTTCCCTTCAAATACAAGTGGAGTAAAATACAGTTAATTTCCCAATGATTCAAGCACACAAATTTACCAGTTCAGGCCCAGGATAGATGAGCATATATACATGTCCCACTAATGTCAATTAAATAGAAATCCACCCATGGCACAAGCTGACTGCACTAAGAATCCTTAGAACTGCTTCAGGAGCAGAAAGGAAGTTTTGTACTCCAAAGCAGCTTAGAGTAAATGAGGACTAAGTAATAAAATGTAATTGATATAGGTGTCTTACAACCATAAAAACAGCTGGGACTGCTGCATTAAAAGGTAAGAAATAACAGTAGGGGGGGAAAGCAAGCATAACATTGCTTGGAGAAAGTAAATTGGGACATTCAATTCTGCTATATCTGTAGCAAGAATACATCTGTTTTCTGCTATCTGAAAGGTCTTGAAAGGGATCTACTAATTATCTATTATCTGGCTAATTATTCCATGCATCAGATAAAAATGCATGTACCACCTGTATTTTCATTCTGCTTCCTATGGTCCCTAGCAATTTAGTGTTGAAATATTTGTGTGTAGTTATTTCCAAGTGTGATTTCCAATTCCTGTCACAGTTATTAATAAATGGTGATTTGAACCTCTACAGTATAAGTTGCAGTTATTCTTATTTTCCAGCTGTTATGCCACAACAATACTAATAGCATAATGGCTATAAATATAGTAGCATAACAGCTGGTATGGTGGTAATAATGCCACCTGCAGCATCTCTGTATACTCTCTCATCTTTTCATTGCCCCAGGAAAAGCTCAGACTTGCCATCCTTTCCATTTCAGAGCACAAATTCAGGCAGAGAAAAGAGGCTCAGCAATAAAAAAGCTGTTGTTGTTTAATCTAAATCACAATGAAGTCTCTAATTGTAGCCCAGGGAAGAGTCTTTTAAGTAAGCCCACATGTGTTAGAAGCAAATGCTTAAGATGTAAATGGGATATCAGTCATTAGCTTTTCAAAATAGCTCATATTAAAAATTTGTTACTACATATAACACAGAAAGTATAATCAAAAACCATTCACCTGCCATGAGCAGAAAAATCAGACGCTCTTTCTTCTGCCCTTTCTGATGCAACCAGCACAGTCCCTGAGTCTTTCTGTAATCTCCTAGTCAAATTCTAGTAAATTTTTAAGCACCTATTTTTTTACAAGACAAGAAACTGATACAGGCTCCAAGAATTTCTTTGCTAAGTCATCTCTGTTATTAAAACATACTAACGCAAGTTTCGCTTACCTCAATCAGAGATGCAGCAGCAACCATGCTATATGAATGCATTTCCACTTAAATCTCTGCTAAGACATTAATCTCCATTAATATGTCAGTAGCAATAAAACTTACTGTCCTTGACCCCCCTTAAAAAACACCATCTAACTCCTTCCCATGTAGGTTGGATTGACCCTCGCTGGATGTCAGCTGCTCACCAAAGCCACTCTGTCACTCTCCTCTGATTGCCTGGGGAGAAAAAACATAATGAAAGGCTTCTGGGTTGAGATAAGGACAAGGAGAGATTGTTCACCTATTAATTACTGTCATGGACAAAACAGTATCAGCTTGCAGAAAATAAATTTCTTACCAATCAGGACTAGGAAAATGAGAAATTAAAAACAAATCTTTAAAAACCCTACTTTCTCTCACCCCTTCCTCATGGTGCTACCTTCTTCAGGGAGCAATCCTTCAGGCACAGCCTTCTCTAGCCTGGTACCCTCATGGGGTCACAAATCCTGCCAGGAAACCTGCTCTAGTGGGAGCTCCTCCCTCCATGGGGCCACAGGTCCTGCCAGGACCCTGCTCCAGTGTGGAATTCCCATGGGCTTCCAGCCACCTTTGGGCATGCATTTGTTCCAGTGTGGGCTCCTCAAGTGGGTTGCAAGTGGATCTCTGCTCTACCTTGGATCTCCTTGGGCTGCAGGGGCACAGCTGCTTCACCATGGTCTGCATCACAGGCTGCAGGGGGATCTCAGCTCCAGCATGTGGAACACCTCCTGCCCTCCTTCTGCACTGATGTGGGACCTACTGAGGTGTCTCAGCCTCAATCCTCTCCTCTCTGGCTGTAGTTGCTGTTGCTTGATATGGCTTTTTTCCTTTATTAAATACATTATCCCAGAGGTGCTATCATCATCAGCCTTGTCCAGCAGGAAGTCCATCTTGGAGCTGGCTGGCACAGGCTCTGTCAGATATGTTGGGAAGTTCCTGGCATCTTCTCACAGAATCCACCCCCACCCTCCTCCTGCTACCAAAAACTTGCCATAGACTTTCCTAATTGAAAAAATGCCTCATACAAATGTTTGTGGTTTTTGCTTTCTCTGTTTTCTAAAGAAGACTGGTATTATAAAGATGAGTATCCCTTAGCTAAAGAAAATGAAAGAGTTATGTAGCGCTGAAGAAACAGGACCAGGATCGAGTGTGTAACTGTCAGCTTGAAATATTAAAAAGCACTGGGGTACTTCCAGTGCAGATTCACTGCATCTCATTGTTCTGCAGTATCACTTCCATGAGTGGAAATTATCATCACCAAGAACAACCCAGGTTCTGTAAAAACATCGAGTTAAATCAGATATTGTACCTGAAACAAAACTCAAGGTCACACTGTAAACACACAGTAGTGCACCACATATACTCCACATTTGCTGCCCAAATACTGGTTTTCTTATGTTTATACATTTTGATTTAAATGCCACAGGAATGACACCGTAGTCATAGAAATAGTCAACAGGCCAAGTCTGTTTTAATTACAATTACAGATTAGAGTCTAATTCCTAGTCCTTCCTTTCACATCCTTTTATTCCCATGCCAAAGAAAATACATAGTGAGGCATTTATGTTGGTATATATTATCCTCCAGATTACATGTCTAACCTAATAAATTCATTAACAAGACAAGTAGTACAAATGTTGGCTCTGCAACTCTTTCACTAAAGCTCATTATTTCCTTTTCTTCTTTACTTAATTTGTCTGTGTTGGAATGCATTCAGCATTTTTGCTGTTTTCAGACACTAATAAAATGGTGGGCTGGACACGTACACCAGTGCTGACAGTCAGGAGCAGCACTATTGCTCTGCTTATGCATCCTTCCTGAAGGGGAAAACTAGGTCACCTGATAGTCCAGATTCTCCATGTGACAAGCACAGGGCAGGGTGGGTGGAAGAAGACCAGCATAGTGCTTCTTCAGCAGAACAAATAAAGAAGAAACCAATATGTGCAAATGTATGTGTATTTTAAAATTGTGAAATAACTTACAAGGGAAATCTCTCAGAAGTGAGGAAAAGAATGAAGAGAAAAGAAGAAAAATGAAATCTAAGCTTTACTAAGGAAAATAAAACCAAACCAACAAACATACAAAGAAAACCACCAAAGAGACCCCCAACAAACCATGTGAGACTAAGTGCCTATAATCTGTCAGCCGAAATAAAACTTTTTGTTTTGCCATAAACTAGGTTCAGCCACTTTCCTCACAGAAAGTTTGTGAATCATGCCTTGGACCCAGCAATTGCAGACCTACCCGTGTAAAGAGCAGTGATGATGAGGATGTTACCCACCCCTGTAATCTAATCACTTAACTGTGATCCAGGCATCAGTATGGCAACACTGCTGAATACAAAGCCATAAAACAGAGAGAAAACTATTTAAAATTAAGACACTTATATTTTGACCGTTCTTTTCTTTGGAAACAATGGAAAACATTCCTCCTTCCTTAGAGATTTGCAAAAGTCCCAGGAAACCCCAAGAAAACCAGCTCAAATTCAATGTTGATCCTGTTGTGAGCAAAAGGCTGAACTAGAGGATCATCCAACCTCACCAATCCAATGACTGATTTTTGTGAACTGCCTTTCTACAACCTTGAATAGCCTTTAAAGCTGCTTTCAGAACAGCAGAAACATCTAGAATTCATTGGGAAACCAGCACTTCATGAAGTTGCAGCTATGTCTGTACACTGCCCACTTCCTCATCTAGCAAACCAGTGGCTGAGGCTGCCTCACACCATGCCACACCCGCCCCCACTTCTCCACCACCTTGGAAGAACCAGGCGCCTTCTTCCAAACTCGTTAAATGACAGGCATCATTCAAGCCAATTCAGTTAAAATAGCACAGAGTTGCATGTTGATTAAAATCACACACTTCAATGAAGTTTAATGGGCTGGTGGATTATTTTTATAAATCTATGGCAGATCAAACTACTACAATTAAACCCAAATGGGTATTTGTGTACATACATACATAAAGCCAGTTTAAATAAATACAAAATTTCAAATATATCATCAATTTATATGTACAGAAGGCTGTAGCTTGGCCCTCTGGGATCCTAACATTCTCTTTTATTAACTTTTTTACCACATGAGGACTCTATTTTATATTCAAGCACTAATACATGAATCTGTAAATACTACCAATATTTAATTTTCTACAAAGTATTTATAAATTACATCAAGTCAGGACAGCCTTGGGTAGACAGGGCATGTCACAGAAGTACGCAACTCTGACTTTAAAAATAATCCCCATTTATTTCAGAAACAGTACATTTAGGAAATACTTGACCTGTGCAGCCACAGACTCCATAAACAGTTTTGTGGATAATAAATTATCCACAAAATAAGTTAATACTAAATAATTAGTATTGTGCAACCAAACCCACGACACCCACAGGTTTCAAAGTGCTTAGCAAAACAATAGAAGATTATGGTTCCCATTTCACAATGGGAACAGCTGAAACAGAAAACTCAGGTGGCTTGTCTGAGAACTTACTGAAAACCATTGTCACAAATGTGGAAAAATGCCTGAGAATCCTGACTCTCAAACCAGTCTTGAGCCACGAATGACTTCACTGTGACTAAATCTATAAACAATATCTGAGACTAAAAACCAGCTTGGTTCTTTCAGCACAAATAAGGAACAAAGATTTCTCATTGATATGAGATATGGTCATTACTACATCAATCTGTAGATCAGTAAGACCAGATAGAGATATCCCAAAGTCACTTATGGGGAAAGGTTCCTTAATACAAGACAGATGGCTAGAAAGAAGACAGTGGCATGGAGAAAGCTAAACCCCAAGATCACTGAAACCACCAAAACTGAACTTGTGGCAGGGCAGCACTCCAGGGAAACCCCCAAAATGCCAGCGGCATTTCTGAGTTGCAGAAGTTTCTGCAGAGACTCCTGCACTTGCAAACACTTCCCTCATGCTGGAGTGTGGGAAGCCCAGCTGTGAGGAGGCTCCTGAGCCATTCCACTGCTGGAAGGCCTGGAAGGGCCATGGCAAGCAGGGGCTCTAGGGAGAACTCTTGCTCCACAGCTGAACCAGGGCCAATTCAGGCACCTGTCAGCCTGGGATCATGTTAGTGCACAGCCAGGAGACTTGCACAGACACCACTTAATGCAGGGTCTTCATTTCTGTAATATGGCTATTCTTATGATTACTGCTCAACTTTGTGTGTTCAACATTCAACAAAGCACCACACTGCTGAACACCAACTGGAAATAGCTCTGTGTGTAGGATACTATCTCAAGAGGTTTGAGATTTCACATAAAGATATTCCTAGAGGCAGAGACAGAAATTAAGATTGACCTCTTTTGGCACGAATACCTCCCCCACGTGGCTGCAGAGCAGCCTTAGGGCAGGCATGTATCCTGCCTTTGGAGAACACACAACTGTGTGCACTCAACAGTGCACAACTATTTCAACCAACTTTCACTGTTTGTGAAACCGACAGTGTTGGCACAGCACCTGTCACATGCTTTGTAGAAGGAAAAGCAACACCCAGGTCAGCTGGGAGAAGAGGACAATGGTACACACAATGCAGTATACAGGAATCTTCTTTCCCTTATATCATCCAGTCATATTCACATTGCAAAGATCTATGCAGCTCCCACAGGCAAGAAGTGTGGAACTTCAGGTGAGGTCACATGGCTCATTTGGTGCTCCTGCTGATCTCTTGGTTTTTTCTGTGAGATGGGCACTTGCAGTTTTCCTGAGGTAGCAGATAAAGAGATCTTCCCTTTATTCCTTTAATAAAAGCAGAAGTGAAGGAAAAAAGGACAGACAGACAGAAGTGCTGAAGTTTCTCATAAAAGATACAAACAGACTTGAAGTAAAAATACATTTCTGAAATACTCCACTGGGAAAGAGAGCACAAGAGCCTCCAAAAGCAAATTTCACCATCTCAGAATCACCCTGAAGACAATTACAGGTTTAATGTAGCAAAACAGTTAATCAGTGAGAAATTACTTTACATAAACAACTAGCCAGGCACCTGGCTCTGCAGGGCCCCAGACGTTATCCAGAATGGACTTTTTCCTCACTGCCATCCTGCAGCAGGTCAAGGCAGCAGCACTGCAGGTGCTGTGCACACAGCAGGGACAGCAGAGAACACAGCGCTGCTATGTCAAGGCATCTGTAGAACTTAAGTGCAGAAAGTGCTCATCAGAGGACAAATGTACCCACTCCTTCTGTTGTTCTGCCACCTTTTCTGCCAAGCACTTTACCAGGACAGGATCTACTTTGGAGTCAATTTTGTTGGCAAACCAGTGTCCGTAATTCAGAAGCCACCTTAATTCTCCAGCCCCGTAGATGCAGACACTGCGAAGGTGGGTACCAGTGCATGGAGGATACAAATAGTCTTCAAGATAATTCCATTTCACCAGACGAGTTTTGCTTTGTAAGTCTGTTACATCCTGGGATGACCTTGGAACTTCCCCAGGGACACCAGGAACACGTACAAGAGTGGCCCAGAAATGTTCATCTGGAGAGTACGTGTCCCTTGACCACTCAAAAAAATCTTTTGCAAGTGAGCTTTCAAGGGTATATTGAATAAATTCTCGGCTTAAAACAAAATAGGCACTGCCTACAAATATCTCAATATCATGAGGCGGTGGATTCTTGGAAATGTTGGTTTTTACAGGCATCTGCATGTATTCATAAGGCACTTTCATAAGTTCATAGTGATAAGTAAATCGTTCTCTTTTGCGACTGCTTGGCTTTGAAGTTTCCAGCATGTTTCCTCCACCAAGTTTCTTCAGTTCAGCGACCAACTCGAAATTTGACCTCAAAGGGAAATCTTGGCCACACAAATTGATAACATACTTCCAAGGAACTGGAGAGTCCATCAAATCAGACAAACAATTGAAATCTGCTTGCAGACGTGAAATATGTGCGTAGTCCACTGTCTCCAATTTTGATGCAATGAAAATATTTGGGAAACATTTAGCTAGATTGTTCAAAGCAGATTTGAAACTTTTTGCTGCTTTTTGATCATAATGGATGCAGTAAATATTTTGACGACTGTACAATGAATGTATGAGCCTTTCTACCATTGCTGCATCTTTGTGAACAACCAAAGAATAGGCAATTGGAAAACTCTCCTCCTCTGGAGAAACAGGTTTTAGCTGGTATTTCCTAAGCGAATGATACACGTGACAGTCACTTGTCATTGCTACAACATCTTCATCGGCTAAATCAACTATTTCTTTTCTTCTTATCTCTAAACTCTTGCCAATTTCATGAGGATCTTGTTCATATATAGATGAACAATTAATGTCATACTGGAGCTCATTTCTAGGGTACGAATATCTGTTTCTAACATAAGAAGAAGTGCTCAAGAAGTGCTCAACTAAATAAATGCCTCTAGAGGGAAAAAAGTGTCTTTCAACATGAAGAAGCTTCAGCAGTGCAATCAGCCACCCAGTAACACACAGAATCAAGATCTTCCTTCGTGAAGGACATATGTAGGACCACTTGTGTCTCTTCATTCTGCAAGAAAAAAAGACATAGTGTTTAAATCAGAAATCATCTCTGAAATCATCAGAGACCATGCCAAGCTCTAAGAAAGATATGTGCACACCAGTCTGTCTACAGCATAGATACCACTTTATTAGGAAGGCCACTGGTAATCTCTAGTTTCTTCCCAATCATAATTTTAAAATTTCATTCCCCTGAATTAGCTAAGTGAAGGCAATAAACCAAATGATTTCCAGTCAAATAAGACTATCAGAACAAGACTCCCACTGTTCTTTTTTTCAAACCTTTTTAAAATTTCTAATGAGCCACAAACTGAAGTACAGCAAACACTGGATTGGCAAAAACATTACTGTCATCCATGTGAGCAGGAAGGATTGTTTAGTTTCCTGAGTAACCAGAAGGCATTTAATGGGAGCAGCAAAGGGATGTCTAGTAAGTCTGCAAAGAATGTGTGTCTAATGGTAGATATTAGTATTATTTTTTTAAAAAGCATGAAACTGAAAGTTTCAGTATTCAAACACTGCATTCTCATTATCACAAACACTGGAGCTGGCTCATAAAGATGTCCAAGAGGAAATTAATTTCCTTCCTATCCTGTGCCAACAAGATCTGACAAGCCCAAAGTCTCCTTTCTCTCTTCAGATGCCTTCTGGAAAATACTTCTAACTTGCCATGAAGACAGAGGTGGATAAATACATAGCACTTTTATCCACTGGTATGAACATATAAAGGAAGTACCCTTCTGAAGGCAAAAGGGGTGCAGTAGTAAGGAATAGTGCATCTGTCCTGCTCTCTGCCATGTGACACAACCTTGGATGTGACCACAAAAAAAACACGTGGCCCCTTTTTATACAGCATGTTATTTAAAAAAATTCCTGTGTAGCACATTAACAACTGAGTCATTACCTAAATGACAGAAGCTAAACAGAGATCCTCTTCCACATATCTTTGCTTTACTGGCTGAGTGTAATCAGCATTGTTCCCCAAATTAAAATTAGACCAGAACCATATAACAAGTGCAGCAGTAAAATTAGCTCTACTTAGCTTAAATGAAACTCTACTTCATTTTTCAATTGAACAGCTACCAGTATTTTCCTTTGAATAAAAACTTTTCAGAGTGCTCCCAGAGCCAATAAAATGGTGGGGCCAGCATATGTGGCTTAGATGCCTGAAAATCTCACATATGTATGTAAAATGAAGTACTGAGATGTGCATTCAAATATATTGCAAGACTAACTTGTGCATCTTTAGCATTCCCTTTGATGTCTGGTCTTGCAGGCTGTAGCTACATTCAAATTGCAGGTTGTGAAGGCAGAGCTTTTTAATTTGTCTCTTCTCCCTTGACTTTGCCTTTCCCTGTGCACCTTTGTCCTTAATATTTCTATTCTAGGGCAATAGAAAGAAGGAAATGTTATCTCCTGGGGGTTGCCAGGTACAGACCAGGGTCAGCCAACACATACCTATTTCGTAGAAACCAAAGCTCAGCAGCTCTCTGCAGGTTTTAGAAACAGTCTCCAGGTATGCTAACAAAGAAAGAGAAAAAACAGATCTCATAGAATCATTGAATAGTTTGAGTTGGAAGGGACCTTAAAGAAAATCTCATTCCAAAATCCCTGCCATGAGCGGGGAACCTTCTCCTAGGCCTTGAATAATTCCAGGGATGGGGAATCCACAGATTCTCTGGGCAACCTGTTGCAGTGCCTCATCATCCTCAAAATGAAGTGAGACATTCATATCCCTATGAAGCCAAAAATCCCACGTTCCTCCACAGCAAGCAGGTGCTTTACTTCATTTCTTCTTCAAATTAATCCCAGCCTAATGTCTAATCCGGGTTTCCCCTTTACCTACTTCCTTTATGTATCTGTGATCCTGGAAAAAATCATTTTTAAAAACTGCTTCTAACCAAAGGCAGGGTTTCAGTCATATTAAAAAAAAAAAGCCCTGTAGAGGGGGAAACAGGTAACCTGCCCTGGCTTTTTTCTTTGGAGGGAGAAAACCTATGTGGTGTGGCCTTTCTGTGAAGCCCACCCCATGCCTCTGCCCAGTGCCCCCCTGGCTACCAAGGACAACACCTACCACCCCTGCCTGAACAGGAGTGAATCTTCTCTTATTCTCTCCTTCAAAAATGCAAGTCTGGACAAAGAAAAAGGAGGGGAAAAACACATTCCAAACTTCTCCCTAACCTCTCTGTGTCAGCCCTGGCCAGCTTCTGCCCAGCGCCAAACATCCTGTTGCTATGAAACCAAACAAAGCCATAGAATCTTAGAGTCCTGAGATCTGGAAGGGGCCCACATGAATCAGTGCACTACAACTCCTGGCCCAGCACAGCATACCCCAAGAGTCACATCATGTGCCTGAGAGCACTGTCCACCTCTGGATCATGAGAGTATTGAACTGTGTCAGGCTGGTGCTCTGTGACCTTTCCCTGGGGGGCTTCTTCCAGAGCCCAGCCACACTCTGGGTGAAGACCCTTTTCCTTATACTTAACTTAAACTACCCCTAACAAAACTTCAGACTGCTCCCTCGGGTCTTGCCACTGAGAAGAAATCAGTGCCTGTCCATCTGCTTTCCCTCTCAAGGAAGCTGTAGATCACTGTGAGACCTCCCCTCAGTCTCCTTTGGGCTTAATAGACCAGGTTTCCCTCAGCTGCTCCTCATATGGCTTCCTCTCCAGGTTCTTTGCCATCCTTGTGACCACTCCTCCTCCCCAATAGTTTTGTATCTCTCTTACACTGTGGCACCCAGAGCTGCCCCCAGCACTCGAGGTGAGGCTGCCCCAGTGCAGAGCACAGCAGGACAATCCCCTCCCTGGCCTGGCTGATGCCCCCAGGACACGGGTGGCCCTCCTGGCTGCCAGGGCACTGCTGACCATGTCCAGCTTGCCATCAACCAGGACCCACTGGTCTGCTTCCCCAGGGCTGGTCTCCCATCCTTTCGCATCTCGGTCTGTCCATACATCCAGGCTTGCCCTGTCCCAGGTGCAGAATCCAGCACCTGTTTTTGTTAAACTTCATATGATTGGTGATTGCCCAGCCCTCTAATTAGTTGAGATGTCTCTGCAGGGCCTCTCTGCCTTCAACAGCTCCTCCCAGTTTAGTGTCCCAGTTTATATCTTTGAGTTATCTTGGGTTCTGTATCCTAGTCATTAGTGAAGATGTTGAGGAGTGCTGGCCCTAAGATGGAGCGCTGTGGAACTCCACAGGTGACAGGTCACCAGCCTGATGGCACCCCATGCACCTAACCCTTTGTGTCTGACCCATCAGCCAGCTGTTCACCCACCACATGACCTACCCAGAAGGATCCTGTGAGAGACAGCATCAGAATTTTTACTGAAATCAAAAAAGATCACATGATCAACAAGGTGTGTTGATGGCTTCCTTGTCATAAAAGGGAATTAGTTTGTCAAGCAGGACCCTCCCCTCATGAAGCCATGCTGGCTATGACCAATGACTACATTTTCTTTTAGGGGTTTTTCAGTAACTCCCAGAATAATCTTCTCCATAATTTAACCAGGCATTGGGGTTATCAGGGTCATCCCTCTTGCCATGAAGGAATTCTTCCTCATATCCAACCTGAACCTTCCCTGGTACAGCTTAATGCCATTTCTCATCCTGTTGCTCGTTGCCTGGGAGAAGAGGCTGACCCCCATCTTGCTACAACCTTCTTTCAGGTTGTTGTAGACAGCAGTAAGGTCTCCCCTGAGCCTCCTCTACTCCAGGCTAAAAAACTCCAGCTCCTCAGTCACTCTTCATATGACTTACTTTCTAGACCCTTCATCACCTTTGTTTCCCTTCTAAATCATTTATCAGTATAGAGTTAATTTCAGCAAAAAACTGGGATTTCTTGATGAACAGTGGGAAACTGAGGGATTAAATCTCTTGTGATAGAAGGGCCATCACACACCTCATCAGGTTTTGACTCATCTGAAAAACTTTATTTTTCACCACATGCAGACTCAAAGCCCTACTCAGACATAGAGCTGTACCATACACACCGTCCTCTCCCGAGGAGCACAGAATGAATGAACAAGGCAGATGAGAACAGCAACCTATTGCTGTCCAAAGCACCTAGCTTGGGTAGCACTAACCAGATGCTAACTCTGGTTATCTTGCTCACAGAAGCTTTTTCCTTAGGTGATGCCATAGAATACACATGCAAGGTTCCATCTTCTGTATCAAGATTTTATATTATGATCTTATATTATGAGCTTGGCATCGGCATCTTGCTTTGTTCTGGAAAATGTGTTACTTGTCTTTTCTACACATGAGAAGACTCCTGAGGTACATTTCCTTGTCCCAGGACTTGAGGAGGGCAGGAGCACCAGCTCTTCACGCAGTGTAAGACTTCTATCCAGATCCTCCCTGGGTTACACAGCCCTTTCATGAACCTGGGCTCCCAGGGAAATCCTCTTCTCCTGCCTCTGCACCATCTTATTAATAAACCTCACAGATTTTACCCTCTCCAAGTTGGCCAAAAACAAACACATGCACTTGTATCTGATTAACAGATCCATTATCAGTTTATTATGTCAAAAAATCTGCATTTCCCTTATCACTAGCACTGTAATGCAAAAAAAAAAAAAAAACAAAAAAACTTTATTGAAGTTGAGGAATTGTCTCTCCCTTCACAACTGCTGCTCACATTCAGAGAAGATGGATGAAGGTAAAGCATCCATCCCTTGAGACCAACTACAGTTGAGCCTCACAAGGATCGTGACCTCACCTGCAAGGACTACGGTGTCAAATGTTTCTGAACTCATAAAGCCATGCCCACTGCTCAGGATTCGATCCCAAAATGAAAATGGGTGAAGTTGCCAGGAAAGGGAGGAAATCCTCTCCCCAGGTCCTCAGGCTTCACATGAGAGGACTCTGACTTCAGGAATGTGGTAGCTGGGAAGTAACCCAGCTAAAAGCTTCCAGTCATGAACCTCAGGCATTAATTGCAACTCTTCTGATTGACAGCAAGGATCTAAGTGTGTCTTCTGTGATACTGAAGTTTAAAAATGTTAGGCAAGGGTAAGGTGTGCTGCTAACGTCAGATGCAACCTGGTTGGAAAACCCTGAACGTGCTGCTCTCTGAACCAGATGAACAAACAACAATTTTGCATTTCACTGGCGCCCCCAAAACACATGCACATTGCCTCAAGTCAATGTATGTCTTACAAACTCAATAGAAATGCTTTCTGTTTCAGTGTTTTCTGTTTAAACTGAACTGAGTTCTAAAAGAAATTCCATTTTGAATGAGAACGAAGTATTACAGAGGGCAGCAATCCACCTTTTGGCTTGTTTTACAGATTAGGGTATTTTCATCAAAATTAGGATAAATTAGAACAATGTTTGCTTCTTCATTTGTATCTTTTAATAACTAAAAAAATGTTATTTTCTGTAAAAATTTGTAAAAGCATCAGTGGGACTTCTGGCTTCAAAGGTAGACCCTAGGAGGGAGTGATGGTCTGCCTACCTGAAAAACTATTCTGCTGTTTCACCTGAGTGCTCTATAACTTTTTCTGCCTTCTGATCTAAATACTCTGGCTAAGGCCACTGTGCACTATCACATAGCGGGGATCAAGGTAATTGCAAAATTGAAGCTTCTGATTCCTATATCATTTAGTTTTTATTATTAATAGTTCCATAACATTGAATATCTAAGATGCTGTGGAAACAATACCAACCAGTGTAGGCAAGGTTTAAACTGGTTTTGAATGTGCCCAACAGAATTTTCCCTGTATTTACCAAATCAGTGAAAAGTGAACCTTATTAACTGTGCATCTTGCCAGTGCTATGCAAAGAAATTCTTGTGGGACCACTGGGGAACTGCATATCAAGGTAGCGTTGGACACCTCATACCAGTGCAGCATCTTTTCCCTGGGGGGAAGCAGACCACACATACAGAAAGGGGAGAGAAGCCTTATCCACCTCCTCAGAAACACCAGGGAGGAAAAAAAAAATAGGAACTGCTGTTGTTTTTAATCAGAAGAAGAACACAGCAGTCAGGTAAAACTGTACATTATGAGATGTGGTGGTCGAAATTGAAGAACCACGTGTGAGCACATATATTAATTCACTGGAAATAACATTTTTTACAAAATATATCTGCATTCCTTCAGGGTAAAATCATGTTTAAACTATCACTCCTACTGAGAAACTGTACACCATCATATGTTGTTTCATAGCATTATGGAAACACGGAAATACATGGCTTGCAAGGGGACTTTTAAATGTCATCTAGTCCAAATCCCCCACCATGGGTAGGAACACTTCCACTAGACTGCTTGAGGACGTCACGTAGCATCTCGTCATACTTAATGTTAGGAAGCAGAACTTAATGTGGTGAATCTATCCAGACTGCTTCTAGAATTGGCCTTGAAAAAAACCCAGCAGACAACCTGTTCTGCATCCTAGCTGCTCTACTAGGCATGTGAGCATAGCAGAGCATTGCTCCACTATGCACCTTGCCCAAACAAAGCATCTGATGCACTCTGTAGCTGGTGGAAAGATATTAGGAACTGCAAAGGATCAACAATTCATCCCAAAACATGAACTGTGAGATGGGCTGGACAAAGCATCCCTGGAACAACAAAGAGAAGCAAGGAAAAAGCCCAGCTTTTGCACCGTAACTGCCAGCTCTGCCAACCCTGCTTGCAATGACACAGCCTTGTTGCACCTCTAATGTGAGGAATTCCAGGGGTAGCAGTATCACACATAACCCTGATCCTCTGCCAGGAATACCCCAGCAGCTCCTCCATCCCAGAGTGGTACTCAGATGCAACGGAGAAACGCCAGAAAGCTGCTCTGGCCAGCACAAGTCTGAGTTAGCTCAGAGAACCAAGATCTTCCTCTGGCTGACCTCCAATGGTTCATATACACCAGCGTTACAGCAGCTTCTTTGAGAACACCCCTCTGTAAATGTTTAAAGAGGTATTTGAGAGCTCAGAGGAATGGACAGGTTCCCTTCATCAGCACAAAGAAACTGGAAGGCTTTCGGCTCACACTGTGTCTCTGAAGATGAGTTTTTACTTTAGAAATATTTCTTTAGAAATAACTAAAGAAATAACTTTAGTTATTTACTTTAATAATATTATGGAGACCAGGTTCCTGTGAGAAACCAGGGCATTACTGTAGCTCCTCACATTATTATTTTTGCTTTTTCCACAACTTCAGTGTACGCAGACTCCCAGTCTGTGCAACTTTGTGATGCCAACATCATTCTTGCAGAGGAGTCTACATCTCCCTTCACCCTGAGCAGGAACAAATTACCAACTCTCATATTCCTCTTGCTCAGTATGGCAAGTCTCACCTGCTGTCCACACAGTGCAGAGGTGTTCCCAGTTTGTATTCAGAGCACATTGAATTAGCAGCTTCTGAACTACCTTGTTTGAGAAAATACAGATTTTTTCAACTCCCCAGCAATCCATTCCCTTCCTCATTGTCTTTTCTGATACAGACTGTGCTGCATTAAACTCAAGTGCTTTAGTGATTAAAAGCAGAAGCTTCCAGGTGAATCTACAATGCCCACATGCTCCCTGGATGTCGGCTGCAGGTTGGAGCCATTATGAATCATCCAGGTCCATCACAGGAAGCACAGAGCCTGGTGGAGCTAAGATATCAGATGTACCTCCAGGTAGAAGGATGAAACTCCTGCTTTGAAGATTGGGTTTTGTTCAGGAAAAAGGAAGGGATCTCTGCTCAAAGAGAGCTGACACCACGGAGAGGGAAAGGCACTCCTTTGGTGTTGGAAGCAACTGGCTTAGCAGGAGGCGTGTAGGCAGGACTAACTGAGGAGGTCTGTAACCTGTCTGCCTGCAATAACCAATGCATCACAAATTTCCTGAGGAAAACAAGGTATGTATTAACATCCAGTGGCCCCCCTGCTCTGTGTTTGCCAGTTCCTCCCGAAGGACCTGCTCAGTAGGCAAGAAAAAATCCAATCTCAACTCCCAGCTACACTGAGCTACAGAAAACCAAAGCCAGGATCTCTCCTAATGCACAGCATTATCCCATTTATAATACTTCTTTTCTACTTAAGCAATACCAATCAAAGTGGTCTGTGACTTTCTACAGATGCCACAACTTACTTTTGGTGCCATGCAAGACAGCCAGCTGGTGGGAACCACCTCTTGTCTTTTGTCACATCTGCTTGGGACTGGGTTACCCAGAGCATAGACTGACAAGACATGTTGACTGCTACTAGAATAGGGATTCTTGGAAACCTCAGGCTGCAAGCAGGCAGTGCTCTCTCCTCAGTGAATCTGAAACACATGGTGCTCACTATGAAAGCGTTGTGAGGCAGCCTGCTTCTGTTCTTGCCACAGAGCAAGAGTGAAGTGAAAAGGTCAAGTTTGAGCACAACTCTGTGGAAGGAGACGAAAGAGGGAGAACAGCTGTAGGGGAATACAAGTGCTTTTACCCCAGCAAGTGATTCTTTCTTGTGTGAAGAAACCCTTCTGCATATGAATCAAACTCCTTGCTGTCACCTAGTTAAAAAAAAAGGGAATGTATGCTGAGAAGAGCAGGAGCAGCAGAATAGAGGTTGGGAAATTACAAAAAAGGAGAATGGAGTGAGGGATTGAAAAGGCTAAGTACTTTCATGTAGGTAGCATTAACAACAACAACAAAAATCAGAATAGCAGAACAAGAGATTTATTTAATCTGTTACACCCCCATCACTCAAAGACATCTGAAGCAAAACCAGTGTGTACACCTTTCCTTGGAAACCAGGTCACAGTGTATTTCAGCAGCCAACACCATTACTTCATAAAGCAGGAACTTAAAGAGGGAACAATTCCCTCTCCTCGGAGTAAAAACACTTCAGGAAAGTTCCCCCTGATAAAATATCTGTTTGTTTAAAACACACCTGCTCACACAGCAAAGCAAACTTGGTGGTTTGCATGACCAACCCTGTGCAAAAATTTAGTTAGCTCCACCTGGTTTTCCCTGTGGTCTATAAAAATCAAGTCTGGACCTTGACAGGTCTATGGGAAAGACAGAGGGGATGATATTCCTGGGAAACTAGGGAAGAGGAAAAGTAATTGTGTGCTTTCCTAAGCTATTTATTTTAATTTTTTGTAAACTATCTGTCTGAATTAAACTTTTATCACTACTTAACTATTCAATGCTGCTAACTGGAAAAGTTAATTTATTAATGCACTATTTTTTTACTGCTGTTAGCTGGTTATTTCCATTGCAAAATTATCTATTGATAGGGACCATGGGATTTCTGTGGGAGTACATTTTATTATCATTAAATCTCAATCAGTTGATTCTATCAAGTTTGTCTGAGTTTCCACCCACTTGCTCTGCACTGGAGGCTCTGCCTGTGCCCCTCCAACACAGTTACACTTGGCACCAGCCTCATTCTGCACATCTCACCCCCTTGTTTTAGCTTGCCTGCCTGAGTAAGTTAGATTACTTACTTTTCACTTACATTTTCTCTGAATGATGGACAACTAAAGAGCTAAGTAACTTCAATTACTTAAACACCTAATTGCAAGACGTGGAAAAATATGTCATTACTTTTAGAAGTGATTAGATTTTAAACCTGCCAATTTTAAGACTGTGAAGACTTAAAACGGCGGAGTGTCCCAATGAAAAACAGTAAGAAATGACTACAGTTTAGCACAGTGTGGTTTTTGCTTCTGGAAGCAGAAAGACATGTTCTTGCCATATACCTGGGAAACACAGCAAAGATCTGTCACTTATGGATATCACACACAACTTTGTCCCAGAGGATTGTCTCTTGCACAGGATCTGTATTTCCCAGCAGAACTTCCTGTGCAGACTGTAAGTTGCTTTGCTTGTCTGTTTGCCACTCAGTTCCAGCTCTCTGTATGCTCTTTAGAAAAGGCTGGATTCTCCTTTCCGGCTGCCTCCAGTGGCAATCCTCACAGTTTCAGTAAAATATCTTACATCAATTTCAGCACGTTTGTGTCCCAGAGATATGTCAAGGCAAGGAAAGTCAATGTCTCAGCTCTCTGGCCAGGAAGAGGCAAGCAACTTCTGCAGGGTCATGCAAGCAGCACAAGAGAGAACGTAATTCCTCTGCAACCCAAACTAATCTGAACTGCTTTACAGAAACTTTTCACAAAAGCTCTTTTACTAGAGGCCTGAAAAGTCTCTCAGCAAATCCCTCAGTATCCCATACTACTGTGTGATGCCAGTCAGAGGATTTGCAGCCCTCTTAAAGTAAGAAAGCATTCAGGAGGCACAGAGATAGTCAGTCATCCAAATTCCCAAGCCTGATGCTTATACATTGAGAATTTCAATTCTCTGACTTTGTGACATGGGGGTATCCATGCTTGCCAAGCACATAGTGTACTATAAAGGCAGGAGTCAAGAAAACAAATAAACAAAATCCCACTAACAAACACATACTCCAACAAAGAGAGTTTAGTCCCTTCTAATTTGTGGCAATCTAGAGTTTAACAGCTTTTTTTCCACCTCTTATGGGAGTTTAAAGCAATAGTACTATTGTGGAGAGAGGGTTAACCTTTAAGCTATAGAATAACATAAAAATTAAATCCAAAGGGACAGAATTTGTGTTCATTGGCAAGGAGAAGCACCATAAAAGAGGGTGGAAATTTCCTGTTAGACAGGGAAATGGGAGAAACTGCAAGGCACTGCAGAAAAGCTCTCATTAACAGCTCAAAATATTTCTCCATTTCCTTCACCCCACCACCGAGCTGCCTGCAGACTCTTGTCTGCCAAGCCCCACTTCACCCTCTTTAAGTTATTTCACCCCACAAAGTCACAACTTGTCACATCAGTAAGATCATATCAAAGAGAGCTGCAGACCTACCTCCTGGACTTTGCTGCGGTCTCTTCCCCTCTTTAGGATGCTCTGTCCCAGGAGATCAATATGGGTACAGCCAGCTCAGTGGGAAAACCAAGTCCTAGTGTCTGCTCCATCCTGCCACTGCCCGCAGCCTCCACCGGTATCAGTGCTTCACGCGCGTATGAAGTCGGACCTACAGAAGTAGTAGGGATGACATTGTTCCTTGCACAAATTAAAAAAGAAAACTGTAAAAATGTTAGCTGAAAAATAGTGAACATGGAGGCTTGGTATGTTAAGTCCCAGGGGTGGCTATGGCTGCAGTTCTGAACTAATAAGCCTCTGCTTTTTAGCTGGTTAGTTGGGAAGGTCTTATTGTTATTAAGCTGTGGAAGGCATTATCTGTATAAGAAGCATTTATTCTTGTTTACTCACATAGCATTTCTAAGCACCAAGAAGGCAGGGAGAAAGGAACGCCATAAAAAGAACAGATCACATCAAAGCAACCTAATTTCCTTCTCCAGCAGAGTAAAGAGGACTTGGGGAGAGGCAGAAAAGCAGTGGGACACGAGGAGTCTGTCAAAAGCCTCACCAAGTCTGAGATGCACGTAAAACTTCAGGTACCAAGACTCCAGGTGTCAGAGGCCTTGCTCTCTCCACAAATAAAATAGCTCTGACACTAAGCTAAGGCCAGAAGTTTGGACTACTGTTATGAGACCCACAGTCCTCATGACACTTCCTGAAATTCTCTTTAGATATGATGGCTTGCATTGCAAGTTCACCTATACATAAGTACTTTGTATGGTATACAAAGTCTCCATGGCAAGAAATAAATTTCTGGGCTATTATACCTAACTTTTCTGTCTGTGATGCTTACAAAGAAATTTGAGGAAGTAAACACTGTACTATTTGTGTATACCACAAACAACTATCATGGTATTTTCCCTCGAGGAAAGCACTGCAGCAGTATTCCTAAGGCATATGTAGAATTGTCCTCTCCATCCATATTCTGACCAAAATACACACACCAGCCCCTTCTTCATCACCAGTCTGCCAGATGATACAGAATTATAAACGGCACTTTTGTGACTGAAGTGTCACAAGCCTGAGTGTCACAAGCCCCACACAGGGCTCTGGGTGTCACAGTTTCAAGGGCTCCTGCACTCCTGCCTTAGCTCATTGTCCCCAGCGTTGCAAAATTATACAGAAATAACAGTATCCAGATTCCTTAATATGGAACATTAATACTTAATATTGGCATTCTCTGTATAAGATGCAATTGGCAAGACAGTAGGGTCAACTTTACCTCTTTTCTGTATGATGGGAGGGTACTGTGACCAATTATATAATGTGTGATAAATTGATTTTTAAAAAATTAAGAAAATGGGACGTTTTCTGTGAGACAAAAGCTCCCAGCACATGCAAAACTGAAAAAGGTCTGCAGACAGCTATGCATCTTTTGAGTAAGATTTAGAATGCTGACTTGTCCCTGCCTGGAAATCAAGCATGAAGAAAGACCTCCTCCAGCAAACAACAATGCACCACAAAAACACACACACAGGCCAACTGCACTCCACAGTCAATTCGAAAGGAAAAGGTCTTTGACTGGCACCAGGGAATCCTGCACAGGCCCTGGGCTAGCTACTTGACACACCAGACAAGCCATGCAGCAGCTGGATAGTAAACAGAGCCTTTTGCAGGAGGGTGGGTGGATCTCTGACAGGCTGGTATCTGCCCCATCACCTGCCTTTATCTGGGCTGGGGCAATGAAAGACCTCCTCTTTCTTCACAGCTGTCTCTCTTGTACTAAAAGCAGAGTGATCTCTGCCTTGTGCCTGGTCACACTGCAAACCCTGGTGAAGCCTTCCTCAAGTGTTTCAGGGAAAGCCTGATGAGGCTTGACTTGTTGGCAATTACGCAAAATGCACTCCCTTGCTGGATTCAGCACCCCGCTGTTTATGTTGCAGAAATGAGCTTTTTATGACTCATCTGGTACAATTCTTAGTTCCTTTATCAATATTTCTTGGAAGACCTCAAAAGCTGGAGTCACCATATGACTCCTGATGACTCTGTAGCTGTAACTGCCACGTAAATGCTTTAAGCTTAATTCCTCTGAACTTACCTGGACTACTCATTTCAGATACAGTCTCCTGCCTCTCAGCAAGGCATTTATAGGATGGTCACAGCCAGCCTGTTGACTGACTAGAATAATTTGCACATATTAGGCCATAAAATAGCATGCATGGTATAGGTTAAGAACCACAAAACTTACAGAACCTGGTACACATGCAGTTTTCAGTGTGTGGATCCCTTTCTTGGGGGTCTGAACACCCAGCGCAATAACACACAGAAGGGCCAACACAAGCAACTGAAACTTGAATGTACTCCTTATCACCATTACTGCTTTTCAGAAAGTTATAATCCTTAGGAATTACTAATTTATACTACACACATGTCAAAATGCATTAGCCAGGTTTGTTGGTAATCTTTAAATGCCTTTACAGCAGGGCAGCAAACAGAAAAATACATGGGAACTGGGCCAAAACCCAACACTATCAGATGTATAAAACCAGAAACCACAGTTGTAGAAATGTTGTAGCATTTCATTTCCCTTTCTATGATCATCTCAGAAAAGCTATGTGCATGAAAGAACAACCACATCATATCCATGGAGCCCATCCAGCCCAAGATGTTGTCTCACAGTAGTCAAGAGCTGATGCTTGGAAACAGGAGAAAGAATGAATACTGTAACATCTTCTCCTTTCCAGCTCCATTTCCTTACAGCTTAGAAGTCTCCAAAGACAGGTTACAAATGTCTGTTTCTTATGAAATTTCGAATTCTTTCATCCAGTCATTTTTGGACCTACATAAGCTTTCTGACTCGCAGACACTAGGGAGTGGGGGGGTGGGGTGGGGGGTAATACACTATAGCTCACTTGAGCATAGTGTAAAAACCCATTCTCTTGTGCTTGTTTTGTCTTCTGCCTCCCAGTGTCACTTGACTGTTGTAATTCTCTAGATGAAAGAAGCAAGCAGCTCTTTCCTGTTAATCACCTCCACATCAGTAGCAAGTTTATCTACCATCTCTACCCCTCAGTGTTTCTCTCACAAATACACAAATGCAAAAGGATTACTACTAAGGAAATTCATTTATGCAAAAAGGCTACTAGTAAGGAAACATGCCTATCTCAAAATGAAACAGGTTGGTTTATGGATTAGATATCTGGGATGAGTCAGAGGATGCTCAGCGGAGCAGATCCTTAGGTGGGACACAGTGCAAGTCCCCCACAAGGTCTTCTTTTTCTAAGCCTTATTCTAGTATTAGTAAATCCATTCACCCAATAATAAGGGACAAACTGCTACTGTCTCTCTTCGAGAAAAAAAGAAGTTCTGCCAGGTTCTTCCTATTGTTACTTTCTGTTTCTTCACAAGGAAAAAGAACCTCTTTCCATATTAAAGAAACAACAAAGTGCACTTGGCAAATTTGAACACAGCTACATGAACATTCTGAACAATTTACTGGGAAACGAAAAAGTGCCAACATCACAGCAACCCCGATTCCCCTTACCAAACCTTATTTTAAGTTGGTGTAACTGTTGATTCTGGAGAAGGTTACGAGGCTACGACATCTGGGTACACCGCTTACCAGCCGGGCTGCGGGCAGGTGGGTGCCCCGGTTCCGGACACCCGCACCTTGTTACTGAGACGCAAAATCTCCCCTCCCCCCCCCCACCCCACCCCGTAACTAACTTTTAAGACAAACAGCACCTTCTTACCGGAGCGCTCCCGCAGTACCGGCACCGACCCTCCTCCTGCTGCTCGGCCGCCTCCAGCGCCGCGCTCGGCCCGGCGCTCTCTGCCCCGCGCAGCGCCGCCCGCTGCGCTCCCGCGGAGTCGCACAGTGCCGCCCTTTCCTCCTTCTCCTCCCAAACTCCGCCGCCACGGCCGAGCATCCAAATTTGCGCCTACAGCGAAGCCGCCGGGAGGAGGGCGGGAGCTGCTGCCGCCCCAGCGCGCCGCTCCGCCAAGTTGGGGCGCAGCTTTGCGGGCCGGTCCGTCTCGCTGCCGCTGTCCCGGGACGTGCCCGCCGGTCGCGCTCTCACCCGAGCGGATCGCGGCCGTCCCGGGCCGGCGCCCTGCTCGGCTCGAAGGGGCGCTCTTGTGTGCGCAGGGCGTGTGATGGGTGTGCGGCACAGCATTCTCCTCCATGACGTGAAGGAAAAAAGAAGGGCAGCCGCCCGCCCCGAAACCTGGCAGGCAGCAGGAGGAGGACGAGTGGGAGGTGACGGTGAGGTCCCCGCCAGCACCTGGGAGCGGGAGGAACCCGACGCCTGCACGCCGCCCCTCCGGCAAACGCGGCACCGACTTCCCCACGACTGCCCCTCGGGGGCGGAGCGGCCGAGGAGCTTCCCAAACACTACAGCCGGCTCGTCCAGGCGGCGAGACAGGGCTGGGGCTGGGCTGGAGGCGAGTCCCCGGGCCAGGCTCCTTGTCCCCTTCTCGGCCGCCCCGGGAGCGCACAGCTGTGAAGAGGGAGGGGCTGCTGCGGTCCCGGGGCGGGTGGGCATGAGGCGCGGCAATAGCTGCAGCTTTGAGCTAATAAGCTGCATCCTGGCATTAAGTCTCTGCTTTATAGCAGGTTGGTTGGGGACCTTATATTATTTTTATTTAGCAGTGAAATAACCTGCCGCTGTACTGGAATAGTGCATTTCCCCAACCACTTCCAGGATAAGGCCGGTGTTTTAAGGTCAGGCCGAGCTGTTGCCTCTGCTGGCAGAGAGCCTCGGGCCCTCGGTGCACCGGCTCGGTGAGAAATGTGGAAGACGCCACAGCACCGGAGAGCATCCGTCTGCTGCTGTAGCGCTGACCCTGCAGCTGGGCACCGCTGTGACAGCTCAGCTTAGGGCTGGTAATTGCATAAGCCACTGTGACCATGTTATATGTAACTGGATGTTGGAGCTCTCGCCACAGAAATGCGTAAGTGAAATCGTAAGGCCACAGATGCTGGAAAACTCACCTGTGGATTATTCTGCAACACCAGTATTGGTGTAAGTGGTAAAACCTCCTGCCACAGACAAAGCCAAAGCTTTGTTTTAATAAAAACAAACAAACACCCCAACAAAAACCCCACATCCATAAAAACATAAAGATACAAAAACCACATAAAAAGTTATTTGAATCCTGTTCCAAAGTCCCATTCCTTAGAAATGTTTTACTCCCTTCCTGTGTCATGTTTTTCTTGATATGGCCAGTAACTTAGCACTTCAAATGTCAGATCACTCATATCCTTTCCTACCCAACTAGTTAACTAATAGCTGGTGATAAAAATAAAGGGCCCAAGTCTCATGTAGGCAGTTGCTCAATCTATTGATTTGAACAGAGTATTTTCCTCCAGTTTAGCATTAAGGTTTGAAGACCAGAAAAAAAGTCCTTGTGTCATCATGACAAAACACTTGCCAACTGCAACTGCTTCAAGAATTTATCCAAACTCCTATGGCAACATTATTCATCCCTCTCCCTCCCCCTTAGCTGCATTTCCACCATCAAAAACCCAAGCAGTATTGCCTTAGAGTACTGTAAATACCTTTCACAAGCTGGCTTTCATTCCCATTATTCTCCTCCCTGACCTGCTCTGCTTTGCTTGGCAAGAAGGTGCAATGTTTTGTGTTGATCCTCTGCTTAGAATGACTTTAGCTCTCTCTGCACCTGCCTTTACTTTTTTCTTCTTCTCCATATGTTTCCCTTGCTTACAGAGCTTCATGACCTCTGACCTGTAACTCAGGAGGTCAGACTGGTTCCTGCTGGCCTTAAAATCGATGGATCTTGTTTTGTATTGTCTGCCTCCCAGCTGCTTATCTTCCTCTTCACTCATTCTTTTGTTCTGAATCTTGCATTCTTCCTTACTGGTATTAATCTCTCCACCATTTATTTTTTTTTAATTCTATGTCAGCAATAACGAAATAAATAATTATGTGGAAATGTGAATCTGGATTTTTTTGGCTTTTTGCATCACCTTTTTATCCTTTTATTCCCTATGTGAACATTAACAGCAGTCAGAATGCCAGGAGTTTTGTCTTACTATTTGCATTTTATATTCTTTTTTACTTTAGCCTGCACCACATGAAGTAAGTGCTAATTCACAGCCTAGGAGTGAAAAGGTCTACTAAATAAAAGAACTGAATTGTGAAAGCAGCAGAAGGGGCTGGGAGGGGGACCTGCCACTTGTGAGTAGAAGCTTTGTTACTCTGCTGCAGTTAGCATCACTAACAGCTGCCCATCTTTGACCAGTGACAACCACTGATATTTTTATGCAAAGGTACACTTAAAAAGCATAAATTTAAACTGAGAAAACATGATGGTTTAAGTTTTTTCTCTCTTCATGGATCTTTACATTAAAATCAAAGGACTCCAGCAGGGAAATTAGAGAATATTCACAGTTTAAGATTTGGGGAGCAGAATCCTACATTTGTTGGTCATATTAAGCCATATGTTGTCAAGCTAATGCCTTTTTTAAGATGCTTATATACAACTGAAAAACTGAAGAAAGCCTCAGTGGTAGATTAGTTTTACATACAGCATCTGTAAGAGACAGTGGTTTTCATGTATCACTTTGCATTTTTACCTCTTTGCTCAGCTTGCTCATTCAATTTTCTGTCACTGTATCTTAGGATTGCCTTAGGTCATGTAATCACATCAATATAATAGACCAAAATAATGCTGTCAAATTCTCCTGAGTTTTGTACATTAATTTTATTAGACATCTTGCAACAAAGAAAAAATGTCAAACGAACATGTAATTCAGAGGTAATTTTAATAGTCAAATACCTTTTACTTTTCAGTGAAAGCGCAGTATTTGAATGAGCACTTCCTTTGAAACAATATGCCTTCAGTTTTGTTTTGCTGCTGCAGTTGTGAGAACACTCCATTTTCTTTCTTTGTGAAACTAACCTTACAAGATACCTGTCACTCAGCAGCTTTTGCCTTTTCTGACTTCCAGGCCACTGGCATTTCTTTATTGTTACAGCCCATCAGGCTACAACTGCTCATGCATCCTAGGGCATAGCACTAGCTCTCTGCACATCAGACCCCTCTCACTTCCCTAAACCAACTTCTGTTTAAGACACTAATCAGATCTTTGCAGAAGAGCTCTTCACACTCCAAAATAGCTTGCTGACATCATGTATTAACAGGAGATACTTCCCATCCTATTCACTGGAGTTAGGAGTAGCAGGTACTATTATTCCATCTCTTCTTATAATCCAAAGAATGAAAGAGCAAGAATATCACTTGAATGCAGATAACTCTCTTAACAGTCAAAACTGCTACAAATATGCTGCTCAAGCCGATTCAAACACTGTAAAATTAAAACAAAAGAAATCCCTCAGAGATTGGGATGAATATCTGAGATGCTGTTACCTGGAAAAATTTGTGTTCCACAAACAGGCTAATTGCATTTCCTGTCATATGCCAGCACATTTTCTGCCTATCAGAGAGATTTGGCTGGAACATGAATGGAATTTTCCTGAGCACTTCCAACAGCTAAGATTCTTCTTTTAACCTCTCTGAGCACTTGTTCCCTTTCTCAAACGTTTATTTATATATATATATATATATATATGTATATACACACCACATAAAGCAAAGCTGATGATGATTCCCAAGGCTGCTCATCTTGATTTTTTGCCTAACCTAACAATTTATGTTACTAACATGCACTGCCATTTCTGATAGCACAGGCTCAGCCACAGCAGTTCCACGTTTAGGTGTAAGAAGTGACTGTGAGTGCTGATGCCTGTCTGTTTCTGTCCTGCCCCATCAAGCACAGGCAGTTACTTTAATCTGAAATTAAAATTTAATTTTAAAAAGTTCAACTTAAGAAGTTCAACTTAAAAGTAATCAACCTGGAATATAATTCACAATGAGCATCAGTGTGTAAATCCTATCTATTTCCCCATTTCTTAATCTTGCAGTGCAAGAGTAAATATTACTTAGTTCTAAACCATTAGCTTTGCCTCCTACTAAGTACTTCCCTGTTCCTCACTTACCCAAACAAATTTTCCATCATCCCAAGAGCTGGACAAATGATTTATCAAAATGCAAACAGCAAAGTACTTAGTTCTAAAAGCTCAAATGTTTACTTTTAAGTGATGGCAAAGAAAAATGCATTAGCACACAAGAAGTCTTCAGAATCCAAAATCTTTGCATTCTTTGTAGTAATTCCAGTGCTTTTCCATCGCAGAGCATGGTAGAAACTCCTCTTTATGTGCCATTACTATTTCATGGAATTGAAGAAAATGTGTCAGGCTTTCCACTGAGTTGAACTGGACAGAAGAGCCTGTTGAAAATGAATGCAAATGATTAATGGAAAGCAGTCACTGGCACTATTACCTAAAAAGGTACTTGCAGTTTGTCAGAACCTTTCAAGTCTTAGTGATCCCTAAGAATCAGTAATGTGCCCTAGGAATCTTGTGGGGTAAGACTTATGACATCTTACCAATATGTCTCACTCAGACCCAGTCCTCATGAGACAAGGGCCACACTACACCTCCTGGTGCCCAGCCTAGGAAGCCAGCCATCCCAGACATCTCCAATTATATAATAGGAAAATGCAGTTGTTCTTCAGTACTGCTTGAATTTCATGTAGTATGTCTACAAAGAGGCACGTTCATTGTACTTTCCCAAAATAAGGAATCTCTCACAGAGAATGCCCATCCTGAAACAACTTTATGAAATATAAAGCACAGACATGTACAGAAGAAATTGCAGGTCTGAACTATAAGTATTTTCAATATTTGAGTATCTACTGGACTGAATTAACTACTGCAGTGCATAAATTTAAAGCACTTTTTGTCAGTACAGGAGAAGGCGAACTTTTCACACTGTTAAAGAACGCTAACAAAGTAACATTATAAAAATCCACCAGTGAGAAATATTAGAAGACATTGATCCATAACACCACAGATTCCAAAATGCACTCGGAACTTCAGATTTCGGAGTTACTTGCTTTAATACATCTTTCATCCCCACTTTCTCCCTTCAGTATCCTTGCACAAAGTAACACAGCTTCTGAGCTGCCACAACCAGCCCAACACAGAAAATAGCCAGTGAGGGCACAACTGTTACACATAGCAGACGGGGTAAAGAGATAGAACTCTCATGAAAGTGAAGATGGTTTCTGTTTAAAACAAAACAAAACAAAACAAAACAAAAAAAAAAAAAACAACAAAAACCAACAACAAAACCAAAACAACAAACTGCAACAAAATATTGTGTCCAAACAACAGTCAAGTGTCCTCAAGAAGCAAACCAGGATACTTATTTCAGGATTATTAGATCAGTCAAGATAAATCCTTGTCAAGAGGCAGAGAAAACATGTTTGGAGTGTCATCAGTTGGCCAGTTAGCATGTACTTATTACTGGGCTATCATATGCCATCCCAAGAGTGTTTCTTTGTTACTGACACTTTTCATTTCTGTCACCTACACTGATTCAAAGAAGCAAAATAAACTCACTGAATGGACAACATCAGTGGTGTCACTGCTAAAACAAACAGTGCTACATGCAGGTGCTAGACCTTTTAATTCCATGTCTTGGTGACAATTTTCCTGCCATTTCCTGAGTTCCAGAAGCACACAACCCAAAGTCAGCCAAGTAGCAAATTGCTACTAGAAGAGAGAGGTTGGTGTTTAGAGGTACAAATAGAGTCTTGTGTGTCTTACAAGCTCAGTGCATCTTCACTACACAATGTGTCATGGTTTGACACTGGCGCAATGCCAATGCCCCCATGAAAATACACTTTCTCTGGTGTCTGCTGTGAGATTTTGACCAGGAATAAACAAAGCAGGCTCTTACTTGAAAAAAAAGAAAAGTTTATTAACTAAACTACAAAACAATAACTAAACTACACACAAAAGAAAAAAAACACAAGGAAAATGAAAACCTCACAAAAACACTCTTCTCCTCCTCCCTAAATTCCCAATACAATACATCTTCCAAAATCACCAATTCTGGGTCCAGCACCACCCTTTAGAATGCTCAACTTTCAGTTCCTCAAGAGGAGAGGGAGTCCTTCCATGTGTCGTGGTGGCCTTTTCTATCTTGTCCAGGTGCTCTCACCACCTGAACACGGATCAGGGCTGCTTCCAGGGTTTTCCTTTTAAGGATGCCTCGTCCCACTCCAAAAAAGGCACAGTCTCAACTTTGGGACATCTGTCCCCTCCATATTTTATATACCCCCTGGGGCCGAGGGGTACCCACACTGAATCTTCTTGGCTCTGGGACATTTCTCCCCCTGGTCTCAGTCTCTGTATCACATGGAAACACGGCTCTGTCCATGGCTACACAAAAGAGTCCAGCATAAAATGCCACTCCATCTTCTCCATTCCTCCAACATCTCTCACTCTCTCTCTGGTCCAGACCTTCATCACTCGTCTAGGAAGGGTTAATGTTCTGTAAAGTTTTCATTGTCCAAGAAGGGTTAAAAGCTCCTCCAGGCGGCCGGACTCCTTCTCGGTGCATCCTCCCCCCCTCCTCCACAGGCCGGGCCATGCGGGCAGCCCATATCAAATTTCAAGGTTAACAGTCCAGTCCCAAGCACCAGTTCTCTCTCTCGCTCTCTCTCCCTCCGTCTCCCAAGGGGAGGGGAGAGGCTTCCCAATGGCTCCTGGTGTCTCTCTCGCTTCCCCCCTTCCACCCTTTGGGGGCCAGGCCTACCTCTCCCGGCCGGGCCGCATGGCTTTTCCCTTCCCCTGCCCAGCCAGCAGCAGGGCCGGGGGAGGGATCGAACTCCTTCCCGCCAGAATCCAAGAGGAATTCCTGCTTTTACCCTGTGTTCTCAGAGGTGGATCCAATGCCCAGTGGTTGGGCCAGATGACAATATTAAAATCTGAAGACTCATTGGCCCTAACCACAGCATCCCAGAAATCCTGTTTCCAGGTCAAACCACAACACAATGGAACAAAATGTATGATCTGATATCTGGAATATATTTAAGTATCACTGACTGCAACAAAGATGGGCAGGCTGCACGCTAGACCTATGCGGAAAGTTACATCACAACAGTCCTCACGCTTACGAAGCAGCAGTCAGTCACACCAGAAGAAGCCAACTTACACACTCCTTTAGAAGTGATGTTGTAAAGGTACAAGGAATGCTTGGATTAAAAAATCACAAAATAGTTTTAAAGACAACTTCAGGTAAAAATGATCTTAAAGTATGCCTGGGATTTTTTTAAAAGAAAATAAACTAGCAGAATCTGAGATGAAACATTTTCATTAATGCTGAGTATACAATGGCATGATAGGCATGACTTCAACCTGCTCTAGTTGAAAAAATGTTCTTTTTTGTTCTGAAATGTCTACATTTTGCATGTAAGTAGAAGAAAAATTCTTAGCAAAGCCTGTAACTAATTTAACATCCTGTATTGATAGATCATAATTAGAGAAAAGATGCTATTTTCTTACTTTGGAAAGGCTCTTCTCTGTACTGCAATGATTTAACTTACTGACTAAAAACTGTCAATTCAAATGTGAGAGATAAGACCAAATACATATATTGAAGTCACCTTTTTGAGCAGCAGATAACAGCTTTCTTTGTTGATTCCTTTGTGTCAAATTTATTTTTTACCTACTGGATTAACATTTTGTTGATTAAATATCACTATTCCACTGTAAGTACTTTACCTAAGTGAACAATTAACATATCTAATCTCTATATTCTCCATTTCTCAGTAATTTTAGATAACAGTCAACATCTAGCAAAACCACAGTAATTTATACATCCTAAAGCTGCCTTTCTCAGTTCTGACACCAGGGTTTGATAAAAAAGTTTTTATATCCACAGAGAGTCATTTTCCCAAGTAGGTATGAATCAGTATTTTGGTTCTTGTGTTTCTTCCTCTGACACCAATGATTTCTTTTCCTTTGCATTTTTCTTTCTCAAGTCTTTCTCCCCTTTCTCTCTCCCTTTGCTACTATATTTAATCTTCTGATACCCACCACTTTGATGTTTTCTTCCTGCACTTTGCTGACTTTAACTCTAATCCCCTTAAAAAAGACTGGCAGTTTAGAGTCTGTAAGCAGCCAAGAAAGGTTCCTATACTGTTATCCAAAACTCAGTGCCTTAGGTACAGAAGCAAACTTTGTAAATTTAGACACACAAGCAGGGCCTTTCTCTGCTTTTCCACCCTTGCTGTCTTATTCTGTCAGTCTTCTATCGTCTTCAGAAACAGCAAGATAAAGTATCAATATCAGAATGAGAGGGTTTTTTCCATAAATATGGGGAAAACACACATTGTCTCTTGACAGCTTTTCCATCCAGCTTATCAATATCCCTTCTGTCTTTGAAGGCATCCATTCTAGTCTTATAGTTTTGAAACTCTAAATATTTTCAACTTGTGTTTCCATTTTGTTGTATCTCTAGCAGTCCTTGTGCTGTGGCTGCTATGAATCTGAAAATTGTACTTAAGGAGAATTTCCATTAATGGCAACTACACAAATGTCAGACTATAACCTCCAGTTGCATAAGTGTTAGTCAGTGAAGAGAAAATTGTCACTTCAGTGCAGAGTCACCATTTTCTGATCATTCAAATAGCTCCTGTAAGATCAGGCCTTAAAAATCCCACTAGTATCTACCTTATTTTTCCCAAGCAAGAAAGTATGGGAAGTATCCAAAAATTGGGTTATGTATTTTACAATTATCTTACAGGTGTAAATTATCTGTAAAATAATGTAAATGCTCTTGCAGTTTAGGCAATGTATTTGAGTAAATTTACAAGCATCAGCAAATCCAGTTTAAATGCTTCTATAAAACAGGTAATGACGATTATCAGATCTGAGGGAAAGATGAACTGATTTGCAGTATCTGGCAAAGCCACAGGAGACTATTCTTCTGAGACTCAAAAGGATCTGGTTCAGCACAACTAGCCTAGACACAGGCTACAAATGCATAAACAAAGAGAAGATCTAAGAACAACACATTTAAAGGTGACAGCATTTGATCTAAACTGCCACAGCGGAGTATTAATAGAACAAAAATATGTCTTAAGTGCTTTCAAGTTTCTTGGGCCTTATCCACACTCCCCTCAAGAACTTAGAAAAGATCAGTCACAACCCAAGGGTTCCAACAGGCATTGTCTATTCAGACCAAGTAAGACCTCAGAAATGACAGCCAGCAGTTCACATAAACAACATTTTTGGGCCTTCTGAATATTTAAATAAAGGCTGCTACTGGACTGAGGCACAATAATTCTGCCTATGATAGTGATAATTTTGTAAATAACTTTTCTTTTGGATTAAGCTTTCCCATTACCTATTACACTGAACCTATTACACTAGAACCTGGATTAACACCTGAAATTTAATAACTAAGCTGAAAAGTTCACCAGGGCAATTCAGCATGGTACTGGTTCATTATATTCTACAATTATTAAGGAAGAAGAAGAAATCTCAGAGGAATATGAGCTTTTGTCCAGTTTAGACCAAAACTAAAACTTTCCTATGCCTTATTTTCCTTTAACCCAGACACATGGTCTGGTACATATAGCCCTTTCTCTCTCCTAAGATTGGAATATATCAATGGTTTCAGTTATAGACACATCAAGAACTTATTTCACTTAATATTTTCCTGAGACTTGACTGAAAGCAAATAACTGCCTTTTGTGTTCTTAAGGTTTTTAAAAATTGGTATGAGCTATCAAATGGAAAGAAAAGCTGGTCGAGACCTGGTATTTTGGAAAAAGAGATGTGTGTAAGACCAGAACTTTTTCTTACAAAACACAATGTTTTCCCAGTAATTTTTTTTCCTCTATATGCATTCACTTTTTTGAGGTCTCCCCAGAGTTCTTGATTCACTTCACATGATATAGACGTCAATTCTTTTTTTCTCTTGTAAATGCTGGAGTCGACAGTCTCTGTCCTTACAAATCAATCATTAAGGAGACATCTTCTTCTAATGAACAGATCAATCATATCAGTCAGACACCTAAAGTTAAAGTGGTGTCCACCCACTACAATATACAGGCTAGCAGGAATTTTGACTAACTGCATTGTGATCCTTTGTGTTCATATCCATCCCAATGCTGAAAGTACCTTTTCTCCAAGAATTAATCTATCAAGTGACGTAAATCATGCACACTGCATTTTTTGCATTGATAATTACAGAAAAAAATCAAAGGTTATTTATAGCATCATATTAATAAATAAATAATTTCAGTTTAGAAGCTCCTTAATGGACTATAATGACCAGATCATTCATAGAACAGCTATAACAGTGTCAGAAGGACATAGAGCACCTCCTGATAGTACCTTAGCTTATGGTTTCTTTCTTCACATATCATCCATGACTCATCATGGATGATCTATAGGTTGAGTTTGCTATCTGCCTATAACTGAAATCTGTATAGCAGTAATGTGGAATTTAATTCATACTTTCACAATTCATTATTTTATTCCGTTCTTTCTAGATAAAAGTGTGTATTTGAGAAAGCAACATTTCTTTCTCCACTCAATAAAGGATAGCATTCCTCAGAAGTTCAAGGTCTGTTTATGTATCCAGTGATATTGGCAAAAGCAATGTCATAAAGCTGAAAAAATATTAGGTGTTTAGAATGATTCTTCTTTCTAACTGCTCCATAAGAGTGGCCTTTCTTGTTGCACTGTGTCTGCATAGTAAAAAGACTTGCAGGTGTGATTAGAGACCAAGTATTCATGCCTTTTATTCTAAAGCATCAGTGTCAATGTTTATGCTGAATTCTTAAATTATGTTTCATATGGTAGAAAGCATTATTCCCACAAATTAACCCAAAGATGTTATGCTTTTTCAAGACACACAGTTAATAGTTCATCTGTTTCTAAATGTCTGAAAAATGTACAACAGAAATGCTGCTTTATAGGCTTCTTTAGAGCATTACCCAGACAAGTGATAGGAATATTTTATTTTCCATCCACCTTCTGCCTACATCATGTTCTTATATAGTAACTGTTTTTTCCCCGACATATCCTGGGGTACATGGCTGTTACACAGTAACAAATGCTTATTATGTGACATATACTGAATTATTATTTTTCAGGTACCTTGGATTGGTGCATCAAGATATTGTTACATTTTTCATTTAACAATGTATCAAAGTCAAGTCCGCCAATGTATTGTAGAAATCCAGCAATGTTTCAATAGTCC
The DNA here is from genome assembly GCA_039654755.1 of Calcarius lapponicus. Taxonomy (NCBI): domain Eukaryota; kingdom Metazoa; phylum Chordata; class Aves; order Passeriformes; family Fringillidae; genus Calcarius; species Calcarius lapponicus. Next base: position 25,461,860 of record CM077481.1, on the reverse strand, counting down.
TTCAGGGACACAAAATGACAATTTACATCTTAGTAGCTCTTTTTTGCTATAGATGCTAAAATGATTTTATCCCCAAAAGGTGAGAGAAGTAAAATTGACATACATGCCAATACTAACTGAGAACTATGCACATCCTCCCATAAAAGAATCTATCTTCAATACTGAATTTATAAATAAATAAAATAAGTACTTCTAAAATAAAACAGAATGGCTAGTTCAATTTCTCTTATTAAAAAATATTTTCTATTAAAAGTATTTTTACACAGCTGTCCAGATGACCTTTCAATTTCTCAATTAATTCTATCACTGTATTTAAATATCAATATTAATGATTTTGAACTCAACATCAACAAAATCATATACTAGTATCCATTCTTAAAAGACCCAAAGATTGATTTAAAAACAATTGGAGGAGACTATTTCTTGGTATGACTAGGAGGGTGTAGGTTTCCAGCATATGATTCTTTCTTTTTAACCTATTATGTTATTGTTGTAGACTTGATTATATAATGATTCACTTGTATACTCATTTGAAAGGAAAATGGTTCTCTAAAATTATTTCTAACCATTTCAGAATACCTTAAATTAATGCACCAAGATAGTGCATAAAAAGTTCCAGCTCCAAACTTGGGTAATTAAAACCAGAACACTCTAAAATTCTTGCAGTTTATAGCAGACTGAAATGCAGGTTGGAAGAAACAGAAGACAAGTTATAAATCGAGTTTCAGTTCAGGTCAGAACACCCCTTTGAAAAACCAACAGCTCCTGTTTTTCATGCACTGGTAAAATCTACAGAGGCTATTTTTTGAGTTTTATGTACAACCTCAGAACAACTTCTAGAGCCTTCTCCTACATTATTATCAAATGGTGATTGAAAGACTGAATTGTCTTGTTTAAAAGCTTTGTTGTAACTTTGTTAAAAGCGATTCCTGAAAAAAACCCCAACCAGACAAAAAAGTAATAAAATTCAAACACTTCCCAAGATAAAATCATCAGGTAATCTCCCAAATATTTTCACCTCATATTACCAATGTGATGTCAAAAGAGTCTGTCTTGCTTGTCTAAAGCAAAGCAGCAGGCAGAAGCCAGTGCCTCTTGAAGGCTGATGTGTCTCACACTGCCTTGCATTTATCACTTTCATAAGTAAGACAAGAAAAGACGTGTTCCAGGAAGATAATCTACAACAGTTCTGTTTGTCTCAGTCTTCTCTCAGTCTCCACAGGACCACCAAAGCAGATGAAAATGCTATAGTGCACCTGATTAAGTAAGAAGATGGGTCTGTTATCAAAGGATTCTGTTACCACTTGTTTCACAAAGTAAAAAGGCTGGAAAGCCAATGTTCAAAGCACTCAGCTAGGAGTCAGTTTTAAGTGCTCTGGGCGGACTTCTTAGGAGAACATAGCTTCTGTATCAAAAAAGGGGGCAAAAGTTTTAACAAGCAAGTTTCCGACTAGATTCTGAGGAAAAATTCATCCTGAGCATCATTAGGCATAGGTGTATCCATCCTTGAAAATATGCAGAATTTGCCTGGACAAGGCAAATTTATCTAATTTGGAAACTGGGCCTACTTTGAACAGAAAGTTGGACTGAAGACCTCCAAAGGTCCAACTGAACCTATGTTAGCCATAGATTCTGTGCAATCACAGAAACATCTGGTTTCTTCTGAAGTAATTTTCCAATGTCAGAAAAATCCGGCTTACAGGTCAGAAATACAGACATCAGATCCCTAGAATTGATTTCCATGGCATGCAGTCCCTGATAGCTGTTTCTTCCCCTACCCCCCTCTGCCTACCCACAATTTTTGTCCCTCTGAAAAGTGATTTTTGTTTAGCTCTTGCTAGCCACATAGCTCAAGTCTGAATCAATCATGTGACATTTTAACTCCTACCCTGCTGACAGTCAAATAACAGCAGGTAGAGGATTTTGGAAAGCAAGATGAAGGAAGCCTATACCTCAGCCAAGGTATGCAGTTACTGGAAAATACTTCTTTGTAAATTCTGCAGACAGAACTGCGCACTTCTTTGTAAAGCATGTAAGCACATAAAGCAAATGCCTGGAACTTTACAGTACTGAAAAGTACTTTCAAGTATTTTGTCCGTAAGCCATAAAGAAGAGAGAACAGTGTAATAGCTGCACCTTGAAATCCCCCCAAGATTGAAAAATATTATGGATAGACATTTTTGTCTACATTCTCACTTTTCTTTCCAAGTATAAAACACAAAGAATATATAGTTCGTCTCCCTGTCTTTTAGAGTCACATAAATGGGGACGTAGTGTAGTTGATGAATATTCTACTATAGGTAAGGAAGAAAAAATATATATGAGATGTCAGGGTTTTGTTTTTTGTTTGTATATTGTTTGTTCACTGGGGGTTTTTAAATTTTTCAAGTACTTCTCTTTCACATAATTGTTGCCATTATTAATAGTATGATAAGCTACTACTTCAATAATACCCAGTCCAAAAAGTTCAGATATACAGAATCAAGTTTCTTAAGCCATGCTATTTTTGTCCGAAATAATAAACTTCGGTTCTGAGTTTATATCTTGACTTTTCAACCACTTATGTTATTCATCATCTTTTTCTGATTTCCTTCAAAAACATGAAGAAGACAATAGTAAAGTTTTGTAGTGAAAGTAGTTTCTGACCTGTCTGAGCTTAACCAGAAACCAGGGTTCTGATGTGGAGTACAGTACAGCACAAAATATTTAATTTTACAACGGGCTAGATTTGTTGTTTGGATTATGCTACAAAGCATCCTCAACGGTTCAAATATGCATATGAGATCCCTGTCCTGAAAAGTTTACAATTTAAAGTATAATGGAAGACTGTTGCAAATATGCACATGCAGTGTTTTCTAGTAGCTTGATTTTACACTTGTTTGAGAACTGACACACATAATAGCTAAGTTTCATATAACTGGAATGATTTACATGGATTTAAATGCTCTCCTGTTAAGTGAGCCATTTCAGCATCACAACTTTTTACTGGTGTACAAGACAGGACAACTGACTACCAAGAAAACTGAAACTGATTACCCTTCTATCATCTTCCAGGACTAGTAAAGCCCACCAAGTATACTAAAAAGCCAACTTATACAGCTGAACTTTACCTTCAGATTTTATTTAGCACAAAGTAAAACAGCGGTGGCATTGTGTATGTGCCTAGTTCTTTGGAAACAGAACTAGAGGGCAAACCAATGCAGTAAAATCCATCTATGGGTTATGAGCCTTCTCACAGTGCTTACAAAATTTCATTTAAGAGACTTATTGAAGCACTCATCCTGAGATGCTTGCAAAGGAATTTCCTTCTGAAATAGGAGTTTTCTTTTTACAGCTTATTTTAAAAATGGTCAGACTGTGAAACTTGAGAAGCTTATATTTAGACCTTCACAGAAAAGATTTGAGATCCACAAGGCAAAGATGTCAAAACTGAGATGGTGGATAAATTTTTACGTATTATACTGCAAGTTCAGCACCTTTTTTGTAATTAAAGTAGGTATGAACAAAAATTTAAATATGGAACAACATTCCTGTAAATATACAGTTTATTAAATTTTTTATTACATGTATCTTAAATTTTGCATTATCTCCACTGTCTGTTAATGGTTACTTTTGCTACACTATAACTCTACACTCTTGCTGTAACTGTTTCCATTCAGGATTGAGCACCTAGCTGGTAGGGTGACCAAGACCGTATATGCTACAAGACCATTATTTTGCCAAGCAGAACACAATTAGTAGGCCTATTTGAGAAAATGTCAATCTGGCTGTTCATTTGTTCAGCACAGATACATAACTTCTAAAAACCACAGTCTTTGTTACTTTTCAATTAATATCAAAGAGCAGTTCAATCTGGGTTAATATAAATAAATGTAGCAATCTACTACAGAATTTATTTTTGTAACTTTACAGACCGCCTTCCTCCAAATATTCTGCCCTGCCATTTAAGATACAAAGCCTGTTTGCTTCTATTAAAAAAAAAAAAAGGATAACAAAGCATTTTCTCCAGAGGTTTCTCAGCTCAATACTTGCAAGGCAGCTGTAGGGCCTAGGTACAGAAGCATTAAGAAGAATTGCTTTAAAATATGGATGCACTTTTAGTTTCCACCAACTGACAAAGACTAGATTCACTTCTGTTTTCTGTCTTACTGCCTCCCACAGCAGACCTGGCTTGGCACTGTTACCCTCGCCAATGCAACATTATCTTGCTCTGGGGTGTGAGCCGATCACTCTAACTTTGCACTGTGGTGAGTCAGGGTCATTCCTCCGTAGTGTAATCACAGGCAGTAGAGGCAAAAATACCAAATGAAGTGCAACAAGCACTGTTCAAATCATACAAGTATTACAGATGGATTTAATGTGTAATCAATATAAAAATGCAATACTGAAAACACAAAGTTACAAGCTTGGTCAACTACATAAAGGTCAGAAGCATTTCCACACCAACCTCTAAATTAGATTATACAAGATTATTTACCAATGCTTATGTATCATATTTCTCCATCTAAATCCAGAAGACATCTTCCCATGCTATTATTTTTTTTTGAGACATTTAACTGAGTACTCAAAATGACATGAAGTTATTTTGTTAACTACATCAAAATAGCAAAATGTTTCTAATTTGGACACAGGAGAGTTGACCATATTGAGCTCTGAAAAACGCTGCTGTCGGGTCATTTAGATCTAATCTAAACCCTCAGGAGTGTAATCATTTTTCGCCAGCACTCTTTCCCTCCCACACACAAATCAATTCCATGCCACCTACTTTTCTTTTTCCTCTCATATCTCTTGCATAGCCCTTGCACCCACCATTAGGTTTTCTAGACTGCTAAAAAGACACTTACTCATAAATTCCCTGGCAACAGCTGCTTCTCCTTCAGCACACAGCTCTCACAACTTATGTTTGTGGCAGGGATGTGGTGTTTGGCTGCATATTACTCAGGTCAAAGCTTCCAAGAGGCTGAGCAATGGAGCCACTACCAGGATTCTGATAGTGCTGGTGGTTCCTTGTGATAAAATTATTTTCCAATTAACAGCATGACAAGATACTTCTGTTCGAGGAACAAGAAGTATCTCTTAACACTGATGGTTTAATGCACAGAGAAGTTATGATTTTCATTTTTCCTAATTTGTTTCTTTGTATTTTCACTTAGCCTTATATCAGCTAACACATGTAAGGGCAAACTTTCCTTTGCTCCTTTACCAACCCTGCAGTTGCTGCTGTAAGATGATTGGGGCTTGTTTTTTGGTTTGTTTTTTTTTAATCCATATCTTCCTTGGCAAAATTACAACAGACACTGCAAAACTCTAACTTGAAAAGTAGCCTACTAAATGTATGTGTTTCATTTCTTGCCTCAAGGAAAACAGAAACACACCATATCACGTACAATCATTGCACAACTTTCCCACTTGCTTTCAAGCATTCCTCCTGAGTTCAGTTTAAAATTTAATACTCCATACCTGAAATAACACTAACATAAACCTTTCAAAACAGCTTATGGATCAGCCATTAAGAAATCATTTGGATTCCCTTGAAAACACTCTTCTTCCATACAACTTTGGGACCTTTCATGAACTAAAGGTGAACAAGAGCTGTTTTAATCTTTACAGGTGGCTAATGGTTGTTAAAGGCAGTAAGGGATTGCCTGAGCACAACAATTGGACTAGTCATGCTGTTTTCCAAAGACTGTCTTCCTGAAATAGCACTCTGCAAAATGAATGTGCACATAACACTTACTGTAACAACTGAATAAGCTTTTCTTTTAAGCCACTTTGCTGGAATTTCAATGTGAAATACCTAACACCAACATTTGCTTGACAACTTAAATCTGTTCTTCAGCTGACATCTGCTTCTGAATCCTTGTTATTCCTGGTCATTTTTTAAAAAACATTATGACAAGTATCAGAAAGCACGGAGAAATTCTAAGCCATAAAAAACTGTTTCTTCTGTTTTCCTGCATACAGTCTAAGAGTATTGCTCATTTGCTTAATGTTTACTTTTCACTCAGGATTGAATACAGTAATTCTTGCTTTCTGCTAGCATGATCCTAGGAGAGACTGAAGACTCAGACTCAAAGAAGATACCTAAAATGAAATTTAGTTGGGATTTAGATGACCAGTTCCAAAATTGCAATCTCTAGTGCTTCTACTAAATACTTGCATTGGTCTGGGACTGCTTTACTTCATGGGCTCTTCAAGGTTTTTGTACTAACACCCCTAACGTATCTAGAAGTCTGATGCTATATAAACTTTGAAGCACCTTATAAATCTCAACCAAGCTGAAAAACTGGACCATTTCTTATGTTAGCCATCACAGAACAGCAACTCCTTCTCTTCTTGCCAAAGGGCCCTGATTTGGTAGAGGTTCCTAGGACACACTTCCTAAACTGGGCTATACAAAAATTTCATTGGTAGCTGCTTCTTTCTATTCTACACCAAGATGGCTAGGTGTAGCCATTGCATGTATAATTTTCTTCCCACTTCTCCATGCTCTTCATACAGTAGCTCAATGAACATTGGGCCAAGGTATGGGAAGCTACAAGGAGTGTGAGGGAGGGGTATTAAAAATAATAGCATTTTCCTCCAAAATTGCTCAAATTCCCAGGCCCCAATCTTCTTTTTTAACAATGCTCTGGGACACACAGAAAAAAATCATTCATACAAAAAGAAAAAAAGAAGTTTGGTACTCTGAAAAGCAGAAAAAACTTCTACTATATAATACACACAGGCCCTAAGCATATTAGAAAGATAGAAGAGTGCCTGGGCACTCTCTGTCTCCAGGCAAGCAGTACAAAATAGTTCACATCCACACCAGCAAACTTTCCTCTGCTTTTGAGCAGGCTGGCTGCAGGCAAAGTGCCTGTTGGAAAAAGCACTTGGAACAAGCTAACTCATGAACTCAGCTTGGAAACCATTTGAGGGTTGTCCAATGAGCAGAACTGTACTCACAAAATAACACTGCAGATTAATCCTCTTCTGAAACAATTTAAGGCACTGTTTAATGTCCTACTTATCTGGCCATGTAGATCTGAAATGGAACTGAAACTGTGAACAGTTCGACTTGCCCTCCCACAACTTCCCATCTAAGACTAACAGTTAGGCAGTGGCTACTGTCATCTTAAATCACATATCACACAAAACTTCCTTAAATACTCTTTTCCAGGTGACCCTGGACTACATGGGAAAAACACTTGCTGATCTTAAGACCGACTTTTTTGTCAAGAATACTTTTGGAATAAATAGATTTCTCTGTTCTAGAAGTTAAAATGTTTATCATAAATTTTTCACAATACAAATAATTCAGAAGAACTAGTGAAATTTTCAAAGGCCTATCAAAAAGTTTGGATCTAAGTCACTTACACCTGTACAACCTGAAGTTACTGAAGCAAGGAAAAATAAACTCACGCTCTGGAAGCTCTTAGCCTGAAGCATATACCAGTAGAACACAGTAATTTGAATACCAAGTTAGTTCTTTTGAACTATTATCTTTAAATTCACTTTCAGTATGTTAAAAACAGACCAACCCTGGTATCCCAGCTCACATGAAATGGAGTGTCTTATCAAATTAACAGAACCAATCCAAAGGCCCAAAAGCTTTATGGACTCCAAGTATAATTGGCCGTCAAAGGGACTTGTGTTTCCCCGAGAATACATTGCTTACCAAAATTAGACTGAAGTTCTTAAGTTAGCTAAGCAGTTCTGAAAAAATTGTTCAGTGTCATTTTGTCATATCAATGCACTTTGTTTCTTTTGACTATTTATTTCTGGAGAATTAAGTATCCTCCTAATCATTAGTGTTGCTTGGGCAATAGAATAAAAAAATATTAAAATGGCTTACTCGAAACTTCACTTTATAGGAAATATTCTATTATAAAGTGTTACTCTTTTTTTTTTTTTCACATAACAACCAAATAATTAGTAACTATTCTCTTCACACAACAAATTTATGGAAATGTAGCTTTTAGACTTCGTGTACAAATTTTGGCACTACTTACATTTCAAGATCAAGATCAGTGATAACCATATACCCAAGAAAAAAACTAGAAAGCAATAGAGGTTCTGGGCTTTAAGTCCTTTAGAAATCACTTTCTGCTGCTTTCAGTTATGAAGAATATTAGATTTTAAGTGGTACATACCCAAAGGATTTCCTTTCTGTGTTGGTAACTCCAGGTCGCTGGAAACTGATGTTTCACCAACACTAAATTTTGACAATTCTGTCCCAAGATATGTAACCTGTAAAAAGAAATCTAGATGGTAACTGATTGTTTTAATTAGTATTTTTGGCGTTTTTTTCTGATAGGTGTAGAAACTTCACTTTTCTTTTAAAACTGAGTTTATGCACTTGTAAGCCTAATCTGCATCTGTCAAGATCAAGGAGAAATTACGCTAATTTGAATTCTAATTGGAAAAAAAAAAAAGCATAATACAGCCCATCTGTAATGCCCTTTAAACTCTGCCAGTATTTTTGCAACAGTCATGCATGACACCCTGATATTTCAGTAAGTTTGTTCCTTTTTATTCAAACTACCTTTTAGCTTTTTCTATCAGTCTTAATCATCTCTAAAGCAACTCTTTCAAATCCCTTTTAACTTACAGTGTGAGCATTCCATGTTCTTTCAACATTCATGATGAGTTCATCACTATACAACCATGTAGCTACAGCACTTTCTTTGCTGCTCATTCATTAAAAGTGAGAAGATATTTAAAATTCATGCTTGTACCGTCTTTTGCTTTAATAACAGTAAGGAGATTAGATTAGTGAAACCTGTAACAGCCATTCTTATTGCTAACTTTCGGAATCAAATCAGGCCTACCTTATTCCACACATACTTCCATGTCACAGAAATATCACTTCCTAGTAGATCTTTAACCCACTGAACTGGATTCTGTAGTATTTGTCCTTTACTGGTTCTGATCTTGCCATTCTTCAAGAGTGTAGCTTTATGACTAAATTCCTAAAAAAAAAAAAAAAAAAAAAAGAAATAACTTCAATTAATAAATTAACAAATATAAGATCTTCGAAACATGAAAAATGCCAAAGAACAATATAGCTGAAAAGTTGCAGCTATTTCTGTTTTTCTCTGGAAAAAAAAGTTAAGTAATCTAATGCCACTATCAAAAACTGTACAAAATAAAGATGATTTATTCCACCAGAATAAGAAGCTTTAGCTTATCAGAGGACAAATCTCCCCATGTGTGGTTGTCAGAACTGTATTTGTATTTTAGTTCCTCTTACACATAACAAGGCTTTGAATAAATTAATGTGCAACAGTGAACTCAGGCAGTTACATGAGGCAAATCTGTGCAACAAGAAACTGCTATACGAGGTACATATATGTCAGAGTGAAGTTTCAGCAACCAGTCAAACATGAAACATATTTGCACAAAAATTTCACTTATATCAAGGGATATGACTTACATGTTTTAGGAGGAACCTAACAGCCTTACCTTATGCAAAATTAAGCACGAACAAACTTACTGTTAATGCCTCTTTCATAATGTTAATATGGCCCAGTTCTGCAAACATTCACACCTCTCCAAAAGCACAAGTTATAGCTGTTTATAGTTGAGTAAGTCATGGTTTTGTCATATTGGCCTCAGTTGACTAACACAGCTAAATAATGCAACAATTAACTCTTGATCAACTCTGTTAGAACTTAGTAAGGTGACTTATCATTCTTAAGGTTAAAAAATTCAAGTAAGAGAATGATGCACCAGAAAATACTGAACCATCTCCTACCATATCCACTGACTTGGGGTTGCTTTAAGAATTAAACTAAGACAATTAAGCCAAATATTTCAATGAGCACTCAACCGAGTTCCTAAGTTCAGAGTTTCACAACCTAGGTCTACAGTAGTCAACAATTGCATTCTCCCTGCCCAAAGCTAACCTTAAGTAAGGACTATGTACCAGCTGTATGCTGTTATCAAATACATCTCTATAATGATAAAGAAGGGAAATTTACTGATCATATCTTTGCAATGCAACAGACACTAGCTTCTAAATTTTGATTTCCGTAGCACCGTTTTCCAAGATATAAATGAGTGTCATTTTCATCCTAGTAAAGATCACTGACTTCTCTACATGCCAAACACTATTACTTGCAGCACTGGGTTATAATTCCTTAGGATCTACGTGCACCAAGCTGCTATCACAGACAACTGTCTTGAAAAATTACAGCAGGAATACTGAATTTTTCATCCTTCCACTTAGTCATCCTGCAGTTCAAACGAATATTACATGTTCTTAGAAAAAAAGAAGCATGTCTCCACACCTATCATATGGCCTGATATACAGCCTTGTGACTTACACTACCCTATGTTCCAGAATACAAGACCACACAAAAGGGCAGGTCTCAGCAGAAAACCATTCCTGAGATTGTAGGTGTAGGAAAAGGAATTCTTTCTACATTAACTAAATTGGTGAGTTGGCTGAAAAGAGCTTTTCATATTTTATCAATATGCTGCCCTGGAAATTAACTAGCTGTGTTGGTTTTGCACAGCCTAGTTTATTGTAGCAGAGGGGGGCCACTGAGGTGGCTTCTGTGAGAAGCTGCAAGAAGCTTCCACCATGTCTGGCAGAACCAATCCCTGGTGGCTCTGAGGATGGACATGCTGCTGGCCAAGCCTAGACCAGTTAGAGATGCTGGTAATGTCTCTGTGATAACATATATAAGAAGAAAATCAAAACAAAATGGACAGAGTTCTTCCTTGCCAGAGAAGAGAAGGAGGCAAGAACATGTAAAGGAAACAACGTGGAGACTCCAAGGTCAGTGCAGAAGGAGGGGCAGGAGGTGCTCCAGGCACTGGAGCTGAGATTCCTCTGCAGGCCATGGTGCAGACCATGGTGAAGCAGCTGCGCCCCTGCAGCCCATGGGGATCCATGGGGGATGCACAGATTCACCAGCTGCCCATGCTGGGGTGGGTGGACGCCTGCAGGAGGCTGTGGTCCAGTGGGAGACTCTATGGAGAGAGGGGGCCCTGCTTCCAGGCTGGAGCAGCCTGTCCTTGGAGGACTGCACCCCGTAGAACAGCGACCACACTGCAGCAGTTTTGGGAGGACTGTCTGCCCGTGGGAGGGACTCAGGTTGCAGCAGTCTGGGAGGACTGCAGCTCAGACTGGAATGGGGAAGTTCACTGAGAACTGTGTCCTGTGGGAGGGACCACATGACTAGCAGGAGGACTCCTCTCCCTGAGCAACAGAAAAAAACCTTGAGTGATGAAATGACCAAAATTCCCACTAAAATCCAGTCTCCCTGTACTGTCAGTGGGAAGGAAGGAGGGATTGGGGAAATAAGGTGTTTTTAAGGGCTTATTTTTACTTCTCATTATCCTCCTCTGATTTTGTTAGCAATAAATTCTCTTTGTACATCTATGTTGAGCCTGTTTTGCCCTTAGAGTGTTTTCTCCTGGTCCATATTTCAACTCGTGAAGCCTTCATTAAATGTTTCTCTTTCCTTTGCCCAGCTGTGGCAGGGGAAGGCAAGTGAGTGACTTTTATGGATGTCTGGCATTTGGCCAATGTCAAATCATGACATTAGCTCACATCTCAGAATTCAGTCAATGATTCCCTCGTATGCTCAATACTAAGCCAGGTCCCTAGCAGCTGTTGTGAAAATCTGCTCTTTATTTGGAGGGACAGGAAATGCTTTTGTATTAAAAAAGAGGGGTTTCTTTTTTTTTTTTTTAATATGGTTCATACCATACTGTACGCTTACAGAATCAGCAAGCATGTAATCAAGAAATTTTGCATGTATTCATGCCTATCACAGCACTACAAAATCCAAATGTCACATTTTTTATTTGAGGGACTTGACAGTTGTTTCCAAGAATGACATTAAGTCATAACAACAATTACATTCCTGCTCCTTCCAGTACGAAAATCATGTAGATTTTCATGAAAATCAATGTAGATCAGCCAAAGATTACACTGTAGTTCTAGCAATAAGAAATATTAGCAAACTGGAAACACAAAGTTAAACACAAATTTTACTTATGCAATATTCTGGGCCTTAAAATTATGGGCTGACAGAAAACTTCATCCATATAATTTTCCTTTTAAACTCATGAACAGTTATCTATAATCAATGAATAAAAATACTCACTAGTAAGTGCTGAAGAAGCAGACGAAACCATGAGAACTGCTGTTTCCAGTTTTAGTGTGGGGGCATTTTTATTATCCACTAATATTAATATTATTACTATTATAATTTCTCAACAATTACCTGCAGTTTGAATTCTAAAACATTTTCTCCAGGCTTTATTCTTCCCAATTCGAGCAAATCTATCAACTGATTCTTTTTCTTACTCTTCCATCCATATCTCACTTGGTTTTGTTCCCATTCCTGATTACCATAACTCTGTGAAGATTTCTCACTGATATTTGCTGGAGAGTCTGTATTTGAGGAAATATTAGTACGCATCAGGTTGGCATCAAATGAATTCTCACTACTCTGAAAGGCCATTTGCTGCAAAGTATTAGAAAAGCTCTTTGTAGATGCTAATAAAATTTCTTGCTGCGGCTGCTGTTGCTGCTGGAAAGCTTCTTTCTTATTCACATATCTGTGCAGATCCTCATGTGGAAGAACCTGCTTGCAGTGACTGGTTGTCTGACAGACATTCTTACCTACAACAGTGCTTTGGGGTTCTAAAATATTTAATGTGTTGGTCATTGAAGTGCGATTTAAAGACCTGTTTCTTTGTCCAATTGCTACACAATCAATGTCTTTTGGCTGTGAGCACTTTGTTTTAGCAGTGGAAATAGTGGGTCCTGAAGGCAGTGTCATCACTTCTGCAGCATTTGTCAGCTTTGACATGTTGTCAAAGGCATATTCTCTTACTCTGCTTCCAGATGCCAAAGCATGATCTGAAGCCTCCTTGCTTGTAATTGCTTCTTTATTTGCTCCTGTTTCATCTAAACAGATGTGTGGATGCTGGATGCATTCCTGAGCCAAAAATCTATTTTCTAAAGAGACATGTGCTTCTACTCTGTTTCCATTAGGCCTGCTGGCACCTGGCCCCATACTAAATGCTACTGTATTAGGACACATTACTTCATTAGCAGTTAAACTCTGTCTTGTATCACTTCCATGAAAAGTAACTAAGTTTGAAATTTGCTTCTCTGATGATGAATTGAATATTTTCTTTGATTTTCTGTAATTTTTTAATTTCTGCACTAATTTTTCCTGGTTTTGGGCAACAGTCAACAGGCTCTTTTGACTAGAAGCAAGGTTAACTAATTGTTTCCTTAGTACACCTTTTTTAAATGATTCCACTGAAGCCCTATAAAAATAAAAAATAAAGACATTGTAGTTACTGTAGATACAAAATTAAAACAGTTAATAGACATAACAAAGAACAAGAATATGTTTCAACATTTAAAATCTGCCAACATTTAAAATTTGAACAATATTTTTACCATGTATGAAGCTTAATGTTCAAATCCCAGGTTTATGAACAATGAAGTGCAGAATCCCAATATAGGATACAGAATTAAGATGCAGGTGGGAATCCCACAGAATTTTAATGTTAATCATCAAAACTTCAGAAATAGCCTTGCCTATACCACTCCTTAATTCATAGAATTTATACTTCTATACCACCTTTAATTCAAAGAATCAAAACTATGCCTGTAGTATATCACCAACTCCTCTGTTATTACCACAAATCATAGTAGCACATTGAATCCCATGTCTCAAAAGTCTACTTTGGAGCCTTTTAAAATGAGTGAAGGATGATACTATAAGGATTTTTTTTATGGTGTACACAACAAAAGATTTCATAAAGCTACCAATGTAATAATGCCACATGACCTTTAAGTAAAGAGGACAGAACAGTTTAGGATGTTGCCTGTGTAATCTGGGAATGCTGTACCTTCATCAGACCCTGCTCCCAGACTGAGCCTCCTTCCTATGAGACCCCTTCCCTGGGGGACTTTACCTCCTCTCTGCTGGAAGAGAATTCTTTATTTACCCCACTTTCTTTGGTACAAGAGCCATCAACTCAGCATAACACTATTTTCTCCTAATTCCCCTTCATGAGACAAGTGGCATCACTATGACTCTAGCACCATTTTGGGAAGATAGAGAAGTAACCCAAGTTGTGGGAAATGGAACTACAGTATGGCTTGCTTTTAAGGCCACCCACTGCAGAGATGCCATGGCAGGTAACATCAATACTAGTCTCAGAAGAGACTGTTGAGGGGATCAGAACAAAGGTACACTAAGACTAGATGTCTCAGAACTAGGACAGAATAAACACAGCTCGACAGTATTGTTGTCTGTACTGTGATAATGCTTGCTATCTCATGTGCTTGGAATATATGTACCATCAACATATTAGCATACAGTCAATCATTGAGTAATCCATGACAACTGTGGGCTTTTACACAGGCCAGTGAGGCTTCCACACACTTTTCTAGCAGTTTTTGCTCTGGGAAGTTTTATTGCTTTATTGTTATACAAGTACAGAAGAAGATGCAACTGAAGAGGCAAAGAGAGTGTGACTAAAATGACAAAGTAACTTACAGCCACTAACAAAAATATAATACTTCTTTTTTTAATTTTTCTCAGGTAAAAGTTATATCTTAGTACCTTAGTACAGAAGATGCTAGCTCCTATATCTAAGTACAGAAAAGGAACAATATAAGTAGTATCTCTCTCTGGGCCAACTAACTGAACAACTGGAAGATAGAAAATGTGATGATGCATCCTGATCTTCCATGGCTTGTGTGACAAAAGTTATAAGCCAAATCTTAAAAATAAGATGTTGACTATAAAAATAATAAAAAGCAAATATAATGGGATTTGGAATACAGCTCATTACTATTGATGGACGGCTGTTATATTAGCTGCAGGATATCTGCAATACCCAGAAATATTTATCACTTCACTCTGGAAAAGAGACTCAATCTCAATACTAGAAAACAGATAAGTTTGTGTAGCTACTAATGTCATTGTTTCTTAACTCAGTCACTATTTTGCCCACAAGGATAATTTGGAACTCCAACTCCTCATAAAACCCTTTTTAAAAAAAGTATCTGTGTATTATGTGTATCTTACATTTTATAGCTGGCAAAATGGCTTGTGACAGAAATATTTCAGTCTCTTTGCTCAACCAGCCTTTATATTTTGCCATGGGACTACCTGAAAGTTTTATGCTGCTGCTTTTACATGACCAACCAAATCCTGCCCACAAAAGCAAGAAAGGAAACATCCTCATCAGCTGGCCTAGAAGCATCTCTTGAATAGGATGCTACATTGTTAGGTGAGCACTCACCATATGACCAACCTTGAGTACTTCTCAGAAGGAAGAAAAAAGGGGCCTTGTGAGAGCTAGCACCATGAAGCTCCTAATTCACACAGTCTGTGCTCACACTAAGATGAGCAATTTTAGATGACACTTTAATTGTTCTCACAAAAACTGAATGTCTGCAAGCCTGCTTCAAGCCATTTCTTTAAATGGCTCTTGTTAGCCATTGGCTGAACACTCCTAACCTTGAGTGCTGAAGAAATAAATCAGAGTCAGGGACACTCTAAGTAGTATCTTGAGTTGCTATTACTTTCCTCCATGATACTGGAAAATAAATGTAATTGCTCAATACCCACATTTCCTGATTTCTGCTTAGGTATCATGGTTCCATGAGGAGAAAAGTCCTGCTTATGAAACCTGATTTCCTTTTAAAATAAGGCAACCCACCTAGCTGATCAAGGGAAGCCAAGTGATGTAATCTTCTTGGATTTCAGTAAAACTTTTGGTACCATATCTCACAGGATCCTTCTGGACAAAATGTCCAGATAACACATCACACAAAGGGTGAGCAACTGACTCACAGATCAGGCTCAGAGGCTTCTAGTGAATGGGGTGACATCAGGCTGGTGTCCTGTCACAGGGTTCTGTGCTCTTATACATCTTCACATCTTCATCTTCACTAATAAGCTGGATGCAGAACTGGAAGGGATACTAGGCAAGTATGCTAACAATACAAAACTGGGTGGAGCTGTTGACTCCCGTGAGAGCACGGAGGGCCCTGCAGAGGGACCTCAACAAATCAGAGGACTAGGCAATCACCAACCATGTGAAGTTCAATACGGAAAGTGATGAATTCTGCACCTGGGATGGGGTAAGCCTGGATGTACAGACAGAATAGGAAATGAGATGCTGGGAAGCAGCAACATAAAAAGGGCCCAGTGGGTCCTGGTCGATGGCAAGCTGGACATGGTCAGCAGTGCCCTGGCAGCCAGGAGGGCCACCCATGTCCTGGGGGCATCAGCCAGGCCAGGGAGGGGATTGTCCTGCTGTGCTCTGCACTGGGGCAGCCTCACCTCGAGTGCTGGGGGCAGCTCTGGGTACCACAATAGCCTCATGTAAGGCTAGAGAGTGTCCAAAGGAGCACCATGAGGGAAAGGTGCATCACACAGGGAGTAGCTGGGCACTGGAACAGGCTCTCCAGGGCAGTGGTCACAGCATCAAACCTGACAGAAGTGTTTGGACATTGCTCTCAGGCACATGGTGGGATAGTGCTGTGCAGGCTAGGAGCTAGACTCGATGATTGCTATAAGTCACTTCCAACTCAGCATATTTTATGATTCTGTGTTTTTCCACACATTCTGTATCATTCACTACCTAATTTCAATGCTCACTGTGAGTACAGCAACCGATTATTATGCATTAGCTAAAACCTGAAGTTCTTCTTTCATGTAACTGAGGTAACGGAAGCCAATACTGATGCTTCCAAAAAATCTGAATGAAAACCACATAGATGCACTTTTATGCCACTATATGCTCCTAACAACTTCTATCACTACTACTGCAAAGATTAGCTTTCTATGAATACAATCCTTGTATTCTACTTACCTGTATTTTTTAGCAAGGGTATCCCTCTCTGTTTTCTGGTTTGCAAGTATTTCATTCAAAGTGTCTTGTATCTGAGACAGCCTTTGGATATACACATCTGTTCAATATTTTGAAATAATCAAAATTATGATGGCAATAAGAAGTAGGAAATAATTTCATTAATAGCATTTTCAGTGTAGCAAATACACAGCCAAAGTATAAAGACACTGCTAGAGCAGTATCTTATACTGTAATGCATGCTGGTAGCTCCTAACAATTGGAGCACTTTTAATGAAATTCTTATAGAAATAATTAAATACAAGCTTAACTTTAAAAAATTAGCAGAAGTACTAGAAAATTCTGAAGTGCAAGTACCTTGTTTAGGAAATTATTAAGAGAAAAAGGAACTAATTAAATAACTGCCCTATGGATGATAAACCCTGAAAATTTTCAAGCTCTTTGTGTTGCAAGCAGCTACATAACATGGCAATTATACTGAGGCTACCTGCAGAAGTTACACAATCTTAACAAGATGCCTAAACCTTTCATTTTAAGTATTACAAAATAGCTTAATGAACCTAGACTGCTTCAAGTTGCATACAAAGGTAAAAGCCTATCTGTCCCAGTTTTACATAGTTTCTAACTCATATTATAAAGTTAAATTATAAATAAGAGCAATTATAAATTCTTCTTTATACACCCTATCTCGAAGACATATAAATGAGGGTTAGAAGTCACAACCAGTGGATACCACTGGGATAATTTGCTAAAATTGTAACCTAATTCCTGAAACTCTAAAAGTCAATACGAGCTTTACATAATCAGGAAAAAATGAGAAATACAATATTTAATTGTAATTTGTAAAATGTTTCCCCAAACATTTTTCACAATACCTACCAGTGTTTACCTATTTAGTAATATGTAAATATTGCTCTTATTAAGGCAGTTTAATAGAAATTTTGTATCTGTTATTTATAGTAGATTTCACTGAATTAAAATACCTTGAGATTTTAGTCTACTTTCTTTTGTCTTAGTTCAATCTTGTGTCTCATCAATAGTAATGGCTATGACTTAGTTTAAGAGGTGCTACATTACTAATGGTTTTGTCAGTAGTGGTAACAAATCACAATGTTAATTTCTCTCATACTCCTGAACAAGAGAAGTCTGATTACCCCTGAAAAGGAGGATCTGATAGCTCTTTTCACTCATTCATGAAACTGCACTGATGTCTGTGCACAGGTGTCTGTCTGTTGTATCATCTACGTATCTGTCAAACATTTTTCAAGAAAACACCTATTTTAATTAACCATACCCCATAAATCTGAGTTGGAAGCAATCCATATAATTCCATACTTGACATTTATTTTTAAAGGGATAAATTAACTTGTAAATACCATTTGAAAGCTTTAGCCTGTATTTAGGAATATACATTTAAAAACAAACACTTTCTTTCTGTCAGGAAGCAAAACTGTTTCATGAGTATGAGATGCTCCAATTAAACAGTCCTGCCTAGATGGGTGAGGGCAGCTGGGGAGAGAGACCTTGGTCAAAGGCATTCTGCCAGGAAGCTATGCCTCTTGAAGCATCATGGCACGGAGACTTCAACAGATACACGGCAGCAACATCACGATCACCTAAGAAGTCACTGTCACTTAGTAAATTCTTGAGATTAATCTGAACTGAGATCTGATAGCCTAAGACAAATTACACCTCTGGGCATCAGCATCTCTGAAACTGCCCATCATTCACATTGTCTGTTGTAAAGAATTCTCTTTTTTCCTCTCATAAATTACTTTAGGCTCCTGGAAGTCTAGCCACATCAGAATAAAAATACTGCATCTGCTATTTTACCTACAGACATAGCTGTTCTTGGTCGTGCAGGGGCTCATGTGCTCATAATTGAATAATGCTGCCAGAAGTATGCATTCTTATCTAATGATCCCTTTTTATATAATTAGGTTGACTTGAGACACATGCCTCCAAGTGACATGCCTTCCTTTTCTGTCATAATATTCATTCCTGTGTAAGAAAAAGTACTTTGGAAGTGCCCACTCCTGAGAGGTGTTATTAAAATTTTATTCTCTGAAGCTGCATTTTCCAGAGGATATTCAAATATATTATGTGCAATAATGTTTTAAAAACAGTTATATTGCCAAAAATATTTACCCACTAAAAATAGGTGAAACACTTCAATTTATGTCTACCTTCATCTTTTGAAGTTCTCAATTCAAACAGCAACAATTCTTCCTGCTTCTTTTCTGTATCCTGTATAGCAGCAACAGACTCCTGTTAACAAACACAGAAATTACAATAAGAAGTAGAGCCAAGTGAACCATACAAAACAGGCCATGACACCTGGCCTGCAGTTTAGGTATTGTAGACTCAAGTAATTCCAGGTTGGGGATTACTGTGTAAAGGCAGTGGGGCACTGGTAGGACAGAGGTACACAGTGATAAGAACATGCTCTGCAAGGGGCTGTCACAGCCTGGGTTTGCTGGGGCATTCAAAATAGTCCATGCTCAGAGTCCTCCAGAAACCTCTGAGTGCACAGCAAAGATTGGACAGTGAATTTCACCATGACAGCATCATCTAGACAATGCAGGCATAGGTTACAGACACCAGGAAAAGCTAACAATTTGTGCAAAAATCTTCCTTGTTGTTTTGGAGTAAGATAAACAATATCTAAATATCTTCACCATCATGATGGCAATTCATTACTGTTTCAAAAAGAACCATTCTGGAAATGCGATTAAAAGCTTCAGATCTCACAATCTTTTCTCCTATTTTTATAAGCAATAAGAAATCTGTGTCAGTATTGACTACTGTTTCCACAATAAATTTAAATGCACAAGAATTATGAACAGAGAGAGGTGATTATAAACATACTCATCTATTTAAATCACAACTTATCTTCTATAACTCTCTGCATGATGCTGTTTTTACATACATTTCAATGGATTATTTATTTAAATTATATTTACATATTTTTCAGTCATCATATGTCACTATGCAGCTGTAAACCATAGAGCAGTTTAACAAAATTGTAATCTATACTTACCACACTGTATTTCTCATGTTGTGTCTCCAAAGCTGCATCATCATTTTTATAGCAGTCATAACACTGATGTTTCGATTTTTCCTCTCCACGATTAAGAAAAAATAAATAAAATTTTAAACTAATTTGCAGGAGCACCATAATAATATAGGTTAAAAAGATGCAATGGCAGATCAACTAATCAAAAGTATCTTGTATATGCAAAAGAGATCAAATTTAGGTAGCATAAAGATATGAAAGTCACCACTTTCAAAACTAGTAATTTCCCTTCCTGTGAAGGGAAATACAGATAATAACAAAAAACTGAGTATCCAAATATGTTCTTTTTACAAAAATCTGAGTACCCAAATATGTTCTTTTTCTCATTCTCTCAGAAAAAAACAAAACCCACCCACACATGCTATTTTCTGTAAATAAATAAATAAATAGCATTCAATAGTTAATGGAATTAAAAATATCTGCGTCAAACTACTTGAATGTATGATTTTTCCTTAACACTACAGGGTAATCCTATGATTTATATTACATACCAGTAACTTCAACAGTTTGAACAGGAAGTACAGAGTCTGTAGCACCATACGACTTCAACA
Source organism: Calcarius lapponicus (assembly GCA_039654755.1). NCBI lineage: Eukaryota > Metazoa > Chordata > Aves > Passeriformes > Fringillidae > Calcarius > Calcarius lapponicus. The sequence goes on along the minus strand of CM077481.1, from coordinate 25,441,382 downwards.
GTTCTTTCATTTCTTCATCACAAGCTTGATTCAAAGCACTTTCTCCTGAACCATCCCTCTCATTGGGATTTGCTCCATGCTGCAGCAGAATCCTGGCTGCCTATTATGCATTTTTGTTATTTGTATGGTGGAAATTCTTGTTGTGGACTTACTATGCAACTACATGTGTTATATCTAACATACATCACAAATAATACAGGTTCTCTAGATACTCTGGAGAGTATATAAGTAAATAAGATACTCTACAATCATTACACTTGCAATCCAAATTAAAAAATCCCAAATAATTGGCTATTGTCAACACAGATTTATATCTTACATTTCTTACATTTTTTCCATTAAAATACGCAAATAACTCCCAAATTTTCACAAAACACGTAATTTTTATAGTACTATTTTTTATGATTTTATGGTAATACAGAACAATTACAAAACACCATGTATCTAAATTAAGATGAACTGGTCAATTGCATTAAGATCAAAGTGCAGAATAGAAGTGCATTTCTTTCTTTAAAATTAGTTTCGGTTTCATGCACTGATAATTTTTTTTCCTAATTCCAAAAAACTTGAAGTTTGCTTAATCGCAGAATGTGGAAATCAGATTAGTGGCATCAGTGGAATTATCTATCCCCTAAATTTAAATCATATGAAAGTACTGATGAGGTCAGACCTTGGATGGTAAAAGAATTTTCATATATATGACTTCTCAGCTTTGGCATTTCTTCTTATTTCTTACACTAGGAGTGCAGTTAAGTAGGAAAATGCATCAAAACAAGAATGCTGACTCAAAGTTCAGGATGTTCTCTTGTTGGTTTTCCCCCAAAATACTGAATAATACACTTATACCTTTGCAAGAATCCTACTGATAGTTTGGCTCCAAGCCTGTGAAATCATCCCCTTTGTTTTACCCTTGCTCACAGAAAAAGATAAATGTGATGAAACATGAATTGTCCTGACAGAAATAGAAGAAGTATGTTTGAGCCAATTTGGCATCACCTTTACACTTCAGTTCCCCAGAACTCACTCTGTCAAAAGAACATTTTATTTATTTCTGTGCAGTGCTGGGCACCACAAATCAAGAAGAACGTGAAGGTCCTTGAATGTGTCCAGAGGGCAACAAAGCTGGTGAAAGTGCTGAGAGATGTGTTCTGTGGTGAGCCACTATGGACTTTGGGTTTGTCTACTTTGGACAAAAGGAGACTCAGTGACCTCACTGACCTCTGCAGCTTCCCGAGTGGGGAGGAGGTACCCATCTTCTCCCCCTGGGATCCAGCAACAGATGAGTGGGAATGAGTCTAAGCTGTGCTAGAGGAGGTTGCCTGAGAGGTGGTCAATGTTCCAAGGCTGTCAATGTTTAAGGAACATTTGGACAATGTTAACATGATTTAACTTATGGTTGGCTCCAAAGGGATCAGGCAGCTGGACTAGATGACCACTGCAGGTCCATTCTAACCAAAACAGTCTGTTTTACAGCATCACAGAATGGTTTGGGTTGGAAGGAACCAGTTAATAAAAAAACTGTTTATTTTTAAACAAGACCAGAATCTTTTCTTTACAAAAAAATATATTTTTTTACATTTAAGGTAGTGAGACACTGAAACAGATTGCCCACAGAAGTTGTGGTTATGCATCTCAAGAAATGTTTGAAGTTTGGCAGGACAGTGCTTTGGGCAAGCTAAGCTAGTGAAAAGATGTCCCATCAATGACAGAGGCCCTTATGGCTACATGCTGTTCTCCTCTCCTGCTTAAGCCACAACCACCAGGGGCAGTGGGGATAGATGCATCCAGCCTACTCCAGACTTTGGGGGGGGGAAAGGGCACTGTCAACAGTGACCCAGGCATCTTATTGGTATGGAAATATGACTGCGAGTCAGTCACCTTACTTCATAAATAGCGCCCAGCCCAGGGCCCCTTGAGCTTTCTCACACAGTAATGGGCTGCACACCAGGATCTCCCTTTGAGTATGGACGTATCTCAGCATTACTCCCTTGAGGCACAGAAATTCCTGTCACAACAGATTCTCCATAATTGATGCTAAACTTTGAAATCTTAGCTAAGTGATAGAAAGGATTGATTGTGAACATACAGCCCTCTAGACATAAACTGCTGACCGAGTCTGGAATGAAGTCTGGATCTAGCCATCTGAGAAGGAGTTTAGAAAGCAAGGGGGTCCTTTCTGAACATCATGACTCAACAGGAGGGTCCCTCCTTACAGTTGGAACCCTGTTCACTAAGCAGTAAACAATAGAATTGTGTTGAACAACTGCCCCATTTATCAGTGAACTTTGTTAACTGACTGTTTTTATATCACTAAAGCATATCATTTGTTCTCTCTTAAGTACGAAGTGCATCACTCCCATCTGCGGCAGCACTGAATATCAATAAATTGAGAATGTTCAACTTTAATACTGTTTTTTAAGAAGCCCAAACCTGACAAAGAACCCCAGGGAGTTTCTGAATTTTTATGATTTGTCTGTTGTATTAAAGAAATCAACTAACTGTACAATTTCAACTGTCATTACTGAAGAATATTTTTCTCTGACTTTTATCACTTTAAAGAATACTGGTTTACTTCCTAAATGCAAACCTACACTAAAATTATGTTTGTAACTTTAATGAAATGTGGATTTTGCTTTGCTGACCCTCTGCTGGAAATTTGTGTTAGGACATCTTATGTAAAAGAAAAATATACCTCCAAATAATTGCCTGAAACAGCATCGTGTATTGGTAAAACACCACACAGACTTCTGCTGTTAACATCAGCACCTGCTTTCAGTAATTCTAAGATCACATCAGTAAATCCTCCATTAGAGGCTTCATGAATTGCTGTCCAACCTAATAAAAGCAAGATAACACAGTATGCATCTGATCTGGAAAGATCCACAACGGTCACTAATTAGTAACTCTACATTTTGCTGCATTTAAGATAAATCTTACACAAATAATCATCAGGAAAAGCCAAGGTAAATGATTTTGTGCGCATTCAGTTTACTTCAAAGAAAAACTCATCCAATATTAAGCAGAAAAAACATCAATTTCTTTTCTACTGCAGTAGAAAAATAACAGAAGAAACAAAGTTGGAGTAGAAAAAACTCTAAAAACTCAGGAGCACAGTATTAATAATCTGATTTCTAATACCAGTAGCATTTTATAATATCAAGTCCGCCAGACTTGATAGAATAGTATCCATTATGAGACTATGAAAACAGAAACATGCTATATATTTAGGTAGGAAAAAGGAAAACATAATCTTGTCATCTCTTTTTTTTCTTTATTTCTTAAAGAAATAAGACCCTGTCTGAATGTGCTTCACACATGCATATACTGATGCACATAAGCTTCGCCAAATTTAAAGTCCACTTCTGTACACATCTCTGAAAACATGCTCTTCAGCAGAATAAAAAAACCCTTCTGAGAAACAGTTGGCCTTACCTCCATACTGACATGAAAGTTATGTATTCATTCAGTGTGCTTGCACTTGTTTAATGACTTCCTTTCATCCTCAAATTTTTTAAGCCAAGAGTAATTTTATTAAAATTATGCAAACGATATATATATGTCTATACTACAGATTATGTAAAATTGTAGTATAACAACAAGCTCATAAGGAATAATTTTTGAAACCTGCATAGTCCTGTTCATTGACAGAAATTCCAGATGATATTAGAGTCTTCACCAAAGACACATCTCCTCTCTTAGCAGCAATATGCAGAGCTGAGTTTCCCCTTTTCCATTTCTCCTAATTTTCATCTTTCTCACAGCTCCTGTCTTACAGGTACCAGGTACAATTACAGCTGCTTCCCTGGTAGACTCTAAACAGATATTGGGTGTTCATTAGAATTTTTTTCACAAAGAATGTGTAAGTATAAACAGAAATTAAACTTCATAATTCATTTGAATTACTGTAAATGTAAAGACTCTTGCTTTAATTATTCAATAACATTAACTGACTATAACAAAAAGTTAAAAGGTACTGTGATAGGTCCTGTGCAACAGGTCAAATGACAAGCAGATCCTATACTTAAGGATTTCCAGTTAAACCTAGATGATTCTACAAGGGTACAACAAATTAGAAAGACACAAGAAAAGACTACAAGAAAGGTAATAAGGTTGAAATTTTATACTGTATAGTGGTAGAGAATATGTTAGGTATCTCCATGGACAGCTTTCAAGTTACCAGGCTGCTAAAATATATAACTAACTACACAATAAAGATATGTAAAAAAACTATAAAAAGTGGAGACTTTTTCATATTGCACCACTCCTTATCAGTCACTAATTCTGTATCAGGGAGAAGATAGGTGTGTGATATAATATATATATATACACACACAGTATACATATATATCATATATATACACACACAAGTTTTTTTACAGCTATGATGTGAAAAAACTTCTTAGATTTAATAGTAGATGTAATCTGCTTTCTTTAGGAAGTAGATTATAAGATTACAAGTCTTTGAGTGATGTTTAGTGGCATAGATAATCTATCATTTTAAACCTGTGCACAACTGGACCTATAATTGCAAATAAACTTGATTTATTTTCTTATTGAGTTCACAAAGCAAACAACATTCACTTTAATGATATCACGTGGTCATCAGAGAGGTTCTAATTCTGAAGCTTCAGGTAACAATCTTACCAAATTCTAAGACATACAACAAAAAAAAAGAGATTAACAAAGTATTTATTATATATATTGAGTAAGGACCAACCCGCTCTTCAAACTGGTACTAAAGAGACAGGACATATAAATCTTTCAAAGCTCTATCATCCGTGCTGAATTTTTTCAAACTCCTGTTCCTTTTACCATACTACCCAGATACTTTTTTAAGAGGTTTTACCATACATCCTTCTTCTGATTTCTTGAAAATATGTAATTATTCAAAGAACACAGAAGCAAGGTTTTCAGTGAGCATTCTGCAACTGTTACCCATGGGGTTTTTTCTCCCTTTTATACCTCTGAAAAATTAGTTGCTGCATTCTCCCCATCTCATTCAAACAAGCTCTTTTCTAAAACATTTCCAGTCAGCATTATCCAATTAGTATCAAACATCTTCTGGACTTGACGCCTGCCTTTCTTCAGGCACCTCCTGCCTTCTAGAAAACTGGCTTTTCCAAATGTTTTCATTTAAAAGTAAAACTACAGAGCTTGTCACACAAGACTATTTGGAAGAAAATGAAAGACAGACTGAAAGTGATAGTAGAGACAGGACATACAGTGACGATACACCCATCATGGTTTTTAAATGAGCTCACTGTAGGCTGTTCAAACCTGTGAGAAATGCATTCAGGCAACCCTTTTTTGCACTGACACTGCTTGGGCCTACACTGTATTGGCAAACAGGGAAAAAACTCAAGAGCTCCTTTTTTTAAGTGAAAACTTGAGATTCTAGAGCACACAAAGGCCATCACATTATTATAATACTCATCCAATCTAAGACCTACTTCACCATAAGATAATGACTTTTGTCTAAAAGCTTTTGAACTCCCAAAGCAATCATCCACTTTCTGACTCTTCCTTTTCTTCCCTTTTGATCATAGGAGAAATGTCCTAGGGATTTTTTTACAGACATTGAAGGAAAAAAAAGGGCACACAACAGCCCATTGTAAGCTAATGACCCTTAGCAATATTGGCTGCAAGTGAACAGAAAATAATTGCAAAGTTTTTCCAGTTAAACTGTCATGCACAACAGTTTTGCCTTCACGGCTGTTAGGAAACATTTGCAAAAGCATGATGGGACATTGGTTTGTGAAATGCAAAATGCCTGGTTCTCTGTGGGATGCATTGCCAGGTGGGGTCACGAGAAGATCCAGATCTTGGCAAATACAAAGTCCAGTCAGCACAGAACAAAGATAAAATGAAGAGACTACTGTAACTAGTAATCAGGTTGGATTAGGCTGACATACCTCAGCAACTTCAAGGACATTGTCCTTCAATACCTCTACATGGGTCTATGAGCAATTATTTCCACAGGTTGAACTATAAGAAAAAGAAGCAAGCTGTTTTGTACCTTCCTTCTGTATAAGAATGGAAAATGTTGGAAGCCTAGTACATGACTGACTGTAGATGAAAGTGACACTGTGTCAATTGTGAAGAAAATATTTTTTATTTCAATAATAGAATAATATAAGGAAGACCAGTGGGACATAGAAGCAATCAGATGGGATAAAAAGGCCCAGTTTCATGACAAAAAAGTGTAAGAGAGCAAAAAACCTGAAAACTCCACAACTAAGAAAACATAAACCCATTTTTTCACTTTATTTCTACAGCAATCTGAATGCTATTGGTCCTTGGACTCCAAATTTAATATGGCCTTCAACTGTATGAAGGGCTATACTTCTTGCACCACCTCTGAAATGGCCACACTCCCCTGGTATGAAGGGAATAATTAAATTTATCAAATAAAAATATTACCTGAAGAATCTCTTATGAGGAAAAAAAGTAGCCCTGGGAGATGCTATCCCCAGAGAAGACCAAAATATAAGACATATGTTTGAAACAAATCTTTTTAAAATCATAATGGCACTAATAGGAGGCAAAAAAAGGTTTTAAGAGGGGAGGGATCCTATCAGAACTATAGGTTCTGGTTTTAGTAAGTCTTGAGTACCATGGTTCTCTTGTTCTAAAAAGAACCAAAGAACAAAATGTGTGCCAGCTTTATCAAAAAATCTGTAAGTGAAAAATATTTAGAGGTTTAAGAGCTGGACCAGGGCTCTACTGTGATCATAAGGCTACAAGATAAATGCAAATCTGTAGACGTGGATGAAAATGCTAAACAAAAAAGTGCATGTGCAGGCAGAAGAAAACAGAACTACCAGAGGATGCTAGATCCTTATTCTCATGGAAGTGGGTTTCTATCTATACTATAGCTAACCCAAAGGTACCAGTACAATCAGAGTCTATGCAGATTTGTGCCTGATGAGGCTATATTTCTGTAATGTTATAATTATACTATAAAATATAAGTTGACCCTTTGTGTGCCAAAATACATGTTTAAACTGCTGTTTATGTAACATACTTAAGTAAAGATAAGCTTAAAGTTCTCATGATCCTGCACCCCGTCAACGACAATGCTGAAAGACTGATGAATTGTAACATAAACAAAATGTGCATTCTGTAAAGTGGAACAATTTAGCTATTCACTAGAGTATTTGCTCAACAGGCTATATATTTCTTGTCAAAACTCTCCCCTCATACATTTCAAAAAGCCCTCCTCCTGTACATTTGGAAAAAAAACCTCCACTGGTTTTAATAAAGTATCAACTTTTCACCTGACTTCTTAGATGTTTTCTGTTTTGATGCTTGACTCAATTGTGATTGATTAGATGAAAGCTTCTTATTGCTGCTACTGGAATATGAGGCTGCCTTTGCTTTCTGAGGGCTGATCCATTAGTTTTATTTCCATTAACATCAGATTATACTTGATTTCTCAAGTTTTGCAGAAAATTATTCTGAATGTGCTCTCATATCTGTATTTAGACTCCTGTCACTCAAATTTCTACTGTTACTCTGTATCAGATATGTTGATCCCTGTCACATCCTGTTGTAACTTTAAAACAGATACATTGTGAGAGGAAGTCAAAGCAAATCAGTATTGACTGAGAATCAAGTGTTCTTAGACAGTTTTGAGAAATGGATTTGTAAAGGATTCTCAAAACCTGACTGAAAGCTCACACAGTCTTGTACATCTGTATGCAAACTCTGAGATAAGGTGTGCTGACATAGAAAGGCCATGAAATAGAGATGACATTGTTGAGAGAGATTGAACTAGAAACAAGTTTCAAATTATGGCCTTGCAAAAAGACCAGATATTTTGGAGAATGAGAACTGTGAAAGATGCATTGTAGCAAGAATACGTGGGGTAAAATAATAGGTGACCGGTGTTAGAAGTATTAGCAGCATTGTGTGGCAAAAGGCAATATGGTGAAAAGCATTTATAAGGTATTGTAACCAGGAAACAGGTTAGTTTCTAACAGAATGGCATAGAGTCTTACATCTCTTATCTCACCCTTCGACAAGATTGATAATGGAATTAAACCTTAAAACTCCTCTCAGATGCCCTGTCTCTGTAGAGCTAGGATTTTCCACTAAACAGTCTAAGAATGTTGTGCACACACTTTGTCTCCAGAAACCATGGATGTGAGATAACACAAATCAGTGATCTCCTCCCTTTCACAAAGAAGTTGCTGAGCTTCCACCAGTGCTGCCCTTTTACTCTGCAAATGAATTTTCACTGTACCATTGCTGAATTACATTCCTGTTGCAATACCACCTGACAGCTCAGTTTCTCTACAACATTAAGTGGGAGGCAACAATTATGAACAGATACAGCAATAGTCTGGCCCATTTCATTATGTCCATCATGAGGAAAATATGTTTTCTTTAAAGCTCCTTGGATTGTACAGGTAACTGTACTTGAGGTCCATATGACATGAGATAGTATTTCTGAATAGTTTTACTCTTCGTTGTAGCCTCTGCAATAAGAATAGCCTTTTTTGATCTTGTTTTATTTTTATTTTTTAAATTTTCTGCCTTCAGAGAAAAGTTCCTAAGAGCTTTATTACTGTGCTTTCCACCAAATTTGTTTTTCTGCTTTGTTCATGTTTAGCAAAATTTCCTTTGATGTTCCAGTATTATCATGTTGAGGTACACTTGCATTTGATTCTATCTCCAAAACAGGCCATATCATTAACTTCATTTTCTGATAAATTCCTTTATTATATACTAAAAGAAAATTATGCTGCCATGGAATTAACTGATTTCCTCTGTGCTGCTTTTTTGAAGTACCAAGAATTTGAGGAACTAAGACACATGTGTATAATAATGTAAAACTTCATGGGCAAAATAAAACAATAAATATTACTGAAGTGCTTTAAACTCATATTTATTTTTGAAAATTGAATGAGTTTGAATTAATGATCTGCCTTTAAAACTGCCTTGCTTTCGTGGTCATAAACCAGAGCTCTAGTTTCACATTTCTGACAAGGCTGTCTGCAATTATTCCAGGAAATTATAAAGAAGGGTAAATAAAACATCAAAACCTCACAGAATTAACTCATGGTAATCTCAAAACCCATCTGGTCTAAAGGTCAGTGACTATCTAGCATTATCCTTCTGATTACTTTATACTGGAGAGAGAACCAGAACACACATTGCAACATCTGACACAACTACTGAAATTATCAGTTACAAATCTATAGTAATAGGTTTACATAATTAAATGTCTACAGCACCACCTTTATCAATCATTTAATGTTTTAAAGCATAATCTAAGACTATACACCATGGATACTGTTACACCACAACATTTCAAAGGATGCATAGACTGTACAACAGTGAGTAACAAGGACAGTTATCATCACCACATAAAACTTCAAAAGCTCCAAAAGATGTATCTATGCACACTACATCTTACATTTCAGATATTATCTGTTATCATTGTTGAAAGGAAGAAAACAGAGAGAGAAAATGCAGCTTTTAATGCTAAACACCGACCTAAGTGACTGATCACAGTCTTGTCTTCACATGAAGCACCAGCTCCCTCATCCTGCTGAGACCTCACAGCATAATTGTGCAACCCCTACGCAAGACAATGTATTCCCAACGCTTTTCTCTCAAAACCCAGCACAACTTACTCTACACCGAGGCAAGACATAATTATCCTACTGCTGCAAGCCAGGCAAAAAATGGCAGTTTCAGTAAGGTTTCTGCAAGTACAAACAGGCACTTGTACCACACTTCCTGTTAATTAGCTCTGCAGCACTTGAAAAAACAGCAAGAACCACCATCCATGAGACACCTGCCTCTGTTTTGCATCATCATGAGGCTGTACCTTACCCCAAGTACTAATAAGGATGAACCTAACATGGACTGTCACTCTCAGTCCCTGCTGGAACATATTTAGTATGTACAAATCTAGTACATTGTGTGCTGGAATTGAAACATACTTCAGAAACAGTCATCTGCTTTCGTTTACCGAAGACTGTCAGCAAACTCCTAACAATTTATGATCAAATCAGATTTCTTTGTAAAGATATACCTGGTGCTGGTTTGTATCTTCTACGCACTGAGTATTTAACATGTTCTTTGAATCACCTCCACCTGAAATGAAAGCAAAAGACAGAAAGAAACCAGAACTGAAGAGATCATAATTTACTTTACATATACACTGTCTTATGTCTACAGCACTGCAGGTAGCATTACTTACAATATTTAGCTTTCAAGAAAAATTATCAAGCCCATAAGGGTTTTATTGGAATCTAAACCATATCGAGATATAAAATATTTATCAAATTTTGGAGTCTAATCTTAGTTGCAAATAGCATCTTGTTCAAATCATATTTCAAATTTTCTTGATGGTTAGTGTCCTGAGTAATTCTTTTTGAAATTTAGCATAACCCCTGGCTCCTCTCTGTAAGACTTCCAAGTGTGCTTCAGGAGACCCAAAGAATCTCACAGCAGAAGGCTGAGAGCTCTCACTAGCACCCCATCTATCTAATCTTCATGTCACCTGACAGCTTCTCAGGCCCAAGCCTGATATTATCTGTCTCTCTTCAAGTCTAGTTTTGAGCTCTGTCAACGAGCCCTGCTAACTTATGAGCAAAGACCTTCCTTCTCTGAGAAAGGTGAATGCCATCTGACACCAGAAGGCCTGGGGATATCCAAACCATCCCTTTACTGAAAAACCCAGAATTGTGGCAGTGGCATTAGCTACAGAGTCATGCATTAACAGACGGGGTTTGTCTGCTTCCAATGTCCCTGCTCACAACTGAAAGAAGAGAGGAAAAATTTGCCTGTCTGAAGTCTCTTGATTATCTCTGGACTACATGATAAAGCTTTATTGCCATCCATGTGAAAAAGCAGTAATGGATAATAGTCTGAGGATTGGGACTCCTTTTGACTTACACATATTACAGCCCACACAGCGCCATGGGTGTCCATGGTCTTAATCCTAGCTGTAATCAAGGCTTGTACCTGCTTCTGATCAAACAGCCTCCTTCAAAATTTCTTCACAATTTCACAAGTTCCCAAGAATGTACAAGACCCAACCCCCCCCTTAGCCAATCACTAGCTCTAATCCAACTCTTTCCCTACAACTTCACTAGCTGTTACCTACCTGTAATATTTTCCTGTATCCAGCCCTATCAGTAATTAAGGCTTGGCAACCCCTAAGTTCTAGACCTAATAGTAGTTTTCCATTTTTTCTCTTATGAATCCTTCAAAATTCAGACTTCTTGCCATTTTAAAACCTAATTTATCTCTATCTCTAAACCATATCTCATCCATCAGCAAGTCAAGCAATGCTGCATCTTCCATTTAGATAGATAACTATTGTGTTCCACATCCTCATTTCAACTTTAAAGGTAACTCCAGCCCAAGAAAGAGCTGGACACTTACACTTTGTCAATGTACAGCAACTGTGGAGGGTAAGGAGTGCTCACTGTTAACACAATTCATCAGACAATGAAGGCCATTGAGGTACTAGCAGTAATTAAGGAAATACAATCCAATAGATGTTCTAAATTTCTCCACTTAGCAGCGATGCTATGTCAGAGTAATTCTTTCCTACCTGCTACTGAGTATCTTCTGGATTTTGCCACATAACTTTCAAGAAGTTTCATCATAGATGGGTGAGAAGCTTCTTCTAATGCACACTTTCCCATCTGATTTTTTAATAAGGGATCAGCTCCATACCAAAGTAATAAGTTTGCCACCTAGAAAAATAAGTTTTTCAGATAGTTTTTTTTCTGATACTATTTTTCAGAATCCTTATACAGGCTTCTCTCTCTCATACTTGACAACACGTGCAACTAAAATCAAATCTCTCTTTATTTTAATTCATACACACCAAGCTTTCCCCTAGATGCATCATTATCCTATAGTTCTAGTATTTTTACGAATTGTTCCAGTTATTTTTACAATTGTTCCATTGTACCTGATGCCATTAAAACAAGGTCTCTCAAAATACAGGGAAAGATTCATCCTCCCATAGCTCTTAATTGGCAGAAAATAACAGGTGATTTTAGGGTTTGAGTCAGCTTATCCATCTATGGTATCTACTTTAGGAGAAAATAAACTGCGCTCTCTAGATGTGTCTATTGTGGCTCCTGTGACTGCAAGGGAAGTTTTGACAGCTATTTCTGATGTGCAATATCTGCTCAAGCGAAACACATTGAGATGGTCTTGCTAACAACATTATGATTTTTGTACAAATATAAAGCCTGAATCTATTGTTACTCAAGAAATTACCACTAGAAAAATCTTCCATCAACCTTTGCAAAATACTTTTTTTAAGACATGGGAAATTTACAGTTTGATTATTTCATTTCTGTGGGTAACTGCAATCTTATTTCAGCATTAATGTGATTTTACTTGTACCTCTACATTTATTTCTTCAGCATCGGTTATCATTTCAGACTCACATCCCTCACCTTCCTCTTCAAGTCCCTCATTACTTTTAACCAGATTGCTAATGAGAAAATCGTTAATGAAGTTTTCCTAACTCATACATTCTCCTAACAAGAGAGGAAAATAAAAAAGGGTTCAGCTGGCAGCAAAAGCCCTTTTTGGTTTCACAAGTTGTCCCAAGTCTTTACATTTTTTTCAACTAGTAGCACTGAGAACTCTTCTTCCATAACAGCATCATTGAGAGCATCACACCACACGGGTGCTCCCCCCTTTAACTTGACCACTAGAAAATCTTTTCTACGCTTACCATTTTTTCTGAAATAAATTGATTTTGCATTTTGCAAGTACAGAAAATTACAAAGTAGTCAAAAGTTGGGTTTCCAATCCACAATAATAAGTTCACACAGAGAAGGTAGCTTTGAAAAACACAGTTACAAATACCATGTTACTGAAAGTCATATTACTGAATCACTATCACTATTTTGTAGCTAGTCAAAAACCAACAAAACAGAATATGACAGACCACTACCATAAGACAATTTTACTGCTACTGAGTAAGCAGAGCACCACCATGTAGTACCATTCTTTCTGGATATACAGCTTGCATAACTTTAACTCAGCTCTGGGCTGAATGATCTTGGTGCACCTCAAGTGACGCAGTAGAGATCAGTGTTCTTCCAATATCACTCAAGTTGCTGGCCCGTAAGTATTACCTGCAGAGATGCAGAGCCCTTCATCCACAACCATGGGTATCTCAGGTTACAGTCAAAAAAATCAGAAATATTTCATGAACGTGGAACAGTCTGTGATGCACAAGCTGCAATTTATTCTTGGGGCTCTCAAGTCTCAGAAAAAATTATTAACCAGAAGTCCACCTTTCCCCTTTGCTCCAGAGAGACTTTTCCAGGAGAAACAAAGTAAGTCTCATCTCAATTGTGAAAAAGACCAAATGTTCAGGAACAAAACTTATTAGCCACCCCTCAAAAAACCCTTTAAAATCTGGAAATCAGGAAGAATTAAGCAGCATACAGAAAAAGGTCTATAGAAAAAAACTGCCAGCAGATAAAAGGGACACACAGAACTCCTACGCAAATTTGAGCTACCCTAGGAACATGCACAGTCAGGTGAAGGTGACCACTACCAGACTGAAAGAGAATCTGCAATTCAGACACAGGCTTCTGAAAACATTGCATTTGGCAAGAAATTTTACCATTAAATCAAACTGACTATTCAGTTAGTGCTCAGTTTAAGACCCTACAAAATATAAGGCTGTCTTCATAATCCTCCGTGTTCTGTGTTAACACATGAGTGTGCATGACTGTGATGACCTGCCATATATCTATGACTCCTACCCTAAATCATGAAAAAAATGTCATTAATAGTCCAGAAGACTGCTCAAATCAGAAGTTACTCTGAAGCGTGACTACAAAAACAGTGAATGGAGTAGTATTAAGCAGTAGCAATCTAACTCCTCAGTAGTACAACCATTGTATAAAACAGTTAGAAAAAATTTCTCCTTTTGGACAAAATTTGTTAAGCATGGAGCAGTTTGAATAGAAACCAGGCAGAGAGGACTTGCAAGCTCCTGAATTTACCTATAATCTAAAAAGACCAGCCCTGTACAAAAACATGTGACATTCTGGACTCAACAACAATAACTTCTCTTTCTAAATCACACTTTGTGCTCAATTCAGATATACCTCATAATGGCCTTCCTTAACTGCATCTTGCAAGGGTGTTATTTGTTCCTTTTGTGTAGCATTAACATCAGCTCCTGCTTTCAAAAGCAGATTTGCTATTCCATAAAAGCCTTCCACACTTGCTATATGTAGCGCAGTCAAGCCTACAAAAAAAACATGTATATCACATTTGGTTGAAAAAAATTCTAGAAATTTATGTCACTTTTAGGTTCTCTCTGATGAAGACTTCACAGAGTATATTGAAATGGTAAAAACTGATGTGTTCCAGTAAGATGTATGAAGAAATGTTTATGAGAACGTCACAAGGGTTGGGAGATCTCATGCTTTTGGCAAAATTTGTACCTACTGAGGAAGTAGATGCTGCGGTAACAACATTAGGTTTAGATTTGATAGTTCTGTTATGAAAGGAGAGAAATTATTAATCCCATATTTTAGTAACTTCTCCTGGAATAAAACATATATGCTATTTTAAGGACAAGGTAATTTTTCACTGCACTCTTTTATTTACATGGCTATGCTGAAGAGGGTAAGTAAGAAACAAGTGACAAAATAAAGACATTAGGTATTTACTACCAAACAAAAATGTTTGTAAGGCCATCCAAGAATTGTTGGAGTGTTCAAATGAATGAAAAATCCCTGTTAAAATTGCATATTCATGCCCAGGTATATGGAAAAAACCCAAGACATCACATGAATTCTAGTCTATGAAGGAGCTGCTTAGGAAAAATGCATGTCTTTGAACTGGATTTAGCATAACCATGAATGCAAGTCTTTGAACTGGATTTAGCATAACCATGCATCAGGTCCTTAAACATGCAGGGTGAGAGACATAAGGGAAACACACAGAGGATTTTCCACTTCCTAACTTCCAGCTCTGAAACTAACATGCCCTCCAGAAGATCACTTTGATGGATAGTATTGATCTTCAACAATTTTCCATTATTATAAGTTTGTTAGGGCCTAATTCATGTACTAAATATGTGCATTAATAAAGCTTAGTAAGATTGTTTCAGTCCCATTAAGCAAAATTATCCTAATTTCACAAGACAGAAACTCTTGAGGCTCTTTTACACACAACCCAACCCTGAATATTGTATATTCCTAGTAAGCAGGTTTGTTATGTAATCTATTAAAGAGATAATAAAAATTTGCATTTAGGGGAATGTACTAATTTCACTCTCAATAAAAAGTATACTCTATCTGATCTAGTAATAAGACCTGGAAAAACTGAAATTGCCACACATTCAATTAATAATCACCAGAGATTAGCAACATGAGTCACAAGGACACTGTGCATGCTCCAAATCAAGAAGAAACACAAGTTTTAGCGTAACTGCTTCTCAGATCCCTCAGGACACTGTGAGTCAAGACTCAGAGTACAAGACAGTATCTTTAATATGCTGGCCATATCCTACATGCTGATGTCCAGGAAATAAAAAGGAGAAAAAAAAAACCCCAAAACAAAACAAATAACAGAAGATCCCAAAAACTCAGTAAAGTGCTGAAGTAGAGTACCTTAGGATAGGAATAAGGAAAAAATACTAGGCTAAGATATGGATAATCACTGGGGGGAAGCTTTAAGAAGGAGAACAGACACAGAGGCAGAATATAATATTCAGAACAATGACCCAAAGAAACCAAGATGAAAGTCTTCCTGATTACACCTGCCTCACTGAAAATAAAAGAAGCAAAAGAAGCATGGCCAGGTCAACCTCCTATCTCTTCAAGGAGTACAACTAAAAGATATCTTGTGCAGCTCTGCTCCTTTTGCACCAAAAGAACCAGCAGCCAGAATCTGGGGGATGAAAAGATGATGTCCTAGCAAAATATGCAAAGGTAGAAAAAGCAAGCAGCTGTGACCCCAAAATCTAGAACCACTGCACTTTAGTACACTTGCCTACTGTGGCTGCAGCTGAACTCACACTATAGCATTTCTCAGCTGTCAACACAGGGTTTGAACCCTACCGACAAAATATTTTCTCCTCTGCCTCCAGCACACGTTAGTACATATTACAAGTCACTCTGTTAGCTCAAATGTCTCTGCTGTAGAAGTCTAAGATTTGCTTCGGACCCAATCTATCTCTCAATATTGTTGCAGTGTGATGACAATACATTCCAGAAGACAGAGAATTTCAACCTTAATTCTGGTCCATTATATGCCTGCATTATGCAATAGCCTGTAACTGCAGAATGTGGCTTTTTTCTTTCCCACAGGACAGTTGTGAAATCCTAGCTGCCAGCACAATATGAAAAGACTGTAAGAATGAAGTTTTCTAGCAGAAGAGCCAGCTGTCTGAAAGAATTTTTTTTTTGTTGTGGAAATTTTTCAGAGACTAATGGATGAGACAGAGAAATGCAGATTAGGAAGAGTCTTATATTTGAAACAACCAAGTAATAATTAAGGCATAGTGAAGTCTTTGACACAGAGTAACACCCACAAAACTGGATAAGGCCAATTGCTTTAATCAAAACATTAACAGATGGTTGCTCTTTGTCAAGATTTTTTCCCTGCCCAAGACAAAGAAAAAATGGAAAACACCAAGTAATCACAACTTTAAAAATCCAAAGCCATGCTCAACTTCTCTCAAGATGTAAAGGGTGAAATTAAAGTTCCTGGAAAAATTTAGCAGGAAAAATTATATCTTGACATCTCAAGTTGGTCCCTGAAATGGACAAAAAATACCCCCCAACTTTAGGCCTATGAAAGTGATTATTTAGTGAACTGTATTTAATGACTGTTTTGGGATAAGCATGCATGGAATCATTGAACTGAGGCATGTAAATCTAATTGCATCACTTTGTAACCTTTTCAAGTGCTTAACTTCTCCCTCAAAATTTTCTTTCCTTTATACTTTTGTAACTAGATCTACATGTTTTCCCATGAGCAAGTACTAAGTTAAACCATTAAAAATTTAATAATCAATTGACCAGTTACAAATTTACAGTCTTGTCCACTGCACAAACTCATAATATATGCTTTCATTAGTTATAGGCAGGTATTTGTACTGAAAATAGTATTTTAGTACAATTGCAACTTACCAGCATAATCCTGAGCATTTACATTTCCACCAGCTTTTATTATCCTACGTACGAGGTTTATGTCTTGGTGAGTAACAGCTCTATGTAGTAAGTTCTCACCATATGCATTCCTTCTGTGGATTGTGGATAGTGAAAGGGGGCGAGCTGGATTTAGGGAATTTTTAACAAAGGCTTCTCGTTCTGAAAAATAATGTAAAAGATCTGTTGCACAGAGAAGTATCTTTTCTCTCTTATCTTGGCTTCACTTTATATCAAAGTCAGTAAATAAGCTTCCTGAAGAAACAAATGTTCAATCAATCTAGTAAAAAGGAAAATCTCAAAAAAAAATCACAATATAATAATAAGGCCATTTAATAAAAGATGTCATAGTGAATTTCATAACAAAACTCCAACTGAAATTAAACACACAGAAATAAGAGTATGTAGAAATGTTTTAACTTCAGATTTTTTTCTTTTCTAATGACATTTTTGCAAGGTGCATTACTTCCCAATGGATAATAAAATCACTATTTTGCATTCAGATCATAATAAGGTGACCATTTCAATAACTAATAAGTTATTAAATAATTTAACTTTTCTTACAAGTAAAATTTATGCACCATTCTTTTTTACTCTTCTTTCTTTTAAAGCCTCTGCTTCACGAGAAAGTATTTACACTAGGATTGATATTAGCTCCCTCAGGTTATCTTTTCTCATTACTTCACAACCAGCTCAATCATTTCTGCAATGAATGAAAGGCAAATATGAGGTCTAAATGTAAAAAGTAAAATTTAGAAGAGACTGCTTTTAATGTTTAGTTTAGTATTTAACAAAACAAACACTATCTCCCATTATGCAGTCATCAAACTTTTCAGCTTGGCTTAAATTATTTCTAATACAGATGAGCTGCTCTGTACTTCACCAGCACTGCTATTCCAACATTCCTTAAAACTGTAAGGAAGAGTATCCTGGCTACTGCCTCTGATGAAAAACAAGGAGGGAAGAAAGAAGGGAAGAAAGACCAGGAGAGTCATTTGAAGATAAACATAGTGCAGGCCTAGGCTATTAATTCATCTACTTATAAAAACTCTTAGGACTATACACATTGCTCCTCTCCACAAGCTGTCTCAGGTGTCCCTCACAGGACCTAAAACTCCACCCAGGTGCCAGTGATGCCTTAAAGAACCTAGAAATGAAAAAAACCACACTTTCAAGGTAGTATTAGTACAGGAGATATATAAAGGCTGGTCTTTATTGGAGGCCCCCAGGGGCACATATGAAAAATCCACATCCCCACATGGGGTGAATACAGTCTTAATAAGTTTAGCAAATTAACATAACTGACAAAAATCCTCAATTAGAGACATAAGTGGTGGGTAACTCCTGCCCAGTTCAACCCTTTTCTGAATCTTCCCACCTCAGATAGGAACTAAATTTTATTTATGAAAATGTGTCTCAAAGAGCTGGTTTCAACCTTGGCTCCCAGGAAGAACCAAGATAGGATAGGCCTTAGACCCCCTAGCCTGGAACCTTTGGAATTTATTTTGTCTTTCTGCCTATCATGGTAGGGAAAAGGTAGGGAAAAATAGTAGGACTAACGACAAATACAATAATGGGCTACAAGACTACAAATACATGTGTAAAGAATATAGAGAATACATAAAAGCAAAAAAGGCAAAAATCAATTTGGTATCACCAGAAATAGACCTTAAAACCCACAGTTCTTCTAGAGATGTAACTCACACAGCCTGACGTTTTGTACACTGTGATACACTGTGAGCTTGGACTAATTCCAAACATTCTTAAATTCTTGACTCTTGAGTAGATTTTTAGAATCTAATAGATAGGGGTTTCCCTCAGCTGAGAACACAGTCCCTCTCTGCTGTCCAGCCTTGTAAGATGTCAATTGTTTAAGACAAGCAGTCACTAGTCAAAGCTGGTCTGAACCAGCCAAGCAGTTCAGGAGGGATTAAACTGCACAGACATAAACAGAATCATGTGCAGTTTTATGTTACATTTTACCTCATTAAAATCTTCCTTGAAGGGATCTATATCCCACTACTTCCACTTGCCTTCCCTAGAGCTTTCCATTCGCCTGACCTTGTGCAAAACAAGTGACACATGCAGACCCAAACCAAAACTTATTATGAGGCAATTTTTAGAGTGAATTACCAAACTAAGGTAACTCACGGGCTCTTAAAAAGTCTGATGTGAAAGAGAGGTAAGCTTGCTAAATTGGTTTACCATGCAGCTACCTCTATTGACAGCACAACTCTTTCTGCAGAAACCATGCTAAAGAATCAGTAACTTGTTTATTGAGTGGAAAATAGCAAGTTGATTTGAAATAGATGAGCAGTTAGTCATTCAACTTTAAATCTCATCAAAATGGTGCTTCCACTGTGAATAATTAAAATCCTGCAACAGAGAATTAAATCCTGTTAACTGGAAGTGGACTTCATGTTTTTTAAGATCTGTAACATAGCTGTTGCAATTCAAATACTTATAAATTTTTTAAGATGTTTAAATGATTGTAAATAAATGGGAAAACCCAATCTGAGTGGACTTAAAACAAAAACAAAAAAAAATCCAACAGGTAAGACCTAATCTTAAAGGTGCTGGAGTGAACACTTGAGTGAGGAAATTCTTTATTCTCCCACAAATTCCTCTGCAAGGCCGAGAACTTCTCTGCATGTACCTTCAAAGGATGAAAAACAGCAATTTGTCTCTTTAACAAAGAATATTCCAAATTAAAATACTTCAAAGGAGAAAAGAGAGTGCTCTGTGGTAGTAAAGGCCCTCTAATCCTGTAGACAGGGTAACAACAGCAGGCATTCAAAATAGAATAAACGATTTTGTATAGGTAAATTCTTGGGGATGGCACTGCTCTGACTGATTTTGCACACAACACTAGATGGCAGAAGGATAAACAAATGGAGCTCAGGATCTACGTTTTCACTCTGCACAAAAACAATTCTCTTCTTTTCAGTACACACCGTATTTTTTTCATATAAAACACTAATAAAAATTGCATTCTGAAAAACATCTTATGATTCTTATGCAAACAAGTTAATCTGTTAGGTTGCTAATATAAGGGTTTACAGAAGAAGGGAAATTATCAATAACTTTAATTATTAAAATGAATGTTTATACCGTATTCTTTAAATAAAAGCAAGCCACAATATCTTGGAAAAATTATGAATTATATTGATTCAGTATAGTTGTTCAAATAATAATCTGTATTATAAAAACGCAGAGTATCTTACTCCGTTTGTTGTCAATTCTCTTGCTCCTTCTCCTCTGATTAGCTTCTGCATACTCATTCAGAATTATTTCTTGCCATATGATGGCTTCTAGGTCCTGCTTGTCTTCAGAAGGAGATTTCTGAATTTTACTGACAAGAGATTTGCTTAGAATCAACAAAAATATTTTTTATATAAATCAACGTTTACAGTAGAGCTAAGAATATTAATACATTTGATTTCAAAAGGAACTCTGTAATAGCAGGCTAACTTAGGTAGTACAGAGTAAGGAGTAAATCAGGAGAGAAACTAATTGCCAGATCTTTAATTAAAGAGTAAAAATCTTTCCCTTTGATCATTTACAGTCATTCAAATGACAAATGAGTACTCCACATGCATTGTATCTATTACATTAATATATATAAAATAATTTAAGAATTATTATGCATAAATTTCTCATACCTAAAATGCTTAGCTTTGTTTCTTTTTATACTGCCACTGTGAGCCATTCTTGCTGTTTCTTCTTGAATTTGGTGATGAGAGGAAACAATCTCTGTACTTTCCTGAGGAGGTCTCACTTACCTTGATGCTGTTTGGGCTGTTTCTGCACATGCTGCAGGCTCCACTGAATATGAATGTCCCTCACCAGTTTGTTTTTCACTAAAGGTGGCATCCAAGCAATCTGAGATTACTTCTTTCTCTCTCTGCTGACCACCCACAGTCTGTGACAAAAAAAGAAATATTAGAAGCAACTGGTAGACATGAAGTTAAAACAAAGGCCATATATAAAAGAGCTCCAAGAACACTCTTTTTTAAATTGTATGCCCACAGAGAATTGAGGGATTGCTTCAGTGAATAAGTGGAATTCTACAGGTATGAAAGACAGAGCCTGCCACAGGAGAGGCAATCCTGAAGTAGTATGCCATGCAATGTGTTCCTGGCAGAATTAACCAAGAGAATTAGGCTACTCAGAGTCACAACTTCAAATATAAATCTAGGCTGGATGACAGCAAACAAAAGTTGTTCTATCTGAAAGGTATTTAATTGGACATTTGAAATGACAACAGATTAATTTCAGTTTCCTATGGACATGAACTCCCGTCCTAAAAAATAAGATGATGCTTGAGACATCTTAAGATAGTCCATACTATCTCACTGCTGCAGAAGCCTAAAAAATTTACACAAAATGAGATCCCTGTTTCATCTCAAGTTCATTAACTCCCAGCTATTAGCTGAGCAGCTATTTCTAAAGATATACCATCCCTGAGCTACAGCCACCACAGCTGAGATTCACTTCACTTACCTTCAACCTTCTAAAAGCCAGGCATGTAGATGACACTAGGCATCATTACCCCACCACTTGTAAAGAGGAAGAGCTACTCCAAGATGATAAAGATTCACCTCATCCCAAGTTGTGCAAAGGAGAATCTAAATGATTCATATATACCAGAGACTTAACTCTAATCCCACCCTCAAGACAGGTCACCACATGGCAGTTAATTGGAGTTGCTTGAGTTCATTCACTGTCTTAGCTATGTGACTGGGACATGCTGCCATGTATCACTCAAGCTCCTGAAACCTGGGTTTAATTAGTTTATTACATACTTGAGTAATGCTGAAAGCTTTCAGGACACACCCTCAGCACACACGCATAGAAATTCTTTCACAATGATGTGGGAGAACTGGTTAGTCCTTTTTTGTGCTACAAACACAAATGGAGAAATATTTATTTTTTTTAATTGTCGTATTTAGCAGAGACGTTACTAAAGAGGGGAACTGCCTTCTTAGAAGTGGTCCCTCTGAGTCAAGAGATAATGCATGTTAACATGGGATGTGGGGTCGTTTAGACTGAGGAAAAGGATTCTCAGCAGCGCCTATAATGCTCTCTACAACTACCTGAAAAGAGTTTGTAGTGAGGTGAGGGCTGGTCTCTTCCCGGTAAAAAGCAATAGGACAAGGGGAAGTGGCCTGTACTTGCGCCAAAGAAGGCTTAGATTGAATATGAGGAAAACTTTTTTTCGCTAGAAGGCTGGCTAGGGAAGTGGTGGAATCACCATCCCCGGAAATGTTCAAAAGACAGGTGGATGCAGCACTTGGGGACAGGGCTTAGTGGTAAACACAGTGGTTCACGGTTGGACAATTGGACTTGATGATCCCAAACGTCTTTCCTAGCATTAATGGTGGTATGGCAGCTGGGGAAAGTCAAATATATTATTTTAGAAAACTATCATAGTTGTTGTACTTTCCATGGATCCACATCTGCGATTGGGAGCAGGGTTAGAGAAGGAGAAGAAAGCATTTCAAAGAAAAAAAAAACCCCACACTTGCTTTATAAGTGACCATATACTAAAATATCTGGCATGTCCAGCATCCTGACTGCATCTACAAGTCAGTCCAGACTCTCCTCTTTTGGATACTTGTTTCAACACAAAAATACTCTGAAGAAAGAAGAGTGAGAAAAAAAAACATGGTGAACACAGTATACTGTTACAATTCAATGGTAAATAACAAATTAACTGTTGTTTTTGTTTTTCTTAGTAATTTGCCTCCTTACCTTCTGCCTTTAAGAACACCAGACACAGGCACAAAGAAAAGATAAGGTTGATTGCTGTTTGACAAGAGGGTAGAGATCTCCATTTCCACAAGACTCTGCCTCTCAATTATAACTGCAATTTTGAGTAAATCTATACATTAATCTTCACACAGCTGTGCTGCAAATTTCAGAAATCAATACATCACTGAAAGAGCTTTGTAAAGTGCTATGGTTCTGAGACAATTGGCCTACAGACCTTTCAGCAGCTTGAAATTAGTCATTTTTGTGGCACATTTAATGAGCCACATTTACGTGCTGATATATTCAGTTAATACTACTAGGAAAAGACAGAATTAACTCATAGTTTTTGGATGCTTTATGCCATTGTGGGTTGTATAACTACCTTAAATAGCCAGCTTTACATGCCTGATCATTGATCAGCAGCTCCAGATTATTCGAATACAATAGAGAGCATAGAATCACGCTGCAGGTTTACAAGAGATGCTTAATATAGTTTGCAGCGTAAATCTATGTCTCCTATCTGTCCTTCTCTTTCCCTGATTATAATCTAAACAGGAAGAAACTATGGCTTTCCTTTCATGCTCCTCTCCATATTTTTGCACTGGTGTTACTGAACAGAAATGACATGTTACAGAAGATCTTCACAGCACAAGAAGCAACAGGAAGGGTCATATGCTCTATCCATACATACTGGTTTCTTCAGGGAAAGACAGGAACATAAACACATAATTCAGTTTTTTCAGTATGTCTTGCATAGGCAGAACTAAATACAATAAATAACATTTCTAAATACATATGTAAAAATCCCCACAGAATAATCTTCCTAGTCTATAGGAAAGACATAGCTGTGATCTATTTTGTAATACTTGCAAAAGCATTTGCATTTACAGCAGTGAGAACTATGACAAAAGAAAACAAACAGAACAGGATGCAGTAGGAACCCGGAGATGGAATTGGCTGGTATATACCAGTATGCTACAATGGAATAACAGAATGGTGTTTTGGAGAGAACATGAGACACAGAAGATGTACAGGTGGTCTAGGAGTTTCTGAAAAACCTAGGCCGGTTCTAGGTTTCCACATCAGTCAATAAATTAACTTCACTAGGATTTCCCATCCCAGCAAGCTTAGCTATTTTCATAACATGAATGTATCCAAACAGGAAATACAGTACTGGACTTTTAAAACAAAAACAACTGAAATTACTTAAACATGCAAATTACTGATGTTAGTTTATTCTTAGTACTAAGATTCCCATTTTCAAGTAATTTGGCTGCTTCATATAATATTTTATGATAAACATAAAATTTCAGATATGAATTAAACTGTGGTTATACTTGCGCATTTGTTGTGCTCTGCAAGTTAGATCCTGTGAAGGCATTTATTTCTTCCACCTGAATTGCAGCAAGTCGAGGCTCCATCACATTTGTTATTTGAGTACAGTCATCATCTACCTGCAGAACACTGGTTTCTGAATTTAGCTGCTCTTCCTTGGCATTGAGCTGTCTCTCATTTGGCACCAGAGCAATGGCAGGTTGTACCATTGACCCTGACAAGGCATTCAGAGGCACCACAAGCTCTACTGGCAGGGCATCATTGCTCTCAGCTGCTGATGGATCGACAGAACAGGCATGACCCTGACACTCTAACTTGTCAGGCAATGGGTTTTTAACTTTAAGACTCTCAGAATCACTAGGGTATCTCAACAAATCACTGATGTCAACTTCACTAGTCTCTATATTCAGTTCAGTGAATACATCCATGAAAATCTTCCCTAGGGATGACAGTGAAAGATCTGTATCATTATTAAGGGAATGCTCTTTTACTGTGTTATCTGTGTCAATAATGGCCATGCGGGTGCTGTGGCAATAATCTAAAACACATGGAATTGTATCTTCTGGTGTCTGTTCCTCTTGAACTGTTATTATGTCTTCCACAGGATCATGCAGACAGAGGCTTATTTCTGGACAGCAATCTTCATTACTTAATTTTCGTGATATCTAAAAATTATATTTAAAAAGTTTACAAAAAAGAATGGAGCAACTCTTACTAAAAAGCATTCAACTAAAATTCACTTAGAAGTCATCTCTCTTTCCTTATATATGTGTATATTTTATTATGAACTTTCGCAAAACCTAGAAGACTCAAAGCCTTCCTTCATACAATATACTAACAAGAGTTAGACCGAGAACTCAGTTTCAAAAGAAGTTTCAACTTCAGCTGTTGACTTCTATAGCAGTGAAAATCCAGGGCAGAAGAGACTAAATCTGTTTTAGTCTAAGATACTATGTCATTACCAATGGCAATAGCAAATAACCTGAGGGTGTTATAAGGCTTTAAAAGAAAGTCACCCAAAATTTCCATCACACAAAAATAATGAAAGCAAACATATTCACAATAACTTTTTGATTATATGTTTATGTGGATCCAATACAGATATGGAGGATTTGTGTCTCACAAACTTCAGTTCAAAACCTTAGGATTTTGAGAAGTTTGTATGGTGTGGTTTCCACACTGAGTACAGAGCACAAAATTGTAACTGTTCTTGGAAAATTAGTACTGCTGTTTTTTCTAATCACTTTGAGCTACAGAATTCAACAGAAGCACCCATTCTTACATGAAGAAATTGCTTTTCTAATTTTTCCCCATCCTTGTCTTAAATGCTCTGCAGAAAAAAAAATATGATGCCTCCAGAGACCTAAATAATATTTTTTCTGTATAACATTTCTATATAATAGTGCTTGTACTTAGTAATACTGGATCTAAGAAAAATCTCTTTCAATGCATTTTTGGAGTCTTGCTGCCAGCAAGTGGCAATACCAGGCAATGCAAGAAACCTTTAACCACTAGTGACATGATTTAGATAAAGCTCACACACAATAAAGCAGTAAGGGCAGAAATCTGACTGCATACACTCAGGTTGAGTTTACAAGCTAGTATAAATCCTTGTTTCTTTCTTGAAAAATTATTCCCCTGCCAGCTTTTACATGTGCATCATATTGTTTCTAAGTACTGATTACTTCTTACTTTGCTTTATTTTTACACCACTTCTCTAATTCATCCAGACTTTATTGATAACTTTCTCTACTTGAAGAACTATGGTATAAACAGCATGTATATGTATTCCAAATTTCCCAAGAAAAAGGCTCAATGCATGTGTTGAAGAGTGGGTAAAATTTTGCAAGATTCTAAAATCCCCAAAATCAACTGAAATTCAACCCTTAAATGTGACATGTTCACGAAACTCCAGACACAGAAGTCCAGGTGGGGTCCCACAAGAGCAGAGTAGAGAGTCCACCAGGATTCCAAAGTCTTTCTCTGGCAGAGCTATTTTCCTGTTCAGCTAGTCCCCAACTGTACTGGTGCCTGAGGTTATTTCTCCCCAGATGCAGAACTTCTTGCATTTCCCCTTGACAAATTTAGCAAGATTCCTTTCCTCCCAGTTTTCCCATCTTTTCAGGTCACTGTGAATGACAACACAACTGTCTGGTCTATCACTCATTTCTCCCAGTACCATCTCTGAACTTGCTGAGGATACTGTGTGCTCCACTTTCCAGGCCACTAATGAAGACACTGAGCAGTATTGGCCCCACTATTGACAGACCAACCACAAGAGAAATCAACGCTGCTACATCATCAAAACCAAGAAAACTCAGCAAGACTAATTGTGAGGTGTCCGAATTCTATGCACAGATGGTAATTTATAGATTTTGTATTTTCAGGGATACACAAAACCAAACTATTCAGGGACTCACTGCTGGTTGTCAAGGTGTCTGTCCTGACCTTGCTTCAAATCAATACATGGAAGCCTGTGATGGTCATTGCTTCATCTCACTAAAGATCCTTCTGCAGGTGTCAGACCTTGCTTATGGCCAACATCAGCCAATATCCAAAAAGTAAAATCCACTGTAGTGATTATTTCCGGCCTTCTTACTCCAGGCTCCTAAAATATCTTCTCTGAAGATACTCCCAGTGCATTCAATCTGCCTATTCTCCAGAGGTTATTAATAATAGGCAATCTCTGTTTCAAGGCATTTAGACTTTGTTCTATGGGACTAACCTTGTACAATGAGAATGTTTCATTTATAAACTTATAGTTTTATATTAATAGCTGTATGTTTCCAGAAAAGAATATCCTTAGAGATTTCATTTTCCCCCCTTTGTTCTGAGACGGAATATGTTACCCTGTCATCACTCATATTTGCTGGAAGACATGAGCAATAAGGACGGTAGACAAGAACAGCATTTTTCTCTGATAAGGACAGAAGAATAGAACAGCACAGTCTTGGAGAACTCAATTAAGGACGTAACTTAGGCAAACAGAAGCCATACAAAATGCAAACAGGATGTTAGCTCAGTTCTGCAACCCTGATGAAGCAGAAGTTATGTAAAACAATGATACTGTGCTTACTCAAAAGTAGGGGTCAAGGAACAGGCACCTAAAAAGGACATTGAAAACACCCAAAGAAGACACCAAAGAACCATACAAAGACTTCTGACAAGGGGTGCAACTATGTAGATGAAGTAATAGATGTACATCAAGTAGGGGGTGATAGCTAATGAATGCGGGATTGGCATGTATGATAAAGCATGTTCACCTGACACTCAGGGCTCTCAATGGAGTGAAGGATCCTCCAAGTGACCACTGCTGCAGTAAAGATTGACTGCTCTCAAATACTCACAACTGTGTTAGAAAGTTACTATCTGGCCAATTTTGGTATCAATACCGGTCTCAAATCTGCCTTTGGTGAATTCTACCAAAAACTGCTTTCTACCAAACCCTGACATAAATATCAAAAAGAATCCTTCAAAAATGCCAAGTAAAACTGATTTATATAGAACCCTAACTTTTTATTTGTAGGTACAAATCTGTGGGACTAGATGACACAGTCATAATGATAGGACATCTGCATTAAGCAGAGTCTTTCACAGCAGAAATTCTGATAACTACCTATTTCTGACCACAAGTAAGACTCTCCCAAACAAAAGGACAGTTACAGATAGCCTCTTCCTCCTCAGAGATCATCCAAATGCACTGCCTGTCTCATAGCTTTCATTGGTGGGGAACATTTTAAGCTACTAAGTGTCTTCATTACTTTAGCTTAAGTAACAGCCCTTATAGACTGTCTCATGATGATGTCCTTCCCACCTCACTTTCACTGCCATGCTTCTACCCTTGTGTACTGCAAGCTTAGCAACTACAATTCTTACCAAAAAAGCAGAAAATAAAGCTTAGCTTTAAAGTTGTTTTCAATGTGCTCAGTGTCAGTGTAAATAGGTACGTGCTTGCTTACCTTTTCTTCTGAATCCTTTTGAAATCCATTCAATTTAATAACTAAATTTAGGAGAATAGAAAAATATTTCAGTTTTACTTTCCACTTCTGAAAGTTCTTATCATCTCTTTAAAAATGGCATAATTTCCTAATTGAGGCTTAAGTTTCAAACCTTGAAAATTACTATAGTCATGTTCCCCTAACAATAAAATCTCTGGTTAGGCTCTGTTAGTCACCAAATAATATGCCAGAACTATTTTGTCACATTTCTTCACTGTAATTTACAGTCCTGTGTTTCCAAAGACTATCAGCAGATGGAATTGCCACCCACTTCAAATGACAAGACCTAGCCTCTGCCCTCTCTAATTACAGTGCAGTTAGACAATACTGCTAAAACAATCCAATATCTTACTGCCTCTGGATAGCGATGATCCCTAACCCCCTGATCTCATCACCTCGTATAAACATTCATGTAAGTCCCTGGCAATTTCCTAATCAGAAATAAAGTGAATGTTTTTCTGTTGGATTACCAAAAATAAACTCAAGTGGAAGACAGCAAAACAGATGGGTTAGTTCTGCACTTTTGGGAACACTGAGGAATGGAAGGACAACTTAGGTAGCAGTACCTGCCATACAGACCTTTTGCCTCTCTTTTCTTACAGATGCCTTTGATTCTTGGGTATGTTAGAAAGAAGCAAGTAGGAACCCTCCATGACCTTTTTACCTTACACATCTTTAAGGTATTTAAGCATCATGTGGCCTGTAACCCTTGTCCGGAAACTCCACAGCAATTAAATAACTTTAAATTTTATACATACTACTGGCTTGAGAATACAGTTATTTCTTCCTACAATCCTAACACAATACTTACAAAAACAAAACTTGCAGTCCGTGACTATAAAAACTGAACAACTATTGTAAAACATACATATAGTCAGATTCTGCATAAACTTAAATGTATACTCACCTTCAGCTTATCAAATTATTTTCTCAAATGATTTTGCTTCAGCTGGAGCAACTCCTAGTTTTGTACAAATACAACATACCTACAGAATCCTTTTGCTGTTCCTCTGCTGCAGAATTTAATGAAAAATGAGGTGTAGGTGATGAATGGTTTATCCAATCCCTAGGATTAAATAATACAATAAAAAATTCTTAAAGAATTGCAATCTGCTCATTTCAGGAACATTTTTACAGTACTTTGAATTGGCTGCTATCTGTGGAAACAGCTGCAGTTATTTTAGAGGTATACTTTCCTTTGCAAGGACATGCAATAAATAAGACTTTTGGATTTCCTGTGTGGAGCTAGCAATGTTTACACATTTGTTCTCTAAGTGAAAAAAAATGGCCTTTTCTATTCTTTATTACTTCTTTCTAGATTTCTGTTATAAATCTATCTTCTACTGAAAACTTTCCATAGTTTCCAGGAACAAAAAGCCTAATATTACTTATTACAAGTTTTTATTCATTTAATGGTTTTCCCCAAGTTCCGTTATTCTTGTTGGTTATGTTCTTAAACCATTTAAGGTAGGACCATCAACAAAAATAAATCCAAGTACAGCTTGGTCCATACTAGACACTGAACCACTGCCGACATAAATACAGATTCTTCACTAAGCAAACAAGAAAACTGTTTCTCAATAGAACACTGGGAATAAAATAACATACAAATGGAAGTATAACAGGATTATTTAATTACATGATGCCCGACTGGAATTCCTATGTGATGTACTATACTCACTTCAGTAGGGATTGAGACTGGTCAGATGTGTATGCCTCTTGAAGTACCTGAAAGAAGAAAAAACTTAACAAGCTAGTAAGTACTTAATTGTTTGTTTTCTCAGTTTAATTGCAGGCTTATCATCTTCCTTCTGTAATTTAGTTGGGAAATGGAATTCTTAGATCCAATTATTACATAAATTGCTACTAAGAAACAAAAGCATTCCGCTTAAACCTTTTTTTTACTTGTACTATTTGACAAAAATGTTGAAAAATAAATCAAGACTATAGAATAAAACATTCACCCACAAGGAAAACAAACTGTTGCAACAAATATATGATTGCTCCATACTTAAGATGTTTTATACACCAAAGGACCAAAATACAAGGTTTTTAATTTCAACTCACAGTTTCAATCTTTCTTTGATAACTATTTTTCATTAAACAAGACAGGGTGCTGATCCAAAGACCGTGATGTTTAGTTTACTGCGCTCAATATCCCTTTAAATTCTGTATTAAAGGAACTTTAAGACTTGCATATCAGCCAATTCTGAGTGGCAGGGCTGCCACAAACCAACACAGGAAAGAGCAGGTGGGTAAGGAGAGCACTGATGTCACAGCAGGAGCCAAATTCTAACTCCTTATTACAAAGACCTCGGATCTTTTTTTCGTACCTTTGCCAATAATGCAGAGATCTCCCTCAGTATGGAAAAAGAAGCCTTTATACAAAGTCTAAAGCAAACTAGGAATGATTAAGATAGTGAAGTGAACTGCAGAATGGTTCTCTCACCGTTTAGCTCAGACTGAGTATTACTAGTGGACTATGCACACACTGGCTGCAATTTTAAAACGAATCTTTGACTTACAGTAGACAACATTACCAGCACTAGACAACTCTAAGAACACCATGGTGTGGACACTACGTGACAATTTCTCTGGCTTTCACAAGGTACTAGCCACACAGCAAGAACAAACACCTTAACAATTGCTTTAAGAGCAGGACATAGAATTTCCCAGCAGCAAGGACTGCTAAAAGGCCCTCTGGTACAGAACAGATTCTTTAGTTTGCGCAACAATTATTGACTGATGTAATTCCAAAACATGGCAATGAGATAGTTTGCAGAAAGTTATTTATTTGCTTAAATAGACCCTTCAGGCGAGTCAGCCTGCATATTTATACAGAACATTATCCAGAGATCAAGCAAGGTCAGGAAAACACCAGAGCAGCTACTAAACCTCTCAAAGTGGCTAACATTGCTCAGAGAGGTGCTTTAAAACGTCAACAAACTACCACTAAAACTCAGATACAGACGCTGTTTTGTCTGCTAAAAAATTAGGTTCTAAGTGAAATCAGTGTATTGGTCACCGGTTGAGAGATTTTCTCAAACCATATACATTACACAAACTCTATTTCTGGCCACTGACTTAAGTACTGGGAACAGTCTTTCATCCTGCCCTCATTTTTAGTGAAGAAACTCCTGCAAAATCTCAGTATTTTTTCTCACTTCAGCACTTTCTTATATATGAGGGGACTCTGGATGTTTTCCAAAAAAAGACTAATGCTTAAAAGCTGTTAGGTGTTACCCAACAACTTTTGGTGTACTTCACCAAACAGTGTAAGAAAAAAAAATAAAAAAGGGGAAAGCACAAACTTAGCATTTATTACATCTGTCTGAACAAGCTGTAGAATACCATGTTAACAGATAATGAAAATGACTTGTTGAAAATAACCTGGATCCTACAAAATCTATATATATGTCTACTGCATCACTGGTAGATGAAAATTCTTAATTACAATTTTTACATAATGGAATCAAAGACAGGACTGCATATCATAAGTCTCCCACAACCCATCTGAAGTACAAAGAAAGCTAAGACTCTTTGGAACAACTGGAACAGATGTTACTTTTCCTAAAAACATTCACAGCCATTTACTCTGCATGAACCTCATATCAAATCACATGCTGTGATCATATATGCTGTATTCAGACATGATAATTTCTGAGGACAAACTAGAAGGAAAGCTGCTATAACAGCACATTCCATGTTGGCTCTTGAAGTGGTTGAAGAGCCACATTGGTGCAGTGTACACATGTGGGTATCAAAGACAACAGGCCAAGACCACTCCTTACAGTAATCGGTAAAAACTTAAAATTTTAAACAGTCCCCAAGCTGTGCATGACCAAGCTGCCAGTGTCTTGCTATACAGGTTTCACCAAAACAAAAAATACTAAGAATTACCCAAACAATTTGGTGAAAAGTACTAGGTTTCTTTGCTTTTATGACTTTTTCTTTCGTGGACTGGGCATTTGTCCTTAGACTTGGGAATCTGGTGAGAACCAGGAAGCCAAAGGCCAGGGTTAAGAAGCAGCTAGTCAGATCATCTCCTAGAGGGGAAAGTGAAAGAGCAAAAGTGCACTTCTCTCATTCCCTTCATCCTTAGAAAATCATGATAAACTTCAGTCAAGACAACCCTCAGACATTCAAGGAGCAAAATAAAGTTATGGAAAAAAAATTTTAAATAACAGCATCTTTTGGATTTTGTTCACTGTTTCTCACACTGTCAGTTGAGACAAATTTATTTGCAATTCTAGAATGAGCTGTAAAACATTCACTTCAGTAGAAAGCATGTCTTTTTTCAATGTACCTTTTGTCATCTAGGAAGCAGTCTAGCTCTTTTTAGAAAAACTCTCTTTTACTGGAATAAGGTTACACAGACTGTAGGCTTTGGACTGGTGAATCCAGCTAAAGACAGTGTAACATTCACGGTTAAAAGCAGAGAACCTGTTTGTCTCTCATTGTTTCATGACCCTGCCATATGCAGGTGGAAAACCAATTGCTCAATTGAATAGACGTTTATGGCTAGCTACCAACCATGGTAAATACATTAAAAGGTAGGCTAATTAGCAGATTAGGGAACGCAGAATTATCCATAGAGTAAAATAATTACCCCATCATCATACAAGCAGACATTTTATTCTGCATTTTGGATTCTTATCTCTCTCCTTTTGAAAGAGGCAATTGATCAATCACTGGATCACAGCAAATGTCATATTGAGTAACCCAGGGTGTATTCTAGCACAGCCAACCCAGATGATTACCTTTAGCTCCTGAAAGGAACATATTAAAAAGACTGTGCTCCACAACTTCTTCATCTTTGTCCTGGGCTTGTTCCCCAAACTTAAAAGGTTATAATTTCATGAAATACCAGAGAAGACACTTTGATACATTCCTGCAGACTCTGTACTACATAGGGGACAAAATGAAGTTCAATTCAGCTGTAAGCCACCAGACCTCCTCAAGGGGATGCCCAGCGGGTTTATCAATAGTCATTAAATATGCTTAGAGAAGACATTACCATTGGTGGACTTACTGGGTTTGTTTGTTCTGCCTTATGATAATATGTGTGGTCACCAAATTTCTGTATAAAACAGATTTCTGGAGAAAAAGCTCCTAGGAAAAAAAAAACAAACAAAAAAATCCTTAGTAATTAAAATGTTGATTGTTTTAATTTCTGTGTAATTTTCCATGATTCCATAACTTTTTACGTAACTCAGTAATTGAGCTACATGCATCAAAACTTCTGATATGCAATGGATTTGACTGGCTACATAGTCTATCACACTAGATTTTGAATCTACATGAATGAAATAGAAATTAATAAAACAAGCCAGCAGTGGAAATTTATTTCACTTAGTGTTCCAGGACCATCCCTGATTTTTCATTAGAGATTAGGTCTTTCCTATTATTTTTTAAACTAATAACTGCTATTTTTGTAACCCACCTGATCCATAAGACTAAAATATACTCCTAGATGGCATTATTTCTTTAATGACCATACAAACAAAGACCTTCTCTCAAAAAAAGTTTAAAAAGAGAAACTCTTAAGTTTGGGTCCTATGCTTGAAAAATAAGATGTTGTTATTGACTCTAATAAAACACTAATCAAATTAATATTTATACTGTGTATCTCATCACCAAATTACTACTATACAAGTATGCACAAAACTGTGAATTATGAAATTCTAATTCAAACTTCCTAAATATAACATGATGCAGGCAGAATGCTAAAAATATCACAATCTATTACAGTTCCAGAGACCTTCTCACCACTCAACTGTCAGATAAATTCCCACTCCACAAACTGAACACAGTCAAACAGACATGCCCCACGTGTGTTGAACGTTGCAAGGATTTAGTTCCAGTGGACAGCCACAGGGAAGTTCAAAATGAGATGATGCTGCCCTCCTCACTAAAGATTATTAAGCAACTATAAAAGGTTCAGCATTAGGAAATCACAGCCATTGGAGTTTCTGCAGATTTCAACGGGCTGAAGGTAAAATTCGTGTTAACTCAGGGCACGTTGATAAAAAATTATTGCTCACTCAGATCTTCAAACTGGCAAAAAGAGAAACACAACCAAATCTGGAAGAACACCACGTGTCACTTAAAGTATCCCCAATCTGAAATATCACTGAAATAAAACCTGTAAGATGTAGTTAAATGGAACATATAAAAATGTCAAGGAAGTAATATTAAACTATTATGTAACTAAAACATGCTTGCTCATGTAGCCTGCTCTACAGGAGTCATTATGGAATATTTTAAGATCTTAAATGAGTGTACATTCATTCATGCTGAAAGTATTTAATGATACACTAAACATAATGCACTGAAATATCCCTACTCAATTTTTTTATGTTAAAGAGAAACTCATAGTTTTTATGTTAAAGAGAACTGATATACTAACAATATTACTGGGGTTTTAAAAATGCCATAAGCAGCTAGAGCTACATACAACTGTTAGGCATATAGAATCCATTTATTTTATTCTGCACAAACATATACACAAAAATACATACATGCAAATAAAACTGATATCCCTATATACAGCTCCAACACTTCCCAAACCAGGGATTCCCAGTCACAATGCACAGGAAGAACAGAGAGAAACTCAAGAGGAAACCTGATCAAATATTAAAAATATGCTGAAGAATCTTTTAAAACATGAGCTACAATTAGGAATATAATCAAAGAGCACATAGTTTCCAAACATAAACTTCATGCAACACCCAAGTTTAAACATGGACTCAAGCAAAATCCAAAGCAACAGTTTTAAGGAAAAAAAACAACAGACTGAAAAAAGAATCTGTCCTACCTTTATTGATACTTGTCTCAGTTGTTAAAGCAATATCCTTGTTAAGAAAAGCAAACCTTTGCAAAATAAACAAAACAAAAGGTCGTTAAGGAGCTTCAAGCATTACAGTCCTATAAAAGCAATGGGCATCTCAAAGCACCCATCTCAGCCTCTGCCATGGGAGAACTCTGACACAAACAGTAAAAAAACCCCAAACTCAAAGCACATAATGTGATTTTCTGCATAGAGAACCATAACTAGGGAGGCATCTCGCTGCTTTAAGTATTTCCAAGAACTACCGTGCCACAAAGCCATCATAAAGGTATCCATACATATCTTAAAGGATACAAGAGATAATGCCATGAAAATGACATCAAGGCAAAGTTGCAGGGAAATAGAATGCACATGAACTGTATTTAATAGTGTTTATTTTCTCTTAGTTGTTTTCTGGGACATTTCACTTCTTCTGACTAAAATGTTAGTAAAATGGTGGGTCTGGCGACATAAGCCCCAAGGCACACAAGGTGTGTGAAAACAGACAGAGCTATTTGCAGAGCTAAGACATGCTGGGCCCAGGAGCATATAAAACGGCTCTGAGCAGAGTGGAGAAAACAAAAAACAAAACCAAACAAAAAAGAAGGAAAGGGAAGGAAAGGGAAGGAAAGGGAAGGAAAGGGAAGGAAAGGGAAGGAAAGGGAGAAGGGAGAAGGGAGAAGGGAGAAGGGAGAAGGGAGAAGGGAGAAGGGAGAAGGGAGAAGGGAGAAGGGAAGGGAAGGGAAGGGAAGGGAAGGGAAGGGAAGGGAAGAGAAGAGAAGAGAAGAGAAGAGAAGAGAAGAGAAGAGAAGAGAAGAGAAGAGAAGAGAAGAGAAGAGAAGAGAATGAAAAATGCATGTATTTTATGATTGGCTTTTCGCAAATATTAAAATGAATAGTATATGTGTTGTGTTAGAAAGTAATGTATTAATTCTTTCTGTATTAATTCTCTTAAGTACTGTGTAAAATATAGTTTTAGGTTATAAAAATTGTTAAAATAGAAGCTATGCTATGTAAGATGCTTTGTTTAAAAGAAAGGACCTGCAGCGAGACAGCAGCCACAGGACACCTAAACCTTTCAGAAAAAAGAATTTATTGCCTTCTTATCAGAAGAAACGAACTTCTTCCCGTCTCAAAGAGGCTGTTAGGATTAGAGGGAAGAAGCTGATGAAGACCAGACGGAATCCTGTGTTTCAGTAGACTTTATGCATCATGTATAAAGTTTATGAATATGCAACGGGCTATTGTTCTTAAGAGTTAATCCTTTGTTAGTGGGGGTCTATTTCAGGCTTGTGATGCCCAGAAAAAGGTACCCGGACGTCTGTAACTCTTTGTTTTTATTGTCTCATATTGTCCTAACTTAAATTGTCCAAATTATTATTACTCTAATTGTATTACTATTTTTATAACCATTTTATTACCATTAAACTTCTAAAATTTTAAAAACAAGTGACTGGCGTTTTTCACAAGAAGAAAAGAAAAAGAAAAAAGAAAAAAGAGAAAAAGAAAAAGAAAAAGAAAAAGAAAAAGAAAAAGAAAAAGAAAAAGAAAAAGAAAAAGAAAAAGAAAAAGAAAAAGAAAAAGAAAAAGAAAAAGAAAAAGAAAAAGAACGGTCAGCTCGGGAGCCGCCCCCCTCAGCCGCCGCCACCCTCACACAGGCAGGTGGGCAGGTGCCGCTCATAGCCACGCCGCATTACCACCTTCTCCTACGGAACTCCTCTTCCTCCACATCGCTCTCCGGCACAGAGCACTCCACGACAGTCTCGTCGCTGTCCGTGTCGCTGTCCACGCCGCTCCCGCGCCGCTCCATGGTGCGGCCGCTCCGGTCCGCCGGCTCCCCTTCGGGCAGCCGCCCTCCCCCCCTCAGCGGCGGCCGCCATCTTGTGGCCGGGCCTCGCTGCCCCTCGGGTGGCTCCGGGCTCGCAGCGCTCGCCAGAAGCGCAGAGTCCCAGCACACACTGTGCTGTGTGTCATCAGATGGGAGTCCCTTCTCCGAGTGTGTGCGCTTCTGACATTGGCATCTCAAGAGTCAGAAACTGTCATTTGCCCAGAGAGTTAGAGAGAGTGAAAAGGGCGTTGTGAAACAGTGTCTTATCCGTGAAAAAGGCCAGACAGCCTCGAAGGGGGGACCCTGAATGAAGGATAACTTGGGCTTTGACTGCATAGTCTCGGGTCTTAGAATCAGAGCATGTTAAGGGGTTGGAAGGGACCTTAAAATTTTTCTAGGCTCAATCCCCTCTGCCATGGGCAGGGACCCCTTGCACTAGAACACGTTGCTCAGGGCCTTGTCCAGCCAGGCTTTGAACACAGAGCATCCACAGCCTCCCTAGGCAACTTGTTCCAATGTCTCACCACCCTCACAGGAACTCTTTCTTCCTAATATTTAACCTAAATTCCCCTTCTGTCAATTTGTACCCATTGTTCCTTGTCCTATTACTACAGGTCCTGACAAAAAGTTCCTGTTGAGTTGTTGGCTACTGCTGTGCCTCTTGTCACCTGGCTGGCGCCACAGGTGCAGTTTGTATGCAATGAATTGGTGCCAATTTATGGGCTCTTAAGTCTCGCTGTGAGAGATTTTGACCAGTAACTCACGAACCACCATCTCAAGAAACCCACCTACTTGAGAACGGTGAGCATGCACAAACATTAGCATGAGAAACAAGAGAATCATTCAATCTATGCAAGGGAGATTACTAATTAATAAGAGAACTAAGTAACTTGTAACCAATGACCTATGATTTATGTTTGTTTATATATATATAGTGCAAATTTTCAAGGATTGGTGTGCTCTATTTGTGGAAAACTCCACCATGTACCCTGCACAGGATAAACAGTGTCTCCTTTCTAAAGTATGCTCTGCGTCTGTGTTTAGAGAGTCCCTAAATTGGCAACATTTCTCTGTCATGGTTAAGTAGCTTACTTCATTGCTACCAAGGAATGGTTTGTGTGCTCATGAGCAGGAACAAGTTTGAGATAACCAAATTATTAGTTGACAGTATTTTCAGCATTTGCAGTAGCATTCTTCAGTGGTCGTCTGCTGATTACAACAACGTTTTCCTTAGGCAGAGCTGCTCTGGCTCGGCTTTGTCCGCCATCTCCTGGGCAGGGGGGCAGCGCTGCTCCCGAGGCCACTCCAGCACACGGCCAGGCTGGAGGCAGGCCACCGCCAGAGCTGCAGATGCGAGAATTCAATGTCAGCGCACGTGGTGACATGTACTTGTAGAGACTACAGACCCCAAATCACCGTAGTAATGCCTGCTCCCAGTGACCTTGGTAAATTAGAATTTTTAGTATTTGCCAAATCACGGCAAATACTGTTTTTAAATGGAAAAAGTGGAAAACGGAGCAGAAATACTAAAGGACATATTAAATTATTTGTGAATTACTTATAATTGTTGAAACTGTATGAATTGCTGTTTTGCTTTGGCTTAGTCATATGCAGTTAGAGCAATTGGTGCACATATTATCACATATTAAAGAGCCCAGAAATCTCAC
The DNA here is from genome assembly GCA_039654755.1 of Calcarius lapponicus. NCBI lineage: Eukaryota > Metazoa > Chordata > Aves > Passeriformes > Fringillidae > Calcarius > Calcarius lapponicus. Next base: position 25,402,800 of record CM077481.1, on the reverse strand, counting down.
TGTTAATACTTTTCAGCTAATGAAGGTGATATACTGAAAAAAAACACTAAAGAAGCTATCAGGGGAGATGGATATGCAGCAGTAAATGGTTAAGATTTAGGAACATCATATCGAAGATGAGAATGAAAAGTGTATTTACAGGTTAAAAGAGCTGACACGATTTCATCACTCACAACAACTACTTTGGGTGGAGTTCTTCAGAAACCTTTTCATCAGCACTTCCTTTTTTGAGGTTCACATTAATGTTTCACGGCACAGTGCCATGTGGAACTACTAGAAATATTTCCAAGTGAGGTGGCACATGTAAAACGCAGTCTGGGGAAAGCCGGGGCGCGGATCATGCACCGCAAAACCGCTGCAGGTATTTGTATTGCAGTTGAACATGCTCAGCCCCAGGAACACGGAAGGGCCCCTGGCACCCTGCAGTGCTGTTTTACAGCCCCGTGACTCGTGCCCAGGAGAACCACACAATCCTAGAGATGGAAAGGACCTCGGGAGACCATCTAAAGATCACCTAGCACAGATTACACACGAACGCGTCCTGGTGGGTCTCTCAGAGCTTCCTATGCTTCGTGACCAAAACCTCTCCGGCCGAAAGCCATACATGTAAATATATTGCTTTGTCTTTGCCTTCCACCCACCGCTTCCCCAGGGAGTCAGGGGCACGGCTGCCTCCCACAAGCAGCACCTGGGAAGGTCCACGCTTTTAATGCCTCGGCAAAGCGCGGTGTCACCGAGCGGTATCGGAGGCGCGTAGGGGATCTCGGCCTGGCCCTGACACCGGCCCCGGCCCCGCTCCGAACCCGAGCGCGGCGACGGGGCGCGGCCCGGGGCGGGCCCGGGAGGTGAGGGCAGCGCTCCCCAAACCGCCCAATCAGAGGGCGCGGAGCGGGGAGCGCGGCGCCCCATTGGCGGGCGGCCGATGGCGCGATGGCGTGTTCGCCCCTCCTGATGGCGCGGGGGGCCGCGCGGGCCGTTGCCGCGGCGATTCGGCCGGTGACGCGCTCGGGCGGGGCGTGCAGCGCGCTCGCCATTGGCCGCGCGATCGGGCGATGGCGGCGCCGGCGTGTCCTTGCGCGGCGGGGCGGGGCGAGGCGCGGGGCCGGCGGCACGGAGCGGGGCCGGCGGCGCAGTCCGGGGCGCGGCGGGACGGAGCGGGGAGCGCGGCTGGAGCGCGGCGGTGAGCGGGGACCGGCGGGGCTGTGGGTGGGGGGCTGGGGGTGTGGAGCTGGCAACACGCGTCCGCCTGCCCGGCGGGCGGGCGCCGGCTCCGGGCCCGAGTGCCTGTTCGGAAAGGCGGCGTCGCTGTCGCCGCACGTAGGGAGTGGCGGCCGCTGCGCTTCACCGCCGCCCTGGGTGGCGTGCGGGGGATGCCCGTGTTGCTGTCCCGTTACCCTCCTGACGCCGTCGGGCTGCCCGCGTTTCGCCGCTTCGACAAAAAAAAGCCCCTCGGGCAGGGTCTCTGTGCTGTCGTGTGCGTGCCGGGTGAGCTCCGCACGGGTTTTCTCTCGGCTCTTATTGCCGCTTGGTTCCTGTAGGTACTGCTGAGTCAGATAGCAGGAGACGGGAAATTAGTGCTGATCGAATGGGTGGTGTTGCAGACTGAGGTTAGTGAGAGCTGTGTAACAAACCTTAAGAATTTAAAAGGCAAGTCGTACTGTTACGTGGTGGTAATTGCTCTAAACGATTACATACAGCTGGTCTAGTTTGCTTTTTCCACTCTGGTTGATTTTTGAGGGAGTCACATTTGGGGTTTGTCCATATTTTGCATTCTGTTTTTATTCTCAAAATGGATTGCTTTATTTTCTAGTCTCGTAGAAATTTTTAATTGAAAACAAAGGCAAACAGGATTTATAAAGCATCCCTTTTGAACCACCATTTTGAAACTCAATAGAATTACATAGATGTTAAAGTTCAGGTTTATATTTAATGTGATACGTTGCTAATTCCAAGCTGCAAGTCAGTCTGTGTGCATAAATATTTTAAACAGAAATACCAGCTGATGTTATGCATGTAAAAAAAATTTCAAGCAATGCAGAATCACTGTGTGAAATCATCAATATTTTCTAGGAGTGTCAATTTCATAGTAAAAAAGCATCCTGCACTTTCGGCAGGTTAAATAAACACAAAAACTTTTAAAGAATCCTTTTACGTTACTACTTAGTATCACTTAGTTAACCCCAAGCTGAGTGATGAGGCGTCCTGTATTTCAGGATAGCAGCAGTTAATAATACAAGTAAGGTACTATGGATCATTATTTTAATAAATGAATTAATGCATTCCCCCACACAGAATTAATTATGTAAAACCATTTTACTTTTACCATTTTTGTTTAGAAATAGGAAAAACAATTTCTCAGTAAAAGATTCTGAAATCTTTCTAGCCATCCTTATTGTTTTTTGATTGTCAGATAATCATTCCAAAATGAAACAGGTGAAATAGTTGTATTAACAGTATTACTAGGCCCAGGACTGGTAGAACTCTGTAAAGTCATGTAGTAACTGCTAGTTACGATTTTTCTGAAATAGAGTGGTATTCAAAATTATTTGTGATTTCAGAGGATGTTGTGATGCCTTTTCTATTTTTTAGTGTTGTTTCAAAGTCTTTAGCACAGGTATTCTTCTGGCTGAACTTTATTTTAGCTTTCCTAATTAAAATGTACCTTTCATTATGCTGAGGAGAAATAATACCAGTGTGAAACAGCTTTGCAAGAATTGCATAAATTTACAGAACAGAATGAAGTGTATATGTATAGGGAAAAAGAAGGGACAATATCAACTTTAAAAGGAGGGGGTTAGTTTTTTATTTTATTTTTATAAAAAACATTCAGTTAGGAAATTAAATAATTTGTTCTTAAGGAAGGCAGTCTTCTCAACTATTTTCCCAGTTTGGCTCCATGAGCCACAAACATCCTGTCACACCTTCACTGTGGAAGGATGAAGAAAAATAAATAATTGCTGTTGGTGCTCATGTGATTCAGATTGGTATTGGTAGGACACCAAGATGATTCTGGTATCTTCAGGAGACCTTAGGCAGATAGATTTGCCTGTCTGTTATTTTCTCTGTTGAATGTCGGCTTCATTTTTGATGTCCAAACAGAATAAGTAATACCAAAAGCCCTATGGATGGATTGTTGCATTTAGGATAGCACAAATGGATTTATTTTTACCCACTTTGAGGTGGTGGCATGTAGAGCCCTCAGGCCTACATGGAAATGTTGCAGTACTAGATTGGTACATGTAAATTGCAGACTGTCCCTGTTAGCCAGGCTATTAAGCATTTTTTGAACCTTACAATACACTTTTGTAAGCTGTTGTTTTTGCGCAGTGAGGAAAGTCCAGTTACTAATGTATGGGAGAATGTTATGGCAATTATTTCTATGCCATAAAACATAAGTAAAGATCTTTGACAGACTTGCATAAAGAAACAGTGCAGAGCAGATAGACCAGGTTGTGGTCTGAAGGATGTGTTGAACATTCATATTGTTAGTTATGTGAAGGACAGCTGTGAAAGTTTCTGATAAATGTTTGTTATCTATTGGAAGCAGAGGGATGATCTAATGCACCAGTAACCAGGCAATAGTAAAGGGTAGAAGAGGACTGCCACAATACTGTTATGTGAGGACTTGCATGCTTTAGGTGAAGAAGGAATATTTTTGAATTGTAATTAATTTGTATCACAGAATAAGATTGAACAGAAAGTAGAGAAGATGCAGTCAGAAACATAACATTGCAATTCCTGCTGTTGAGTATTACCAGTAATGGTTAATTAATAATTTTTATAGCTCATCAGTATTTTTGACAGGAAGAATGAGTACAGAGAAACAACAGAATTTGGTGAGTGCTTACATAGAAGGTAAAAACAAGGATTTTGAGTCAAAGCAGTACCAAAATTGTACGATAGGAAGATTTTGAGAGATCTCGTGAGTAGTGAGGCCTTACTGTTAGAATCACAGAAACTTCTGATGTGGAGGGACCGACAAAAGTCACTGAGTTCAGCTGTTGAGTGAATGGCCTTTATTGGGATTGAACCCTCAACCTTGGCTTTACTAGCACCATACTCTAATGAATGACCTAATCCCAGTGGCAAAGACCGTGAAGAAACCAGGAAGATGGGTGGTACAACAAAAAAGGTTGAGAAGACAGGAGCAGATCACACTTTATTTTGGAATATTAGAAATAGATGTGTTTTACATGGATGATTGAAGGAAAGGTAAAGGTTAGTTTCTTTACTCTTCTCTGCCTTAAGTGGTTTTGCTTTTATTTCCTGAAGGCTATCTTGAAGGAAAGTGTAGACCTGTGTCTTTTCTCACTGAATCTTGTATTTATATGAAGTATTCCTTCGCTGCAGGTTTGTGAAGTATAGAAAAACAGCCTTGAAAATGCTGTCCAGACTCTTCCGAATGCATGGCCTTTTTGTAGCCTCTCATCCATGGGAAGTCATTGTAGGAACAGTGACTCTCACTATCTGCATGATGTCTATGAAGATGTTCACTGGGAATGACAAGATCTGTGGCTGGAATTATGAGTGCCCTAAACTTGAAGAAGTAAGGGTTTAAAATAATTTATTTGGTGTAAGGATTTAAATAATTTTCTTTGGTGTTAATCAGTACATCCAGGGATTTCTATAGAATATGATCAAGCTGTGATGTATTAGGAGTAAAGTAGCCATGGAGAAGCTTCTTCATAGCCTTCTTTTCTTATTTTGGATATCAAAGCTGTATGCAAACTGTGATGCAATGACCACGCATTTTAGTGTTTTTAAGGCAAGACTAACAGTGATATTTATTTTATTCTGGAACTTCACTTTTAATGCAGCTTTACAATGGACTTAACATTTCACAATGGGCTTCCCACTTTTTTAGTGTAAAAGCTAACTAAATTGCTTTGTATTTCATACAGGATGTTCTGAGCAGTGACATCATCATCCTGACAATCACACGCTGCATAGCAATTCTTTATATATATTTCCAGTTTCAGAACCTAAGACAGCTTGGATCAAAATACATTTTAGGTATTGTATCTGATTTTTGTATTTGCTGTATGTGTTTTAATTGTGGGGGACGTGGTTTACCTAAATTGGTAACAAATATTAACCTTTTAATCCTTATGTTCACAACAGCATTATTTTAATTTTTTTCTGGATAGCAGAAAAAATGTTTTGCATGCATCAAAGTGCTTTTTTTTTTTAGTGAAAGGTTGTGTAGGATTATATAAACACTGAAAATGTCATTCTTGAAATAACTGTTTATTATCTGAAATACTTAAAATTGTAGAGCTGTTTAAGCCATTTTTAATTTTACTTAAGATTTATGGCTTTTATTTTGAGTCTTAATTTGAGTGCATTACAAATTTTAGATTTTAATATCTATAAAAATAGCATCTCCTTCAGTTTGTCTCAACTGCTGTTAATGCACTGAGACAGGAATTATCATTCATTGTTATGATTCATCTAAAAGTGGGGGAATTTTGTTGTTTTTTATTTTCTTTTCCTGTTCCAATATATATAAACAAAAAATTTCCTATTCTCTTGGTTTTTTAAGGTATTGCTGGCCTCTTCACAATCTTCTCAAGTTTTGTTTTTAGTACCGTGGTAATTCACTTCTTGGATAAAGAACTGACAGGTTTAAAGTAAGTAATGAATTGTTATTCTGGATTTCATGCTTATATTTTTTTTCCTGTACTATAAACCTTGAATTTTAACATATGCTTCTTTTTTTTTCAGTGAAGCTTTACCATTCTTCCTGCTTCTGATTGATTTGTCAAGAGCAAGTGCATTAGCCAAATTTGCGCTCAGTTCCAACTCACAGGTCAGGGGAGTTATTTTTGAGGATTTTTTGGTTGGTTGGTGCTTTGCTTCGGGATTTTTGTTTCTTTGTCTTGCAATGGTGATTTTTAATGTTCAGAATAGAACATTGTCCCATGGCAGGTGATTAGAACCTAGGTGAACTTGAAGGCCCCTTTCAAGACAAGCCATTTTATAATTGTATGAGTAATCTAAGTGGAGAGACACACAGGCAAATAATGTCTTAGGGATACATAAATAACAAAAGGATCAAATTCTATCCAGATTCTCTGTTCTCTTGTCTTCAAGCCAGATCAGTGTTCAAGTGAATAGTAATATGGTAAAACTAGTGTGCACAGCCATGGGCATTGTTAATTGTATGTATGAGCATGACTTCATTAAATTAGAACTTTAAACCAGCAATGCTTACAGCTCCTCCAAGGAGGCTAAAGTTCCTAGACAAAGTCTTCCTTAAAGTGGTTACTGACAATAAAAAAGTTAATTTCTAGGACTCAGGAACAGTATCTAAAGACACATCCAATGTTACACTGTTGCTGTGAAAAGAAGCATATTTTTAGGCCAAATGTTAGCAGAACGAATGTAGCATATGTGCGGACAAGAACATCCATACTCTAATGCATTTAACACAACACATTAGGAGAGATTGACAGGACATCTTGCTTGTTGTACCTGGTAATGTTTGCTTCCTAATAGTCCAAATTCTGAACTAAAAGTATATTAACTGGGATTACTTTGTGCTTACAAAGTACTGTACATGGCATTTGCGCATACTAATTGTGACAAAACATTATGTGTTACATTTTAATTTGGTGTATATTACAATGTACAGTTTCTATATGAGCAATATAATGTGTTCTATATTATTTATGATTACTGCAGGTACAGAATTTTTTACTAATTTTTAAGAGAATATTTTACAAATAGGTTTCTTCTACAGTTTTTTTCCCCCCTGCTGCCCTAAAAATACCATCACCAGGAAAACAGTAGCAAACTCTCTAGAGTTTATCATGCCTGCTTTCTGGAGGAAATCCTTTTTCTCCCCAGCAGAAAGCTTTAGTGCCTTTTGTGACTCTTTTCTATCAGCTGAGTCTATATAAATATAAATATATATAGAGAGTCTCTATAAATATAAAACACTAAAGTAATAGTAGTTGAAGTACAGATATGTGATTGTAAGAAATTTTGAAATCCATGACACAAATGCCTTCTATTTCATGTCTTCAGATTTAGCAGTGGTATTCTTTTGAATTTACTGTAGTCAGTGCCTCTACCCATCAGTGTTGTAGAAGCTTAAAATACCGATGAGGCAAAGGTAGAGAAATTAATCAAAATTAAATAATATTGTGTTAATAGACTGAAAGTATAATAACTTAGAGGAAATAGAATAGATTCTCTGTGTGCTTTCTCATAATAGTTCATTTTCAATAAATGTTTTAGAAGGCCTTACTGCCATAATACTACTCTGTTTACTAGTTATGTTAGGTATAACTTAGTTTGGTTTTTGTCTTCATGTTAATGGACAGAAATCTTTCTTTCTAGGATGAAGTAAGAGAAAATATTTCACGTGGGATGGCAATTTTAGGCCCTACATTTACCCTGGATGCACTCGTGGAGTGTCTTGTAATTGGTGTTGGTACCATGTCAGGTGAGCCTGAAACATACAGTGTAAGGGTCTAAATATTTCCAGTTAAAAAAGGCCTTTTGAGAGACATTAGGGTATGGAGAGTTTCAAATAATAGGTGTTAGCCATGAGAGTGGAGCAACTCAATCTATTTATTTATCTATCTCCTGATTGGCTTATTTTACTGGTTACTGCAAATATGAATGATATATACATGCTGAACCAAAGTTTGAAATACTAGTAATGGCTTTCCTTGAGCATTGTGTAGTAGGAATGAACCTTGGTGCAGCTGCATTCATAAGATTTGGTTTGAGTTTTTTTTCAACTACACTGCATACCTTAACAGCATCTTTTTATTTGAAGAGCATTTGCTCTTCAAATAATTTCAGTCCTTTCAGGGTATTGTGTATTAATAAACTGTTTTCTTCTTTATATCTTAGGGATAAAAACTCATTTTGGTGCTGTATATAGTTTTTTAAAACCAATTTATCCTGTTAGCGCTTTCATCCTTGCTAAGGCAATTATGTACAGCATGCATAGCATGGCTTTTTCTGGATACTTGTGAAGAAGTAGGTGGGGTGTATACTATTACTTCTTGCCTGAACATCCCATATTTGAAAAGGGAGTTCAGTTCATAATGTTGGCTAATTTTTTTTGCTCAAATAAGTAAGGCGTTTCAAGCTTTCATGATGAAGTTTAAAATCTTGGTGAACTTCATTTGTATTCATTTAGAATTACACCTTAAAATATTTTTCTGTCAATACATAAATACATACTGTGCCTAGAATAAGCCAATGCACAATGAGTAGGCCTTAAGATGCTTGTTTTTAATTAATCTCGATAGTTCCTTCTGTAATTGGCAATGTCAGTTTAATGATTTCTTTCTTAGTCCAGCCGCACTTCTTCAGCTGTAGCTAATTGCATATTCAAATTTAAAAACTGTCTTTTTATTTAGGTGTACGACAGCTTGAAATTATGTGCTGCTTTGGCTGTATGTCTGTTCTTGCCAACTACTTTGTCTTCATGACCTTCTTTCCAGCTTGTGTGTCCTTGGTATTAGAGGTAAGACCAGCTTCAAGACAGCCTCAAGTTTAGTATTCAGCCCTGTGCTTCTGTAGGCTATATTTTTCATCATGGAGTTACATGCCAGCATGTTCATCATCCTTTCAAAGTAAACTGGTGACAGCAATGTGTAAATATCACAGTAAATGAGTCACACTCAGTAGTAGTTGTGATCTAAAGCAAACTAAACAGATGATACTGTAACTTATTGTCTGTCCAGGGTTTTTCACAATTGAAAGTCTAACTGTAGACTCTTGGTAATTTGTCAATAATCAAATAAAAATGTAATGTGGGATCTTATTTGTTGGTTCTTCTAATAAGTACTATATATGACCTATTTTTGTTATTTTATTGCAGCTTTCAAGAGAGAGTCGTGAAGGGCGTCCTATATGGCAGCTTAGTCATTTTGCTCGTGTTCTGGAAGAAGAAGAGAATAAACCAAATCCTGTGACACAAAGGGTCAAAATGATTATGGTTTGTGGCTCTTTTTCACCTGTGGTTATGCAATCCGTGAGGTGTCCTGGTGCAAAAATCAAGCTTTTGTTTCCTATAGACTTGTATTCTGCTGCCCATTAGTTGAACTTAGTCGTAGTTTTTAATTAACATCCCCTATATCTACACCTGTCATTTTCCTGCCTATGCCATTTCTGTGCCAAGCACTCAGGGCTCTTTGATGTGTACTCCCTCTTACCCCTGCAGTACCTTCAGCTCCCTTTGCTTATTTCTTGAGCAAGAGGAAAAATGTGGGTGGCACATATCCAAAGTTGCTGTACAACAGTGTCACAGTAGGCCAAAAAGGGTATTAATTAGAGGTGTGGAAAATCAGCTTTTGGATTTTAAAAGCATTGGAAGCATGGGGGGGAAAAAACAGCAAAAAAACCCAAACAAAAAGAGGGCAATATTTACTCTTATTAGGTTAGATACCAAGTTACATTTGAAAAATTAATACTTGTTTTGTGTTTTTGATACAGTCACTGGGTTTGGTTCTTGTTCACGCCCACAGTCGTTGGATAGCGGAACCAGCTGCTCAAAACAGTACTGTTGAAAATTCAGCGGGATTGGATGAGAATGCACCAAAGAGAATTGAACCTAATGTTTCACTGTGGCAGTTCTACCTTTCTCGGTGAGTGGCTCCACAGAAGTGTGATTGTACTGTATTTCTACTGCTGCCAAGCTAGAAGCTTGTCCTAGATCACAAGACTTGCAGACTTTCAGGCCTGACCACTGTGGGGACGTCTTGGAACCAGAGGTGACATTTCAGAAGAAATGTCAATATTACGCCATTTGTCCAAACCCTTGAAGTAGTCAAGAACGTGATCAAGAGCTAGCTCTCCTGTATGCATCAAAACATTGTCTTTTCCCACTAGCATCTTTCACAGCATACTGGGAAATAATTTTAAGACTGCACTAGAGTAATTACTTACACAGAGTTTTTGACCTTTCACACCTAGAGTGCAAAAGGTGCAAACCCCATTTTATACTATGGTTTTTCCTTCAGCTCAATTCAAGTTAGTGTCACCTGTCATTTCATGTTATTTCTGAGAAGTCAGAACTTTCTGGTGTAGGCATGGGGTTTTTGTCCCTGCTTAGCAGTTCATCCTGCATCATAGTAGTCCTAATTGGTAGAGGATGATAAATGAAACCTTGTCTTGTCATTGGGGGACTGATGTCAAATCAATTTGATGTAGCTATCAGTGAATCTTTTACAGTCATTTTTTCTACTGAGACTGCTTTTTAGCCAGATTTATATAACTCTTTAATGACATCTTCAATGAAGATTTTCATGTTGATAGTAGTATGAAGAATGATTTTTCCACCCTAGCTTAGCATACTTAAACATCCTGGTAGAAAATATCTCGTGACTGGAATTTCTGTAACTATGTCAGGATGGAATTATTACCCCTTCTGAAGCAAAAAATGTCAGAATGCTGTTATAAGCAACAAACTGTATATACTCTATATTTACTTTTTGATCATTTTTAGAATGGCCAGTATGGATATTGAGCAAGTAATCACGCTTGGATTAGCCCTTCTTCTTGCTGTCAAATATATTTTCTTTGAGCAAGCGGAGACTGAATCTACCCTCTCACTGAAGAATCCCATAACATCTCCTGTGATGGTACAGAAAAAGGTCCCTGAAAATTGTTGCAGGAAGCAGACTGGACTTCTGAAAAACAATCAGAAATCTAACACAGGAGAAGAAGCTTTCATTCCCAAAGATGAAACTGGTAGGTAATTTTTATAGTTCTAAAGTCTGGACCCATTAATTAGTATTTGGAACAAATTGTGCAATCTTTGGTTGCATGTTATATTGGTATCAAAACTTCAGGATTTTGTAAACCGGAGTTCATTTTTATCATCTTTGTGCAGCTGAAGTCATAAAGCCTGTATTAGCAGAGTCATCAACCAAGGCTACATTTGTAGTTGGCAATTCTAGCCCTGTGGAAACTTCTTCATATCTGAGTAGAAAAGAGGAAGAGATTGAGTTACCTAAAGAACCACGTTCTATTGAGGAATGTGTTCGTATACTTGGAAATGCACAGGTATGGAAAAATAACTTTTTTATTTAACCTCTACTGCAACATCTGACTTAAGAATTGTTGGAGTTCTTTTCTGAGCTTTTAGATAATCCCATTGGTTGTAATACCATTCTTCAGGAAATTACATGGCTTTAATAACATGGGGCAGTGTGGAGGTCACAGCTAAAACAAAACCCTTTTATGAGTTACTTCTCAAGTCAGTTGAAAAGGGTGGGAGGAGGGATCAGCTTCATCATTCATAGCATTCCAAGTCTTTGGAGCTTCATCATGTACACATATGAGTGGGTGTCTGATCATGGAAGGTTTTGATCATATGTTGGCCTGCTGTAAAACCTGATGTTGGCAGTCGACCCCTTTAGCAAAGTAAAGTTGTTACTCTTTCTTTTAGAAACATTTAAAAGGATTTTCACCAGGAGACTCTCTATTTTCTCTCTCCACCCTTTGTGTTTCCAGGAAGGAGCAAAATTTCTTACTGATGCTGAGGTTATCAGCTTAGTTAATGCTAAGCATATTCCTGCATACAAACTGGAAACCCTGATGGAAACCCAGGAGCGAGGTGTATCCATTCGCAGACAGATGTTATCTAAGAAACTTCCTGAACCTTCATCTTTGCAGTATCTTCCTTATAGGAATTATAATTATTCTTTGGTAAGTACAAAGTAGACAAGCAGAACTCACTGTATAACTATTTTCCAAACACATGAAGAAGAAAAACATGAACCTGTTGGAATGACTCCAGAGAAAGCCACTAAGTTGATTGGGGGGGGGGGGGGGGGGGGTTGGAATATCTCACCTGTGAGGACAGGCTAATAGAGTTGGGATTTTTCATCCTGAAAGTGAAAGCTTTGGGAAGACCTTAAAGCACTTTGCAGTATCTGAAGGGGGCTTACAAAAGAGCAGAAGAGGGACTTTGCACAAGGATGTGTAATGAAAGGACAAGGGGGAATAACCTTAAGCTGAAGAAGGGCAAATTTAGATGTTAGGAAGAAATTCTTCACTTTGAGTGTGGTGACACACTGGAACAGGTTGCCCAGAGAAGGTGTGGATGGTCCAAACATGACAGTGTTCAAGGCCAGGCTGGAGGGGGGCTCTGAACAACCTGGTCTAGTGAAAGGTGTCCCTGTTTTTGACAGGGGCGTTGAAACTAGATGGTCTTTATGGTTCCTTCCAACCCAAACAAGTCTGTGGTTCTATGACATAAATCCATAGTCATGTATGTGAGTTAACAATAAGCATGGTCAAAACTGATGTAGAAGGAAAAAAATAAAAGGCAAACATGAGGCACCAACTTTAATTGCTCTTAATGTTTTTAAACCTAGGGTGGTGCATGAGTTTTGTAAGTTATCCAGAAAATATTTCCTATCAAAGTATGCAGCTGACTTATCTAAGAAATGTGGAGTTCTACTAATACTGAGCCATGGTTCAAGTGAATGATAATATTACCTTGAGCACAAGTTAAAATTGAATTTTTTTAAAAAATTAATTTTAAAAACTTTAAGGTTATTTAAGTAACATTTAGTACTATACAGGATTCAATATATCTTGCCTAGTGTTGAATAATATTAGCTCTTGATAGTTGCAGCTGTTAACTTTTTGAGATGGCTTTATGGGTAAATTTGTGGGTGTTTCACAAAGATGCCTTGGTGTAGTCATAGGCATTGTATATAGCATGCTGTACTGTACCACTGGAATGTAACCTAAGTGTTTTGTATGGTTTCTGTAAGGTGATGGGAGCTTGCTGTGAAAACGTGATTGGATATATGCCTATTCCTGTAGGCGTAGCAGGACCACTGGTTTTGGATAACAAAGAGTTTCAGGTGCCAATGGCAACAACAGAAGGGTGTCTTGTAGCAAGCACAAACAGAGGATGTAGAGCAATATGTGTAAGTACTGTGTGACTTTAAAAGCTTAGAAAACTTCCTGTATTATACATAAATATAATGCATATTTTTATGCATTATATAAACCTAAACATATTCAGGTCTATATAATGCATATTTTTGATTTCTTGAAAACGAAAATTTCAGTAATCTTAACTTTATCCCCCTTCTGCTTTGGTTTTTAGCTTGGTGGAGGAGCAAGTAGCCGCATTCTGGCAGATGGCATGACTCGAGGACCTGTTGTAAGGTTGCCCACTGCTTGCCAGGCTGCAGAGGTGAAAGTCTGGCTTGAAAGCCCTGAAGGCTTTAAAATAATGAAGGAAGCTTTTGACAGCACAAGCAGGTTAGTATGATGGCTGTTTCAGCTTCATTTCCAGACATAAGACTTATATGGATGGTAGAAAGATCTCAGTTGTTTTTTTGGAGTAGTGCAATAGAGGACATTACATCTCTCTTTTGGCTGTCCCAATGTTGTATCTAAGAGGACAGAAGTTAGTCTGGCTGTGTGCCAAGGCTAGCAATAAACATTTTTCACTGATAATGGTAGACTACTGTATGTTAACAACAAATAGATATACATTGCATAATAATTAATAGAATATTAATTTGTCTAAGCTTTTTTGAAAGATCCTATAAACTTATTTGATTTTTACTAGGCAGAGTAACTGTAACTGTAGTTACTATGCAGAAAAACCCTCAAAGTTTGGTCGTAAGTCTTTCAGATGATATTATTAATATAAATTAATCTGAGAAAATACAAGGTAAACTAATGCTAGAACTGAAATGCTAAAAAAATGTAAAACAGTGGTAAAAATAAGTCTATTTCAAGCCCTGAAGTTTTCTCTAGGCTTTATGATGATCTTCTTGCTTTAGGAAGATTCAGAGAGAGATTTTCTTACCTGTTGTGTTTCTTAACAAGTGCCAGCCAAAGATACATCTGTATTTTGGCCAGAATCAGCTCATGCTGCTTTTCAAATGCAGTATTTTCTGCCTTTTGCAGTACTTTCTGCCTTTTGAGTGACTTGTGCAGCTTGCACTGTTGAAGATAGCATGCTTTTTGCCTTGCTGTAAAACTTAAGTCAGAATTTCCAAAGGCCTGATTATTACTTTATATCTGGTAGTGAGATGTTTTAAGGAATACAAGTGAATAAAATTTATGTTACCAGTTCAGGATATTTTATTTCTTGAAGTTCAGGGATAGAAAACATAAAAAGGCAGTGAACACTTTTACAGTGAATATTTTTGTAGTACTTATTCAAAAAAAGCACCATCCCTGGAAGGGTTCAAGAAATTACTGGATATAGCACTTGGTGCTGTGGTCCTGTTGAAAAGATCATTGTCTGTCAAAGATTGGACTTGTTGGTTTTGCAGCTCTTTTCCAAATGATTCGTAACGTAATCTGTTATTCTGTATTTAGTAGTGCAATTTGCAAAGATTTATTGCCATTTTTGCTACTTAAAGCTAATATTCCCATGAGGATTGTAAGTAATAGTTACCTTTTCTTGCAGGTTTGCCCGCCTACAGAAACTTCTCATCAGTTTGGCTGGTCGTAACCTTTATATCCGTTTTCAGTCTGGAACCGGGGATGCAATGGGAATGAATATGATTTCAAAAGTAAGGATCAGTCCCCTTAAGTATTTTTAAAAAATGGGTATTCCTTTTTAAAAATAGCCTAATAACCTGTGACATCTGAAAGACAAAGACAAGACACAGTGGTCTTTGCACAAAATAATAAAAATGTTTGGTTTTGTCAAGCGTAGACAAAACTAGGAAGAGAATGATGAAAGAAAAAAGTAGTTTTTTATTTTATATTTTTATAATTATTTAAAGAAAGTATTTTTAGTAATAGGAGAAGCTAAAATGGTTGCACTGTTGCTTTAAGCCAAAGATTTTATCCAGCTGTAATTATTCTGTTACTGTGTTTATCATTTCCTAGTTAATAAAGAATTAGGAGTGGCAGCAGAGAGGTGTTCCTAGTTTTGCTTGTTTGTTTTTGTGCAAACATGGGTAAGAACTTGAGATGCGATCCTTAGATTGCATATCTAGATCCTTAGGTTGCTTATCTAGATCCTTAGATTGCAAAATGAATAATGTTAGACTTAAACTTCATTTAGGATAGGCAGTCAGAACCATTATGAAAGTGGATCTGATCATAGACAAGTCCTAATATAGCAGATTTTCTAGTCTTGATTTCCTGGTGTAAAGAAGCTCATTCCACTACATCCAAAATTGATTCATTCTATGCCTGTTACGTTTAACTTAGTTCCTGTTGTATCTTCAGTGTGTTACCCATACGTCCATGTACCTAGAATGGATCCAGAGAGTCTGCATGTACTGGGAAAAACCAGTTATTCACCAATATAATTCCCAAAGAGATTAGAAAAAATATAGTCATAATTGCTTGTGGTTTTTCCCTTTCTGTTTCTTGTTTCTTCATTATATTTTTTGTATTTTTTGTATTTTTCTATTTTTCTTCCACTGTAACTGATTATCTGATTATAATACTGTTCCACTGTCCTTGAATAGCTTGTTTTACACCCATAAAGCTAGCCTATTACCTGTTTCTTTCTAACAGGGTACTGAAAAAGCACTGGTGAGGCTGAACGAAGAGTTTCCTGACCTTCAAGTTATAGCTATCAGTGGTAACTACTGTACAGACAAAAAACCTGCTGCTATAAACTGGATAGAAGGAAGAGGAAAGTCTGTTGTCTGTGAAGCAGTCATTCCAGCTAAGGTTGTTAGAGAAGTAAGTGTCTGCTCTCTTGTTTATAAAAACACATACGTTTTGCAAAACAGATGCTTACTTTACCTTGTAAATATGAACTGAAAGTTGTTTTCCAGGTAAGGATAGTTCTTAAATGTCTTTTCAGGTACTTCTGTAGGATAAGCCATTTCTCTGAGTCAGTAGATACTTCCTTTTTCATTGTGGCTAGAGTGAAATAGTGTGTATGTGTTTAATGATGCATATCTAGTTGAAGGCATTGGTATTTTCATGGTTAACCTCTTAAAAATTATGCCACATTTTGACAGATGTTTACATGTGGTGTTTTGTGTGTCATTAAACCCAGTCTTTTAACCCTTTCACTCATATTTTGTCTCACATGCACCTGGCTTTCTCTTCAGTATTTATATGCTTCCTACTACAATGGAAACAAATAATCAGGTGGTTTACTTACTCCAAAGCTGTCTTGGCATCTCACATGACCAACGGTATTACTTTATAAGCAATGCCACTTGTATTCTCTGGCCAGCTTGTCCTCCATTACAACAGCATCTTAGATTCTTTTCCACCTGAGTTCAGAAAATGGCTTCTGTGTCAGATAAAATCCATTGCCTGTTACCTGGTTGTCAGCACTGGCCATGGGAGACAATATCCAAGGAAGAATTCACTACGTTGTAACACTTATTTAAGATCTTATAAGTGGGCGATTGCATACTGGATAGTTTTTGGTTTTTTTTTTTTTTTTTGCTTGCTTTTCTCCTTGTGATTTGTCCAGTCTCTTCTGGGACACTGTATAAACTTCTAGAACTAGTATTCTGGGCAGTATTCCACAGTCCAGCTTCACCTTGTGTGAGAACTACTTTTGTGTTGATTCCATTTGATGATGCCCCAGTTTTGTACTGGGAGAGATGTTTAAGACTTTTAATCTTCACTCAACTGTTCAAGATGTTACAGCTTTGACACAGCCTGTCCACCTTCCCAGCTATTCTCATTTTCAGACTAAAATACTAATTTCTCTATCAGCAGTGAGTAAACAGACTTCCAGTATGTCTTTGAACATGCTCACCTCTGTATCTTTTACAGTTCTACCATGTCTAAAATTCTGGGTACAGAGTTCGACACAGGATTCTAACTGTGTGGCAGAATGGATTTATACATTGACATACTTCATGTGTTCTGGGGTAGTTTACTGTTTTTTCAAATTGTTGTCTCTGGCAATATCTATTGTAACCTCAGGATTTCATTCCAGGGTTGTAAAGGAGAAGTAGTCCTTTCATAATGGGCATTGATAATATTTAGGTAAATTTGGGAAGGTTTTCCTCAAATCCCAGCCCTGTATGTCACCACATTTACTTCTATTGAACTCGTAATACATAAATGTTATGTTTTTGTCAGTGCTGCAGACTTGGTGCAAATGTCTGTAGATACTGTTCCTGCTGTGCAGGAATATCTTAAATTTTGCTCAACAACAGTATCTCTTTTGACCATCTTTGATCATTTTATATTAAATTCAGTATAAATCTCTTAATTGAACCTTTCAAAGTCCAGTCACTAAAAATAAATATGCCACTTAATTTTATATTACTGTTCATAGTATTTATTTACCTATGTAGAATAGTGGTTTGCGTCGGAACTTTTCAGTTTGGCTCCATATTTGTAAGCAAAACAAATTTGGGAAGAGTTAAGGATCTGGAACAAATTGACAGGAATGTTACAATCATGTAAAGGTAAATTAATGGGGTATTTCTGCCAAGATGATTTTACTTGTTCCATTGTGAATATAAGGGAGACTTCTAAATGGAGTACCCAGCTGTGAGCTTTTCTCAAAGGCCTGTGAAAGTCCAAACTCTTTGTTTGGACTTTTCCATTGTTACTTGGACGTCCTATATTTGAAAGTCCTCTTTTGGAACAAAAATAAAAGGTATCCAGGACAATGATTGATTCATACAGAAGCAAACAAGGGGTGAGGGCCATGAATAACCATAAATACAGTATTTCTACTCCTGCCTGAGGAAAAGGGTAGTAAAAGTGTATCTATGACTTTGTCCAGGTGTTGAAAACAACTACGGAAGATCTAGTTGAAGTTAATATAAACAAAAATTTGGTGGGTTCTGCGATGGCTGGTAGCATAGGTGGCTACAACGCACATGCAGCAAACATTGTGACAGCGATCTACATTGCCTGTGGTCAGGTAGGTTTGTTTTACACCAGTTCACATTTTCTTTAGCTCAGTAATTCTTAAACAAACACTGATTTAAGTGTCTGATTGTTGTTTCTCCTCCTTCATCTGAAGGATGCTGCACAGAATGTGGGCAGCTCCAACTGCATCACTTTGATGGAGAGAACTGGTTCCACCAATGAAGACCTGTACATCAGCTGTACGATGCCTTCTATAGAAATAGGGACTGTTGGTGGAGGCACCAACCTGCTCCCACAGCAGGCCTGTTTGCAGGTATAGTTCTCAAAGTTGAAAGCAACTTATCTTCTTAAATCAAAGGTTGCTTTCATGTGGTGTGCAAGCAATATTGCGGCAATGGGGCTGCTTGAAACTTGGTGTATTTTATATGAAAATGTTAGAAATGTCTAATGAACTGTTTTCATATATCCAGCTTCTAAAGCTTAACATTTACTAATGTCTTAATAATGTCTTAATAGTATTAAAGAGACTCATTTGGTATAATTTAGAAATACCACCGAATATATAATAAATTGACTTAGATTTCATAGCATAATACTGCCTTGTATTTTTTTCCAGATGTTAGGGGTTCAAGGTGCAAGCCAAGATAACCCTGGTGAAAATGCCCGTCAGCTTGCTAAAATTGTTTGTGCTACAGTGATGGCAGGGGAGTTGTCACTAATGGCTGCTCTTGCAGCAGGGCATCTAGTCAAAAGCCACATGATCCACAACAGGTAAAAAATGGAAAAATCTGTGTATTTATCTGCTGTTTTGATCCTCTTATAAGTCCAGGAGAGTCAATGATGATTATGTGACTAATTGCAACACACAGAAGCAATGTAACATTTTAAGTATCTAATGTAGTTATCTTGCTGTTTTATTAGGTCAAAGATAAATCTACAGGATCTTCAAGGAACCTGCACTAAAAAGGCAGCTTGAATACTAAAATGGGTTTGAAATGAAGAATTATTTTAGGAACTGACCAGGTGCACAAGGAAAAAAAAACCAAAATCTATGAAGTTTAGAATAAAGATTGATTGCCTTCAACTCAATGATGTCTGTGTAAGAGAAACTAAGAGATCAAGACTTGAGACTAGCTATGCTTGACCTTCTTCAGTGGTTAGAAACTGTGAAAAGAAGTCCTGTCAGATGTCTTGAACATGGCTTTCAAATTCTTACACATTTTCTGAAGAGTCAGTCTTATGTTTTCACAGGTTGAGATTATTTTGCCTAATAAGGTCCTGGTAACTACTAAACTGAAAAGTAATGTAATGTATTTTGTACGTTTAACACAACAAAAGAAGTTGGTGTAAACTTGGATTGAATGCACTGGTCCTTGCCATCTTTATTTTCTGGTTAAGCAAGCATGTTTTTTAAAGTGATGGCAATCCTAATCACTTTCTATGAACTCCCAGTTTTAATTTGTTCACATGTAAAACAGGTCTTAGGCTATCAGACAGTTTAATTTAATGATAATAGTTTAATAGAAATCTCTGTCTATATATAGTACTTAATTTGCTGCTGCTTCAGCTAAGCAGTGTTCAGTGTTTAACTCCACAATTTAGGTTATTCCTTTATGTAAAACTTGTGATCTTTTATATTCTGAACTGTTAAATATAATCTGTACTGAAGTAGGGAAGAACAGTGTCTTCAACTGTTTTGGTACTTTGTAGAAAAAATTAAATGGTAACTTCAAAACAGTTGTGTTGGACAGGTATTTAAGCAAATGTAGTTTCTCAAACATTATTTGATAGGAGTGCATTCAAACAAGAGTCAAGAACAGATGTTCAAGAACAGATGTTTACACTTACTTAGTAAGAAGTCTCTTTAGGAACATACATACACATTGTGTACCTTATGTTGGGGATTTTTATAAGGTGTTTAATGCTTATTCTCCAAGGATAGGTGTTTATTCACCATTTCAGCTGAAACAAAACTAAGCCAGAAAACCACACTGTTCTTTAAAAAAAGGAGGGGATTTTTTCCTTTTAATTTCCTTTTGAACTTTCTTTTGAGGTGGGGAATATTTATTTTAAGAATAAATCTTAGCTTTTTTTGTCAATGAAAAGTACTAATTAAGGGGATTCATTGAAATGAGATGTTAATGTAAGAAGCAGTTTTTGTAATAAAATACTGTACTTGGACCAGTGAAGCAGTCTCAGGTGTTCTTACTGTAATAAAGAAAACCCAGGTTTATTCTGGTTTGATTCACCTTTGGGAATACTGCTAAATGCATAGCCCTGCCTAGTTAATCACAGGAGGAAAATTATTAATATGCTTGATGGGTTTTTTTGTTTGGTTGGTGTTGGCTTTTCTTGTTTGACTTTTTGTGGGGGGAATCAGTGGATTGGGCTGGGTTTCCTGCAGCATCATTCCTAAAGGGGTAACTAGTAGAGGTGCTCTTCTAACGTGCAGATTTGATATACATCATGGTGGGTTGCTTTGTATTACATTTACGCATTAATATCCATTGTAATGAGCTCATAAATGTAATGTGCAAGCATGAAGACATACTACATGCTAGACATGTTATGATGGCATGTAAATAGCAAATACCATGAATGTTTATCTTCCTGCAGTATTGTTGCTAATTGCTATTTTATTTAAGAAAATTTGGAATTACTTTGTTTCTATGTTCATTCAATGATTTTATTTAACACTGGTCTGGCAATAAATGGTGGTTCAGTGTTCATTTTGGTGGATTTAACTGACATTCTGTCTGGCAGAATTAACTTTTTGTATTATTACTAAACTGTGTACATTTTGGTACAGAACTACTTTTTCAGTTTCAGTAAAACCATGGAAAACACATTGGCTTAATTGTGATATTTTAAGCTTAATTTATGACTTAGTGACATATTTATAGAGAGTCTAAATTAAGAGAGTTAATGAAGGGACACGGGCAAGCAGTGCTAAACACAGCCAGGGCTGTGACACCAGAACTTCTCCCCTTGTTTGCAGAAGCCTTTTGGCACTCATTTATTATCCTCAAAGTTTAATTAGGCAATTTGCCCAAGGGAGAGAACTAACTCACTGCAGCATTAGAGATACCTGCTGCTGGGGCCCATTTGTCAATATCAAACCACTGATCTAGAATTTAATTTCTAGAATTGCCTTAACACTAAAAGTGCTATACTGTTGCTATGGAGAATGGTTTCCCAAATATTTTAAAACCCTAGAAGAAAAAAAAACATTTAAAATAGTGTGCTTGACTCTGGTACCACCTTGCTTCTTTCTTTACCTCCTTTCTCCTCTGTGTGCTGAATCTAATTTACCCTGTAACACACCAATTCCCTTCTGCTGCCTGGTTTGGAAGTTTCAGTACTGTGAGGCTTGCAAGCACTGCAGCCCCAGCTGCCTCCAACCACAGAGCTGTTGCCACTTTTCTCCCGCAGCTGTTGCAAGGCCCTGTCAGTGAACTGCACATTACTGAACCTTTGTGATGGAGGGAGCAGCTCCAGCACAGCAATGCACATCACCACGATATGCACCCTGAGCAGAGCTGTGATACTGGAAGCCTGCAGTAGCAGGTGCTGACCTGGGGGGGATGTGGCTCTGTGAGGCTCCAGCACAGGATTCCTAGGCATGCGCACTGATTCCTGGAAAAGAGTGCAGCTGGGAAACCACTTGCTTTCTCATAGGAGTGTACAAGTACACACTGGGTGGGTCAGTGCACAGACTGCACAATTTTCATCCTTGATGTGAACCTTGCTCATAAATTGAACACAGCCCTGGGAAAAGCT
This sequence comes from Calcarius lapponicus, assembly GCA_039654755.1. Lineage (NCBI taxonomy): Eukaryota > Metazoa > Chordata > Aves > Passeriformes > Fringillidae > Calcarius > Calcarius lapponicus. The sequence continues at coordinate 25,381,251 of CM077481.1, read as the reverse complement.
GTGGTAGAGGGCCTGTCCTACTCCTTCCAGCTGTCTTTTGGGGTGCAGTGAGAGCTCTGGCTACTACTCAGAGTGTTTTTCAGATACGGGATCCTCTCCATCTCCTTTAGGACATGGCTTACCATTTTCAACATCACATCCTCTTTTTCCCTTTGGCTTTGGTTAGGGATGGTTTATATTGCACAATGATACCTGCTGAAACAAGATGATAATTTAGGATCTTGTTTTGCCTCAGGGCAAGTTTGTATTCCTGTCAGGTCCACCTTGTCCTGCACACAGAGTAAGTAGTGACACTGGTGTGTATCCAGTGACACCCCTAGAACTGACAATTCCATACCTTGTCCTCCTGCCTGGGGATGACTGCTGGCCCCAGGCTCACCTTGCTTACCAGCCTGTGGAAGGGGGAAGGCCTGCTTCCACAGTTAATCTTACCTCAGTGCTCCAAGGCTCTTGCTGTCTATTACACAATGAAAAACTACTTAGCATCCTATCTTAACCACCAGTTTTACTTCTTAGGGGACTCCAAGAGCTTTAGCCCCAGCTTTCATAGGTTGCTCCCATTCCATTCCCACTAGGACTCAGGCTTTCTAGAAGAATATTTTGGGTTGATCCAAGTGGGTTGACCTTGTTCGCCCCCATTCAAGCAGGACAGGAAAGAGAAACTAAAGGCAAAAATGAGAAGACAGATTGAGATAGAGACTGCTTAGGAGATAAAGTAAAGCTACATACAGAAAGCAAAACTAAGAATTTATTCACAATTCCCTAGCAGCAAGCAGAGCTTTGGCACACTAACAGTTACTTGGGAAAATGAATCCCATAACCATGAATGTCCCCACTTTCTCATCTTTTTCCCAGAGCTTTTGGTGCTGGGCACAATGCCATCTGGTATGGAATATTGCTATGGGCAGTTGGGATCAGATGTGACTCCCTGTGTTCCTTCAGAGCCTCTCACCAACCTCTAGCCTACTCTGGCAGCAAATGCAGGAGAAAAAGAAGGACAAAAATAAAGCCTTGATGCTGGCAACCCCTGCTCAGCAACAGCCAAAACACTGCTATGCAACCAATGTTCTTAGTCACTAATCCAGAACACAGCCTCATACAGGTTGCTATGGAGACAGCTAATTTCATCCCAGCCACAGCCTGTATAAAAATAGAAAATCTGGATCTTGGCACCAATGCCCATAACAAGTGAGATCCACCACGAGAAACATCAAGTCAGGTTTCTCAAAGCCCCATCCAACCTCACCTTGAACACTTCCAGTCATGGTCCAGCCATAACTTTCCAGTTCCAGCATCTCAGCACCCTCACAAGAAACAATTTCTTCCTTACCCAGTTTATCCTTCTGGAGAAGAATTCTACAAGATCAGTCCACACTTTCACAAGCTGGAACACCAGGATGAAAATAACTATGCCATAAAAATGATGTCAATTACCAGTATCTCCCAGGACCATTGAATGAAGGACCACAGTTTTGCCCAGCACTGATTGCATCAGTTTCTCACTCACAGGCTACACTCACCCACTGCACAGGTTTACGCTCAGGTATAACGATGCTCCTAAGGGTAAAACTTCTTTTAAAAAGGTACTTGAAACAAGACACGTACAAATGTAATGGTACACAGAGGAGTCTATCTCACTCCCCATCTTTTCTATGAGAGAGCTGGCATAGCTCTGTGTGAGCTGGTCCAGTTTAACAACACCAGAGGTTAAAATTAGTTCAACTTTTGGGAATACTGGCTCCAAAAGATGCTTCTTTAGTGAAAAAAAATGGGCAGGTCTATAAGGTCTATAATTCTGTTTATCAAGAAACTCTGCGAACACCACTGTTTGCAGAGTTTCTTGATAAACAGAATTATACTTTTTGTAGGATAATCTTGGTTTTCCCTTATGAAAATTGTTCCTGGGTAAGTAAGTCTGAAGAGCAGAGAATTCCAAGTTAATTTCTCATAGCAGTTTCTTTTAATATCTAACAATGCACTCTACATTTGGCATTTAAAATCCAGGGAACACAAGCACATAGCATAGAAAATTACACGCAACTTTAGTTTTTGCTTTGGCAATACAATCTTAGGAATGGGGCAAAGTCTCAAGCCACCAGGCTGGCCAGTTCACTGAAATAACTTGTTTGGAAACTGGTTTTGCTTTGTGAGGTGGGGAGGAATAAATCATAATGTGCATTACACTGAGGTTCATGCTAAATCGCAAATTACCTGATTTTTATTATGAATATCTCTGCCTGTGCCGTAACTTAGGGTAGTCCCTTTCATTATGATGGTCCCTCAACTACTGACATACAACTCAGCCCCTGAATTATCTGTTAACACACAAAATCACTTAATGAGTAATTTCAACCTTGAAATTCTCTCAACAACTTTTCAAAATGCAAATTATGTAATGAAATCATGATGTAAATTGCCTATTACGTAACTGAGCAGAGTAATTGTCCCTCAGTATGAGAAAGACGTTGAGGCACTGGAGTGAGTCCAGAGAAGAGCAATGGAGCTGATGGAGTGTCTGGAGCACAACTCCTGTGAGGAGCAGCTGAGGGAGCTGGGAGTGTCTAGTCTGGAAAAAAGGAGGCTCAGGGAAGACATCATTGCTCTCTACAAGTGCCTGGAAGGAGGCTGTAGCCAGGTGGGGTTGGTCTTTCCTCCCGGGCAACAAGCACAAGCAGAAGAGGAAACAGTCTCAAGTGGCAGCAGGGGGAGGCTAGACTGGATATCAGGAGAAAGTTCTTCACTGAAGGGGGAGACAGGCATTGGAACAGAGTGCCCTGCTCTGGCAAGTGGTGGTATCACTGAGCCTGGCAATGTTAAAAGAGGTGTAGATGTGGCAATCAGGGACATGGTTAACTGGTGGACCTGGAAGGGTTAGGTTAACCATTGGACTTGAAAAGGTTTGAAGTCTTTTCCAGCCTTAATGATTTCATGATTCTAGGTAGAGGAGCCTACAGGGAAGGAATGGAGTTAAGCTTGGGAAAAGGGGCAAGACAACTTATTCTACTGTTTGTCCTTCTGTCTCCCATTAACTTCCCATTATTTCAAATCAGCAACAAATTGATTTTCCACATGTCAAGAATGTTCTGCTCTGACAAAAAACAGGGAGCAATCTTCCCGTCTTTCTCTTGACGCATGAGCTTTCTCATTCTACTCTTCTACCTAATCCTGCTGAATAGGTGGTGAGCATTTCACTCTCTGCCAAGGCTATCCCACCACAAGTCTAGTTATTTCATTCAAGAAAAAAATCTCCTCTTCCAAAAGGCGACCAAAGGGAGGAATACAAAGTAATGATTTTATAAAGTAATTAAGGTACTTAATACCCTAACTGTCCTCTAAACCCCAGAAAATGTCATTGACAAATGGGCCTTTTTGAAAGCTGCAAGTCTGCCAAAGCAGAGCAAGTCGAAAACTCTCAGGTTTCAGGAGCTTTTGTCCTTTTAATTCCTGGGAAAAGAAGTCCAAAGGAGTTTGTGAGCCCCTTTTAAATGTACTTACCCATGCTGTATGAGACATTAGTCCCATGAGACTCAAGTGAAATTTAGGTTTGATTTTGTTAAGCATTTGAATCTTAAACAAGGGCTTTAAAGTTAGTCCACAGGCTTGGGAGAGACCTGATCACTCTCTACAACTGCCTGAAAGGAGTTTGTAGAAAGGTACAAATTGTCTCCTCTCACAGACAAGTGACAGCACAAGAGGAAATGGCCTCAACCTGCACCTGGGGAGATTCAGGCTGGACATTGGGAAGAATTTCTTCACTGAAAGAGTTGTCTAGCATTGGAATGGGCTGCCCAGGAAGGTGGTAGAGTCATCATTAACAGAGATGTTTAAGGAAAACTGGATGCAGCACTCATTGCCATTGAAAAGGTCCAATTGAAAAGGTGATGTTCAGTCATAGGTTGGACTTGATCACTTTGAGGTGTTTTCCAGCCTAAATAATTGTGTGATTCATTGCATTAATTTCAAAAAGCTAACACACAGATTTGTGGGGTCGAAGACTTTTTGTTGTTAATTTACTATGAGTGAATGTAGAGTGCTGTATGCTTAATCTGAAAGCATTTCTGATTGATAAATGTAACAAAATTGGATTTGGACCTCAAGTCTGTAACATGGGTGAGAAAAAAATTCTGAGTTTTAGTAACCTTTCATCCAGTTTACATCTAGCTGACCCTCCCTTCTGCCAGTATTATTTCAATGTGATCATGGCTGGATCACTCATTTCACCTGAGGTTTCCCTGCAGAGCTCTGCTCTGAGCACGTGACACATGACACAGAGCTGAGGTAAAGGCCTGGTCCCACATGGGCAACCCATTTCCCTGACAAAGAGAGCTGGGTGAGATAGATTTTCAAGGGAGCTGAACAGAATGTAGGGTGGCTGGGAATAACACGCTTACTCTTAATTACTGTCTTTGCTTCTCTCCACCTCCTCCATCTGTCTGACCACCTGTTGTTGGTGTCTGCTGCATCCTATCTTCAACAGCTGTAGAAAAAGTTTCTTTAGGTTACCTTTATGGTATGTAGGTGTACCCCAGATCTTCCAAGCCCACAGTGACAAGCAGCTCAGCAGCTGCAGGACTATGCTGTCTTTTACTCTGCCAGTGAAGGTACTTGGAGATGCTGTGGCTGTGGGGCCACATTTTATCACCTATATTTTCTAGAACTACAGGGGGATGGGATGACCACTTTAGGACATTTATTTTCTGGACTGCACTACTGCATAGCTTGTCAGACTGTGGTGAAAAACTACTCAGAGTAGCTACAGCTGAGGAATTTGAAAGAATTTTTACTTCGAGACAGAAAATTGACATCCTCATAGGTTTTATGAGGCATCTGTAGTAACACTATTATGCACCTCAGCTAGAGAGAAAATTGGTATCACCCCAAAGAGAAGTGAACCTCAGAAATTACCCTTTTTGAAATGCTAAAAACACTTTTTTACTAATTTTTACTTTTCTTAGCTATCTTTCTCAATATTTTTCCATGCTAACTGCATGATGACAACACTAAGTAAAGCTGATCCATATATAAGAGGAAACCTCTTTTTTGCTCCTTGAAGGTTAGGAATGCTTTTAAAACCATGACTCAAACCCTTTGTTGAGTATTTTCTTACTTTATTTCAACACAGGCCTCTTATCTGCAATCTGAGGAGTATGTACAATGTGCATCCACTGTGGTAGCTCCCTGGGGCGTAGTTCCCTCCTTTGTCAATATTCCCCTCATGGGTTGCATTGCACCCCTCAGGTCACCCCTGCTTGTCAGTATTCCAAAACTACCGCTGGTACATCAGGGGTGACACAAAACATCATTGCTCTGGGAGGGCACAATTATGCCACTTCTCATTTGCAGGTCTTTGGCTTGTACCAATATTTATATAATTTTTCTGGGGGGTGGCAGGGAATACCACTGCTGTGTAGGTACTGATAAAGGAAAGACACGTTCTGTGTGGCCTAAAGGTTTGTTACACAAAAAAAAATGCTAAGAGAAGGCCACATTTATAACTCTATTTTGGGTATTGACAGGTGCAAATTCAGCTGGTACATACTGGGCACTTCCATTACTTTTTGAAAACAGAGGCTTTTCTGCCTAGAAACGATGCACACCCTACCAGGCCCAGATGAGATTTCTGCCTTTCCAAACCAGTCAATCACACATGTTGCACCTCTGGTAACAGTTTTTAACCCAACCTGCTTCAGGAGCTGAAGCCTGGCCCCCAACACCCCAGAGCATCAGCTCCTTTGCTGTTGCTGTAAGAGTCAGATTGGAACATTTCCAGTGGAGATTTTACACAGAATTTATTGCATGTGCCACCTCTCCCTGGGGAGGGGTGTGGGTGCAGCCAGGATGACCCCTGGTGGTTGGTCCTGCCTGCTGCTCCCCCACTCTCCTCCACTGTGCCCCTGCGCTGGGGTGATGCCTTAAGGCAGCACAGAATCTGAAAAATATAAAAGCCAAAAGCAGAGGCATCAGGGTGAGGCTGGCAGTGAGCCCTTTGAGAATTGGGCTCCTCAAGATTTGAGGTCTCAAGATTTGAACCAAACTTTGCAACCTTTTTTTTTCAGTTGCACCCGTAGCTGAACAGTTATGATTAAGCAATTGCACTGTGAATGTTGTATGCTTGGCTCGTCTTTTGTTTTGAGGAAAGGGAAGACAATGCCAAGATGAATGGACTCTCTGGATGAGAGCTGCCAGGAGTGAAGTCAGCAGGAGTGGGCAGTAAGCGAGGGAAGGTAATTCCAGCAGTGGATGACGGTGACCACTGTCTCATTGAGCACCAAACCCCGACCCAAAGGGGAGGGAGAACCATGCCTGGAAGAACCTTAAAAGGACACTTCTCTTGGAGAAGCAAGAGATACAACTAGCAAATAGGGTTTGAGTACTAATTAGGAGAAAAGTCATACAACTTACAGGCAACAAATGCTGATGCCTTTGTTTGTTAAAAGGCACAAATAGTGCAGAGGTTTGACGATCACAGAGCCAGCCTTTCGTGGGTTACCTCCTAATTCCCGGCTTTGAGCGAAGTAGAATAAAAGACAGAAATACAGTGTCACAGAATCGTTAGGGTTGGAAGGGACTTTTGGAGATAATCCAGTCCAACACCCCTGCTGAGGCAGGGTCACCCAGAGCGGGTGACACAGGGACATATCCAGGTGGATCCTGAATGGCTCCAGTGAGGGGCACTCCACAACCTCCCCGGTAGGCCCGTTCCAGCGCTCCGCCACCCTGCCAATAAGGAAGTCATCCGGCAGGCCGAGCGGAAGTGGCAAAAGCCGTGTTCCGGTCTGTCCTTGGCCGGGGTTCGCCTCCGAACCCGCCCGGGCCGTGCGAGGGAGCGGGGCCGGCCGCCCCAGACCCCGCCCCCAGCGCCATCCGCAGCCCCCGCCGGCCCCGCCGAGCCGCCAGGGGGCGCTGCTGCCGCCTTGCCCGCCGCTGCCGACGAGGCCGCGGGGCCGGTGCGGAGCGCGCGATGGAGGCGCCGCCGGTGACCATGATGCCCGTCACGGGCGGCACCATCAACATGATGGAGTACCTGCTCCAAGGTAGGCGGCTGCGGGACCGAGCAGCGCGGGCAGCGGCGGGGGGGGGGGGGGGGGGGGGGTGTGCTAGCGCCGCGCACGGGCGGGCCGGAGGCCGCTGGGGCGGGCACGCTGCGGAGGGAGCGCAGCTCGGCCTGTGGGGGAGGCGATGGTCGTGGCGCTGTCTCCGCAGGGAGCGTGCTGGACCAGAGCCTGGAGAGCCTCCTGCACCGCCTGCGCGGGCTGTGCGACAACATGGAGCCCGAGACCTTCCTGGACCACGAGATGGTGTTCCTGCTGAAGGGGCAGCAGGCCAGCCCCTTCGTGCTGCGCGCCCGGCGCTCCATGGACAAGAGCGGGATGCCCTGGCACCTGCGCTACCTGGGACAGCCCGAGATCGGCGACAAGAACCGCCACGCGCTGGTGCGCAACTGCGTGGACATCGCCACGTCCGACAACCTGACGGACTTCCTGGTGGAGATGGGCTTCCGCATGGACCACGAGTTCGTGGCCAAAGGGCACGTGTTCCGCAAGGGCATCATGAAGATCGTGGTGTACAAGATCTTCCGCATACTGATGCCAGGAAACACGGAGAGCATTGAGCCGCTCTCCCTCTCCTACTTGGTGGAGCTCAATGTAGTCGCGCCAGCAGGGCAGGACATTGTTTCTGATGACATGAGGAACTTTGCTGAGCAGCTGAAGCCTCTAGTACACCTGGAGAAAATTGACCCCAAAAGACTGATGTGATTGAAAACCCGGGCCATTAAGGCATTGTTTTTGTGTTTCAGAAAAGGATGTTTTTCTAAAAAGCTTTTTGTGGGCAAATGAAAGCAGGGAGAAGGGAATAAAGTACTATATATCAGTTTTGACAGTTGTAATTACTGAGTGTTTTTTACCTTCAGTTGTGAATATGAACAAAAGTGAAAACTTTAAATTAACATTGTCAAAAAAAATCAGTTAATTTTAATACTGACAGTTTTCCTTCTCTTGCATGGGAGATAACTTTAAAAGCCTGTTGCCTAACACTAAAAGTGTCAGTCTTACTGGAATTCATCCCTCTGTGTACTCAGATCCCACTGCTGTCTGGAGTTTTTTAGAGCACAGTTTGTGTATCCTACCTAGTAATCCAAAGTTTTTTCTTTTCAGTAATAGATAAAGTTTAATATCGTTTAATGCAGGAGGTGCTGTTTCACACAAGCATAAACATAGAAACTGCTATATAAAAGAGCATCTAACTGTACACCTCTTCACCAAAGCTTTTGTGACGGGAACAGCTACTTGTTAGGGAAACTGTTTCTTCTGATGTAACCAAAATTAGAAGTGGAAGAAAATCCAGTAATATTAACATTTGCAAGTGGTTTTCACATCTTTCAACAGTGTTCCATTATTTTCACTGGAATTGGTTAGGACAGTCTTAGTTAATAAGAAAGTAAATTACCAGGTACTTTTGGTTACTGAATTTCTCACAGGTGACAGCTAATTAAATATTGAAATGTTAAGTGCTTTATATTAAAAATTTATTCACAAATTTTCATTAAAAATGTACTACAAACAAATCAGCAGCTGTTAGTTGAATTACCGATTACTTTGCTTACCACTTCTCTTGATAGTAGGATGGTTAGTTACCGTAGTAGTGCCGTCATAATTCAGTTTTTTTTTTAATTAAGTTTGAGGGTTTTCAAATACAGTTCAGTCAAATAAAAGCCAGGAAAGATAAAGGAGCTCATTTAAATTTCTCAGGTTCTTTGCAGAGGACAACCATTTTACCCACTGTTAAAGTGTTCCAACCTCCGTCGAAACGTTGCCACCCTTCAGCACCCCCAGTGCTTAATGAAACAGCTAAAGGCAGGGGCCACTCTCAGAAGAAGCTTCGAAAGGTTTTAAATAGCTACATTTTCAACTGGATCAGTGCTGCAGGCTCCAGCGTGGGGAAGCTTGAGTACTAGGGTAGTACTGGAGCACCCTCAGGCTGAAGACAGAGCAGTGATTTCCAACAGGGCAGCAGTGAGGCATCACCAGCATGACTGCTCATTACCTTGACTACAAGTATTTCCTGGAGGCTACAAACACACCTGCAGTTCTGCTCATACTTGGGCACAACTCGCCCTCACCAAGACAGCACACTATCCTGGGCCTCCAAGCTGGAATTCTGTCATATACAGGGCATAACTTCCCAGGAGCTGCATGTGCCAGGCTGTTCCACGGTTGAGTGACAGTCTTATCCCAGCAAATGGGAATTGTTAGGGCTGTTGTAATATTTTGCCACTCTTAGCACTAGTTAAAAATCACTGGCTACAGACTTGTGCAATCTGTGGCTTATCTCCTGGCACACAAAAGTTTAGGAAGTCTTGTGGATGACAATCAGTCTAACTATTGATTGATCCAAATTAATAAATAATAGAAAAGTTTTTAAGGAGAGTTTAAACCCTGAAAACTGCAGCAATCCTCAGTATCAGGCCTCCTTATGCTGACTGTCATGCATAGTCCATGCATAGAAGAGGCAGGTATGCAGAGAGAAGAGCTTACTGCATCAATGGGTACAGCTGAGGACACTTTCAGGTTGCTAATGCTCAAAGTGTGTCCCTTTCTTCTAACAAAATGTATTTTTCTCCTCCTATAAAATCTTAGCTTGTCAAAGGTAGAGACAGAAGATGATTAGTGTTAGTAATTCACATCAGTAAATTGTGTGTCATAGCCCTAATTATCATTCATCATCCAGGGCCAAATGATACTGTAGTTACACAGAAGTGCTCAACCTCTTTACTGGAAAGTATGTAATTTTAAAATTATGCACATAAGTTATGGTACCATGAATGTGAAATGTGACTTTTTTTTTGGGGGGGGGGGGGGGGGGGCGGGATTTCGTTTTGCCAGGTAAAATAGCTTCATTCTCCAAGGTGAAGGTTACCTCAGGACTCTATTTTTTGCAATATATTACAAGAGGCCTGATACAGCTGAGCTTAAGTTTTGATTCTGTTCAAGTAATGCCTTCTGTTACTTCAAACTGTTCCACTAGTCCTGCATATCTGTAAGGTTTCTACAATTTTCCTGTTTGCTATATAAAGAAGTAGAAATCACTGTAACAAATAAAGGTAGGGTTGTTATTGATCTATTAGGGACCACTTATTTCTACTGTTAAGAAAAGTTGCTCATGGAAGCTTATCTCAGTTACTAAAAATTACTCTTACTTTGGAAAAGCCATAAGTTTATGCTTTAGTACATCTTAGTCCTGGGTTGCTGCTTTTCCCGTGCAAGCTCCCAGAATCTTGTTATTCCGTACAAATGAAGAGCTGACATCCTCTGGAAGTGCTCTGCATTATGACTACAGTCCACCAGGAGCACCTTTTAACTCTCCTCTGATTGTTTGCACAAAATTAATTTCCCTATGTATAAACTAATGTGGCATTCAGGTTTTCATCTCAGTGATGTCAGTAACACAAGTAAACTGCTTTCCTGTTAAATGCTTTCTGTGCACTAGAATATTGAATGTAATTTCATTCATGATTTAAAAGTTGGTTAAAAGATAAGGTTTCTCAAAATATTGGAAGGTTAAAAACAACAAGAAGCCAAGATTTTTCTTCATAATTTTTAATACTTTTAAATTTTAAATACTGGTTTTAAATTTGTGATTGTAACATGTAAGAGCCAACTTTTAATTTTTAAAACTTATCATTAGGATCATAAAGCTATTATAGAACAGTTACAACTCTACACACTCAAGGTACTCAAAAATATGATTCATGTTTTAAGTCTGTAAATGAATAGTGGCAATTCATACAGCATTGTCTGTACAACTTGACAAAAATACAGGTGGACAATCTGATTAAAGAGAATCTGCACAACTTCAAATAAGCCAGCTCAGCCCAATTAAGTAAAAGGTAAGGTTTTTACAAAGTGCATCACATTTTTCACAGATAAATTTGTCAAAGATTTTCAGGTTCTCAGACAGAATAACAATGACCATCTCATCTTCATTCCCAGTACAAGTTCTATCAAGTCATGTCCTTCAGATCTAGTTTGGCAACATCCAAATTCTCCAAACAGATGCAGATATCCAGAGAACAATATCCAATGATTGCTGCATTTTCAGCCTTTTGAACTGGTTTGGCTTACAAAACATCCATTCTAGAGTCAGAAGCTGCTTCTACAAAGACCATCACAGTTGTGTTAACACTCTTGATTTGTTAACAGGAGGAAATTAACTCAGAGCACACAGACCTGGCAGTGACTGACAAGAGAGATGGGCTCAAGAGATAGGGTAAATTGTATAAAACCATAAAAGCAATATCCCTTCCAGAAGAAAGGATCTAATGGCTACTCACACAAGGACAATATGAGAGGCCTACTGCCTTTTGAGATTACTTTTCCAGAGGTCCATTAATAATGATTTCTCAGTCACGTAACTCCTTCCATAGTCTTTAAAAAGCCTCTTACAAATCTGATTGGGCAGGGCTAGCTACAGTGAAGTACCAGTGCCTTTATCTAAAAGTAAAACATACTCTTTACAAATAGTATCTGTAGTGTCATTTTATTTACAGAATAAATCGCAAAAGTACATCACATTTAGTGCAAATGCAACTAATGATATAAGTTTATATACTGCTTTGTAAACTTTCCATACCTTTGTAAAATAAAGCTATCCTATTAAATTAAGAAACTTGCCCGTGTTCCAACAATTACCAGAAATGGCAAATAAGGAGTTAAACTCTTTATATTTTTGACTTTTTTTTAAGTTCCCATCAGTGGCTATGGTGGAATGTACCACTGCTTGGTTGATTGTAAAAAGATGACGAACATTTTGAGGTATAAGATTTTGGTTTTTAACATCGGTATATAAAATGCTCACTGGTGATATAGTAAAGATGTACAAATTTTCATCTTATTTGCCTTGCTAACATTACCATATAGGCACTTTTCTACATATTCAAATGAACAGAATAACTCTGTAATAAGGCATATTCCATGCACACCATTAGAGAAAGGCAAATAAAAAGGGAAGAGTTATGGAGCATGAAATCTGCATGCATGTGTAATCATCTCTATAGAGAAGATGAACAGAGATGTTTTTCAACACTGTGCAGATCATATTTACTCATTTACCAAATCTTCACTAAGTTACTGTATTATATCTCTTTTCAGGCACCTAGCACACTATATCAAATAAATCTGACTTTCAGCTTTCTTTTAAAGAAAATATATCTGAAACTTTTTTTCCTCAAGATACCCAGTTTAGTGAAAGACCGAGCAGTCTCTGAAGAGTTTCCAACTATAGGACATGGATAAAAGATCTCACAGTCAGTACTAGCCCAACACAGTCCTTTCTTAACAAGTATCTCCAGAATCAAAGGCAGGCAAACATCTGACATTTAAATTTTCACAGCAGCTAAAGGGAACTTTCCAGTAAAAACTATGCATTCTTATAGCTCTGATGGGTTTTTGATCAAGAGGCAAATCATTTTCTACATGAACCTCATAGCACAGCTTAATTGAGATGAGGAAAACACATGCAGGATCTGAAAATAATCTACTCATCCTCAATCTAGATTGGGAATGTTGTTTTATGTAATCCAAATTACTTCAATAAATATTATAGTGTACCTTCTCGCAGCTTTGGGAAAGCCCCAGATATCATCCAAGAAAGCAGTCCACAGATAGCATGGACAGATGTCTCCTAGATGTTAGGCAGTCTCTTGCCCTCTCATACAGAATCTTTCTAGGTATTTCTGGATCATGTTTAATAACAAAAATTATGCAGCACATATTACATAACTAAAAAATACAATAGAAATATAAAGATATCTGGAAAAAAATAAAGCTTTTCACACTTACTCCTTCAGAACTAAAGATCGTCATAAGAGTAAGACAATAGAAAAGGCAAAGTCATAAGGATATTGACAGCCCTCAGATATTAACTGGCATTTTATGTAACAAGATGATTCATTATAGAAACCAGCAGCAATGAACTGTGATTATACAAAGCAAAACAAAACCTGCCAACAAGTTACCTAGGTTTTACTGAAGCCACTCCTTTCAACAACCCCAAAATACCACACAGATTTTTGTGCATATAAAGCACATACAGTATGCTATATATGTGCATTTGTCTCTTGTGCTTTTTACACATGCACAAAAACTGCACAAGTATCTTAGGAAGGTTGACAATGAAATTCTACAACTTGTTTAAAATTAACACAGTAGCCCATGTTGGTGATTCAAAGTTGTATGCACTTTCCTTCTTCTAAAGCAAGCAAATAAAAATAGAGCCATATACATGTTATCAACACATGTATTTATAATTACACACAGATTCAGCAAGAAAGTTAGCAAGAGAGAGCTATTGTTAAATATTCAGCCCCATGGTGTTGCAACATTTCTTCACTTCAGTATACAAACTCTAGAACCTGGGCCATAAAAAGACTGTAGATCCTTCGTTCCAGCATGGAGTGCTCTGTGCATGGTCACTTCTCCAATGTGGAATGCTCACCCAGTCTTGTTCTGATTGCTGCAGGTAAGCAAAGAAAAGAATACGGCACTGAAAAGTTTGTATACTGCGAGTAAAATGAACTTGTTAAACACCTCAAGTCTCATCAGGACTGCTATGGTCACGTACTAACTGTTGGCTTGTGATGCCATGTTTCTAATGCTTTACTTACACTGCTTCTCTAACAATTTAAATTTTAAATTGTGAATCATTACAGGGATACCTGTCACAGAAGGATGAAACAACTAAGACTTTTGGGGTCTGATACAGTAAACACAACCCAAAAAATAGAAGTAACCTATGTCACACATATTACATGTTTTTAAAAAGTATATTGCATGCTAAAGCAAGCACTGAAGCCATGCTAATCATGGAAGACATTCCTAGATTGCATACTTTCATTTGGCCTTTAAAATGGTGAATAAAAAATTTTAGAAGTATTTATACCTGCTAGTACTAGAATAAAATAGGCTTTCCTGCTGTCTTCTCTTGTACGTACGATGTAAAACGCTTTAAGAACTTTGGGTATTCTCGTTTAGCCACTGCCCGTAACACTGATGCTGGTGCCCATCCTCCTGGGTTCACTATGAGTAAACAGGAAGAAGGACATTGAAATAAGCAACTCCGCTAAATGCTGAAAAAGTAACTTTTAGTTAGTTATTCCTGCAACTCTTCCTGAAGTAACAAGAATGAATAACCAACAGCAGATTTTCTTATGCCCCTAGCCTTGTGTTGTACTTTCTGTTTGTAATACTCAAGCTCAGTCCAGATCTATGATGCCATTAGTTAGAAAACATTAAATATGCTGCATGGTGAGTCTTGGGAAAATTCCTGAATAGAAGAGGATATTCTCTATGGGCTTCCAAGAAACAAAGAGAAGGAGACTTGAGTGACTTCTTATTTCAAAGAAAGCAGAATCAGTCTTAACTTTTCAATAATTACTGCATTTGCCCGCAGAACTGCCACACAGGCAACACCCTGCAAATGATTATAAAGCATTTAAACAAAACTTGAATTGATTTTTAATTACATTTTCATTCACAGAGAAAGTATATTGCTGAAAAAGCTATCACTTCCCAAATAGCCACAGTTCAGAATTTAGCAGTGAAAACATACTTTTTAAGTAATTTGGAAATGTTAAAAAAAAGTAAAAAGCCAAGTGAGCTACCTTTGAAGTGTTTTGTAGCTCTGGGAGAGAAGATAGTAAGCATGTCTCTCCAATATTAGAATACATTTCTAATCACTGGATACAGCAACAATACAATTTGGCTTTGACAATTTTTCAGTCAATACAAATGATTCTATCAGCTAAAAAAAATTAAGAAATGTAGACTGAATTATACAGCTTGCAAGCATCTTCATACAAAAAGTATTTACTTGTATTTACTCCTTATCAGGGGATAAGAACTGCATTTTTACTATCAGCAGCTTTTCAGCCTAATGAGATTAATTGGGAGAAAAAAAATTACAGTAGTACCTGAAAACATATTATTACTGAAACTAAAAACTATGCCAACTCATTCCAGTTGCACACATTTCTGCTCACCTTCCTCCACCCCAAGGCTATATACTTAGGACTGAGCTACACAGCTCTTCCATTTCATCCTCCCAGAGTACCACATAATGAATGATCCCATTCACCAGTTCATGTAGCACCTTAATTTGAGACCTTTTGAACATGATGAACACAAAGATGATACTATATATAGATATAATAGAAAAGGGAAAAGGCATGAAGCCTTTATTTGTTGTTTTTTTTCTTTGTGCCAGTATTCAACTTCCCAAAATTAATATCTATCATGAATGTCATACTGAAAAATTTTATACTTACCATTAGCTACATATGTAATCTTGCACAGAATGTTGTCCCTGCTTATTTCCTTGTTGCCCTCTGGTGGGCTTACTAACGTCTGACAAATCATTGCAATATTTATTTTGGCACGGACACAGCGATTGTTCAGCTGCCAAAAATATGAAATATTGTAAGCTTTAACCTAAATTTGTTTCAGCATACTTGAGTATGAACATCTTTTCATCATGAAGACTAAGACACTCTAGAAGCTGTGTTTCTGAGAGTCTACTTTCTAGCACTTATGTGGATGTAACATGCAAGTGAGTAAAATGATACATGGTGGATAGGGAAAGGATCTAAAATGTTGGTGAATCTTAAGTTTCTGCTTGCTTAACAAATTATAAGTGAATTACTTCAACTGTTGTGACAAATCAGTAAAGAAACATTTAAAGAATAATGTATCAGCATTTACAAATAACAGTTAACTTTTCCTTTAAAAGTGGCTATGGAATAACAATCAAAGGAGAACAACCATTGCTATTATCTCACAGAACCAAGGCAAAACTGTAAAATGTAGACTTAACCCTATCTGTAATTATACAAACCTACTCCTATATTTGACAATGCTGAAGAGATACTGATTTGACTCCATACAAAATAACATCAATTCTTTAAAATGTTTTCACATCTCCAGATTTTGCTTCGATTCTGCTGTAACACCTTAGATCATCCAATTGAGAGATAAGGCAAGAAAGCTTTTGGCTAGGAATGGGCCAATGCCTTGGCTTCATCAAGTCATTTTACCACCTGGTTTAAATTAACTGTATTTTTGTAAAAACCCCCCATCGCCCTCACACTATCACTGCAAATGCATTACCATGGGAAGAGAAAAACTACAGAAAGCAGAGCTTCACAGAATCAAAATAATACTTACAGGAGCACTGTCATGTTCTACAGAGAAATTGCACACAATCCATGTTTCTGGATCATTTTCACTGAATGCTGGTATCTTTCTGATGGCAGACAAATACAGCACATCCCTTTGAGAGGCTGGCCACACTCTCTGCAGAGAAACAGCTGAACATAAGCTTTTGCAGGTTGAACAAGTATCCTTAGTTAAAATTAAAAACCAAGCAAGGCAAACCAGGTCAGTTATATTATTAAGTTAAAGTATCTTCAAGTTAGTAATTTCATTCTGAAAACTGAAAGAGAACATTGCTGTTGTAAATAGGGAACAAAAATTTCAGGTTGGCTATACTGCATACAAAAAAAAATTAAGGCAAAACTTTAAGGTGTTTGAAATGCAGAACACTAAACTGCAATGAATTTTTCAGTTAAAAAAATAGGAATAGGCAGTTACCCTCCTGTACTCTGAACCTCAGGTTTGTGTTTTGATTAATACTTGTAAGCTACAAACTGAAGTAATGGTTAGGGACGCATCTACAGTTACTTATGTCTCCAGAGAAGAGAAAGGAGGGATGTATCTGAAAAAAATATTATCTCAAAAAGCTACTACTTCAGTAAGATAGATATAGCAAACTGATATTATCCAAGAGAAACTTTTAGAAATGAAATGTGACAAACTGAAAGTTATAGAAGTGAACGTGACAAAATAAAATATACAGAACTTATTTTCCTGACATTCAATAGGAGAAAAAAGTTCTGGCTTTTACCACAACCAATACAGATGACACAGCTGTCTTACTCAAAATTATGAGTCTTCTATTAAAGAAGTTTAATGTAACTGCACTACTGGTAAAATTATCAAAGAAAAACCTTTGTTTTAACATTTGAATATACTAATACTTAGAAACATGCAAGACTAAGGGTGAGTATGTAAATTTTATTCCTATAAATTTTTCAGATCTTTGCATTTCAGTTGTTGGGTTGTAATTAGAATGAACATTTTTATAAATGGACACCAGAACCATTCTGGGGGAAAAAACAATTAAGGTACAAGAAAAAATGCTGTACCAACAATTAAAAACACTTGCATTATGAGGTGGTATGTCAACTAATTGTGGTGAATGCTAACCTGCATTTTTGCAAAAAAAGTCTGATACAGTGGTGTAGGTTTCTTCCTTGTACTCAGTGGTGATTTATTGCTTCTGTTTGCTTTGGATTAATCTGGCCTTGCTGGCAGTGATATAATCATGACATAAAAAGCAGGACTCACTTGCTACTACAAGCTCTAGCAGACACATGCATAACCAATTATGCTCTCAAGAAAAGTCTGAAAAATTGATATAAGTTGCAGTTTAATAGAGAACTTGTTCTGGAATATTGTCCAGAACAGTATTTTAAGTTGTTAAGCCAGTAAAGTATTCAGAATATTGGAACATGCATGCTTCAGATGTCTCAGTAAGGTATGTAAATGAAGTTTTATTACCTTATGTGTCTGGTAAATGATGATTGCGTTATCAGCTAAATTTTCCACAACATGGAAATTTTCAATTGTTGCTAAAAGGGGAGGGGGGTGGGGGGAAGGAAAAAAAAAACATCAGTGAACAGTCACAGACAATAGGACAGTGCTATAAATACTATTCTTGCTGATAAACCTTCAAAGCTGAAGAACCAATGCCTTACTTTCCCAGTCATTACGAACATCAACATTCCAGAAGTAGTGGCAAACTTCATGTCCTGTTACCCCTTTAACAGCATGAGTTGCTTTCAAAGGATCTAGAACTATTCCGTTTTCTTCCACTTCTCGTCTGTATACCTATAGCCAAACACAAAGAAAGATATGTAGAACAGAAGCTGTCAAAACTGTTCCTGTTTTAATTATTTAAATTTAATCAGTCTTAAAAAAACCTCAACTAACAAGCCACTTACCTAGAAGCTTATCAGATGAATACTTCGCCATGAAAATGTTCTCTGGTAACATCCATTGAAGACATTCTTATGTGGGAATTCACATTAAAATACCAGTACTTTAAGGTTTCTACTCCAAAAATGATTAAGCTAGCTTATTTATTACTATCCACATGGATTTATAATCATGGTGGAGTAGCCAACACTGTAGCTTGTTACTCTTGTTATTTTTGTACATAGAATTTACTCATTACTTTGATATCAAGCTTTAAGTAGGACAGAGCGAGAAAGGAATTTGTAAAGATGAACCTATTGCAAGAGTTACACAGAATTTTGTATGAATAAATAGATTAGAAGCCACAGTTCTCATGAACCCCAGTCCCTACCTAAACAGCACTATTCCCAGAGAGAAGTTACAACAGCATAACTTGCTGATTGATAATATTTTCAAAAATCATAACATGCTTTAGGTTGGAAAAGGCCCTTAAGATCACGGAGTCCAGCAGTAAAGATAATACTGCCAAATGCGCGCTGGAAGTATCCGTCTTCACAGTGTATCATCTTATACAAATTAACCAAACCTGAAACATTTACCTTCATTTCTCCTTCTTCTACCACTAGCTGCCAATTGGCATCTCCTCCTACATCTTGCAAGGAATACGTCATGTGGTTTCGTACCATCTCTTCCACCTGTAAAGGAAGAAACCAGGAATTTTTAACTCATTCCTTCCATGTTTTAGAGGAGATACTGTACAGCATTGGAAGTCACAGGTTAATGCTTCAATTCCTGTGCAGGAGCTAAATTTAAATGAGAGAGTTTTCTGTTAGGTTAGGAACAAACAAATAATGCTGGCCTTTGGAAACAAAAGCCAAAATTTTGATTCAAATTCCAACTTCCTCTTTTGCGGGTACTGCCTAGCCTGCCTTTGTGCTTTTAAACTGTCAAACCTCATCACTGCTACCTAAAACAGTTCTTCATTTCAGCAGATAGGAACTGCAAGTATCTCTAAGTGGAATTACAATGTACTATAAGATATTCACTGGAAGAGCATTTTAAAAGCTCAACAAAGGCAGGGGATTAGGGAGGAAAACTGACAAGCTCTAAAAAGCAAATGCACATGAAAAGTCATATTGGAAGAGCAGTGAAGAAAACAGTCACAAGCAGAGCATGCCTCCTCTGTTTCAGAGGCATCTTTGCACAGTTGACAGCTAGAAAAAAACCCAGAAATGCCTACACATAAATGATTATGATGGTACAGAGATTCTATAATTACAAAATGCTCATTTAAAACTTATTTTGCTAGCAGCTGTGCCTTTTTTTTACAGCCAAATATTTGCTGTATTTTTATCAAGCTAAGTGAATATCTCATTTTTTATTCTATACAATATGCATGAAAATGGGTACTGGGACAGGAAGATGATGCTTATTTTAGATCTAATATGTTATTCTGTTTCTTTGGTTCCCTCCCCTTTTCCTAATGCCCCAAATAAAAACAGAAGCAAAATCATAGGGTACCCATTGCTGTGTAATGCCTCAAGTATTTGAAACACTTTAATAACTTTTTTCCACCCAAAGGATAAATGACTACTAAAACTTGTCACAGAAAGCAAGTTCACATGATTCACAGCATTTTCCTGAACTACTTGAATATAGGGTTTTTTTTCCCCCAAAAGAAAAAGCACTACAAAATTAGTTAAATGACAGTACCAAGATTAGTTGAAGTGCAACTTGAAGTGCACCCTGAGTCTCAGGGTACTTTTGCATATCTTACAAAAATACGAAGCGTAGTTTGCAGTAAAATATGTAAAACATATTTGAGCAAGTATGAAAACAAGTAGAAAGCAAAAGTAATATTAATTAATCTTTTTTAATATGATACAGAATTGAAAGACGTTATTTACTTTTAATTTAAGGCAGTAATTTTGTTTGTGCTGTGTACTCAACAGGAAATACACTTAAGGCCAGAATCAAATAAAACTCTAGAATCACAACATGAAAAAACAAAATCCATTGGATGGAAATCCTAGTTTGTCTTAGTTTAACTAAGCATAGACTTATCTAGACAATGCAAAGTTATGAATCAAGGTTTTGGGTGCTCTGGTTCTGAGCTTCAGTGAACAAAAAGCACCACCAAGATTTATGTTTCAGCTTCTAGACAAGCCAACTTTTGCTGCCAGTTACTAGCAGGTTTCATACAAAAGTTTCTTCCCTTTTTTTTTCCAGTGAAACCATGAAGGTACAATATATACTGGGTAAGAATGTGGGCTATTTAAATATTCAATGATTTAGCTGCAGGTCACACTGCTTTAAGAAAGGAATCCTTGCTATGCTCTCAGCATGTTCTTGCCATACCTTCAGGCCCTTATGCATTTTCTATCCCACCTCCTAATTTATTAAGGAAAAAAAGCTGTGTTTATACACTTACTTTTGTCTTTTTATACTTTTTGCTTCATGTGTTAGATGCAAAGGGATGAAGGAAATACCAAGGAAAGAAGAGAACAAGGCACCCACAGGAATGCAATCTGAACAGACTACTACTTCACCAGGAAATGCAGTATTTACACAACCTGCTTGTGCACATTGTCTGTACAAACTGTGTTTAGTCTATGCACTGGTCACCATCTGTCAACCTGCACCAATTTCAGAGGCACAGTCAAGATCCAAAGATTCTCTCCCATCTGAGAGGCTCACTCTTACCTCTGGGTTCCTAGTTGGCTAGAAGAACGGTCTGCAAAAATACTTGCAACCTGTACGCCATACAGCCTTGATCTGAACTTTGAGTGGCAAGTTTTTCCCTTTAAAGGGCCTAAGAACAACTCAGAACCTATTATAAAGCTGACAGATCTTCAAAAGAAAGTGATCTGAACTCCCACTCAGCTGGCAGAGACAACAATGCCTTTCTAGAGACACACCGAAGAAACAGCTCCCATCAGAATACTTCTGTTTATACTTCCCAGTCTTAAAAACAGGGTTGTTAGTTGCTACTTGACATTTTACTGATACCAACATTCCCTTCATTCACATCAAGTCTAGGGAAAAAATCACATTTTTTAAGAACCAAGATACTAATTTTCTTTCCTAAAGCAAAATTGTCAGCCTGGGAACAGAGGCCAATTTTTAATAAATTTTTAATAAAGTCTATAGTAGGTAGAACGAAAAGATCTGCTATTTTCATCATGCTCTTTGTTGTCTTGTTCAGTAGAACTGAAACTCCAAACAGGTGGACTGACTTGTTAGTCTGACAAAAATTTGGTTTAGAGAAAATACTTGGGACAGTGGAACTGCATGTGGGGATATTCATACTTTCTGTAGTGAGGCCATTAGCTTGAAACTGAATTAGGAGGCACTCCATAGTAACTTTCAAGTAGTATAATCCACGCAGCAGGCAAAAAAAACAACTTTACTCCAGTCCGTTTGATCCTGATACTTAACCACAATTTGCATTATTGTGATAATGATCTGGTCCACCTCAGATGTGTTTGCAAGTGATCAGTTCTGCAGTCACAGTGGTGCTCTACAAGTCAGGTTTATCATATGAATACAGAAATGTTATCACAGGCATAAAACCGGTGAAAATGAGTACACCTGCATATCTTGGAAAATATAAGTTCCCCTTATGCTGAATGATTTCTGCAACCACAACCTGACAGAGTACTAGCTCCTGTCTTGGCAATCAAACTTGCTTTCTGTTACTTATTACTCCCTTACTTTATTATCCTCTCACTTTATTACCCCTCCTCCCAAAGAAAAAACAACTTAGAAGACTAACTCAGCTACTGGAGTACCAGTAGATGAGCCTATCACTGTTGTGCAACAGGACTTGCATACTTTTACCCTAGCAGTAAGTTCAGATTTCAGAAATAAACTGACTGCAAGAGGCCTTGGAATTTTAGTCCACTAGGCAAGTCCTTAAGTGTTGGTTCTGCTCATGGAGCTGGTAGTAAGGTCTGCAGGTAATAAAATTCCAGGCTCTGTTAAAAAAAAAAAGATTAAATCCATTCCTGCTAGGAAAAAAAAAAAAAAAAAAAAAAAAAAGAAAAAAGAGCTGTTGGAGCTTTTAAAAAAGAGCAAAAGAGCAGATCCCAGAAGGAAGCTCCATATTCACCATCACATATGGACCACAGAAGGAAAGAAATAGCATGAATAACATATCTGAACTACTGTTTGGGAGATTAAAAAGCAAACACTTATCTAATTCTACCTAAACAACCACCTTCCTATAAAGTACCTAAAGTAATTCTGTACATTACTGGAACGTGTAATTATAGCAACATTGACATATTCAGGATATCAGGCTTAATTTCTGAAGGACAAGTGATACATGAATACTTCAATATGATCTGTCATACCCACAGTCTTGTTGATCAACATGTTTAATGGCCTTTTGGTAATCAAACTAGGCATAGAGGTAAAAAATGGTAATAGTGAGCCATAAGACTCAATGTATTAATATCATTACAAAGCAACACTTCAGACAAAAATCAAACTTTCAGATTTAAAAGCAAGAAAAACTATTCAATCTGAAGCAAAGACTATCTCCAGCTTCTGTAAAACATGTTATTCTACTTTCATTATAACTAGAGATACAAAATTTTCAAACTATAGATAGACATTTTTATTAAAGCTACTGAAGTAAACCAAATAGTTTCACAAGATTTGGGCCTCTGCACAAGTGGTATGCATGCAAGCTGGATGTAAAGAAAGACAACCATTTAGTACAGTAATAGAGAACTCCTTTGTTTGTCTCAATGTACTAGTTTACAGCAAGCAGTGATTGACGTAACAAAAAATCAAAAACCAAAAAAAAACCCCAGGTTCTAGAGAAAAGGATGATATAAAGCAAAGATATGCAACCCCCACTTGACACATCAATACAGTACCTGGGCGCTGAATCTGTGAACATCATCAGAGGCACTGACTAGATCAATGGAAGACATGGAGGAAGAGCGACTATAGGGCTACCAGAGACAGACAAAGAAAAAACCAAGTAATCAGAACAAAGGCACAACAGAGCGTTCAGTACCAACTTGCAAGCACAAGATAATGAAGAAAAGGAAAACAAAAGCACCATAAGCAAGCGCTGATTTCATGCACCTATTATATATTATGCTCCCAGTGTAGCCCTGACAGGAGCATAGTGTTTCCAGTAACATTCAAAAACAAGTCAAGCAATTTTGATACAACCAACTGGATTATTATTTTTTTTAATAAAATTAGTTCAATGAATCTGAGTGAAGGTATCTTAAAAATACTGCAGTTAGCCAACTGGGATTTTTCCTTTTTTTCTGCCTGACAAGCCTGATACAAGTAAAGAATATTCTAAATAGGTTCTCAAATAGGTATTTTTGAGCCAAGACAAAAAGCAGTCCTTCTTCAGTTCCAGCTACTGTTTTTCAAAAATGAGTAGGCCACTGGAAGTTACTAGAAACACCAAAAAATCTCACCTACCCATACATAACATTACATAGAAACAGCACAGGCCAGCCCATTATTCTGAGAAGACCAGGAAAAATATCTTACCGTTTGCACAAATCGATGAGTCCCCACAGCAGAATACGCATCTCCAGAAGGTAAGGATGTTGGCCAGTGTAATCTAACCTTTTCGCTTTGGGACTGCAACAACATAGGTTTAATTATTATTAGTCAGCTGCCACGGGGTGGACTGTGAAACAAAGTGAGTCACACTCTATCTACATAGTGACTACAACAACTAATGCTGTCCATGACAGGCATGAAACTGTCATCCCACTGTAATTCTCAGTGAGTGGGCCTGAAGACTGAATTAATCTAAACTTCAAGGTGTATTTCTGAGTTAAGGAAAACACACTGGCAACACTAAAGATCCGTGTAGTACTATCACAGTCACTCAAAACCTTTACTCTTTGCTAAGAGATTCCAACAAAGGGTAAACTCTGTTGGGTACTACAGGTCCACTAGAAAGTCTTCTAATTCTCAAGTCATTGTTATTCATTACATTCCTAAGCATAAAGTCTTTTATGACAAAGGATGCACGACTTTGTTATTCCCTCTCATTTTATATGCTGCTATACTTTCTCAAACTCTCTTTTCTAGCATGCATCTTATCCTTTTTGATATTGTCCCTGAAGTGTATTAAAAAATTAGTTAATGAAATACCCTGGCAGAACGATGTCTTTCCTATTCCAGATATCACTGAAGTAAAAAGAAACTTCAGACCAATTACTAGATTTTGAGAGACAGCTGAGATTTTGAGAGACAATAATATTTGATATTTTTATCTTAACAAGGCAGCAGTCACATATAGATAATTTTCATACAGGACATTTATTTAGGACTTAGAAACTAGAGACATTCAATAAACTTAGCACTTATACTATTATTTTCTAGAAAAGCTATGAAGTTACTATCATAAAATTAGCATTAAGCAACAATATTTTATTGTAAAAATAGTAAGGGGAATTCCCTAATCAGCGTCAGAATAAATAAACTAGAGCTTCAGGAGATACACCTCAGGACAGACTGTAAGACACAGAAGTCTCTCAGGAACTGCTCATCATTAAGACATTTTTCAAATTTTGGTACCTGTTCTTCCATTTTATCCTGTCTGTCAAGAGCAGCTTCAACAGCATCAAAGAATTCTTCTTCATTAATCAGACTATTAGGACCCTCCTAGAGCATAAGGAAAAAACTAGTCAAAAATCCTGGAGACATAAAAGTTCCACTTCAATTTAACATTAGAAATACATATTTACATTTTATATGTAACTGATGGAAGCAAATTTCTTCTACAGATCTCAAATATTTTCACCAATATTCTTAGATTACAAGTTCTCTGAAAACCTTTACTTGTAAAAGGAAGTGTCGTCCTCTAACAACAACTTAACGATAGTTACAAAAAGAAGAAAAAACCCCAGGAAAATGAGTAATAGTGTCAGCATGCTCTGACTCCAAATTTAGGACTTAATTAATAAACATCTTCTCTTGAAAATGTTTACCGTGTCAGTAAAGTACATCTATTAACATAACTGTGTAGTTAGACTCCTCACAAGTATTTCAGTGCCTTAAGGCACTGTGTGTTCAAAATGCAACAAGGGAAGACATAATTTTGGGGATCTCTATTGAAAAGTCTCAGAAACAGCAGTTTGACACTAAACAACAGGTAGAGTTAAGTCCAGGATTGAAAACTCTAGTCTATTAATTAAAATGGTAATTTAATAAATTTAGGTTTACTGCATTTACTGTATTGTAAAACAACCTAGTCCTGCCAGTTAAAAAACCCCCCCAAAACTGTGTATCAGCAGTGACACCTGGAAGAAGCAGCTGGGTTCCTAACCAACTAGACAAAGTTCAACTTCCTATTTATTTCATTCTTTTACAGTGAATGTCTCAGTGACAACAATAAATCTAATGTCAAGTACCTTAGATAGCTGCACAGTACTATTACTATTTCTCAGGCTATGACTTGAAAGTAGAAACGTGTTTCATTAATGTACATGAAAGGGTCAAGGTCACTGTATTCCAGGTGCACTAGCTTACATTAGTGTGAATGCCTCATCTGTGGAAGTGTTCAAGGCCAGGCTGGATGGGGCATTAAGCAACTTGGTTGACTGGGATGAGTCCCTGCCCATGGCAGGGATGTTGGATCTATGTGATCTTTAATATCCCTTCCAACCTAAATCATTCTACTATTACTCTTCAAAAGTTGGTTTATGCATCTTAGAATAGAACTAAATACCTCACTGTAGAGAATGCTGAAAAATGCAATTTAACAGAAGCAAGGAACTTAAAATCAGAATTTGAAAACAGTATTTCAAGTGGCAGTGACAAATTAAAAACCAGTTAAAGTTAAATGTCATCTTCTAGGACTGTCTCTGCTGTCAGAGTTTTCATATTTTTGTTTTACTTATCTCCACAGCTGAACAAATAAAAAGGTAAAGTACAATTACATTTAAGCAGTATCAAATGTATGAGGAAGTAAGAAAAAACCAACAGAAATATCTGTAAGAAACATACTACAGACAAAAGCAAAATATCAAAGGTTAAGATATACCTTCCACTCAAGAAATTGAGGACTGAGATTCTTCATAGTTTCAGTTTCCAAGGTGAAAAAGTAAGTCTGACATGAACACACTTGTAAATCATGCTTGCACTGGCTTGTAAAACTTCACTTTCCCTCTTTAAGAAACAACCCAATCTTTAAAGTGTATTGTGTTAGTGTAGCAAGGTTTTGGTAGCTGAAGTGGCTACAGGGCTGGCTTCTGTGGGAAGCTGACAGAAGCTTCCCCTATGTCCAACAGAGACAGTGTGAGCTGGCTCTAGGATGGACCTGCTGTTGCCATTGCCCAAGGCCATGCCCATCACCTCTGGGATAATGTATTCAACAAAGGGGTAAAAAAAACTGCAGCTAGAGAAGAGTGGAGTGAGAATGTGTGAGAGAAAGAGATCAGTGGGTACCAGGTCAGTGAAGAAGGAGTGGCAGGCGGTGCTCCACATGCTGAGGTTTCCCTGCAGCCTCTGGTGCAGACCACAGTGAAGCAACTGTTCCCCTGCAGCCCATGGAGGGTCTATGAAGGAGCAGAGATCCACCTGTAGCCCAATGAGGAGCCCACACTGGAGCAGGTGGATGCCCAAAGAATGATGTGATCCTGTGGGAAGCCCTCACAGGAGCAGGCTTCTGGCAGGACCTGTGGCCCCGTGGAGAGAAGCTCATGCTGGAGCAAGTTTACTGGCAGGTGTGTAAACTCATGCTGGAACAGCCTGTTTCTGAAGGACTGCATCCTGCCGGGAAGACTCACACAGAGCAGTTCATGAAGAACTCTGCAGTCCGTGGGAAGGACTCATGTTGGAAGAGTTCATGGAGAACTGTCTCCTGTGGGAGGAGTCCCACATTGGAGAAGGGTAAGAGTATAAGGAGTGCTCCCTGTGACGAGGAAAGAGTGGCAGAGACAATGTGAGGTGAACTGACCACAATCCCCATTCCTTTTCTCTCTGCACAGCTGAGAAGAAGGCAGAAAATTTGGAAGTGAAGTTAAACGCAGAAAGAAGAGAGGGGTAGTGAAAGGGTGGTTTTAAGATTTGATTAGTAATTTAAAGGTATTTCAATTTGAGTTTTGCCTCTGTTTCGCCTGTGTCAGCTATTGACGAGTAACCTTTCCCTGTCCATCTCTCAACCCAGAAGACTTCCATTATATTTCTCTCTCCTGTCTGCCTGAGGGGACTAGTAGAATGGCTTAGTGGGCACCTGAAAAAGTCATAGTGTTATAAAAAATTTCTAAAGTAAAATTCATACCTCATAGTCTGGCCCTCCAAAGTGGGACTTTTTCTTCAGTTCTGTCACAGCATTTTTGTATGCTTCTTCAATTCTTCTCCTTTTCTCTGTCTCCTGTAAAATTACATGACCATTTGATGCAGCAAAAATGAAATGTCAACATGCCAATAAATGGAATGGCCAGGGTAGTGTTTTCTCCAAGCAGCAACTGCAAAGCTGATGAATTTCTGAGTTTATTTGCATGTATGCATTATATTTGCCAATATACATGCATATGTAATGGAAAGTTTGGGGAACTAGCTACCTTGAGGACACCTTCTAAGTCATGTGGAAGAAACCAGATCAGCAAGCAAAAACTGGCTTCTAGTTTAAGCATAGTTGTTCATGCTTTATTGGGAGTCATACTTTGTATCTGACACTTCATATAAATTTCCTTGACACAGATACTTGGGCAGGGATAACAAAGGGTAAAAACTAAAACTGGTAAAAAGCTAACATGCTGAATGTAGTGATACACTAACAGGTTTGTATCTATAATTAGGGCAATGTGAATAATTTTGTGGATTCCATGCAGAGAGTGCAACTTGATACCCTTCTCCTGTACCTGGTTGTGACTATATTGGGTGCCAGTCTGTGTAGAAACCTGATGGTGACTATATCATTTTCTATTTTGAATAAAACAATTATAATGCCAAAATCAGACTAAGTCTAATATTGCATCTACAAATTCCGCAGACTGCCAGATACTTTCCATGAAAAAGCTATAAACACTTCTGAAATGAAATAGCTTCTGAAAAATCAGCTTTTTTTGCAAGATGTTTCTCCATCCCCTTTCAAAATCACTTCAGATGAAATCAAGTTAAGTCTAACAGGTGGACGTTATACACTTCTTGCAGGTATGGGTTTAATTATTCAGCAACCCAAACTGAAATTTAAAGATTCGGTGGAAAACCCTAAAGCAAGACTGAAAAGATGAGTTTACTAACTGGGAATTTGGTGGTAACATTCCCTCAAACACATTTTCCTGTTTCCAGTTAGGGAATACTTTTGATGTGGAGCAAAGTAGTTAAGTTTTACACACACACACACACACACACATACACAAAAAAACCCAAAAAAACCACCACAACACTTTGATGGAGACAATATTGTCCTTAATTGTGTCTATAGGCCTTTCCTTTCTGAAACAATCAAAGAGGCAGTACCTGCTAACAGATTTCACAAAATTTTGCATGTTTATCTTTTTTGAAAGGAACTGGAGAGTCCTGAAGATACATAAAGCATGACTTGAGTATAAGTCACTGAGAAAAGTACAGAAATGTTACCAGACTTGGAATGAAAAACAAAACAGACCCCCACCTAAAACACAACTCCTTCTCCCACTCACTCCAAATCCCCATACTTTCTGTAATTCAATCTGCAAATTAGTTACAATTCACATGTGTCAAAATACGACTCTCCAAATTTCCCAGCTTCTCTTGGCAATAATATTAGAGAAGGCAGAAACAAGAACAGAAAAATGCTGTAGCAGTCAAGACAACATGAAAAGCATTATCACAAAGACTTCTTTGCAAGTAAAACAGTGGATCAAATACTAATGACAAAATCCTTTGTGTATACAAAGTGTATATATTTTAAGAAAAGTCTGTTTTAAAATACATCCAATGTATTATATACTGTACTGGAGACAAAAAGTCAAGCTCAAGATCCTGAGAGCTAAGTATAAAAGGTGGAAAGAAAAACTGTAACTACAATAACTTTAGATAGTAGTACAATACACATAAATTTCATTCTGGACATTTGACTATTTTAGTAGTGAAAGAAAACTAATAATAGAATCTATACTTCTATCATCGTACAATATTTATTTCCTTTTTAGAGAAGTTTACAGACAGATTCAAGAAAATCAAAAGTACAAAGATCTACACCATTCTCATCCCACACCTATCTATCGTATGGAAAGCAAGGTCTCTTGATCAGGCCCATAGTTATAAAAGTTACTCTTAAAAAGTGATGTTTAAGCACTAAAATGAAAAGAGAAAAACTAAACCAAAAGCAGCTCTACCACTGTGGAATAATGGTAGCAGAGGTCTGAATACAGTCAATTGCTGTAATTAAGGGTATAGGCATCAAGGTGCGGCTCACATGAGTAGCATTTGTGGGAGGAAACTGAGGCTGCCTTGTGGAAGACACAGGTAGCCCTTGCCAGCTCCAAAACAGACTCACTGCAACACACAGCTTAGCCCTACCACCATGCATGTGACACTTCTCTAGAAAAAAAAAAAAAAAAAAAAGGAGTAAAAAACACTCTGTGGAGAGAAGAATTGGAAGAAAAAGTGAGAAATCACAAAGGAGATGCCAAGACCAAGAGAATGAGGAGGTGAGGAGGTGCAGCTCCAGGGCAGAGAACATATACGTCCAAACTGCAGGGGTATTTCCTGAAGGAACCACATCCCATGAAGGATCTACACTGCAACAGATTTTTTTTCCCAGAGGGCTGTCACCAATGGAGGCACTAGAGCTACTTGCACTAGAGCTGGGAAAAATGTATGAGGTGGAAGGAATGGCAAAAGTGAAGTTTTGGACTAATTGCAAATGCAACATTCCTCACCCTGCACTGCCTGCTGCTAGCAGGCAGTTAAGGTTATGGAACATACTACCTCAAGTGAGAGCATACAGCATGTACTGAACAATCAGCCCAGCCAGCCAGGGTTTGTGAAAGGCAGGTTCTGCCTTACCAACCTGAGCTTCTATGACAGGGTGACCTGCTTAGTTGATGAGGGAAAGACTGTTGATGTTGTCTGTCTAGACTTCACTAAAGCCTTTGACTCCATTTCCCACAGCATTATCCTGGAGAAAATGGCAGCCCACGGTTTGGGTGAGTATACTCTTCACTAGTTAAGAAACATCTGTCTGGATGGCTGGGCCCAGATGGTGGTGGTGAATGGAGTTACATCCAGCTGGTAGCCTGCCACCAGTGCTGTTGGCAGGGCTCAATATTTGGGTAAGTCGTGGTTCATGTCTTTACGGATGATGAGGACAAGGGGATCAAGTGCACTCTCAGGCAGTTCACAAATGACACCAAGCTGGGTGGGAGTGCTGATCTGTTGCATTCTGGAGGGCAGGGAGGCTCTGCAGAGGGATCTGGACAGGCTGATCAAGGGCTGAGGCCAATGGTGTGAGGTTCAACAAGGCCCAGTGCTGGGTCCCGCCCTTGGGTCACAACAACTCCAGGCAGCTCCTCAGCCTGGGGCAGAGTGGCTGGAAAGGGCCTGGGGTTGCTGGTGACAGCAGCTGAACATAAGCCTGGCTGTGCCCAGGTGGCCAAGAAGGCCAATGGCATCCTGGTCTGGATCAGCAATGGTGTGGCCAGCAGGAGCAGGGCAGTGATTGTCCCCCTGTACTGGCGCTGGTGAGGCCACACCTGAAATCCCGTGCTCAGTTCTCGACCCTCAATTCAGGAATGAAATCAAGATGCTGTCCAGAGAAGAGCAATGGAGCTGATGGAGTGTCTGGAGCACAACTCCTGTGAGGAGCAGCTGAGGGAGCTGGGAGTGTCTAGTCTGGAAAAAAGGAGGCTCAGGGAAGACATCATTGCTCTCTACAAGTGCCTGGAAGGAGGCTGTAGCCAGGTGGGGTTGGTCTTTCCTCCCGGGCAACAAGCACAAGCAGAAGAGGAAACAGTCTCAAGTGGCAGCAGGGGGAGGCTAGACTGGATATCAGGAGAAAGTTCTTCACTGAAGGGGGAGACAGGCATTGGAACAGAGTGCCCTGCTCTGGCAAGTGGTGGTATCACTGAGCCTGGCAATGTTAAAAGAGGTGTAGATGTGGCAATCAGGGACATGGTTAACTGGTGGACCTGGAAGGGTTAGGTTAACCATTGGACTTGAAAAGGTTTGAAGTCTTTTCCAGCCTTAATGATTTCATGATTCTAGGTAGAGGAGCCTACAGGGAAGGAATGGAGTTAAGCTTGGGAAAAGGGGCAAGACAACTTATTCTACTGTTTGTCCTTCTGTCTCCCATTAACTTCCCATTATTTCAAATCAGCAACAAATTGATTTTCCACATGTCAAGAATGTTCTGCTCTGACAAAAAACAGGGAGCAATCTTCCCGTCTTTCTCTTGACGCATGAGCTTTCTCATTCTACTCTTCTACCTAATCCTGCTGAATAGGTGGTGAGCATTTCACTCTCTGCCAAGGCTATCCCACCACAAGTCTAGTTATTTCATTCAAGAAAAAAATCTCCTCTTCCAAAAGGCGACCAAAGGGAGGAATACAAAGTAATGATTTTATAAAGTAATTAAGGTACTTAATACCCTAACTGTCCTCTAAACCCCAGAAAATGTCATTGACAAATGGGCCTTTTTGAAAGCTGCAAGTCTGCCAAAGCAGAGCAAGTCGAAAACTCTCAGGTTTCAGGAGCTTTTGTCCTTTTAATTCCTGGGAAAAGAAGTCCAAAGGAGTTTGTGAGCCCCTTTTAAATGTACTTACCCATGCTGTATGAGACATAAGTCCCATGAGACCCCAACTGAGCCTTGAATTTGCTAACCACTTGCATCTTCCACAAGTGCTTTAAAGCTAGCTCACAAGACAAAAAAAGTTACAAAACCCAAACCTAAATTATTTCAAATTATATTTTAACATATTATTCCGTATTAAAATATACTGAAGTACAGGCAAGGAAAACATGCTCTAAGGAAAGTCTCATCAACACAAATGAAGAGTGTTTGTCCAGCACAGGGAAGGCTTTTGCTGTGGCATCTAACAGTAGCCTTCCAATATGTTTAAGAAACTAATAGAGAAATTGAGCCAGTCTCCTCACAGTTTACAGGAGAAGGCCATAAAATAAGCATCAGATACTGGAAGAAAAGTTACTCCAACAGGATATAAGGCAAAACATTTTCACTCTAACAACAGATGAGGAGCAGACCTGCTTAGAAGAGCTGGGCTGTCTACAGTCTTGATAAAGCCCTGAGCAACCTGGTCTGACTAAGCTGTCCTTACTTTAAGATGAAGTCTAAGGTTAGAGCAAGAGACAGCTCTTGAGGTCTCTATCCAACCTGAACTCCCCTATGATCTTATAAACAGGCCTCAAGTCTTGGACCTACTGTAATTCTTCCAATGCTCAGCTGAACCAGTAAGAATTATTGACAGAAGTCACAATACAGTGACACAGGGCCAGGCCTTTGACATATGCACAAACAATACAGAAGACAGGGTCAACGATTCAAATATGTCTGAATATGTTCATTCTTTGAAAAGTGTATTACTAAATAGAGTAAGATTTGATACATGGTATATGTGACATCAAAACATGGAAGGAGAACAGAAGGAAAGCTGCAGTGCACACCAGCCAGCAATGGTAGGATTCTAGAAATTAAAGCCTGAACTCCAACCCGCCATGCCTCCAACAACAGATCTCAGACAAGAAGACACTGCTCCTTTAGAGCTGTTACACTGGTTGAGTAGATTCAGAATGAACTATCACTGCCTAGAATAACAGATACTCTAACACGACACAGAAGATTTAACCGGTTAGTATAAAGTATAACTTAATCTCACCAGTCTCTTAGAGGACAGTGAAATAATTTTATCTTGAGGAGACATATAAAGTTAGAATTGGTTGTTCTCCCCAGTGTTATCACCACCTCTTATCGTACTATAACATTTCAGAGACTGGCACATGATTTTGCATGCACGGATAATTAAGTCTCTGTCAGAAGGCTGTAAGCAATATACTTACTAACTATGAGATAATTTCAGATTCTTTACAGATATAAAGACTATAGGACTACTATCTGAATAAGTGCTGTGAAAAAAAGACTATGATGAAAAGAGCTACTATATCACCACTCAGAACAAGGCTCTTTAACATTTTATAGGGTTAATAATTTAAGCACCTGAAATTAAGAAATGCTGTATATAAAAACAAAAGCAGTTGTTTGAGTACAGAAGTTACTAACAGCTTATTTGGAATTTCAATTTCAAGCTAAAGAAACTGTTTTTTTCAACAAAAGTAAAAGGAACATGATCTTACCTTATCTAGCCTTTTTTGCCAGCTTTCTTCACGTTTTACCATGAGTTCAATACAATGAGAGAGTGTAGCAAGGATTCCAGCAGTAGTTGCCTTGAAAGTTATAGCTTCTCCTTTAAAGTCTATGCCATTAATTCCTTTGGGTGTCACATGTGGAAACACTATAAAAACAGATATGAGATCACTGATAGCTGCCCCTAATCAAACAAGCGCTTCACATGGATGTGTTATATTTGAAGACAACAGACTGGATACAAAGTTAATTTAAAAATAAAATTCTGAAGTGATAATAACGTCCAGAGTTATCCACAGGATAAAGAAAAATATTCAAAAGGCGAAACAGACCCTCGCAGCTTCATCTTGCTACACTGTATTTCAAGCCTGCTTGTAATGCTGTATTACTCTGCACTCTGCAAATCATGTGGGTGGAGGGAGTGGTAATAGTTTGTAACAATAGCAGTTTGACAGCCTGAAATGGGGCCTAATTAACACAGAGCAACCTTAAAACGTATCAGACTCAGCACTGAGAAAGGAACAATTTCAAAATGTCATCAAATCCAAAATGTATAATTCAAGGTTCTTTTAAGCATATAATTACAAATTTTAAAACCTAAAAGTAAAAAGGTATAAGATAAAAGCATCAAATGTGCTGAATTTTCCAAGTACTGTGAGTTTTACAGTTCCAAGAACTGCTTCATGCTGTCAACCAGGCCATCTGTTGCTAAGGCTATTTAAACAAGTCATTTAAAATGTATGCAAAAAAAAAGTACCTATTATATGTCACACTGGTACGTAGGTTGACATAATAACATATCAAGCACTGCACATGAATGTCAGAAAATATTACAAAGCAGAAGTAACACTCAAGTTGAAGCTGACTGAACCCAGCAAGTTAAAGTAACTCCTGCTATTGCCAAAGAGCAAGCTCATGACTTATCACCTGGACTCACATAATTTTTTTCTCCAGTGTGTCAGTTTGTCAACATACGGCTTTTACAGTTTAAAAAGTACCAATTAATTTTTGAGTAAGTTTATTTGTCTGCAAGAGAAAAGCACAACTTTCAAGCAGTTCCAATCTGTAATGACAGAGCAGTGTCTGCACTTAGGGAACAGAAAGCAATCATCACATGGTCTTCAGCAGTGGTTTAAGTTTCTAGAAGTTTTTCATGCCCCCTTTTCAGAAGGAATCAAACTCTTTTTCAAACAAGTAATTACAGACTACACACAACTCCAAATACCTCAAGAAGCAGACATACTATGGTAGAATACAACCCTTTTTTTAAAATGTTAATTGGGAACATTCCCTAAAAAGGTAAAAATTATGGGGGCTGGAAGAAAAAAAAGAAAAGCAAGAGAACAAAAAAACTGTTTCAGAAATGATAATGAGCAGACCAGCTCTCCCTCCCCAATAGCTGCAGAGGGAACACAGAGGTGACTGACACTGACAGTGGCATAAGCTGGCAAGGAGTGTCTCCACTGAAAATACTTAAAATTATGCCAGAACTTTGCCCACAATACTTCACAACTGAAAAAGATAGTTCCACACTAATAATTCCTCCTGTTGGTGTAGGCTATGTTCACATGCAGGCTTAACAGTACAGCTATAATGCTTGCAGATGAGATTTTTCTCTCTCACTTAGGAAATATGCAGACATGCTGAAGAACCTGCCACTAGCTGCAACACTATATAAATAATTTCAGAAATCTCTGCAGAAGAATTTAAGGGAAAAACAGCAACACAGCTTAATTTTCTGGAAAAGTGAGAACTTTTGTCCCTTTCGAGGTCTCAGCCACATCTCATTAATACTTCCATACAGTCCTAAGCCATTCTTTAATGACTAGTCTCAGAGTAGGTGTGACAAATGCAGAACTGCAGACGTAAAGTTAGTGCCCAAATTTTTTCAGTCATTACAATTATGGGCAAAAATGAACATCTTCCAGAATATTTTTTAAATTTTTTAAAAGAGGTGGTCACTCAACAGATTCCTTATGATGGATACAAGTATTTTGATTCATTCCTAATCACAGAAAGTATCTGTCTTTCTGAAGCACGTAGGGAGATGGCCTCAAACCTCACCTCAGGAACAACTGAGCTTTGGCATTTTACAAATACTTGTGAGAAGATTTTCTATTTGGAGAGACCAAACATATTTCTGATTCCTTTTCTACACTTTTTTTTTCATGTCAGCTACAAATTGATTATTTCAAAATTAAACCAGGCATCTGGAGATCTATGTTTAAAGGTAAAGACCAATAGGAAAGGGTTCTTACTGTTGCAACTGCTCTTTGGTTATCAAACTGCATGCCATCAACTGAAACAACCAGGATAATTTTGTCTCCCGCCCTAACTTCAATTTCAACATCTTCCAAGCAGTTAATTTTTCATTATCCCATCTATGCTCTATTTCTGACTTGCTTTCTCTTTCATTTCATAAAAGGAGTTCTTTATATGGTTCTTTAACTTTCAATAGCTCTTCAGCTTTCTCTCCTAGACCTTTGTGTATGTTAGGATAGGTGCTTCCCTTCTTGTTCCCAAGACTCTGCTGGTAACACCTTCCCACTGTTTAATCAAATCTGTTTTCCAGAAAAACAGGAAAGTATTCTAAAGACAGTAAGCAAAAAGGTGTTCTTCCATTTCTTTTCCATTTTATGCTCCCTTAACACATTATGTCACTAAAGTAATTCTAAGTGAAAAACAAATATTTCTGTTCATGTCCATTTCTTGATGCCTATTATTGTTATCCTCTGTGGATTGCAATAGGATCAATATGATTAGTTTTCCTCTAAGAACAACCCCAGTTTTCCAGCAGTATTTTGACAAATACTTTTCCTCCATTCAAAGCACAAAAATCCAGCATAAATCTCTGCTGTAATTTACATTAAATTTCTCTTCTTCAGCCTTTGTACCACTTCCATCTTTATAGTTTCAGTACAAAAGACATCTTCCATATTCAAGGTGGTTCCTTAAGTAGGCTACTCCTGCTCTCCCTAGTCTTAGAAAATTTAAATCTAAATATGTTCTCTTCCCTAAGGGGACGAATGGGAATGCTTAAAGATCAAGACTCTACATTCCTGAATATGAGATCCCAATGGGCAAATAGGCATCAGCCAGACACCATACCTTGGTGTTTTATATAAAAGTTTTACTGTTACAGTTACCAGATCTTGTAATTGGAAGGTGGCCAATATATTTAAACAACTTCATGGTACTCTACCTACTTCTTCACCTAAAGATCCTATAGAACACAGAACAGAAAAAGCCTTGCTATCCAAATCACCTTCAGAGCAGTAGACAAATGTCCATACTTACATTAACTTTCTCTTCCCATACAGAGAACAAATTGCAAAAGTAAATTTGAATATGGCCCCTTAAATCTGTCTTAAGTCTAATAATTTGAGCTTTAGATGGGTGCACTAGTAGTTTGAACAGCAGGCTGAAACATTTCATCATATCATATCATACTAAGCTAAATGAAGAGGTTGAACCAATGCCTCACTTCTTGAACCACTGAGAGGAGAACAATCTCAGAATAAACAGGCTACCGCTTGTAAGCTACAGTTAAGAAGATTGTTGGAGTCCTTCCAGGATGAGATAGATATTTCAACAAGAGAACCTGAAATTTGAGAAACCAAATTTTAACAGCTGCTCTGAGGCTAAGGCTTAAAAAGGGTGTAGTTCAAGATAAATCTTTCATTGCCAGTTCAGTCAGACCTTTTTTTTTCTGCCCAATACATGAGCATGGCTGTCTCAACCTGAGACACCTACTTCCCCCATTGTATCATTTTTAATTCCACTTTAAGACAGGGAGTCTAATTATTCATTTCTAATCAAGCTTTGCAGCACTCAGCTATTAAATATTTAATTAATTTAGCTATTAGAAATCAGACCGAGACACAGAAAAACCGAAATGAAATTTCTATGAAGTATTTTCATAGAAATAACTGATGGAAAGTAAATTTAATGGAATATAGGACTCATCTGGAATTAGAAGTTCTGCAAAATGCAAGGTGTTACAGAATTATTTCCTGTAGGGAGCTATAGTGAGTGAGTTTATACAGGTATCCGTAACACCAAGTATCAATTTCCTAGCATGTAAGTTCCCAAAACCCTGATGACCAGCTCCATTAAAAATACATTCTTTCCGAATGACATTCCCTATAGTATATAGTATATTACAGATGCACCAGAACAACGTAGATATGAAAAGATTTTCTACCAGTAAATTAAGCTGAAACTCCTACATGATTGTACAAAAATTGAGTCTGACAAAGACATCTCTTCCAAAATGAATCATGCAGTAAAATTAAACTCTTACTTAGCATTTGTTAAAGAAATCTTTTTCAGTTTTCTGAAATCTAACTTAACAGTTATTAAAAAAAAAAAAGTACAGTTTCATACAGACAACAGGGTTAGTGGAACCATACACCTGCTTACACTTGCTTCAAAACTTCCGTGTTATGCTACTTAGCCTCTGAAATCAGCATTACAATTAGTACTCATGTGAGTAAATCTACTCATGTGATGAATTCTGGAAGTAACCTGAAAAGCTCCTTCCATTCCATTTCCTTTCCTCTTCCATCACAACACCTCTGGATATACTTTAGAAGAAGCACTTAAATACAAGAAGGAAATAAAAGACGTAATACATGAGAACAACAGCCAATTAAAAAGAAAACAGTAGACACAGAAAAGGCTTATTTTGCCCTATATTTTCTAGGTTCTTCATGAAAGTATTTACATTTAAAAAAACATTTCTAGTGAGTACTTTGTGAGATTCCATCACACTTGAAACTGGAGTTGCAACTTCTAAGCTTTTTGAATCAAGTCTAAGAAATACCTCAGGACTAACTGAATTGCCAACAAGTAGAGAGTGTAAACACTAGAATATTTCAGTCAGAAAACATGAGAAGGTCTAAGAAAAATGCAAATACAGTTTAAATGCATACACAACTTCCTCCAGGCCAGAACTACCAAATTTCTCGAACAGCAAGACTTGCATGAGTTCTTCACATATGCTGTATGGATACAGTGAATAAAATAACTAGTTCATTTATAATAAAAATAAAAATCAGAATTCTGCTCATTAGAACAATGAAAAGACAGCAAAAAAGCTCTAAAATTATGATAAATGAGAATCAGTAACAGTGATGTCTTAACCATTCCACAGCGATAGTACTTGTGAAAACCATAGAGGAACATCCCTAAGTGGAAAAGCACTGAACTCCACCAAACTCCTATAGCAGGTAACACTTGCAATAACCTGTTACAAAATCTCAGTTTCCAATATTTGAATAATGCAGCTGTTTCAACAGAATTTTGTAGCAACAACGACTTTAGACACAGAATAGGAAATTACAGCTTGACAAGCTTGCATTAGTATTTGTGCGAATTAAGAATAACTCAGAGAATCACTAGAAGTTGCTAAAGAATTATAACGTGACTAAGAACTTCCATTCACATACACTTAATAGCTATTCTTGCCATTTTCTGCTTAGAGAAGAGCATAATACACCTGTCTTGTACCAGACGTATCACCATACCATTCATTCTACTTTTCATCACTGAAAAAATTGAGAGACACTTACGTTTTTCCTTACTGCTGTTACTGTTATGTACAAAATCTCCATCAGGACGTACTGTAGGGAAATCGTCTTCATCATCTTCTACCACTAGATTTGAGAGAGAGTGTATTATGGAAGTGAGAAAACTTTTCTAGTTCTTTGGTGTGCAAGAAAGAATTAAGACCGTCTTCATGCGTAGCCAGCACTTTTTCCTGTAGCAACAGTCATGACCCCTCCCTCCCTTTTGGTTTATTTTTTTTTACCCAAGACCACTACCAGTGTAAATGTCAATTAACAGCAGAATCTAACATTGCTCAGCATTGAAGTTTAGCACTCAATTCTCTGGTGAGAGCAACATACTTTGGTGTTACAAGTGGAGCCATGATTCAGTACCTGTCTAATCTTCTACACTGGAAAGTTTAAAAAAAAAGTGGAATTGCACTTCTCTGGTGTTTTGTTGCTAAAGAAAGTTTCACACTGCCAGAACAAACACAGGGATGAATATAAATGCTTCAGCAGAGTGCAGAGATACAGTGACAAGCTGTGCTCTGGTATAAGCAATTCAGAGATATGTAGGCATCCACATCATAGTCTAGTGTGGTCTCAAGTGTGCATTCAGTGCTCTATTTCCAGCCAATACACCTCAGAAGCATTACTTAAGGCAGCATTTTTGACTTTTTAAACTGTATTGTTTCTATCAAAACTAATACCCCATTTATTTTTCAAAATAACAGGTAAGAAACAGCAATAAATTTAATTTGTGAGAATTAGCAATTGGTGTTCTATAACAAAACACTTAAAAAGAGCATTGCTTTTGTACAGTTGACAGCTACAGGTTAACATCAAGCAGATTTTAAAGCAAATCTGAATTCCAAAGTAAAAATAATTAACATGCATATGCATTTATGCAAATGATTGATCCTCTACTAAACTAAATTTAGGATACATTACTTTATTATCCTTAATTTATGATACATTATTTTATTTATAAGACATTAAATTGTATTGTAACAGTATCAAGAGGTTTCCTCTGTGAAAAGCTACAGTCTATGGAGGGAAGAGTTTTCAGCGACAGTGTTACCTTTATCCCTCTGGAGTTCGTCTTTGGAAACTGCATCTGCACAAGCATCAAAGTATTTCTGTAAAGTATCAACTTGTCTACACAAGATGTCTCTAAAGGTTTCCATTTCTGCAAGCTTCTCACGTAAGCTATGGCCCTTCTGTAAACACAAACAAAAAAAGTGTGAAATGTTTCTACATACTCAACAATAGCTTGATGCAGTATAGCTACAATTTAATTCTAAACAAGATATTTCTGCAGCTATGAAGAAGAAACTGTACACACTAAGGACATTTTAGATATCAGCAATTATGAAATACTGTTAATGTCAGAAGAAACCATATCTGAGTATTCCTTACTAATTTTGTCACTGGTCTCAAATTGTTTTCTCTTGTCTGCACCTGCTACTTCAGAGCACTCCACAAAACCTTAATAAAAAGTGAACTTACATGCTACCAGCTTCATACATATTTGCCTGAAAGCAGTCAGCTCCGGTTTAAGATTTTTGTTCCAATCCTTATTCTCTTTTCTTGTGTTGTTCTTTTTCTTATTCATGCATATGAATATTTAATATATGAACAGCACGCTCAGTTCATATATTAAATATTCATATGCATGACACAAGGAAAGCCATAATTTTTCAGGCAGGGTTATATCACACTCTTTAAACTACAGAATTAGTGTTTGTTTTCATCAGGAGCCCAGGATATTTGGTGAGTAAACTTGAAAAAGTTAATGAACACACTCGCAAGTTTGATTTTCTTGCCACTGAAGATGACACCTCCGTTTAAAAGGGATGATTGTGTGAGAGGCATGAGGGAGCTTCCCATATCATCTGTATGATGGACTACTGACATTTAGTGGTTTTTCTATAATTATGTGAATAAATCTTAATACATTACTTCTTTTCCAGTTGCATGTTATTTATGCATGAATATTAGGAAAACTTTTTGCACCAACCTTGAATGAAGAGGTGGATGTTGCAGAGTATCCACTTGCTCCAGAGACAAGAGACACCATGGAGCCATGACGTCGCAAACTTGACTCTGATCCATAGCCAGATTCAGTCTAAAAATCAAACCACACAAAAAACTAGAGCGCTGAGGCATTTGATAAAACAGAAATATTGAAAACAAGATTAATGCAATTTTCTCTGGAACCCCCCCACTTGTTTTTTGCAGTAAAGGTTTAAATAACTCAAACTGTGTCTGCATCTAAGATGTTAATTGTAGTATCTGTGAAGTTATTATAAAATTATTTTTTATTATCAATTAATCAATTTGTAAAATAATTTTTTACCTACCATGAATTATGTGTCCCCAAAAGGACACAGCAATATATATTTAATGGTATAAAAAAGGGACAGTGTTTCCTTAATTTGGTTTATGTAATTCCTAAGAAGTAACTTTCACACAGCCTATTTAAAAAACACACATTACTCTACAATTAATTGGGGGATTAAGCATGGTTCAGTCTCAAGACAATCAACTTCAGTCACTCCATCCAATAGTACAAATAGTACCATTTTCTTTTTAAAAGCAACAAAATAGAAATCAAAGAAGATCAGACAATTACTTCTATCAAGTTTTTTCAGGCTTCTTTGGCAAAATTATTTATACTAGACTGAAATTAATACTTCATGAGAACAGAAGTCTACATAAAACAAGGTAAGGCTAAACGTAAGAGAGAGGGTACAATAACAGAAACTAACTAAACAATGAAAAAAAGAAAAACATCTCTTTATTAGAATAATATTTGGAAGATCAAAAATAGAGTTTGACAAATTTCCTCACAAGTCTAACAGAAGCAGATACTGAGGAACTAAAGGAAAATAAATTCCTCTAAATATTAATCTAAATTATGTGCATGGCAAAGGAGATGTAAGCAATAAACAGATGGTTCAGAATAATATATTAAATACTGTTTACAGATGAGTTTGATCAAGTAGACAGAGACAACAGTGAAGGACTTTTGACAGAAATAAATGCTGCAGTAGCACCAAAACTCCAATGGGGCAGGGAGAAAGGAGACAAAACAAATGGTATAGAACAAAGAAGAAACAATTATGAAATTCCAGTTGTTGTACATTTCATGGAAAAACTGGGAGCTGCATAGGCTTTGAGAAGGCAGGAGAGTGTGGATAAGTTAAAAAGCAGAGAAAAGTTAAGAGTTCTTTGAAGTGTGAGTTAAGAATTTAGGCAAAGAGGGGCAAAGCATGTATGTCTGAGTTACAAGTAAGAGTTTGGGCATACAACTGCTTTGTTTCAAAAGCACTTAATAAGCATAAAACTGAAGAGCCACCCAACACCTGGAAACATTTCTTTTAAAATTTCTTTTAAACACAAATATAAAAAGACTTCATTGTTTAATCAGTATCTTCAATATTTATTTAAGCATATGCCACAAATTTTAAGATGACCCAATATGTTTTCATTATAGTCAGTTTGACAGTAAAAATTCATTAAATTTTCTCTCTAACTTGTACATGCTAGGAAAGATGATAAAAATGCATTTTAATAGGATATGGCTTAAAAACCAGATAAATTTTTAAATGCAGCCAAAATACCCACTTCACTGAGGTTAGAGTATTTTAACTAAGGATAGGAAGTGTTTTCTTATTTTCTTCTTAAAGTGAGAAAAACACACCAATGCAAGACTTTAAGCTTAAGAAGCGAAATTTCTGGATTTCTTTACTTGAGATTTAGTCAAAGCCACACCTATATAGTCCTACTTTAGAACTTCCAAGAATACTGTAAACTTGTAAGTAGAAAATCTGATGCCTTATATTCTATATCTGAATTAAATCCTTTTCTTCTGATATTATGCATACAGTCAATGCTCAGCTAATTTAGTTCACATAATAAAAACTGAAGGTGAAAGAGAAAAACCCAAGCCTTCTTTCCATCAATATGTAAGCTTGATTTTTTTAAGGTACCTTTTCAGCAGAGTATTTATTTCTCTCATTTACGCTTGTGATTATTTTTTCCACTAAATAATTTATCCATGCTACAGAATTGTCCATGTAACAGCATACATGATTATATGGATCCAGCTAGCAGCTTGCAAACTCTACCAATAAAAAGGTGCAACATTATTAACTATTTATTATCGAAAAGCAAACTCAGCAGGTATTAAGAGCAAACTGAACAGCACACGGCACGAGTCTGTACAATCAAAAGCATGTACATTTACAGATCACATACACAAAACTGTGTCAGACAATTATGTTTGAGCAGTCAAAAGGAAAAAAAAAATACGTTGAGAATACTTATTTTTCACAAGAACCAGAAAATAAGTACTCATTTCTAACTGCTGCACAGGCAAGCCATCC
Source organism: Calcarius lapponicus (assembly GCA_039654755.1). Lineage (NCBI taxonomy): Eukaryota > Metazoa > Chordata > Aves > Passeriformes > Fringillidae > Calcarius > Calcarius lapponicus. Next base: position 25,337,921 of record CM077481.1, on the reverse strand, counting down.
TGCTCACAGCAGACGCATGCAGGCAGATGAACACAAACAAAGAAAGCATGAATCATGCAAAGCCCCACCATTCTACTACCGCAACATCTAAACGAGAGCAGGTCACTGCCGCATTTATGTCTTGCAAAGCAGATCATCGTTAACTAATCACTGCAGAAATAATCATTTACATTGAGAAGAGGAATGTAGACAAAGTTTCTTCTGTTTATACAAATTTTAATTTCCCAAGATAAAAACTGGAAAAGCCGGTAGAGTTCATATGATAGAAATCAACAGTCTCTGCTTGAAAACAAAATTACTTGTAGAAGTCGTATCAATTCATACCATCAAGCACTAATGCCAAATCGCCATGCTCAGTAAAAAGATGCAGTTCTTTGAAATTCCATGCATACATCACAGCTTCAAAGCTACATTAAAATTGGCATTTGATAGTAATTGCAACACCTTCAGCTCTCTAAGGCAATGCACAAAATCCATTAATCCTTTTGTTACAACAGACAAGAGGAAAGAGCCACATGATCCAAAGCTTCATGTGATCCTTTAACTGGAGCAGATGCTAGTATCAGCAACAAGGCAGTACGTCAGAAAAGTTGCTTTCAATAAAAAAAGCTAAGTATTTGCAGAATCATATTGCAGATCTCTGTAACTGCTTGCACGGATCCTTAAGTGGAAAATAATACCCTTGAATAAAGCACCGACTCACAGCAAAGTTCTCGCACTTAAAAAATCAAATAAAGCAAATTATTCTCACATGTCTTCAGGGAATTCTTTTGATTTTGTCTCAATATGCACCTGTGAAGTGCTTCAATGTATGTTTGTTCACCAAGGCAGATATATTCAGTTAGCATTATAAATTATTTATTATTTTACATAACACAACCAGCAGGCAGCTCCTCCCTCTAAGGCATACAGCTCACTCAGAAGGTGATGGAACACATATTAGGACACAGTGATTCTAATCTCATTCTCTACATATTTGTTAGAATACACTCAATTGCACTCAAACATCCAAGAGATCAAGCCACAATATCTTATGAAAAAACCCAGAAGATAGAAAAGGTAGTAACACAAAAGAGCTGGAAGGTACTATGAGAAGCTTGGTGGAAAATAAGCAGATAAGCTCTACAAAACAACTGTGTTCCAAAGGCAATTTTTAGACTTGCTGCAAATGTTTCAGAAAGATGGGTTAGTGCATGGATGAGCCAAGGCAGGGCTACCCTAGGAAATTATTGCAGACAGTAAGAACACAACAAAAATTATACTTTGGGCAATACAGGATGCATTTCTGAGGACTGAAATTAAAGATACAATTATCATGGTCTATAGGTCTGATTTTTCAATTGTTCTGAAGCTGCTGACAATGGAAATTTAAGGTTGCAAAACCAAGGCGGTAGCTAGCAGGAATGCAGAGATAAAAATTCCAGAATCCAGGTCAGGGCAGCTGGATAGTGATTCCACACCCACAGCCCTCCCAAGCAGAGTGCAGATGACTATTTAAAAGGAAAGAGCTTCTAATCTAACCTTTTTTTGCAACTGCAAAAACAAGGAAAGACATATAGACCTAACTTTCCTCCAACAGCGACATATGTTGCAATTCCATAGTAAACACTCAGGTTATGTGCACAGGAGGAACCCCCAGGAATTCCAAATTCAAAAACACATATAAAAATAAAGCTCTTCACTGAGCAAAAGTACCAAAATCCAAGCTGACAATAACTGCAACATTTAGTGTACTTAGTATTAAAACTAAAGCAGCTTGTACTCCTGCGTCATGGGACTATGCACAAGTCTAGAAGAGGGTACATTTTTCCCTTCCATGAACCTGGGCTGTCAGGAAAGGGACAAGTAAGGTCTGTACAGTAGTACAAGAATTAATAAATTCCATTCTATTAGACGCCGTCAGAAAAAGCACTGATGTTTTGGCATCAGTTCCCAATGCACTAAAGGAAGTGGTGTTACTTGTTTCCATGCTCTGAAAGCTAGTGGATTTTAAAGAATGAATTAATTCCATTACATATTGTCTGGCTAGCACTCGTGCTACTCTGCCTTTAAAAAAAGAACAGTCATGATCCGAAGTGAAAGCAGTAGTCACATCAGTATTTTTTAGCAGTTATACAAAATTGCATAATAATTATATTATTACATTATCACAACGTATAAAATTCAAAAGGGAGTGTTGCCAGGGTTAAGTGCTAACTAAGGCAGATGAGCCAGGCAGATGAGCAGTAGGCAAAACTGCTGCAGGGGTCCAAGAACTGGCTCTCCCATGGAGCATCCACTAGGTGGGAGGGAAAGACCATGCCTTGCAGGGACTGAGCATGTAGGGAAAACTCAGCCTGTCTCAACAGGGGGACAGAGCAAGGAGACTAAGCCACATACAGTTAACAGGCATTTAAGCAATATTATTTATCCTTCAAAATGGCAGGGAAGGAGTGATTGCCTCTTACTCCCACTGCTGGCTTAGTTTTATTTTTTAACCAAAGATAGTTAAGTATTACATTAATATCACCTCTGTAGAACCAGAAAAACATATCTACCACCAGTATTATAGTGAAGAATCTTGGACTAAAGACCACAATGATATTTCCGAAGAGCACAGTTAAACAGCAATGAGGGTTTATTCACCCTTGTGAAAAGGTACTTGTTGAAAGCCCGGGCCTGTTTTGGATATAGACTTGAGAGGCCTACACTTTGCTTTATCATAATAAACATTTTCCTTAACAAGAAACACTAGATTCAAAGTACAGGTGCAGGCAAGGTTGTTACTTGCACTAAAAGAAATGGACTACAAAAAGCTTTACAGCCACACAGAATATATCTATCAGCAGATAAATAGTATCAGTTATCTATGCTTCTTATCAATAAGAAGAAAAACTGCCAAAGCAAATGTTCCTGCAAAACCCACAAAGTCCCTTGTTCATCTAGTGCAATTAGCAGTTACCTTGTCACTGCTAAATTCAGAAACTGATTGTTTTTTCTCCTCCAATCTTTAAACATTCAGAATAGATATCTCTATCAAATGGCTGGCATAATGTGATATATAGGAAGAACTGGAGGATAAAAAAGTTGGAATTATCGAATTCTGTAATATATTTGACAAAGAATTTAAGGAAAACTATCTTACACCCTAAGGAAATACATGTAAACACATACTGTTTAAATTGCCATGTCCTAACAGTAATTTGGGGGAAAGTGGGGGGGAAAAGAGTGTACTTTTTGTATTGCTTGTTTTGTATCTTACACCTTATTAAAACTAACACAAATTTCTTCACTTTCAAAACCTATTACTTACTCTCTTATTTCCTTCTTGCTGTAGCCCTTGTTAGCTCTCCACACCTACTTCCTTCAAAAACAACAGAGGCTCAGTGACACATTTGAACGAAAAAAGTTATTACACATTTGAAACAAAAGAAGTTATACAAAATAAGGGACTCCAAGACAGGCAACTTTTTGTCATGTTCCTGATACAGCTCCAGATTGCTCAAATTGTCCAGAGTTGAAGATAAAAAACTAGTACTACTCCTGAGTCAAAACCATGTTTGTTTAAAAACAAACAGTCTAGTTTAAAAAAATGCCACAGCACTCTGCCATCTGTAGAAGCTTTATATGCATTTCTAATTATACATCTATTTGACAACATACAGATTCCATATATTATGCTCAAACTACCTAGGCAATAATTCTGTCCAAAGGTAATTTTACTTTCAAACAATAGATGAACATATTGGATATAAAGTATCAGAGTTCTGAAGGCATAATTATCTAAGGACAAGCTCTACCATTCTGCATGACAGGCAGAAAATAATCAGAATCTTTAAGGCTGGAAAAGACTTCCTAGATCTTTGAGTCCAACCTTTGACCCAACACCATCATGCCAAATAAACCACAACACTAAGTGCCACAACTTTTACTGCAGGTCTCCAGAGGCTCCATTACTTTCCCAGGCAGCCCATTCCAATACCTGATCACCCATTCAGTGAAAAATTCTTCCCAATGTCCAACCTGCAGAGCCCTCCTACCCTCCAGCAGATCAACACTCCCACCCAACTTGTCGCCTGCAAACTGAGTGGGGATACCCTTGATCCCCTCATCCAGATCGTCTTAACGACACGACACAGAACTGGACCCAGTGCTGAGCCCTGGGGAACAGCACTGCTGACCAGCCACCAGCTGGACGTAACTCCATCACTGCCACTCTCTAGTCTTGACTATCCAGCTGGTTTTTTACCCAGTGATCAGTACACCTATACAAGCCATGGGCTGCCAGTTTCTCCAGGATAATGCTATCAGAAATGGTGTCAAAGGCTTTAGTGATACTAGAGATAGAAATCATCTGCAGCCTTTCCCTCATCCACTAAGCAGGTTACTCTGTCATAAAAGGAGATCAGGTTGGTCAGGCAGGACCTGCCTTTCACAAATCCATGCTGGCTGGTCCTGATGTCCTTGTTGTCGTGTTGCTGGTCATCACACTCAAGATACTCTATTCCATAACCTTCCCCAGCACTGAGGTCACCAAGGTCAGGCTGACAAGGCTGTAGTTCCCCAGATCCTGATTCTGAGCCTTCTTGTAGGTGGGCACCACACTTGCAAATCTCCAGTTATCTGTCGTGTCCCTGGTTAAACTAGGATTGATCATAAGTGATACAGAGAGGCTTGGAAAGGTATTTCATCAGTTCCCTCAGCCTTCTTAGGTGAATCTCATTTGGCCCCATAGACCTGTGAGTAGCTAAGTGTCATGGGAGGTCACTTTCCTCCTGAGTTACAGGAGGTCTATTCTGATCCCCATTCCTGTTTAGCAGCTCAGAGGGCTGCTTGCCCTGAGGATATTTGATCTCTCTGTAAAGACTGAGGCAAAGAAAGTATTAAGTACTTCAGCCTTTTCCTCATCTTTGGTGACAGCACTCCCCATCCACATGCCCACTAAAGGATGGAGATTTGCCTTGGCCCTCCTTTTGTTGTTAATGCATTTGTAAAAACATCTTATCTTATACAGCAGTGACCAGAGTGTGTTCTAGCTAAGGTTTCCCCTTTCTGATTTTTCTCTACATGACTTACCAACATCGTTGTACTCTTCCTGAGGTGCCTGCCTCAGCCTACATAGGAAGCAACATTTGCAAGATCTTAAGTCAAATGAAGCTGGTGGAGGGTCTGGAACACAAGCCTGATGAGGAGTGGCTGAGGGAGTTGGGGTAGCTCAGCCTGGAAAAAGGGAGGCTCACAGAAGACCTTAACACTCTCTACAGTAACCTGAAAGGAAGCTGCAGTGAGATGGGTATCAGTCTCTTATTCCAAGTAGCAAGTGTCAGGACAAGCAGAAATGGCATCAAGTTGCAGCAAGGGAGGTTTAGTTTAGAAATTATGAAAATTTTTTCATGGAAAGGGTTGGAAAGCACTGGAATATACTGCTCAGGGAAGTGGTGGAGTCACCATACCTGAAAATATTAAAAAAATTGTGTGGATATGACATTTGATAACATGGTTTACTGGTGAACATGATGGTGTTGCTGGGTTGACAACTGAATGTGGAAATATTAAAGATCTTTTTCAATCTTAGCAATTCTATGATACACCTGATGGCTTACCAAGATCTAAAAAAGTTACATAAAACACTGTTTTACCAAGAATAAAAGAAGATTAATTGTTTTAAAGAATAAAACCACATGATTCTATAAATCTCATTTTAGTTTATGAGTTAAGAACAAGTCCAACATAATACTAAAGGGATAAATTGTCTAAATACTTCTAATGTTCAGATGTAAGACCTAGCCACAGATAGAGAAGGGCAAAGATATGCAAATAAAGCAGATGTCACATCAAAAAACTTTATAAGCAAACTCAGATTATGAGTTTATCTAACATAAAAGCTTTGTATATTTCCTGTAAAAGACACATTTGGATACCTAAAAGGATAAAAATTCAAATCATTTCCAAAACCTTGGTGAATCACCAATTCAAAACATAAGAGTATGTCCTTCTGTCACAAGGTTTCACAATACTCTGTGGTCTAACAGATCATGACTGGGAAAATTAAGTTGTCATGCACTCATATTACTTTCGGGTTAGCACCAGTTCATGGGTTTAATCTCCCCAAGTCAGTATCGTGTGTGACCACTAGAGGGAAATAGCGAAAAGGAAACAGACACCGCTGGAGGTTACTAGTGGTCTTTGACCAATAGTAACCCTTACTCTGTTTCTGCTTCAGTCCCAGGGCATAGAAACCTCCTTTTCTTGGTCGACAGTTAAAACCAGAGCAGTTTTACCTTTAGCCTTTATAATTACATTTGAGACACATTGCTTAGAGAGGACAAAGTTTTCCACACAGCATGCAAGTAGCAACAATGACATTTAGTGCTGAATGAATGACAGTGAATTAGAAATTGTAACAGAGATTAAAGAAATTATTCTGAAGTCAGACTTCTCAGACAGTTCAAAACAATGAACCAACTAAGAAACACACTCATTTTCACTTAAGACTGTCCAAAGACATAGTACCAAATCATTCTGACGAATGTTCTGGCTCAGATTTTTAGAACTTCATCTGACAAGAAGTAGTTAGGCTCAATATAATTTAGCTTTAAAAAAGTTTAATACTTGTCTCAGAGAAAATTGGGCACATGTGTCTCAAGCACCATGTTCAAGTAGATTTTTTTTATATTCAGCTGTTCTGTCATTAGTCTGCAAATACAACAGCTAATCATTAAAATCACTTTTATATTACCAACCAGGCAAATAGGCACAGGATTTCTTCATATACAGGTTATACATTAAGTAGGCCATCACCAAACTAGTTTTCCCTGTATGTATGCTCACTTTGAGAAGCATTAGAAGGAACAAAGTTTTAGTTAAAGCCTACCAAACCCATTTAAAGTCATGAAGCAATTATACAGACATATTTCCTCTGAAATAAGTTATTTACTGTATTCATAACACTTAAGTTTATACAGACTTATTTGGGAGTTTATAAAACTGTTTTATGAAAAGCAACTTTCAGAAAACTCATCTTTGAAAATTAAAATATTAACTGATATTACATATAATATTAACAAACATATCAGCAAAGATATTAAATTCACTTGCCAATATAAAAACAACCTCCACACTATTATTGATGCAAAAAAAAAAAAAAAAAAACAAAAAAAACCAAACCCAGACTGCTTTTATTTGCTGAAAGCAAACACCCTCTGTGTAATAGGAAAAACAACTTCAAGCACAGCACAAGTCTCTACAATAAGCTGACCTACCCTTCTCTTGAAGGAAAAATCTGGAAACTGTTTTGAAAACAGCTCACAAAAGGCTGCTTCTAGTACATTAGAGGAAAGGAAAGCAAATCAAAGGATCTAGGCCCTAAAATGTTCAGGACTTTGAAGATAAATGCTATCATGAGTTCTATACAGAACAGTAATACTGTTGGTCCTTAATAGGCTATGCACTAAGCTTTGGGACACCATTTTGGTCTTACTTTGCTTTCCAGAGGGGTAAAAAGCATAAACAAGATAAAGGGTGCTAGAACAGAGCTGGGACCAACACAAAAAACCTCCCTGTGATAAGCATTAGCTAAAGAATAGTATAATAAAACAAGCAGTTTAGTACCTATTTTAACTTAAGTCTTCTGTAGTAAGTAAATTATCTTATTTCATGACAGCATGTCTGTTTTGTACAAGTATAGAGCCCTTTCTGTAAGAACTTCTGCCTTAATTGCCCACTGTATTATGAAAAACTCAGGCAACTGCACAAACACATTCAGCATCTACGTAATCAGTTATTTTGTAGACTCATATTTTCTACATACTGCTGAGGTCCATTTCCATTGTTGGTTCTCTCACACAAATGTACCCCCGAATAATTCATCATGAGAAAGCTGCACATGTGTTAAGAGCTGGCAAACTGAAACTGATGCTATTGCCTGCAGAGATTCCAGTGTGCATATGGGTCACATTAAGACTTTGGGAGAATGGTGATATTCTTGCTGCTGACTGCTTTGAACTGCAACACACTAAAAGTTGCCTTTATCCCCTTGTGAAATGAGGGGAGGGAAACTCCCACTTGATGGTAGGTAAGGTGTTTTCTGACCATTCTCTATGGCATTGACAAAATACAAATTCTGTTACCAGATTTTCAAATTCTGACAGATCTCATACTCCAGTTCAGGCATTGAAAAAGCAGCAGCTATAAAAATGATGAAAGTGAAGCTACTATATCTACATCCAAAAGCACTCCAGACTCAAATTTGCCTCACACCTGAGAACAGTTAAGAAAAACAGCAGATTTGCTGTCTAACACAGGGCTCTTATATCAGGACAGTATCAATCAACAAAGAGGGCAGAGAACCTTTCAAGATTAACACAAGTTTTTCTCCTAAATGAAGCCCCAGGTCCACATATTTCAGACTTTCTTCCCATATGACCAAGTTCAAATCCAAAATAGAAAATGTTTTTTACTCCAAGTTCTGTCTATTCAGGTAGATATCTGAGAGAGACTACATATGACTAGTACTATCAGCTGAACACTCTCCATCTGTTGAGGACATGTTGAGCCAGTATGATGGCCTCTTTTCAAGAATTAAAACACAAAACCATTCCAGTCACCCTCTGAGGATCCATTAGATATACTTACACAAACCTTAAGTCCTATGTATTGGGTGATTAAAAGAGTACTGAGCAGGTTGGTTCCTCGTTCTCATTCGCCACGCAGGTTCAGGGCAGGGTTTTCCTCTGGCAAGAGGCAGAGTGAATAAAGGAGAGCTTTAGGGAGCCAGGTGAACATGAGTGGGCAAACAGGGATGTGGTATAGCAGCTCACATGGCAGTTCATGCAGGCAGGGTTGCAGGTTTCCCCCCTCTAGTAGGACTTTTAGTTTGTTGTTCATTGTGTTTCTGTTGGTAAGTTGTTTTGGTGGTTTTTTTTGTTAGTAATGGTTTTTACACAGCCAAAACCTGCAGTTACTACAAGTGTATGTAACCAAATGGAACCTCCAAAAGGGATGTGTCTGCCCAAACCCATTCCTGAGTGGACTGTTTGAGCTTATCAGTGGTTTCAGGGGGTGTTGCAGAGGAAACCTGCCTGCAGTGTGAACAGGTGAACGATCTCCTTTTGCTAGTGGCTGAACTTAGGGAGAAAGTTGAAACACTAAGGAGTATTAGGGAAAGTGAAAAGGAAATAGGTTGGTGGAGTTTTGCCCTGCCATCTTTGAGGGAGGCCCACCAGCAGTCAGAGGACTCCCATGCCTCCCACTGTAAGGCAATAGGAAGACACCTGGTGGATGAAAGGGACTGGAAATGGGTTCCTACTTGGGGAGGTAACAGAAGCTCCTCCCAGCCCCATCACCTAGCCAGGTGCCACTTCAGAATAGGTATGAGGCCCTGAATCCAGAGGGTCAGCCAGATGATACAGAAGAAAATGATCTGCCCAGTGGGCCTCCCAATTACACTTCATCTGTCAGAGGGATCACCACCTCTAATGTTAAAAAGAAAAGAAGGGTAGTTGTAGTGGAACAGGTGACTCCCTTCTGAGGGGAACAGAGGACCCCACATGCGGACTGGACCCATCCCACAAGGAGTTTGCTGCCTCACTGGGGCCCGGGTACAGGATATTACTGAGACACCTCCTGGGCTAATTTAGCCCTCTGATTATTACCCACTGCTGATACTCCAGGCTGGCAGTGACGAGATTGAAAAGAGGAGTCAGGGCAATTAAAAGAGACTTTAGGGCATGGGGTCAAGTGGTTGACAGGGCAGGACAGGTAGTATTCTGCTCAGTGTCTTTGGTGGCAGAGAAAAATGATGAAAGGAATAGGAGAGTCAAGAAACCAAGAAGTGGCTCAAGGTTTGGTGTCATCAGCAGAATTTTGGGTTCTTTGATCATGGGCCAATATTTTCGGCACCTGGCCTACTGGAACTGGATGGGCTGCATCTCTCTGTTAAGGGTAGAAGAATTTCAGCTCTCAATTTCAGAATTCATTAAGCAGGCTTTAAACTAGGTTTGAAGGGGGAAGGGGGTGCAGCTGGGCTGTCTGGAAGCAGGCCCAAGGGTGATAAGGCTGCGTTAGGGGGTGAAATCAGCAGCCCAGCTGAGGTGCATGTGCACTAATTCATGCAGCATGTGTAACAAACAAGAAGAGCTGGGAGCCAAGGTGCAACAGCAAAGCTATGATGTAATTGCCATCCTGGAAATGTGGTGGGATAACTCACATAGCTGGAACGCTGCATGGGATGGGTACAAGCTGTTCAGGAGAGATAGGAAAGGGAGAAGAGGTGGAGGGGTGGCCCATTATATTAGGGAGGCTTTTGATGCCATGGGTGTTGAAACTAATGACAATGGAGTTGAATGCTTATGGGTAAGAATTAAGGGGAAGGCCAACAAGGCTGACATCCTACTGGGAGTCTGTTATCATCCACCCAACCAGGAAGAAGAGGATAACTTATTTTATAAAACAGTTGGAGAATGTTTCAGGATCACCACCCCTTGTTGTTGTAGGTGACTTTAACCTACCAGATGTCTGGGAACAATATAGCAAAAAAGAAGCAGTCCAGTAAATTTTTAGAGCGTGAGGAGGACAACTTCTTTGTTGCAGCTAGTGAGTGAGCCCACCCAGGGGGGACTATGTTAGATTTGTTCGCAAACAGAGATGGGCTGGTGGGAGATGTGGTGGTTGGAGGCCACTTGGGGCATAGTGAATAAGAAATTACAGAGTTCTTGATATTTGGTGAAATCAGGAAGAACATCAAAAAGACTTTTACCCTGGACTTCTGGAGGGCAGACTTTGGCCTATTTAGGAGACTTATTCAGAGAGTTCCTTGGGAAGTAGCCCATAAAAACAAAGGAGTCCAGGAAAGGTGGCCATGCTTCAAAACAGAGATCTTGAGGGCACAAGAACAGACTGTCCCTGTGTGCCAAAAGATGAGTCGACAAGGCAAACATCCAGCCTGGATGGGAAACAATGTTTTGAAGGAACTTAGGAATAAAAAGAGCATGTATCCTCTTTGGAAGGAGGGTCAGGTCTCAGGAAGTATACAAGGAGTTGCTAGGGCATGTAAGAAAAAAACTAGGCAGGCCAAAGCTTGGTTCAAATTTAATTTGGCAACTTTTGTAAAGGATAATAAATGTTTTTATAAATATATCAATATCAAAAGGAAGGGTAAGACCAACCTTTGCTCTCTATTGGATGAGGGAGGGAACTCAGTAGCTGCAGATGAGGTGAAGGCAGAAGTGCTTAATGCCTTCTTTGCCTCAGTTTTCTGTGGGAAAATGGCTTGTCCTCAGGACAACTGTCCTCCTGGGTTGGCAGATCATGTCAGGGAGCAGAACCCCTGTTATCCAGGAGGAGGCAGTCAGAGAAGTGCTGAGACACTTGGATGTTAATAAATTCATGGGAACAGATGGGATCCATCCCAGGGTGATGAGGTGAGCTTGCAAAGCCACCCTCCATCATTTGCCAACAGTCCTGGCTCACTGGTGAGGTTCCGAGGACTGGAAGCTGGTCAGTATGACACCCATTCCCAGAAAGGGTGAATGAGGAAGGAGAATCCTGGGACTTATAGGCCAGTTAGCCTGACCTCAGTACCAGGTAAGGTTATGGAACAGTTTATACTAAATGTCAGCACACAGAACTTACAGGATGGCCAGGGTATCAGATCCAGCCAGCACGGGTTTAGGAGGGGAAGGTTGTCTTTGACCAGCCTGGTCTCTTTTTGTGACCAGGTGACCTGCCTGATGGATGTGGGAAAGGCTGTGGATGTTGTGTACCTGGAATTCAGCAGGGCCTTTGACGCCATTTCCCACAGCACACAAGCTGTCAGCCCATGGCTTGGACAGGAGCACTCTGCTGGGTTCAGAACTGGCTGCATGGCCGGGCCCAGAGGGTGGAGGTGAATGGTGCTGCATCCAGCTGGGGCCAGTCAGCAGTGGTGTCCTCAGGGGTCTGTGCTGGGCCAGTTCTGTTCAATATCTTTATTGAAATAGATGTGGGGATTGAGTCCTTCATTAGTAAATTTGCAGGTGACCCTAAGCTGGGAGCATGTGTCCATCTGTTGGAAGGTGGGAGGGCTCTGCAGAGAGACCTGGAACTGTTGGATGGATGGGCAGAGTCCAACAAGGATGAAGTTTAATAAGTCCAATTGTCAAGTCCTGCATTTTGGCTGCGATAACGCCCTGCAACATTATAGGCTGGTGAGGGGGTGGCTGGACAGTGCCCAGACAGAAAGGGACCTGGGGTACTGGCTAACATGTACATGACTGGACATGAGCCAGCAGTGTGCCCTGGTGGCCAAGAAGGCCAAAGGCATCCTGGCCTGTATCAGGAATAGTATGGCCAGCAGGAGCAGGGAGGTCATTCTTCCCCTATACTTGACAGTGGTGAGGCAGCACCTTGAATGCTGCATCCAGTTCTGGCCCCTCAGTTTGGGAAGGATGTTGAGACACTTGAGCGCATCCAGAGGAGGCAACGAGGCTGGTGAGGGGCTGGGAACACAAACCCTGTGAGGAACGACTGAGGGAGCTGGGGGGTGTTTAGCCTGGAGAAAAGGAGACTCAGGGGTGCCCTTATCACTCTCTACAACTCCCCGAAAGGTGGCTGTATTCAGGTGGGGTTGGTCTCTTTCTCCAGGCAGCAATGGACAGAACCAGAGGACACAGTCTCAAGCTGCACCAAGGGAAATACTTGTTGGATATTCTTTATGGAAAGAGTAATCAAGTACTGGAGTGGTCTGCCTGGGGAGGTGGTGGAGTCACCATCCCTGGATGTGTTAAAAAAAGATTGGATGTGACACTTGGTGCCATGGTCTAGTTGAGATGTTATGGCATGGGTTAGACTCAATGACCTTGAAGTCTCTTCCAACCAAGCGATTCTGTGTGTAATTCTGTGCATAATGTTTGATTAGATTATGGGAGCTATAGTTTAAGTAGCTGTTATCTTTGCCCTTTCTTTGTACTTTGCAAAATTGGCAGGTTTACCTAACAGAGTGCCTCAAACCCACTAAATATCACTAAGCACATGAATTATGTATTTTCTGCTTAACCTTGCTGAGCATATTTGGAGACAGGTAGAAACAAGAAAGGAAATAAGTAGATGCTGCACTTTTTGAACGGCACAAGAATAAAGCAAAACTTGAAGGAAACAGAATTTAACCAAACCTTTTATTTACATCTGAAAGTCTGAGAACCAGCAAACTGAGGCAAAAAAACTTCACCTTGTTAAAAAAGAACTGTTTCAGGACAGAGAAATTGTTTTGCTGGAAACAGACAATACTATAACACAAGCAAGGAATAGTTAACTGCTGTGTAAGAAGCAGCTAACCTTTTTATCATAAAATGACTAGGATGCAAGATCTCTAGTACCACCTCCTGACCAGAGCATGTCCAATTACGTTCTCAAGCATACACCCCACAAGGATGCATTCGTTAGGGAATTATAGTATCTATTTTCAAAGCCAAAGCAATTATTATGAAACATTAACTGGAACACACAGGCAAAGAAAGACTGGGTTGGTCAAAGTGAAACAATCTGCTTTGTTTATAATTAATCAAGTGTGTTGGGCTGGAATGGACAAAGCTTTAGTCCAGCTTTAGACAGTACTAACCGTAAATACTTGTTAATAAAGCTGCAATTTAACAGCTGCTGTTCCATCATGGGCCCAAGAATGGCAAAAGGGTGCCAAGACAGACAAAGAACTATTGTTTTCAGTTCTGAAAGGGAAGTTTCAACAATTTGGAAGTGAAAACATTTAGGTTTGCTGCAGCAAACATGCTTGTAGAGTCAACTGAAACTGCTGATTCACTGGCATGCCCCTAGTCCTCTTTCAGGAAATATACAGTTTTCAGCAATGAGTGCACTTAGCAAATTTAGCAACATCAAATGACATGCACTATTATATGTATCAGAGTTACTGCTGATACCAGTGCTAAAATAATGGAACATACAAGACCTATCCAAGCTCAGTTTCTCTCACTGAAATTTAATTAGTATTTAATTAAATTTTAAAGAAAGAACTCTCTATTACTGACAGCAAAGGAATAATAACTTGAATATCCCATCTAATCTTTCCTTGAAAGCACAGCTTCTTACAAAATTTCAGTACCCCCATCATACCATACATCAGGGCCAGTAACCCTTGAACATCCTCAAGTGCATCTGTTTGCTTAAACAAGCAATTTTGCAGTAATACACAAATCCTATAGAAAGATGGACACCTTTCTCTATTTGACCCTTCATTCCCCCAGTTTTCTGATGCCTATGTTCATACCAAGCAATATGGGATATTTAAATAGTAGCAGTTAAATATTAAACCCTTTCTTTCTCACCTACTATTTAAAATAGGTATGCTCAAGAGCATGAACTTTCTTTTCCTCTGCAGTCACTCTATACATAGACAACATTAAAATAACAGCAAATGCATATTTTCATGCTTGATCTGTTTTCAGAGGAAAAAAAAAATGGATCTTTTTGCTGACCTACAGCAAAAATTTTACAGGAAGAATTACCTTAAGAAGTTCTGATAAAGGGCAAGGACATTAAACTAAAAGAGCAGATGCCCCAAGCCAGGATGTGTTTCCAAAAGAATTCCTTCAACTCCTTTGATTCATATTAGGTTCTGGAGTTACTCTCTTTTTCAGGATTTTCCCTGGATAGTGGTTGTGTGTGCGTCTCACAAAAGAGACAGAAAGTTACCTCTCTTCAATGTTACTATGTCTCATTGGTACTTGTGCACCCCACCCATGCGGTTGAGCGCTCCTCCCTACCGCAAGGGGATCAACTAACATCTATTAATATCACCTCATTGAGTTTCACTGTAATGAAAGCTCCCTGAAGAAAAGCCACCTCCTAAAAAGATCTTTAAGAAAGCTAAAAAGATCACCTTTGGTAGGCTGAGACATACAGAGTACGCAAGACTTTTCTATTAAGCTGTTGATGCACAGTATTTTTTGAGGTGATGACTAATATTTCTGAGTAACTAGCATACAGTATTGGCAAGTTACAACTTTCAACTGCTTAACCACTCACTACTTTTACATTGCAGCTTTCTACTTTCAGTTCCTGATACAAAGAGCTTACCCTAATCTGAAGGGGCATTTATCACCAAAGTCAAGCTTGACACAGGTCTCCCTCAATGAACAATACTGTTCTCAGGGAGACCTTGTAAAACATACTACCACTTTGCCACAGAGAACTCAGACTCTTAGAGATAACTGCGTGTCATTCTGCTGGTGACAAACGTTGACATTCCCCTTCTATTAAATGAAAGTATACACTATCCAAATAATTTGCAGAGTGAATTAATAACACTTACGAGTTTAATACTGGAATCCCACTTGTTTATAGCAATGAGACCAGGTATTTACTCCACAGCCAGCTGCAAGTTAAGTCTTCTAGAGCTCTCGTCACCTCAAGACCGAGCATTAGTCTTGAGACCAAGTTTACTTTAGACAGGTACATCACCCTTCCTTAAATAGCCCTGCAAAAATTGACTGACATATTCAACAGCTTAGGGGAGTAGCAGTGTCATAAGCCTTTCACATTATTTGATACCGAGTTAGAACTTTTTCAAGGGTTTTCCTTCACACAGTATTGCACAGTATTACCTAAAAGGCAACACTCTGCTAATTTGCAATTTGAACTGTAATTTTCAGACATTCATTAGCTATTTCAGAACACCCTGGTTCACCAGCCTGGCTATGCAGTGATCAAAAATTTACTTCAACCTTTCTGTACATTTGAATCTTGAATTTAACTAATTTATGGGAAGACAGGAGTAAGCCATTTCAAGTAGGTTCACTACCTTTTGGGGGGAGGGGCTTGAGAGAAGAGCTCCAGACCTCTACCAAGACTGTGAAGACTATCTGTTAATGTTCTGACTAGATGGGAGTAAATGCTTTTTAATTAGGAACATATCACAGCTTTCATGGATACAGAGATTTAAAATTATCTTCAGTGCATTATATGTACAGCTTCAGATTCAGATAGGCAGCTCCCAACAGAGTAACAGGCAAACTCAGTTGTGAACTGAGATAGGTTAGATTACTTAGCAATTTCTTCATGTAGACAGTCCTCATACTTTACAAAGTACTAGAAGAAGCACAATCACTTAAGGAACGGAACCAAACCCACACAGCACAATAATTATTACCTAAAGCAGCTGAGCTGGAAAGACTGAAGTTGACAGAAGAGCAACACAAACTTAACACTTATATACACATATGAGAAAAATGGAGTTCAAAGTTTAGTTGGTTATAGGAAATACTGCGCTGTACACGTACGGGACAGGTAACAATCTGCAGATAGCTCTAGAGATTAATCAGATTTAGTGTTTTGCAAGCTGAGTAAGTTAAAAAACTCGTGGTGTTGTAAAATGGTAGCATACAAGACCCACAAAATAATCCTACATTCTATACAACACACATAGGATCCTAGTGGGAATACTGAGTTCTATTTTGGTGCTATACTTCACCAAAAGATGAAGACTGAATTTGTAAGACAGCCATGCTAGGTATCAGAAAGCTGTAAAAGACATCCACGTGCACAACAACTGAGGAATTGGGAACTGTTCTAACAGAAAAAGACAAGAAATGTTAAGTGTTTCAAAAACGAATGGAATAATCTCTCTAGATGTACTGTAAAACTACTTAATAAAGGAAAACACATTTTGTGAGGATGGCAAGAAATCCCTTTGATGGCACAAACAGCCTAAAATGATTCCACAAGCCCTTACTGTTACAACACTTCCCAATCTATCTTGCAGTGAACCACAGCATCTAAGTAAGGATGACTTTAGTTCACATTAGGGGAAGAATTACAATTAACTTTGTAAGTCTTCATTCAGGATCGTACTTCTCTTTATTTCTTTGCTGATCTCTATACCACTCAGATGTCACTGAAGATCAAAAAGAAAAAGATAATATTCCCAACTGAAGGACGAATGAATTTTAAAAGTTAAGACAAGGTGCTCCAGACTTAAGACAGCTACATATTTCTCCTATGCATTTCCCACTCTACCTAAGGTTCTGGTCAAAATCCAAAATAAGTAAGCTGATTACTGCCATGTTCAGAACCCTCTGCTTGAACATATTGTGTTATTTAGTTACCAAGGAGCAGTTTTGCAAACACTTCAAATTCAGCTTTCCTGGGAGATGTCAAATGTGAATACACAAGAACTTATGTTACATATTTAACATCAACACACAACAATGACAGAAACAGCAAAAACTCTCATCTATGTTCCTGCTTAAGCTTGAGCAACAGTTTATAATTTTTTAGTTTCAAACTAGTACAGGGTGCTTTTGTAACACCTTAAAGAGTGTCTCTGCCACTCATCAGTGACTTTCCTATAAATTTCAGTCTTTTAAACAGGTTTACAGGCTTTTAAAACAGCTTTTTACAGGTTAATATAGGTATCTGAATGCTGTCCTCCAGCCTCCTCAGGCAAGCTGCACTACTGCTTCAAGCCAGAGCCTCAAAATGCCACAGTGGGGGAGTGGGTCACTACTTTCTGAAGCAAAATGCATTACCACAAAACAAATAGGAGTGTATGCTATACAATCCATATCAGTATCAAACAGAAATATTTTGAGTTTGTTGTGCACTGTGGAGCACCAGACAAGGAAATCCAAGAAAAGAACAAGGAAATCCAAATCGATTTAATAGGAAACAATAGTTGACATCAAGATTACTTAAGAAACTTGTTCCAACACTTAGGACACGGATACCAACATAGGCAAAAGGAGTTATCATCACACTCCTACAATCCTCTTTACGAACTTGATAAATAAAACTGAAGTTGAACATTATATATCTATTCCCATATATCCCATGCTTTCCTTCATCTGCACAGTTGCTTCCACTTATGTCAGTCTTGCGAATGGGTACAGGGGGAAGTATGGCCAGAGGAACTTTCATTAGTATGAAACGCCAAAAAATTAAAACATTAGGGAGCCACAGTTCTTTTCAGACCTCAGCAATAACTGCTGAGGAAGCAAATACTTTAAACATCACACATTATTGAAACAGCCGAATTTCAGGAGAGGAAGTAGAGGGAGAAATGGCAACAGACACTCTTCCTGTTGCTCCCTGCTATATGATGCATCTGAAGTTACACTACTGTAAAGTTTTTATTTTAAAATAATTTTAAAAACTGTATTTAAAATCAACATTCACTCATCAATATTAGAATATTTACCATTGCTAGAAATTGACAGTGACTTGTTGTCAATAATATAGTAAGCTGATAAAAGAAATGCATTTATAAAGGTCGCAACATCAAAATGGACTTCTGAAGACTGTTTGCAGCACTTCAATATGCACCTAAATACAGTTACACAAACATCTAAACTATTTGGTCCAGCAACTCCTCAATGGTGTGCCAGAAAATGGGAACACTAAATTTAATGTACAGAACTAGTTACTGATGGCAGAAATTTATACTTCTCATTTAGTATCTATTTTAAAAGTTTGTTACATTACTATGCTGAGTCAAAATATTTCTGTATAATTTCTCTGCATATACTATTAATTTTAAATTATCTTACTAATTTCAGCCCAGACTGGCAACAGATTTGGAGTGATTTATTGGCATGTCTTTATTGCCATTATCAGTATATTAAATCCATTCTACGGCAGGGTTAGAGATGTGTAAAAAAGGAGAAAACTAACCTGTCTTCACAGAATGTTACAGCTCTACTTAAAATTGCTGAAGGCCTCTGGACAAGTTAAACATGTGCTACCCTTCTGTACTCTCCCCTTCTTGTTGATAACCCGAGCTCATTATTTTATGAATTGAAACTCTGATATGGGTTTCTGACCTGATGAATGGGTCAAATTTTTTTGCTCTGGCATCTACTGCTAGTAACATATTACTAAGAGAAAGTTACCTCTATTTGTATTTTTCAATGTTTTCTTAAAACAGCTAAATAAATATAATCTCATAGATCAATATGTACATACAGTATTCAAACAAAAGCTTGACTTAAAGTATAGTTAATGTGAAATTTCTTAAGCCATTGTAGGTTGAAGGAACAGGTAGGTGCACTTGGATCTCAGTCTAAAGGTGACACATTCCAATTACAGAACAAAAACTAGGAACTGAGAAACTGGCTGCTTATAATCAAATCTGAAGTGAAATTTAAGGCTCCCTCTGAGTTTAATAAAAGTTACTCATGCATAACTTCTTATACTTAAGTTCACAAGAGAAATAACACAAGGATAGAAAGCAATTTTAATTTACAAATACCTCAATATTTACTGCAATATTTTACCTGAAGTCCTTCACTGTTGTATTGCACTAAATAGATATTTAGTTGTTTTGCACTGGGTTCTGTATTATTGCACAGAATAGTATGTTTGTATCCTCATGGGATTCCCCTTTTATACCACATGGTCTTTCCCTCCCCCAAAAACCCCTGGTGGTGCTGGTTTGTCCCAGGTTTACTCCTCCCCTTGTCCCCTCCTCACTGGAATCCATTGGCTGTGGTCCTCTTCCTCAGCCCCCCATTCCCCCAGGGCTTAAAAGTCTCCTGCCATGAGGCAGCACACTCTTTTCCATCTGGGGGGGTCACCTGGAAATAAACGTAGGACATTTGTCCCCATGTGGAGAAGAGTGCTTCTTGTCTTTTGCCTTTGTCCATGTAAGATGGCGTGGGCTGGGGTCCATAGCTAGCCAGATTGGACTTGAACAGCCCTCCAGGCACAATATTCTTACACTTCACCTCAGTCCAGAAGGTGATTTGTTTAACCAACAAATTTAAGGAATTAGCTCAACCACTCAGAACAGGAACAATTACAGCAGGTAGAGGGGGGATCTATTAGCTCCGGGCAGGTACTCTGTGGGTTACTTTGTCATTAAGATGCTTCTCAAGTGCAAAATCTTGTGGAGCTCTGGTTTCATTCATTGGGACTTTTGCTTTCGAATGGTTTTGCAGTCATGTTAGACTAGCAAAACCTCACCCCTTATCTTCTCCACCTGGCTTCCTGCTTCAACATCACCATTACTGTTACTAGCAATATTTTTCAATGTGTAACAGCACATTCATTAATTCTTTCAGAACAGTACATTGACAAGGGAAAACAAAACAGGCAGATTACCGTAAGAGTGAAATTAATGATTCTTAACACTTTATAAGGTAATTACTATAACACTTTATAAGGTAATTACTAGCTTTTTTTAGGTTACTTGCAAAAAAAGGAACTCCATTTTATGTGGTTGATAACAATTTTCTGAAAATTTCAGGCTGATGATGTTTCTGGGTTTTGATTTTTCTCAAAACAGTATCACGAAGTGCCCTTATTGACTGCAATCAAAATTATGCTGTTTAAAGTTTGCTCTGCAGTTTTCTAAATTGACTTATGAACTGAGATCAACAATCAGAAAATAACCAACTCACAACTAAATATCTCAATTCTAGGTTACTTGTTTGAAAAAGTATCCGTGTTAAAGAAACAAAATTAATCAACTGCCTTAATAATTACTTAACCTTTTCTTAAATTTGAATTTATCTGACTGTCAAATCCAGTGTTTTCGGCTTTTCCCACCATTTAAACTAGATCTGCACTTAAACAATGTAAAATGGTATCTAAAGCATCTTACCTGGTTTGACAACTGGTATTTTAAGAAACAAGTTGTAGCATACAAAGAATTGCACAAAATTAGAATTACTTGAAAGCTAAATTATCTTTAACCCCCAGGTTGCCATGTCTTCTCCCCATTTGGGGAGAAAATGCTAAAAAAAGAAGATATAAGTTTTACTCTTCTTGATGTTTCTGTATAACCCTATTCTAACAAGCTAACTCCTTCCACAGTGTCTAACCAAGAGTGAAAACAATAAAGCAGTAGCCACTCCTTCAAGGAAAATTTTTACTGAGGCAGACAGGCCACTTTTGTTTAAGGGGGACAGGTGCCTTCATCCCCAAAAAAGGGACACGTCAATTAGGTTCAGAAAATAGCCACCTGATACCTTTCACAGTCAAACTCTGAGATTCATGCCTTCTGCTCTAGTTATAAACACCTTTTACATCATCACTTCAAAATTTAAAAGAAAATCCACCTACTCCCTACATGCCAATTTGCTGGATATCTAGGTACTCGTCTGAAAAATTACCTTTTCCAGTCTGAAACAGCAAAATCAGGTATTTTAAGAAGTTCAGGAAGACTTATTTAGATTTGACAAAAGATTTTTCAAATACAAGACCAAAAAAACTATCAATCTATATTGCTGAAGAGCCACGAGTCAATAATGAAGACATTAAGAGTCTGTGTGCAGAAAATAAAAACTATGATGGAACAAAATGGGACAAACCTAAAGTAATACAAAATTTCTCATAAAGTAGTAACTTCTAAATAAATTCTCATCTAGTTCTCTACTCAGGTGGTGGATTAACATTACAAGAAATCATTATCTTCATCTCAGGACTTCATTTACTCAAAATAAGTTTACTTGTTTACTTATACAGATGTTTCTCAAAACAAACAGCAATTCACTCTCATTTTCTCACAGCACTGAACTAACAACATTTAAGCCAATTTATCTAATATTAGGTTAGAAATTCCAAATTCCATTTTGAAACCATGGGAAATGACCTGCCGGAGGCAGTCTTTCAAATTATTATTAAGAAGATAGTAACGTCCCAAACAGATCAGCACTGTGGCACTCAAGTACCATCAATGTTGTGACACCAGAAAAATGAATGATCAATAAATCTAATGAAACATTTAAGCAGAAGAATGGACTCCTGGTTACACATGAACTACTTCCTCATTTGCCTCACTGATGGCTTTACAGTAGTTTAGATGCATCCCTCCTCCAGTTCAGGGCAATGAATAAATGTTTTGAGCTATACTTGAAACACTTAATGTAGTAAGGATTCAGGAACCTCAATACAAGGAAAAAAAGTACAATTATAAACCCCTCTGAAAATGCTAATGGTTTTTATGCCTGAACATAAGCTGTTTGATGTTTCTCAGCCATCAGCTACTCAATGCTAAGCATTAAGTTTTTCTATGTCTGGTTATACTCATATTTAATATAAAATTAATTTTAAATCAGTGTTCTCTTTATTTGGAGCACAATGAAACGCAGTCAAAGTTTCTGTCTATTTTTCTCACTCTGAAGATCAACAACCTTGTGACATGCTCCATCAAGACTCACAAATACACTTTTGTTAGCAAATAGCTTAAGCAGCCTACCAGAACTACCTACCCACTCAGTAAGCAACAAAGAACTTCAAAAACAAACAAAAATGTACTTTATGCAGCAGTAGACTAATATTAAGAAAAATGACTGTTTGGTACAGGAAATAATTTCCTCTCTTGATTTTATTCAAATTATTATGTGCCATCTGAAGATGCTGTTTCTCAAACAAAAACTTTTTTACCCAGAAGGAGCTTTTGCACAAGGTTTGGTAACCTGATCAGAAAGCTCCTTCATAAAATGTCAGAGTAAGCCAACAGATCTGAACTTTTCAGTGCAATGAGATATTCTGCCCATCTTCCCCTTCTTTCAGTCAAGTTCTTAGATATAAAACTTCCATGAGCTGAAGTGAATTAAAGGATGAATGAGGAGGTTCCAAGTGAACTCCAAGGTTCATTTAAGTGCTGTTCATACAAATTTGAATGAAAAATGGGACTGACTTCCAGATTCCATGAAAATACTTTCTTTCACATCCCATCGAAGTTATATTGGAAAAATGTACTGTTTCTTAAATATTTTCCATACAAAAATTCCTATATTAAAAATTACAGGTTATAGCACTAACCCCTCAATGAAAGTAGAGAAACCAGACATTTGGAGACATATTCTTTAAGAACCACTAATAATTATCAGACTGAAGCCTAGATTTGGACACTTCTGTCTTGTGTTTAATTCTATCACACACCTATTTATGTAAACACAGCACTTTTCAAGTGCTGGTCAAGATTTCCAAGGCTTCTGGTTACTGTCTATTTTTCTAAAATCATCAGAAGCAACAGATACACCCCTACACCTACATTTATCACACAAAACTCCTACTGTATTATGAAGACAACAGAATACTGCACTGGAAAGACGACCTTAGTAACTCTGTTATTTCATTATATATTTTCAACTTGAGTTTAAGCTATTATTACAAGACTGCAGTAACTTCTGCTGTTTTCCTTGCTATGCTTTGATCATGATATTCTTGATATTTAGTTGTTTAATACAAAAAGGATGTTTTAAAATAAAAATATGTAAGTATGTATGTAAAATAATGTATTCCTTTAACATATTAAATGTTTCGATAGCTTATTTAGAAGTGAAGTGCCATAGTATTTTCTACTCCATTTAAGAATGAAAACAACTGCTATTTCCTTAAATACTGTTAAGGCTAGAGACTAAAAAGGAGTATGAAAGAAACTGAAAAATGTCAAATAGCCATGAAACTGGAAACTACACATACTGGAAAAGCTGCAAGATTCAGAACAGTCAAGTCCAGTGTTATTACCTTAGGATAGCAAGATGCAAAGTGAACTGTTTGTCAGTTCAGCATACACTGAAGGATTTATTATCACTTCCTACTTGTAGACATACTTTTCCTCTGTTTTTACAACATTCCAGAACACCCTCATTCTATAAAAAATGAGCTGAAAAATAACTTATTAAAATAATGAAAAACACTTTCTTATCCCTATTTCTATACTAATTCTAAATACTAGAAAAAAATGGGTAGTGTAAATAATCAACCCTTCATTCTTCTTCTTTAAGCATAAAGGCAGAGATCTGGTAAAATTTATTTATTAAAATAACTACCAAATTCTTGCAAAGAATGGAAGTCTAAACTGTCCGAATCGAATTATGTTTAACGATTATTTTTTAAAGCTGAAAAATTGTACAATTAATCAGGCTTCTTTATAAAGGGAGATCACTTTTGGAATGCTAGAATTTGTACTCCTCAATATTCATTCATGATCTGAAAACGAGGTTGAATAAGACAATTTAAGCTTACCAATAAAAGCTTATCAATAATACCAGAGAGACAAAGGAAAATAAACAGATACCTCATGACAGGGAATGAGTAATAATGCAGGTAAAAAAAAAAAATCAGTGTTGAAAACACAAGATTTTTTTTTTAAAGTAGTACAGAGAAACAATGGCAAATCAACACTTCCAATGGCAAACTCTAAATCACTACCATTCAACAATGGTGATTCCATAAAGTTGCAGCTCAGAACCCAGCAACAGCCAAGAAGAGCCTTAAAAAAGGGAATAGAAAAATAGCATGAAAAAGGTTTGAGGTTGTGATGGGCAGAGTTTAAGACAGGATCTGGGCTTTTTCATCACTCATTCCTACAGGGCAGCATTCAATGACACAGACTGCATTTCTGCTTATTCAGCTTCAGGTTAAAGTTCTGCATTTCCCCAGCTAAATCATTCATGAAACCTAGTCTAAATTTTAGCCTAGGGCTATCAAGTTCCATGACTACACTAAACCACATCTGAAGACCCCCAAGCCTACCAGTTTTTGAAATTCAGTTCTACAGATGTGCAACCCAGTAACTTCTTTAGTATATCCTCATGAGAAATTTCTCTCAGGTATTGCACTAGGAATAAATCGTGGTATTGTTGTCTTATGAACATGCCACTGTTAACTTTATTTCTTTTCATTAGACTACAAGAAAGAATCTTGGCTTTGCAACTTAATTTCTTATGCTTTAACATTACCTCTGTATCAAAATGAAGGAAAAATGACAAGCTACAAAGGACGAATAGTCCAATTGGGATGATTTTTTGTAGAGAGCCCATTATCAAAAGGCAGCACGTTAAATTTAAGAACATGTACTACTTATTGCAAGGAATGGCCAATAATAGGTGAAATCTCTTAATTACACACAGTACCTATACAGACATCACTTCAAGAAGCTCAAAGTAAAAATTCATACCTACTTGGATATCTATTTCAATTTATATTCCTTTTGTATTTGTGTAATCCAGATTGAGAGGCTGCATTGGGCTAGGTATTGTAGTTCAATGCTACACCTCGGGACAGTGCCTATCTTGTACCTGGAAACATAATGGATGTTTTGTGTCCCTTCTACCTGACCTAAAGGGCTTGAAGGTCAGGTATTTTGAAAATGAAATTAATTGAGTTCATTGGAAGATATACAGAACAGATCAAGAAAGCTGAACCAAACTGCAGACAAAGAATAGTGCCTTAAAAGACAAAGAGACAGAAGTCAGTGATCAGATACAGTAAAAGTGGTCAAATGATGAAAAAGAGAAGCCCAAAACCAGAATGATAACCTAGAGAATTGACTCTAAGACTGACAAGATAGATAAGAAGCAATACAATAATCAGGGAGAAGATGGACAAAACCTTGAAAAGATCACTCAAACATAATAAAACCGTTTTTTGTTTCAAGCTAGAGAGCTCAAGAAAGCCCCCAAGATAAGACTTCACATTCTTATCTGTGAAGAACAAGTCAATTCCTTTGAAACATATTTAACACAGAGCTTCAATCTTGAGCTTTTACCTATCATAAATACCATGAACCTTTCAATGACTGTACAGGGAAGCTTAAACTCTCTGCAAGCTCTGTGCTTGATCTAATGAGCGAACGAGAAGGGAAATTAGAAAATAGAAAATTACATACCTTATGTTGTTCTATTGCATCTACCCATTGTTGTCTGTGATCTGGATCCTGAGCCCGGAGGTACCAAACACTATCATTCACGCTGATATCAAATCTGCATTCATCAAAGTCATGGGGCTGTGACAGAAGAGAGTGTAAGAGTAGCTAAAATTAGCAACATGATCAACATTACCTCACAGATTATTTTGACACTCAAACACTAATCAGGAAATCTGTCTATATTGTCTCAAATTCATCCTAGATTATAAATTCCGTATTGTGTAGCTGTCTCAAATAATGAACTTATATTCTCATAAGGAAAGATGCTGGTACTCTGAAATAGAAAAGCCTGTGTAATACATTCTTATTAAATAAAAATTTCATAAATAAATTCTATACATAATACATTCCATATTTTCAAATACTTTGAAACAAGTCCTTCAGCAAAGTATCTACCATACCAGAAAATATTCCTACATATCCATTTTAATTTCAAAACAGGATAAGAGCTCCATAACACTAGTGCTATCAATATTAATTTTAGATGAAACACATACATCATAGCAAAAAAATACCAGGACAGAACCATAAAAGCAGACTATATCTAAATGACAAGTCAGAGCTGGAACTTACACACTGTGACATGTTTTGCCTCAACTATGTTGACCACGAATATTTCACAGATAATTGGAAGCCACGTGCAATCCTTTCACACATCTTCACTCAACTGTATCTAACTTTCAGTTCACATGCCTTAAATACTAGTAAGCTTTTACTAATGCAACAGTGAAGTTGTTAAAGAAAGTACAGGGAAAGAAAACAATGATCTAATCTGCCCCGTACCCTGACATTGTCAATTCAAAGCTACTCCTTAGAAAACATCCAACTGAGCCAAATATTCCCCACACCCTTCCTCTCTGAAAGCCATTTTTAAAGACATGTAATACAGATGTAGCTGAACACCTTTTTGAAATTGAATACAAAGAAAAAATACATATGCAAAAAACCAGAGGAGGCTAACAGGCTCCAGGATAAAGGGTTGTGACACAGTCTGAAGGACCACAAATATTGGTACCAGATGCTGAAGACAAGTATTAGAAATGTCCTTTACAACACACTGCCAATACATTCATCTTGCAAACTAAAAAAGTGTTATTCACTGACTAAACACTCCACAAAAGAAAACCTAGAAATAAGTCTCATTTGTTGTCACGCACACCATTCCAAAAAAGTGAGAATTTTTTTCAAAGAATTTGGAAACCAGGAGCTAATTACACATAAACAAACAAACACCTTTCTCTTTCTCTGTTTTTAATATACTAAGGAATAAGAAAAGCATAACAGAATACAAATTAGAAATTTAAAAAATGAACTAGAAAGAGTTTAACAAAAGTACATAAAAAACCAAAGTGTAAGCTTAAAACTTCATTTACTTTGTCAGGCATCTGAGTGTTCAATGTTAAAGAAATTTAAACTCCCCATAGGAAAAATTTCCAGTAACTGTAAGAATTGAAAATCAAGTCAAAAAACTATAGCTACTAATTGCCTAATACCTGACCATTTCAAGTTAATTAAATTCAACCAACTTTCAAAATTGGTTCTATACCCTCCTTTGCCTTCACTGAAACAGACAAAAGGGTGTAAAAAGGGACAAAAAAGGTTGTTTGACCCTGGCTGGATGCCAGTGCCCACCCAAGTCTTAATCACTACCCTCCTCAGCCAGTTAGGGGAGAGAGAATGTGATGAAAGAGTCACGAATTGAGATAAGGACAGGGACATCACCCACCAATTACTGCCACAGGCGAAACAGCATTGACTCAGGAAATATAGTTTAATTTATTACCAGTCAAATCAGAGTAGGATAATAAAAATTTTAAAGGCACCCCACTTCTTCCTAGCGGGCTCAACTTCACTACTATTTTTCTCTACTTCAACCCTCCAAGCACTGCAGGGCAACAGGGAATGGGAGCTGCAGTCAGCTCAAACACTTTATGTCACTTCTTCTTCATGCTGTTTCCCTGTTCAGCATAAGAACTTTCTCATGGGTCAGAGACCTCTGTAATCTTCTCCAACACAGGTCCTTCCCAGAGGCTGCAACTCTTCCTTAACTGCCCTAATGTGGGTCCTTTCCACAGGGCACAGTCCTTCAGACACAGCCTGCTCCAGCATGGGTCTCCCAGGGGACAGGTCCTGCTAGCAAACTGCTAACACATGGGCTCCTCTCTCCATGGGGCCACAGGTCCTGCTAGAAGGCTCCAGCATGGGTTTCCCACACCCATGCTCATGGGCACAGGGAGACAATCTGCTTTACCATTCTCCCCTACAGGCTGCAGAGGAGTCTATGCTCCAGCACTTGATCATGTGTTCCCCCTCCTTCCTCACAGATGTCTGTGTCTGCAGAGCTGTCGCTCTCAAATATTCTCAGCCCTCTCTCCCAATCCATGCTGCACAGCAGTTTTTACTCTTTCTTAGTACGTTATCACAGAGGCAATATACCATCATCTCTGATGAACTCAGTTTTGGCAGGTCCTTCTTGGACCCACATAGAGTTGGGTATGTAAGATATGGAGGCAATTTCTGCATCTGCACACAGAAGCCGCATCTGTAGCCCCCCATCCCCAAAATTTGCCATACAGACCCAACACAGGACAATACAAGTCTTCTAGTCTAAGTCCCTCTTCTTCAAGCTGAATTTTTCTATTACTATTATTATTATATATGTAAAGGAAGTTTATCTGCTTTAGAACAGCAAACTTGCCAAAGCAAAGTGTCATGCTTATATGCCTGTTCCCAGCTACTCCTCCGACAGGCCCTCATTTAGTCATGTAATGATCTACAACATCCAGAAATACTCAAAAAAATCACCCAAACAGAAAGTCTAGAAAGGTTAGCTATCAATGTTTTTCCTGACATGATAGCATTCCTCAGCTTGATCTCTCATTCTTGAAGTCTCTTAGATAGAGTTACAAGCAATTACATTGTATGTGATTAGAAAGACTTTCCAAAATTCATCTTAAAAGCCTGCAGCACTACTGATCCCACATTTCCATACAGTGCACTTACTTCAGTTCACCATCATCCTTGCTTTCCCCTGAATCTCATATCTAACCCAAACATCTTCTAATGCAACTTAAGACTATCACCTCTCCTTTCCAAATACAAGTTGCTGTACTCCCTCTCTTTCAAAGACAGCTTCTAATATATTTGAAAATTCATGCCTTGTTGCTAAGACACAGAAAGATGTTTTCTTTGGGTCTGGAGAATACTTCAAACACTTTTCTCCACCATTTACTGCATAAGCACTTAAGCATTACATGTAGTTAAGAGACTAAGTCATATATATATATATATATATATATATATATATATGACTTGTGTGTGTGTATACTATAAATATACACATGCATATATATATATAACTGACCAGCCAGTCAAAGGAGGGGATAGGAGGGGATTGTCCCATTCTGCTCTGCACTGAGGTGCCCTCGCCTTGAGCACTGCATACAGGTTCAGGTATGGAAATACAAGACATAAAGCTACTAGAGAGCATCCAAAGGAGGGTCACAAAGATGGTGAAGGGTCTGGAGAGGAAGCCTTATGAAAGGCTGAGGTCACTTGGCCATTCCAGCTTGGAGGAGACTCTGGGGAGAATTCATTGTGGGTCTTCAACATCCTTACAAGAAGCAGTGGGGCAGGCACTGATCTCTTCACTCTCATGACCAGCAACAGGACCTGAGGAGGTGGCATGAAGCTGAGTAAGGGGAGATTTATTTTGGATATGGAAAGTAAGTTTTTCCTGCAGAGAGTTGTTGAGCACTGTAAGAGGCTCCCCGAGGAAGTGATCACAGCACCACACCTGACAGAGTTCAATAAGTGTTTGGATGATGCCCTTGGGTACATGGCAGGACTCTTGAAGCTCCCCTGCACAGGACCAGCAGTTGGACTCAGTGATCCTGGTGCATCCCTTCCAACTTAGCATATTCTGTGATTCTATCAATCAGATTTAGGGTTATACTCAGCTCACCATGCAGTCCCATTTCATAAACAAGTACAGCTGATCAGATGATCCTGTTAGATCAAGTTGCTTAAAGAAAAGAAATAACCACTAACAAGGTTAAATATGCTTCAAAAGGAAGTTAGGCAGGTGATACATGATTTACTGTTTACCTACTTTAGTAGTATGCATCATTTGCCTATTTTCCATATTTTTGGCAACTGAAATAATTGTTTATCATCCTTCTCCTCTGGTTTTTTTTGTTTTGTTTTTTTTGGAAAACATGCTTCATTGGAAGAACCCTGAATTAACTGAACACAAAAGACAAATAAATCGCCTGAATCATGTGATGTGTTCTTAACACAGAACAAATCAGGTTGTTGTTGATTAACCCCATTCTCCACCGTGGAGTACCGAGTTCATATTTCATTGTCACTGATAACTTGGCAGACTTCTGTATGTAACTTTACAGTTACATACTCTACGTACTCTGTAACAGGTGCTGTCTATTACATACATTCTCCTCCCCCTCCAAAGCTACAGGCAAACTTCCTTGGTTTACCTCTGGCTAAAACTACTTTTATTGTTTTCTGTAGCTAGCAAAGATCACAAAGTGTTACTCATAACTTCTCAGGTCTGTCCTTTATTCTTCTAACATTCTCATAAGACTAGTTTGATTCCTTTATGCTTCCTGGAAGTTTTTGCATTTCTCTTTATTTTTTTCCTGTAGACCACAATGCATTTCATTTAGGTCTCATTTCTTTCTGAGGTTCACTGTTTCTAGCCTAGTGTTGCTTTTCCCTTTTTTGCACTCAGAAGCTGTTTTAAAATGGTACAGTTCTTACCCAGTCACATGACGACCCTGGAGGATAAATAGGGATTTTCATCTGTAACAAGCTAAGGACATGTACCGAGGGCCAGGATATGTCCTAATGACCTTTCACAACAAAGATAAGGCAAGAAAGAGGAATGTTATGCAGGGAACAGGAAGCAAGTAGGAGTTCACTATCTATCCACAGGATTTAAAGCACCTTGGAGAACTTCAGCTGCTTTTTCCCAACCTGCAGTAGTCTCAAGCAACATACATAAATTGAGAGAGCACTGGGGAATAAAAGCCAGATCAAGACACTTTGAATGGGGGCACCTGAAAGCATTTACAGCATTTTCAAAGCTGAGTTTTAAGCACAGGTTTAAGTGTCTGTGGCAAAGGTAATCTCTGTGTATGCCAAGGGTGCCTTCGAGAGCCCACATTAAAAAATAAACAAAACTAACAAAAAGCTACCACAGCTAAATCATAATTCCATTTAAAAACATACTGCAAGAAATAGGCCTCCAGTATCCACAAACACCCTTTCTGTAGGACTTCTAAGCTTTTTTCCAAGGCACCTGCAGAGAAAAAAGGCACTCCTGCAGAAACAAAGGCAATTCCAAGTATTCAAGCACCCCAGATCTTTCCAAAACCAATGGATACTAGCTCATAAATTCTGAACATTCTAAGCAAGAGCAGTTTACATGAAAAAACACTCACTTGGCTACAGTTACTGAGGAAGTCAGTAGCCAGCTCAGGTCTCATGAGTCATAGCTGATTTCATTGCCACAAAATCCTTCCTGCTATACAGCTGTCAAGCTTGAGGTATTCATAAAACAAGCTTCAGAGCAGTATCGCCTTGAAAAATACTGGTTCAGGTGTTTAAGGCAAATCACACAGGAAAGATTAAGTGTTTTTATATACTTTATAACCTTCAAGAGTACTCCATGTCAGAAAAAAAACCCAAAACCCAACCCTGAATGAAAAAACTTTTGTTTGATTACTCTCTAATTACTCCAAGTAGTGCTAATGGCACTTTGTCCTTTACTTACCGAGGAAAGCCAGGGTTCATAGCAGATACAACTCAAGTCTGCATAGTACTAAAGTGTGCTTCTGCCACTATTTTCAGAGCAGAACTAGAACTTGCCTGAACTGAGATTATTTTAAAATTTTGAAGGTTTTTCTTATTAAGAAAATCCCGAGCTGAGAACTGGGTCACAAGACAAACAAAAGAGGCCTACAGAAAATGAAAACTATAATTCCTTAGATCTCAGACATGAATGTCACTAGCATAAATTCAATAGAGGCTGTCATCTAGCCTAATCTAGAACATGAAACCTGATATTCCCCCTTTGCTTCTCTTAGTGCAGCTCAAAGCAAGTTAAGAGAACTTCACATTCTTTTTCCTGAGTGGGTTTCGGTATGGTGTCAATCAGAAGTTACTTAATTGAAAATTGGGTAAACAAGTCCAAGTTCTGGTAATCAAACTTCAGTTTTTTTCTTTGAAAAATGGCCTACACATATATGCCTTATATCAGGGTACCTAAAGCTATTAAAAAAGCAAATACCCAGCTTTTAAGAAACAAAAAATAGCCTTATCAAGTAAAACTGACTTGCATATATTTCATAGATGCAAATGCTGTAACTCATGCTACATGCAATAAAAAATTCTTTTTTTATTGCATGTAGCATGTGTATAGGGACAAACCACCTGGTAATAATTTCTCTTCCACTTGGAATACAACTTGGTGCATTCTGCCCTTTGTTTCATCTCCTGAGGAAATACTGAAACACCACTCTGCAACTCTGATGTCTATTTGCAAGCATCTTCATGTTAATAGGGTTGTAAATATTTTTTAAGATAGCAAACTTCACCAGTTTCAATGAATACCTCTTATAAAAGTAGACCTGGAAAGTTATAGCCTGGAAAATGAGACACAAGCCAGACTATAACTATTCATAAACAGCTTTTCCAGCTCAAGAGAGCTGAACACACAGCTTTTCCCATGTGAACAGCATCACCGTCCTACCATGCAAGGTACAATTTATCTACTGGTTAGCTTTTTACAATTCCCATGGCATTCAGGAAAAAGCATCCTTTTTGTACTGTTCTTCAACTTCCTGAAATTCTCCAGTTACAAAGTACCTGAACAAACTACCACTTCCTCCACAAAAAAACCAAATGTTCAGAGCAGCTACCACCAACTTACAGATTTGCTTATTTGTTTTCACAGATCATTCAATAAGTTCTAGACCTCGATGTATTCACTCAAATGCCAAAACCACCTCTATCCTCCCATGTTATCAACAGGAAATTCAGAAGATCGCTCCAGGATAATTTGGGTAGGACAAGAAAGGACAGAGGGGCACAAGCCTTGATCAGAATAAAACAAATTGCATCTGTAACATGGTACTACTTTTGAAACAGACAGAAGTCCAAAACAGCACTATTCACCCATAAGCAAGGAAAACTCACAACAGAAGGCAACAAATTGGTCAAAGGGAGAGAGGTGCATGTGATAATTTAGGATGCAATGGAAAACACCAGTATCCTATGTTAAAAAAAAAGAAGGCACAAGATATGATGAGCTATAGAAACAAGATAAAGAGCACCTTAAAAATTAGTTAACTTGATGGAATAGAAAAATGGAAAGCAATGCAATGTAGCAGGTAACAACGTTAAATAATGAAAACTAAAAAAAAATCACTCCATGATTCTCAGAAAGCAGCATGTATCAAAGCAAGGAAAACATTGCAGTTGCTAGGAATTGAGGCTAACACTGAAGTACACAGTTTGACTATGAGAATAAAGGAAAAAAAGAACCTATTTGATACCAGGAAAAAAAAAAAAGTTATATGAAACATTGTACATGTACCTATGTTGAGGTGCTAACAAAACCCCAAAAATAAGAAGTTTACTTTAATATCTGTGCTGTACAACTGAAGGAATTAGCTCTAAAAGCACACATGAAAACTGTATTTCAGCTCCCATGTAAAACCAGTTTGAAACTGGCAAAGACTGCCATTATTTAACTAGAAAAAAGCAAATAAAAAATCAAGTTTGAAATAGTGCACATCTTAAAATTATTTTTCGAAAGCACTTAATTAATGAGAGATCCAAACTGTGAAGAACTTGTCTCCTGCTTCCAAAATGTAAAATGGCTGAAAACATGCTAACTTTTAAAAAACTTTGAACAGAAAGGTAGTGAAATGAAGTACCACTTAGATAATTTTAAAGTTGCATTCTACATGGTGAATATTACTTCAAGTCATCAGTGGAAACATTCTATCAACTGAATCACAATATGTGTTTTACCAAATAATATTATGCATAGTTAGGATTTTATCAGACAAGACCAGTCACAACATTGTCATTAGTGCCTTATTAAATAGTAAATAGCAGTACTTTTCAAGTTAGTGTATTTCTCTCCAGAGTCACTGAAAAGCTCATGGGTCAAGATAAAGACAGAGAGACCACTAACCTACTGCCAGCACAGTCAAACAGATTTGATTTAGGGAAAATTGGCTTAAGTTATTGCAAAGTAGAGTTGAATGGTGAGAAACAAGAGAAGCACAGGAGGACTGGGAATGAGGGCTATGGTCTAACACTTTAATTCTGCCACTCCTTCCTCGTGCTTTCACATGCTCCAGCAAGGATTGTATCCATCATTGCAATTCTTCAGGCTAAACCTGTTAAGGCATAGGCTCTTTGGAGGCTGCAGCCTCTGTTAAGACATATCCAGCTACTGTTGGGTTCTAAATAGGTTGCAGTGTGGTTGTCTGGTCCGGTATGATTCTCTGCACAGGTTACCAAAAATGCCTGCACAACATGCTCCTCCACAGGCTGCAGGGGATCTCACTCTGTGGCTGGAGCACCTCTTCCTGCCCAACCAGTTTTTCTCACACCTTTTCCTCACTTCTCTCTTTCTTACACACTGCTGAGCAGCATTTTTGCCATTTAACTCTGTTTACCTAGCGATGTAACACAGTGGTTGTGAGGCTCAGCTCTGAGTACCCCGCACTGTGTTGGCTGAAGCTGACCATGATCTGTGTGGGACAACCAGGAATCTCCTCATGGAGGCTGCATGGCAGACCCCAGCCCCACGATGTACACTCAGTGCAATCATAAAAGCTCATCAAGATCCTTCTGTCACTATGACTTATTTTTGAAGGCACTTGGCTTTAGAACTACAAACATTGAAGTAATTAACTTTGCACGGATTTTTTAAATATCAATATCTATTGTGGATCTAAGTCTCAGAAGGGAACAACTAAGGAAAGTATTATACTTCATTACTTATAATACATTTTATTAATAATGTATTGAAGTCCCAAAAGACATTACAAGTTTTGATTTTCTATATTTGCAATATTTGCACCCTACTACCCCCAAGAAAAGCCAAGTAGATCCACAAATCTGGCAAATTAAGGTCTACCAAGAGTAACAGCACAAAATTCCAGTTTCCCATTCTTAGTTCTAAAATCCAGTCAAAAGCTAATAGAAACACTGGACTACAATGTCTTGCCTTTCCTTGTCATTATTCTTAAGCAGTAAGAACCCACTTTTTAGTGACATTGACTGGTTGTATTCTTTTTACATTTATTTGTACTGTATTTTTTTCATGACAGTACAGGAAAACCTTACTACAAACAAGCAAGTAAATAAGACAGTTCTATGCCTATTGGAAGTGATAAATCTTTAGGGGCAAAATATGGTATATCTAACTTCTAGCTCATTAGCATATTAAAAAGAAAACTTTCTCATAATGGCATATTTGCACATGTAGAAAAAAAAACTTACAAAGAAAACAGGCTTAAAATTATAAAATCTATTAAATGTTTTTACATTATTTGCTACTACCCAAATATTCCACTTCAGGTATTGAGTCAGGATATTTTCTTCTCAAAATGCCTTTGAACACTAAATTTTCTTCTAAATAATGATCTTATCTTTTCAAAACCTAGCTAAAGTAGAGGCCAGTGAAAGCAGAAGCATGTAAGCAGAATTTAAAATTAGTCTGTTAGCATAGCATGCAAATTTAAAATTAGCTTTGTTTAATCCATTGCAAAGAAGCTCTCTCATGGGAGGGCTGTCCTTTTAAGTCTGGATCAATTGTACGTTGTATGTTACATTAGCACTGAAACCACACGTAAAATATGAAATTACAGATCTCGGGTGTAAACCTGGTCAATCGTTTTTTCTGCACACCTGTCAAATAGATTCAGATGCAGAAAGTGATAATATAAAAACAATTTTCATAATTATTTGTGAGGAAATAATCTATCTTACAGGGCACTATCTTACACTATATGATTTTTTAGATTATTATTTTCTCAAATTATTTTTGTGTTAATGAAGTGGAATTAGTAGGTAGTCATACTGTGTTGGTTTATATGTAAACATACCCCTGACACTGCTATTCTCAAGTGCCTACTGAAAAAACACTTAATAGCAAGACCTAGAGTATAACAAATGTGTACTTGAAATGTCAGCTAAAAATTAGTCAAAGACATGGAATGGCACTGTTTTACTAGAAGAAAGAGGGCAAGGCTGAAATAGTTGTACACCAGCAAGTGCTTGCAAATGTCACCTTAAGTGATTTACTAGTGACTACAGATACATGTAAAAGCTCTGTGGATTAGTAAATTGGTATTAACAGATTGAGAGACAGACAGAGAGAAATAAGGATATAACTAATGGGTCTGTCCTGTTTAAACATAGTCTGAAGGACTTCAAACTTGGACTAACTCATAAAACTTACTTTTAGAGCTAACTATCAGTTATGGAAATGGAAGCATACATCTTACTGCTTTGGTAGGAACCAAGTCTAAGTGAATCCCCTGCAAACAAATTCATATGATATCTCTCAGGTTTCTAGTTGGAACAAAATATTTGCGTTACCTACCAACAACATGCATCAGCCACAGGAAAAAAAACTATAGAAAAATGTCAAGCTAGAATTGATTACAAACCACCATGTTAAACTTCTTAGGAAGCACATAATATGCAGCAAGAAACTAGAGTTATTAATAAGGAAGGAAGCAAAGTAATTTTGTATCAACTTTAGAGAATGCAGAAACCATTGCCTGAGTCACTTTTTTTAAAGGTTAGTTTTATTGGACAGTCAAACACGGGAGTCACACTCACACTGCTGCACTCCTAAGATAAGTATTTATATATTAATTTAGTTGTACCTCACACAGTATACTGCAGTGTGGCACAGGAGACCCAGCACTCTCACATACACCAGTGTCAAGAGAACAATGTGGATTTCACAGGTAAACCACGAGTGAATATCCAGAGAAGGTACTCCACCCTAACAGAAAAGCCATGCTCTACAGCACCGCATTGAGCTGACAGTGTAGAACATTCTGGACCTAGATTCAGTGGCATTCCACCTAGAATACTGCTACCTGCTGAAGCACCATACTAAGACTTAAGATTAGCTTGGTTTGAATCAAAACATAAGCAACTTAACACAGTGCAACTGTATAAGCATTTCTATAAATGCAGTATGAACATTATTATCAACAGGACTTATGCTAACTATGCAATTCCCAGCCCTGGGCTGATCTCATTAACTTCCTATGAAAACTGGCTCTATCACCTAGACCTTGGAACCAGGTGTCTTCTTGTTGTGATACAAAATTTAAGCATGAGATATCAAAAACCTTGAAACTACAGACACATATGAAAAGCCATAGCCCCAGAACCATAAAAAATTCCTTAATGGTCAAATACCAGTCAGTGAAAGCATGCAAACTCCACAGCTGGGAAGGCTGGTTTTGCTCTTGGTAGCAGTGGCTACTTAAAAGAAAAAACCCAAACACCTGAGCAACAGGGCAAGGAAGCCACAAGGCTGCAGCCTGGGAAAGGACAACCTGTCCAGCATCACAGTGCCCCAGTCATATATTAAAAGATGCTTACAAAGGATCCTAATTTGGGTCTCTGTGTGTGTTTTGGCCAAAGATGTACGCTACAGTTCTATACCTGCTCTGTCATCCAACCTTTGCCATCCCTCACTGAAGAGTTCTCCAATTAGGTCGCCTTCACCTCAGCAACTAGGACCATCAAGAACAAAGCTATCAGGCTAGAAATATGGCAGTGGCTAGATGGTACTGCACAGTTACAGTTAATTTAGGATGTCAGATACAAGTGACTGCTTTGAATACAAGATTATAATGGTTACTGTGTAGTTACTTATAGCAATAATGAAAAATATGTAAGAACTAATTAAAAAGACAAGGCATGTTGCTAATGAATGTCAGTCTAAAAGCTTTAATTCTAAAGTTCAAAATTGAACTGAATTGTCAGTCTAAACTCTGACATCACAGCTACCTCTAATTCTTTAACATATATATGCATACATATACATATAGATGTATATATGCACACATAATTAGTTTTGAAAAAGCAGTAAAAGAGAACTTAAGAAAGAGCAACACTTATCCTTAAAAGACAGCAACTTAAAAAGCTTTAAGAATTTATTAGACACCAGTTTCAATACTACCTCAGTTAAGTACAGGGAGACCTGGGGTAGTAAATTATGTTCCAACTAGTCCTCTTAACTAAGGAATGATAGGGTTCAGTTAAGAGGAAAAACACATCAAACAGATTTAAAAAGTGGTGAAATTGGCCACACTATTTGATTGATTTCACCTTAACTAGAATTCAACATGAACATGGGAAAATAGCAACTAAAGGATATGCCTAAAGGAGGAGGCAAGAAACCGGGAGAAGAAGAAAACAACAGTAATCTGTGACAAACTATTTTCAGTGTATGAACAGAAAGTGCAGTTAAACTTCAGGAAGCATCTAAAAAAGAGATGGCCAGCTGTGGCTGCATATTAGCAGACAGAAAATATTCTGATTTTTTGACTTCGTATTCTATGAGTGCATATCCAAAAGTGAGGTCTAATATTGTAAAAAACCTCAACAGAGCTATTGAAAATGTCATTAACAGCTATCACAAGACACACCAGATAATAAACAGCAAGTTGCCTAGGAGGACTGTTGAGCAACAGTACAGCCCTGGAGGGGGTGACATACGAACCGAACATACTCCTGAACAAGAAATCAACTATAAATCAATCTTACAAAAACGCATAGAAATTCAGATTGAGCAAGAATAAGGATTGCAAGTAGCATAGAAAAATTTGCTGACCTATAAAATCATAGCTTTAATACCTAAACCATTGAATTTATTCAGGACTTGGTTTAAATCTGCAAGAAATACTCCACAGCATGCAACTGCTCCAATATACTGATCCACAGGCAAGTATTATGACCCTGAAGTGCATGTCAAATAATGAACAGCTTTAGAATTTTATTATCTTAATAAAAAAGTCATGTTGTGGAACTGTATTCTCTCTGATAATAAAATGACAAGTATTGCTGGATTACAGCCTTAGTTTGAAGAGTGTGGTAACACAGGATTACCTTCAAATACTAAAAACTAATTCTTCAGCAATATTAAGTAAGGGTAAGATATTTGGTTAATGCAAAAAAATCTACAACGTACATCTAAATCATTTTAGAATCTGCATCATAGTACAAAGAACAGCCTCACTGAGCTGATCTGAATGTGTATTTTTCCATTTCTGACTTAATTTCTTCCATACACACTACAGAAGAACTTATCAATTTCTCCACCATGCCAAATAATTCTTTTTTGCTTGACCAGAATATTAGCATTTTATAGAAGTTCAATATATACACACATTTTCGTTCCACATCAACCCATCAATGGCTGGTTCAGATAACCCAGAGGCATACACAAATTTGTACAAAGGATGTGAATACCAAAGCTAATTGTCCAGGAAAATCCTGTATTTCAAGGAACTTCCACATGCCACATCACCAGCAACCCAGTGTCATTATCTCCTAGGCATTTACTCCCTTTCCCTTCCTCCCTATCCTGTTGCTCTTTGGCATTTTCCTCTCCAGAACAAAAGCACCTCAGGCCTTTTACATATTACTAAGTATTCCTAAATACATCCACCTCTATTTAGAATGTCCATTTCCCATTTAGCCAAAATCTCCCACCAGTCTTAATTTAACTACTTGATTGAGACACACCAAAGCCAAACAGCACTAATTGCCACATGACCTAAATAAACCCTGACCTAGTTAGGGCTTATAATATAAAGTCTTAGTTTACTCAGGTCATTTTTTTAGTAGCAACTAAGGCTGAGAAGACACTTTATCAATTATAAAAAATTAATTATTTAACTAAATGCCCATCATGCCATGCTACACCAGATTGTTTTCCAGCCTCATACAGTTGGAAACAATATTTATCCAAGCAATCGGCAATTACTATAAATTTACTGTTAGTGTTTCTGCCCAGGGCATGGTCTCATGGCTTAGCCTTTTTAATAAAAACTTTCACAAACTACCACCTATCAGTTCCCATTCAACTTAAGCAGCAACAAACTCAAGCAAACCTAAGAGTAGATACCAACTGCAATTACAGCATTCTTTTATCATAAGCAGGTATCTTAGCAAGATCAAATTTTGATGCAGTAGCTAGAAAAAAAGTAAATCCAAACTTTATTTCCTCTATACCACTTCTATATGATACCACATCAACTGAATCCAAAATACTGTTAGATTTCACATTGTATAAAGTGTAAAAGAAACACATCAATACATTGTTAATGTCAAGATGACTTTTTGAAAGTCTGCTTTGCAAGATATGATTCTTCATGCTACTAAAAACACTTCCCTAGCACTGACATCTCCTTCAATTAAAGAGACACATTTTTATTATAAAACATAAACATTTGTAGTGTTTGATGATTCTGTGAAAAAAAATCATAGGAAAGTTCTGCATGTGCTTTAATTGATAAGCACATGAAGCATTTTCTGTTAACCTGTCAATCTATTTTTAAAAATGTCAATTTGTACTTCGTCTCACAAGTGCCAAATTATTAATGGTGGTCAGTATCACTCTATAAATAAAACAGAAATACTACTAGAGTGAGGAAAGGTGGCTGTTCAACTAATCATATCTTTAAAAGTTAAGTAAGATTTTTATTTTTAGTGGTTAATTACTGGATACAAACATGACAGTCTCTCTTCAGACTACAAGGAAATGAAAAATTTAAAATTGAGATCTGCCAGTTTAGCTCTCTCATGTACAGTGTTCTTGTTCATTTTGTAAACTAAAAGTAACACGTTTACATCTGTCCTAATTTATAAAATGAATATTTATGAAGTTCTTTACACAACAATTTACTACTACTTAGGAAGGAAAAAAAGACAATTCACTAAGCTGTCCCTCAGACAGACTTCCATTTTCTATCTTCTTGCTTTTCCTGAGCTCCAGATTTTCATAACAGATACTCAACCCCCACACCTTTTAGAAGTTCATTCTAAATTTAAATGGCTGGCTTGCAATTTTATATTAATATGAAATGTCATTACTGCCTTCATTAAGCAACTGTGCTTTCCAATTTCTGGAAGAAAAAAGCCCCAACAAGTGTGTTTACTTGAAAGTATCTCTGCTATGCAAACTGAATTTATTGCACAGTCCTAGTTCAGGCATTTCCACAGAGCTGTCTAATTGTCTCTTTACAACACAATAAAAAAAAACAAAGTACTCCAAAAACCCCAAACTAAAACCAGCAGCAAGTTTCCATAAAGGTTTTGATAAGCATAGACATCATTGTATATAACCAAAGCCGAGGAAAACCATTGAATCACAGTTATTGCATCTGGTTTAAGCAACTAAAACCAAAAGGTTTTTCTACATAAATAACATACACAGGAAATAAGATGATTATCAATCACTGGATTAAAGCAACATGGCAAAAAAAATTCTATCAGGAGAAAAGCTGAAGTTTTAAGCTGGAACATAAGCTTCTGGAACTCTTCCTGTGCAGCTAGTCACCCCTAGGGACAAAAAATACAAAGTTCACACATAGCTGAGTTTAAGCACTCTTAAAATTCTACCAAGCATTACATTTCTCTAAACATTTTTTAATATCCTCCATATACATCCCTGCAGAAGAAATACTCTGACCAGGCAAAACCCCCTAGAATTCATCAGTTAAACACTTTGTTATTAAGAATTCTATAAAGAGATTTGAGAATCTATTGATATAAATTCCTACCATGATCAAATTAATGTTGGCCTTCCTCTTAGACTGCCTGAAGTGGGGGCAGAGCATACCATTTTACTCTTGATTTATCACGCTATGACTACATGAATTAGTGCAAGTCACTCTGTACAACAGTGGTGATGGCACTGTAAGAACAGACACAGCAATCAAAGCAAAGACAGCATAAGCCTATGGACCAGGTTGCCTGAAAGTTGGACTTCCAGATCTACAGCACATTTTCTTTTTGTTCTTTTAATAACAGATCCAAACCTTCCAACTCTGTAACCATGCCCCAGGGACGCACACTTACACAACTGCCATGAACATTCATTCTAACCTTGAACACAGAATTCCCCACTGGAAGTCCGACTTCAAGACTGAACGAACTACAAAACTTTAGGATAAAGAAGGATATTCTCAATAAAGACCAACTGGCACTGACTACCATCAACAGCACTAATTTAGTATGCACAGGCTACATTAATATAACAAAGCTTAAGTTTGTCCATATATGAACTTTCTAGAGTATGCATAATTTCATCTCATCCACTGACCATATGGCAGAACTTTCATCTTCAGTTTCAGCCTCCAGCCTTTTATAAACCAATTAAACACCTTTGAGGCGTTTTGTCTTCTGTGAATAAAAGCAAGTCACCTAGCATCACATACTGACTTTCATCATCCTTCCCCAAACTTCATTCATTTGGCCAGTTCTTTACTTGATGTAATCCAGTGAGTGTATACAATAAATAATCATCCTTTGTTCATCTATTCCAGAGAAATCAGCTGTTTTCAGTCCCAGTAGTCTAACCAGATCCCGTATTTTTCATTCAATGACAGGTTACTGTCACATGACCATAACTGTTCTGGATATATGACAATATAATTCTGCACTTGAAGCACACAAAACAGCTATGCTAACAAGCATATATTTAACTAGGATTCTTTCATCAAACAAAGGAAAGAGATGAGTGCCTTACAAAATATTCTTGTAAAATTATCTATCAACCCCTACCCAGTAAAATACAAATGATACAACAAGAGCAGAAGCAACTGTGGGTTTCTGCACACAATATTCATGTCTCAGTTAATACTATGACTTATAATTAGACTCATCTTCATTGCTGAAAGTACAGTAATACTGCTCAGTGACAGCAAACTTCCAAATTTATACTTATATGTTAACAAAATGTGATTATTTTATAGTAACAGTAGAGTTAACTATGCACAAAAAATCACTACATTCCCCATCGGATTCAAACACTCATACCTAATCCAAGTGCCTAATGAAAGCTTCACGAAAATCCAGGTACCCTTTCCTACAAGGGAACATTACAGTTGTCAACACCACCTCATACTACAGAAAACTTAACTACAGGTTAATACAGGAAATACAACAAGTTAAGATAGATGTAGTTAATGCGTCTGACTCTGGATCAGCAAGATCAAGGGAAACCAAACTTACAGTATAGTGAAAGATTGTTGAAAAATATTAAAGATTAAGATATCAACTACATCAAATCAA
The DNA here is from genome assembly GCA_039654755.1 of Calcarius lapponicus. Classification (NCBI taxonomy): domain Eukaryota; kingdom Metazoa; phylum Chordata; class Aves; order Passeriformes; family Fringillidae; genus Calcarius; species Calcarius lapponicus. The sequence goes on along the minus strand of CM077481.1, from coordinate 25,294,924 downwards.
TGCAACTGAATTAAGCCAATAAGAAACCTGACATCCCCTCATTACCAAATTATTATTCCACTGAGAGCAAAGGTAGTTTCCACACATTATCATTCCAACATTTATTTTATCAGCAATTGGTGTTTTCCTATGCATTTAAATACATGCTGGAAAGTTATAGTTACTGAAGACATTATGAGGACTCAGAAGTAAAGATCAACTATGTGCCTCAGGAAGAATGCCTTAAACATTTATCTTTGAGCATAATCAATTTTTGAATGAATAATTAAGTTTTAACACGAGTACAAAATACAATATTCAATTTGCTACTAAACAATTATCAATGTTGCAGAAGCAACAGAAGCATCAATGCTAAAACTCCGGCATTAAAATACACCCTCTGAAAAACAAAGAGAGAATAATTACAAGACAGTTTCAAAAGTATATTTCTGCATCCCAGAGACATGAAATGATCCAATGGTATTCCTTAACTTCTAAACAATAACTTTAATTGCAAATAGATATAACAAACTGGAACTTACTAGCTTTCAGGAATACCATCTACCAACTGAATTGTCAAATACCATTCACAAAGCACGAGCCTGAACAAAAACGGAACTAAAATACCCGATTAACCTTTAGAACTGTGGATGCTTTTAATTCTTTCTCCATGTATTCAAGAAGTTCAAGAACTTAAAAATAGATGCATCAATTCAACTCCAAGTTCCCAGATCTAACAAGTCCCGGAGAGAAAAAGAAAAAAGGTACCTGTAAGAAGTTCCCGTGTTACATAGATCCTAGTCTGAAGACATGCTTGCCAGCTTGCTTCCCTTTGTAAACTGCAATGTACCGAAACATTCCAGCAGAAATGGTGGTATCCCTATAAGCTCTCACTCCACCACCGCAGCTGGAACTCAGGCTGCTGAGATGTGCTGTACAGCATGCCTGGAGGCGCCCTTTGGCTACATCCTTGCCAACACCTTCCTCTCCCTGCCTGGTTGGCATGCTAAGCTCTTGCCTCTTGATAGATTTTTGCAAGTTCCAATCATTGGCTCAACAGACTGCCATAGATACACCTCAGTGAGAACCCATCCTGAGGAAGTTCTAGAAGCACAAACAGTTCAAAAAAATAAAACACTTTACATGAACTGTTTAAATTTTTAGATTACTACAATACTTGCCAGACATCTAAATGTAAAAAACTCCTTTTCTTCACATGCTTTTCTCCAAAATACATTTGGTTGATATAATCAATTCAGTCTCTTTTTTTAAACCAAGAGGTGTTAAATAAAATCAGCTCTTTGTAAGTTGATTATCAGTAAGGAAGAATACTTCTTGTTCGTCATCCTTAATTCAACTTAAAAAAAGTCCACATATTTGGTGGAATAAGAACATACATGCTAAGATTTAACACTGCTACTTTAGTTATTTGTGTGCTATGTGAAAGTCCGGCTATTATTACTCTAAATCACATAACTGGACAGACTATTTAACAGTATTGCAGAAAGATTACAGCATGGTTTTTGACAGCTATTAGTCATAATGTGTATTGTAATTCTAAAAGCCAAAAAAGCAGATTTTTTTCTTTATCTTTTAAGGCCAATTAATATTTTTAATTTTTTATGGAGTCATAAATGTTGGGAAAAAACTCCAATACTATCAAGTCCAACCAACAACCCAGCACCACCACACTCACCACGCCATCAAGTGCCATATCCACACTTTTTTTGACACTTGCAGGGATGGTAACTCCACTGCTTCCCTGTTTCAATGTTTTACAGCCCCTTTCTGTGAGACAACCTGAGGGCATTTACTCTCATCGTCCACTTCCTACCTGGAAGAAGAGACTGAAATACAACTTGCTACAACCTCCTTTCAGATAGCTTAGGAGGACATAAGGTCCCCCCCTCAGCCTCCTCTTCTACAGCCTAAGCAACCCCAGCCCCCTCAGCCGCTCTTCATAACAATTATGCTCATTTATATAGAGGTTCTTTATTCTTATCAGTCTATTCCAAACCTTCTTTTAGCATTTGACAAAAACAGCAACACACTAACTTGTTCAGAGAAAGAAGAACAGAGAAGAACATTTCTTCACAGAGAAGAACATTTTCTTTTGGAAACCTACAGAGTAGTGTTCAGAAAGTCAAGAACCACAGTCAAAAAAACACTACCCTCTTTCTAGAGCAAAGACTGTGAAGGATGGTACCACCTCTGGGAAGTTGGTCAAGGGTCTTAAATTGACCCATGGAAAAAACTTTGCACCCATCAGAGGCAGACAGTCTATCCACCCACAAAACCCTTGAGTGTAAGAAATTAAAAGTTGCTTGCTGAAGGCACAAATTAAAAGAGTTTGTTTTAGCATTAGGAGCTCCTTGCCCTGCTCCACAGTGTTCCACTGATGCCACTGTTATAAGCAGATGACCTTAAAGAATTTGCCACACCTGTGTTTGCTTTCACCAGACACAAATATATAGCACCTCAAAACATGAATGATGTCAATAATAAAATTGTACTTACGGTAATCTCAGCCTTGCTCAGACAGATAGAGCCTCTGCAGCCATACTCTGTTTCATCTTCAGACTTGTAATAACTCAGTGTGTTGCTTTTCAGAACTACCCATCGATCCTGCCACCCATGAATATAGTTGGTCCACTGTAAAAAAATTTTACAGAGATCAGCCGATGGAAAGACAACAATAAAAGAACAATGGATATTTTCTAGGCTTCTGAGCACCTGAAGAAAAAGGTAACTTATTTTTACAAGTTCTTTTTAAATGAGAACTTTTTTCTCCTCAGATGTCCTGGAATAATTTTACAAACTCCCAAAACAACTAAAAACTAGTTGTTTTGAAGGGTCAATAAGACAGCAGATGTCTGCACTCCAACTGCACTGCCAAGGCCAGTCACAACAAAGGCAATAAACATACAGACACAAATGGAAGAAAACAGGGGAGGGGGGAAAAAAAACCCCATTAATGACTAAGGTGAGTTTAGGCACCTGATTTAAAATCTGGAGCTGGGCCAAAAGACTTAAGTGGAACACAGAATATTTTATATAAAATATGATATAAAGTTATCTTCATATAAATACAAACACTATTGTATTTATCTATACTGCCATTATCCCATAGCACTGTAAATAACTACTGTAGTGCCTAGGGGACTCAGTACTTTATTAATTTAATATTGCCCATAGATACTGCTTTAGGTTTTAATTCTAACTACTTTCACTAAGAGGATACTTGGTTATAGCAGACATCCAACCATGTTTTTGCTATTCAGATTTTTCTAGGGACTCCACATTCACATACTGAATAAAACCAATATTCCAGAAACAAATTCTGGATTAATTCTAGAAACATCTAGTAAAAAGTGACTGAAAGTTCTGATTACTATTCTTACATTTGCAACATTTTTTCTGACTGGACTTTGTAGAATCATATGAACTTCATAGAATCATCTGACACTGACAGAAAATCAGGACTATCCCATAATTCTGACAATACACTGATACTTATTAATCAATCATGGTGCAAATGTCATACATTTGATTAAAATAGAAACAAAAGCATTGAAATCCATTTTATCATCCAAGCATTCCTTGGATTTTGACAAATGTTCTTTCATGAAAAACTCTGGTTAACATTTAAGTCTATCCATCATTCATTATTTTGTAATCTAAAAAATGAGGGGGAAAAGTCAACTAACAGTCTTGTTGCCACTTCATACTACACACATTAGTTAACACATACTCTATAATTACATGCTAACTTTAGCAATAAGATGACAAGGTCTAAAGAAAACAATTGCAGCTAAGAAATTCTTAACAATTTTCAAATGTAGGCAAGACCTTGATTTGTTCTTAAAATATAAAGCCTTTTTGCATCTCTTAATACATCTAATTGCTAATGCAGCATTACTTAAAGAAAGCCTCAAGTGTGCCTGGTGCATGAAGTGGTAGCACAAGCAGTCAGAGGTGTATTATTTCCTGCCTTCCTCCTTTCCTATCTCTCATGTTCCCAACTCCTCCCAAGATGTGCAAGGCAGAGTCCAAAGTTATCTTGGGGGAAAAAAAAGCAAAGAAAACAACCTTTTGTTCTCTGAAAAAGTTAACAGAAACATATATAGCAGTGAATCTTGCATCTGCCTGTTGCAATCAAAGCTTGCTGTTGCAATCCAAATGTGCCATCCTTTAAGTATACTTGGGTAGGCACGAGGTTTTGACAGAGAAAAGACCAGTGTTTTTCCAAGCATCTAGATTCTCATGCTTCCTGAAAGCCTCTTCCACTGAAGTTCTTTCTTTGTATGCGCCTTAAAGTCATTACCAGGAAATACAATGTAAAAAAGCCTAGAGTTGCAAAACGTTTCAAAGGACCAGCAGGATACACTTTAACAAGTTTCTCTTACCAAATTCCTTTATTACCTTCAAAGTTTTTCTCTTTACTGAAGGCAAAAGCTACTAAAACTACTACTCACACAGTGAACTGCAGCCTACTTCTATGATTTTAGAATTACACACAGTAAGATATTAAAAACAGGTATTTCCTTAGTAGAAAGTGCAGTATGCTACCATTCCATTTAAATTAGTTTACCTTAATAATTACTGAGGTATCAACTAACAAAAGGTAACCTTACCCCTCAATCATATTCATTGAGACAGGTTTCGTCATACTTGACTATTCAGATTAAATTCTGGGTTCTCATGGGAAAGACACTCTCTGCTACACTCACCACAATCATCCAGAAAAGTAAAAAGTTTGCACATACCTCAGCTAGAATGTCTGAATCTATGGCTTCACCTGCTACACCACTGAGAAAAGCACCTGGACTTTGTATTTAATTTGCTAACATAAAAATTAATTACATCCCACAAATTACTTCCCTTCTAACGATGGAAACATGTTACCCAAGGAAAACTTTGCTGTGAAAAAAAGCAAACTAAACAGCAAAAGTACACCTAACAAAAATCTCTTATTGTAACTACTCTAACACTATCTCACATCCATCTCATCCCCTCCTTTCACCATCCACTATTAGATAAGATCATACAAACGAGAGCAGAGATCCTTCTCTTCTACTAACCATTCCTCTTATCTCTGGGGTTAGAAACATTTCCAGCCTGGAAGGAGTTCACAAAGTCCCTCACAACAGTGTGAACTCAGTTATGGCTGTTTTCTACGCATTCAGAGCGGCGTAAGATCTCTGTATCCCGCGCCTCCTACGTTGGCTTGTGCCTAGCCTTATTGCGTAGGACAAGAAAAAAAATTCAAAACATAGTGCTTTAATCTTACAGATATTTCAGCGTTATTCTGAATATATTTTCTGTAATAAAAAAAATAAAATATCCGTATGAGACTAAGTAATTCATTATTCTAAAGTACTTCTTAAAATAAAATTTTCCAGTATAAACCAACACATGCTCGGAAGTCACCTTATTTCCAGCGATAAAAGAGAAAATAACTAGTTATTTTTAAAAGGGGAAATAAACCGTATAGCCATTTTCCTTTTCCTCTCCTCTCGTTATCTCTTGTCGCAGGAGTATTTCAATGCCCTGTTTTGATACTTGCATTCAAAGCCGTGCCTGCTCCCGAGGAAACACGACTGGCTGCGGGCACCTCCGGGAGCTCCCGGGCAGCCGCGATACTCAGGCCCGGCGCCGCTCCGGCCGGAGCCCGAGGCGCGGGGGAGACGCCCTCCCTGCGCGGCTGCCGGAGCCCCGCACCGTGCGGCCGGCGGGCTCGGGGGGCGGCGGGGACCGCGACTCTGCTCGAAGAAAGGCTCCCCCCGGCCTCAGGGGGCGGCGGGGCTGAGGGAGGGGGCGCCCGGCGCGACCGCGGCTCTGCTTGGCAGCGGCTCCGCCGTCAGGTGGCGGTGCCCCGGCCATGCCAGCGCCGCCCGCGGAGCCGCCCGGCCCCCCCGCCACCGGGCCCCTCGGCCCGAGCCCCCGGGGCGGTCGGGCCTGACAGCGAGGTAGACGGGGGGCGGCAGGGCGGAGGAATGGGGTAGAGGCGGCTTACCTTGCTGAGCACCCCGCAGAGCTCAACAGGCAGTCCGAGCTCGGTCTCGGGGTCCTCCTCGGAGCCGGAGGAATTCCAGCTCTGGTTGTCCGACATGGAGACCAGAGCCGCAGCCACCGCCGAGCTGGGAAAGAGCCGGAGCGGCCCCCGCCCACAGCAGCCTTCTTCTGCCGAAGGGACCGGAGCGCCAGGCTCTACTCGAGCGGGTGCCGCCACCAAGCACCGCCCGCCCCTGCCAGCGACCGGCCGGCAACCAGGCTCGCAGCCCTGGGATCCCCTCGCCGCGGCCCCTCAGACCCCGCCCGCGGCCAGAGCCACAACACCGGGACAGCGAGGGGAGGAGGGGCGAGCGCGCGTCCGCCTGCCAGGCACTCGCTCAGCGCGCTCCCGCCGCCGCCATCTTAGGTGAGGCGGGCGCTCATCAACAAGCACCCCACCCCGCCGCAGCGCGCCGCGGGAGTTGTAGTCCTGCCCCGCGCGGCCGTGAGTCCGAGCGCCATTCCCCCCCCTCCCCCCCCCCCCCCCTCATGCCGCAGGATGTGCTGGGAGATGTAGTCACTCCGACGGAGCGCGGCCGCCATCTTGATTTCGTCGTTCCGGCGCTGGCGGTATTGCCTCAGTGCCCCCGGGGGAGGGGAGCTCCGCTACCAAGGGCGACGGTGCTGCCCGGGGCGATGTTTGCTTTGTCTTTTGTGCAGAGGTATTCGCTTTATCTTTAGCGGGGCGAAAGGTCTCTCCGGCTCTGCTCGCTTTCAAGGGCGAGGAGATGTGGCCTCTCTTCCTCGCCTCAAACCGGCGGGACTGGGAGGACAGTTGAGGGAGTTGAGCGCCAAATTTTTCCCTAATCAAAAATGGTGGAGGCGGCGGGAAGGGGCGGGAGATGGTGCCGGCTCCGGGTGAAACGGGAGGGAAGGGCGAGCCGTTCGGACCCGTTGGGCTCTGCCTCCCCGGCGGCGCGCAGGGCGTGGGCTGGGCAGAGCAGAGCAGAGCGGAGCCGAGCAGCAGTGACGGGTCAGCGCTCCGCTTCGGCTGCCGCCTTCGACGCGTGTCCGGTCTTCCGCTTATTAAACTGCTTTCGTAGTTTAGGGAAAGAAACGGTGATTTTTTTTTTTCCCCTGCGACTTAGTCCGAACTGTGTGTTTTTGTCGATAGTTATGGGTAGAGATGTATTTGTAGGATGGGAAAAAAAAAACCTCACCATGTTGTACCTGTCACTTCATGGTTTATGAACAGAGAATGTAGTGGTTTGGGAAAGACTTAAGGTTTGTACTAACTCATGTCCTTTCTCCTGATTTCTTGGGCGAGGGAAAAGTGTGTTAAAGAATGTTGGTTGAGGAAATTTCGGGTTGGGAAGATACACTTCTGTTACTGTTGTAAGACCAGTGTTGCACAATTCTGTTTTCTCTGACTTCTTCCTTATGACATATCATTGTGTAATTTTCCCGTTAGGCTGTTTGAAAGTTTCCATTGAGGGTTTATTATTTTTTTTAAAAGAACATTGACACATCTACTTATATGCATTCTCTATATATAGCAGTTAAAAGTTAAATAATACTCATGCTGCTCAAAATCTCAGATATAAAGATATTTACAATGAAGACAGAACTGAGAATAATTCAAAAGGCAGCATCATTGTCCTAAATTATTAGAAATAAAAAATAGTCATAGACATCATAATCTGTGTAATCACTGCAATGTACAGGAAAAAAACTTTTACAGAAGTCTACTGTGAGTGCTACTTTAGACAATTTGCCAAAAACCAATGTTTTTTGATTCACCCGGTGTTTGGGAAGAAACCAAGTGCATTTCTTTTCTCCTTAGTGTTGGTTTCAATGTATTGTATTTGTCAAGCAGGCTTTGTAAGTATTGATTTGTATATAATATGTATGAGAATAGTTTATAGTTCTTCTCTGCAATATGTTGTTGAAGTTAGCTGGCATCTCCTGTAAAGCCAGTTGTGTTTTCCCAGTTAAATTCTGAATGAACTTCTTTTCAGGAGTAGGAGCTGAAGAGACATGTCTGAGCAAGTCCTTTTAGCAGTGGCAGTAGCACGTACACAGACATTTCCTGTCATGCTTTTGATCTGGAACTATTGACTTAGTTACAGAGGAAGCTTGCTTTTTCTGTTCCCCCTCCAGAACATTGAATCAATCAAGTGTTACATACTAAAAATGCATCAGGTAGATATTTTTTCAGGTTATTTGACAAACATACCCATCCTTTTTACTCTCTCTTTTTAGAGAGAGTATTTGTTTTGTTTATAAATTGTGGCTAGCATTTTACAAACTTTAAGTGAAAAAATATTGAATGCTTAAAGATTTGCATTTTCAGCTTTTCATATAATGCATTGGCTGCGCTAGGTAATAGATTTTTGTTAACATCTGCTACATGCTTCCAATGTATCTTGTTTTTCAACAGTGTCACCACCTTATGTTCTTCCAAAAGCTATATTGCAATTGTGAATACCTTATGTAAATTACCCTTTCTTCCCAATGTTCTGACTGTTTCTTAGAAGCATAATTTACCGTCTGTCACTCTTAATTAGATAAGGCCATACCCTTTTCAGCAACCATGGGGTGCAGTGGGAGTAGATTTGTAAAGGACAGGTTTAGTGCTGAGGACTTGAAGTTCTTCTTACACGTGTTTTGAGAGGTGTTTTTTTCAACTACAGTAGTTTGATCCCTTGGAGGGCACTACATTAACAATTGTGTTTTAGCAGGTGTGCTCTGGAAGAGCAGTCTTCCAGTTATGTATTGTTTTAAAAGAATCAGATTTGTCTGTGCCAAGACCAATCTAGGATACAAACCAAAGCATAGGAAAAGTAGAAAATCATGCTGGTATCCAGATGCACTTGCTCCTCTTTAGCTCCTTCTATACCTTTTCTACTGAACCTTTATTTTGCGATTTATTGCTGTGTTTGTTCTTTCGTAGCAAGTGTCCCTGTACTCACTCTGTACCCTTTCTAGAGTCTTAGGGATTGTAAGAAGTTTGCAAATTACTCTTTTAAGTGGGAATAGTCCTCACCTTTTTTAGAACAGCGTAACAGATAGTGTTCTGTATTACTGTTGTGTATACTACTTGTAGTACAAAAATCAGGAGTGTTGTGTTTTGCTGCTTGGAATGTCAGTCATAATAAGCACTGTCAAGCGGGTAACTTTATGAATGCCTTTATTTTTTTTTCTTCTCCCTTTTTATGTATCTTTTTTCCACTCCCATGCCTTCTATTTTAGGGTGTTCATTTTGTGTTTTTAAAACAAAATCTCCACCATCTTCTTGTGTGTTCATGCTTACCATTCTGTTTGTTCTGAAATTTAAGACTGTTTTTCTTAGGAGGATCCTTAAAGGAGCTTTGTTATGCCACAGAGTATTGCCTAATAGCATAGGCTCAGAAATATTATTGATTCAGACACTATTCTAAAACAGCTTTGCTCTGTGAATCACTGTATTAGGCTTTTATTTCTAAGTTAAAAAAAAAAAAAAAAAGCATATATGTATCCATTGGCACTAAATATGTCTGTAGAAGCCAGGTTGCAGATAACTACGCTACCTCTAGTGTAGCTTTTACTGGTAAGTGTTCAGATCCTTCATATTTTCTTTATGGATTAAACTACTAAACCCTTTGTTTTCAGTAATCTAAAAGTACAAGGAAAACTTAGTTAAAGACTTGAGATAAATCTTTGAGTTGAAAAGGTCCTTTACAATACTGAATAGAGGCAGAAGATACCATGGTTCTTTACCCTTCAAATAAACTTAGATATTCTAAAGACATGAGTATTTTTTGACAGAGAAACTGAAAGCAGAATTTGGAACAGAATTGGTTTGCATCTTGCCTACAGAAAATTGATAGGGAGGGAGTATTCCACTTGTTTTACTTGTGTCACTCTTCACATAAGCAAAGAATTATTCAGACAGTTTGGTGAATAGCATAAAATATTTTGACATTTATTTTTGAACATTGTCAGAAGTAATCTCTATTAACTGTTTACTTTAAGTGTGAATAATTTAATGTTTAAAAAGATGGATTTGCCTGTAATTTGTTACACTTTGTTTTTTCAGGGCTAATTCCAGGTGCTTGTGTGGGAACTATGTTTTTGTAAAATGCTGAGTCATCTGCTACTTTAAAACTACTCTCATTTCATATGTGTCAGCTTGAGCACTTGGAATTTTCACTTCCATGAATTTGGCCCAGTTTTCTCTTCAGTATTAATTTATCATGTGATCTGGCTTTCTACATTTGTAAAGATACTACATCTTTACTGAAAGATTCTTTTTTCTAAGGAACTTGTTTGTGCTATATTTTGAGAGAGAGAGAATAGTGAAACAGTAGTTTTGAACAGACTAGCTGGGAATCTATTTGGTTAACACCATGTGTGTTAAATCTATATGTATTAAATTACAACACTTTTGTGTAGTTCCTTTTGCCAGGTCTTTTCTTGTAAATCACTGCAGGATTAGAACTGACAGGAGTCTTCTCAGGGCTATTAAGAAGCCAAGCCTCTAGTAAAAATCAAACCCCCTGTGGCTAAGAGGGGTTGAGCAAATAGTTAGAAGGACAGTCTGATATGGCTTCTTGAACATGCCTTTAAATAAAAGAATCTCTGAAATATATTGAGAGAAAATAGGAAGTTTATTTTGGGCTCTTGCTACAGTAAATGATGCATCAGATTTTGATGCACTGTTATTGGTGGGTTTTTTGAGTTTCACAGAAATTTAGAAAAATATTTAATTTAGATGCTTGTTTTAGGCATCCTGAGGATAATAATTAAAAGATAATTTGGGAAAGAGTCTCTAATATTTGTGTTGCTATTTGCAACATTTATTCAATTCTTCTTGCATACCATGGAGACTTACTTAGGATAATTAGGGTGTAAAAATTATGTCTGTACTATATGTTTTGATTCTTTTGTTGAGTTTTTGAGCTCTGGCTCAGTAGACAATTTTGTCTCTTAGTAACTTCTTTGCAGCTCACATTGTCATGAGAATATGTGATAGCAAAGATATCAGAATTGGTTTTATTTACGAGGACAGACACACAACTTACATGCTTTGAAGAATAACTCAGTATGCAAATAAATTTTTCAAGCTCTTCCATACTGGTGTCATTTTCCAGTCTTAATAGTTCTTCCCGTGTTGTTAACATGGGCAACAAAAGATGAACTGTTAACATATTTTGCAAATGTTAATAATGTACATAATAGCGCTACACCTACTGAATATTCTTATATACAAATATAAGAATATTATAAATGTATATTTTGCATTATTTATATTTATATGCGAAATATATATTTTGCATTATTTTATTACATGGTAACTGTAATTTAAAGGCATTTAATTTTTCATACTGTATACAGAGTTTATATTGCTGGAATTGGAGGATTTTTAATGAAGACAAGCTGGAAGAGTTGCACAGGATCAAATACAAGTAATTTCCCTTAGGTTGGTTCAGTCAACTGTTAAAAAAATGCTATATTTGAATGAAGGTAAAGGCAGTTGAAATTAAATTGTTGCTCTAATTTTATTGCTGTTTCAATCTCTTGACACTTTCAAATACTATATAACCCTGTCTTAGTAGTTTAGTTTAGTTTCTGCGCCTGATTCTAGAAGATCTTGATTACAGTTTAATTAGTGATCTTTTCCCACATGTAGGCATACCAGCTTACTCGTGGAACTTTCTGCACAGTAATGGTATTTCGTGGTTCTTCTCAATGTTTTTGCTTGTTTGTTGGTTTGCTTTACACTAACTGTTGACGCTCACTGCCAAAGTCTTTACCATTAGAAGTCGTTCCCTAGCAATTGGAAAGTTATCTCCTTCCACTTACACATGATTTTCCTGCTTCCCCTAATTCCCCAGTCACAGGAATAATAGGGTAGTATATTGCTAAAGACTGCCTTCACAGATTCCTCTGGTTTCACACCCTTATTGCTCAGTATGATACTGAGGGAGATGTCATCTTTTGTATTAGAGGAAGCAGCTTTGTCTTGCAACAGCTTCCTGAGGTAACAGCATGCCAAAAGTATGTCACTCTGTGTGGACTGTTTCATTAGATTCTAATCCCTTACCCACTTTTTCCAAATTTTTTTAGCAAAAAAATTGTCACCACGAGTGTTTTCTCTATCCTAATTGACACAGTTACTACATTTCCACATTGACATATTGTTCACATTTTGCAGTTTAAAACTTTGTTGCTTCTCTGTTACATTTAAATATTTTCATTTTCACCTGTGGCAAATGAGCACTGGTTTTATCTGACAGTTCTATATCAGTTGTCTTATTGTAGCTATTGTAATTAATTTCAGTATGTTAAATATTTTATGGATTCTTTTTTCAAACCTGTTAATTTGAAACCAAGATAATGTGCAGGTTCTCCTCATATTAAGCAGCTGGAAAGGATCACCTGTTATTCATGTTTTCCTTTCTGTACACCTGTAAGCTCTGGTGGACAAGAAGTGTCATATCCTCAGATACATATTTTCTTCTTAAATTCTGCTAAGGTATTAATTGATATTTATACCTTTTCTCATCTGAGACAGCAATATATTTTGTTCCACACTATAAGCTCAAAAGATAAAATACACCAGGTGATCACCATTTATGAGACTTTATAATGACAATTATTTTTTCCATCACCGATGATCATGGTAATTTTTTTATTGTTAGATATGTAACAATGAGGTAAAGAAGACTTTCTTTTGACTAACATAAATTAGTTTTTAAAGCCTCTGCAATAAACTGAGCTTTTAAGAGTTCTCTGAATGAGGAAGGGGAAAGATTTGTACATGTTAGGGAGAAAGACACTTTCAGGAATAAGGAACAGCTAAAAACATTTTGAGAAATGTAAGCAATCTTGTGTTCATTCCTGTTTCTTGAAGGCAATGATGATAAAAGAAGCAGGGAGAATAGTGGAGGGATATTTACTTTGATGAAAGTATTCCTTGGAAATGTTGGTCATTACTTACCAGAGATTGCCAGTAACACTGGAATTATTGGGAGATAATTTATACAGGGGTGCTTATAAGCATGAGATGAAATATGGAATGTTGTTTGGGACGCAGTGCTTTTTGCTTTGATTGAAGTCTAGCAAACCTCTTCTGATAAATGTGTATGTTAACTGTAAGAGATTGTCCTACTGCAGCTGAAAAAATTTGTGAAAGTGTTCAGCATTGTAGTCTTTTATTCGATAAATATACATAAGCGCTCCTATTCCCAGAAGCTCAAGTGCTACTAAAGGATTAAGAGAAGGGTCCTGATCTCTACATCAACTTATGTTCTTTGTAGTACAACACACTGTATATAAACACAGCATTATGTAACTGATCTTGCATTTTTCAGCAGACACCATAAATAGTAATGTGAATTAATAGCATATGATTGAAATTCAGATATTTTTGACGGAAAGTTGTTCGTAAACATGGGTTTCTTTAATATCTTGTCTTCAGTTGGCTAGTATGTTTCAGTAGAAGAACTTCAGGAAAATATGAATGTTGCCATCATCATTTTTTAGAAGTTACTCATGTGGTTCTTTAGTAAAAAGTCCACCTCTAAATGCAAAACCACATAATGACCTTCTTGTGTTTGGTTGCTAATGAGGCCCACTTAAGTCCTGGCATGGGAAAGGAGCATTTAAAGGAAAAATGACACACTCTTAGATTTGTGTATTTTGTGATTAAGAAAACTGGTGTATTTGCCTAAAAGGGTGGGGCTTCTCCAAATAGCGAGGGTTCCTGTCACAGTGAGCAGTGTAAAGTTGGCAGCTGAATGTCCATTCTGCATGACAGAAAACTGGAGTGGTTTATGAGTCAGTGACTTGGGGTAGGAAGAAATGGTTTCTGTATGCTTTTTCAGTAATGAATATATGTTAAATAATTTATGGCATTATCACACTTGGACTTTTTGGCAGGGCCTCTTGCAGTATTACAAGGGGTAATTGTTTTATTAGGAGGATTGGTATAGATCAGATGTGTTTTTACAGTGAGGGTGGTGAGACACTGTGACAGGTTGCCCAGAGAAGTGGTGGATGCCCCATTGCTGGAAACATCTGATAGCAAGTTGGACAGGGCTCTGAACAGCCTGATGTAGTTGAAGATGTCCCTGCTCATTGTAGGGGGTTGGACTTGGTGACTTTTAAAAGGTCCCTTCCAACTCAAACTATTCTGTGAGTCTGCCTATTTGAATCTGACTAAAATAAGACCACTGCTTCATGGTACAGAAGATGAAACTTGTTTTCTTTATTTTTTTGAGATTGGTTTAATAACTAAACAGCTCACCATATAATAAGAGCCTGTTGAGGATTCAACAATTTACTTTCATAAAGAACAAAGGAAGAGGTCAGAAGTTCACATCATACCAGAAGTATCTGCATGTATAAGAAATTACAGATGACTGTAGTTGAGTAATAAGGGCTTGGTAAGTTCCACTAGTTGGATACCATGGCTCAACACATTAATGGCAAAAAAAAAAGTGGACAGATTTTATCCTGAATTAGGGTTTTATTCAAAGCTTTTAATTGAAGCCATCTGTTTTTAAAATATGTGTTTTGACACAAACAAGGTTCTGAATTTGAGCTAGAAATTACTGGAAAGGATTCTACAGGTTGACTCAAGCAGGGATGATGACCAAATGAGTGGTGGTTTTCTTCAATTTAAAGATATTGCAATTTTTTTTTCTTTTAATGTAATAGGGGGCAGTATTTTGTGTTTAAGGTGGTAATGTTTCATCTGACAGGATAATGTACAGGTACTGTTGTGTTGTGTTGTTCTACTCCCCCTGGTTAAGTTGGACTGTTCTGTTCCCCCTTTTGTTATACTGGTTCTGCCCTGATTATCCCTCCTTTCCCATTATATGTCTGTCACCCCGGTTTCCCTGACAACCTATGTATCCATTTGTACCCCTCCCCGGTTACCCCAGTAACCCAACGTGGGTGCCTGCCAGTCACCACCTTTTCCATCCGGAACCTTCTGGCCTGGGCACGAGGTGATTGGCTTAGGGACTGGGGCCCCTCAAAGTTGTTTTAATTAATTCTCTGTGTATGTCAATCCAATGTACCCCGCTCCCCCTTGGATTCCCATTTGCCGCTGGTTTGGTTCCACTGCTACTCCCTTATAACCACGTGTATCCCGCCCCCCTTTGCCTCCGGTCGGGTGGCTTGCTGTGTGCTGGAATTTCATTAAAACGTGGACTTGCCCCGGTCGGAGATCGCTGTGTCCTTCCCGTCCCCCGCAGCCTATTCTGGGCTTCGTCCGCCCCTGGCAGCGTCGCCGGCTGTAACGCTCCGCGCGTCTGCCGGATCGCTGTCCCGGAGCCCCGCTGTCGGGACGAGTGCTCCTCATGCTGCTTGCGCTTGCTGGCCAGACAGCCTGGGCGACTCTGTAGAGCCCAAACCCGCTGCGCAGGTACAAATGTCATGGTCATGTGAAAGGTATAGTGAATGTCCATTCGTATAAAAGTATATAATCCACTTCCTATGAAGGTACTAGCTTTACCTGAGGCTGGTTTGTGCTCAGTTATTTCTGTAAGGGATGTTTTAAAAGAAAATTGTTTTAATTTAATAAGAAAAAGAGTCTTACTGTGTCCAAACACTGTTACAGTTATAGGTAGTTTGATGTGGTGTGTGTGGCAGGACGGCCACTTTGTAGGAATGTAAGTCTTTATGATAAATAAAACTAATGACAAAATCTTAACTTGAAACATAAATATTTTATTACTTTTTTTTAGATATTAAGTCGTAAAGCAGGTTTTCAAAAAATACAGTGGACGACATGAAAAAGGTTTCTGACAGCTCTTGCAAGGATGGACTTCTACTTAGAATGGGCCTTAATGATAACAAAGCTGGAATGCAGGGTTTGGATAAGGAGAAAATCAATAAAATCATCATGGAAGCGACCAAGGTTGGTTTGATTACTTTTTTCCTAATGCTTTTTTTGTGGTCCAGTATTTGAAGGCTTTCCTCCTCCCTTCCCCAAGTTGTATCCCTCACATGTGTATATGGGTAGTATCTTCTTGGAAGAAATTTATATGTGGGGAGGAAGGAAAAGGGCCATAGTTTAGTGTACTTTAGAGTATTGTTGTATTCCTCCACAAGGACATGGAGGACGACAGCTGAGTAAATGCTTAAGTGCTCCTTTTTTGTCCAAAGCAGTACATTAATACTACAGCATTTGCCAGAGGTAATGGTGACGGCTGTAGCTTCCTCTTTTTCTCCCCCTTTCTATTCCTTTTTTCCACCCCATCATTAATCAGACAAGCAGATTTACTTCTTTTGGTCACCTTCCTGTAACTGATGAATTTGATGTAATTGAGTTTTTCTATAATCAAGTTTTTACTGCCTGTCTTTGTGACTGTCTTCTCAGAGAAGTGGCCAGTAGTGTACAGCTTGATACTAAAGATCCATAGAAGCCCTCACAACTCTTCAAACCATAGAAATATTTGTCATCCGAGTTGCTATTGGAGAGTTCCAATAGGACAATATAGGGATAACACTTCATCTGAGAAAGTCAGGGTTTTCTTACTTTTCCTTGCACAAGTGTGTATTTTACTTGGTGTCATCATGGCCCAAGATTATGTGTTTTGATGTTTTCCTCATGCATTCCATGTTGACTAATATTGCTCTGTAGTGATCTGCAGTGGTGGGGCAGAGGGAGAAAGGAGGAGAGAGAAAACATGATGCAAACAGTTCTTATATAGCAAGGTTTTTCCTTTTTTTGCTTGCAGTTTCACATTATGATACTTTATAGGCTATCAGACTTGTTATTGATAAGTTGTTTCTTCTATATATTGTGTTCACTCTTTCTTGAAAGCAGTGCTTTGTCAGACATATCCCGGATAATGATATTTACATAAAATATTTTCTTATAGCAATTACTGTTTCATTGCCTGGTATGAAATAGAATGAGCTGCAAAATAGGCTTTCAAAGCTGACATACAGGCATCTAACTACTTGAATATATTTCTGTCAGAAAAGTGCAAGAGTTTATAATTGACAGATACACATCAAAAAATCCAAAAAGAAGCATTGATTCTTTTCCTTAAGCTTTTCTATAATCTTTAAAATGACACCTACAGACACTGCCCACAGCTGTACTGCAAGGTTTAAGGCATTTCAACTGTGAAATACTGCAACAAATGAAAAAAAAAATTAAAACTTAGTTATGATCTCAAGAATTGTGTTGCTTTCCTCACCTACATTTTAGTACTCATTTCTTTCAGTGAGTCTCAGCAAATCATATTTGATGGCATAGGTGAGAAAAGATAAAGGGCATATCTGACATTCAAAGAAAACACACCCTAATTTTTTTTAATTAGATATTTCTTCTAATGAAATACCAGCTCTGCCATAATCTTTTTTATAGTTGTTACGAAAGTGGATATTTTTGCTTTTTATATAAATGCTTGAATCTGACTTGACTATGGTTGAATCCTTGGTATCGGTGACAGTTTGGTGGTTAGACACTTAGACCTAAAGATGTGTTCATTTTTGCAGATTCTACCAAGAAGTTCAAAATAAGCCTTTTCTTGCAAATATTACTTCACTTGTAAGCTAAGAAATGTTGCAAGAAAAATATTTTATTTCCTAATTCTGAATTTTTATCTTGTCTACTTCATTATATGCCCTCCTTTCTTTGTTCTGAGTCAGGAGGGAAAGTCACATTACACATTCTGTACATGATTATTGTCTTTTTATTACATCTCCTTGTATTCATGCCTTTTTTTGAAGGAACAATTATATATATGAGAGCAACAGGACTTTTTCCTACTCATTTGGTCTTCATCGTCCTCTTCCAAATAGCTTCTGATTCTGCAGTGTCCTTCCAAGATTGAATGGCCAACAAAAAACTCAACATTACAAGTGAATTTGACTTATACAACTATGTGGAAGTCTGAAAAAATGCTAAAATCAACTTTTATTAGAGTTTTGTACTCCATACTTTGGAGGTGTTGCAAAGAATAGTTTGATTTTTATCTATTCTTTCAAAATTTTTATTGTCAGGTGTTAGACTAAATAGACATACAAAGTTCTCTTAATTACTCCTTAAACTCCTTTGAGCAGGAGAAATACATGTGTGTCATTTGAAGAGATGTAAAGAACCAGTGGTCTTTTTTGTTTATTTTTATATGAAAATCCAAAGCAGGCATTAGAAACCATCTCTGTGTTTTATGTTTTCTTTATTTAAAGATCAAATGTGGTTGCTTAAGGACAAGGTAAAGACAAAAAGAAAAACATAGTGTTTTTGTGATTTTTTTCTTTCAGGGTTCTAAATTTTATGAAAATGAACTTAAGAAAGATCAACAAGTTAACCAACGAATTGAAAAAATGATGCAGCTAAAAGAGAAAATTACAGCACAACAGCTCTTGAAAGCACAGATGCAGGTACTAAGCTTCTAAAGACTTACTGGGGTCAATGTTGAATCATAAACATTTTGGTGTGTTCTGATTTATTGCATTAAATTCTGCCAGTTGGCCCGATGTTAAACTACCCTTGGATGCTAGACATACAAGGAAAATGCATAATATTTTGCTGGTGTCAGCTTAATATAAACTTGCTAGAAGAATAGTTTGTAAAATTACTTTGAAATGGTCTCTGAGTAAAATGAAACAAATTAATTCCTATGTTTCCAAGTCTGATGAGTTTGCAGTTACATCATTATGATTTACATAAAGGTTTATTAAATACTTTGCTGATAAGTATGATATCACTATTGCATTTAGAATTTACATATATTTGTTTTCAGTGGCCTGTGATGGAATGAGAAAGATCAGAGTTGTCAATAATATGCCTTTTTTAAGCTAATTAATGAAAATCAGCATGACAAGCAGTCACAAGAAATGCAAGTGTCCTGAACTAGACATGAAGAGGCTATTTTTCTTTTCAAATGCTAATGGCAGATAGTAGTCTCCAAAGCATTACAGTGTATGAAATGTTAAAAGAAAGATTGAACACTAAACATTACTAGGCACAACAGAATTAAATTTTTTTGTAGGAGCTGAATTCCTTTCCATTTTCTTTTGTGCTGTGGTTCAGTCTTTAAATGATTGCTTGCTAGTTTTCCTTGACAGGATTCCTGTTTTATTCACTGTGCCTAGCGGATTGTGTGTTCACTGAGGGGCAAATTATTCAATATTTACTGCTGTCCTTAATGTTCTATGGGTGGCCCCAAACTTTATTTGTGCAACTCTAGTCTAATCCAGTTTTGAATGCAGAATTACTGATTTTCTAATAGAATTTTTTATGTTGTACACCACATACTGTGAATTCTTAATTCTTCCAATATTCCAGCAAAGTAGACTGATTGTTTTTTTTGTTTGTAGATGAAGAGCTGAAACACATGAAGGTTAAACACATCCTTTAATTTTCAGTGCCATTGTGAGGATTAGAGGTTGTCTTCTTGGTGTACAACCATTTTTGTTCATTTCAGGTTTGCAAATCACTTCCATACTTTAGATGCCAGTGTTTCAAATTTGTTCCAAGAAAAGTTCGCCATTCTGAGTACCTCTGAAAAGTTTGTTGTAAGCCTGTATGTCACAATTCTTTTTAGTGAATCTTTAACATGGATTAATTATGACTCTGCTTGTCCAAGATTTTTTGAGTTAACTAAAGTAGCTTTTAAGTAATATAATTACAGAAAAAATGCTTCTGTTTCCATCCTACCTTCACCAGAGAACTATTTATTTTGCAGAGAATAGTCTTTCTTATAGAATGAAATACATGAATAACACAATTTTTATAAATAATGTTATTATACAGTTATGTAATGAGAGAATATGTAGTGCACTTTGTGGAAACCAAAAAATTTCAATTGCTTTGTCTGTCTTCATGTTGTCTTTTTCAGAAATTGATTCCTTGATATTACAATATAATGTTATGCTCTTTTAATGTTTTGTATGAAAACTGGTTTCTATAGAGGAAAAAAGAAACTTAAGAAAATAAATTCTCTTGTATGTGTTTTACTGGGACCTGAGTTTCAAATTCCCTGCTTGAAATCTTTATGCTGCTTGCTGAAATAGCAGACATCTTTATTTCCAATAGATAAATTGCAAAGTCAGCTGTCATACTGCATGAGAAATGTCATTAGAGGAGTATAGTAGGCACACTTTTTCGCTGGCTAATTTGAGATCTTTGCTGCTGTAAAAACATCTTGAAACACTGGATTTTTGTTCTATTTTCTGTATGCACATAAACTCTGGTATATGATTGTTGTTGCCCTCCCAGCAAAAATTCTGACCATTTTGCTCTCTCCTCTGCTTTCTTTTAATTTGTCATATCCTGAATTTTCCTTTCTTGTCCCACATCCACAGATAACCATCAGTCCTCTACAAAAAAGTCCCAGAGTCCTCTTCGAAATTGTCCCAGAGTCCTCTTTGAAATTTGTGCACTTGAATCCAGTCTTCTCTCTCTCTATTTGATACTCTAAATACCTTGCCCTTTTTCTGTTCCTTACCTGCTAGCCACATCTCCCCAGGCCTCCACCTTTTGCTTTGCAAATCTTTTTCTTGTTTGGTTTTCTTAATAAATGTTGTGTATTGTTTAATCAGCTCTGTTCAGTTATGGATATAGTCAGTTCTTATTATTATCTTCTCTATTGTTATTATCAATTGAGTTTTTTAGCTCTTCTTTTTAGTACTACATTCTGCTAAAATTTTAAGTGGGAAGTATTCTGGAATTAGAAAGGTATCTGTATATCTACCTCTATGAACACTGCATGTTCTCATCTTCAAATGAAGTCTTGTTTGTAGGATGGTTAGAGGTTCAGGTACGGTTTCCTAAGCTGACAGCTGATTTAAGTCCTGTAAGGTAAAACCAAACAAAAATGTCTCCATGTACTGGACTTTTGGACAAAATCCTGCTTACATGGTGGCAACAATAATATGAATAAAATGTAGATTCTGCAACACAATACTTTTTTTTTGCCATTTGAATGTGTGGAACTCCTTGAAGTTCAGCAGTAATTTGTAATAAACTAAAAAGTGTGCAGCTGCCACCAGATTTGGAAACTGCTGTACTGATGTTTGCTGGTTTTATTCCTCCATGTTGGGTTTATCCCGGATATTTATTCTGTAAATAGTTACCATTGTCTTACTTTTATTGACTTTTTCTGTCTTGCTTTGAAAACTTACATATTCTACTGTGGGATAAGAAAAAAAAGAATTTACTCTTCAAATTGTCTAAAAGTGGTTATAAGGAAAATTAAACATCTAATTATAGTTTGTAGGTTTTCATTGTTTGGTGGTTTAGTTTTTTGGGGTTTTTTAAATCTAGTTTAGAAATATATATTAAAAAGTCTCTCTACTTTACAAAGGTTTGATGAAAGCAGCTTTTAAAAACTTGTCAGCCTGGCTTGCATGTAAGGAATTACTCCACAAATTTTAAGGAGAGATTTTATACGTGCCAAGAATTCTCTGAGTAGATCTGGTTGTGTTTTGTTTTGGCATATTACTTGTATCAGTTTCTTTTGCTAAAGAGTAATCTTTTTGTATTTCTTATTAGTTTAATGATTTTGCTTCATTCTTTAGGTGTGTATGTTAGCTAACCAGTAAGTATGATGTCAGCAATATATTTAGGGAGAAAAAGCAAAACAGAAGTTTGTTATAAATGTGATAAATTGAAATGCGGAAGTTATGCTACTAGAGCAGCACTTGATAGTATTAATTAAACAATTTGAATTTGAGAGCAACCTGAAAATTATCTGTAAAACAGAAGTTAAAAGAAGGATGCTTTTGATGAATTGTGACATGAATCCTTTTGAATTAGTAATATAGTGGAAACAATGTAAATGCCCCCCTTTTCTTTGTTTTTTGTTTCTTTGAATGTCTTCCCCCTTGTGCTTTTAATTTGTCTGAACTAGTTTTCTCAGCCTCAGAGAACATACTGTGCTCTTCTGTATTGAGTAGCCTAGTTTAAGGCTCTGGTCTAGCATTTCATCCCTCATAGAAACTTGGAAAAAAACAAAGAAAAGGCTTTGTAAATCATTAATCGGCAATTTAAATAAAACATTCCAAGCTAACTTGCCTTGGTTCAAGTATTT
This sequence comes from Calcarius lapponicus, assembly GCA_039654755.1. NCBI lineage: Eukaryota > Metazoa > Chordata > Aves > Passeriformes > Fringillidae > Calcarius > Calcarius lapponicus. The sequence continues at coordinate 25,272,908 of CM077481.1, read as the reverse complement.
TGAGCTCAAAGACAGTGCTCGTGGATAAGGTTTTTATGTTTTTTTATTAAGCAGTTTGTTGGGGGAAGTAAAAGAGAGAAGAACCATGCAAATTACATGTAAACATTCCTCTCCAGGACCATAAGTGAATTATAGTCAGTACAGAGTAATTTCTGTACTGGTACCCTGATGTCAGGAGAGTGTGTGTGTCCTTGTGCCTGCAAGCAAAGTGAAACTTTGGTTCATTTTTCCTAATTCCATTTCTTGCTGTGTTACCTTGTTGTGAAGCCTATTGGGACTTCTTACGAGCAGTAGCAGCCTTTTGTTGTGTAGGTTGAGGTTCCCTAGTCAACAGTATGGTTAGGTAATCTTATTTTGATAGCTTATTCTTTTGGCTTTTTTCCTGTGTTTTCTCCTACTTCTAGAATGATGTGTGATGCTGCTGCCACCATGATCATCATAAAAATCCCATGTCAAATATTTTGCAATTTTTCATGACAGCATGGTTCATACCTCATTCATAGGCCAACAGTATTTCTGGAACAAGCACATAATCTGCATGACTTTTAGTAAAAACACAAGCAATTCAAGCACAATCAAAGTACTTTGTAGAGCGATCTGCGTCAAAACACCATGGAGCTGATGAAGCAGTACTGCACACATAGACATACATCTTTAACATTTGGAGTCAAACACACTTGTGTATAGGCTATTCTGTAAATAATTTGCACTTTTCTTAGCAATCTAGCCTTATACGGTATGCGTTCCTGTGACAAAAGTTGAGGACTTTATTGAGGGATTGACAGTAGCTTACTTTGTAGTAATTGACCGTGGGTGTTGGAGACCTTATTTCTAGCAAGACAAAATGGATGGTCCTGTGAGCTGCTTGTCTTCTCTTCACCATTCTAGGCCAATTTTTTGAAGTGTGATAGCTTTATTCAGGAATGTTGGAAATTCTATAATAGCATGTTTTCATTTTTTTTAAAATAACTTGCATTTCTAAAACTAAATTCTTCAAGGGTCTTAAAAAGTTTATTTGAATCAAATACATCTTTTTTTTTTTTTTGTCATGTATGTGGAGTTTTGTTGTTTGGTGGGTGGGGTTTTCTGCTGGTTTTGGCTGGGATGGAGTTAATTTTCTTCACAGCAGCTGGCATGGGGCAGTGTTTTGGTTTTCTGCTGAAAGCAGTGTTGATTGATAATGAAGAGATGCTTAGCTATTGCCAAGCAACACTTGCACAGAGCCAAGACCTTTTCTGCTCCTCTCACCACCCCACCAATGAGGAGGCTAGCAGTGCACAAAGGCTGCGAGGGGACACAGCAAGGACAGCTGACCCCAACTGACCACAGGGATGTTCCAGACCATATAGCATCAGGCTCAGCCCACAAAGTGGGGTGTAGATGAATGAAGGATGGACTTTTGCAGCTATGGCATTTGTCTGCCCAAGTAACTCCTACATATTATTAAGCTGGTTTTCCTGGAAATGGTTGAACACCTGCCTGCCCATGGAAAGCAGTGAATTAATTCCTGATTTTGGTTTGCTTGCATGCACAGCTTTTGCCTTCTGTGATAAATTGTCTTTATTTCAACCCTGGGTTTTTTCATTTTTATTCTTCAGTCTTCCACCATGAGGGATTGAGTGGCTGCAGGAGCTCAGTTGCCAGCTAGGGCTAAAACACAACAGCTGTGGTTTTTTTCCACTGGGTTTTGGGGACTTTTTTTTACACCAGTTGCTGCAGCAGCATTCTCTCTGAGAGCAAGTTTTCTCCAAAGCTTAGTTGGGTTTTTTTAGTTGGTACTGGTTTGGTGGGGATTGGATTTGTTGAGGTTTTTTTCTCTAACTACGTGCAAGATTCATCTGAGTTTTAGGATCATCTATACTGTTGCACTTCTGCCAGGTTAGTAGTATTTCAATTATTGATTTATTCTGTTCAGGTGGACAAACTTGTGATAGAACTGGAACAGAACCGTAACCTTAGCAGTACAATTGTACACATTGACATGGATGCCTTCTATGCAGCTGTGGAAATGAGAGACAATCCAGAGCTGAAGGAAAAGCCTATAGCAGTGGGATCAATGAGTATGTTGGTAAGGCTGAATGTTAAACTAATACAGAAATCAATTGCATGAATCTTAAGCCTAATAAGCCATAAAACAATAGCAGAAATAAAATTACACTGTTTTATATGAAGTGTGGAAAACCCAAAAATAATAAAGGAAACAGCAATTCTTAGACTTGACCATGCAAGCTGGATTTTTCAGTAAAAAGTGTACTAATTAAAATTTAAATTGTGTAAGCAGATTGAACGGCAGGAGGAGGGGAAGTGAAAATGTATATAAACTCTTGGCTTTTTCATTTTTTTCTGTATGGCAATGTGTGATTAGAACTTTTATTTTTATTTAGAACTAATTAATTCTAAACTTAAAGTTTGATTACTGAACACTAAACTTACTTAATCTCTCTTAAGTCCACCTCAAATTACCATGCTAGGAGATTTGGGGTGCGTGCAGCCATGCCTGGATTTATTGCTAAAAGGCTATGTCCCCATCTAACTATAGTACCACTAAACTTTGAAAAATACGGCAAAGTGAGTAAAGAGGTAAGTCCGAAAGCGGTCTCTAACCAAAAATGTGTGTACTTGTTTTTAGACTGTGTCAATTACATCAGTTCTAGATAGTATGAAAAGTGATAATTTAAATATTCTTCAGTAATGCAGCTTTAAACATAAGTCTAACAAAATACTGGTGCTCTTGGACAAAGAGGTAAAAAAGCATTGCACTTACTCAGTCTATCAATTCTACTGAAGTTAGTAGCGTTGCTGATAGAAGTTTTGAAAATCTCTGGAGTTGTGTTATTCTTAAAAGTTAAAAATCATGGAACATAATATTATTACTAGGAAGTTGCAATTACATAGGAGACATGGAGATGATATGTAATGTGTAATCATACTTTTGAATACTAGTTACTGGAGAGAAAAACAAAGAGTATTAGTGACTTATAAATGCAGATTGATTTTTTTTTTTAAATAAGGCACTACATAGAGCAAAAGAAATGTAGAGAAAAGAAATCATATTTTGCTTTAATGGAAGTAGTTTTACTTAGTGCCAGAGGATATAGTTATGATAGATAAAAGCCTGTTTAAAAAAAGGATAAAAGGTCTTTTGTACATTTTAAATCAAACTAGAGCATGACACAAGTCTCCTGACTTTAAAAAAATTGTGCCAGGCCTTCTTTACTTTTATGAAGCAACAAATATACAAACAAAGTAAGATATTAGTTGATTTTTTTTGCTTCTGAAAAAAAAGAAAAATTAAAAAGGCATATATAAATATGCCATATTTCAGAATAGTTTTGAACTTAAGGATCTTGGATTTCATGATGTTTATTTTATAATGCATATTTAATTTGTTGTTTGATAGGGTAAAGTATTAAAGTATTAGAGGTTTGGCTTGGTCTGGATTTTTAGTGATATTTTTCTCTTGGGTTTTGGATTGAAAATATTTAAATTTATTTCATTTTGTCTTTTAAAGTTCATAGTGAATCCTATCTTCATTCAGTTTCAGAAAAGGTAGTACATGTGGACAAATGTTGTAATACCTAAGAACTTGACTCAAACTGATAGGAAAAAACATAGAAAAAAAACCATAGCATTGCAGATTTTCCTCCAGGTTTAAAAAAAAGAGAGAGGAGAGAATGTAGAGCTTTTATTTTGACTGTTTATTTTATTATGTTTCCTTCTGGCAAAATGAACTTATAACTAAGGTTTTCCCAACAGGTTTTGCCTGCTCTGAAATATTTTCTGTAACTTCAGTTCAATTAGGGTTGTGTTGTTGCTGGTGGGTTTCTTTAACCTTTGTATATGTGATATCTGACACACTGAGCACAGAAAACTGCATCAGTTTATCCGCTTTGCTGAGTTTCTAGGTCCTCAGAGTTTTATTCTGATGGTTACTGCGGTGTCAGTGGGCCTAGTGGCTGTGCAGTTCTTACACACTTAGTGCCCTTTGCTGTTAAATACACTGCTCAAAATCTGTTTAGTTCTCACTCACTATGAATCACTTACTTGGAGAAGCATTGGTGTAATTCTACAATATCAAGAAATAATTTGTATTGTCAGTATCTTTAGTATTTATTGATCATCTGGAAGTTTCAGAGTACATTTGTTCATGCCCTGATTTTGTGTCTAGATCTGCTCTTACAGCAACACGGCTTTAAACTTTTACTATGTGTTTATCGAGGTTAGAGAAATACTGGCTGAATATGATCCCAATTTTATGCCTATGGGCCTAGATGAAGCCTACCTGAACATAACAGAGCACTTGGAGGAAAGGCTGAACTGGCCTGAAGATAGAAGAAGGTTCTTTTTTAATACAGAAAGCACTACAGGAATAGGTAAGCAAATTATTCACTTTTCATGAGGTCACCTGACACTGAGAGTGTTTCTTTTAGAGATCTTAGGCAGAACCATGAAAGCATTAAATTATAGTTAGAATTAAAGCTTTATTTTCCTTAGTAGGATTACTTTATTACAATAGTACAGAATTTATCATTAAATGGCGCAGGACTTCTACAAGCAGAATCAGTGCAGTGCAATCTATAAGTAGCAAAATAAAAAATGTATAATACAATAGGACTTGGACTGGGTAAATAGCACACAGTTTGCTGTATCAATATAACAATCATAATCTATACTCAAAAATCATATGAAAGAACATGAATCATTTCCTCAATCCTCAGAGGAGGCAGATGAAGGCAGAGGTGTCCCTGGCCATTGGGATGTCCCAGGTCTCATTGTCCAGTGACAGTTCTGATCCCAGTTCTTCCTCAGGACCTGTCAAAGGTGACAGTAAGAGAGACAGCTCGGGGGCTGCAGGCACTGCTGTGGGGGCTGCAGGCAGGCAGGGCTGGGGGGGCTGCAGGCAGGGCTGTGGGGGCTGCAGGCAGGCAGGGCTGGGGGGGCTGCAGGCAGGCAGGGCTGTGGGGGCTGCAGGCAGGGCCAGGGGCTGCAGCTTCCCAGTGCTGCAACAGGGTCATCCACAGCACTGGACTGGTGTTGGGATATGCAGGAGGGCAAGGAGCGGAGTGAACAGGGCAGCAGAGAATGGCTGTTCGCCTTGTGAAATGGCATGAGACGTGCTGACCACATTACATGGGGTTGGGAACAGAAGTTGCCAGTCATAAGCTGCAGATAAGCTGGACCCACTGAAAGTGTAGATACTTCAGTCCTTCCATAATTTGCCCTCCCATATATTCTCTACATCCAGTTTAGTTAGTTTACAGATTACCTTTCTCTACTGCTCACCTGTGGATAAAATGTACACTGCTCACCACTTGGACTTGGAGATTTTATTTTCTTTTAATGTGAATAAAATGTTTGAAAAGTGGTGCTAGATTTTCTAAACCAAAAGGTGTGGTTTAGGTCTGCATTACAATTCAGCTTGATAATTTTGGAAATAAGTAGCAGGAGCACTGAAGGATTTTAGAAATGTTCAAGATACTACTGAATTTCACTTGTGTATCCACTTGGGAATAATAGAAAAGAAGTAGTCATACAAATGGTTGAATGATGCAGAAACTGGAATATTTATACTACCTGTATTCAAAATTTCTAACAGTCATTAAGAGGATAATCAAGCGCACACTACTACAGAAAAGCATTAATAAAATAGAAAGCAACAAACTGTCATAGTCTTTACAAAATCAATGTCACCGATACGTAGTCATGTGCTTCTTCACACTTGCCTGATATCTTTGTTCCTCTTAAACGCAAACAAGTGCTGAGAGGGTGAAATTGTAATCTTAACATTTGTAGAGTCAGATAAAGGACTGCTGACATTACTTTTCTACTATGACTGCAGTTGAAAATGAGAAGCTCACCAGGCTGATCATTCTAGAACTAGATATTCTAGAACCCTAATTTTATTTGGAGAATATTGAAAAAAATTCCGTGGAAGAGAGCATCTGGCCTCCAACCTGATATAAAACAAAAATAATTACAAAATCTCAGTTGTTTTGCCTCAGCAACAGGCCATTAAAACTTTTGCTTTTCTGGAAGTTTTGTCCAGTCTACTAGCCAATTCCTTCAATGTGAGCCAAGCTCAAATCACAGCAAAAACAAAGCAGTTACATCTGTCCAATCCTTAAAGGAAAACCAATGCAATTTCTTTCTTTAAATAAAGATAGAAAGAAATAAAACTGTTTATGAACACTGAAGCCAGTGAAGAAAGAAATCAGTCTATATGGACGTATTAATTGTTTGTATTTCTGTCTAACTTAGATGAAGATTGTGTGAATATGTCTGCCAGATTTAACGAAGGTGAAGTCTCTTCTTCACCAGTGCTGTTTGAAGACAGCACATCTGTGATGGATGATGAACATGAACAAAGAGGTCTATCAGTGGAAAACTCAGTTGTCTTTGGAACTTCTGCAGAGGAAGTTGTGAAGGAAATTCGCTTTAGGATTGAGCAGAAAACTCAACTGACTGCTAGTGCAGGTATCCAGACACAGGAATAATAACTAATCTTTGTATTCCCATAATATCTTCTTCTTTCATCTCAGAGGGCATTAATTAAGAATTTACCCTTGCCACGGTCTTCTGCAACAAAAATATGAAGGTCTTTGAAGGTCTGCAAAGAATGAAAGTGACTTTCAATTATTTCAAGAGATGTCATGAATATCCAAACCGTTACTGTTTATTTTCTTTCTTACTTTTTTTAATCATTGAAACAGTTATGTCATCTTTTTTCTTCTTTCTATTTGAAGTAAGAGTAAGCAGTGAGGAAGAGTGACCAGTGCACTTGTGGTTATTCTAGTGCATCATGTAAATTGTTTTTGTCAGATGGTGTCATAGTGAAATCTCTCACTCATTTCTATACTGCTTTTAGTTTGAATAGCAGATGTGTGCTGTTTTGTGTTCGTACCTTCACACTGTTCCTTGCTTAAAAAAATACCAAAATTCATTAAAATGTTAGTCCTAGAAAAGTAAATATATGGTGAACAAACTCTTTAATAGCTTTTTAATATCTATCAATCAAGTTCTATGTCTTGACTTCAGACAATCCACTTTTAAATCTCAGCTATTTTGATTGACTAAAACCAGTGTATGTCTCTAGCCAGATTTGGATGCCATCCAAATTGCTTTATGAACCAGGTCAGTGAGGCATCAGGCAACGGTGAGCTTTATGAAGCAGCTGCTGAGGGTCAGGAAAGTGTGGAATGTAAGCAGAGGTGGAGAAACAGCTAGTAAGAAGAAGCAGGATGAAAGATGAAACCCCCTCCCATGTATGTTATCTCATGAATAATAGCAGAATAGCAGTTTTCTTTACTGAAGTTTTGTCTTCTTAAGGATAAGTTAGTGTGTAGAAAACAGGTGTAGCTTTTACAAGTGCAAATAGGGGTCTTAAGCCCCAAAATGAAAAATAATTAGAAGGGTAACTGAAAAAATACTGATAATCAATAATGAGTTATTTCTGCCATCTTGAATAATACATTATATCAATGTGCAGACTTCTAGGGCTGTAGGACAAAGTTATTCTTTCTTTTGCTGAACAAATTCCAGAGTTAATTCGTAAAAACAGTTACTTTGATAAAAAGAGCTATCCCTCATAATTCTTCTGATGTCTGTGAAATATATATATAAATTTATAAATTACTACATTCCAGTGGTAGCTCACAAAATGATAGAATTTGTTAAATTCTCTCAAAAAAAGTCTTTTGCTGAAATACAAGGAAGAAAGGTCTCCTTACTTAAGAGTTCATTGTAACTACCATAGTCAGCATTTTCTTTCTTACCATAATCACCATCATAAAAATGTTGACTCGCGTAACTGATGTTATTTTTAAGAACTTGGTATTTAACCCTCTTGACTTACTGGTGCTTGTTGTGTTACCCTATCTTAAAATAGGAAGTACCCTTTATTTAAGTTGTATTTTATGTATTACGTGTGTTTATGTTCTTTCATGATGATCACAAAATTTCTTTGCAGAATTGTATCAAATGTGGTTATGAATAATCATAATTCTTTTCCTTATTTTAGTCCTTGCTAAGTGTAAAGGCTACTCTTTGGCTTATAAATATTGGATAGTTGAAATTAAACTTGGTCTTATGTTTTCTTAAATTACCATGGTTTTTTGTTTGTTTTTAAGGAATAGCACCAAATACAATGTTAGCAAAAATGTGCAGTGATCGTAATAAGCCTAACGGCCAATACAGAATTTCTCCTGAAAGACGAGCAGTGCTAGAATTCTTAAAAGATTTGCCCATTAGAAAGGTAAGAGACACAAGGACATTTACTATTCTGTCATGGAATGTTTTTATGTTCTAGAAGCAAGATTTTTACTGAAATGATAGAATTTTCTAGGTAATCTTCCATGTTGTGTTTGATTCAAATTTTCTGAGTAATGTATCTGCAAATGGAATGTTTTCACCATAATGTTGCATACTCTTTTCTAGGTGCCCGGTATTGGAAAAGTAACAGAGAAGATGTTAAAAGCACTTGGAATTGTGACTTGCTCAGAGCTTTACCAGCAGAGGGCGCTGCTTTCTCTTATTTTTTCAGAAGTATCTTGGCGTAATTTCTTGGATATTTCCCTTGGTTTGGGCTCAACACATTTGGAAAAGTAAGCCATGGGGGTTTCTTCCTTCTGTGTTAACATTTTCCTGAATGTTTCCTTATGTATGTTACATACTGAACATATTATTTAACTGGCAAATATTATGGATATACGGCTTTTTAATATATTTTTTAAATGTCTGATGCCTGTTACTGTTATACTTATGTCTAAGATGCAGTAGCCAAACATGAAAAAGCAAAGATTTGTACAGCCATGTCTAAATAGGAAATCTAAAAAATCTCATCAGGGAAGTTCTACATAAGCGTATGTCAAGAAATTGAGCTAGGATAACCTTATAATTATCAAAATAGCTGAACATAACTGAGGTGTCCTTAGAAGAGTTGTACACTCCCTTTTCTTCAAAAACAATGCACATTCATTGGTGTTTATGATTATTGGGTTACAATGAAAATCACAAAGGTATTTGATCTTCTCTGGTGGAAAATTGTCAGGGAAGTTTCTATGTCTTTTATTAGGATTACATATTTGTAATATCAACATGTGAGTTTGGTGGAATAGAACTGAAGATTATGTCCTTCTTAATACATGTTCTTTTAAAGTTGACTGTACTTAAATGGCTTTTAGCCATTTTAGGATGGGAGAAATCAGTCTTAGCAGTGCATATATCTTTTCAACAATATTTGTCATTTCTAAGCCTGTCTTGGAGACAAACATGTTCTTTAAAAAGACCCAAAGCATAGACTTTTACTGTTTGCTTAACTAAGACCCTTAATTAAGTATTGATTCCTTTTTAAAAGATATTCCTTTCCACAGTACTGAAATTCTATTTTAAAGTAGCTTGACAATTACTTGATTTTATTAAAAGTTCCAAAGTGTCTTTTGCACTTCTGAAAGACCTATTCTTTATTATATCTGTAAATTGTCTGACAATAATCTTCCCTTTTTTCCATCTAAATAAAAAATAATATATGTAGTGAGCAGTTTGAAGCCCAGTAATGTGCTAGCATGAATTTTTGTGGCTTTTTTTTTTTTTCTATTCAGAGTATAAAAACATTTTTGAAAATATGCGGTAAGACTGACTTGGTGAAGGTGACTTGATAAAAGATAAAACACAGTTTTCAAAATATTTTTTTTCTGTTAATATATAAACAGACCTTGGATAATCTTTTCATAATTGGTGCAATCTTTCTTCTTATTCACCCTAGTTAGGTGTTTTACAGCCTGGGATATCTCCCAGTACATTTTGAAAAAAAGGAGCATTTCAAAGGTTAAGGGTTTTAATGTCTTAAGAATTTTTTTTTGTCAGCAACAACTTGATTTCAGTGATTTTAGTGTAGGGAAAACAAGCACTTAAAATATTAAAATCTGGATCTTCAGTAAATAGTTCATCTTACTGTGTCTGACTACCTTCTTTTAAGAAAATCTGGCAATACCAAATTTGTTATTTCCAATACTTGAAAATAGAAGAATAACCTGAAATTGCTCTGAGGCATCTCCTTATATGCAGAAAGTTGTTAAAGTATACTCAATTAGCACTAAGAAGAAAGAAAGCAACAAACAGAAAAAGCTTTAACACATCAACTTTAAGCTGAAAAACCTTTTAGACAGAAGGCAGAATATTTCCTCAGATCCTCAGATAAAGGAAATATTCAAATATACATGTATGTATGGGATTTTAATAGCCATGCTTCATAGTTATAGCTAAGACAGCATAGGATTTGTAGTTTGTTTTCTTTTTGAATCAGACTCCCTCTGACATAATAGGTGTGTTCTGAGGGAATTTTTTGTTTGGTTTTTAGACTTTTTTATTTAAAAAAGACATCTATGTTTGATCTATGTCTTTACTTAATCTACAGTATTTTTTTAATTCTGCTTTTTGCACTTGATTAAACTTGATGTACAAGATTTGTAGAAAAAGTTGACATCCAGACTTTATAGAAAAGACTGCTGTTAGTTATTTGAGCATTATTGGTTGACTCTGAGTTTATTGAAAAGATTTCTATATCAAGAAAGTATAATAAACTTTTCTCTCTTTAAAGGGATGGAGAAAGAAAAAGTATGAGCACTGAAAGGTATGCTTCTTCAATATTGAAATAATTACATTAACCATTGGAAGCACTAAGCACCAAGTAATGTATACTTTTATTAGTCATATAATTTTGTTTTGTTTTTATTTAAAAATGCACATATACAACAAGCTCACCAGATCAGATTCAAGGTATGTAGGAAGAAATCTAAAAGAGTCTCCTAGGCTCAAAACCAGGAGAATTATCTTTTGTCCTTAGGTCTAGAACTCCACAGAGGTATTTTTGTCAGTTTGAGTATCCTCTTATCATCCAATTCTGCTAGTGCCTTTAATGCATCAAAGTGATCTTTAAACCATAAGGTGGAAATATATACGGGCTTGAAAATTTTTTATCTGTTTAAACTCAATGTCAATATCAGTGTAGTAGTCTGCAGTCACATGTATTTCCTAACTAAAGTTTTTACCAGAGTAAAGTTCCTTAAGAAGGTAGTTAATTTTTAAAGTTCTGCCAGGAGAATCTGTAAAGCACTGTAACAATTATCCCTATTATCATGTGTTTTCTTAGAAAAGGTGGTAAGAAAAGATGCTTAGTCCTGTCATTTTGCGACTTAATAGCTATGAGCAGCTTAAATAAGCCAAATACGATTTTGGTATACCACCACAGCTGAAAAATTTATGGCTTTAGTGTTGTGCTGCCTTGCAATCAGACAGATACTTTGGATATCTGTAGAGTATCTTTCTGTATTGCTTTTTTCCTTTCTTTTTTTCCTCAAAGGGAACAGTTTTAGACCAGAAATGTCTACAGGCTTCTGAGATCATGAAACTAGTTTATATGGGGGAAAAGACAACCCTGAAATAGCATTCTCCCTATCCTGTCCCTTTCAAGCCTTGGACTTCTACAACTTCTCAATCACTGCAGTATTGTCTGAATAGCATGAGTTACTCCTTGGATAGCAGTATGGGACCCACAGTGAAATACTCAGCCAATTATTTTGACAGCATGCAAACGTTCTTAGGGGAATGTGAATCATAATAGAGGATGTCTTTTCAGTACAGTCAGGTGAAACTGACTACAGCTTAGAGATGCAAAATCCACTGTAATTTTATTGACCTTACATTTGTAAATATAAAAATGGGACCGTGTATCTGTGACACCTTCCCAAAGCCTGAACTTTCTATAAGTTTTGCTTTCCATTTCTCTTGAAACGGAAGGTTGCTTTTCCTGTGATGTTATTACTGAAAAGCAAATGTACAACAAAAAGATAACACTGCAATTTCTGTCCTAAGAAGCTCTAGCAAAGGCAGTTGGCAACATTTTTGGCAGAAAAATAGCTTTTCCTTCTCTGAGGCTAGACATAATTATCCTAGTTGGCTTCTTTTTCTTAGCATCTGCATTATTTATTTCTGATACTTGGCTCTGATGTTGACTTCCAGCTCCTGGCTTTCTTCTGATGTTATACTGTGTGTACAAATGAGATTAAATACAAATAACTTGGCTGGCTCTATGAATTCACTTACTGTTACTGTCTTGCAAATACTTAAGCATTAATGACATTAAATATGAATAATTTTCAAATAGTGCAGGAAAAATTGAAACCAATTTGTTTCATTATTTGAAGGGCCTTTCAAACATTTTGCAAACAAAATATTCCTATTAATAATCATTGTGCCTTGAAGTAAGAATTTTAACCTATATAACATTCTTCTGATTCTAGTATTGTTTAACTGTAGAAAAAATACTTCTAGATTGCAGACACTGAACATACTATAAGATTCATACTGAAAAAGATAATATTTTTTTGTCTTAGAACATTCAGTGAAATTAACACAGCAGAAGACCAGTACAGTTTGTGTCGAGAGCTCTGCAGAGACCTTGCTCAAGAGTTACAGAAAGAGGGACTTAAGGTATTTATATTATTCAGGTTACTTGCAAAAAGATGCTTTGCACTCCAACAATTCTATGCAGCTTTAGTATAAATGCTTTCAGCAGCATCATACCATGCAGTCTATCTTCAGAAGTCTTCATTCTTTAATTTGCAGATGCTTAGGATGACTTAGGCAGCATTTTGTTGTTGTGCGAGTGGCTATCTAGCAATATGTGTAGGACAAAAATTAAATCGAGTTTTGAAATACGAAAAATTAAGTTGTTTGGCGTGTAAACATTTTATGCTAACAGCAATGTTTGTAAGGGACAAAGGGAATAATAGAGCTGATAAGCCATGCTTTGGTTGATTGTGTAATAATTATGTATTTAAAACACTGTTTCTCTCCTGTATGCATACAGGATCCCGTCAATAGTCAGTTTTTTAGTTTAAGAACTTGACATGTGCCAAACTTGCTGACAAGTTATTCACACCATTCAGTAGTATCAATAGTAGAAACAGTCCCTTTATTCTTTCTCCCCAGATACCTGGTTTTTACTTGAAAAAAGTAAATATTTTCTTCGAAGGTCTTATGGTAAAGCAAGGGATTACATTTAAGACCTAAAATAATTGTTGTTAATCTTCTTCAACCATAAAAGATTGTCTCAAAAGATGACAGGTGGAAAAGGGAGATGATCAGCTAAGGAGGACGAAGGGATAAGCTTACAAAAGCACCAAGGAGAGTGCTGGTTATTTGCATTTAGATAGACATTATGAATCACACAAATTGTTTGAGGGGTGCCGCCAGGGAAATATCTGCACCAAACACAAATGATATGTGTGGTTGTGATAGCACTGTGCAGGAGGAAGTAAGTTTTCCATGAATCTGTAATGGGGTATCAATTTTGTGTTCTTCATTGTTAGGATGTCTGGCACTGAAAATTGCCATATGAGGAAATACAATTTTTTAGACGGGGTAGAAGTTGTGTCTGTAGCCAAAACATGAACTCAATTGAACGTACACTAGTGGCAGATGGTCTGCTGAGAACTGCAGTCAAATGGCCCAGTTCAGAGAACTCAACTTCGGCAGAAATTTAGGAGCAAGTACAGAATTTTGCAGACAAATACTTGGGAGCACCCCTTGCTGTGCACAGATAAATACACAGTGAATATAAGTATACTTAACTCTGGCTTAAGAACCCTTACATAGATGCTACATAATTATTGTTTCTGTGCCATATATGACATACATTTTAAACCTTTTTTTAATAATATTTTTTCCCAGGGTAAAACTGTTACATTGAAGCTTAAGAATGTGAATTTCGAAGTTAAAACCAGAGCTTCAACTGTGCTGTCTTCTGTTTCTACTGAGGAGGAAATATTTACTGTTGCTAAAGATTTGTTAGGAACAGAAATTGATAGTGTTGCTCCTCACCCTCTACGGATAAGACTTATGGGTAAGATACTTCAAATTCATTCTTCCTTTTCAGAGTTAGGAAATCTGACATGTTTTTTGAAATAACACACCATGCTTTAAAAGACTGGTATTAACGCATTTATCCTTTTTCTATTACCCTGGTAATTTTTGCAAAGTGAAATAGATCTGTGCTGAGTAAGTAACTTAGGAAGTTCCACTAATGTGTGCTGAACAGGGACTTAGGAAGCTTTACTAATTGAGGTTGTATATTGCAACAACAATCACATCATCATGACAGTAGAAACTTGAGTCATAGCAGTGCTTAATTCTGCTGCTTTAAAAGAGCTTTTAAGTCTTCTTTGCACCACAACAGCAGAAGTGCTTACAGATCTGAAAGTGCAGTGTTCTGTAGGAGATGCAAACATTTCTGACAACAGTAAACTCTGTGTTTTGACCCTAAGACAGGTGTTTCAGGTGCTTATCTGTTCTGCTTGAAACATTGAGTGGTATATAAAATTTACTTGTCCTAGATATTAGGCATTGCTGCAGAAAAATATGTTTTGATGGGTGAAGTTCATGCAAAAACCTTTAAGCGGAATTCTTTGCAACTGTATTTATAAATTTGTGTTATAATGCAATGAGTTAAAAACTTCAGAGTATTAAAATTAATAATATGGTTGGACTAGTGCTTTGGTCTGATAAAATTGTGTTGACATTGTGATGCATTTGGAGGTAGTCTAGCATCTTTTTAGAGATAAATTTTGCCTTTATTGAGTGAATGTATGCCTCAAAAGGTGTTAATTAGGAGTTAGTATCAAGCTTTCATAGAATTGTTATTATAAGTTTCTTTTTCATCATTAGGTGTACGAGTATCAGGATTTCTAACCGAAGAAGAAAAGAAATACCAACAAAAAAGCATTACCAGTTTCTTAAAATCAGGAAAAGAAATTGGTTACCTTAGGCTTCAGCCAGAGAAGTCTAACGAAGAGTGTTTCACGAAAAATTCAGAAGCACCTCATAGAGGGAGTTTTTTTGATCAAAAGAGAGCGGCAAGACAACTAAACAGTGAGAATATTTCTCCAAATGAAAGCAGAGCTAAGCAGCTCTTTCATGATGATAGATCATCAGCAAATATTGTGGAAGAAACAAAGAAAGTTGCTGATTTACCGCATTCTAATGTTTTTAAGATCTTCACCTGTCCTGTGTGCTTTGAGAAACAAAGCAGCAATAATTTGGAAGAACTTAATAGGCACATTGATGAGTGCCTCAATGGGACGTCTGTTAAAGATACTGTGGAAATATCCAAGAATGACAGTTCAAGAGAAAATATGTCTAACTTTCTTCCACAGTTTAAAACTGAGTGGGTTGATAAATGTCAAAAAAATGAAACAGATCAATTATCAGAAACAGACCAGTCTGCAAGTGTATCTGACAGCTCTACTGACAATAGCACAGAAAAATTTGCTCAGATAATACCTGATAAATCTCCCAGAGAACAACAGCTTAGCAATCTCAGTGACATTGCTAGAAATGTGTGTATGAAACAGTGTGTCTTCCCCAAACGAATGTCACAAGACAGTGAAGACCATTTTGACAAGACTGAAGGTACAGAAGGAAGTAGTTCATCCTGCTTCTTTGAAGACAAAAACAACAGTGTTCTTGTTTGTCCAGTTTGTAATTCAGAACAGAAAACCACCAATCTTATGTCATTTAACAGACACGTTGATATCTGCTTAAATAAAGGCCTTATCCAGGAGCTGACAGAAAAACAGGATTTTCCAACTAAGACTTATAATATGGAAAACTCAAACAGAGTTTTCTCTGGTAAGTATATGCATTAGTATATATTTAATTATTCAAATTGTCTGCTTTTGCAATTAAGATACTTCAGCAGTAGTGTACTTGGAACTTTTTGGTACTTAGAAATTTTTTGTCAACAAGCTTATTAAGTAAGGCCTATATAGGAGTGAACGTTTTTATTTTAAAAATGTCAAACTGATTTTCATGACAAACTAGATTTATGAATGTGATGTTAGTTTGTCAGTGCCCCCCCCCCCCCCCATTTGCCACAAAGGTGACACAGGAATTACTGCTCATTTCTGGAAATTGTATATTGGTAACACCTGACCATATTGAGAAAGGTGTTTGTGAGGCCACTGAGATTAAAGTGAAGATCAATGAAAATATCTTCAACATGTATTGTTTCAGTTAACAGAGAGGCTCTATTATGTCATGTGCTGGCAAAAATAGAGAGATGAGAGCTAAAGCTTAAAGGAAGAAACTTCCAATTCTGTTTTATAGCTAATAAAATATATCACATAACTTCATCTGTAACATGCCACAGCAGTATCACTCATGTTTTCTGAGGTAGTTTCTCTTTTTGACAAAGAGTTCATCTTTGGTCAGATTAGAGTGCAAGTGCAGGTAGTAAAGTATCTGCCTAAAGTAGTCCCTAATCTATTTTGGGAACCTTATGAAAGGAAATTAAAAGGTTAGTGTGTTAGAATTTTCAGAATACAATTAAGACTTGAAATAAGAATAAGAACAAGAAAATTTTCAAAGTGATATTGCTATTACATGTGCAAACATGCTTTAATTTAAGTGGAAGACTTACTTCAGGTGAAGTTTCTTTCTTTGTCCTCTGCAGGATAAAAAAATTAAAACCATGATTTTTAACTACCACCTTGAAAATCAACTACGTTATGCTGAAGTATTTCTGAAAACTATTACAAGGTTCAAAGTAATCCCCTATAATTCAATAACATAAAGGCTTTTTGGTTTTCTCTTTGAGAAATGGTAATATAAACTACAGTATTCAAGTTGCAGATAATGTTATCTGCTTCTTTAGACAGATTAAATTTAAAAAAAACGTTCTTCCATGTATGTAATTTCTGAAGCATTCTTTCTTTATGTAACTCATTTTGGTTGTTTTCAATTATTTTTAAGGAGGTTTAAGCAAAGGACAGCGATGCACAAATCCTTCACAAGGAACAAAAAGGTAAGTGTTTTTTGGAAGTTTTGAGTATGCAACTTGTTTGAAAATAATAAAGTCTAGTAAAAGATACAGTATTTTAAAACCTGTGTTGGTATGCATTGTATATTTTAACTTCTTACTGTTTGTTTTTTTTCCCTCCCTTTGTTTAACCCTAGGTCTGGACTAACAGCTTCACAGTCAGTATCAAAAAAACCCAAGGCAAGCAATTCCAAACATACAATCAAAATGTTTTTTAAGTGATTGTGTAGCAATGTGTTCTATATGAAGCATTCAATAGAGTTTTATGACTGCAAGTTCATACAGCATTGCCAGTAAACTGGATTCAGGTGCCTGTCATTTTGGAACCATTCCATATCTACGTAATAAGAACATGATTATCTGAGATAGAAGAAGAGGTAAAATAAAGGGGTTTTTTCTTTTCTTTTCTTTGGAGAATAATACTTTTTTTCCCCACTTGTTTCCAAGAATCAGAATTTGGTAGCACTTTGATTTAGCTCTCTAGAATACACAGGAATCATTAGCCAGGGTGCTCCATTGTACTTACTGAAGGCCCTGTTCCCACACCTGAACTTCTGTCTTCCCTATTGTAAAAATAAAAGTATGAGATTAACTGTGTGATAACAAAGAGGAGTTGAGTTGCTCGATTTCAGCTAATGTTTGTCATCATAGTGGACACAAAAATGTGTTAGTCTCCCAGTTACACAGGATAAGAACAAGAACTTAGAGCACTATCAAACTCATGTTGTTACTGAAAATTACTTCAGTAAGAGTTGATTGACCAGATCTGAAGGACTCATCATGGTGAGATATACAATGACTTCACTTATTTAAAAAATGTTTAAAAATCTGTTGAGTGAGAGGATTCGTCCAGGATACTCAGACAAATGCTGTTTCATCTTTGGCCTTTCCAAAGGGACTGAAAACTTTTTTACAGTTTGAAATTGTTACCAGCGAGTAGCACTAAATTTACTCTAAATAAAGGATTTCATGGTGCAATAATAATGAATTATGTGCAAATAAAAGATAATGAACTTTCTAATTGTTCAGCTATCTTTCTCTTTTAAATTATTTTGTATTGTTGAATAAAGTGTATTCTGTGACTGCATATGTGGAAAGAGGAATGTAAGTGCAAATATTTAAAATGCTGTGTTTAGATTTTTTCTGTTCACACCGAATTGTTTAAAGACATTTTATTATAATAAAATATTTATCAGACAAATAATTTATTATAATAGCATATTTCTTAGAAGTTATACAAACAGTGCCAAGCCCTGTAGGAAATATAAATTGCTTTTTTAACTGCAAGGTCTTTTGAAGAGGTGGCTGCTGTAGAAGCATCTATTTTGCTGTTCAACTGTATTGGGATTTCCTTGCTTTTTAATCAAACAAATGTATACATGGTACGTGTTAGATGCCCAAGCTCAGTTCAGAATCTGCTTTCCTGTTCCCAGAATCGCTGGAATGATTACACCATCTCTACCTGCTTATCTGTTTGTTTGTCACATGCCACTCTACCCACAGCTCTGTCATTGAATTCATGCCACTGGTCCCTTATCTTCTTGGACCAAATCAGCTGGATTAGTTCAAACTTTAAATTGACTCAGTCAACTTTTTCAAACTGGGTCAGTCAGCACTCAGCATGAGCTATTCTGTTGACAGGCATGGGAACTTCTTGTAGGAAAGACACAAAAGCAACTGAGGGAACCTAAGTCTGCCAACTGCTGTTTAGAATGTGAACACCTATCCCTTTTTTTAGTTTGTATCTCTGATTCTATAAAGTGTAGAATCTAAGTATTGCCTTGTCATTGTGTGTATATCTTTAAAACATCTATTTTTACATAAGCATTACATAGCAAAAAGTAAGCTACTCTTAGGTGCTTGAAAAAAATAAGTTAGTTGTCTGAGCCTCAAAAGTTGCCTTGCCATCTGTTTAAAACAGAAGTGTCATAGAGTTTACCTAGTGTCATGAAAAGGTTGTGGATGTGTCAGTATTAATGTGAAAATAAAACTCAGTGTGTGACTGTAAATTATTTATTACAGTGCCATTGTGCATTGACCCTGACTGGATGCCAGGCAGACACCAAAGCTGCTCTTTCACTCACCTCTGCAGCTGGACAGGGGAGAGAAAATATAGTGAAGGGTTCATGGGTTGAGATACGGAGCAGGAGAGATCACTCATCAAATACTATCATGGGCTAAGCAGGCTCTAATTAGAGATATGAATTAAATTCATCACCAAAAAAATGAGAGCAGGATGAGAAGAAAAGTAAGACCTTAAAAACACCTTTCCCACACAGTCTTTCCTTCCCAGCTCTTCCTCCTCCCCCAGTGGCACACAGAGAGAGGGAATGGAGGTTATGGTCAGCTCCTCATATGTTGTTCCTGCTTACAGAGAGGAATCTTTCCCCTCCTCCAAGGTATGGGGTCCCTCCCATGGGAGACAGTTCTCCATAAACTTCTCCAACACGAGTCCATCCCTTGGGCAACAAATCTGTGAATTGCTGCAGTGTGGGTCACTCTTCCATGGGGTGCAGTCCTACAAGAACAGGCTGCTCCAGTGTGGGTCTCCCACAAGTCCTACCAGAAAACCTGCTGCAGCCTGGGCTCCTCTCTCCACAGAGGATGCCTGCACCCCCTGAGCTCCATGTGCTGCAGAGGCACAGCTGTCTCACCATGGGCTGCAGGGGCATCCCAGCTCCAGTGCCTGGAGCACCCCCTGTCCCTGCTTCTCCAGTGACCTTGCTTTGTACAGAGCTGTTCCTCTCACATATTCTCACTCTGTTCTTCTGTGGTCACAATTACAATTTTGCAATAATCTTTTTTCATCTCAAATCTCTTATCAGAGAGACCTTACCACTGTTTCTGCTTGGCTCAGTCTTAGCCAGCAGTGGATCCATCTGGAGCTGGCTAGAATTGCCTTTGCTGGATATGATGGAGGCTTCTGACATATTCTCACAGAAGCCACCCCTGTAACACCCCTGCTACCAAAATTGATTATGCAAACCAAATACAAAATTGTGTGTGTTTACTGGTTTACAAGTCCTTTTTTTCCCATACTTCTTAGAGTTTTTAATACCATACTTATTACTGTTTTTATCTGAAGAAGGCCTTCAGTTCATGATTAGGCATTGTCGACAATTTCTGTGATACAATTTTTCTTCTTTCTTGTGGAGAAGACTGTATAACCAATGTCTTTGTTTTGCATTTTCCTCAGTGACTCTGTGTTATTCAATTGATCTTAATTTTTTTATTAATATGTGACAGTTTCTTTTTAGCTGTCTTAATTAATTTTAAATTATTTCCTGTATGTCAGCCATTCCATTCTGAAGCATGTGAATGATCTGGGTTATCATGATGCAACTTCTTGTGTAATGTCAGTACCTCCTTATTTAAGGTATACACGTAAGTACTTAATCTTTAATTCCTCTTTTAGTTGAGTAACAAAGGATGGTGATTCTGTGACCTTAATATTACTCTCTCTGCCATTTCTGAAGAAAGGAATTTAGACAGTCTATACATTCAACATGCTTGGTCTTACCTTACATTTTATTTTTATATTGGCTCTACTCATTTCTATATGTATTACTATTGTTATCTTAAGTATTAAAGAAAGTGCTCAGATTTCCTGTCAGAGTGAGAGCTGTGTGAAGGCAAGTAAGGAATATGTTACAGTACTTCCTTGCTCTGCACTTAGTTTTGGCTTTTTCAGTTCTCTAAGTTTCTGTGTCAGTCTGTCTGCTCTGTAAGTTTCTGTGTCAGGCCATCTGAAAGAGTCAAGATTGTAGGAAGTGGTTAGAGAATGTGCTAAATTTGCTACATGTAACATTTAAGCACGGGATATGTGGTGAAATAGTATTGTGTATTAGTAATTAGAATTGGAAATTAGCAGCTGTGTTTCATGACTGAGAATTATGATTTTACTGTAACTGATGCTCTGTATGAGCATCCTCTGGTGCCAGCTTTGTAGGCTAACCTAATCACTCCGCAGTTGTCTGTTAGTCATTTTGAAAAGGAGCATTAACAGTGAAAACAGTCTCTATTACTGTAAGTAATACAGACCTACCTTTTTTCCTTTTAAGAAATTGCTGGAACATTTGACTCACAAGAAACCTCCATGATTCAGTTATGGCTATATCAGTTATGGCTTGTTCTTCTCACTGAGCTTACTTTCCCAGGGTTGTTTTTTTTCTTTCAGCTGAGTTACATTCACCTACTGGAAGTACAGTTGGTGAAATTGTCTTATCAGACTGAAGTGTATCAATTGTAAAGATTTTTTTACATTACAGCCTCTCTATACCAAGAATGTTTAAAGGGGATAAGAACTGTGAAATTTCTTTATTTATGGTAAGCAGGATCTTAGTTTTTGTATCCAAATTCATTAAATTTACAAACTTTTTGAGTCTTTTAGATTAATTTTATTATGGACAGATATGGTGTTAGTAATCTTGGAAATTATTGTGATTGTGTAATTTAATTTAAAAAAAAAATACAGCAAAGGAACTCCAATGTGTCTACAATTGTGTGAGGCTGAATACTGGTGGTTCTGCTTCCTTGGAACTACTTTTCCTGTATTTATTTTGAAATAGCAATATCAAAGGCTGTTTTTAAAGTAAAATTTAAGGTAGTCACTTTAAGAAAAATTATGCCCTGTTGTGGAAAAATTACAAAAGGGAAATAGAAAAGACCAAAATCATAATGGACATCAAGATAAGTTGAGAAATAGGTAGCTTAGATGAATCTCAGTATATCAGGTCACAAAACCTGAACCTGTGGGCATGTGTGTTTTGAATTTGACAGGACTTTGACAAAAGCAAATGCAAACAGTTTTTACCTGAAATTGAAGGGTCTTGTGATTGGATGAATACTGCTACCACATGTGCATAATTATGCACAAATTAATGTCAGAAACGCTTCAGTCTCTAACATCCTAAGGCTGTGTGAAGCATGTGGGAGTGCAGGGATGGTCACCCTCCCCAGTCCAGTGAAGACCAGTTACAATTATGAGAATAACTCCCAAAAATGGCCTTCAACCTCTTAGACAGCTTCATGACTACCAAGTAGTTAGTAATAAATCCACCTGGCTCCAGGCATCCCATCCAAGCTGTGACACCTCTGTGTGTCTGTACACATGTGCTTGTGACATGGCTTTTCAAAAGTTGTCTGGCGCAACAGGACTGCCTTTTGTCTGATGTGAGCGCTTATGTGCTCCCTGGCACATAAGGCTAGCCACTAGGGAAGGCGTGAGGGGGATTGGATGGGGAAAGGATGATCCCATTCAGTGCCTAGCCACTGTCAAGAAATGCAGTGTATTTAGTGCTTGGTTTATCTTAGAACAGACTCCTAAAGCTGCTGCACAACTCAGCCCCTTGGCTTGGCGGTGCCTGGCCCCAGCGGGGTGCTGTGCAGGTGTGCCTGCAGGGCTGTGCTTGCCCGGCTGCGTGTGCTGGCCTCCTGGGAACCGGTTTGTCGGGGCCAGCACACGCAGGACGCCTCCCTCGGCACACTGGCCTGGGGCCCTTCCCCTTAGCTGAGGAGGAAGAGGAGCCCCGGGCAACAATGAAGGGCCTGAGCCGCCTGCTCCGCGCCGGGGAGGATGCTGCGCAGGGAGCCGTGGCGGCGAGCCATGAGGGCCGTGAGTCCGCGGGGGTTGCAGGCCAGGCGGCCCGGGGGGAGCGCAGCCAGGCGGGCAGCACAGCACAGCACAACACAGCACTGCACAGCACAGCACTGCACAACACAGCACAACACAGCACTGCACAGCACAGCACAACACAGCACAACACAGCACTGCACAGCACAGCACTGCACAGCACAACACAGCACAGCACAGCACAACACAGCACTGCACAGCACAGCACTGCACAACACAGCACAACACAGCACTGCACAGCACAGCACAACACAGCACAACACAGCACTGCACAGCACAGCACTGCACAGCACAACACAGCACAGCACAGCACAACACAGCACAACACAACACAGCACAGCACTGCACAGCACAACACAGCACAACACAGCACTGCACAGCACAACACAACACAGCACAGCACAGCACAACACAGCACAGCACAGCACAGCACAACACAGCACAGCACAGCACAGCACAACACAGCACAGCACTGCGGCCGGCACCACCACCGGTGTCTGCCTTCCCTGGAGGCAGCGAGCCAGGCCCTCTTAGGACTGCTGGGACCCACCCAAACCCACTTTTCGCCTTGACGGGAGAACAAAATGAGCGGTAGGAGTTGGAAAGGACGACGATGCACGTGAGCTGTTGTACATGTATTAAAAGACATCAGCAAATGTGTAGATGTGGGACTGGGAGCTGGGCTTTGGCATGTGGTGTTCCCAGGGGCAAGTCCTACAAATTTCCCACTTCCGTGCTTTAACTTCCCCTTTGAACGGCTCTGAGAGGGTTCGCTGGTATTAGTCATGTCTCTGGAGCTGAGCATCAGCCGCCAGTTTTACAGCCAATCACCCAGTTTTGGGAGGCACACAGAAATCAGAGGATCTTGCACTCAGAAACACAACCCAGCAATGGGGTCTCCAGCCTTCAACCTGCACACCAGTCTGTGAAAGAACGGACTGCTCTGGCGTGAGCTGTGGTTAGTGAAAACAGGTGAAACTAAGTGGTGTTGCCAAACCCGAATTTGTGGAAACTAAGTGGTAGTTGCCAAACCCTGCTTCGCCCCAGTCCTGTGTTCACAGTGTGACAGCCAGGAGCCATCATCTTGGGCTGTGGTTCTTGCTCTCAGGCTGGCAAAGAGTGCAGAAAAAGAAAATAAATAATGAAATATTACCATTGGACTCAATAAGTAGTTTTTCCCACGATTTCTTTGAAATGGAAAATTACTATTTTAGAAAAAAAAATCTTAGTGACTTAGCAAGATCCCTACATTACTGGGTAGTTTTATTCCCAGTAAAAAGAAAACCCAGAGAAAACTTTGAAAATGTTGCCAGATCATTAAATAGATTATTTCATTTTTAGAAATAATAGGGTAAAAGTACTTTTATTGGCATTTGAATTCAAATAGTGATGATTTTTTAAATTTTACCTCCTTGGACCTCTTCAACCAATTCAAATTCAGGGGTTGTTTTGCCATGTGTTTTTTAAGATAGTTGTGGATTTCATCTTGTGGACATCACAACAGGAAGTTAAAAGAAGACCAGGGAGGTAGGGACACACACATGCAGGGATTTTCACGGTCCTGTAAGTACTGAAACCTCAGCTGCAATTTTTAATTAATTGGAAATCATCCTTATTTGTGATATTCCTAAAAGAAAGAACAAGACCTCTAAAGTAAGACATAAATAAGAGAAAAAAAAGATTGAAGACACCTCACTTTTTGTTTTGAGGTCAGCTAAGCAATTTCTTTTTCTGCACTTTTAATTACTTCCTTGCTCTTCCAAGAGATGAAAAATCTTGGGATGTTCAATACACTGCTGGCAGGGATCTCTACGAAGGAGACCAACTGTATGAGAAGAGGAGATCAAAGTACTAATTTCAGTTAGCTCAAAATAAAAATGGAATATAACTATTAAATTGTCCAATATAAAAATATTTATTATATGAGCCAGACTTTTTGTATGGTGCCAAAGAAAATACCCACTAAAAAAACTGGCAGTCACACATAGATAATTGATTGCTGCTGTTACTTGAAAATAGAGGAATTCCTAGTTACAGGAGGAGTGCTAAATCTTGGAGACCCCTGCTTGGATAGAAGGCTTCCATAAAGCTTAGTCTGACAGCTCTGTACTCCTGTAATTCCATACATGAAAAAAAAATTTGCAAAAGCAGCAAAAGTTTGGGCAACAAATCAGAGTCATTGTGTGTCTACATTGTCATGGTTCTCAACTCCTGAATCACTAAGTGTGAAGAGAGAGAGATTATGAAGAAATATAATGTACAGAGGAAAAGGTCTTTTTAGCAGCACGTGGCCAATCCATTGCTTCTGGACAGGAGAGAAAAGAACACTTCATTTTTTGTTAGAACTGCAAAACTGTCCTTGCTGATGCATGTACAGTAAAGAAACATAATTTTATCTTGTTTTTGAAGGCAGTGCTGAGTAAAGTCTTGGGCTGTTCCTGATTGTGCTGCTTTTATCTTTGCATCCTCATGTAAGACAGCAGTCAGCAGGAATAAATGTGGCCTTATTGTAATTAATTGCTGCCAATTAGTGCAGTATCTTTTTTTCAACATTTGACCTAAATTTGCCTTGAGCAAGGTATCCTTTGACCATTGTCTTACCTGAGCTTGAAATCAAGTTAGTAGAAAGCTCTGTTGGGTAGTTCCTAAGGTAATGATGATGAAAACTGGGACTGAAGCATTTATTCTTCAAAGATCACTGTTCATAATGAGGATTTTGCTGTTAGCCTTGCTTCTTGTCACAAATGACAGGAGAGCATCTTTATTTGCAAATGCTTTTTTTTCTTTTTATTTTCCTTCCTTATGCCTGCATGTTGTAATATGAATAACAGATAGACTGTGATTCCCAGAGAAGTTTGGAAGGACAATTCTTTTATTTGAGGTACTTGGATAATTTCTTAGGGGAACTGGAAATACCTTTGCAAGTATCCAGGTTAATTTCTAATTCATTTTCTACAGTAAAAATGTGATTATTCTTCCTGAGATGATAGCCACAGGGAACTATAAATGCAATTAAGTGAATCCTATCCTGATTTTCCTTAGTATGCTCTGCAGTCATAGTCCCTCTGGCTGTGTCCTGACTAGGCATTAATGAACTTAGACATAATGTGGTAGGAACTTGCCTGAGAGGGCTCTAAGGAATAGATAATTCCTGTAGTTCCTGGTCCAACAGACTGGTGCCTCCTTGGTGATATCATTGGACAAGTGGTCTTCAGCCCAAAATAGTCTAGACAGAATACATCTAATGAATTGTATTTTAAGTGTGACATGCTATTGGATTAAAATTATGTACCAACATTTTTGCAACTGGTGTAACTGATACACTATTTTCTTGTAAGTGATTAATGAAATGTTACGGTATAAACATGAAGAAGATTCTGACCTCCAGCTGAAGGAGGTCAGATGCTGGAATTTTACTTTTCAGAGTTACTATCAAACGCTGGAATTTTATTTTTCAGAGTTACTGAATATGTCTTGCTACCTCAGCTGACCAAACTGATGCTAATTTTTGATTGAGACATTAAAGGAAGGTCTCAAATTAAAATTAAAAGTGGGTTTTGTTTGTTTTGGTTTGTTTTTCCAGTTGTGTCACACTGTTTGGTTACTGCTTGTGATGGTTTAGCCCGGAAATAGGATTTCTGAGATGCTGTGGTTAGGGCCAATGAGTCTTCAGATTTTAATATTGTCATCTGGCCCAACCACTGGGCATTGGATCCACCTCTGAGAACACAGGGTAAAAGCTGGGCTCTCCTCCTGCAATTCCTCTTTGGATTTCCGGTGGGAAGGAGTTCGATCCCTCCCCCGGCCCTGCTGCTGGCTGGGCAGGGGGACAGGAAAAGCCATGCGGCCCGGCTGGGAGAGGTAGGCCTGGCCCCCCAAGGGTGGAAGGGGGGAAGCGAG
Organism: Calcarius lapponicus; assembly: GCA_039654755.1. Taxonomy (NCBI): domain Eukaryota; kingdom Metazoa; phylum Chordata; class Aves; order Passeriformes; family Fringillidae; genus Calcarius; species Calcarius lapponicus. Next base: position 25,246,503 of record CM077481.1, on the reverse strand, counting down.
AGAGACACCAGGAGCCGCTGGGAAGCTTCACCCGCGCCCCCCTCCCCTTGGGAGACAGAGAGAGAGAGGAGAGAGAGAGAGAACTGGTGCTTGGGACTGGACTGTTACCTTGAAATTTGATATGGGCTGCCCGCATAGCCTGGCCTGTGGAGAAGGAGGGGGGAGGATGCACCGAGAAGGAGTCCGGCCACCTGGAGGAGCTTTTAACCCTTTTTTGGATGATGAAAACTTTACAGAACATTAACCTTTCCTAGAAGAGAGGTAGAGTGGAAGATGAAGGAGGAAATGGGCAGGTGTGATGAAAGTCTGGGCAAATGAGAGGTGTTGGAAGAATGGAGAAGAATCTTAGTGGGAAGAGATGATGGAGTGGCTTTTGCTGGACTCTTTTTGTGTAGCCATGGACAGAACCATGTTTCCTTGTGATACAGAGACTGCATCCAGGGGGAGGCAATGCCTCAGAACCAAGAGGGTTTAGTGTTAGTGCCCCTCGGCCCCAGGGGGTGAAATAGGGGGGGGAAAGATGTCCCAAAGTTGAGACTGCACTCTCTTTAGAATGAGACAAAGCATCCTTAAAAGATGACCCTGAAGCAGCTCTAGTCCGTGTTCAGTAGTGAGAGCACTGGACAGGAAAGGAAGAGGTCACCATGGCGCAAGAAAGACTCCTCTCCTCTTGATGAATTGAGAATTGATTATCCACAAGGTGGTGATAGACCGAGAGTTGGTGATTTGGGAGGTGTATTGAATTAGAAATTTAGTGGGGGGGGGGGGGGGGGGAGGAGGAAATGTATTTGTAAGGTTTTCATTTTCCTTGTGTGTTTCTTTTTCTTTATAGTTGTAGTGTAGTTAATAAACTTTTCTTTTTTTTTTCAAGTAAGAGCCTGCTTTGTTTATTCCTAGTCAAAATCTCACAGCAGACACCAGAGAAAGTGTATTTTCATGGAAGCATAGGCATCGCGCCAGTGTCAAACCATGACACTGCTTTACATATTTTGTGTTTTGGTAGTGTGTTTTAAAACCGAACAATTTCTCAAAGAATAGGAAATAAATGCTGAAGTTCGTAGCATTCAGTGCTATGCCTATGCTGTAATTTGAGATGCAGTTAGGTAGTAAAAGTTTCATAAACAAACTGTTCCTGTGAGTGCCAGCTCTGGTGATCCATGTTGTGAAAAGTCTCCCTTTAGTTGCACTTAAAAGTTGAAACTAGAAATATCAGCCAGATGTCTCTAAAGGAGAAAAACCTAGTCATTAAATGCTTTGATGATGAGAAGCAAGTGATTCTCATAACATTAAATCACTACAAAGAACAGAAAATAGAAACAGTATCATCATCCTTTATTTTGGTTATCGCTACTTTTTAATAATATGGGGGTTTTTATCATGTTTTCCCACAGTTCTGCCAGATGAGAGAGAATTTCAACATGCTGCTAAAATGAACAATTTGGATACCATGGAAAAGCTGTTTAAAAAGAATGTTAATATAAATGCTGTAGATACTGTGAGTATAAGGTGCCTGACAGATGCCTGATATGAAGGGTGACTCCTTGGGGCTGCATGGGGGAATGCCAGCATGCCCCCTCAGCTGCAGGAGTGAGGCTGCAGAAGGGCCCTCTAGGACCTGATGAAGAAATAATTTCATGTAGCCATTATGGACACTGGGAGTTGTACAGCTGAACTCTCAGGTTTCAGTATCAGTGTATCACATTGGGAACTAAGGACTTCTCAGTTCTGCCCCTGCTCTAGTGTTCCCTCAGAGCTCTTTGGTGACTAATTTCTCAAGTTCTCCATCTTTCTGAATGGGATGACTTTACCTCACAGTCACTTTAAGAATGGATTCATGCTGCTAACATTACAAATTTCTAGAAAGAAGTATTACTCTTTCGTTTCATGGAAATGTGGGAGCATTCTACAATGTCCTCTGGCTCCAGCCTGAGCACAGAGTCCAGATTTACCCTAGATATACAAAAATGCATTTCCTATGCTGACTTCAACACCAGGCCCAAAATCTGAGATCTATACTTCACAGTAGCTAAATAAAGCACTGCGTTTCACAGGAGAAGTAGTTCAACAGCAACCAAGCTTTCATGATATTAATCTGGGAGTTTTGTGTACCAGTGTCCTCTCAATGGCTACATATAAATCATCTACCCCTGAGTATCCAATGCTATTTATTCTGGGTTCTGAAAAATTTTGCCTCCCATGCTCACATGTATTTTCACTCACTGGGGAATATAGAAGATATTATAGTGTAAGTGATTAATGAAATGTTACAGTATTGCCTTGATTTGTTTTTGAAACAGACAAGGAGACAAACATTTCCTCTGAGCACACCTCTCTTGAATACTGAGAGTATCAACTGCATTACACTCTAAAAAGTCATTTTAAAATAGTTCTTTCTTCCTCCCTGCTTTCCAGAATTCAGGAAGTTAAACTAAATACATTTTCAGTTCAATAGTTTGAAACTTTTCTCTGTCATCCTTAAATTAGATCTATAATATGAGAGAGTTACAAGAATAGCTGCAGAGGAGTTGTGCTTTGATTGATTATCCTAGTAGGGAGGTAGCTTATGCTGGCAAAACCATTTGTTTTGTTAATGTTGATGATTCCTGCCCCTGTGCTCTCAAGCCAAATAAGAAAGGCTATCAGATGACGAGCTTTTTGATAGTACTCTTTCTATAGTATAAGAGGCTTTTTTCTGACAAATATACATCATAAATCCCACCTTTTTATTCCTTTTGGTGCATGTGATTGTAAATTTAAATTTATACAAGTCAGGTGAACTTCAGAGAAGCTAAGAAAACAAATCCAAACTGACTTTTAAAATGAATTGATGAAATCTCTTAGACATCTTTGTATGGAAACTATTAGTCACTAATGTTAAACCCAGTTATGCCCACTTTAACTGAAAGCAAAAGTCTCTCCAATAAAATTTGATTCAATTTAACAAATTTCTTTTAAATATATACCACAAATTACTTTATGGAAGTCTTCTTGAGAAGCACTGAGCCCATTCACCTCTATAAAATTACTCACTGTTGGCAAGGTGGTGGCTTTCATTTACGTAGATGATGACTCAGTATGGAAAGGTGACTAACACTGAGGGAGGGAGAAATCTTGGCTTGCATTGCACAGGTTTAGTCAAAAGCAAGGAGGATACCAAAAGCAAGTCTAACTGCGTACATATAGACCTCAGCTATTCAAACTACACCATGCAATAAAATGATAAACAAGGATCCTTCTTGTACTGCATGCACCTTCCCTATGCAGTGTTTGACTACTTAATCCCATTCTGACATTTCAATGAAAGGACATTACTATCCAGACTAACAAAATCATTCTGTTGTTACAAGAATTCTCTAAGATCACTATCTAAATTCTATCCAAAGAAATAGAAGGAGAAATATGAAATAGTATATATTTACAGATACATTTGGTAACAATCAGAGAATTCCAAAATCCTGACCACCTGCACAGGGAAAGAACTGTATTGCAGACCTGACAAACAAAGCTTTCCTTATTCCAGCTGAAGCGCACAGCATTCCATTTTGCTGTTGCGGGAGGCCATGTGTCCGTGGTGGACTTTCTTCTTCATCACAAAGCTAGACTTGACATGGCAGATCAGGTAAGCTGGTTTACTTGTTTTGATTCACATGTATAGGAATTCCTTCGAGTAAAAGCAGATAATTTTCTTGTGCTCCCAATTGTGCAAAAATTAAGAGCTTGCAGTAAAAACTCTGGTTTGTCTTAGAACTGCACCTATTTGTATGAAAAAGCATTTTTAGAGGAAAAATACATTGCCCAAGGTACTGGATAACTTGAATACCTGGGTAAGCGCAAGGCACCTCCCTTGGCCAGGTCACAGTGTTTACCTGATACAGCCAAGGACATTATTTGCCTTGTGTGCTGCAAGAGCACACTGCTGACTCGTGTTCAACTCAGTGTGCGCCAGGACTCCCAGGTCTTCCTCCGCCAAACTGCATTCCAGGCAGTTGTCCCCAGCCTGTACTGCTGCCTGGGATTGCTCCTGCTCCTCCTCCTCCTCAGGGGCAGGACTTTGCATTTCCCCCTGTTGAATTTTGTTATGTTCTTGCCAGGCCATTTCTCCAGCCTGTCAAGGTTTCCCCGGATGGCAGCACACCACCAATACAGTCTATCAGCCATTCGTCCCAGTTTAATATCAAGTTGGCTGTGGGTGCATTCTGCCCATCATTCAGGTCATTAATGCAGATGTTGAATAGCATTCCCAGGATGGATGCCTAGTGCATTGCTTGTGACTGGCCTTCCAGCTGGCTTGGAAGGTTTTTCAGGGCAGACTTTGCTGAAGCCTAGATTTATCTTATTGCCTGCATACCAGGTGCATATTCCATATTGCCCTCCACTGTTTTCCACTGCAATTTCTGCGAATATGGGAAAGACTGGTAAAGTGGAGTGAGCTTCTAGAATGATTACAAGTTACCCTCATTACCCTGGCAGAACAGAGTATATGAGGGGGTGTCCTAATATCCAACCTAAACCTCCCCTTACACAGCTCCATGCCATTTTCTCTGGTCCTGCCAGGTCAGTGCCTGCCTCTCCTCTTCCTCTCATGAGGAGGTTGTAACTGCAATGAGGGCTACCCTCTGTCTTCTCAAGGCTGAACAGACCAAATGACCTCATTTGCTTCTCATAGGATTTCCCCTCAAGGTCCTTCATCACCTCTGTGTTCCTCCTTTGGACACTCTTTAATATCTTTATATGCTTGTATTGTGTCACCCAAAACTGCCCCCAGCGCTTGAGGTGAGGCCACAGCAGCTCAGAGTTGAGCTAGTTCTTTTGTTTTTAAGATGTTCAAAACAGGGTTAGTTTTTTCCTATAAGAGAAAAAGTTTTTAGAGAATTTGAGAGGTGAGTCTAAATGGAAAATTGTAAGAGGTCTAAATGGAAAATTACAGTGACTCATGGAAATATATTCATTGCATATTGTCACTTGAAATGTCATCCACTGCACCCAGGACTATCTATCTACATGGTTTCTGGAGAGAGAAAATAATTTCCAGGTAGGACTTCATCCCTCTGTCATAAAATGGGATCAGTCCTTCTCTAGAGATGCCAGATCTTCTGTGAAGAAGTTATAAATGTTTGCATTTATATAGGTCTTGCTCTATTGCATCTAGGTTAATTTAAGTGAGATGAACCCCACCCACACTGTCAGGTGTTCATATTGCTTTTCTAAAAGCCTACAGATTGGAACCCACTAATACACTGAATCAATAAAAAAGATTTAAAGAAACTTGGCTTGAGGTATTTTGGTGGTAATTTTTGCCTTTGTCATTTTATTTGAAGCACGGCCTGACAGTGATTCATCTTGCAGCCTGGACTGGAAATCTGGATATAATGTGAAAACTAGTTAAAGCAGGTGCTGATCAAAAGGCTAAGAATGAGGTTTGTTGATGAAAAAAATTTTACCAACCCTAAACGTGTTTATGTTGGGAAAAAATCAAACATTCTTACAGACTGACTTACCTTTTTTCAGGAAGGAATGAACGCACTGCATTTTGCAGCTCAGAGCAACAGCATTAAAATAGTTGATTATTTCCTTCAAGATCTTCATCTGAATGACTTGAACATACCTGATGGGGTACAGTGTGTTTCTGTTTATTTCTTTGATGTCATGAGGCTTTTATTTTAGGGGAAACAATCTTGACTTGGGGAATTTCAATGAATTTTAGTTTATTGACAGTTACATATACTTTTAATTACTGACTTGGATACTGAGAAACAGGTAAAAGAAACAGCCAGACAAACCCTTAGGGGGCTGGTATACACTGAAGTATAACATCTTTCCTCCCTCTTTGTCCATTCCAGTTGGACTGCAGACACCCTCTGCTGTCCTTGCTTTTGCTGCATGTAATGCTCAGTCGTGGTAAGGGAATGGGAGGCAGAGGAGGTTGAGTACAGTGCTCAGTCGATTCCTTTTTTTCTGCTTTTGCTTCTCACTATTTTCCTCTGCTCCAGAAAGCTTCCTGCACGGGCTGCAGTCACCTGTGAGTGACTGTACCTTACCCTGTGTCTCCTCCCTTGCATCTTCTGTGTTTGCTCCTGTATCTCCCCTTGTGCATCCTTCCCACAGCAGAGCCCAGCCTCTCTTACATACGTTTTCACAGAGGCATCATTTGGTTCATTATGGTGGGTTAAGTGTTGGCACATCATGGGACAGTTGGGTCCACTGTGGAGCCAGCTGGAAATGTCTGACAGGCAGCCTCTGACATTTCCCACACTGCTCATCTTCACTGAACCCTGCCCCTACCAAAACATGCCAGTTATGGCCAACATGGCCATGTTTCATCAGTGTAGAACACAGAACTCTGTGCGGCCATCCTACAGAGGTGCACTGACTCTCAGCAGTGCCTTGTCCTCATCAGGTTTTCTGTGTTTTTAATTTCCACAGTCTTGCGGAATCTTGTTTTGAAATGCTATGTAGATAAGTCAGATATTTTAGCTTTACAAGAGGAAAACATTCCTTTGAGATCTGACACCTAAAGAACAAATCTCCCTTCTGTTTTTTCCTTCTGAGTTTCTGGGCTTTTATTGACCCAAGGGTGCAAAATTCTGAATTCTTTTTACAAATGACAAGTCTGACAAAACAGAGTTAATTTAACAAAACATTCCTTTGAAGGTTTAGGCCTTGGGAATGGAAAGGCAAGGAAGGACCTTCTCAACCACTGGTTGAGGTTGCATCACAATTCTCTAATTTTTTTTCTAGAGATTTCTATAGGCATTACCAGGCATGATGTGAAGCCATTTTACCTATCTGGTTATATGCCTTACTGTCTTGAGCAGTGGTATGATTTTGTATCAAGATAACTTTCTGCAGTTGAGATTGTAAATGGGTTGAAAAGTTTTTGTTAGTTTCAACACTACCAAGAGCCCCTACAATGTGCAGTCCTAAATTCAGGCCTCCTGGATGAAACTTCTGAGATATTTCAGTTTTGGTCTCTGTTTCCAGAATTTAGATCAAACTCACCCATGGAAATAAATTTTGCCATTTCTTTGCTGCCTGTTTCTGAGCATCCTTAGACTTTTAATGACACAGTTATTTCAATTAATATTTTCATACTGAGAAAACATAGGATTAAAATATTTTGAGTGTATTTTACACTTTTTACCATTTCTAACAGCTTTTATATATTTTATTCAGGATATGAAAGATGTCTCTTTGTATACACTTAGTGTAATTTTAATTACTGCTCTTCTATGTATCTTCTACTATTGTGTTAATCTCCTCAGTCATATGATATATAAATTTTTATGTAGGATACACATATACATATGCATGACATATATCTAGTAACTGGAAGTATTTCTACTTTCTGTAACACTATGTTTTTTCCCATAATTGTTTTCTAGAAAGGTAAAAAGCCATTTCTTCTGGCCTCTGAAAAAGGCCATCTTGACATGATAAAAAATTTGATTGCTCTGAAGCTATTTACATCTGAAAAAGATGAGGTAAATGTTTCTTTTCCACAGAAGTACAACTACAAATGTGCTTATGAAAAATTATTTTGTTTCACTGTGATTATTATACAATCAAATATCTGAGTGTGCTGCACAGAAGTTACAGTGATATAAGGGACCAACAAACATATGATGATTTTTAGTGATAAAGAGAAGGCAGTGGGATGATTGCCAGGAGACTTTTCTGTACACATTCGTAATTTATGCAAAGCAAGACTAGCATATGCTGTCTTTTGAGAGAAGTGGGGAAGCCTGGTGGTAAAGGTGTCAGCCTCTTCTGGGAGATCATATTTCTCAGTATTTCACTCTGTCTGTGTCTGTGTGATCAATTTTTCAAAGGTGTTTAAAAGTTTCAGGATGAAAATAAACACCTATAAATTCTTTTTCAGCAGTACCTTAACACTTCAATCTGACTGAGTTTGTTTTGACACTGTATTTTAAGGTATCTTTGTAATTTTTAAAGTCTGCTCTTAAATTTATTTTTCCTTTCTTTACTATGTCTAGAATAAGCAAGTTAGTTATTCTCTGCATCTGAGGCATTGTAAAACAAATACAGTAAAAATTGTGAACATGACAGATACTGCATTTACAGAACCACATAAGTAAGCACTCAGGAAGTGATGTTGGATTTATTGGTTTTCTGGTAATAGTTTAAAAGCTGCAGTGCCACCCAGAGCTCTGCTGTGCTGAGCAGTTTATCAGCAGAGGTTGACAGATGGTGTTGTCCCAGATATCTAGCAGGTTAAAGGTGTTGACAGCACCAGGAGGTAAATGCTATGGTCCTGCAAATTAGGTAAGAAGCCAGGACAGAAACTCATCTCCTGGGTCACCAAACCAAATCACACTCTAACCATCAATGGCAAAAAGGATTCCCACATCTTCCCACTCAATGCTGTGAATGAAAAACTGTTCTGGACTCTGATTTTTCTGAGAGTTAGGATTCTTCTAAATTTTTAGCCATTTTTATACTATTTTGTATGCTTGCATTTTTTTTTAGTTCAAAAGCTGCTGCTCTGCCTGAAGTTGTTAGTTGCTTTTTTTTGCTTGGTGGTGTGGTGTTTTGGTTTTAGTTTTGTTTCTGTTTTGTGTTTCTTAACTTCCTGGAAAGAAATTGCACTGATGGTGACAGAGATCAAAGTTTGTGATGTTGACATCAAAGCCATGACAAATTTCTATGCTCTGACCCAGGCTTTTTTACTCTTTAAATCAATGGTCTTGGGGGCTCAGTGTAGTACCCACCCTTGTGGGAACCAGTACCTGAAGTTTTCTTCTGGTTCATTTGTTTGGAGTTAGAATTTCAGATCTTTTTTCTTGTATACACTGAAGTTTTCGGACAACCAACTAGATCAGACTAGATCAAGATTAGACCAAATCTTGGCACATGCTGCGGGCAGTTGCCTCCCTCTCTTTGTATGTAAGAAAGATTAGTACCAAAGGCAATTTGTTGGTTTTAGTTAATGTCTTTATTCTGGATTTTAAAATATATTATTTGACATTTTAATTTCAAGCAGGGAAACACAGCATTACATTTAGCAGCCAAAAATGGTCACAGTGAAGTTGTAGAAATTCTGCTTGAACTGTGGGAGGAAATAAATGACCTAAATCAGGTAAGTACACTAAACTATTGAAAGAAATAAAGTTAGAGATTTGAAAAATTTTCTAAAAATTCAAATTTGAAAAGAAGAGATGTGGCACTGAGGAGACTTCATTAGTCTTCCTGGTTTCCTAGTAAGTTTGCATCCTGTTTCCTTGTTCATTGCCCAATAAATTAACCTCCCTAAATTATCCCTCCTTCCGTGTTTTCCTCTCTCCTCTATCCCTTACACACATCCTCCCCTGCATTTGGCAAGCTGTTGCATAACTACTGGCAGAAGACAACAGAGGAAGGCCTTGACCCCCTTGCTTCTGTCATCCAGCATTTTTAGCCATGTGATCCCATTCCTTTTAACATCTCACTTTAAGCACTTCTGGTGCTTTTCAGTCTGTTCATTGAGCCAGTTGGACTTGCATACCAAGCACATTCCATCACAGGCACCTCAGCAGAGTAATTTGTATCTTGTCAATCTGTCCTCAGTTGCTCAAAACTGGCTGCAGACACTTTCCTGGTTTAGTATTGGTGAGCTCAGCCAGCATATTCATCAATTGTGTATTAGCTGGGGAGGTTGTATCCCTGAGTTAATGCACTCTTGAAGTTCATTTTACGGCTTAAACAAGGAGTGGAGGAAGGAAATGCACACTAACTGCTCCTTTCAGCCTTCTTGCTTTGTAAAGGATTCCTGTCTCTTCTGTTTCTTCCATGGGGCAGCTGGAACAACCTGGGCAAGGTAATTTTCTTTGCTGAGGGCTGGAATGCCCACTGTGGGAACCTGCCATGTGGCTGATCCTTTGTTCTGATGGGCCAGGGGGCAAAATGAGTAACTCCTACCCATTAACAAAAGGCCCTCCTCTTTGTTTATCAGTCATATTCTGATGAGTTGAGAAGTTCTCCCTTCTATCCAACTTGTCTGCTATTTTCAGCTGTGCCTGTTGTGAGGCTCAGGACACTCTTTTGAAATGTGGAGCCCTTGTCTTTCCAAAGCTTGTCTAAGAATGTTGCTTCTGCACACAGAGCTTGTGCTGCTTGTGCCCCTGTCTTGGCATGGCTAATGGTGTGACCTTCCTATCCAGCTGGAGATGCTGTGATCCGTGTATGAACAGATCTCTCTTCCCATAGCATGAGCAAAGTACTAAAATGTATTAAGTTTACCAGAATAACATCAGGATTTTAAGCAAAGAAAAATTAGGATTTATTGATTCTTTTGTGATTGTTGAAACACCAGAGTAACTGTCATTAAACCTTTTTGTATTTTAGATGTTATGCAGGAATTAGATAATTGTGTAGCTGATGTATTCCATTTTATAGAGTTGCTGTGGAGACATGGAGACTCCTTCATTGTGAAAAGATTTGAAATAAATATGAAACAGGATTATTTCTGCTTGAAGTTCTCCTTATAGCTAGCACTTGGGTTTGTGAATTTGTCAGAAATCCATGGCATTGCACTGACAGAAACTGGAATTACTGTATGTACTAGCTTAGTAGTGGTGTTTCCTGGTGTTGAATGGCAACAATGGCTGCCCACCAAAAAGAGCATGATTAATATTTTTAAAATAGTTTTCTGTATTGTAAACTTTACTATACATCTGTCCAGATAAACATCATCTGTCACTTAACTGCTGGTGAGTAGTCATGTCATTGAAGAGTTGGATGGGCCTGATGCTGCCTACTGGGGGTGTTTTTTCCCTCAGTGTTGTAGTCACATCTCTTAAATTGCAACAGATATTTTGTCTCTTTTGGTCTAGAATGGAGAAACTCCATTTTACTTGGCTGTTGAGGGAGGTCATGAAAAATGTGCTGAACTCTTACTGGAGGCAGGGAGTGACATCAATGTTTCAACTCAGGTATGTATACAGCATCTCTCCTAGTAGGGCATACTAGACTGTGAAAGGGACCTTAATAGCAAAGGATATTTGCTCTGTTTTTTTTTTTTTAATGAAACCAGTTAAAAAATAGAATGGGGAGTGTAGAGAGTGCTAACAGAATAAAACCAATGTAGAAGTAAAATAACATCAGCTTTGTTTGATGGAATACTGTGGTGGAGCTTTTCCTTTCCTGTATGCCCACTAGTACAACATGTGACTAGAAAATTTGGCCCACAAGGATAACTGAAAATCCTCCTTTTTGGCAGAGTATGTGAGTGATCTGATGACAAACTTGTTCTCTACACGTGATTCCTGAACTGCAGTCCAAATCATATCTGCTGAATGGCTTGGCTAGCCTGCTGCAAGAAGTTTATGATTCCAGCAGAATAAGAACTTGTTTGTTTAAGCAGAACTATTTTGTAAAAATTAATTTTTAAAATTTATTTTCTATTAATTTATTTTTCTATTGATTTATTAACTATTCTATGGATTTACTGGTTAATGTGACCATACTGGCTTGGTAAGGGTCTAACAGACTAACTAACAGAGTAGGAGGCATGTTGGCATTGTTGTTGTCCATGGCACAGTATAGATGATGATGCTGATCTGTCTCTTTTTTAAGAGAAGTTGGATGGGGCCATAGGATACATGTGTTCTTTAGTATGTTTGTTGTGATATAGTAAAAATGGGAATTTCCTTCACTGTTGACAAAAACATTATGCCAGCTGCTGATGTGCTTCATTTTGTATCATTTTGTCAAAATGTTTTATTGGTGGAGGGGATACTACGACAAATTTAAATGCAAGATTTCCTGATATTTATACCTCTCTTTAATACTGTTTTTTCGGCAATAGAAATGTAAGTTTTTCTGTCTATCAAATTCCTTTCAGAACAATAGCAGTGCTTTGCAGGTTGCAATTCAGAATGGATGTCTATCCTTGGTTACTTTTCTTATTGATAAGAATATCGACCTGGTTCCTAAACCTGAGGTGAGTGTTTATCAGTATAACTCTTCTGCTGCTGCTCATCCTGTCTTGTCTTTCCATGGGAATTCAGACAGCTGAATGAGATTGAGTAGTTCCTTGAGTTTTTTCCCAGACACACTATTGCTTGGTTTCTAGATGTTGGTTAGCCACACACAGACCAATAGAGACAAGATCCTTTTGCCAGCCCAGTGAGTGCCTGAGCAGGCTGGAGCAGTGTGGAGCAGACACAGCCAGGCTGCACCAAGGGCCAGGCATTCAGAGAAGGAGAGCCAAGTGCCCTGCTTGAATGTAGCAGTAGTAATGCATGGGCAAAGAGTCAACATGATTTTGAATAAAGATAACTAAAATGTAAATAAACACTTCAGTGCTTTCACCCTCTGCAGGTAAATGCACCCTCAGTGCCTTCAAAATCTGCATGCCAACATTCTTTGTGGTTTAAAAAGAAAGAGGTATTTATATTATCCAAATTCTCTCTCAGTTTAGATATTACAGATATTTGAGATTTTCAAATATCTGTAATAGTGGAAATTATTTTCCACTTCTACAGTACAGGATGAAAATATAATCTGGGCTTCATGACTTATATGCCATGATCACTGGCCTCTTGCAGAAAGCTATCAAGGAATAACAATTTATGTTGTGTTTGAAATGATTTAAAGGTCAGGCAGTTGCTGTGCTGCTTGTTCTCCTTAGCTTTCTGCAGCAGAAGCAACTAAAAATTTTTTTGAGTTCCAAAAAATTTCCAAAAATTTACAAATTTCAAAAAAAAATTCCAAATGTCAAAAAAATTACATTTATCAAACGTTTCCATCATAATGTTTGCATAAGAGCTTGCTTTATTTTTCTGTAGCTCAGAAGAAATGGCTGTGTTTTATAAAAACACTGAACTGCTACCTGGCACCATGAATGATACTGGTATGGAATTCTTTAGTTGTATCTCACAATTTCACAAATTGATCATCACAGGTTCAATATACAAAGTGATCTTACCAACCTAGTGTGGGTTTTGACTGGTGTTGAATCTGTGCCCTGGTTATATTATTACATAATCACTCAAATAAAACCTCTGTCTTACTAACTGTAATTTGTCATGCTTTATAAATATGACAGTAAGTCACTTTAGTATGAAGAGCATTTCCAGCAGCAACACATGACAAGGGTTTGTTCCTGGAAAGAAGACTTTGACATCAGTTTACTGAATACAGAATGAGTCTGTCTCCATGCCATTCAACAAAGGGCAAATCCACTTCTCTGAGGAAGAAGGAACATTACCCCGATCTCTCTGTCAGGATAGCAGTACATCCCAGGCAGGAACACTTAGGAGGAGTGCCTTGCTGCATTCCTAAGTGGTGGCACACCGATGCTCACACCATGCACTCAGCATTTCCAGTCTTCTCAGCTGTATTTGATTACCCACTTCCAGGTGGGAGCAGGCTATTACCTCTGGTATAACTCCACACATCCAGGTGTGTTTTCTGCAGTGTTGAGCCTCTGCTAGAACATGTCACCTTTGCAAGTTGTTTGTATGAGCTTGTAATAATATTCCCAAATATAACAATATATTATTTTCCCTCCACAGCAGAAGAATTCCCCTCTCCATTTAGCAGTCCTCAGTAATAATCTACTGGTAGTAAAAAGCCTTTTGGATGCCAATCACGACATAAACTCCTTAAATCACGTAAGAAAAGCTGGGAATTTACACAGCTTTATTGGTAAAGGGGAGATTATGTGGATTTTGCTTGAATTTTTTTTCCTTATGAGCACAGGGTACAAAAAATAGGAAGGAAGAGGCAGTTCCCTCCTAATATTTTTGTGTGTGTACATATGTATTAGTCACTGGTACATGCTGTGCTAATATTATTTGAGCGAGATAAGGATAGCACAATTCTGTATATTCAGAAAATGATTGGGTAATGTATTGTTCAAGTGTTATGGTTTATGTAATAAATGACAGAATTCATTTATTTGTTTATGTAATAAATGACAGAAATGTCTAATGGTATAGGCTTCAGAGGGAAGCCAGTGCAGAATGTCAATTGGCAGGAAAGAAGTTAATTTTTCCTTAAAGCAACCCACCAGGTGCAGTGTTTTAGATTTGTGACCAAAACAAGGCTGGTAAGACAACGCTGTCAAAGTTGTTGCTGAACAATGCTTGCACAGCACCAAGGCCTTCTCTGTTTCACACTCTGTGCCCCCACCTTAATCACCTGGGGTGCTCAGGGAGCTGGGAGGGGGCAGAGCTGAGCAACACAGCAACACCAAATGACAAGGTCACAGCTCTCTGTGATGCAATCAGTGAGCAGCTGTTAACTGAAAGGAGGCTGGTTTGAGCCCATCCACAGACAGCTACACTTGTCTCCCTTACCTTAACCAGGATTCTTCCACCTTGCTTGGTGTCAGTGGTCTTTGGAGGCCTGGTTAGTTGTTGGCCACTTCACTGTAGATCAGATCAGTGCTCTGCAGATCATATCCACCACGATGTGTACCATACTTTGGTGCTGCCATGCTTGATCCCTTCTTTGCTGTACAAAATCTCCTGTGATTGTTGATTCAATTTCTGCTTTTACTATGCTGCATATCACTTTGTGTTGCTTTGCCTGGTAGAGTGATGTGCTTCTATTAGCACTGGCTTGTGCCTGATCTGGTGTTTTTGGGCGTTACAGTGCCACTCAGGTGTACTCAGGTGACCATCTCATGGAGAAAATTAACAGTTACATCTTTTCATTTCCCTCCTTGGAGAGGTGCTTTGTTGAGAGAGGAAAGAATAGCATTTCCCTCTTCTTTTCCCCCAGGACAGGTCTCTCCCTCTTTCTTGTAACACTACTCAGTTCCTTGAATTTCCTCACATAATCACACGCCTTCTACTAGTGTGTGGCTTAGATTATTGTAACAATTAACAACTAATCGGGAATGCCACACAGGGATTTGCCCGGAGGCAGTCAATTCTCATGTGTGAAAGGAATTTGGCACGTGCCTGAGGCTCTTACTGCCTCCAAGGGTTTGGGATTTCATACTTTAGCAGGAATGTAGTCCCAAGTAATCCATAAACCCTCTGAAGGAGGGGAGCCTTGCCCACCCTGATGAAACACAGGGATTTCCAGTGCTGTGTTGGGTCTGGCCCTTGCCTACAGAGTTGCCATCCAGTGCCCTCAAAAGAGAAGAAGGGTTTCCTGATCAAGGAGCATGCAAAGGGACACTGAGAAGCTCTGAAGCCACCATAAGTGAAAACTCACTTAGGTGGAGGTGTCATACCTTTGCTTAACCAGAGACACAGCCCTCAAATATAATAATTGTGCCTGAGCTCAAGGAGAGATGATGAAAGTAGATGTTGATTTGGTTAGAAAGAAAAAACAGCAGCTCCTGCTGAGGGGCAAAAGGGGGAATATTCAAAAGAGGCAGCCTGGCCTGTAGCAGGACAGGAAAGGGAAAATAAAAGAATGACAACAGAAACAAAACTACCTGGTGTCCATCTCTGAATGACCTTTTAGGTAGGCAGCAAGTATTCATCTGTCAGCAAGGTAAACACATGGCTACCTGACTGTTCCAGTGTTGGGAAGGTAGGGAAGCTCAAGGGAGTCCACCTCTAGGGACTAAGGGATTGACAAAGGGATCACAACAGAGGCAGCCACTCACAAGTCTCTGGAGATGGCTCTTACTGAGCATGAATGCAAAGTGTCTCTTCAAAGAAGATACTGCAAACCAGTAAGGCAAGTAAACTACCACAGAAGGTATCCAATATCTCTGAGGGAGTGGTAGTAGAGTGGACTACTGTGACCTGACAGCAGCTAGGTCTCCAAAAATCTCAGTGACATCCAGTGCCTGTGGTCCATATGGCAGAAGATTGTACAGAGCTCACGTACACTGGCTCCCTGACCCTGACAGACTCCAATGGTCCAGCTGTGTACAGACAGGCCTGGCACCTGTGGCACTTCAAGAAGAATCCCTCTTTCCCCTCCCCATCAGCCCTAGGTCTCAGCCATCCAGCTCAGTGGAAAGACTGTCCTAGCAGACCTGTCGAGTCCCATTTGGGGCACTGTGACTCACTGCTGGGGAAATGCAGTCTGGTCTCCCTCATGACATGCAGAGGTGCTCCCACCAATAGCAACAAGGATGAGTCTTTGAGAAATCTGTTGTTCACCCCTTCCCATTGCTCATTTTATTGCTAGAGATTAATTCATACACATTTTTGTGGAAGACAGAGGCTGTCATTTGTGGTTGGAGTAAAGTATAAGGACAAGACTTTCTGGTCACATAAAACAGAGAATTTTATAAATTTCTTCAACACATCTTTTAGAAATATTTTGCACTCTGTCTCTAGCATGCTGGAAATTGCCTACAGTAGGTACTTACGTATCCCTAAATTTCTGGAGGAAAGAAAGTAGGGTGTATGAATAAAAAAACTCTTTTTATTTATGGGAATAAAAAAGTAAGGTGAATACATGAGATTTTGTGCTCATAGTGTAAAGTGTAAAATGAACTAATGAGACTTTTAATGTGAAACCTGGTGTTTCTTAGTGTGCAAACTATAATTAAGATATAAAGGCCAAAGAAGTTCTCTAACCAGACCTACAGAATGTAAACTTGCAATGTCAGAGAAGCACAGGCACAAAACATTCATCTTAGAAGGATAATGTGTCCCAAGAAACATACTAAGGAACACACCCATATATGCAGGGCTTCCACAATTACTCCGTTATTTGCTGCTGCATTCCACCCACAGATGTCTGGATTTTCTTACTCTAATTTCTGTAAAAAATAAATAAATACATATTTGGGTATATGTAGCTATGTAGAGACTATACAGCCCTCCTTTCAGACTCAAAGATTTACTTGAAGGTGAATGCCATTTTAGCTGTATTTCTTGTAAATGGTTTAGCCTTGTTTAATGATTTTGTTTTGGGTTTTTTTTGTATGTGTCTTGTTTAAGGTTCACTGAACCCATTAAGGAACAGGTAGACTTCTGCTGTGCACCATGATTTTGTGGTAGGGCCAACTAAAAAGTTCCATTGTGGATGTGGCATAATGTACTGTTGAAAACTGTGGATATCCAGTTGCCTTGGCATGAATTTCAGCAGGGAAAAGGTTACTTGAGAGGATAATACGGGTGTGGGTAACCAGACACATGAAGCCCTCTGTCCAAAGCATCTTGCTTCAAGAGGGAAGAGAGAGACTGAGCTTGTTAGCTTACAGTACATTAGAGGGGCATAACAGCAACTCTTTCCTGAGCCAGCTGGAACTTCTGCCTGGTTTTCCTGCAGAGATGCCATATGCTGTCTTATCTGCCTGATACAAAACTGGCAGATCACACTGAAGTTAAATGATTTCCCTCTGTTCAGTATTTTCTCACCAAGGTCACCTCTTGTTGTGAATGTATTTTAGATTCAGCCTATGAGCATGCTGCTTCTAGGAGTAAGTTTGACTCAATGCATTTATTTGGTGTCTTCAATTCCAGAGGCAGGAAACCCCTCTACATCTGGTGGCTGATCTTGGCAATGTGGAGTTGGTGGAAGTGCTGCTGAAGTCAGGCTGCAGTCTCAAGACCATGGATAAGGTAAATTGCATTCCTCACACATGTAAGGATTACATGATTTTATTTTTTGTTCTATAATCTTCCTTACAGAGGTACATAAAGCACATGTTGCCAGTTGTCTTTGCTAAGTAAAGCTAACTACAAAGGAAGTAGTCTTTTAATATTGTTATAACTGCAGCTTGCAGAGATCTGATGGTTTTGGTGAAGAGCTATAAAGCTCCCAAGCTCCATGGTTTGAAGGGTAAGCACTGCTTCCAGAAACCTTCCATGGGAAATATGGTCTAGGCTTGCAGAGGGGCAAAGGGCCTGTGGCTCCTTGTAACTGTGCATCTGCAGCTGGGCTCAGTGCCAGGAGAAATGCAGCTTCACCAGGTGCAGTGATGGAGTTTGCCCTTTAGCATTCCAGGTCATCTGAGAATCATGGTGACATTCCAGATCCATTCAGATGGATACTTAAACCCTGAGATGATGTTCTGCCTGAAAGATAGAAACAAAAATGGTAACTGCTGGAAGAAGTACCAAAGCGAAGTTGCTGGGGAAGTGCTTTTGAAAGAACATAGTGGCAAACCCAGTATTTACATATTTTGCTAAATTACTGCAAGATTGAGTGTTCCCTTTTACACTGTTACCACTTTTCTTGATATTCTGTATGACTGAGTTGAAGGATATGATGTTTATTTTGAGCAAAATCTTGCCCTTTTGTAACTTGAAAAAGTAACTTTCCTGCACAAAACTGTCCTGATGAGAAATGGAAGCTTTATGGATTAGAATTGTCTTGTTTTGCCCTGGGCTGATACAAGGCCTGGGGCTCTGAGTGGGGTTGGTATGGTTTGGGATGCTGTGGTAGGATGCTGCATTGTAGTACTTGCCAAAGGGTTACAGTTCTCGTAGGGATCAATCCAGAATGAAATCTTGTCCACTTTCAACAGCACCTTAGCCACTGGGAATTTTTTCAACATATTTGTATTCCAAAGGCTGCCACAAAAAATTACTTATTGCCTATGACCTTAAGCACCTGCAAGACTTTGAGTGAGGCAGTGCCCTTGTATTACAGCAACTCTGATAGAGCTTGTTGTGAGAATTTGGCTCTGAGCCAGTACAAGTTCTGGTACAAGTCACCTTTCTGCATTCTGTTTTATTTCTTGGAGTAGCCTTTTCCTTGCCTATTTGCTGGATGACCCCTGAGACCATGCCACTTCTGGGAACATATGCAAGTACAGTGCCCTTTGAACTGAATTGGTGCTGAGATGCCAAAAATGTTACTGTCCTTGCTGAACAGGAAGAAGGGGAGCCTGCTTTGATTGCACAGTATTTTCTGGCCTTTCATGCCCTGGCAGCAGTACTCAGTCTTCAGAGGATGCCATGCATCTGCTCCTGTCAGAGGCCAGGAAATGCACTCTGTCTTTGGCTGTGAGTGCAGAGAGCTCCCCATGTGCACACTGCTGTGCTGCATGTGCATGCAGGATGCCACCAGTGTCCACACTAGCACAGGGGTACAGAAATACCCCCCTTGTCCACTGCCTCTCTCTTCCTCTGTGAAATGCAAAGCACTTCTCCAGAGCTGAGCCCAAGGAGTTCTTGTGGTTTCTGGACTCTTCACATATAAAATATGCCTATGTCTAAAAGATTTAATGAAATGTATGTTCATTGGCTTCCAATGTGATGCTCTTCTAAAAACAGGTTAATTAGAATGATCTTGAGCACAGCCAGGAGCTAGAACTCAAAAGGTGTATATTAGGGAACTTTAATATATCTGGGAAACTGAAATACCTTATAATTTAATTAATGAACCTTCTAATTAAGGGATTGGCTTCTTTTAGATCTATTTTCTAGAAATGCCTAGGACTTGTTATGTGGAGAATAATCATAATATTTAAATCCCAGGCAGTTGCACTCAGTGCAGATCTGCTGAAAATAGACAATTGCAGAGAAATCCCTTTAGAGCCATCATGATGCCTGTGCATCACAGTGAAGTGCTGATAGAGAGGGGTTCAGGTAGACTGAGCGAACCTCTGCAGCTGGTGTTGTAGCAATGGCTTTGAATAACTGTGACTCCTTCTATACCCATGAAACATCAACCTGCAGTTGTACTCCTTTCAGCTCTAATAAGAAAGTAATTTTCTTTTTATTCTGTGAGTCACCTTCTCTTACCATCTAAAACAAGGGACAGGTTTGCCCTTCAAGTTGGATACTTCCAACT
Source organism: Calcarius lapponicus (assembly GCA_039654755.1). NCBI lineage: Eukaryota > Metazoa > Chordata > Aves > Passeriformes > Fringillidae > Calcarius > Calcarius lapponicus. The sequence continues at coordinate 25,226,838 of CM077481.1, read as the reverse complement.
TTGCCAGCCTATCCATCTGAAATGCCAGTTTAAGCATAGCATAGGAACCAACTGTATTTGTGGTAGTTTGAATATGGATGCAGTGACTGGAGTGTGCAAGCTGGTATGAAGTATGCAGGTCTGAGTGCAGGTTTCTGAAAGCAGCAGTACCTCACCAGAATTTTTACTGGGGAGTTTAGTGGGTGAGAAAACTGACCACCTCTGGGCTGAGGTGATATAGCTTAGGCAGAGCATAGGACTTTGACTGTAGCTACCCAAAAGCCATAAAAATGTGGATATGATCATTAAAGCAGAAAGGTATTTTGCCACGAAACAGGTAAGAGTCATCTTTCATTAAACACAATATACCTAAGCTAAGGGAAAAGCCAATTCTGATTTTGAGGTGCCTTTGGCTGAGGTGGTTCCTTTTGGCAGGCAGTAGGACTGGCCTTGATAAACAAAAGTTAGGATTGGGAATGGGAAAGTCTCTAGCCCATCCAGGCTTTATTCCTGACTAGCTGTAAAACTGTAAGCAGATCTTAGCACTTTCCTGCCTTGTGCTCTACACATAAAGGCATGGAGAGAGATTCTAGGCCAAATCCAAACTGTGCCATCAATACCATGGCTGGGATAACATGGATCCATGTTGATTTCTGGATCCTTTGGTATGGTAAAATCTATGCTTGAAAAATAGCAGTGGAGATGTCTGTGATTCCTTTGCTAGCAAGAGCTCAGCTATTTCAACAGAAGCTCCCTCCCTTTCCCTTGTGTGTTAATTATAAAATTAAATCAATGAGAAGGAAAAGAAGCTCACAAGTGTAAATGACATGGCTTAGGTTGTCAGAACTTCTCACCTTCTTTCCCTAGTTGTTAATTAAATGTACACTGCATAGTGATGGGCTTCTCTAAAGGGTTACAGGTAACTGCCATATCAATCTGTGATTTCATTCTCACTCCTGCTTCCTGCTGAGTTAGCCAAGTGTATAAGCATACTGATCCTGTCCCACAGCAGGTACAAGGATTAGCTGGTTTTACCACCCCACTCCTGCCCTGAGTGGGCAAATCCATGACACTAATGTTACAGGGCTGGTAAATCACAGATGTAGATTAATTATTGCAAAAAAAAAAAAAAAAAAAAAGCCTCCATGAACACTCTGTATTGTGCATTTGATTTGCACCAGTTCAGCTGGAATTTTCAGGTACATTAATTGTTTCTTTCGGTCTAAAGAGAAATTAGAAATAGTCTGTTGCCACAGAAGACATGACAAGTCTGACAGCAGTAAGCCCATAATATTCGCAACCTCTTGGCATTGTTCACTGAATTTTCTGAAGAGAAGGTGTTAAGCAGATGCTTTTCTGCAGAAGCACCAGTGATGTTGGGAAATAGAAATGTAAGTGTTTGTATCCTGTTGCCTGAAGCTGAGAGCACAGCCTTTGGAACAGCTTAAATCTTATGGCTATGGAATATGATTTGATGTGGATATGACGTGGTGCTATCATACCTGAACTACAGCATTCTGAACCATTATTTTAAGGACTGCCTTTTTGTTACATTCAGCTGACTTGTCATTTGTGACAAAGCATTAGTTACAAAAGGAAATGTCATGCAGCTGAGAGGAAAGGCACATGATACTAAAGTGTGACTGTCATCTCTCTGTTTGCCCTCTTCTCTGTTTATCACTTCTACACAAGCCTTCCCTATCATTGTCTAGGCTGGGTTTAACTGGATTTGAGGGCAGCTGTTACTATCCTGCCTTGCTGTTGCCTCAAAACACCCTTAGCAATAAAGGGAAGCTGTGCTGCTGCAAAGGGGTTTGTTTTGTTTGCCTTAGATTTTTTTCCCTGTGGCTTTTTTTTTTTTTTAAACATCATAAGCAAATGATCTAACCAGAGAGACCCTGAAGCTGTCCTGTAGAATGTCCTAAGCTTTACCTTGCATGTGTTAAGAAGCATGAAATAAAGTCTGCATGAGATGAATGGAACCAAAATTACATGACAATGCTTAGTTACTGAACTGTGACTTTTTTTCTCTGTAAGTCTCTCGTGAGGTTAGGAAATAACCCTGCTGTATTTTTCTGAATTTAATTTGGAGTGAAGCACTTTATACTTAGTATTTTTAAAATTGGCCTCCTGCCATTTCTTGTTTTGCTTAGTATCTGCTTTGTCATCCTCTATCAAATTCGTAAAGAAATTTTTTCCCTTTGAAGATTTACTTGAAACAGGACTAGTACATAAATGTAATGAAATACAGAAATAGCTGGAGCATACCTACCTAGGAATGTTCCTGGACACAGCTTAGCTAGGACTGAAATCACGGATTGACATGATTTTTGCCCAAAATGTGCCCAAACAAGAGGTAACTCCATCACTCCTGTTCCAGGTGAGCCATGCATACAGCAGAAGCATCACTTTTAATTGGGAGGGTAAAATCCATCTGGTTTTGGTTTCTGTCTGATTTTACTTTTGCAGGAATGAAACCAGATCCATGCTCAACACACATGTGCACATTGGTGTTCTGGAGTCCCTGTGATAAACCTAATGGCTGATGGTACCAGCAAAGGATCTGGAAGTCCCCACTTCAGCCCAGTGAAGCTGACAGGGCAGAGGCAGGAACAGGTTTAGCAGGTGCTGTGCCCATGGTGCCTACCCTCTCCTCGGGGAAAGATTAGTGCTTTGAGAAGCAAGAGGAAAGGTTAAGAAGTGTGCCTGAAACCCAGCTGTGTTCTAAACATGACATAGACAGAATGAAGCAGCACAGGTGCTGACACAACAGTTGCTGTTACTTTGCTTTTGTGTATCAAGTACCAGAGAAAGTGGCTTATTTTGCAATTAACTTAGTAATACATGGCAACGAACACTGAAACTCTTTGTTTCAGTTCTGTTTCTATGAGCAATACACAGTTCCTTTACAGGCGCTGAGTAAATCATCTGTCAGCAGCTACATCTGTACAGGGCCTCACTGAGCAAAGGTTCCCAGCTCTGTTACACAATTTATCACCTGCTTTCTTTTTCAGACACATCTAGCTCATAGTGGTAATGGGTCAGACTTCAGTGTATCCTTCAAACAAGATCACAGCACACAGACCAAGCAAATTCGCTCCTCCCTTTGGAATCTAGCATACAACCAGTTAAAACCCTGTGAATGGAAAAAACTGGCTGTGTTCTGGAAGTTCACAGATGAACAAATTAAAGCTATTGAAGAACAGTGGACAGGTAACAATATCTGAATGGCCAGACACAATATATAGTATAAAAAACCCCCACAAGGCAGTGTTGCTTTCTAAACTATGTGTGTATCCCATAGTGAAGGGGTACCAGCCTTGTCCCCAGTTCCTGGGAAGCAGTACTGTAGCAGCACAGGACACTGCTCTCCCTCTTGGCCTGAAGGAACCTTCCTCTTTGGAGATCAAAACTAGAAACCATGAGCATCATGGAAGATACTTGGGGGTCATGCTGCAAGTGAGGACCTGGGAACCTCATGACACAGAGCAATTTTGCTCACACTCTGTCTGCACAGCTGCCATTAAACAGGAGTTTCTGGTTTCAGGCCTCTCAAGTGCTGGGAAGACAGTGCTTCTGCAGCACATATTGTACTTGTTGCTACTACTCCAGGGTATATTTCCACAGCTTGGGGGAAAATGAAAGGAAAATTCCATTTTAAGATGTATTACATGTTTTTTATGTCTTAACAGTAGTAATAAGATAAAACGAGATTTTTTAACTTTTGCAAGCTTCAGTCTTAATTTTTCTGCTGGATGAGAAATGTAGTAAGAGTAAAGGAGTAAGTTTAAAACCTCTTGGAACTTTTAAAGTGCAGAAGCACAAAATACACTGTTTCCAGCACATTGAACAAATATTTTGTGTATTGCATAGGGAAAAAAAGTTACAAGGAGCATGGGCACAGAGTGTTGCTCATCTGGTTACATGGTACATTGCTGGCTCATCAGAATCCTGTTAAACATCTGTATGAAGATCTGGTGGAAGCAGGACTTCAGCCTTTAGCTGGTAAGTTGATACAGAGCACATTACAGTGTCCTCTATAAGAGTGCAGTGGCATGCTGAGCTCCCAGCTGGTGCTGGGAAGCTGTGGCCAGGGCAGGGGTGGAGGACACTTTCTTCTTGTTGGGACTGCCCTTCCTGAGGCGTGAGGCTGCTTGAGAAAAAGCATTTATGTCAGATTGAAGGTTTCTAAAGGAAGACATGTGCAAACCTTGCTTGCCTCATCTCCTGCACACACAGTTGAATTGTGACTGGCCATCCTTCAGTCAGTCTGACCTTGTGCAAAGCAGAGCACACCAATCAAGTGTTTTCTCTTACTTTACAGAGAAGATCAGAGCTTCAAATAGCATTGGCATGGACTCCAGAAAATGTGTCATTTCATGAGTTCATCAACAAAACATGGCATATATGATGGAATTACATACCAGAAGGAAAGTGGCTTTCAAGTATCTTTTAGGGAAACAAAAAACATATTTTGAAGTTGCACAACTTTTTCCACTCTAGAACTTGCACTCCTGAAGTTGTTACTTTTTTCTCAAATGCTTGCTAAATAGAGATGTAAAACATTTAAGAATGAATGGCTGACTGGTAGCTTCTAACTGCTAAGCAAGAGTCACCACTTACAATTTCTACATCTGACCTAACACTGATAAAGTAATTCTGTATTGGAAATGCAAATTAAGCTACTTTGTGTTTGATGTGAAATATAAATAAGATGTTTTCTACATGAAAAGAATTAAATTTAGTAAGTGAAAGTTATGTGTATAAATCAATTAACACCTGGCAAATAACTTGGCATCTGGCCTCATTTGGGATTCAGGTTTTTATAAATTCTTGCTAGGATTATGAAAAATCTTTCTGCTGCAGCATTTGATTTATGTAGTGAAGAAACACAAAAATGTCATGTGTAAACACCACATGGTGGCTGCAGAATTGTCTATCATGGCATAACACTGTGTACATACCCTCAAAAGACCATTTGATATTTAATAGTTCACACATCTAGCAATTATTTACTTATTTCTTGTTTATATCTTGAATTAACACTTGCTGACTGTGTTTAAAGGTTTTCTTACTACTGAATACATTTAATATCTGAAAAATAATGTAAATGTCTATTTTAGTGATCTTCTTTATAACATAGCAATAGTTTTATCAGTAATGGAGGAATTGAATTGCCTTTTCTGGTTGCATATAGTTAGAATTATTTTGTGCTGAATCCTACTGTTTGTACTAAAAAAGTGATCTGATCTTAGCCTGAAGTCTTATTCCAAGCTGCCCTCCTGTTCGCAATCTTTAACTCTGCTGCAGAGCATCCCAGGAATATGAAGAACAGACCAGTAAATCATAAGGTTTTGGAATTAGGGAGTTGAAGTACAGATGCTTGGACTCGTCAAGTTCTGCAACATTAGCTTGCAAAATGAAAATTTTTAAGAATTTGATGGACTTGGTACCTCACCTAGCCCACACTGGACCCTGGGTGTGGAGGATGCTACCCTGCTATTCTCCATTTAAATACACTGTTGCAGGATATAATAAATTGCATGTCACCTATACTTACATGCATAAGCAAGTAAAAGTGTTTGTAAGAAAAAAAAAAATCATTTTCTCTTGAACATAGATGTTAGTATCATTGGGATTAAACAAGAGATTCAGACAAAAATCACACTGTATCCTTTATTTAAAAAGCGTGCTAAAGATTCCTTAAATAAAAAGTGTTTTTCTTAATAATAAAAAGTTTGGAGGTAGAACAACAAGCTCAAGCTCTTTTTTCCCCTCCAGGTTTTATTATAAAAGCACTTTCACTTAAAAAACCTTCATTTTTTAGAAAACGGTAAAAACATGATATGTGCTTTAGGCCTTACTGCATCAAATCTGAAAGGACGGGGAAGTGGTACCTTGATTAAAAGCCCCTACTGGTGAGAAAGATAATCAGTCAGTCAACAACTTTTATTGACTGAACACTGGTATGAGTTTGGCTCTGAAGCACTCGCCCAGCTTGTCCTGCAGGTCTCGCAGAGGTGGAGCCAGAAGAGTGAAGCACAGTTCGAGGATACTTAGCAGCAGTGGCTTGTGATATGGTTTGCTGAAAAGTAATCAGATACATCAAAACACTTAATGACACAAAAAATTCACATTAAAATAGCTCTAGGTGAGCTGTAGTTTAAAAAGAAACACCTGCTACCTCGCAAACTGAAATACACTTTTCAAGAAAGAAAAAAATAAATGGTCATTTAACAGAAAGAGTAAGATTTTTTCCTTTCTTATCTGTAATACACTTTTTAGAATACAAAGTGCTAAACTTCCACTTAACTAAGTATTTTGAACTTTTATCACCTCAGTCTTATTTCAAGGTTGATTTGTTTTCGTATTTTACCATATTGTTCACAATTTTCCCCTGTAGTGCCAATTTTCCTCCTGAAGTATTTGCTATAAGGCAGTCCCTGAAAGATCTTTGAAAACAAAAGGTTTGCAATTTTATCAAGAATTAATTTTCTGCCCATAAAACTAGCCACTTTAGTGTAATAAACTATAATAATTCTGCTTTTTATCAAGGTAAATTCTTTTCCCTCTCAAATTAACTCAAGACAAGTACTTAAGATTTTTATTTGCAGAACTGGTATACAGAATGTATCTCCAGGGCTGTCACAGTTACTACATTTTCGGAAGTCAGCTTTTGTTAACTGTAGTTCAGGTGCTTTCCTTGTCACACTAGTCACAAAATCTGAATCCAGAAATTGTTCTTAATGAAATAATTACCACACTGAATCTCTAAACTCCTAAGAACATAAAATTTAAATATTAATTTGTGCTTAGGAACCCAAATTCTTGAAAGGTATGTGCAGCAAACCACATGTCTGAGTCACAGGAGGAGATGGGGGGCCTTTTATGCTTCTGGTACTGCCATGATGGTGAGGAGATTGATGGTGTTTGGGAAGTTGGGAAGAGACTCAGCCAGGACAGGTGACCCAAACTGACCAAAGGGATATTCCAGACCACGTGGCACCAAGCTCAGTGTATAAAGTGGGGGAAAGAAGCAGAAAAGGGGGGGACATTTGTGGTGATGTCATTCGTCTTCCCAAGTAACCATTTTGCATGATGGGGCCTGGCTCTCCTGGAGATGGCTGAACACCTGCCAGTGCATGGGAAGCACTGAATTAATTCCTTGCTTTGCTTGTGTCCACAGCCTTTGCTTTCCCTATTAAACTGTCTTTTTCTCAACCCATAAGTTTTCCTGCTTTCACCCTTCTGATTCTCTTCACACACTCTCAGGTGGGGGAGTGATTGAGTGGCTGTGTGGGGCTTGGCTGCTGCCTACGGTTAAACCATGACATCTCCCCACCAGTGCCTTCTACACAAAGACACAAAGTACTGTTTGCTGTTTTCAAGAGGCCTCATGTCTGAGCTTTGTCTAATACATCTTGACAAGGTAATTTTCTTCAAACTATTACCAGATGTGTTGTAATAAAAATACTTTAAGATCATAAATACACAATCTGATTTACCTGAGTGACTGGATGATGCTTCTCAACAATAACTGAACTCATGGGTGGAGCAACTCCCATCACTGCTAAACTCCCAGAAGCTCTGGATTTTTGTCCCATATCAGCTCGGCCTGTGATTCGAGCAGTGATTGTTCTTCCTGCTTTCTGTTGTGCCGATGTTATTACCTTTGGCATGGACTATAAAAAAATTATAGTTAAAAAATTAATATTATTAGTAAATATTAATTAGTAAAAAATTCTAAACATAATATTTACAATGCTAGGTGTTTCTGCTCAGTTTTATCTATCGCATGCCTAAATGGAACATGTGATGTTGCAGGTAGTCCAATTACATTACACAGGACCGAATTTGCTCCACCTAGGTGCAACCACGATTACTCTATTTTTTCTACTTGTGCAATAGCATTTCAAGTAAATTACTTCTGTTCTGAGGGAAACAAGACTAATTTGACAAAAATCAAGAAGCATGGATAGTTTAGCTTTGCTTGCTGACTGCATGCTTGAGTGACAGCTGAAGGTACTTCCATCATTATGGAAATCCTTTCTAGCAATGACAGAGCAGATAATAAAAAAGCTCCCATGCATACAAAAATGCATCTTTCTCTGACAGCTAATAGCAAACTGCATCAAATACTGAAAAGAAAGGAGGGCAGTTTAGCACGGAGCGCAGAAAAGGGAATGAGGGAGAAATTTCAAAGAGCAGGATAATGAGACAAGGATATCAGCACTTTCTATAACAAAAGTCAAACACCAATTGTTCCTGCTGCACTGTACCTGAGTGCACTCTTCTTCACTTTGCCACACTGCCCTACCTACAAACAGAATTTAAAACTGCTCCTAGCATAAATGAGTTTATGCAACATAAATGAGCATTTTCAACCTACTGTCTTCATACTGCTATGTAAACTCTAAGGCAGTGTCCTCAACTACATACCTGTGTTGTTCTGAGAAATACACAAATAACAATACCCAAACTAATATTTGTTATGATTATGTCCTAAAAGAAGAAAAAAAGTTAGCATGTTACCAGTTTTTGAGTTGATGTCACACCAGATCCTGATGTCGTGCTAGTGATGATAACTGGAGAATCAGAATCTAGCCTGGTCTCAGGAGTGCTTGCATGAGCCAGGTGGCAACAAAACTGAAATGAAACCAGAGTTTATACAGAATGAATACTACTTTCTAGAAAATACAATTTTACTCCTTAGATAGCCAGTTTTTTTACTATCCTAATTACCCTTTTAATTGCAATGTCTTCGCAGATATTTTACCTCTAGTGTTACTGTTTATTGTCTAAGATAAAATTACTTGTCTGAAAATTGTAGAAATGGTGTGAATAACATTTGTCACTATTAGAATGAAAAGTCAGGAGAGAGGCATGCACATCATCTCTGTTCTAACCTACTCTCTAGCATAATACTGTTTTACAGTGGCAAAGTTTTGAGGATGACTCCAGGGCAGGTCCAAAACAACCACACTACTAGATGATGGTCTGGCTAAGTTGGTATGACAGGACAATAAGCTGAGTTCCCTCAATGTCTGTATGTGTTACCCCCCTAAAAAAGGAATCTGAAGTCAAGCCAGCTTTTCATCTTTCAAGAGTATACTAAATTCAGGTTTATAACAAAACCCTCTTAACATCTTTTTTTCCCAGAGAGAACCTTAGAGAGCAAATTATACTTATTGTAGTGACCTTGTCTTTGTTTAATGCATTTTCACTAAAAAAAGAACTTAATGAAAGTACAGCAAACCACAGCAGCTGTGCCCCATTCACAGTGCAGTCTAAACACACCTGCAAGTTTCCTATTAGATCTGGACTCTCTTCAAAAAAGTCCCAATCAAGGTATTTCTCTTTTGTAACTAGGAAATACAATTCTGTTCCAGCTACATGCTTACCATGTTTTCCACCTGAACAGCAGCTGCTGGTGGAGGTGGTGGTGAGTGTTGATTATATTGTGAAGGAGGTGGCCTTCCTGCACCAGTGGTTGCATGATCATTTCTCCTGCTTCCTATATCTATTATTAGAAACACAAAGTAATGGGATAAGCACATAATCTAGCTAACCCTAAGGGGTGGGGATATAGGGGAAGATAAGTTACAACAAAAATTTTAACATTTCTTTGGGATTTCTGTATAATCTAATAAAAAAGAGCAGGTTGTTCTTTGTAGAGGTAGGCAGACAGATATAAACAAACATTCCTGTATTTTACCCTCTTTTCAGATGCTTATAAATGTTTTTCAAGGGGCTTGTTTCTCTATGTCTCAACATCCCTGTGGCACATGTCACCAACATGTAGTGCAAAGAAATGAGGTTCTTCCTACTAATTGCCAAAACTAAAATCAGTGTGCAAGAGGTGCTCTTATCCTAAGAGACAAAATCCAGTTTAGGTAGTAAAACACAAAGGTCATTTGCTCATTCCAGGACCTAGAGTGACACCATGTGGTAGTTGTGTTTGGTTTTTTTAAATTAGCTGAAATAAGTAGGAAAAATAAAAGGAAGGTGCTTCAAATCTGTGCAATACTTGTAGATGTCAAGAGTAAAAGGATACTAAAATGTGCATTCTGTATGTATCTATGTGTGTACACACACATTAAGCTTAAGCACGGACAGGACCAATGCACAGCTATAGATCAGTAAGATCTGATCTATTTTACTGAAGGAAAACAGTATTAGGACTTTTATAAGCAAAAAGTTATGAATTCCTGTGGTGTCAGTGTTCCTTTAAGTACTTGAAGAGACTAAAATAATCTTAATATACTACTAACTAAAAAAAAGTCAGTAAATTAGGCAGATAACTTTAACGTCATCAACACTGACACAAAATATCATGAAGCCATCAAGTTTGCAACACATGCACACTATTAATAAATACACTGTAATGATATATGATATATATTTTACCTGTAGATTTTGTTTATATTAAATGTATATTTAAATAACCAAATAATAAATTTGTAAAGGGGTGAAATTCTGCATTTTATGTCCAGTGACAGTAGGTGGCACTGCCGTGTTCATATAAATTTAGACTTGCTGACTGATTCTGGCACATGGAAGTTGTGATGTCCACAGATCAAAAGACTAGAAACAAATCACAATAATCTTCCCTGATGTTTGCAGTCCTCCAGGGTCCTGATCACTGTTCTACCTGATTAAGAATGCAGATCAACAGTTGTTCAACCACATTAAACAATTATGTAACTAACTTCATTAAAACCACCATCTGGCTGTAAGCAAAACATAGTATGCCTGGGGCACGGGAGAAGGTGGTACCAGAGGTGGTGGAAGCTGATGATCTGCTCAGGACTGAGGACAACATAGTCTGTGAAATGTTATGAAGCCTGATTAAAAACTGTAATAGTGGACACACAAATAAATGAGTTACAGGTACCCTAACATGCAGCACAACAAAATCTTTAGGTGTTGTACTGGTGTAGAGTATCAGTTCCAGCTTCTTAGTAAAAATCAAGCAAAATCTTTGGTCCATGAAAATAAAGGGTTGGTCACAACTATTACAGAGCTCAGTTTTCTTTATTTGCTTACTACTTACTCTCATTTTTATAGGTCTACAGAAACAATGCTTTCACACCAGTCAATTAATCTTCATTATTAGGGAGAGCTGGTGTCTGTTGCATGTTTTTTTAAAATGAAAGACAAACAAATAAAAGATAATGCTTCAAGATAGAATAATTTTTAATTAATAACACAGTGAAAAATAAAGTACTTGGGAAATGCCCTGTAATTTTATTCCCAAACCCAGTATCTTCAAGAAATCGTTAATTCTTAACCTTCTACCAATACTGATCCTAAATTTTTACTAGCATACAGCTACACTTTGCTAATGTCATATTAATTTCCTAAGCAACTGCACAAATACTACTTATGTTTAACAGGCTTAGACAGCTGCTCAGGTAAGTACCTGCTTACATCTTCTTCAGGTTTTTATTTTCTCTATCTACCATTTTTGGTGAAGAATTTCTCTAAAGTAGTTCAGAAACTTCTGTATAAGATTGTTAAATTTAGCAACTGAAGTTACTTGTCTAAGGCTATTATTAACCACTGCCAGTACAGATAGCTTTTGAGCCACACATATAGCTGTGGCATTCCTGCTGGCACAGCTATTTTCTCTTTAACCTAGGTTGCTCCACCAGCACAATTATGTTCCCACTGCTACGGATTGTCTCAGTCAGAGAGAGTGATTTCATTATATTTGTAAGCATGTGCAGCACTTCCCTGTGTAGCTGCACAGGTTTTACAGGTATGCTGCTGATAAAAATAGACTGATGTTTCCTGTTCTGGCATGGAGTTACATCTAAATACAGAACCTGGGAGATTTGCTTGCTCTTTTTACATTCAAAAGCAGGATTAAGAAAGAAGGGAGAGCTGTCTGGGAAAAGCTGATTAATGGCACACTGAGATCCCAGAGTACAAAGGAATTTTCAGGATTTTGTCTTCACTGCTCCATAACCTGGTGTTTAAGAAGTTTGCCACTTTTGACTTCCTTTCCTGCCTTCAGCTGCAATTTACCACTTTCCCAGCAATGTGGGATGAAGAGAACATGTTCCTCCTTTCAGCTACAGCTGTATGAAGTCCAGCCTCAGAGTACTTCTCAATATATTCAACAGGATGTTTTAAAGTGATAAAAGTTTAATAAACTCTGTATTGCCAAAAATTCTCAAATTAAAAAAGAGAGAAAAGGAACTCCATTAAAACAAACAAACCAACAAAAAAAAAATCCCAAACAAATCCAGCAAAAATGCACACATGCTACGAGATTAAACCTGCTAGTCATACTAACCAGGATCTGGCCTACCGTCCTTGCTTTGAAACATGGTCATTGCTTCCAGATTCAAAGCACATACACCACGCATAAAGGCTTTCTTCATGGTGTCTTCATACTGATCTCTTTCAGTATGCAGTCGCAGAAGCTCAGATCTTGTCAGTTCCAAAGCAGCAGTTAACTACAAAACAGATGAAGGAAACAAGTCTCTCCTACTTCTGAATGTAAAATACAAGCATATTAATCAATTAATTTTAAAAATAATTTACAATATCTACAAAGACAGAGGTTTTCACTTGAAAACCTCTGCTTCACAGAGATGAACAGCTCATTGTAGTTTCTTTGTAGTACAGCACAATATTAATAATATAGCATATCAAGGAGAAGACTTGATACAGGACTGTCAGACTCTACCTAAGCAGAAATATATATTTGCAAGCTTTTGTCTTTTAGAAGTTGGCATCTGGCACAACCCAGATGTCTGCAGAAATATGGGTTCATTCAACAGAAGAACAAGTCTTCTCTGACGATTATTTAAGTATAAGGGCAAATTTGCATCACCAGTGTCTCTTCTCTAGATACTGTAAAAACTAAAAATGCTGAGAAAAGATCAGATCAAGTTGCTACTTATGGTTTTTGTGCTGTTAAGACACATTTGGTAAACCTGTTCTTAAAATTCTACGTTTAATTTCTTGCTGAAATACAAACCTCTTGAAAGTGATATTTTAAAACTGATTACTTAGCGTGCACCAATGCACAGGCTGACAATTTCACCTTAAGCTCTGAAAATTCTTTAACAAGCTTAATCAGCAAGCTAAAGAAAAATCAAACTTAATTTCAGCCTTTAACAGAACAGCTATTACAGAAAAAAAATATTGTACTCATCATGATCATTCAAAGTAATAATGGTCTTCTATTTGCATTGTCTCCTTCATTAAGACCTCAAAATGCATAGCCCATGCTAACAGAATGCTGTTAGAAAACAAATGGCATTCCCATTAGCAGGCAAACAGAGATTTGCCTTATTTCAGGAAGGTACAATTTATTTCATCTTAGCATGCAGATTGGCAACATTTTATATCAGATGCAGGGAAAAAAAGGCACATCTAAAAACATTACAGAGATCTTGGATCCATTCAGATCTTCTTGCATACTTGGGAGCTCTGTTCTACTGGAAAATACTCGTGTTTGTTAGGTTTGCTGAAAAAGACACGCTTTGGAGGAACAGGGGTTGGGAGTCAAGGAGTGAAAGAAGAAAAAAAAAATCATTTTACCTCTGCAATTTTCGCTTCAAAATCATTGGTGAGCTGAACACACACATCTTCTGCCTTTAACTGACAGGCTCTTGCTACTTTGTCTTTCCATTTTTCTTCACTAACAGAGCGCCATGCAGCCCACACTTTCTTCATCAAAGCTGTCTGGAAATGTTTATCTGCCATTCTAATTGCATATTCCTTAGGAAGTAAATACAAACACATCATAAAAAAGTTCTGGGTTGATATAAACTTCAGTACTTTACTGTGGATGCTTGTTTTACAGCTTATTACACAGACCACAGTAGGAGCCCCTTAACTGAGTTACAGGTCCTGCAGTGAAGAGTTACACAAGCAGCATCAGCTGCTCAGTGTTGCCTCTGCACATGTGCCAATGCACATTACTGTCCTCACTATGAGAAACTGTGTTTGTGAGCTCCTAGGCTACACACATCAGTGGTCTTACTCTTAGTTTAATAACACCCAACAACAAACTCACATACACAGTGTAAACAGACATATGAAGCCATTTGTTGGATATGTGGCACATCTGGATTCACTGCAGGAATCATAAAACCTGCAGTCACAAAGATTGCAGGTAGTTAATGTAAAACTTATGTTTTGAATAAATTTAGACATCAGGTTTGTTTAAAAACTACTTTAAAACAACTCTACTGTTCTACTCTATTTCAAAATAGTCAGCAGATAACAGATTTTTTCTTATTCCAGAGAGTATTCTGACACTAACATTCCTTTTAGAACCGATTTTTTCAAACTGCTATTTGACATTGTCAAACACATCAAAATAGAAACACCATGATTTCTTCCAACTGTAAAAGGAACTGCAGCAGCTCTAACTCTTTTGAGTTCAGAGGTTTACTTTTCACTGCATTTTGATTTTGTGCACATACCTCTTGTTTGGCTTTAACATGCTGAATCCGCCACAGTGTAAACTTTCTCATCAATGCTACTCTCTCCTTTTGTTTTTCTAATGCTTGGGTCAAGTTAGTAATTACCTGCAAAAATATTTATTAATACTATTTCAATACCTATGATAACTGTAAGATCAAAAATACTGTACTTTACAGCTATTTTTCACTTAAAGCACTTGCTTTTAACAGATGCTGTCTACTGAAACTTCCCCTTACTCTAATCAAGTAAGAAACAACGATCAGAGTACAAATGAGAAGTAAAATTCCTGTGGCTTTGACACTCAGATTGTGGCACTTCCATTGTGTAGTTTTAGGAAAAGTTCAACTGAATTGTTATTTCCTCCTACATTTGGTGGTTTCTGAACTACTTTCTCATAATTAAATGTTACCATAGCATAACATCAGAAGAACCTCTTATTTCAAAGAGACTTTTAATAAATCAGAAAAATTTCTATTATAAGTTTGTTTCACTTGTCTGAACAGAATAAACAAGCTAAGTCGTTGCTATAAACCAGAAAAACCTTGTTAGAAATTGTTACTCTCTTTAGAAGTTCTCATGAAAGATACTATATAAGCTTAAAGCAATTAAAACATTTGAGAGGCAAGATGTCGTACTGGACAGACTGCAACCCAGCAATCTCTAAATTTAATGAGTACACATGAAGAGCTGAGGTTCCCCAACTAAAAATTAAGCCAGGTATGATGCAAATTTGGTAGACCAAATCTGAATATTACTCCCTACTTCTGCCTAACTTCTTAAGCTACATTCTGCCATCAGCCATATATGAGCAACTCCAATGGCCAACAGTGGGACTTTGGGGAATAATGCAAAGTTATTTTGGGACTTTGGGGAATCATGCAAAGTTATTTTAACTACTGCATAAATATTGTTGAGAAGGACATTTTATGAAAATACATGCTAGCATATGTTAAGATTATATTGCATTTGTTGCAAGTAATAATTATTGAACATACACCAATTAAATGAATGATAGCTAAAATTAAAATAGAAAACAAATTAAATAGATATATTACTTACTTTTGTTGAAAAAGTATCATAAAAATTATCAATGCTGCATACATACTGCTACAAATTAGAAGTCTTAGCCAAAGTCTATTTTTGTTAATTAGCATATTTTTGCAAATAAAAAGCATTTAAGATTTACAATGTGAAATAAGAATCTAATACTTGTAATATTTGTGAGGCTGATGGACCTTGGTTTATGTCCATATGAGGATACAGCAGATTTCATAATTATGGAATGATATACATAAGCATGGAATCACTGACACCTTTCATTCAGGTTGTTAACAATAGTAATTTTCTATTCAAATGTTTGGTTTTTTTCTTAGAAGCAGAACTATAAAATTGGCTGAAGAAACAATTTCTTTGGCAGCAGAAATGAAATAGAGCTTTCAAAGTATCACTGAGAATTATGGCACATTAAATATGACTGACATACAATGATATCCAATAGAACTAGATGTTTGAAAGGTATAGGCTGAAATAGCCATGCACAAGGTACTAGTTACATGGTACAAGACTAATCCAGTTATTGTAATGTTACAACATCTGTATTTGCTTGGTCTGTAAGATTAGTCTGTTTTCCAAATGAACACAGAACACTGTCGTCATTCACACTTTAACTCCTGTAATGTATGTTTTTTTGAAAATGTAAGTAGGAATTAGAAACCCGAACTCCATTAAGTGTTCTCAGTACTAGGTAATATGTTCAGGGTAGCAGTAAGAAGACTCAATTATGTTGTGTGATTGCAAAACTGACAGGATTTTAAATCCACTTTCACAATTCTAGTTAATTTTCAAGTTGTTTGCACGGTTGCCAGCAGGAAAGTGTAAACCAGAGACTCCAAATGTCCAATCTTAAGAATATATACAAATGTTGAATTCCTATGAATCTTAGAATAGAGGCTCCTCAACATTTAAAACTGAGGAAAACCAATCTAATAATTGAAAATTTAGAGGCTTTTGAAGTATAAGAGCTAATAAACTCACCTACACCTGTGTGATCTTCACGAAATACATGAGAAACAAGACTAGACTCTAGACTTAAGAAGCAAACACTGCAAAGTATAGCACATATTATGTGTTTTCATTGTTAGTTTAGACAACTCTATTAGGAACCATGATTATTCTTCTACTATACAGTCTGAATGTATTATTTACTTCTCTGTGTTACTTGCTTAAAAAAAATGTTGTTCAAAGAGATGGACCAAAAAATTTAGTGTAGATATTTTTAAAGAGAGGAACTGGTAAAATATGAAACTGAGCTACTACCTCATCTTTCCTGCTAATAGAGATTTCATAAGTACGAAGTAACTCTTTCAGGTTTTCCATCTCATTCTGAAGTTGTTTCACTTGTGTGTCGTGTTTCTCTTTCTCTTGTCTCATTTGAAGCTTGTGTTGATGAATCAAATTAAGTTCCCAATTTTTAAGTTCAGCCAGAATATTTGTCTGAAAAGTTAAAAGGATGACAGTAATGCAATAAGTTTAAACTATTCCCTCCTCTCTACAATTTTAATCTTAAAACACTTAGCAATTAAGGAGACACAAATATTTGCAGTGATACCTTCATTACACAGGCTGTGTACAGCTGTATTACCAGACAAAATGAGCTATTGAATCATGATATCAGAACATCCCTAATGGAGACAGTTATTCCAAAGTTCTTGAAAAAAGATATTCTCTGCTACACATGCTTATGTGCAATATGCATCAACAATAAAAAAATACCATTCTCTCAGCAATCACACTGAAACTTCTCCTGCACTAACTCTACAATACAATATCTGTGAATGATTTTTAAGGATTCCATAGAATATAAATACCTTAAGACTTCCACTCCAGAGATCAACTATATTTTCTATTTGAGTGACTTTTCCATCTGGTGAAGTTAATTCAGTCCCTCTGGTTTTGCTGACTTCTCCTGGACCATGTGTGGAAGAAGTTGCTTCTGGAAGAGCTGGTTGTTCCATACCAGCCTGCTTCACTGATGTTGGGACTGAAAATTAAACAAGAGAATAAGAACTAACACTCTGGAAAGGCTGACTGGTTCACATTTTGGATGGAAGTCAGAAGACAGACAATGGTAAAAAGTAAATAAAATATTTATGACACCAGAAATGTCCTTTCCCCACATAAGACTCCAATTCTAATACATGCTTCCTGGACACATATATTTAAACTGACAATCCAATTGTAACATTAGTAAATTCAAAAGAAGTGCTCCATTAAAATACAGTATCTTAATATAAGATAATTTGAAAGAGAATGATCACAGCAATCACCAAAAATACAACCAAAAATAACATCTCTAAGTGAAGGCTTCTTGATAATTAACATCTCAGATAAACAATCTACTAACTTCTGCCTTTTTTCTCAAGGAGCCTGTAAACACCTGAGGTCTGTGCTGTTCCTTTACAAATTCACAAAGTAGCCTGTGGATATATTTTGATGTTAATATGTACCTGCATCCATTTTTTAAAAGCCTTAAATTTGTTAATCTAATTAGTGTTCAAGCAATTTGAGAAAGGACATATCTACCATTAATTTATATAATACCTTATACAATATACCCTCACTTTCAGGAGCTGTGGCTAGGTACCACTAAAGCTAGTTTGCATGGATTTGAGCTGAGAATAAAGTTAATATTTAAGTAAAGTTGGGAAGTAAAATATTGTGTTATATTTAGTTCCTTACAGAAAATTTGTTATTTGACAACTGGATAAAAGAAAATTAGAAGAGGTATTAGCAGATTCCTGCTAATAACAAACACAACAACTTAAAAAAATACTCTCTTTTTTCATAAAGAGAGAAAACCTCCAACATTTTAGTCTTCACTTCTGAAAACAAGTATTGTCTGATGGGTACTATTTTCTGATTCAAGCTAGAAGAGATAAGCTTATCTGTCACAAAGCAGTACCTTCAGTGGACACTAGAAAAGTGCGTTTTGAATTTATTTAAGGCAGAGCCTGATGGTTGATATTCTTTTACAGTTATTTTTACTGTTAAGTCTCCTTCCTAAGGAAATGAGAAGAGCTGTCTGACTAATACTCTGTGCCATAAAACTACCACACTCATGCTCCAAAACAAAAGGGAAATAAGGAAGAACTGTGATGCAGAAGCAGTTATGACTGATTTTTGGTATTTCTCTCAAGGTAATACACAACCACACATAATAAAATTAACACCAGCTTGAGCTAAAGGAGTGCCATTTAACACACCATTTCTATAGACTAAATGCCCTACCCAATAGTAAAAGCAAAAGACCATAAAGAGATTATTCCCCATCACAGAGTATATTAAAATCAGGCTTTAGCTTTTCGTCACTGTTTCTCCTGAAAATGAGAGAAGTATTGCTAAAGTAGTGGCAGAATTTGAATACTTGTTGGTTGTAAAAATGTCTAAAATATGTGACATACCAGACAAATGATCCAGATTACTTGAAATACATCTAATTTCTGTGATGAAGAATCTAGCTGGCATATGACAATAAAATTATCTGGGACTGTTACCATTGTCAAGTATTCACAGTTCAGTCCTTCACCACTTTTCCCCATTCCTGCATGTCACTTCTTCCTTCAGCTGTGACATGAAATGCATGAAGCTTTGTTTTTATTTTTAAACTTCTACTACTTGGTTAGATTACAAAGATATCTTACACAGCACAGTTTGTAAGATACCTTCAAAAAAACCCCCCAAAACCCAACAGAACAAAATGTAACCAATCAAAACAGGATATTAAAATAGGCTGACAACTGCCATAGTCTGAGAATCACAATATTACTAGTTCATCACTCCCTTCCCCTTAATTCTCCCTATGAACAGATTATCCTAATACAGCTTTCATTTCTCTCATTTACCATAGGATGTATAATGTCTTCATTGAATCCACCAAGTGTATCTGTTACAGGTTTATAACATCATCTTATGAAATTCATCTTGGCCTTCCAGCATTGCCACAATTTTCTACAGTTGTACACACATTAATTTAATTCTTATTTCTAATGCTTCTCCTTCTGTCACCTCTACTCCTTCCAAAGAGTTATATGATGTCATTCAGTTACAGTGCACTAAGGTACCAAGGATACCAGAACCATTTGGATATTATAAGTATAGAAATGCACTTTATTAAATAATCTCCATACACATTTACTGCAACAAATCTCTAGACAGAGGTAATGAAATTAGCTGTTTATCCAGATGTCTGTTGCTACTGTTGAGCTTTTCTGTGTTCTAGTATCTGACTTTTTCTGCTTTTATTAAGTAAATAAGCTCTGACACTGTTCTCACACATTAGATGCTATTAGTGGCCCAAGCTGAGCACAGCAATTTGCTAAAATGTCCTAAGAAGTTTAATGGTTATATACTGAGGACTGGAAGGCCTGAAGAGAAGGATTTTTTCCACTCTTTGGGTATGAGTCATCATTGTATATCTCTGCAACAAATAATTTACTGCTCCAGTCTTAATTTAATCAACTAAACTGATAACAAGAGCAGGAAATCAAGTTTTATGTTTCAAATTTAGAAAACATTTGGACATTGAACTGAATTGAATAGTGCAGGATGTTTATTCCAATTACTTCTCTTATTTGACTGAAAGCTGTTAGGGAAGATACCAAGTATACTTAACTTTTCTGCAACAAATAGAGATTACCAGTAATCAGAGTTCTACCACCAAAATGGTAGCATCCAGACCAAAGAATACTTCATAACCAGAACTTCATTTCAGAAGGCATCACATGCCATTGGAAACTCTATTGGCCCCAATACCATCACATGGAGAAGGGGAAAATACATTGTAAACTTAAGAAGCTCTGCAGAAGAGCAAACTTTCAGATTTTAACTCCATCCTCAGCACATTGATTCGTTTTACAGTTATAGAACACTAACCTAACAATTTATTATTTTGTTATTTTACCACATAGCAGCATTAGAGCCAAATGCCAAAAAGCCTGATTTTTAGTATGAACAAGGAAGCAGTGCCAAAAGAATGGAGTTTAACAAAAAAATTAACTTCAGAAAAAAACATGGTAAACAATCCCACCTGATCAGCATTAGAGGTAGAGTATTAAACTTACATTTTTTCATTGTTCATTCAAAGTCATGTTATTACCATAATGAAAAAAGGAGATATTCCGAGGGCATTAACACCGTGGCCAGCACTACTTCAATACGTAATCACCATCAATCATAGTAGTGCTTATACAGAAGAGTTCAATATTTTGATCAGATCTTCTCCTAAAAGCTGAAATAACCGTTTTACAACTAGATTGTTTCCAGCTCTATCTCTAGAAGGTATGACCCATCTTTCTCACAGACTGAAGAAGACACAGTGGTATTTTGAAAAGTAAACACATATTTTGATAAAGTAGCAAAGCAAAGGAAACTTGTTTATAGCATTTTAATTGACAGAAGCAGGATGAATCTGTGTAAATATTGTTCCTGTCTCTTGTGTTCTCTGGGAAGTTCAGAAGCACCTTTTTTACTGTCTTTAATCACTTTTTTCCATTGTGTGAATGGAAACACATCTGTGAATTGCTGCAGTGTGGGTCACTCTTCCATGGGCTGCAGTCCTGCAAGGACAGGCTGCTCCAGTGTGGGTCTCCCACAAGTCCTACCAGAAAACCAGAAAACCTGCTGCAGCCTGGGCTCCTCTCTCCACAGAGGATCCCTGCACCCCCTGAGCTCCACGGGCTGCAGAGGCACAGCTGTCTCACCATGGGCTGCAGGGGCATCCCAGCTCCAGTGCCTGGAGCACCCCCTGTCCCTGCTTCTCCAGTGACCTTGCTTTGTACAGAGCTGTTCCTCTCACATGTTCTCACTCTGTTCTTCTGTGGTCACAATTATAACTATGCAAAACTTCTTTTTCTTCTCAAATCTCTTACCATGGAGGCATTTCAAATTGCCTCAGCCTTGGCCAGCTGCACTCCCATCCTCTGGAGCTTCCAGGGAGTGGCTCTGGTGGACATGGAGGAAGCTTCTGGCAGTTTCTCAGAGAAGCCACCCCTGTAGCACTCCCACTACTAAAGTTTGGCCATGCAAACCGAATGCAGACCAGGAAAAAAAATTAAAAAGTAAGAGCATAACCAGAAAGAGTTACAGGGAGACAGGAGACTCTTGGGTGGCTGGCTACAATTTTGTCTTCAGACAAATATGACAGAAAATAGAGTATATAGTCATGTATCAAAAAAGCACAAGAGTCTTTGATTCTGATATTCTTTCTTATGAACAGCAGTATTACACATCACAAAAAAAATCCCTTACAAAACAATATTCCACTCAAACTGGGAGACAAAACTCTAAGCAGAGAGCACTGAGGACAATACCCAAATTAAAATTTGCTCCATAATATAGTTCCACAGAGCTGGGTTTGAAATTTGCTACTGTTTTAAGAACATCAACTCAGGCTGCGAAACAGTTCCAGCAGCTGACATTAACTGCTCTACAAATCAAGAGTTTTGCAAGTACACTTGAATCCTGACTATCTGTGACTTATAATGTGACTGATCAACAATGGAAGAACATCCAGAGGAGATAAGTACTCTACTTGTGGAGCTCTGGGAAGAATACAAGGAGTGTATTCTTCCACCACAGCTGCTTTTAAGGAAGCTGAAGTTATCTCAACACAGGAAGGGGCACTGGGTGACCTTTGTTTCTCACAAAAGGCTGTATCAGTTGAGGGGATCAGCTGGTTGTGTAAGTGGCCTTAGCTAAGTGTGAACACTGAACTCATTTCACTCTACCCAGAGAAGTACAGTTTGAGCCAGCACACAGTACAAAAAAAGCAAAGAGCAAAATGAACTTTCAACATAGCAATAGACTTGAGCTGGCTTTAACCCACACAAACTGTTGCAGCAAGTGGGGACTGCTTGTGTCATGATAGTTCATATACAGCTTGTCATCATAGTTCATATACAGAGACTGGCAACAGGAGTCACAGCTGCACTGTGATCTGCGTACTGCAGACATTCTCCTTGTGCTGTAACTGTTCACCTAAGTCCTGCTCAGACTGTGGCTAGCTCACAGCTCATGCTAAGGCCTGGTGTATCCTAGGAGTGTGCCATGAGGTCAAGGTAAGAGCAGCACATAGCCAAGATATGATGGACAGAAGGGCTAAAGGTCATTTTGCAGCTGTCATCACCTACCACTCACTATCCCCTGCAGCCTTAATCCTTCCACACAGATTGCCTAGCAGCTGCTTTAGAATCTAAAAACTTAAAGAAATAATATTGACCAAACTTCCAAGTTGGAAGGAAAAATATGTCACTTGCTCCTCTAAACAGCAGACATAAAGCCATCCACAAAGGTTATAAAAGTAAAGACAGAAAGATAGCTAAAAATTTTTATAATTAAATAGAATGATAAAGAATAGAAGTTAGTTTAAAGTCAGTTTTTCCTGATTATGCTTAGCTTCCTAGAAAAATAATGCAGGTGTATTTGTTTACTATTTCTTCTGAAGTAAAATTAACAGCAAAGCAAAATTCTCAATCTAAATGCTAGTGACAGAAGCAAACAACACCATCAAAAATATCCATATTACTAAAGCATCACAAAACACTAAGTTTAGTGTCTTGTGATGCATTAGTAACATGGATAAATAAAATACCGAGCAATAATTAAATTAGAATAACAGGAACAAATTAAAAAAGTAAGAATGACATTCATGCAGGGACATGATTAGTCATTACACAAAGCCCTTAATCCTCCCTTCCATTGAATCATTGTTTCTATATATTTCTAAATTTCTCTATCACAGCCTTACCAGCTTGAGCAAAACCAGCTGTGACATCAAATGTCAATGAAGTATATATACTTTAAGTAAGGGTATCCCTTTTTGTGTTATTACCCCAACCATCTTTAAACATTAGCACCACAACACACAAAGAACTGTCAGCACATCAACACTGTCATCTGAAAGTGATGTCAGAGAAAGAACCCTTCAGGGAATATGCCTTCCTACATTTTTTCTTGTGCAAAATGCAAATGTACTACAAATGAGGTACATGTATTTTTCAAACTAAAGCTATTAAAAAATATAAGTCATCAAAGTTGTATCATTGCTCTTGTAAGCTCAACACATAGCCTTGGGCATACTACCTGGAGTATTACGGTGAGTGGCATAATCTGTTAACCTGGAAATTCTTTCAGATGGTCTCTGTTCTGAGGCAGGTTCTGGAAACTTTGAGACACACTGCTCAAACTTCGGAGTCACTACAGTACAACGAAACAGCTCTTCATATTCATCCTGTTGCAAAGTGGTGACAAAGAATTATAAAACTATAATTACATACTTAAAATTGAGGAATATGTAAAAAGAAGTGCATACTATTTTCTATAATTTTGAGAGATTTCTTTTTTATTATTATAAACAGAGAGGATTTCCCCTAAAGCTGCAAAGTGAGCTGTTTTCCTACAGTGACTATAATAATTTAACTTTCTCTTGTTTAATGTTCACATTCCTTCTGATTACAATTATATACACTGCCATAGCTGCACAGAAAGACTCTGAGAGATTCCAGCATTGGATACTACAATAGGCATCTAAAACACGAACTGGAAAAAAACTCCAGTCCCAGATCATCTAAGTTATTAATCGGCCCTTATTATTTCTAATAACTACTAGTAGTGCTTCAAAGAAAAACATGTATTTTTATAGCCATAACAAAGAAGCTAGTGAACACAGTCACACTTCACACTCTGTAACATTGCAGTTTCTCTGGTGGAAGTTGTAAAGCCAATCACCAAAAGTGATTTGATTATACTCAATCTTGTTTAGAGAGGATATAATTATTCTCACCTTATATTATTTATTTTTAAAATTATACAGGTATATGGAATGTGTATATATAACTTAGAAAGAAGCTTTCCTATTAAGAAGCTATAAACCTATCTAACTGGTATGTGGCATTATACTACATTATGCCACTGGTATGTGGCATTATGCCACTGGTATGTGGCATTATGCTACACACCAAAGTAAGCCAATTAATATTTTTTTGAAACTTCCTAATGAAACAGATTTTCAGGATTAAGGTATTTAGTGTTCATTGTGAAACCAAACACACTCTGTATTATAGCTTAAACATGCAATCTAGTAATTAAACAAGTACCACTAGCAGTTTCTTACTAAAACAAATAAAATATACTAATTAAAGATCTGGAAAACAATGCCCATGGAAAACACTAAACCAGGTCACTAGCAGTTATTTTTACTTCACTTAGTATTATCACATTAGTTCTGTTATTAGTTCTGTGATATCACATCAGTATCCTGATGAGGTCAAACCTCAAAAACCAAGTGTGAATTCAAAAATTTATTTCCTCTTAAACCTGGGGGAAGTTAGAGTGAAAACAATCAATGAAAGGTACCAATTACATGCAATATGTCTTTGAATCTAACAACTGAGAAGGATAATACTTCAAAACTCTTAGTTTAACTTGTATTTTTTTGTGTGTTTCAACTAATTAGAGAATTTAAGAAGATAGGTGTAGTACATTTAATCTGCATTCTAGTTTCCATTTAAATGTCTATTTCCCATCTTCTCATCTATCATGTTCAAAGTAAAAGCCTAAATAAATGTATACAAAGCTACAGAATTACAAATACAAGTAATTCTTTTGGACATGCAAGTGTGTCACAATCCATGCAAAAGGTATAGTTAGCTGCAAATCAACAAGTTATTAATTTTTCCACAGCCATATCTTTCTAAATGTATACAGTTTAAATTTTCTAAGATATCAAAAGAAGAAAACAGATATCTTAAGATCTGTTACTCAGTCACGAACTACATGGAACCATACAAAACTCCGTGCAGCAAAATCTCAGCTGAGTAAAAAAGCCAATATTAGCCTTAACTAATAAAAATTAAATGATTCTGCAGATGTTAGATCACACCTCTGTCTTCTTCTAAGAGACCATGCAAGCAAATAGCAACTTAAAATGAATTCTTCCCAACAAAAAAGTTAGTTCTCAGACAGAGCTGATCCAGCTGCTTCCATGATTATCTTAGTCAATTCAAAGGACCTAGTAGGTTAGACGACAGAGGCAAGTGGGTGTCTCACGTTGAGTCACCCAATTTATTCACTATCACACAATATGTCTTACTATAGACATGCCTAGCATTCAAAATATGGGTATCAAGTTACATCAGGAGATTTCTTTCAAGTTCTAACTCTTTTATTAAAACTCAAAGAATCCAATCTGTACAGGAATACGCACTCTTACGCGCCAACAGAAAGTGTCAATAAACAGCATCCAGTGACAAATCTGGAAATAAATGTTTATAAATCACAATATTACAACATTGTTGAAATGAAGCTGAAAGGCAAATATTAAAGAAAGCACAGTATCCCAGCTGCAATCAGAAACACAAAAAAATCCCAGAGACAGCAGTGGGAATATGTATGGAAACACTGAGTGATTAAGCGTGTTACCTCAATCTTAAATACTCCATAACAAGTATGCTGCAACTGGAACGCAATATTGACCAGTACATTTAAATAAAAGCATAATAAAATTAACAATATATCTTTGGTTTATTGATGTAGTTCTGCTTTTAACAGAACTTTCAACCTGTTCTGTCAACTGCAGGTAATTCTGTTAATGTATAAAACTAGAGGAATGTAATTCTATGACCTGAAGGTCTGTGGAGTTTTGACTATTTAATGCCTTGATTTTATAGAAAAAATGTAGTGATGCAATGAACAAATGGCACAAAAAAAAAACCCAGATGTTTTTTGATAATTTTTTTTTTCTATTTTTAAAATAAAAATCTACAGATACTGCAAAGGATTGCAGTAAAGGTTACTAGACAATATGACAAGAACAGACTGATTGGATAAAGTCTTGCATAACAATTATAAGTAATGGACATTCTCCAAGAGCTAGTGGACTTCTTTGCAAGGAAAAAGTAAGAAGCTGGCCTCTATTCAAAACCAACAAGTTATCAAAAAGGCCCAAACAAACAAAACAGAACAGACCTTTCAAAATTATCTAAATGGAGTAGAGAACTTCCCTGTCAACATTCCTATTGATCAGCTGTGACCTCAGTGTTGTTCTTTTCCAACAGTAACCAACTCCTACCAGGGGTAGATTTGGGCTTGTCTAGTTTGGAGGAAAGGAGGCTGAGGGGCCTCATTGCTCTCTACAACTTCCTGAGCAGGGGAAGTGAGAAGAGACATCCATCTCATCTCCCTGGGACCCAGTGATGGAATGAGTGGGAATGGTTCAAAATTGCATTGGGGAGGATCAGATTTGACATTAGGAAGCATTTCTTTACTGAGAGGGCAATCAAACACTGGAATGGGTTTCCCTCCTGAGGGAGAGTGTTTGATGCCAGGAGCCTGTCACTGTTTAAGAGGCATTTGCACAATGCCCTGTAATAAAATGCTTTAACTTTTGCTCAGCCACAAAATGGTCAGGCAGTTTGGCCAACAATTGATGTAGATCACTTCCAACTGAGCTATTCTTCTCTAGACACAGTCTTGTTCACAAAATAGTCGCTCATTAGTATAAGTTTATCGTTATCTAGCAGGTGGCCTTAGAGCCTCCTTAATAATCACAACCAGGTCATAACAGAAAATTCTGGTCCTTCAAATCCTGTAGCATGATGCTTTTATCTTGTTCTCTGACTACAAAAAGCATTGGAAACACACATGCATTACTATTCCTAAACAAAGATTATGAAAACTTATCCTTGAGATACAAGCACAAATAGAGATGTACATGAACTGCAGAAATTAATTGCCCCATAAATGTTGTTTTAAATGTACAAGTCAATCCAAATGGTAAAAAAAGAAAGAAGAAAACCCCTTCATTAAACAGTGTTGCTACTGTATATGCCCATTTCACCACGTGACAAATGTGGAGATGCACTTCTACAGGGCAACTAGCAAAACATGTTATTGCCAAAACCGTCCTGGTTTGGACTGTATCCTACCAAAGCAAAAAACCATACAATCTATGATGCAAATAGGAATAACCAATTATTAAATTATGAAAATATGCTACTTTCATAAGAATGGTACAAAGACTTTATCCAGTATCATTGCATCCTCTTGAAAGCATGACAAGCACAGAAAAGGCAACCCCCAGCATTATAGTTACAGAATGTCCTAATGTATTTGATGCAGAGAGTAAAAAAAACAAAACAAAAAGCAAGCATTTCCCTTCTGTGATTAACTTGGCCATAATACGACTCCAAGGGAAATAAATCAATTTAAAAAAATTCAGTTTTTACAAAACTGAATCATGGGGAAAGCCTAAAATATAGTTACTCTTCATCTCTCAAAAATCATGGGCTTCTCTCCCACTGTGTCAAATTCTGGCTTCTTGATAAGACTTAACACAAATAATGAGTAACACTAGGGAAAAAAGGTAAGAAAATTACCTATTTTACTTGCAGCTGATCAAAGTGTAAAGTTTAGTTAAGAATTTTTACATAAATTTCTTGTGAAACGCATAGAAATGGAATCTAACTGAACATATTTTAGTATTTTTTGCAGCCTTTGTTTCTTTTCACTAATATTTTATTATTTTCCTGTGTATGTAAAATATAAAAAATATGAACATTTAGTTAGATTTCCTCACAATTATCCTTTACCAAATAAAATGCTATGACAGTAAATCAAATTATATTGCCTCTGTCCTACCTGAGGATCTGAAGAAACAGAACTGTCCTGAACAAAGTCATTTAGGAAAATTCGACTTGTGCTTTTCTCCTCATCAGATGACATTCTGCACAATGTAAGTCTATAAAACAGTAGAAGCTGAACTTCACTTTTCAGTTTCAGTATGTAAACATATATTCACCAACATTTTCCCCAGAAACAGATTCTGCTGTAACAACTGGATCAATGCCTACTCTGTGCACTAAACTGATTGAATAGTCTCATTATACAATGCTGGAAACTGTCTGATCCAAACTGTATTCAAAATAATGGAAATATTTTCACTAACTTATAAGAAAACAAGGGAAGACCCCAAAGCAACAATATCAGTTGTTGCAGTTACAGATATATTCCTGTGTCAATCTCTCATTTTTATTCATACTGTATTGCCTTTTAGCTTATCAGGCTTTCAGTACAAACTTCCTACAGAACAACATAAGAATGTATAAGCTACACTGTGCCCACCCACTGTGTTACCTCAGCCCCAGCCCAAGATAGTGCCTTGAATGCTTCTGTTCAATACTCTGGATCTTACTGGTCAACATCAGTTTCCCATCACTTTTTTTGAGTTTCAGGCCCAGGAACATGAACAGCTATGGAAGGACAAGTAACACCTTAGGTTCAATAAATATCAGTCATTCCAGCAATTTCTTAGCAAGACAGTGATGCATTCTTTGAATATTTGGGAAGTAGGCAATGTTGAAGAATTGACAATAAGCTTGAAGACCTTGTGAAAGATATATGTGCCTTTTAATCTAATACAGCCTTGTATAGGTCTTTCAGTGCAGAACGGAAGCTCTTGTGATAAGACTTGACAGAATAAAGGGAAAAGGACTCTAAAGAATATGGCAGAGGAGGGAAAGATGAAAGGAATTACAAAATGAAGGGAAACTGAGTACAAAGCAAGGTGAGTTTGTTAATGAATGAATGGCAGTGTGATATAGGTGCCTGACGCACAAGAAAGACAATTAGCCTCACTGACTAAGGAGTTGTCAGGAGAGAAGGTATACCGCCATAAATAACCAGAGGAACTGACTGATTGTACAATGTAGCAAACAACTTGCAAGGAAAATTTATTTTTAGAGAGATCTTTACAACTGTCAATTATAATATTCTTGTTTTTTGAACAGATGCATTTTCTGAAAGAAATGTAAATTTTAAATTGCTAGTTGTACTGTCATAAAACTGGCATGTATATCCTACTTAAACACCATCAATGTTTCTCAAAGTATCAACCCCCCCCCGCCATAGTCCTCTATATAGGAATACAGATAGAAATTAATTATTCTTTTGCTCTTTGAGCTGTTCTATACACTGATTCTTCCTGCACCACAAAAGGTCTCTCTGCCATGGATATTTTTGCACCTTTCAGAATGGCAAGCTCATTTCTGTGCTGCTGATGGATGTTTAAAAAACAATATAAAGACAGTTTCAAATGCTGAGATTTCCTGTAGCTCAAGGTTCAAAAGACATGATCACCATCTTCCTACTTCCTTCTGAGCCATCATATACCAACCACATTTTTAAAGTACAAAAAATGGAGTCTAATGAAGGTTTACTCTTTACTTTTTATTCCTGTCTATCTATGAGTAGATGACAGAAGAAACACTACCTTCATCAGCTCCACCTTTTTCACTGCCTCCTGGTCTGATAATTTTCTCCTTTCCTCTCTAACATGAATTATTCCTTATATATATCCTCGGTTTTAGTCTCTCTACATAATGAAATAGCTCTGTACTAGAACTCTACCTTCTTTTAGCTGATCAAGTTTTTCAATACCAAAAAATACTTCTGCAATCCTAAAAAGTCAACTTCAACTTTATTTGCTTTCCTACTTGGTTTCTCAAATTGTGGATCTTGACTACTCTAAAAACCCTGGATCTATTCAAAGATGTGCATGCATTAGTGAAGACTACAAAGAACCAACTATCTAGCACTTACAGGAATTATTTGTGTGTTTGCAACCAGAAGTCCTAAATATTGTCACACCTTCCCTTCTCAGTACACTTCAAAAGAACTAAACTATTGATTTTCCTGAGAAAAATGGAGTTCAATGTGAATACAGTTAAGTCCAAGGAAGCCGAAAAGAAAGGTTTTTACTGAAAAGTTTGTTCAATAACTTAAGACCACTGTCCTGAGTTCTGTTTTCAGTTTTCTAAGATCATGCCCCTTACATGCAATCAAGCGGATCTAGCTCTCTACTTAGCACTGAAACTACTCTCTGGTCTTCCAAAACTCAAAAGGTTCCTTCATCACAAGTGACAAAGCAAAGTGACCTCAGTCACTCATACAGTTTCCCCTCAAGGGACTCACAATCTTCACTGCCCTCCTTTGGATGCTCTGAATGTCTCCCTTACACAGTGGCACCCAGAGCTGCCCCCAGCACTGGAGGTGAGGCTGCCCCAATGCAGAGCAGAGCAGGACAATCCCCTCCCTGGCCTGGCTGGCCATGCTGGGCCTGATGCTCCCAGGACACAGGTGGCCCTCCTGGCTGCCAGGGCACTGCTGACCATGTCCAACTTGCCATTGACCAGGATTCACCAGACCACTCCAGTGGAGCTGTTTTCCAGTTTGTTCTTACAACCAGGGTTGCCCTGTCCCAGGTGGATTTTCTGCCTTTGAGGGAATCAACAGCCCTACCTAATTTAGTATTGTCAGCAAACTTACTCCAACGCCTGCATCCAAGTCAATTAAGATGTTGAAAAGCACCAGGCCTAAGATGGAGCCCTGTGGAACCCTCTAGGGGCAGGTCTCCAGCCTGATGTCACCCTGTTCACTGTAAGCCTCTGTGCCCACCCCATGAGCCAGTTACTCACCCATTACATAATGTGTTATCCAGCTGTGTGCTGGACATTTTCTCCAGAAGGATACTGTGAGAGACAGTACCAAAAGCTTTACTGAAATCCAAAAAGATCACAATAGCTGGTTTCTCTTGATCAAGTAGATCAAGAGAATCAATGTTGCAGACCAAAGCAAAGAACTCATCTTTGCCTTGTCTATGTTCCTGTTTGTGAGGTGATCATCCTCATCATGTAACAGGATCATGTTATTTCCTGACTGCCTTTTATTATTGACATATTTTTAAAAATCCCTTTTTCTGTCCCCCACAGTACCGGCCAGCTTCAAGTCTAACTGAGCTCTGGCCACATAAATTTCTTGTCTATCATGGGGAGCTGAAATTCTGTATTTCTCCCATGTAATCTGACTTTGCTTCCTCTGGGCATATGCTTTCCTTTTTTGCCTTAGCTTCAGAAGAAGATCCCTGCTCAGCCAAGCCAGCCTAAGAATAACTTGTCAGCTTTGATCTCAGTGAACAAGCACTAAGTACCACAAAATACCTGATAAGTTCTTAAAAGAGAAATCAAGGGGTATTAAGAGACCACCTCTGGGTCAACAAGCTAGGCTGCAAATCATTATATGGGGAAAGACAAGTGAGAACATCTTCAAGCCTAACAGGTTCTTCTAAACCTATCCAAGCATCTACCAAAATATATTGCTGACTTCATTAAAGAAAGATTGCTGCTAACAGCAGCAGTTTCTTCCAAACCATAAGTATACATCTGCAGCAGTAACATTGCTAGGTTTAAGAAACAGGATATAACTATAAAGACCTTGGTCTGACTCAGCATCATTGCTCTCCTCAATTTTTAATTAATTAAGCTGTGCTCGGGTTTTTGCGCGTTTGGCTTTGTTTTTAACTAAAGGTGATGCTTTCCAAATAATTCAGTGCTTCACTCAGATCAGAGGACTCAACACCTAGGAAAGAGAATCATGGGTAAGGTCAGAACAGACCACAGCAGGTCATCCAGTCCAGACCTCCTGCTTAAGCTAGGTCACCCTACAGCACATAGTAGAGGATTGCATCCAGGTGGTTTTTGAATATTTCCAATGAGGGAGACTCCACAGCCTCTCTATGCAATCTGTTCCAGTGCACAGTCACCTACACAACAAAGAAGCTTCCCCTCATGTTTAGGTGGAACTTCCTGGGCATCAGTTTCTGCCCATTATCACCTGTCCTACTGTTTGGCACCACTAGGAAGAGCCTGGCTCCATTGATGTGGCACCTTCCCTTTAGATAATTACAGACATTGATGAGGTCTCTTCTCAGTTGTCTCTTCTTGAGGCTGAACAAGCTCAGCTCCCTCTGCCTTTCCTCTTTAAATGCTCCAGTCCCCTCATCATCTTTGCAGCCTCTGCTCCCCCATTCCAGGAGCTCCATGTCTCTCGTGTCCTGAGGAGCCCAGAACTGGACACAGCACTCCAGGTGTGGCCTCAGCAGGGCCGAGTACCCGGGCAGGATCACCTTCCATGACCTGCTGGCAATGCTCTTCCTAATGCCCCCCAGGGTACCATTGGCATTTCTGGCCACCAGGACACGCTGCTGGCTCATGGACACTTCTTGTCCACCAGGTTCTTTCCCACAGGGACCCCCAGGTTCTTCTCCACAGAGCTGCTCCCCAACAGGTCAGCCCCAGATGCCTGAGACTGTTCCTCCCCAGGTGCAGGACCCTCCATTTGCCTTTGTTGACTTTCAGATGGTTCTTCTCTGCCCATCTCTCCAACCTGCCGAGGTCCTTCTGAAGGGATGCACAGCACTCCAGAGCATTGGCCATTCCTCCCAGCTTTGTGTTCTCAGTGAATTTGCTGAGGAGGCATCTGCCCCCTTCCTCCATGCCGTGGATGAACAAGCTAAGCAGCTCTGGGCCCAGAACCGAGCCTTGGGGGCCACTGCCAGCGTCCCTGGAGAGAACTACAGCGTCCCTGGTAAAACTACATCTCCTGCCAGTAGAGGCAAGACATATTCCTTGCCTTTAGCTGTACCCCCCTGCAAAGCAGCGCTGCTCACGCTTTTAACTCCTCACTCCAGCAGCTCCGCAGCTGCCCCCGAGGCCGGCAGCGCCCACACCGCAGCTGCCATGGCAGCCGGGGACAAACAGCGACAATCCGCTGAGCGTCCCACAGAAACCAGGGAGGCACAGGGGTGGTTAGGCGGCCGTGAATACGACAGATTATGAACAGGAGATTCTCCTTTGCTTTTCTTATACAGGGCTTTCAAGGAAACCAGCCCAACCAGTGGGCAGGGAATGCCCACTGGCACCCCCAGGAAACCCGGGGTGGGGCTGCGGGCGGCAGCGCGGCCCCGGGCAGGAGCAGGGGTGGGTGCTGTGGGAAGGACGGCGCGGCCCCGGCCCCCCCCGCTCACCTGCGGGCCCGGCCGCGCCGCCCTCGGCCCCGACGGTTTCAAACTGCCGGAGCGGAAGAGGAACCACGGCTGCGATAGGCTCAGGGTTTCTTTGCAAGGCACCCTCCGATTGGGCGGCTTGAAGGCGAAACAGCCAATCGAATCGCCAGGCTGGGGGCCCTCACGCCTCCAGCCCCGCCTCGCCCTGCCGCACGCTCCTGCCGGACGCTGATTGGCGGGGCCGGCCGGGCGCCGGCGGGGGCGTGTGGCGCAGTCCCGTGCCGTGCCGTGCCGTGCCGTGCCGTGCCGTGCCGTGCCGTGCCGTGCCGGGCCGTGCCGGGCCGGGCCGTGCCGGGCCGTGCCGTGCCGGGCCGGGCCGGGCCGGGCCGGGCCGGGCCGGCAGGCAGGCTCAAGGCTATGCCGGGCTCGGGTGCCGCGGGCCCGCATTGCCCGTCCGCGCCCCGCTCCGGCAGCCAGAGCCGGGCATGGTGGCCCAGGCGGTGCCGGGGAGGGGACCGTGCCAGATTGAGCTTTGATGGGGGGCTTGGATCTCTGCGTGTTGGACAGCAGCTGCTGGCGGGCATTCTTGTGGAGAATGGAGGTTTTTTTAAAAAAGGAAATAAAAGGAAACGGAGAGAGAGAATTCCTTGATGAAATTCCTTCATTGTTAAGCGCTTCCATCTGTGCTAATAATGAAGCTATAAACCGTCGCCGAGCAGGGTTTTAAATAATTTGTGCAGTAATGCTGCAGAAGGAGGTCTTGGCTTGTAGTTTCCAGCATTCCTCTTCGGGACAGGCTTTCCCCAAAACTTTCCGTGGGCAGGCAGGCGGGATGGATTCGGGAGCTAATCCACAGCCCGTGGCAGGGCTGTGTGTCACACGCCCCACCTGAGGCAGGTAACTCTCCTTGCTGCCATCTCTGGGCTGTAGTAGACAGAAATACAGCAGCAGGTTTTGAAGATTTTAACATCAGGCATCGAGGAGTAGAGAGTCCTTCTGTTTTCTGGCGTTCTTTTAAGTTGATGGCATCGTAATTGATCTTTCTGTATTGCAAGCTGTGACACTGAAAATGATGCAGTATCATTTCAAAATTATTTACAGCACTGAACTCTGGCTACAGCACGGCACTGAGCATCCTAGTGCCACAAGCCTTCTGGTCAAGCACTTTAATATGAGATCTTACCTTATATAGCACCAACATTTTGTCTGATAGCATGAGAAAGGTTGGGCCTAAAATATGCAGATAGACACAAAACTGTAACTTGTTATTTGCCCTTTATAAATATTCACAGCAGTACATGTACCTTGTTCCAGAATATTTTGCCCTTGTGAAACAGTTGAGCAAGTAAGGACCACCAAAAAATTTCACCTCTCTTACTGGCATTTAAGACCTCCTAAAGTGAGCCTTTTCACACAGTAGAAGCCTACTTCAACTTTGGTGTAGTTCTCATTTAGACAAAGTGGCAATGGAGGGTTGTTTTTAACTGCAGTATCTGATAAGATCAGCATGATTTGATGAGCAAAAATTCCAGCCTGAGGAGTCCCTGACTGTGCAGTCATTGTGTTTCATTAAGGCTTACAATGACATTGGTTCATGTTAGTTTCCAGAAAAGCATAATGGAAGGGCTGCATTTGCAGATGGATTTTAGTAAGCATGGAGGAGTGTGTGGTTTCAGAAATACATATTTTTTAAAATCAATTTGGTTGCAAATATCTATGATAGGATCTTCAGTTCCAGTTAAGGTTAAATTTGGGGTAAAAAGGAGCTGCATTTTGTAAGGACTGCAGGAGCACTGGCCTTAGACCTTGTCCCATTCCCTTTTTTGAGTGCTGAACTGAACCTGTCATTCGGTTGTAGTTATTGGTGACCAATGTCCACACCAAAGCAAAGCATACCTTATTTTCCCTTGCCACAACTGGCTTTTCCAAAAGGTCATAGATGAAGGAGGATGTTGCAATAAACCAGAAAACCAAAGTATTTCTGGACAAAGTGGAGCAGAGTTGTTGCTGTACCCTAACAGCAATGAATTTGTAGGATTGGATCATCCCTCAACTCTAAAATAAGCTTCATGAGACCTAATACTGTTTGTGACTGGACTGAGTTGGCCTTTGTAGCAAAGGGCAGGAGGCACAGTGGCATTTGTAGCCATGAACCGTGGCAAGATGTCTGGTCACAGGATCTCCTCTATGCATGTCTGGTGTTCTAGGAGGCTGCACTAGCTAAGAGTGAGAGAGAATATCTTCCAAAGACCAGCTCAAGTCAGGGAATCCAGACAAGCCCTTCTGAGATTTCTAACTACTAAAGCAGCCCCCAAATCTACCTTTTTTTGGGGGGGTGTGTTTCACATAAGGTCGCAAGAAAGCAGAACTGGTGCATGATCATGAAAAAGAGCACGTTTCCTGTCTCAGACCAAATTATTTATTTATAAAAATTGGGAGATTACATGTTTCTATCATGCTTTTCATGTTAATTTGTTTTGTATGCTGCTGGTGTAAAAAATATGATGAAACTTTCTTCATAAACAGTTTTTAAATACATGACTACCAGTGGGACTTGAAAGACAGCCTTTAAATATATTTTTAGCTTTCAGTCTTACATCTGTGGAAAAATGCAGACATTTGAAAATGGAAGGAGTTTGGAATGGGTACTCAAACCAGTCTTTGTGATGCAAACATCTACTGCTACTTTGTAATTAGATGGATAAAAAGCAAAGGAGATCAAATGGTATCAAGCTGATTACTAGTATAAAGGGATAATTGTAGGTAGCTAGAGACCAATAAAATGACAATAATTACCCTATTCCCACACAGGGTATTTTATGGTGTATCTGATTAAACCTTCTGTTGAAACTGTCTGATTTTGAATTATATTTTAAAAATACCTTCCATCTTTCATGTTGGATTCTATTGTACAATAGAATGTACAATTATTTTCACAGAAGGAAGGAGAGTTTTCTATGCTTTTATGACCACATATGTTCATCTGCTGCTGCTCTGGCCAAGCAAATGCTGCAGTAGTGGTTAAAGTCAGGAAAAGCATGCTTGTCTGCACAGAATAAGAATTCGTTTTGAAGCAGGTGCTGTTCTGAGCCTTTGAAGGAAACGGGTAGAAGGGAGGCAGGAGTTTGAACTAATTTAATGGCATTAACACATCTAATGTCAAAAGGCACCTTTCCTTGAAACAGTTTTTGAGGAATTCAAAGTTAAAAATAAACATAATCCGGTTTATATGAAACAATAATGAATTTTTAGTGTTTTCTGTAGTTCTGTAGGTTGCTGAAACACATTTCCAGTGTTTTCTATTTCCCCCCATGATTATGTGATGGAAGACCAGATATTTTGTTTTAACTTAAGAGTGGATACCAGAGGGGTTATTGTTTCACTCTACCAGATTATCTATTTGAGTGTTTGCTGTGTGAACACAAGATCTGTCTCCTCTCATGTGGAGTGCCAGATGCAGCCCTGGCTTTTAGGTAGGTCTGTGCCTACCTAAAAGTGCAGTGTGCAGTGTGGTCTCACAATCTCTCTTGTGCTCCATGGCTGCAGGTGCCTCAAAGAGAGCTGTTGAGTGGAGGCAGAGAGCCAGGCAGAAGGCACTAAGCTACTTCTCTTGGGGTTTTACATTTAAAGGACTTCACATTATGGCTACAGCCTTGTGCAGTGGGACCTTTGTAATTGGGTGGTCCAGGACCATTCCTTTTCCACCACATGA
Organism: Calcarius lapponicus; assembly: GCA_039654755.1. NCBI lineage: Eukaryota > Metazoa > Chordata > Aves > Passeriformes > Fringillidae > Calcarius > Calcarius lapponicus. Next base: position 25,189,807 of record CM077481.1, on the reverse strand, counting down.
ACTGAAATATTAAATATATGGTTGACAGATCACTCATTTCAAGCCTTACAGTGATTTTTTTTGTTCTGACTGCATTAGGAAACATTTTTCAATATACCATTATTTCATACAGAATTGAAATCCTTATTCTACACAAAAAATAATGTGTAACCGTAGTAAATATGGGCAATATGGCAGCACTGTTCCAGATATTTTGGAAATTACTGACATTTTTTCTTGTGATAATGCTGATAGTAGAAACAAATGTACCTTGTGAATATTGAACACCTCAGTGTTAAAAGGCTCTGTCTTCTATCAGTGATCCCCCTCTTGCCTTGTAAAAATACTCTTCTGACTATGCTGTCTCTTATATAATGGTTAGTGAATGTATCAAAGATATATTGATTTTCAGAAAAATATCCAAAGGAATTGTAATCAGTATTTAGAGATTGAAAATAGTCTCAAGTCTAGTATTTGATGTTATCTCAAAATATATTCTCCTTTTTTTTTTTAACGGGTGTATCAGCTTATACTTGACAGACACAAGACAATGTTGAAGAGCCTGTAAATACAAAAGGCCCAGTGAGCATGTTCATATGTACTTAAAAGTTTCTCCCAGAGCATTTGAGTGTTTTTCACTCAAATAAGTGTTTTGACATCAGTCAGTCATCAGTCTTTTCCCCATCAGTGACAACCTATCATGACAGAATTTATGGAGAGATTTTTCATGAATAGCAAGGATGGTTTTTCTGCTATAATTACTTATTGACATGTTAGATAAGGATTTTCAGTTACACAGAAAAAATTACTTCTCTTACAGTACCTTGGATAACAATACATTCACCTCTTTTTCAAGCTTCTCTCTTTTTTCAAGTGTGATACCAAAACAGCTATATAAGGTAAGATCTGTCAATAGTTTTTTCAAAAAGCACGGGGAATATTTTTGTCTTTTTTTTCTCCTTTTAAACTGTACAGAACAGGTGAAATCTCTTCTCCTAAGATATTAAAAGATCAACATCCCTAGAGATCATTCAGTGACGGGGTGCACATGTACAACATATTTGTGATGACATATTCAGCTGCAGGGGCCAGAGAACACCTCCATGCTCTAGAGTATTGAATGACTGTAAAAGGCAAAGCACCAGCTTTCTTCCAAGTCTAGCATTAGGACTTCCCATTGAAATATGCTACTGAAAATCATATATGAAGAATGAATGCTGGTCTTGTCATAGTTCCTTGCAGCAGCATACAGGGTTTCACAGAAAGGTAGAAATACTCCTACAAGTATTTCTTGTAGGAGTTGGCAGCAATTAAACTGTTCTTGTTAAAAACAAGGAAAAAGTTTTCCAAGTTTGATTGTGTTAATGATCTGTTCCTAAGGAAAATGCAATCTTTATGAATAACAATTGTGATGTTTATTGCTATCTTTAAGAAATCTGCACACTGTTCCTGCTTTTACCACTTTTAAGATGTTCTTTACACAAAGGAATACTAGGCAGGTTTTTTGGATGATGTTTCCATCATAAAACACAGACACTTTTGGCAAATGAAGCACAGGAAACGTTTGAAACGGTTAATGTGCAGCAGACAGTCACCCTTCCTCCAAGAGCTGCCCATTTACTTGAGAGATTGTATAGCAGTCAAAATGTTTTAGCATCTCTTCAGCATCTATTGCAGGATCAACATGTTGGCTGTTGACAGCTGCAAACATGTATATTTGCTTTCTGGTTTGGATGCTTTCAGCTCCTTTGCCTGCGGCGGTCACTTCCTCTCTCCCCATTTTCCGGCAAGGGCTGCAGTCCCTGCGCTGCCTGCTCCGCTTCACCGCGGGCTGAAGGACACTGTCCTGGAGCAATTTCTCCCCGAGACGTGAGTCAGCAGCGCGGCGGCTGACGGCACTGCCGGCATGGGCCGCGCAGAGATGCGCCTCTGCAGTGACGCAGCCTGGGCTCACGCAGGAGTCGCCAAGGAGTTTTACATCACCTCTACACCAGGTGGCAACATATCATGCTGCTCTGCTCGTGATCTGGTTTGAAAGGCAAAACCGCTTATAATATGCAGCATTCTGTGGAATTCAGTCATTACAGATCTGATCTGCTACCCCTTCTTTTTGTTTTTGCTTTTTTAAAAATCAAATAAGTGTTGTTATTACATTTATGTCTTATTATATTAATGTTGACAAAGACTGGTTAAATTACATTAAGGAGAAAGAAAAGAATTCAGTGGGATGGTCTAAATGGTGTAAAAGTATGCACTAAAGGTACCTTTTTGAGTGCTGTTGGCATTCATTTTAAGATGCAAAAAGGTGTATTACAACAGTTTTTCTTTTAAATTTCCTGGAACCTAATTACTAAAACATCCTCTCCTCCACTAATAAAGAAAGATTCATTGTACTTGAAGGACTAGCACCTTCAATTAGACTGTAATAAAAACTTTGGTTACTATAAAAGGCCTTTCAAATAATGTTCAGATGTCTGTGACATTCAGGCTGAAATGTTTCGTGTGGTATTCATACTGCCGTCTTAAGGCCTTTTTATTGCAGACATCTTCTGGGCTATTCATTGTGGATTCCCTTATAGTTGCTTGAGGGACATCAGAGGTAGCCTCATCTGGAAAGTCTTCCAGTCTTTTGTACTCCTAGCAGAGAAACAAGTGCCTGCAGGGTTCAGTTGATCTCATACATTTCTAAAAGGTCAGATGAATCATACCACAAAAGTGCTTATTACTCTGTTGTACTATAGAGTCTAGAAAACTAATTCAGATATCTGCATTTTCGACATTTGCATTTGCTCAGATGATTCCAATCTTTTGAAGGTAATTGTACTTCAAATGGAACTACAGGTTCTCAAAGGATTTAATTATTAAGCCACAAATTTTTTTCAGTTTGGCATCCAGAGTACAAGCCTGGCTTGGACATTGATCTGAGTCATTCTGTCCATTTTTTGGAGTAAAGAGAGACAACTCCCACCATATCAGGTGAGAGATAAGTCTGGTAGTGCCTGTTCCATTTCAGTTCACTGTATTACCGTTATAAAAACATAGTAAATACAATAAGGGAAGAGATTTTGTTAAAGGCTTAAATGTCTAATTCATTAACATTTGTAAAACAAATGTAAAAAGCAAAACATAGCTGTCTTCAAATAAAAGTTTGTGAAGTATTCAACATGCAGATAAATAAACTGACAAATGAAATTTTTATGTAAGCCAGTGTTATGAAAGAGAACAGGAAGATAGAATGCATATGAAAGGAATGATACAGACAAAACCAAATCCTTGAGTGTGAACTCAAATTAAGGGAGTAAAAGTGCTTATGGAAATTTTTGCAGCCTTAAATGAAAGAAGAAGGAGAGGAAGGGATATGAAGGTGTGTGTGTGTAGATAAGTGACAGCATTTTGGGCAGAATGTCAAAAGATTTGACATTGGAGTGAAGCCCAACAGAACCAGTGACAGGGTGAAATGTGAGTATGTGACTACTTAGAATGTGTTGATTAGTCAGCAAAGTCAGAGGCTACTGTTCTGGAAATCCCACAAGAAAAACTGTTTTACTTACTAATTTTTGGAATTCATTAACTAATGAATAACTAATAATGAAACCACACAAAAAAAGTTTTCTTATTTCAGGGTGACTAGCAATGCTAGCACTCACAGACCATCTTTGATTATCTTTACAAGAAGACCTTGAGACAGTGATTGAAGGTTGAGGTGGCAAATGTAACTGAATACAGTGTTATCTAAAATGTATTATTATGTACATAAAACCATCTCTAACTCTGCCCATACCATGTTGGGTTTTGACCTGTCCATCTTTACCTGGGAACAAGGTCTTTGTTTGCAATAAGAGCATGAGTTTGGTTCCTAATGATTGTTATCACTTCCTCTTACTATGATTAAACTGAAAAAAAAATCAAAGAAAGGTAAAAAGGATGATCTAAGTAATGATATTACAGTAGGAATATTAATTAGGGAAACCAGAGTTACTTTACCCTGGAGAAAAGATTGTTCTATGGAAATGTTAAATATGGCTAAAGAACCCCAAATCATATGAAGGTTGTGCATTAAGGATTTCTTGTTTAGTCTCATTTCCAATTAAAAAAATATTGAGCATCAGTTGAAGTTAACAGAAGCTTCATTCAAAGTAAGCAAGAAGTCTTGGTTCTTCATCTTGTTTTAGCACCTATAATATCTTTTTAACCTATCTTTTTCAAGAAACTTCACAAATTCACTCTACACATTTTATGGGCCTTCAGAATAGTGGATAATTTAGAGAAGGAATACCCATCAATACCTATTGAATAGAAGACATTATCCCTGGCTAAGGAATTCCAAATGTTGCAAATTTTTGGAGGTTAGGTTATTTGGTGAAGTCTCATTATGTGCTATATTGTTCCCTTTTTACTTTGGGTGATCTTTTGGAGAATGGTTACTAAGCTTGATGAATCAGTAGCCTTTGCCACGACCTAGAATCACCCTTATGTTAGAAACAAAGCTGATTTTAAATAATAACCAATTTATCCAGTAGTGTTAAAATAGAATTACAACAAAAGTGTGTAATTTATCTTGAGATATTTTTCAAGTAAATATGTGAAATCTATCATCTTGCACTTAAGGTAGAGTGATTCCTTCTTATTCTATGTGTGAAGTACAATTTTCTGAATTGTGGTTTCAGGAGTGCACTTAAAAAGGTTGAAAATTTTTGAATATGTCAGTCCTGGAGCAAAACTAATGAAGATTATAAATAGGAGAATAAGTGGTGAAGGGGCATATTATCTTTAACTTTGCTGTTTTCTAGATTTTAACTCTGATGTTTTGTTCATCAAAAACATCTATCTTGCTTCTCTTTTTGGTTTAGTTTGCTAGATTTTGTTTAGTTTCCTATCTCCCACTTGCTTCAGTGAGCAATAAGTGTATTTGTGCCAAAACCAAGAACACTGACTTCCTATTTTAGACTGTTATCATGTGTTTCTTTTATAGGAGAGCCAAATCTGTGCCAAATCTGTGGTAAGTGCTGCAGTAATTCACATTTTCCTCCTTTCCTCCTTCAGGACTGCATGTTATATTTTCCAGTGTGTGATGTGAATGCAGATGGATCTTTGTACCTGGAGGAAGAAAACAAAGGAACACAACTGTTTGCTTGTGTTGTGGCTGTGTATGTGAGACGTGAGGGAAAAAGATACCCTTTCAATGTAGTTTTAATTTTAACAGAATTATTGAATGTGGGATCATAAAAGTAGTTAGCATTACCTGTCCAACAGTCTTGTATCTGTTTGGATGCAGAAAGTCAGAACTAATTTAATGAAACTGGTATTAAATTTAAGACAACATGCTTATATTCAATTATACATATCTTTTAATATGAAGACAATATTTTAGAAGACCTTTAAAGGTATGAAATTACCATCAAGCTCATAGTCACTAAAGTCTATGTGGGAATTTCTTTTTGCAGAACTTGGAAACATACCACCCATCTGTAGGCAGGTATTACAGCTCTCCCAGCTTTCCTTTCCATTACATAATAATACAATACTCAAAATTCAGCTGAAAAAGACTTTTCAGTAGACAACCTGCAAAAATAAAATACTGAGAGAATTTTTAAAAAGTGTTTAGAGTCTTTAGTGACTTAAAGATTGTACTAAGAAGCAGACCTTTAAAGAATGCCTAAAGTGGATGAGCTACTCTGTTGAAATACAGAAACTGGGAAACTGGAATTATTTCCACTAATAATTATTTCCACTAATCTGACCCACAGAGTACTGGTGTGTGTTAGTGCTGGTCTCCTTTTGGATTATAAATTGACTTTGATGGATTGTAGTTAGGAACAGGTATAAATATGGAGAAGAAGATGCAGAAAGGCCAAGAAAACCTTAGAAATGGTAACTCCCTCACTCTGGACAAAGTCAATGCAAATGCAACCAAACAAATTTTCACTCAACAACAAAAAAAAAAGTATGTTCTTCATGCTAATTTAGAAGACATTAATTTAGAAGACATTAATTTAGAAGACATTTGGGATAAGATTTTGCTTGCATAGATTTAATTATGAAGCTCAGACTTATATCTGAGCTAGAAGCCGGAATATGTGATTTATTTTGGCCTAAAGCAGAAATCTTAAACCTGTTAGAGGATGCAGGGGACATCTAAAGCTAAATGAGAAGCATTGTTGAGGTAAAGATGCCCTTACTGTGCTGTGGTGCAGGAAGATGAATGTGGCGAACAGAAGTTTCTTTTTCAGATTCAAGTTCAAAGACACAATATTAATTTTGTCATGGAGTGTTACACTGGGAGATACATCACTATTGTTTCTTTAGCTTAACAGAAAGGTAGTTATGTGTATTGGCTCTTCTAAGAAGGAGACAGCCTGAAAAGCAATACAAAAGGAACATGGGAATTTGTGAAGAGGAGAGGTATTGGACTGGAAACAGCAGTAGTCAGAATGACATTTGACACAGTGAGAAACTGCTTTGCTGGAATTAAAACCTCCATCTAAGGGAGAAGCATCTTCTGTGTTGGATGCCATGAGGTGTCTGCATGCAGCCAGTAAACTGTCAGTTCAGGCTGCAACAACATATACCCACACTTGCAATGTGCATATATGAAGTCATGGGGTTCTTTCACACTAGTGTGTGATTCAGCAGGTTGTAATGAGCTGAACAGATCCATGGAAAGCTAGGCCACCCACACCTCTAGCAGGAGATGGATAAGGAGGACAACAGGCACACCCAGATTAGGTGTGTGCACTTGTAACTACTCAGAGGTCCTGTGAGAAAGATGTGCACATGTAACAGTGTTTTTCTCTCTGTCATTAGAGAATTTTGGGTGGGTTGTTTCAGGAGGTAGTTTTTGTTTGTGTATATTATAAGCGTTCCATATGCATCTAATATTGTGGTTTATTAGCATTTTGCTTGCATCTAATATTGTGGTTTATTTGTATTGCTGAATGTTAAATATAGAGATCACTGATTGATGGTTAATTACATGATGTTAATAAGTTGCTTCAATTCTGATTTTCCATCTGATAATGTATCCCATTTAGCAAAATATCTCTGAGCTGGGTATACTGTTACTGTAGTAAACACAGCTGTGAAATACAGCATCACAGAAAGGAAAGGACAAGGGTTTTGTTTAGATGTTGAGAAATAGCAAAATTAGTAGCTGAGAGATAAGTAAGGATACATGAGGAGATCTTGCCAGTCTCTGAAATGCCTACCAATGAAACTTCTAAAATTTTGTCTGTAGATTACAGTGAAAAGATAAGTAAGAGTCAGTTTTGTATCAGTTAACTTAACAGTAGTTCTTGACAGATAGAGGGGAATCGTTCTAAAACTGGAAGCTGGATTAAGAAACATAATTCATGAAGGACAAGTCATAGTCCCTTCATTATGACTAGAGTGAAAAGGGAAGTAAAATTAGCACTGCTGATGGAAATTATTAATGCACCAAGAGCGTTTCCTGTGAGATGTTACAAAAAGTGGTGCATTTTAGTCTTATGGTGAACAGATTCTTCAAAAAACATAGTCTCAATAAGAACCCTGGAAATAAAAGTGGTATTTGTGTAATAACTGGAATAAATTTTTCTCCCCTTAGATGACATAGTTAAGATATGTTTCAGTATAGCAAGTTCATAGGCTTTAGTTTTTAAAATGTTATTACAATTTTAATTGACTCAAAGATTTAAACATCCCCATTTAGGACACTATGTGCTAATAGATTTTGTTCCTGAAGACCTTTATTAAAAAACTGTGAAGTTGTGTGTACAGTAAGCAGACACTGTGATCTGTGTTGACTTTTAACATACTTTAGGGAAATAAGACATTGTCTCAGCTATAATTGTGAAGCATGGTTGTGCAATCTGTACATTAATTTTTAGTTGTTAGGACACTATTTGCAAGACTGCATCTTATTTTTCTTCTTCATGTTGCTTCATACTACAGTTTCATAATTTCAGTTTTACTTCTTCAAAGATACTAAAACTGTTCCTTTTAAAAGGAACAATTGAAATGCAATATGAAGTAAATTACATAACGACTCTAACTAGCTGGTGGTCTTGGCAACCCTTAAGAAAACTCAGTGATATACAAAAAGTAGTTTTTCCTTCTTTTTTTCCCCTGATTTCTCAGATGTAGCATTGCATAAGTGCAGAACAGCTAAGTGTTATCATCACTTACTTTATATGGCAAGAATATATGACATCTAAGATACTGTTAGAGTACTTTTTGAATTTCTGTATACTGAATGCATCACACTGTCAGCTCTGTAAGTGCTTGTATGTTATTTTATATTTAATCAGAGATGGAGGCTTAGGTCAGCCCCTCAGTGATATAGACTCTACAATTTACTCTACATCATAACTATGTCTGTTTAGACAGACATAGTTTTATTTTTTTTTTTTTTGTACAGCAAATCATGATTTCCAGAGTTACTCCTGCCTATCCTTGCTAACAATTGATAAAAGGAAGAATCGAATATTCCTGACTGAGAAAATGATTAAGGAGCTCTGGTTGCTCCTTGACCTTGTAATATGTTTGCAAAGTGCTTTGAAACCTTGCTAGAGAATATACTAATATGTGCAACCAAGCATCCCTATTTGTTAAAGAATCTCTATTCCTAACAAGTAATCAGATCCAACATACTTTTTCATCTGTTGTCTTTTTATTTACTCCTTCTACATTCTGATCATGAGCACCATTCAATGAGACCAGCAGCAAAACAGAATGAGAAATGGTAAATTTGAAAGGACAGCTTAGGGAAGCCAGGCAAATAACTGACACTGCTCATGGGCTGGGAAACGTACCAGGCGTATGGATTCCTAATTAGTGTCTTTGAGAAGCATTAACTCTTCTTTTCTTTTTTAACCTGTTCTATATTTCTAGAATCTTATAGATACAGGGCTATAATTTGGTTGAGTATTTAGATTTATTTAGATTTATTGCTATAATACATGTTCCAAAAGCTACATTTTTCTGTTTTTACTAATATTTGGTGGTATCTTACCTTAACAGAGCAGTGCTTAAAAGATAATTTCATATTTAGAAAAGTCTTCTCTAGTGTCAAACTATGTCCAGAATATTTTGATACAGTTTCTCCCAGTGAACAATACTAATGTCATGGTTATACTTGTTAGGCTAATTATACTTTTTTTCCTAGAATTTACATGAATTTCAGTATATGGGGTGACAACTGTATTTATCCTTTTTTTCTGATCTTGCTTATGTTTCCATTACACAATGTTTATTATTAGGAACTCTTCAAATTTAGTCATTGGTATTTCAGTTATGTTGTACTGCAGACTTAGCACTTTTGCAGCGTGTCATGCTCCTCCCCTGTCTGCATAACTTAATAGGACTGCAAGGTCTCCTTGGATTTCAGAATGTACACACAAATACAGATCTTCTGAGTGTTTGTGTAGTTTGCTTTGTGTTGTCTCCCTTCCCAAAATAGCTTATGAGTAAGCTCCTGAAATTGTGGTACTGAATAATATTCAGATGCTTTAGCTTTTATTTTCTTTGATAGCCTGTGTAATTATTTATCTGTTTACCAGTTCATTTCACATAATCTTGCATACCAGCACACAAAAGTTTTTGTGAAGATTTGTGGTATAGCATTTCTCTATGTACTTTTGGGATATATTTAGAGAAAGGTGGCTTTTCTTGGAAAGGTATGTAAAATTTCAAAACAAATTGTTCCAGCAAACTTGTACCACATTTTGAAAAAGGAGAGAAATGAATGAAAAGAAAGAAATTACAGTGGCTGTTTTTTTTTTTTAATGGAATATTTTTAGTCAAAGGAAGATTTTATAATTTTCTTATAACAGCAAATGAAAAAAATTATTTCAGCTATTTGTGCTTCCAAAGAAATGAAGTTTCCTTATGTAAAAACATTTTGCTGAAGAGATATTTTTGGTAGAAAACATGTGTGTTTTCTTGCAGGAATATCTGCAAATTGAAAAGTTGGAAGGAGGGAAAAATTTGCTGTGAAATCCATCCACTTTAAAAACTATAATGGTAATTAAAAATGGTAATTAAAAATTTATAAATGGTAATTTTAAAAATATACCCGACAATGTCATGGGTAGATGCAAACTTCTTAAACATTGCTACGAGTGGTTTTCACATGATACAAAACATGAGGAGGAAGTGAGACAAAGTTGTCATGAATCCTTACTGCTTTTTTCTTTATTTCTCCCGTGAATCTCTCCAGCTCCTTCCTTGAGCGTGTTTCTCTAGTGTGACTATTTGCAATTAATTTTTTTTGCTGACAGTGCTTCTATGACATGCCTTATGTTCACTGATACAGGGTTTACTCTATAGTGAACTGTCTTACCATTACATTTGAATGTTTATTGAATATTATTATAACATTCATGCCTAATCCTATGTGTCTTCCCTTCTGGGACACTGCAGGGAATTTTTTTTCCCTAGAAGTTAGATTTTAGAATAGTCAGTACTTCTCATGAGCCACACAGGATCTTCATTGGATCTCACTCATTATTAGTGTTTTCAACAGCTGCCCAAATAATGTTGGCCATCAAATGAACAATGTCAGCTGCTACCTCTACCTTCATCGTAAGAACCCCATAGTTTAGACAATTTCTAGACTAATAGATTCATACCTCTCCCAAGCACTGGACTAACTGGCAGGTGATACTGTGCACATACTTCAGCAAACTCTCTTATCCTCCAAAAGATGGTTGCGTGCAAGCTGCCTTTTAAGAGTAGTTCCTGAAGCAATCTGCCTACCAAATTTTGTTCATGGACCTATTTGAAAGAGGTACAGGACAAGTATCTTTTAGGGAGTATTTTAGGAGTTTACACAGACAAGTATATTCTACTGTCAGGAGGATTTCTGGTTGTTGTTAAGACATAATCTTCAGCAGATTCCAAAAATCACAATACTTGTAAGAAATAAAAGGGTAACAAAACAATTTCTCTTGATCATACATAGTGTGACCATGTACGGGAAATTGGAAGGAAAAATATGTCAGTATGAAAATTTTGAATAATTTTAGTGTTCTTTAACCTTAATTAGATATTGAGATGAGGGCTGATACTTAGCAGGAAATCGTGAATTAATATCACAAAAGGGTGAGCTTGATGCTACTTTACAAAGTACACCTTTATAGCCACTATATGTATGTGAGAATGAACCATAATGGTAGTACTTTCTGTCTGTAAAGCTTAAATACAGATTACAAGTTAAATGTATTTTACAAAGGGAAATTCACAGAAGGCAAAGGATGCATGGAACTCTGGAGTTCAACCCATGTAACTCCCAAATGTTCTTTCAAGATATAACTTTATAACTTGCAGGCATTTCCACAGCACAAGCTTCCTCTGGCCCTTGAGACCATGACAGGACCAGATTCTTCTTCAGTCCTCTGTTTTGCACATACTCATCTCTAGAGACCAAAAAAGCTCCAGGTTCAATAAAGGTAAATTGTGGTCTGTGTCCACAATGAAGCAGAGAAAAGCATATTCCTACTTTCTGTATTGCTGTTTTAGGCTATAAAAGAAGATAAACATCCCTAGAAACTTCATATTTGCCTCTCAAACTGATGAATGAAACCACTTGCAAACATGACAAGCTGAAAAAACTTTCCACTATTCAGAAAAACATAGCTAAAGGGATACCTTCTGACCTAGCAGCTATAATATAACAGCAGCAGGTATATAATATATAGCAGCAGGTATACTATATTAGATGAGAAACTGGAGTTACCTAAATTATCAGAGGTCTGTATATGGATGATGGAAATTGAGTTTGAGGTTTTTCAAATCTGTGATATTGTTAAGCTCAGTAGTTTATTCCTAACTTGATGAAAATATTTCCAGATCTGATTATCTAAACTTTGAAGATTTTTTTCTCAGTGGATTTTAGAGAAGGCTTAAGAGCAAATATGAATAAACACCAAGTGCTGTGGTGCTTTTAATCTCTGTCAACATTTCCGCTGTGATCAAGAGACAATGTAACATTGTTTTGGTCACCGGCTTGGAGGCATAACCCGGAGTGTTTAAGCATATTTTAGCATATCACAAAATTAGGAAACGGAATTTACATGGCTTCATGTTACAGTGCCTTTATTTAATAATTATCATTGCAATAAAGTAAGTAAGTCTATTGTTTTTGGGGACTGGTGATTTTTCATCATCTTGGAATGTTTTATCCTTCTTTGACAGCATATTTCAGATTATAGCTGTATGTTAATGAAAAACAAGAACATTTTGTTTCTAGGAAAGGGACTCTTTCTAATAATCACTTGATATTTGTATATGGAAATTTTTAGATATGTTGAAATATTTCTGGTTTCTCACAGTTTTTCTGTATCTGGAAAATTTCTTCCAGGCCCATATTTTTCCTTAAGGAAACTTCATTTCACCTTCCAAGGAAACTTCTGGTTTAAGACTCAAATAGATGCTGAAAGGTTCTTGTCTTCAGGATCTCAATGAGCACCATGGCAATTTGTATCTGATGTTGCTCCCAGCATGAAAAATTTATCAAATCATCCCCTTAGTGGTTGAAATTCATAATTTACAACAATTAGTCTATACACTTCTCTAAGTATCCCTTAATTTAATTTTAAGTGAAACACTGGACTGATAGCTCTAGATTGCACCTTTTGGTTGAAAGTTTTATAGAATGTGAAGTTTTGGTTCAAACCAGGAAATAAGATTTTCTCCTCAAGGCTTTTTTAAGATCCAGTTATTAAAATTAGTGGAGGAATGTCTCTGCCTGAATTAAATGCAAATGAAACCATATACCAAGGTCAATATGGATTTTTATTTAACAGTAAATGTGAGAGACAGAGCAAGAAATAGGAAGAAATAGGAAAAGGCTGAGGGGCTGCGGAAGAAAAAGGCAGATTCAAATAGGCAGATTCAATAGTCCCACTTCATGGATCCTGTTGGTCCTTTTCTTATGGTCTTCTCAATGATTCCAGTCTTGTTGAAGTGATGGCCATTGTCTTGATCTGTCAAGGGTGAGGGAGCCCCATGAAACAAAGAATCCACTGAGTGTATGTTCGCTTATATTCAGGTCGGAATGCCCAGGTACTTTCCCTAACTCAGGATATTTTACATTGGGTGATGTAATACTTTGGATCACAGGACACTTGGAAGCCTTTGATGCTTTATAACACCTCCTAAGACATTACAGCTGCCTCTGCAATCAGAGAAGTTGAATTAATTATGGCCTGTCAGCAGGGATGAATACTTTCAGGCTGCATGTGAGGTGCTTGTCCAGAGGGGAATTCTCACTGTGAGGCTCTGATGATGGGTGTGCATGCCCTCTGCACTTGAGAGGTTAAACATTGATTGAGTCATTAACCATTAACAGATCAGTGTCTCACAGGTTTATAAAGATGATGTTAAAAATCTTTTGTGAACTGTGGTTTTCTAAATTATATTTTTCATCATTTTAAGTATGTGCATTTTCAAACCCAGTTTTTAGTCATTAACTTCACAGCACTTTTGAATTGACTCTACTGAGTGACAGTATCTTTAGTCCATGGCTAATAGTTTTTTCCAAGTGTAGTTCTTCAAATTTTAACACTCTTACTGTTGGTTTACTTACTAAAGCACAAATAAATCATTTCCCCATTATTGTGTGTAGATAATGACACAGTGTTTCTCTCAATATAAACTATACTTAATCTGTTAAATAAACCAAATCTTTAACGTGAACAAGCAGTTATAGTCTGATATAATGACACATAGAATTAAGATGTGGATGACAATATTTTTGCAGAAATCTGAAATATCTGTACCCAGAGCCTGGGAATGTTTCTCAGTATTTGTGGTGTATTGACCATGCCTGGATGTCAGGCACTCACCAGAGCTTCTCAATCATCCCCTTTTGAGGGGAGAGAAAGTATCACAAAGGTTCATGCATTAAGATAAGGACTGGGATAGATCACTCACTGAATACTGTTAAGGGCAAAACAGGCTTGAATTGGGGATATTAACTGAATTTATTGCTAATCAAAATCATATCAGGATAGTAAGAACTAAAACAAATCTTATAAACATCTTCCTCCCCATGCCTCCTTCCTTCCCAGCTCTACCTCCTTCCCCCCAGTGGCGCAGGGAGACAGGGAATAGGGGTTAGGGCCAGTTCATCACATGTTGTTTATGCCTCTGGTCAGGGAGAGCAGTCCTTCCCCTGCTCCAGTGTGGGTTGCTCCTGTGGGAGACAGTTCTCCACAAACTTTTCCAGTATTAATCCATCCCATGGGCAGCAGTTCTCCATGGAACTGCTCCAGCATGATTCCATTTCCATGGGATGCAGTCTTTCAGGTGCAGCCTGCTCCAACATGGGTTTTTCAAAGGGTCACAAGTCCTCCCAGGAAACCTGCTACAGCATGGGCTCCTCTTTCATGAATTCACTGGTCCCTGCCAGGAGCCAGCTCCAGCATGGGCTTCCCACAGATTCATAGCCTCCTCTCAGACATCTACCTATTCTGATGAGAGACTCCTCCCGGGGCTGCAGTTGGATCTCTACTCCATCATGGATCTCCATGGGCTGCAGGGACACAGCTGCTTCACCATGGTCTGTGCCATGGGCTGCAGGGGAATCCCGAGTCTGGTGCCTGGATCGTCTTGTCCCCATCCTTCTCTACTGACCTTGGTGTGTGCACAGTTGTCCTCTCACATATTCCCAGTTCACCCTTCTTTGGCTGCAATTACATCTGCACAATAACTTATTTTCCTTTTAAAATCTCTTATCACAAGTTATTATCTCTGATTGGCCTAGCTCTGGCTCTGTTCTGGAGCCATCTGGTACTGGCTCTGTTGAACATGGAGAGGCTTCTGGCAGCTTCTCACAGGAACCACCCCTGTATTCCCTGCTATTACTAAAACCTGTCCGCAAAACCCCCAATATAGTGTTCCACCAGTAATTTCAACCCAGAAAGTAGGGTTTTTTGCATCTGTCCAGCTCTTTTTTTTTTTTTATGGCTATCTGCATGGTAGATAATATTTCCATTTTCCCTGGTTACTTGGATATCTTTCTAAGATTCAAATGGAAGTTCTGTACTCAACTCAGCTGGTGAAGTTCACTGGACTGCCTTAAGCAACAGATCTGATGATAATAGTCCCCTTCAGTCATGAAACCTCTCTTTTATTTAGCACAGAATAAATACAAACTTGTTTTCTCTTGGTATTAGTTATGGTGAAATTCAACAGCCTGGTTACACAGAAGTGTTGATTTGACAGGGTATATGGATCAAAAAAATCTTATAAGAAATATAATAATAACAGGGATCACTTAGATTTAAATTTATTGGCTCATTTTAAATGAAAAACATACCAATAAAGAACTTTTTTTCTCTCTGTGTGTGTCTAGCCTCTTTTCTCAGAACAATTTCAGCATTGTCCTCAAAGTCCTCAGAGGGGATGCAGGAATGAGACTACAAATACTAGTTCAGTTTTGAATGCCCAGGAGGATCTGTGTGTTCAGACAGTCCTGTGGATTAATGCACTGCCAGTCCAGGTCTGCATTTCCTCCCTGCTGCTAATTCTCTCCCTAAGTGAGCTTCTGAGAGGCTCCCTGGAAGCAGGCTAATGCGACACAGGCTGTGGGGTGCTCTCAGTCAAGTCTGCAAGGAAAGGCCAAAACATATCTGCACTTCCCAAACCACTCTCTAAAGCTGGTTCTTCAATATTCCAGAGATTGCCTGACAGAAAGGCAAAAGACAAGAAAAAGAATAAATGAAGTTAAGATAGCTGTATACTAACTACAGTTCCTTCCAATATCCTCTTTCTCTTGTTTTCCATAGGGAGAGAGTGTCTTAGAGGTTTGTAATACAGCCTCTGAATGGGGTCCTCAGAGTGGTGCCTCTGAGCCATTATTGATCTATCTGGGATGGTCCTGGAGCTCTTTTCTCTTATCTCGTAAGGAAGTACAGAATAGTAGCTAGATAGGAAACCAAAACCAGCAGGCAGTCCTGTCTGATAGAAAGGAAAGTTGCTAAAGATGGTATAAAAGAAAAGCATAGTTGCTGACTGCTGAGATAATTTATCCTGTATATTCAGTATTTCCACCTTTGAAGGTAAAAAAGTGCTGACGTTTAAATTGCTAAAATTAAATAAATGTCAGAGTAAAATTGGCAAAGAAGCATGTTCCTGGCTTTCTTTTATTCTGTGGAGAAAGCTGAAATCCCGTGAGGAAGCCCTTCCTGAGATTATAGCCCTAGGAATTTAAGAAGTAGTCACATTGTTCATGGCCAAAGGTAATGAACCGAAAACACAAATAAATGTTTTTGAGGAAATCTATGCAGCTGTGACGCCCCTGAGACACTACCTCAGGAAACACAATCCTCTTTTGAAAAGTTAAGGAGTACTGCAGTACTTTAAGGTCCTTTAAACAAATGCAGTTGACCATAAAATGGTGCAGTACAGAGCATCTCAGGATTTTTGATTGTGTGCAGTGATTTTAAATATTGGACTTCTTCCTAAAAGTGAAGGAACTGGACTTGGTGACTTTACTAAGGATAATTGCTCTTCACAGTGGATGGTTAAAATTTGATCTAAAAATCTATTTGTCTAAAAATACATGAAAACAAGAGACATTATGCAAATAATGGAAGACTTCTACATAAATGTAGGAGGAAGCAGGCTAAATAGCCATTGATCTTAGAAACATCAATATATGAGGGAAAATCTAGGCAAACCAAACGTATTTACCAGAAAGTAAAGAATGGAGGATTAGGGAGTGAAAAAGTAACTATGATATGGAAGAGCAGTAATTTTATTGTTGTTTTTATTCTTCAGGAGAGATTTTAATTTTCTTTTCTACTGAAAGTACTCTATGCTGGTAGTATTTTAATAAAGGGTTTCTTCCTTTTCGTTTTATGAAGAAAGAGAGTATTATTTTCTGTATTAAAAACAGCTGCCACAAAACTGGTGCCAACAGGTGGTAGTGGGGTTCTGACCAGTTTGTGATGAAGACAGAGAGCAGCACTCAGCTGGAGGACTCAGTAGAAGCTTTGACTAGACTAAGGCATACCTTCAGAGTGTGTATCTTAGATGGGATTTAACATCACCATTCTAGAAAATGAATCTGACACAGTTTGGGGAACATGTTGAAAGTTACACAGGTCTTGTTAGAGACAGGTTCTGGTGTAACACTGTCTGTAAGTTTTGTACCTCCACAGAGAAGATTCATGCGAGGTCAGATTCACTGGCAGAGGTACGGGTCTGCCAGTGCCCATCTATGCTGTGCCCCAACTACACACACTTGGCTAAGGATGGAAGTTATTAGGTGTTTCATAACATCTGTGTGGCTTTGCTGTGAAGATCTGGCAGCTGGGCTTTGTTAAATAAGTAGCAATTTCCCTGTTCCTTGGAGGACTTGGGTAGACAGCTCAGTTGATCCTCTAAAAACATTCAGCATTGTTAGCTTTGAGTCTGACCATGTGAAAGGGCTGTATGAATAAGCATTCTCCACTTTGGAGGATCTTGAGTCCACAGTTCATCACGTTGATGTGTTGGATTGTTAGAAGAAGGGGTTTTGGGCCTCCTAAGTGATTTGCACCCCTTTCACAGCTGCCTTCACAGTACTGGTCTCTGGCTTGTGGGGACAGAAGCATGGGTATGGCAGTGGACTTCTTAATGTCTTGGTGTCTTTTGCCAAGGCATCTAGAATTATATCAGTTTCTGCTTATGAGGGATTAGGGCTTGATATTTTCAACAAAGGGCCTTGATTAATATTTGTGCAACTCATTATAAACACAGTCATACATCCACAAGTTTGTCCTATTTAGGCATGCAATATATAATGTGCAATGCAATTAATTGTGGGGCAGTAATGATTAAGCAGCATAGGATCTTTCTTCCAAATTGTATGCTGCTGTTTATTATTTCTGGAACTGCAGTTCTCTTTCCTCAGTCTGATTCATTCTGAGTCATACAAAACACATTCTCATTGAAATGGGGTGCACAGCAGCAAGCGCTGTCATGCTAGTTCTGCACCATTAGGTAATTGTTTCAGTCTTTTCTAGTGGAGATGTCTGTAGCACAGGCAGTACAAAAAGACGAGGACAATGTGGGTGTCTGGTGGGAGGATTCAAAGTTAAAAGAAAATTACCTATTAGAAAAACTTCAGCTTGAGCTTGCTTATTACAAACTTGACAGTATTTCAATTTTAAAATATTTGTACAATGTAATTAGAGGTATGGAAATGATTGTTCATATGCAGAACTAATCCTCTTTAGTACAGTGAAAAAAGGCCATGAAGATTCATCTATTTGGACTAGATTTGGGGCCCAGTTTTAATACTGAATCAGTTCTTAAGACAGACGTTATGAAAATGGCATTTGAAAATGTGTCTCAGAAATCAGAAAGAGGGGTGCTTGGTGATTTTTATTAATTAACTGATCAGTTTTGCTAGGAACAACACAGCAATATCTATGCATTGTTTTAATATTTCAATTTCATTTAGTAGGAATTTTAATAAAGCATACTCTGATTTACAAACAGTATTTTCCTTCTTGTATAAAAGGTAGAATTTGAAGCAGATAGCACTATAGTTAATATCTTTTAAATTGATTTTCTCATCTACTGTCTAAAATTCATAAACTGTTTACTCAGAAACAGGCAGCCTCCACTGCTTAGAGAGATATCAGATTAAAGAAAACAGACACCTAGGATAGCACATCAGAAATGGCACAAAGGGAGATATTTATGTAGGGATGAGGTGCCTCCCTCCCCCATGCCGTGAACAAGTCAAGAAGAATCATTACAAATAGCTGAAAAATCCCGTCTTCCCTCATACTGTGAGAAGAAAAAAAATGTCTGGGTAGGTGATTTGGAATAAGAAATATAGGGAAGCAGAATGGCTGACATGAAATATGCTTTATTTTTAAGACAATGGTTGAAGTGCTGTTGATTTGATTTGGTAATAACAGAGGCTTATGTTAGATATAAACATGAACTGAACTGCCTGAACAGCAAGAAGGGGTCAGTTACTGTATTAGTGCAAAACTGTCAAAACATAACAGTATTTACTAGTGAAAATATTTAAAACAAAAGTAAATATAATTATTGATTTTCCTTTATTGAAAGTAAAGTTCTATCTAAAGGTAAAATGTTTTAATCTGTTGTTTTATGTGTAATTTATCTCTTAATTTTTAAAATCCCTTTTTTATTTGAGGTACCTTCTATGGCTATGAATTATGAGAGTGTCCTTTTTAACTGTGTAGCTTTCAGTAAAATCCATTATCTGTTCTTTGTTTGAATTCAGTTCACATCGTCTTCTCATAGACTATAAAAAGACTCAATCTGTTCCAGAACAGTAATCACAGTCCATTAAACTCTGTTCCCTGTAGTCTTTGTTCCCAGTTACATGTGATACTGTAATTGTGTGTGTGTGTGTGAGAGAGAGAGAAAGAGAGAGAAAGAGAAAGAAAGAGAAAGATATTCAAGTGCCTTGCAAAACTGACACAAAGATTTACCAGTCTAGGCAAAACAAATGCTTGTCTTTCCTTTAGAATTGTGATAATTTCCCTGAAAAATTAGCAAGTGTTTGACTTGCCCAGTCAAAAAACCAGAAAAGCACCCACAGCTCCTCCAAACAAACCCCACCCTGGAGGAGTAGATTTTCATAAAACTGTATCTAAAAAAAATTCCTGTATTAATTCTTTACTGTTCTTGATCACCAACCTAATCTACATGCTGTGAAGAAAAGACAGACAAATAAAAGCCTTTCATGTTGACTTCAGAGATAATGGAGTTCATGATCTAAAAGGTTGTCTCTGTAGATTGAAAGCTTGATATTTTTCTGCCAGATCAAACCTGTTTTGGTCTACTCTAACTCCACTGAGTTTTGCAAGGGAGGTAATAAATCTGGTGTAAGATCATAAGCTTATTGACAGATTCAAGTTAAATAAAAAATACAGTAATAAAGGATGCTAGATTAAAGTTGCAGCCCTATCTGGTTTTAAATGTGTTTTCAGTATAGAGGAACGAAGTACCTCAAAAATTAATGTCATCTGAGCAAACTGATCACAGCAGTTTAGAGCTGCAGAAGATTTCCAGTATTTTTCCATGTGTACTGTGGAGAGCTTTGAAGAAGCTCTTTATCTAGCTACGTAAGAGAAATTTGTTCAAATGATGCATACAGAAAAAATAAGTTTCAAGGAAGGTTGATCTGATTAGCACTTTAGCCCCAGCTCATTCCTATATTTGACTTGAAATTAACCAGTTAGGTTTGGTTTCAGTGGGCTGGTCACATACAATTAAAATCTTTAGCTGTTTTGCTGTAATGATACCAACATGTTCTGTAGTTAATAGCCTCAAGCTTTATAGTCTCAGCCATATGAGTAGGTCCAAAACATGCAAAGTATGGCTTGAGGTCTTTGGTCTTTCCTGCAGGCTGCTTTTTCCTCAATCTGCCAGACACTAAATCCATGCAATGCTGTTACAACCAGCCTTAATTTCATCTCAAATTCAAGAGAAAATATTTGTGTTTTGATGGAAAATAATTGCAGTGAATTTCAAGGGAGACCTCTGATGATGAATGGCAAAATACTGGTCAGGAGAACTCCCTGGGTGTCCTTTTCCTGCCTTATTCTGCTGGGATTCATGGAAATGTAATGGACACCTTACAAGGCAGCTAGGAGTGCCTAGAATTAATGCTGTAGTCCTTTTTGAGGAGTATTGGCTATTACAGAACAGAAAGGAGCTTCTGAAAATAATGTATTGTGAGTTGCCATAGGTATTTATTTTTCTATAAAAACAAGCATAATCAAAACTATAGTATTTATGTCTTCTTTTCTTCCCTAAATAAATGGTGTTTTCTAAAAAAATTTGAATATCTGCCAGTAATCTATTATTCCTGAGGAACCACACAGAAACCTGCAGTGTATATATGCATGGAGGGAAGACAGAAATTTGCTGAAGAAATAAATTTCCATTGTTGGTATTCAATTCTTTATTCTATTATGAAAAAGAAAAGTCTATTTTATAAAAATATTTAGACAGTCTCCTTTAAAATGTAAGCTTTGATTGCAAGGCATTTGTTTTTGCAGCATTATTTGACTGTGAAATAGACATGGTAATTATTTGGCCTGTTCTTCCTATTTTGTATAACAAATTTGTTTAATTGGAAATTGGATAGCAATTTGAAACCAGTGATACTTGGTGTGTGTTTGGGTGAAACAGAAAAGATCCAGCAAGAAAACAAATGTGTGCTATACAGTGGACAGTTGGACTCTGTTCTGTTCATTTATTGGCTCTAAGGTGGTAATTCATGAAAGCCAAGGAACATAGGGGTTTAGAAAGTATTGTTCAGATAGCTGTGAATAGAGAATTCAATGAATGAATTAACAGGGAATTAAACATAGTCATTGTATTGGTTTTGCGTAGCCTGGATTTTGGTAGCAGGGAGGGGCACAAAGATGGCTCCTGTGAAAAGCTGCTGGAAGCTTCCACCATGTCCAGCAGAGCCAGTCCCTGATGGCTCTGAGGATGGACATGCTGCTGGCCTAGGCTGAGCCAATGAGCAAGGCTGGGAACACCTCTGTGATGACATATTGAAGAAGAAAATCAAAATAAAGTCACAAGTTTTTGCTTCTAGCCAGAGAAGAGGAGGAGGCAAGAATGTGCGAGGGAAACAATGTGGAGACTCCAAGGTCAGTGCAGAAGGAGGAGAGGGGGTGTTCCAGGCACTGGAGCTGAGATTCCTCTGCAGGCCATGGTGCAGACCATGGTGAAGCAGCTGTGCCCCTGCAGCCCATGGGGATCCATGGGGGATGCACAGATTCACCAGCTGCCCATGCTGGGGTGGGTGGACGCCTGCAGGAGGCTGTGGTCCAGTGGGAGACTCTATGGAGAGAGGGGGCCCTGCTTCCAGGCTGGAGCAGCCTGCCCTTGGAGGACTGCACCCCGTGGAAGAGTGACCACACTGCAGCAGTTTTGGGAGGACTGTCTGCCCGTGGGAGGGACTCAGGTTGCAGCAGTCTGGGAGGAGCCACGTCGGAGAAGTTCGCACAGAGCTGTGTCCTGTGGGAGGGACCCCACGGCCTCCCATGGGAAGGGCTCCTTTCTCTGATCCGCAGAAGAAAACCTCGAGTGATGAACTGACCAAAATCCCCATGCCCTGTCTCCCTGTGCTGTCGGTGGGAAGGAGGGAGGGGTTGGGGGGAAAGGTGCTCTTTAAGGGCTTATTTTACTTCTCATTATCCTCCCCCATTCTATTAGTAATAAATTCACTTTGCAACCTTAAGTTGAGCCTGTTTTGCCCTTGGAGTGTTTTCTCCTGGTCCTTATCTTAGCTTGTGAACCTCTTGTTAATTTTTTTCTTGTCTGCCCAGCTGTGGCAGGAGAGGACGAGCAAGCAACTCTTGTGGGCAGCTGGCATTGGTCCAGTGTTAAACTATGATGATCATTGACCAAAATATCAAGTGAAAGTACTTCCATAAACCATATGAGTATGGTCTCCATTTCACTACTAGGGAAGTGAAATAATTAGTTGGTTTTTTCCTTTGGTAGATTTTCCTGTTTTTTGGACAGGACCGGGTTAATTTTTTTTCTAACTGCTCCCCCATTAGCTGTGAGGGCACAGAGCCTGGAGCTCTGTAGGCATGTACAGGTTGTTGTTCCGTACCATCCAGATCCCTGTCGAGACTGTCCAAGACTACAGAGAGAGTCAAAAGACTTGAGCAAACTAGAGAGGAAATGTCTTATGCCCTGCTAGTACAGACCACAGTGCTATTGGATCAAGTTCTCCCCTGCTCAAGAGCTAAGGTGCACACTGGTGGTTTTACCTGTGTAAAGGGGATATGATGAAGGGGATATGATGAAGTGGGGTGGAGACCCCATCTGTGCCCCAGCAGCACAGGTACATGAGCTGAGGGGAAAAACAACCACCACAGGAAATTCTTCAGGGATACAGGCTGATCCAGTGTCCAGTGGGCAAGTTCTCAGACAGAATAGAAGGGCTAATTATACTTCTGATCCTCTTGAAAGGACCTCCAATTCATATTTACAAGATATGAGAAACAAGCACTTGAAGCAGAACTAGAGGATCCCTGCCTCCAGCCAGGCGGAGGAAATTGGCAATTTGACCTATTGGACTATGTGGATCTGAATACAGAATCCATCTGTATTTCTGAGGTGGCAGGGAGATCCCAATGGCCGACTGTACTGGAAGCTGCAGTAAGCCTGACCAGTGGCAAAACCATGGCATTCTGACTGACCCAAAGTTCCTGTGCATCCTTGGCACAGATAGCTTCAGGAGAGGGTATTTCAAACACCCAAAAGGGCATTTTTCAGCTTTTGCAAATAACCACATAGAGGCATTTAATATCAGGAAATACAGGAGATATAGAACAGTTGCACTGTGCTGTATTGTCAAGAAATTCCTGCGTACTCAGATACAATTACATTTTACTTTGTAAATACTGAAGAAGGTACTGCGAGGCCTGTTCAGAGGGCTGAACAGCCCTCCAGTTTGTATTCTGAGCACCTGGCTGAAAGGTGACTGTGTGACACTTACTCTTTCTGTCTCTACTCTCAAGACACCCATGTGAGGACACCCAATACTTGCACTGTGATCTGTCTGAGGAAGTGCTGTGCCATTCCAAGTTGAGTCCAGTTACAGCAACCACTATGAATCTGCTACTGACAGCTGGACTCTGGTGTGGTACTAAGGAACATAAGCTTTCCAGCCATACACTTCTGACATCCAAACTATAAAATGCCCCCTCATGTTCTCCAACCTTGTGGGAACAGCCATAAGAGAAATTAAGCCAGATTTACAGTAAGCAATGACTTTCCCTAAAATATGAAATCTCCAAATATTTAATACTTATGTATTCAGGGTAGTGTTTGTTTCTCTTGTGGGCTAATACCTGAGGTCAGATCCATAAAATGTGTCAGAAGCAGCAGTTTTGTTTCTATTGGAAATAAATCACCACTATTTTTGACTTGGAGAAACATGATTTGAGAAAAATTGCAAATAAAACATTAATTTAGGTCTCCAGTCTTTCCTTTCTTTTTGTCTCTATTCCCTTCCTCAGTTCTCACTAATTTTTGGTTGAAAATCTAAAGAAGGGACCAGAGTGCTAAAAGGTTTTCTCCAGCAGTGTGTGTATATACTTATGTGCGTTATAAAAGCCTGTGCTGATTGCAGCAGCAGGAGCCAGCTTCAGGGAACAAAAGCTATTTTCTTTCCCTGCCATTTGCTGTTCAGGAATTAATCTTGCATGTGTGCATGTACATTCACACACACACATACACACTTTGAAACATAATGGAGGCTGGAAGAATTTTCTTCATAAATGTGTTCCCCATAACTTTGTATGAGGTAATCCTCAATCTTTTTTTGCTCCTGAAACTTCTCTTTTTAATAATCTGCTGATTTTATGTTTCTGGAAATCTATGAAATATTGTTTTGTTTTGTTTTTTTTTTTATCTAGAACATAATTTATTCTAAGGCAGCAAATCATCAATTCTTCTCAGAGAGAAGGAGCTGTATATATTCTTCCTTTCTTTTTCGATGAAGTTTTCTGCTTGATGGCCCAGAGTGAAAAAGTGGAGATACAAGTGCCATGAGTCAGCTCTTCAGTTTCAGGGGAAAACTGGAAGGGAACATCAAAATCAGACTTTAGAGATGTGAATTATGTCACATAATGTGACAGTGTGAAAATCAAATGACAGTTTCAAATATGACAATTTCAAAGGCTATACAATAAAAATTACTGGCATGTCAATTTTGCCAATGAAACTACAGCCAAATATGCATTTTAAAAAACTTTTCAATTTCTCCTTCTTTGTTTAGTATATTGGTGGAGAGTTTTATGCTAGTAGAAAATATTTAATATTTATGGACGTTAAGATAAGGAATTGATTGTTCATAGGCTTTTAAGTTCAACTTTTTTTTTGTGTTGAAGTCTTGTTCCATACTTGGGGTGGAAGACTATGCAGCTGATACTGGAGAAGATTAACAAGGAATTCATCATTTATAGTTATAGGATCTGTTAAAATACAAAGGTGATGGGCAAGAATTAAAAAAATATATCCAGTAATACCTGAAGGATGTTTTCATTCAAATTCTGGGCAGGATAATAGTATACCGGTTTTGTTTTTCCTTCTTAATACTGACATACATGAAACTTTTATGGAATTCTTAGTCAGCATTTCTACTTCTGCAAAGGCACCTGAAAGAGATTTTTTAAGCCCTAACTGTAATAGAGAGTACTTCTTACAGGTTTCTTTTTTTACTGAAACTCTGACACTTCTGATGTGGAGAAGGAGGTGAAAAGGAAAAAAAAAGTAGTAGGTATACCAAGAGATCCTTTTTGCTTTAAATGACAGATAAAATTGGATGGTGAAATAACAGTATTCAAGGTCCTGCTGCTTTCAGCTTTTCATGGGATATTACTGGTGTTTGAAATCCATCTATAAACTGATTTTGACTGTGTAAAACTCAGTCCTATAGTGCAGTTTTTTTCTTTCTCTCATATAAGGGACATGTAAACTAATGAATATTAACAGGTAACTAAAGAATATTAACTAATGATAACTGTGATATTAGTGTTGAGAAATCAAGCTTTGTTGTGAGACTGTGTAGGAATTAACTTGTTTGTTTCTTGGGTTTTGGATGGAGCTGTCAGACACCTTTTGGTCAAATTAACATTGCAACCAACTGTCTAATGTTTTTCCTACAAAGAGCCGTAAAACAAAATTTCTTGTTGAGGCCCAATTGTCTTCTCAAAAATTGCCTTTGTCAGGTTCTGCAGTATATGAAGTCAACTAGGGGATGATTTCTTGGCTGAAAGAGTTAAATGAATTGTAAAATGAATGCTTAAGAAGGGTTTTTATTTGTCTTCTAGCATGCTCACATATGCCTATTTGTGACCAGTCTTCCATCTGATGAGAATTTGAATGCACTAATGAGAAAAATTGAAAGGAGAACATAGAGAGGTTCTGGACCTGTAAAAGTACATCTCCATGTTGTCTATCTCTAACCTCTGCCTCTCTTGTTGTCGCTTGCCCTAGTAGAAAACTTTCAAAAATTATGATAATCAAATTATTTGTATCATTAACTTTAGAAAGAACTTGAACAAATTCTTATGTCATGCTTTAATTTAAATACAAGGTTTAATTTAAATATATGAAATCTTACTGAGTATTTTTGACTCTATCCTGAAGAGTTTTTTCAAGTTTATATTTTTCCACTGTAGTTTAGATTTAGAAATGCCCACTCAAAACTTTTTGGTGGTCTACCCAGAATACAGTTTTGCCACGAAAATGGTGGAAGATTGAAACTAAATTAGGATTCAACCATTTCTGGTATGTTTAATGAAAGAAAAAGATGAGAGCCGGGCTGCAGATCAAAGTGGGAATTCTGGAGAGTCAAGCTGCAAGAGAAAGAAAGATTCAAAAGTGGTATTTAAGGCTACTGCAAGGGATAATTTTCCTTCCTGTCTTTCCCCTAGTGGCAGCTGGTGATTGATCTCTCAATGGTCATAGCAGTATTAAATATTTTTTAGGGCTCAGATCAACTATGACAATTTTACTGCCTCTTCTTAACTTGTCAACTTGAAATTTTGTTTATGACTAGCATGAGCCCTGCATTTATATCTAGCACCTTATTTTGTTGTTTTGGGTTGTTTAGGATACATGTTTTGAATGGGCTTTACCTCAATTTTACCGAACCATTTGTTGAGGCTTGTGAAATATATACGTGGACATGTAAAAACTATCTCTTACTTAAAAAGTGTCATTACCTGTTCAGCTAATTGTTTTGAGACTGTCTTTCAGAGGGCTTATTCTGCCCCAAGACCTCCTGCATAAAAAAGGTTAAAACTGCATTGTCCAAAACCATCCATGTAATGAGGCACCTATAGCAAAACCAATGTGTACTTGTGAAAGTGCTGCTGTTGTCATCCAGTTCTCTGCTGCTATCTGATCCTGCTTCTGTCCTTTCCAAACATGTCTCTCTTTCATGATTCAGACACCTCTTCTCCAATTCCCAGTATTCTTCTTTTTGTGTTCTGTCAAAGTGCAGTAGTATTAGACTGGTCAGATCCGTTAATATGAATTAATTTTCAGAAATAATTTGTGTTCATAGTGTAGCTTTGGTGTTTGGCTCAAATTTTGGTGTTTGGATTGATAATTCTTTGGTGTGTCCAGACTTTAAAAACCAGGCTCTTCTTTTGCTTTTTTGCTGTTTTCTGAATTTTTATGAGCCATTTTTCAGACATGTTGGATTGACCTCATTAGTCAGGGTATAGCTAAAATAAACATTGGTTTACACAGACTCAACATTTGAAATATTAAGAATAAATAGTATTTTCCATGGAAATTTGATTAATACACTATCTTACTGACAAGAACCAAAATATTTACCTACTGCATTGTTAAATTCTTTTTCTCCCCCTTGGGGAAATTCTGACTGTCTTGCAGAGTAACATGAAAAAGACCATCACTGTAAATTACATTATTTTTTTTGGTTAGAAAATGTATTAGAGCTATCATCCTTGTACTGAGTAATGGCATAAGATTCCTCTAGTAGAGAAGAAAATTACGTTGCATGACATATTTTTTTAACAGGTCCACATTTTTTTGTCTAGATTTCTTCTCCTGACACTTTTTGACCATTACTTATTGAGTCCAAGTAAAATTTGGTCTGCTTTTATCCTCCACAGCTCTTCCATATCTAACCTCAATTAAAAAATAATAATATATTTAGGATTTAATTTTTCTGGATCACAATGAAAATATGGGCAAAGCTGTTAAATGGTAGCAATCCTGCAAAAAAAAAAAAACAAAAAAAAAAAACCCGCACTACAATCTGTTGGCAAATTGGCAAATTTACTAGAAAAAAAAAAAAAAACCAATATGATCTAAAAAAGGCTGTAAGGTTTTTCAGCCTCCTAGTAGTATGTATTTCTTCTGTCTGTTATATATACCTCTGCACAGTTCCTAGATTTTTACAAGCAATGTCAAAATTGTATTTTGCTTTTCTTTCTACCAAGCAAATGTGTTGTTTATTTAGTTGCCATGTTACCTGTGTTGGTTTTAAGTGCCTTTATATAGTCCATAGAGGTAAAACAAGCTAAGCTGATTCAGCCTGAGGCTCAGGCCTGCAGGGAGACACAAAGTGGGAAAATGCATTTTAAAATTCTGAGTGATACAATTCACTCAAAGGAAAGACTGCAGCAAACAAAATTTATCCTTCCTATGATATAAATGAAGTTCCACCACAAAAGAATTCGAACCAGCTCATCACAAAAGTTGTAAGACTCCCTCCTACCCCCTCTCATTTCAGAAATGTTTCATATGTATTGAGAACTATGAAATACCATAGCAATTAAGCCATTAATTTAGCCCATGTCAATAATGGAGATTTTAAGCAGTAATGATATACTACTCTTCTCCATCATGGTATTCAAGTTATTATCTGTTCATGAAACATCCAGAGGAAGGTTAGATTTCATTTAAAAAGTTCAATTTCTTCAACATTTATAGTTTTGTATTCTTTGGAGAGAAGTATTCTTAAACTGTGCATTTAAAGATGACGCAGTGTTCTGTCCCTGTCATTCAGGCATTGTGACCAGCCTGAATCTTCTGTTACCATGTAATGGCAGAGGTCCCAACTTTCTGCTCACAAGACAGTAAACAGTCAAGTTTTCCAGCCAGCCCTTGCATGTTGTCCTCCTTTCAGCACAAGGGAATGAAGCAGGAAGAACCTGACAAGTGATATGTGCCTGACTATTGCCCCAGCGTGGATTGAGAGTGCAAAACTCTATGTGTTGACAAGCATCACTCAAGAATGCACATGTTTTGCACATTTGGTGTGGTCTACTTTTGCATTATTCCTAATCCATCCAACAAGCTGGATATTTCAAGTTTTTTTTACATAGTTCCATATTTTATTATTCATTGTTTTGAAAGTAGTATTCTTTTTCATGCTATTGAGCAAATGAATAATATCCTATGATTAAACTGGCTGGAAAAATGTTTTTTTACTTTAAAAGATGGCAGACCTTACATATAATTTCTATGAACAAAGGAGTGTATGCCTTCCAAAGAGACACTTTGCAGCCTTGTCCCTGTGTATTTATGTCCCATTCTAGATGACTGGTTGACCTTTTAATTGTGTGACATTAACAAGCCTATAAAAGGGAAGAGGCACATCTGGTAATCAGGGCTTTTTAATAAATGATTAGTGTGACTCTAGTAGAGAAAGTGTATACTGACCATTTGTAAGGAATGCTTTTGTCTTCCTGTGAATCCCTTCTTGCCATTTACTTTCTAGTCCTGCAAGTTATTTGAAAAAGTGTTGTATCAGTCTGGAAGATCCTGTCTGGGTCAAGTTTCATCTTCTACTTCCAATGGTGTTTTAAACTTGGCTGGAGTCTCTCTTGGATGGAGAAGGAACTGAAGGCCACCTTCAGGATGTGTTTTTAGACAAGAAGCAGATCACAGACCTGATTATGTATCCACTTCATATGAAGTGGAACAAAACCAGTTCATATTAAAGAAAAAATTAGGCAATGTTTGTTTGTTTGTTTGTTTATTTGTAAGAGTCTTGTAAAAAAACCTCTCCACTCCCCTAGTTTGCATGATTGTGAGAAATTCAACATTTTCACTCAGAAAATAGGATTTGGTAAAATGTAACTGTCACTCTATTTTACTTAACTTTCCATGAGGGTTTTCCTCAGGTATTCTTTCCAGTCTTGGAGAGTTTGCTGTTCTATTGGGTTTTACACCAGGACAGCATTCACAGTACTAAAAGTATGTAGATTTTTGTAGCACATCTAATTGTTAGATTGCCTTTCACTCTTTTAAAGCGTTGCCATTATACTAACAATAAAACTGTTAGGAAGCTGCCATATTAAAACATTAGTTATTTGTGCTTATTATTCATACAGAATACGTGAAGCTGGGAAGGTTTAAGTATATAATCTATTCCTTCCTCCTCATGTCTGAGGTCCCTCATTCTTAGATTAATCTAGTCATACAGTCAGCTTTCAAGTTCTACTTCTGCAGAGTTCCAAGATTTGCAAAACAAGCTGGAGAAAGGGAATGAGGGAGAAATTGATTCTATGAATCTTCTAGTCTGCATTATATTTTGGAGAAATCCCAAGCTCCATCTGGGACTATTAGCCTTCAGGAGTCTATTGATAAAATGGATTCCCTACAAGTCAAGTGAAATAAACTCTAAGCTGGAGACCTAATACTCTTAAAAGGCTTAATGCTCAATTTGTCTTCAGCCCTAGATCAACAGTGGTAAGACAAGCTTAATGTTGAACGCTAGTAATGCATTTTTTTCCCTACAAAAATAGTGTTCAGAAACTTAAAAAAATAAAAGCAGGAAAGACACTTTCCAGGATATTTTGTGTTATTTTTTTTCTCCAGTTCACTGCCTGGGCTGGCAACATAAGACTGACTGCAACAGCTGCTAGTTGAGTCACTCTGCTAGCTCATCTCTAATTAGAAAAAAATACTTTCTCAGCAGCAGTAAATCTGTAATAACTTAAAAAATAATAATGAAAACAGATAATGAAAACATTTCCTGCTGTTTGCTCTTGCTCTGGCCTTTTTTTTTAAAGCTCTTTGTACACCTTCTGAATTTTTCCACTATTTAAAGAAATAGGGAAAACATTTATTCTGCAGGTCTTTTAATAGCAACAGCTGTTACCCAGATGTTTTCTGTTGGGGATACCTATCTGCCTCACTCTGTAAATCTAAGAAACTTTATTTTATGCAATTTGTCTGTAAAAGAACTCAGACCAGTTTTAAAGATATTTTGATACTTAAGAGAACTTTTTGTTATATTTGAATTGAGAACTTATGGGTGATAAAAGAACAACAAACACAGTAGCCATGTGTTTATCATAATGGAACTTTTTATATTTTATCTGAACTAACTCAGAACATTCTTCTTCTTCCTAGTCATAATCCTAACTAGCAAAACATTGCGAATGTCTAGGTTAAAGTCAGCACTTGTTATACTCTCTCTCTTTTAGGTATTTCTGATGAGGAGCATCATTTTGGCTTCTTCAGAATCGCCAGGATTATCTATCTGTACAATCATTTAATGAAGCTGAACATGAATTGTGCTGATGAGGCATTCCAGGGCATGCTCCACTTTGTGTAATATACACATCCTATCTATTTAATGCCTATAATAAGGAGCTGACCATGAAGCAGTGCCACCTAAGTGAAAGAATGAAAGCAGTTTTGCACTGCATGAAAATTTTTAAAATAGGTTTATATTCTTTTAAAATTTCTGAAGAGGGCTTGATCTCAAAAATTGTACAAAAATGTAGATAAGATTTTTTGTGCATGAAAAGCTGGTGGTTTCTTTATCTTGTTAATCCATTTCTAATCTTCTGGTCAATGGTTACTGACTGTCCTTTATAATTTATTTGCATCCTATGATTTCATAGAAATTATGTTTGAACATGCAGCCTCTGTTGTTTCCACTGCCTTTCTTTTGTATTCTTCCCTCCCTAGGATCTAGCCCTATTCTTTGCAAGATAAAGCACACTGTCATTCATTTATTGTCATTCACTCTCTGTGATTTGTCAATGGCTCAAGCAAAAATTTGAAACACCTCTGGTTTTGATGACAAGGGTGATTAAAACTACTATAGTTGTTCACTTTCATGATTCATGATGATTCAGTTAAAAACTTGCAATTAAACCAGGTATTTATCAGATCTACTGTTAGGGATTAATCTTCTGTAGACTACTTTTAGATTTTTAGTATGTTAAATGAAGCATGTTGTGGGTTGGGGATGTCATTGTATATGTAAATGATGAATTCTGCTAGTTCCAGAAAAACATAATAACTAGTAAATAGGTGAAATGAAAAAATTTACTATTAGCAATTAATTCAGAAGCCCTACAAAAAGTAATGCTTCCTTATACAGTTGAACTTCCCCGCTCCCCAAATCCTCCTAGTTTGATCTGTCAGCCTTGGAAGATTTATTTAATATTCCCAACATTCATGACAAGTAAATTTCGGTTGCTTTCAGGTTATGTTATTTGGAACAAAGTGTGGGTCTAAGAAGATGCCTTTTCCCTATGCCTGCCCAAAGCAGCTGATCAACATTTTGTGTAGTCCTGCAAAGTAGCTATTATTTCCACCTGGGAATAAAAAAGATTTTCTGTGCAAACAGTATTTTGTATTGGAGCAAATGTTCTGTTCCTCCTCTAAACAGATTCCATACTGCTAGTCTTTCTCCAGCCCCTTGAATGGTGATGTTTGCATAACCTTAATTCTGTGTAGGATCTGTAGATCTCAGTACAAAAGATGGTAAATACCTCTCTTCCTACTGTTGAAGAGGGGTAAGATTTTTTTTCTGTCTAGACAAACTTTCATGAATGCAGTAATAAAAATCAAAAACTCCATTGATGATTATCATCAAGTCCAACTCTCAAGTAAATGACCCATATGGGGATTGAAGAAAATAAGCTCTAAAGATTTTTTCCTACAGTCAGTGGAGGAAAAAGTGAATGAAACCCAAGAATGAAGTCCATGCTCTAAAGATGAGCAAACACTGATGTTCTTATTTCATTGTCTTGCTAATTATTTAATTATGGGATTTTTGTGGGCTTTCTCTAATACAGAAGAGATAATAACTAATAAGCTATTTTTGTATTTCTTATTTATTTTTGGTCTTGACAAGAAGAATCTATTTGGGAAAAGAGAGGAAATATAATAAAATGAAATGTTTTTACAAAATTTAAACTTCTGTTTGAGAGTATCTGTTTGCTGCTGACAGTGAGAAACATGCTGCAGTGAGAACGTGTCATCATTGCAGCAGAGGAATCACCTCTTTTTATCCCAGCTACACTGATAAAATTGCAGCAACACCAGCTTTCAGGATTTTTCTTTTTTATTTTTGCCAACTTGATTTTGAAAGTAAATGTCCCCTATTCTCATGGTTCTTTTAGGCATAAAGATTATGAAGAAATTTAAGAAATTGCTGTAGAAGTTAATGGTGGAATTCTTACTGACTTCATTTAGGCTTCAATTCTGTCAGGTATTCAGGAAAGTACTATGTTTTCCTTTATTTGAAGCCTAGAAAAGGTCATCATAGGCCCTGGTTCTCTATTTTACTCTGTGTGTGCTGAAGGTTACATGCATGCAGAGCTTCAGTGAAGTTAACAGCGTTTCATGCTGTCACAAAAATCTGCCCACCTTCTATAATTGTAGGATCAGGACAATGACTTGTAAATTAAAACACTGATGGGCCAAACTGAAATGCTAATTCTGCTTTTGAAACTCTGGGGGAACTGAGTCTTGTCTTTACCCAGACAGCTATGCAAGAAATGTTTGTCCAACCTCTCTGGTACTAATACTCTAAAATTTGCTGTATTTTTGGAAGCATTCACCCTGCATTATGTGACTCCTCTGAGACATCCAAATATTTCAAAATTACTGCAGTTATTTAGTTATTTGACCTAATCAATGTATGTAGGATATAATTGCTTTCTCTCCTGTAGGAGGTAGCACAGGAAAGAAATGGCATAATTCAGCACTCCTCTCTTCTGTAGTGACAGCCTGTCATTTCCCGTACTGTGCTAGGGATTATGAATAGACAGTGTATGTAGGCTGAGCATAGTTGCTTGGTAACTGTCTTCTTCACTTTCTTAAATGCAATGGCCTCTCTACAGAAAAAAGTCATTTGGTTTAATTTCTTTTAATTTTGAAGCAATAAATTTGCCTTTAACTCCTCTGAGTTTCTCAATAAATAGAGGGGGAGGTTATTTGAAACTCTGAACTATTAATTTGCTTGGACTTTCTACAGCAAGCCATCTAATAAATGTTAATGTGGTCATCATCATAATCAGACTTTTTTCACTCAAGTAGAGTTTATATATAGCATAGATTAAACTTGGAAATTATTATACACTAGATCATTTTTATGGTAAAGGAGTGAAATGTTTGCAAATTTGATACTGGAGTGAAACATTTGCAAGTTTGACAATCTTCTATTCAAAATTAAATTTGTTCACCATTAGCTAATGGATATTACTATGAATGCACAGACAGATTTGCACCTTAGTGTAAACATTAAGGAAAAACACCAGGTTCAAAAATTTGCAAGTAAAGCCTGAAAGCTGTGAGAAATAATTGATTAATTTCATACATTAAAAGCCATAGGAAGTTAAATGACCTAAGATGAAACACTTCCATAGTACAGATGGGGGCATGGTCCAAAGTGGCTCACCCCATTACAACAAACTGTGAATGAGGCAGGCTAACCAGAGCTCTGAGAAATGCTCCTTAGCTGCCTCCCAAAGTGAAAATCAAGAAAACCAACCATCTCAAATATATGTGTACTGATGCACACAGCCTGGGGAGCAGATTCAAGAAACTGGAGCTCTGCAACTTGTCAGAAAGCAATCATACCTTAGGAATAACTGAGGCATGGTGGGACAACTCACCTGACTGGAGAACTGTGATGGATGGCTGTATGATGTTTCTTAAGCAAGATTCATCCACAGAACCTGGTATGGGTGAGTTCAACTGCCCAGACATTTGTTGAAAGAACAATACAGTAACTCATGTATCATCCGTGAAGTTTCTGGCGTGTGTAGAGGACTGCTTCCTCCTGAAAATGTTGAATGTGCCAGCCTGGAGTGAAGTGCTGCTGGACTTGCTATGTTCAAAGGAAAAAAACCTGCTTTGTAATATCCTGGCTAGTGAAAGCCTATGCTGAGATGATCACAATATTGAGGGCTTTGGAATTCAGCCAGGTGCAGAAGGCTTATACTAACACAAGGGCTTTAGGAGAGCAAACTTGATGCCACCCAGAGCTCAGCTGGGAGGAATTTTATGGGAAGCTTCCATGTAGGATAGCAGAGCTTGCAAATAGTTCTGCTGGTAGTTTTTTGAGAATGCTCTCCTACAAGCACATAGACAGCTCATCACCTCTGATGGTTAAGGGAGGTAAGTGGAGCAAGAGACCTTTTGGCTTAGCTCTCTTGAGCTCTTGAGCCTGCTCAAAACCAGAAGAAAACATAAGAGATATGGAAAAGTGGACATTTCCAGCTTGTGCAGAAGTGCAGTTAGAAAAGCAAAAGCTGATCTCAAATTAAAATTGGCCAGAGATGTCAAAAACCACAAACAAATGTTCTTCAAGTACATAAACAACAAGGAGAAACAGAAGAAAAATACTGGCCTGCTGTTGAACAGGAGAGTGAATCATTCACCAATACTGAATGAGATGAGTTTTTCAAAACTTCTCCTCTATCTTTACCAGCACTGCTGGGCTCCTGGCCTTGAGAACAGCTATCTAGGTTGGTACAAAAACAAGCCTGCCGTCAGAGGTGAAAGAGCTGATGTGTGAGACATTGCAGGAGCCTGGTCCCTACACATTGATGAGCCCTAAAGATACCTATCCTAGAGCATTTCAAGGTGGCTAACATCATTGTGAGGACACTCTTCATGGCCTTTGAGAAGTTGTGGAGATTGGAGGATGTCTCAGAAAACAGGAAGAAGGCTAATGTCATCCCCTTCAACAAGCTCTTAAAGAAAGATCCAGGAAATTATAGGCACATCACTCTTATTTCAGTCTGCAACAGTTAGGGAACAAACCCTCCTGAAGGCTATCACAAGGCAGATGAAGCATGTGAGTGGAAAAGCCAGGATAGACTCACCACAAGCAAATCAAATTTGATACACATGATTGCCTTCTATGCCAAAGTAAACTGCTTGGTTGATGTGGGGTGGACATGTTCTATCTGTTTTTCTTAAAGAGTTTCAGTGTGGATTCCCACAGCCTTTTCCTAGAGAAACTGTTGTGTTGTGGTCTGGGCAAGGGGCATGTGAGCCTGGCTGGCAGGTGGTACCCAGGAGATGTTGGTAAATAGCTCCTTTTTAAACTGGCAACCTGTCACAGTTGCAGTTCCTCATGCTTGATATTGGGCCCAGTACTGCTTAGTATATCCATAAGTGATCTCGAAGATGGGATCAAGTGTGACTCAATGAAATTTGCTGATGACACCAAACTGAGTGGGAAAGAGGACACTTGGGAAGGGAAATCCATCCTGCAGGATTTAGTGGCTAGGCTGGAGGAGTGGGCTAACAAGAACCTTATGAAGCTCAACAAGAAAAAATGTAAGGTCATGCCCCTGGAACAGCATAATCCAGGAGTGCAGCATGGGCTGGGATCTGCCTGTCTGGGGAGCAGTTCTGTGGGAAGGGACCTGGGGTCCTGGTGCACAAAGCTCAGTATGAGTGACCAGGGGGCTGGTGTGACACCGAAAGGTGACAGGAGACCGGGTGACATCAAGGGCATCACCAGCAGAGATGACCAAGCCATTATCCTGCTCTATTCAGTGCTTGTCTGGCCTCACCTGGAATCTTGTGTTCCATTTTGGTCCCCATTGTACAAAATAGATGTGGACAGGCTGCAGAGGGTCCAGAGAGGATCACAAAGATATCAAGGGCCTGGGAATCCCGACACGTGAGGAATGGCTGAGAGAACTGGATCTGTTCAGCCTTGAGACACGGAAGACTTTGAGGAGACTTTATCAACATGTTCCAGTATTTAAAGAGTGTCTGCAGAGGAGATGGAGCAAGTGACTCCATTTCTACAAGGAGTCACTTGGAAAAATATGATAGGTACAGGTTACTCCTGAAAAGATTCTGATTGAATGTGAGAGGAATATTTTTCAAAATAAGAGCAATCAGCCATTGGAATAAACTCCCCACGGAAGTAGTGGATTCTCCAAAATGGAACACTTTTAAGATCAGGCTAGACAGGGTGCTGGGCCATCTGGTGGAGGCCCAAGAAAGGTTGGAACAGATGATCCCTCAGGTCCTCTGCCAACCTGATAATACATAAACCAAAAATTCTTTGATTATGAAACTAATTTCGTCCTGCACACAAAATCTAGGGGAGTAAACTCTGGGATACAAAGCACAATAATTTTAATAAGATGTGAAAACTAGACTTGTGTTTCAGACTTCTTTCTTCTACCAGTTTCTGTCAGTGAAGAACTAAACTTAGACTATTTCAAGAGTATTCTTGTTGATGTGGAAATCAGTGGAAATTTTTAAAAAATCATTATCTTTATTTATGTGAGTAAAAAGAAACTTTCTACATAGAATTTTGCTGTGTAAGAAGCAGCTAGAAATACAAGGCTAAAATTTAAACATTTTACCTTTACAAAAGCCTAAAGAATTGCCCAGTGCTGGAATCTCATCCAAAGGCTCCTTGGGGCATCACACATTTAACAGGAATTGCCCTATTATTTTTAATTAAACAGCTACATTCTAGTGTTGGCCATGGAATTTATAGCATTTCAGACATCAAAAAGAGTATTGTAAATAAAATTAACCTTTGTCAGAGATTGATAAATTGTTTTCCTGCCCTCTACTTCTGGCTGCTTTTTCTCTTAATACTTCAACATTTCTGTTGTTGTGAGTGTATTACCTTCCTGATATTAAGTGCACCTACTCACTAATCAGCTGATGAAATCTTAAAGGATGAAAGGAAGATAAAATTTCATGTCATCTACAAACTGTGAGACACATTTGCAAACAATTTTAAACTATTATTATTACTGTTGTGCCCAAGAGTTATCATTAAGGACTGCAAAAATAGGTATTTTGAAAGAAAGTGGCAGTTATTTCTAATATTTTAGTATTGGTCATGACACATCAATGAATGTCCAACTTTCCAAAGATT
Source organism: Calcarius lapponicus (assembly GCA_039654755.1). NCBI lineage: Eukaryota > Metazoa > Chordata > Aves > Passeriformes > Fringillidae > Calcarius > Calcarius lapponicus. The sequence continues at coordinate 25,152,177 of CM077481.1, read as the reverse complement.
TCTATAGACTGCCACAGAAGATCGTTGTTTTTAGAATTGTGCTTTTCTTTTAGGGATAAATGAAGGACTGTGATTAGTAGACAAAAAAAGAGTTGACTTGAAATGGCTGTGTGTGTTTGTGCAACAAAATACAGAGTAAAATTAGGAGTGCTTTCTGAAAAAGATAATGCCCGATTGCGTGCTACCAAATCATGGGGTTTTAAACAAGTGTTCCTAGGCAATTCAGAACTCTGTGCTGCAAAAGTCACCTGTAGCTAATCATCTATCCCTGACAGAGTATGCATTCTGTGGCAGGAAAGGGTATTTCAAATCAGGTAGACTGGTTTTGAAGATTCAATATTCTGAATTTAAAAGTATATCAAAATGTATATGTAAGCTCTGCAGAATGTGCTTCAAATAATATGGTATGATCTCTAGAATATTTTCCAGCTCTCCTCCCAGAGATCTCCTTGGTAGACTGCAATTTTAGAAAACAGTATTGATTGTGAAAATGGTGATGTGATGGACTAGGAACTCATAAGAGATGGTCAGAAACTATTTTGCAGCTTGAAAGAACCTGATTCTTCGCATGTCTACCGGAGATATATTAATGAATTCTATTGGCGATCCCATAGAAGTCATTAATAACTTTTGATTATTGGGTCCTTGTTTTGTGTTACTTTGTGTCATGACTTTTTGTGTTCATACTTCACTGTGATGTGGAGGACAAAGTGTTTTATCCTGTGTTCTTGTTGTGACAACAATGAGAGCAGAATGGTTGAAATATCTCTATCTAATGGTTTCTCTTCTTATGCATTCTCATTATGAAGCCATTGAGGTTTTTTTCCTCAAGCAGATCCTCTGGAGTATCTTCTGGCTCCCAACTCTTGTTGAAGGGACACCCAGCAAAGGAATGAAATTTCAGCTTACAATGGACATACCTTCTCAAAATCACTCCTCTGATGTGAATTATGTGCTTCCCAAATGAACTGTTTCTCTTTGAGGAGAGAGAAGAAACCAGCTGTGATTTTATGTAGTAATTGTGTTCTTCAAGGTATTCACACACTAAGTAGACAACAGCTGTCCTAGATTTAACCACACAGGAAAGAGGAGCACTTCAGTATTGCCCCCTCATCCCCTTCTTACCCTTTATCTTTGGCTGTAGTGTAGCTTTGGAGCTGTTTGTGGTCTTGCTCCTGGCAGATGATATATGTATACTGCAAATATACAAAAAAAAACCCAAAACAAACAAACAAAAAAAAAAAGGTAGAGAAATGTTACTGATAATGAGCACACCATGTCAAGATTACATTGTACAGAAGAGTAGTACATATAATTAAACCTTCCTGCCTTTATGGTGGCTAATTCCACCTACAACAATCTCTAGGCAACTTTTTTTATAATCACAAATATAATCAGCTTCCAACAGGGTTTTATTATTGCAATGTCCTCCCGATTTCTACAAAAGCAGTGTTTCTACACCAGAATCAGTAGCCCTGAAAATTCCTTTGCAGGAAAATTGGCTTCTAAATAGACCTTATAATGAAAAAGTTAAGGACTTCAAATAGCAAAGCACAGGATTGTGACTTTACAAAGTGCCTAATCTATGTCTCCATTTTTCCAAACACAGGAAATTTTTATTATTTCTTCTTTCCCCCTGTTCTGCTTTTTGCTTCCTCTTTTACCTATCAGCTGGAAGATAGAATAAAATAGAAAAATGTGTTGCGTCTGTGCAAAAATGTTTAATTAAATTTTTTGTGTGGCATTTGCAAAGGATACTTGAAAAAAGCTAGAAATCCTCATTAGAAACAGGGAGTATTTTCGTTTTAAAGATACAAGTCATGAGTTTTACTTGTAAACTTATTTCTAAAATCAGCCACATCACGAGCAATCACTTTTGAGGGCAGTGCATTGGCTCTCTTCTCTTCATCTGGATTATGCTATTGACCTGCCGTCTCACTCATAAACCTGTAGTGATTCCAGGTCCATTCCTACGCACATGTGCATAGAAGCTGGTATAGGACACAAAGATAACCATACAGCACAATCATTGTCCCAGGAAAGTAAAAAAATTAAGGGTTAAGTACTTCCATGTTGAGTTGTGGCAATGGAAGGGCGCAGTATTTCAGAGCACAAATACATTCACTGTGTGTCAAATATTGTGGCAATACTTACAAGGAGAAAAGCACATGAATGCCCATCCCTCTCCAGCAGACCTTAAAATTCAGAGTGTATAGTAAGAACATGTGCAAACCTTTCACTTCTATTCCAGTTATAGTCTGTAGATGTATGTTAAACCTATGCACAGATATCTAACAATTTCCATATCTCTGAGAAATTTTTGATGGGTTTAGAGATAGGACAAGGAACTCCTACTTGCTAGCTGCATCTGATTTTCTATCATCATAATCAGCTGGCTGAATTTAGAACAGTCTCCATCTTTGGGATTAGTCAAAAACAAGGGGAAGTTGCAACCCTTGACTGACCCCCCTGCTCGTGCACAAACCTGACCTTATGATTGGCAGGGTTCTGCCACTCTTGGCAGGTCAGTGTTGCAGTGGCTTGGCTGGTTTAGCTTTGAGACTGCAGTGGAGACTGACTACATAGAATAGATTCTGCCCAGCAGAATAGATATGGACATTTTGTTGTATTGCACAGCCTCTCTCGCTTGTCTGCAAATTAACAATGCATTGAATGATGTTTCAACTTTTTATGCAATTTTTTGGCTTACAGATCTGCAACAAAGGAGAATTATTTTAAGAGAAGATCCAAACTGCGACTAAAAAAAATTGTGCATTGGGACTAAAAATTGTGCATGCTCTCTAAATGAGAAATACATTGGCAGAAATTATTGCTTTTGTGAGGGTCATCGCATATAGGAGAAAGAGTTACAGAAGCTGGTAGGTATTAAAGAACAAGAAAAAACATCTCATAAATAGTACCTGTTGTGGTGTCCAATTAAAAAAACCCAACAACAATTGGAGAAAAGGATGAGTTCTTGGTATTTGTAGTTCATGTACAAATATAATTGCTTTTATGCTACCATGCACTCTACTTCCTTTAAATGCCTCTAACAATGCTTTGGAGAAGAGATCTCTCTTTCACTCCTATTAGTTGCTTGTAAGTTTATAATTTTCCCATTTTGTGTTTGAATGCTGTTATAAAGAAGAGGAGCTAAACACAGATTTTTTTAGACCATGTCGTTCTACATAAATTGCTAATGAAAACTGAAGTGCCAGTGAGGGGAACATTTTGGAAATACCAAAACTTTTATGACTTATATCAAGCTCAAAGAATGACTTTTAGTTTGGAGAAAAACTGTTGTGAGGAGAAATTCAGGGTATTTGCTTTTCTTTGTAACGGAGAGAAAAATTGCTTATTTAACAAATAAAAGTAATGTTTTAGTAGGAGAAATACAATTCAACTTTAGCTATGGGCTCAGAAGAAAAATTGCTAGGTTTTGACTCTTTATGAAGGTTTTGACTCTTTATGAAGGTTTTGACTCTGCTCATTAAAATCCCTGATTTCTATTTGAGAGTAGATCATAACTTACTGTCTCCTCAAAGTAAACGCAGAACATTGATTTAATACCATTGTAGAATGAATGTTTGCAGAGAACATTAAGAAAAAAAGTCATTGTTGATCATTTGCCCAGGCAAATGCCAGGTTTTTGCCTCTGTAGAGCAGCTTAAGCTCTCTGGGCACTTGACCCACAGTGTCAATAAGGTAAGGAACAATGCAAAGACTGTTTATTTTGTTATATGCTTGTATGTTTTTTTCAAAGCTGTCAAATTAAGAAAGAAGGGACCAGGAGGAGAAAAGTAATCTTCACTGGGACAACATAATCCAGTTTAAAAATGGGGGATAGGTGGTTTTCTGATATAAAAATATGAGTATGGCTCTGGTTTTCTAAATGTAATGAAGTTATAAGGTATATGGCAGGGAGCACAGACAAAAGAATACCCATATTAATTTTACTTCATTCCTTCACACTCTTAGGTTTATAATATTTCTACCCATCAGGCAGATTGGGACATTTTTTCATACAAGGCCCTGACTTTCCAAGCCCTTTTCAAGTTAGCACACTCATTCAAACACTATCAACCAAAGCAACCTGGATAGCAGCAGTGCTTTGTGATGAGTCAGACAGTCCTGCTGGAAAATTCATTCTTCTGTGTGAAAGACAGTGGAATTTTAAAGATAAATGAAAGGGTACTGCAATTCTGTAGAAGATAAAAAAGTAGTTTTAAGTGCTATACAAAAGTAAATTGTACATGTACTGTGGCTTTGTAATCTGTTAGGGAATAAGTTTGTCATTATTTGTAGCTTCCACTTCAGTGAATTGTTTCACTGAAAATTTTATGTATAGGTGAAGCATTGATTCAATTGAAGTTCAGTGTGATATTTCTATTCTGTTTTGACATCTTTTAATAATGAGATAGTTCTATTATGTTTTAACACTTGGTGCTCCTCAGATTTGTCTAGACCATGATATCCCTAGATCCAATGATTGTGACACCCAGGATACTTAATAAGATGCTTTTTTCTGCAGTTGACTGATTTTGTTTTATTAAATTCTCACAAAATAAATCACAAACCTTGCAGCTTTAATTTACTTCAATACATTCAAAATGTATTGGGTTTCTGTTTATGTTGTTGGAGCTTTTAAATCTGGATTTCAAAATCCATGCAGAAGATGCAGTTTATGCTGTCTGATATATTTGTAGACAGTAGTTGTACTAATAGGTTTTAAAATATTCTTTCACTGTTAATCTGGATAAGACAGAGTACCTATTCCAATAGGAGATAAATACGTGGAAAATTTTAGCCATTGTTTTTACTATATTCAGAAACTGAAAATTTATCTGGACAAACAAATGTTAAGGATTACCATGAGGATTCAAAAAAAAAAGGGTGAATATAGAAACCAAAATAGAAATAGAATAGAAACCAAAAGTATTTCTGAAATTTCCAAAATTGTCCAAAGGAGACTATGTTAATTATGTAAGAGGAGATAAAAAGCCATACGCAGTAAAACTACATTCAGAGGGAGGAACTGATGTTTATCCAATAAAACAGATATGAACTCTCTGTCTAAACTTCAAAAGTTGAAATAAACTTGATTTCTTGTTATTTTTTAAGTATTTGCATCTCAAATAGCTGTATATATTCATTGAAATAATATTCTTGTTTTTGTTATGTATTATTTTGTTGTGCATTAATTAGTGCTTATTGTGCTCTTGAAGGATAGTTTGTCTCTATTTTAACATGAAACAATGTTGGGTGGCAGGCAAAATTTATATTTCTGTTTCTGAGCAAGTATCATTTGCTTTTAGTACCACTACCTCATTTAGATGTAGTGGCAGTAAGAATCACTCAGATTATGCTTTCAACCATGTATTGTACAAGCCTTCCTATTTATCACTGCTCTCAGGATTTTGAACTTAATGACATTTCCAGTGAGTAGTTTGCTTGGTATTTTCCCCAGCCTTTGGGAGAATACTTTGAATATGTTCTCCTTCTCATTTGCAATTTCTCTTAGCAGTTCCATCTCTTTTGATGCTAAGCTATAACTTCCAATGATTTGTTATTTTGTTGTTGTTGGGTTTTGTTTGTTCTTTGGATTTTTTTTTGTTATGTTTTTTCTTCTATTTTTCCTTTACAGAAAATACTGTCCTAATACAGACACATGAAGCTGACTGAAGTCTGTTTTGGTTTTGTCACTATATACCCTTTTGGATCAATCCATTTTAGTAACTTTTTTCCCCCCAGAACCATTTGGTCCTTATTGCACCCTGTAGCTTATGCAAACCTATTTTCTTTCTAGCAAGGGTGAACCAAGGATTTAGAAGCTATTCACCAAGGCCTTTTTCATGTAAGATGTGTTCGGATGGGTAAGCAGACTGTTTTTCTGTAAACTTATGTTTAGTATATATAGATCTACCACTTTGCTGTAAAGTCAGCTGTTACAGTGATTTCTCTTTGTGTGCCAAGCTTTTCATCAGTCAATGTCCCCTCATTAGGGAAACTTTATGACTTGTTGATCATCTTTCAGTTGTTTTCCTTAAAACAATTATCTAGACTTGATGAGCACATTCGTCTGTCTCTCTCATTTTGACTAGACAATTGCATTGGGTTTTGTTTCTGTTCTTTCTTTTACGGGATGGTTTCCAGCATCAAATTTTACATTATATAATGCCATGGTTTAACATAGTTTAATTGTTAGTTAAGGAAAAATCCGTGAACTACGGGAGTGATTCCACGTAAGGACTTCAGTACCTTCCTTCGTACCTGACAGAACCAATCAGCTGGCTAGCTTTGGATATTGACACCCTGTCAAACCACTTAAGAGAGCTGAATATGTCCATGAAATCACATTTTAAAACAAATTCCAGGAAAAACTCTCTTGTTTCCAGCCTTTGAACAGATCTGGGCGGGCTGGGCTCAGCCTGCAGCTCAGCTGAGATTCTGCTGCCGCCAAGCTCCAACCATGGCCAACGGGCCAGGCCGGCTCTGCTCGGCTTCAGGTGGAGCCCAGCTGGGCCCTGCTCTGGCTGTGAGCTGCTGAGCTGTCCTTCTGGCTCTGCGGAAAATCATGCAGCTGAGAACAGAGGTGGCTCTGCAGCCACGCACAGAAAAGGAGCCCCACTGCTGGAATTGAACGCAGCAGGGGCCAGGAAACAGCCATGCTGACAGAACAGCCGCTGCCTGGCAGAGGTCACATAACCATCCATAGGCCAGGGTGAGATATTCACTCTTTTAGTGCACAGATGAAACTTGCAGACATCAATCCTCTCTCAAGTGAATGAAAAGGGAAGGCTAAAGGCACATAGAGAAAACAACCTGGAGATACCGAGGCCAGTGAAGAAGAAGTCAAATCCCAGATGGGAAGAGTTTGAGGAGATGCCTTAGTCTTGAGCTGAAATTCTTTTGTAAGGCTGTGGTGAAGATATAATTGATACATCAGACTTTTTTTCCCTGTAACTCATGGAATGCGCTGGGGGGATGTAATGTTCTAACCACAGCTATGAGCATAGGCACCCGTGTTGAAGCAAGCAGATGTTGAAGTAGCTGTGATCCAATGAGAAACTTGAACAGAGAGAAATGAGAGACATGATAAACCTTGCCCCAGGAACAGAAGAAGAAAACCTTTGTTCCAGAGATAAAAGAAGAATACTTTTGTTTCTACTTTTTGTTTCCATATTTTTGTTCCTTTTTTTTTTTTCTGTTTCTATGTTTTTGAACAGAAAAATTGTTCATCCTTAAAATTGTACCCTAATAAGCTGAAATGACCCATGGTGGTAATTGTGGGAGGACTACTAAACCATGGGAGAGGCTTCACAATTGCAGATTTCCAGGAGGATGCTATTTGTGAAAATTAAAACCATGAGAGAATGGTTTCTTGTGGAAAAGTTTCCATGGCATGGCAGGAAGAGACTCCTTTCTCTAAGTGGACTGAAGAAAGATTATTTTAAAAGCAGTAAACTGACTGAAAATACCTAATTTGTCTCTTTACATTTTCAGTGGGGAAACAGGAATTGGGGGGAGGAGAAGTATTCTGAAGGTTTATTCTGATTTCTGATTTCTTGCTTTGCTCTCCTCCTAATCCTTATCTTGCAGCAGAAGATGAGTAAATAATTCTAGTGGGTGCACTGGCATTGGGCCAGCACTCAACCCACCTCAAAAATCTGGAGTTTGGGTATATATAACTGAGCAAGACTTAGCCCACTTATACCTTTTTGCACAAAGGATGTACCCAGGAATTGCAGAGTTTTTTCTTTTTGAATCTATAACGTAAGTTTTGTTGACATTCATTTTTATGTCTGTCAAAAAGCTATTTCCCAGAATAAAAAACTCCTGCAAAGGTACCCCTCATAATTTGCTTATAGTAATTTCTTTAGATATTCCCATCATCTTTCCATCTTCTGTCAACTGTGTCTTTCATATTGGATGTCTTGCTCATGGGATAAATGAATAAGAAGATGTTTGCTTCATTATTTCAGATATGATTTCATCAAATAATACTGTGAAATTTGCTAAGAAGTCTGATGATAATACATATTACATACATATTTGTTTCAGTTGATTTTCATGGGTCCAAATATAGTGCTTTATATTTGATATTTGCTATATTTTGACAAGAGTAGACCTAAAAGAAAGTTCAGATGTGACTGTGCCATTAAATTATTTCCAGTGTTGCAATGACTTGTGGAGTTTCTACAGCTGAGCTTTAGAGAATCATTTAAGAGGCGCAGTAAACAATCATTCTATTCTGAGGGGTGTTTACATTCTATCTGTGCTGCTGCTTCCTAAACTGTTTAGCTGGCTCATTGTTAGTGTTTGTCGCTGCAGTACCCAGCTCTGCTGCCAAGTGTAACATCAAAAGATAATAAGCTTGGAAGGGACCTGAGATTTTAGTCCATCTCCTGCTCAAAACAGCTGTGAGGTTAGACTAGGTTGTTCAGAAATTTATACAGTCAAGTTTTAAACCACACAACATCCACCAAAATCGCACACAACCACAAATGAGCTGGGGTTTGAAGGACCTTAGAGAGATTGCATAGTTCATCCCCACACCAACTCAAAGCTGAGTGTGTTGCTCAGGGAGGTGTCCAGTCAGATTTTGAGTATCTCCAGATTTATTTTGGATGGGATAGAGTTACTTTTTTTAGAGAGTAGGGCTACGTTCTGGATTTGTGCTGAAAAAGTGCTGATAACACAGGAGTGTTTTCATTACTATGGAGCAGCACTTAGCAGCGTGGAAGCATTTCTGCTCCTCACATTACCCCATCAGTGGGAAGGCTGGGGGTGCCCAAAGAGTTGGGAGGTGAAACAGTTGGCACTGCTGACCCCAGCTGACACAAGTGGTATTCCAGACTACCCATTGTCATGCTTGGCAGATAAAGCTGGGGGAAGAAGGGTACCTTTGTAGTCATGGCATTTGTTTTCCCAAGTAACCCTTACACATCATGCACCCATACATCTCCTTAGGTTCAAGGGGTTCTCCTTCCCAGGTGGTGATATTTGCGTTCATCCTTGCTGAAATTAACACAGTCCATCTAGGCACATTCTATCGATCACTGGAGGTCTTTTGGACTACCTACCCTTCAGTATATTTATTGATTTGCCCTGAGACCTATTACTTCACCTCTGACATGAAGTTAGAACTGAGGCCATCAGTGCCCAGCCATGTCTGAAGTTTTGCCTTCTATTTTTTTCAGTTTTCTTATTTGGTCTGAAATAGTATGTAGATGAAGATATTTTTGTTTGTTTGGTTGGTTGGTTTGGGGTGGGTTTTGTTTGTTTTGTTTTGGTTTGGTTTTTGTTTTGTTGGTTTTGTTTGTTTGTTTTTCCCGATGGCTGGTGAAACAATGTGCAATTTCTGATCTTCTTCTTCTTGCTTTCTGCCTCTTTTCTGCTCTTTCCTATCACAGCTGTACTATAGCTCCTTACATTGTAATCCTTATATTTCTAAAAGCTGCCTTGAGGAGCTTTTATATTTATTTGCCTGTGAGATGTTTAGCAGATATGGGCTTAGTCCATCAACCCTCTCTGTTGACATTATTGAACACTTATGCATACATTTAGCATTGCTGGCTTCAAAAGTTTGAAGAATTTACATACCAGGGATTTGATCCTGTTCATCTCTTCTCATGCAGACAGTCCCTTTCAAAAATTGAGTCAAAGGCCCTATCTTTGAATGGGGCAGGTTGGATACAGTCCTTCACAAAGATACCCAGAAGACTCAAAACGCACTCCAGGGGATGGAGGCCTTTACAAGGAAGGAAGAATATGTTTTTCCATATTTTTCAGTATTCAATTCTTCATATTCAACTCCAGTAACAGTGAAACTCAAATCTGATCAGGAAAAAGGGATGGAAGATAACTGAAAGTTGGAAGTTTTAGACTTCTAAGTGAGAAGCATGTTGTATAGCATTTATTGCGCAGTAAGCAATGTGAACTAGACCTCATCATTGTTAGTAAGGTACATCAACATGGATGTTGAACATGGAAACATAATGGGAATCTCTACTCAGTTTCGCTAAATAATTACTTACTACTTTAAAATAATCCACAGTTTTGAAGACTTGAAAACACTCATCTGGGAGAATTAATTTTATTTCTCTGCAAATATTTAACAAATATAACAGCATTTCCTGGTATATGAGCAGAACACTAGTTTCTTTTCTTCTCTTTATTTGGGATAGGAGGCACTATAGATGGAATATAATGAATGTCCTGTATGTGTATTGATTTGTTGTCAAATGTATAATAGAGAAAATTGCACTTAGACCTAAAAGTATAGTAATACTTTCTCAAAGGTAATAGAATAAGACAGAATTTATTACACAAGACAAGATTTCTGCTCTTTGGTATTATACCATCATAAGGAGACTGGCAGTGGTCAGTAAAAGATCCAGCTCTGCTGACAATATTTGAACTGTAGGTATGTTCATATGGGAGACAGTGAAAAGAGCAGCAGTGTAAATTAAACTGGCTCTAAAATAATTGTTTCTGTTAAGTGTATCCATCACAGGAAGTATGAAAGCCATGAAGCTAGGTCAACAAACACCTGCTGTAACTTCCCTATGTGTCTGTAGAGAGGCACTTATTACCGATTTCACATCTGTTTTCATTGTGATGTCCAATTTTAAGAGAGCTTATGCTGTTTCTTGAGTAAGATACTGCCCTCTAGTATCTAGATCACAGCACCCAGAACCTGGCAGCACTGAATGCTCTCAGTAGGAGACACAAATTCTTCATTACACTGTCAGATTATGAGACCTGAAACAACATTGCCTGTAATCTGTCCAAGTGTGCTTTTTTGGCTATTTCGCCTTGTACAGGATAGACTTGTGTTGTAGCAGAATAGGGAAAATCTTAGTATTTTGAAAGAAAAATTTATTTATTTATTCCTTTTGGGACACCAAAAAATCTAGATCTTGAAGTGGCTTTTCCACAGAGTAGATTGGTCATTAATTTTGAGTTTCTCCTCCCAGGTTCATAGTTTATTTAAAGACATTTCCTATCTTTGGCATTACAACACATCTTCTGGAGTCTTGTGCCTGTACGTGGCACCAATATCAGTCCCTTTACCAGAATTAGTGTTTCTTGAAATACTTAGTTCCATTAATGGCATTAGATTTTTCCATGGATGGTCAGAAAATAACAGCAGTGAATTCTCACTGTCAATTCCCACTCTGAGTTAATTTCCACTTCAAATCACCATCCTTGCAGGTAGTCTGTTTAATGCCGGATACTATCCCTTGCCCTTTAAAGGGCAAGAAATCTGCAATGTAATTTCACTTTTGACTTTTGATTCTGTTATGTTAGAGGACTTGTGAAGATTCATGGCAAATGGAGAGAAAGGAAAGTTATATTTATACCCCAACAGGAGTTTTTATAATGCCATTCTGCCTGGCTGGCAGAGCAGAACAGTCTCTCACAGTCTATCTGACTGGCTAATGGTTCAGTTGCAGTACACATGCTTTCTCTTCTGAGTAGCTGTGGGTGGGTGCTGAAAACAAAATGTTATGCTTGCTGGCAGTGAGCAAAGAATGTTTTCAGCTGTAGCGTAACAAAAAGTTTGTCTCGCAATTTGACAGTGAGATTTATTTTGGTACCACATTGCTCTCAGAGGGATATAATTATGGCTCAGGAAAAGGTTTTTCCAGTGATTTATGACCTCCCCAAAATTACTATTTTGCCTGGTATTTTCCTTCATGTTCTTCATCAAAAGTGATAATTTTTAATGGGAAAATTAAAAGGGGATACTTTCAACTTATTTTTGAGCATGATAAAATGAGCTTCTCCTACTATTAAGAAGCTTCTCCTACTATTAACTTTCTACTAAAAGAAAGTTAAATATTTTCTAAGGTAGAGTGCTTTGAAAAACATATATTTTTTCAGTAAGGATACTTTCTTCAAGGCTCAATATTCAGAGTTTAGAAGAGTGTAGCCTTAAATGAAAGGTTTAACACAGACATTATAGTCAAACGTTAATGCATTCCCTTACTGCTCCTCTAAAGAAAAAGAAAAGATATGAAGAAGAAAAGATAAATTGCATGTCATTAGCAAAATACAGCTCTTTTACACATTGGTTCAGTCACCATACAAATAAGGACCACAAATTCTCATCCCTCTAATGATAGAATAAATGAGCCATTATAGAAAAAAAATTGCCTTCAGTAAAATCCCACAAAAGATCCTATCAAAAAATGATAAAAGAACACAAAAAGAGTCAAGTCATAAATTTGATTGTAACATATGGATGCTCAGAAAAAGAGCAGATCATAACCTGACATTAAAACTGAGGTTTTATTAAGTATAACCCAAGAGCTAATAAAAAATCTAGAACTCACATATGTCTTCAATTAAATTATGGAAATTTCCAAATCTGCTATAGTGATAGAGAAAGCTACAGATGCCTTAGAAAGGCAGTGTCTGAGAGAACCAATTAGTATTAAGTGGATAAATTCATAACAGACAGGACCAGTCAGAAATTTCAGCATTCCTGTATTTCCTGTTAGTTGTGAAATGGATAAAGCTTTCTTCAGAAAAATGGAAGAAGCCTTACAGGTGCAGGGCCTTATTCTCGGCAAAGACCGGATATCAAGGCCAAGGCAAACCAGACTGTAATTATTGATGCTTCAGGCATTTGTCAAGTCCTTGATTTCATGCAGTTCTGTACAAAACAAGTTTGGTTATAACAAAGGCAAGAATAATTCAATTGTAAGCGTACTTGCAGCTAAAAATCTGGATCAAGACCTTGGTCAATGCTGGAGTGAAAGATCAGGATCGCTAGTTTAAATGTGTTACAAATATTTGGTTTCATGTCATACACATAATGGACGATGATGGAAAGGGTTTATGGAGATATTGAGTCCAAGGCCCAGTTCAAAATAGGGCCATCAAGGGCAGGGTACTCAGGGCTGTATCTAATTCAGTTCAAAATATCTCCAAGGACAGAGACCCCACAGTCTCCCTGGGTTTGAGAACACTCAGAGTACAAAAAATAGTGGATTTTTCTAATTTTTAAAAAATGTATTTTAAAGATTTAAATTGAATATCTTATGCTTGTCTCTTTATTGATCTTGTTTGCTCTTTGTTGTCTTAATAATACTGATAAAAATACCTAATCTTGTTAGGTAGAACTGGAAAAGACCTCAAAATGTTATTTTTTGCACCTTCTTAATTCAAAGCAAGATAAATTCTGCATAAATAATCCCTCATATGTACTCGTGTAAACAAAATAATTTTTCAAAAAATCCTCCAATTATGAAAATTTTGCAGTCCTAAATCAAGTGTCCCAGTACTTCACTATTTCACCTTGAAAGACTTTTCCTGGTAATCTCACTTAGCCCAGTATTTCTTGTATGTTTTACAGGTCCATGGAGATATTATGATTCCATTCTGGAAAACATTTTTTTTGTATTTTAAGACTCTTGTCCTGATTCTGTCAGTCTTCTCTCAACTGTATCAATCCAGTTCTCAGTCATCCTTCCTACGTCATTTTTCCTAAGCCTCTGATCATCCATGATACTCTTCGATGGGCTTTATTTTCTGAAAGAGTTGTATCCCTCTTGAGGTTCTATACAGCATGCAACATGGTACTACAGCTGAAGCCATACTGGTAATAATAAATAGAATGTTTTTCTTCACCTGTCCTGCACATTGGTTTACTCTGCTTTGTGTGCATGCATTTCATATGCTATTCATGCGAGTTTAATTTAAGATCAGCAGTGGGCAATACAAAAATAAAGTACTCAAACAATTGTTGGATGCCTCTTATGCTGTGTAAAAGCAGTTTGAGGCTTTCCCATCATTGTTATATGGTGTATGAGTTATATACATTTGAACTTAACAAACGTAAGGTACTGATATTCACAGAGTACTTGGACTTCAGAAAGTCAGGAGACAAATGATCTCTTGTGCACAGGTTGTGATGGGGGGCTGATAGTGAGTGGAGCAGCAAGGCCTCTGGCAATGCTGGGTTAACAGCTCATGTCACACACAAAGATTTGGTTTTTATTTATTTTTTCCTTAGTTTACTTTGAAGAATAAGAATGGCAGGAGGGAGATGGGGGCAGGAACACGTTTGCCAGCAAGAGAGGCAGACTTTAATCTAGGTTAGGGAATGGTGACCAAAGCCTGAAGAGAGGTGCAGGGAGGCATGGCAGATAGTAAGGAAGTGCCTGGCAATGAAACATAAAGGAGGGTCTCTGGTTTCCAGTCATAAACAGTGTTCCTGGAGGCCTATCCCAGACACCTGTGTATCAGTTCACAGCATGGGGATCACAAGTGCAGAAGTCCAGGTGCTGCTGCAGAGCTTCAGTCTCATTGGGATCACAGATATGGTTTGCTTGAATAGAGTGTTGTAAAGAGTGGGCAATGAGTCCTTGGGTAGTACAGACCAGGAAGGCAGAGAGGAGGAGTTGCATTACACAGAGTGGCACAAAGGCCAGAAGGCCAAATGCGCAAAGATCTAATTGGTGTTCTGTGGGTAAAGGAGCATCAAAATCAACTAAAATTACTTCATGAGGGGCTTTGAATACAAACCACCTAATAGCAAGAAATGGATAAAGCTTTCTTCAGAAAAATGGAAGAAGCCTTACAGGTGCAGGGCCTGATTCTCGGCAAAGACAGGATATCAAGGCCAAGGCAAACCAGGAGATTCCTGGAGTACATTTAATAAAATTTTTGGATGGATAAGCTGACTGGAGAATATGGTCTCCTGGACCTATTCCTCTCAGAAAGTACTGGCTTGGATTGCAAAGGTCACGGCAGTCTTTGCTTTAGCCATCGTGAAATGACACAACCTAAGATAGTGAGAGAAGTGAATAAGACTAATAACAGAATTACAAACATGGAATTGAGAAGAGCAGAAGCATGGTTGCTGTCTTAACTGTTTTAACTTGGTACTAAGCAACAGTTCTCTGTGGTGTCATTAATTCCATTTAGTTGTGTTTGTGTAATGTAATGGACAGACAAATAGAGCTAAAGTTTTAGATTCAGACTTCTACTCACATTTTTACAATTGAATGTTTCTAGTAAAAACAAAGCCTCTTTGAAACTCATGCACTTATTACTTTTTAGGTTTTTTCCCCTCCTAGTATTTACCTGCTTTCTTTGTAGATTTATTTAAAAAGAAATAATTTCATTCCCAATGTGGAAAGAGGATATGAGTTCCAGGTATGAATTTTCTAGCTCCAAATCATATGAGCACTACATGTCACTGGGAAGAATGAATGAAGAAGTCAAAAGGTGAAATGTGTAAATGAAGTGCTATAATTCTGAGGAAACCACACACTGTATTTCCCTTGTTTATGAGGCTGTCATACCTTCTAACACTTGTAACCAAACTATGTAAGATGATCAAGTGGTGCTGTGGTTCAGATGTACTCCATAAGAGTTGCGTTTGGTTTGTTCTGAAACAATTTTTCAATGAAACAATTTTTCTCCACAAACTTTTAATATGGAATGATGTCTGGAAAACCTCACTGAGGCTACATTTCTAGAAGATTTATATACACACAGAAGAAATTTCAGCTTCTTCCAGTTTTTGAATAAGTGCTCTATTTGGCAGTGGAAATTAGAAAGCAGAGTTCTATCCCTTTTGACAATGTTTTCTGGGACTGTTTATAATTTTCTAAGCTGTACTAGTAGAATTTGGATTCTAGAGGTAAGTTATGTGGAGAAATTCTTCTGTGTGACTGAGTGAGTTCAATATGTGATACTGGTCATGTCAGTCCATAGGTGGCTCAGTAGTCCCCCGGTAGCAGAAATGTAGAATCCTGACAATTATAATGAGAAAACTTGTAGGCCTCTAGGTTTAGGTAGTGAATTTTAAGGGACATATTTTCATGGTGTCAAATAAATAGGTAAATACCTTTAACCTCTCTAAGACTACAATGTGAAGTTAATAGAGTACTCTTGTTATCTAAGAAACATTAGAGATCTTAGAATAATAAGAGATTAGAAAGAAAAATGTGATTTTAATGTATCAACTTTTTAATGTTAATCTCTTCTTTTCTAAGCCACTTATAAGAATGAGTGTTTTTTTTTATTTTTTTCCTTTTTTTTTTTTTCTGAAGTACATGGGATTGGAAAGGCTATAATGTGCTGAGGGAAATTCTGTGGCAAAGAGAAATGAAGTACTGATACCAGTAATCAAGACAAAACTCTGTGCAACTCTAAGGAGCTACAACAAATTGTCAGCTTCAAGTGATTCCTTCCACCCACGTACTTATTACTGTCTGTTGTGGCACAGAGGAAAGAAAAAGGATGGGACTAAGTGAACATTTCAGTAAGGTTGCACCTGCAGTAAGATGCTGCAACCATGTGATCCCTGAGCCTTTTCTGAAGTGCATATTTTGTGGTGCACTGCCTTTTTTTGGAGTAAATTGCATATTCTTAAGAAAGAAAAAGAAAATATTAGGCCTTTGACAGAAGGAAATGAGACTAATATTAATTATATTTGTCTGAATTATAGGTACCTGCTGCATCATGCCTTGGAATCCTGGTGGTCTGAGATGAATTGTGGATCTTTTCTGGCACACATTCACATTTCCTTTTAGCGGAAGATCAACATCTGAGAGGAGGGGAGTTTGTATCCCTATTATCTCATGAAGAAGAAAAAATCATGTGCTAGAGATGATGAACTGTGCATTATGTTAGGTGGTTTGACTGCATCTTTTGTCCAGAAAAAGCCTAATGAACTTGAAATTCAGCTTTCCTCCTGCAGGCTAATAGAAAGAAGGTGATGCTGACCTTTCAAGAACGCTAAATCCCTTATCCAGAGACTCAGGTCAGGTCCATCAAACAAAAGAGGTACAAACTGAATTAACTCTATTGAAGTGTTTTTTGTAGTATGGCTAGAAGAGATTTAAGACTCTTTGCTTTAAATATTTAATCTGAAGGAACAGTGAAATGCAAGATGAATTTGCAATAATCAAAGAAATTACAGGGGTACCTATTGATGTGAACCTGATAAAAGTGATTTGTGTAGCTAGTAGAAGTAATACTGTTATGTACTCAGCTGAGAAATACTTGTTTAATGATTATAAAAGTGCACTAAGATAAAATGGTGAGTCTAAATAGCATACTGTATTCCTTCTGCTAGCCTGGATGGGAGTTGTGTTGGGATGACTTGACCCTGTCTGGCTGCCAGATGCCTTCCAAAGCTTGTAGAACTCCCCTCCCCAGCTGGACAAGGGAAAGAAAATATGATGAAAGGTTCACATATTGAGATAAAGAGAGATCTTTCACCTATTCCAACCATGGGAAAAACAGACTCGACTTACTAACTTATTGCAAATCATTTTATCTGATACTCATTTATGAGTAGGGTAATGAAAAATCTTAAAACCACCATCCCCTAATCAACCTCATTCCTGATTTTCTGTACTTCCTCCCCACCAGTAGCACAGAGGAGTGGACCACTGGGCGTGTGACCAATTCTTCGCATCCTGTCCTTGCAGCTCACTTCTCCTTATAGGGAAGATTCATTCCACTTTTCCTTACTCCTGTGTGGAGACCATCCCACAGGAGACAGCCTTCACAAACTTCTCCAGTATGACTCCTTCCCATGGGCTGCGGTTCTTCACAAACTGCTCCAGTGTGGGTCCCTCCCACTGAATGCAGTCCTTCAGAAATACACTGCTCAAGCTTGGGTATCCCAGGGGACACAACTCCTGCCAGAAAACTTGCCCCAGCATGGACTCCTCTTTCCACAGGTCTACAGGATCTGCCAGCAAACCTCTTCCAGCATGGGCTCCTCTCTTCAGGGGTCCACAGATCCTGTTTTCCGTGGGGTCACAAACTCTTTCAAAGAGGTCCACTGCCCTGGCATGGGACCTCCATGGGCTGCAGGTTAATCTCTGCTCCACTATGGTCCTCCATGGGCTGTAGGGACACAGCTGTCTCCCCATGGCCTTCACCACAGTCTGCAGAGGAAACTCATATCTGGTGCCTGGTGCATCTCCTGCCCCTCCTTCTCCACTGACCTTGGTGTTTCAGAGCTGCTCCTCTTGCATATTCTCACCCTCCCCCTGGGCTGCAGTTGCTGCTGCACAGTTTTTTCCTGCCTTTCTTACATATGTTATCCCATAGGTGCTTCTGCTGTCACTGGTGGGCTGGGCCTTGAGCAGCAGCAGGTCCATTTTGAAGCTGGCTGTCACAGTCTTCATTGGCTATCCTTGTAGCTTCATTCCCCACCCTTTCCAACCCCCTAGTACCCCAAACCTTACCACCCAAATCCAGTACAAGGGTATACAAATAGCAGCTTCATGATTCCAAATGTTATATCATTGCAGCACTACAGTACAACTTGATATATATGGATGATTGCTACCAGCTTTGAAATATCTTTATATTGGTTGAGTAACAAGCACATACTCACAAGCAGTTATGCCTATAATATGATTAGTATCTTGAAACAACCTCAAATGTGACATTATAATACCCAAACCAGTAAATTTTTGGCTCCAAACATGAATTTTCTTTTGATATTTACAAGTGGCATCCAGAATTACAAAAATATTTGTATTTAATAAGACTTGTGACACCAACATCCACAGCATTATTGTCTGGAAGCTGAGAAAGTATATCTGGATGAATGAACAGCCAGATGGATTGAAAATTTTCTGGACACTTGTGGACAGTGGCTTGATATCTGATTGGCAGCCAGAAAGTATCAAGGAGAATATATTGGAACCAATACTGAGGCTAGCTTTTTACCATTGACCTGGATGATGAGATAAAATACGTGCTTAACATATACCAGCTGGGAGTGGCCTAAAAATCTAATGATAGAGTTATAGCCCTTAAGTTTGGATTAACATAAATCTCATAAAATTCCAAGAAAAGAAGTGCAGAGTTCTGTACTGCTGTAGGTACAGGCTGTGTGTAATAGCACAAATCAGTTTCACAGCTATTGCCAAGTAAGTTGAATTTAAGCCACACTCATACTCACAGTCCAAATAAATCTCAAGTTGCACATTGAGCTATGTTAGGAAGTGTGTTGCCAATGAACTGAGAGAAATTGCTGTATCTTTGCAGCTGGTGAGACTGGACCTTCTGGAATTCTCTATCTGTTTCTGGATGCCCTGTTCCAAACAGGTGCAGGGAAATAAAGAAAGGTCCAGCAGAGTGCAGCAAGGATGGAGAGTGTGCTAGAATACATTGATTTATGGATGGAAATGGAGGGAGTAGAGTTTGTTCAGCTTGAATAGGAAGATAAGAAGCAGCTTTCAACCCTATGAAGGGGAGTTTGAAAGACGAAGCCAAATTCTTCTTGATAGGAGCAGCTTAAGTAGCAAGGAGAAATGACCACAAATTACAGCATGGGAGATTCAGGTTATGCATTAGGAATAATTTTTTCCCCCTAATGACACAATAGAACAGCTTGCCATGGGGAGTTTGTGGAATCTCTGTCCTGACAGATTTCCCAAACCTGACTGTAGACATTCACAGATATCCTGCCCTAAAGCTGGGAATAGTCCAGCTAAGCCAGAGGTTACCCTAGGTATCTTCTAAAGAGGCCCTCTACAGACAATATTGCCATTATTCTGTTATTTGGTGCCAACAATTCAACTGAAAACATTTAAAAAAATTATTGTTAAGATACTTCTGATCTCCATGGCTTCTTTTTTTAAAAACTAATATTTAACTAATGGAACCTCAGAACCAAACAGTAACTAGATAAAATGACAAAAAGCCAAGAATCTGAAGATAAAAGGCATACTTAGAATTTCTTGTCACTTATTTTTTTTTCCAAATAACAGGTCTTGTTTCCAACCTTAACTGTGCTAATGACAGAATTATTTTACATTGAGCCATTATTGATGCATTGCCGAACATGTACAAAATCAAGCGACACAGCTTATTTTTATTTTGTGAACCACATAAAGTCATACATCTATAGTTAAAATTTAGTTTTAGATATCCACACAGAGTAAGTTTCCTTCCTCAGGTAGCATTAGTTTATTCCATAATTCATGAGTTCCAAGACCATTAATTAAATATATTTTTACATTAATTTTTAAAAATTAGTAACTTCAATAGTTTATATTAAATAACTGTGATGCTGAATCACTGTTTTGAGGCCTTGTTTCAAACTGATCTTACTCATAACACATAAACAAGGCAAATCATATGCGCAAACCTCAATGTTTGTAATTTTCAAGAGCTTGAAATAATGCCAACAACTGCAACATCAACCATCTTTAAACTACTCTGATATTTACAACAGCAGCAAGAACAACAACAACAACAACAACAGCAAGAAATTGTAGTAAAGTATTGGTTAACAGAGAAACAGTCTCAGGAAGTACAAAAACCAATCTGTGGAGCCATGAGAAATCAAAAGACAGGCTTTCTTTTACTTAAAGAAAGTTAAAATAAACTTTTCAAAGTTTATTCTTCAGAAATCTGTCAGCTGGAAAACTTGTTTTATCAGATGTGTTAAGTGATACACAAAACCTAAACACTCTTACAACCTATGCTATGATCATCATTGTTATACACTTTATGTGAATTCAGTCTGAAGTGCTGGATTGACCCTACAATGTTTTGTTTATGTTGTATTTTAAAAAATGCTTTCTTAACATTTTCCTCTCTGAAGTAACATCAAACACAGATATTTTTATAAGGATAATTAATATCTGTGGAAAGAATACCTTGGAAAGATTTCTAAGATTGGACAGGGATTTCAGTGCTGATTCATTGCTTTTGAAAATGAGATTTCTTATTATTGCTTAATTTTTTATACTTGGATGTAATATCTGTGTTGGGTTTTTCTCCTGAATATCTAGGGGTTTTTTGGCACTTTAAAAGCACAGTCATTCCCATCCCTTTGATATTCTATGAACTTTTGAAGTGAAATGAAATTTATTTAGATTCTTATAGAATACCAATAGTATATTTTTGCAACAAAGAATAACACAGGTGCATAAAAATATCCTGTTAAATATTTACTGATGATGAGAACATTTGATATTTTAGTGAGACAAGGCCTAAATAATAGAAAAAAGATAAATTAGTTGTCCTTGGAATTGATCTTTGCTTTAGATATAAATGGGTATGAGGCTTATTTTAATCTTCAAGCTTGGTTGAAACTCTATTATGGATAGAAGACAAAATGCATCCAGCAGTCATTACTATTGTGTCTGAAAAGAGACAATTCTGCAGTGCAAGAGCCAGAGCCAGGGGAAAGAGGAAATTTGTCTGCTGCAGAAAACCTCTTTCTGACCTCCTATTGCATGACATCTCAGTCATCTCTTAGAATGTGCTGTTTTACCAGAAAACATTCACAAGGAGGAATAACTTTTTGGCTTAATTGCTGGCCTCATTTGTCAGAGTTAAAGACTGATATGTCTGACAAACCTATTTGCAAACCAGTTGCAAGTGGAGAGAAGAAATATGTTGTATTTCTGTGAAGAATCCTTGAACAGTTTACAGGCTGAGTAATTTTGTGGTGCTGTCTAAGGCCCAGAACTTGTAAACATTTATGCATGCATATGTAGATACACACACACATGCACAGACACACACACACGCACTCACTCTTATATGTATCTTATGCCCAAGTAAATATGTTGTGCATCAGATTATGTACATAAGCCCTCACAGGATCTATTTTAAAAGAATGGACAACTGTGCATATCGATATTAGTCCCGTGGCACATCAGAACTGAAGAATTTTAAGATGTACAAAACAAATGAATGGTTTTAAGAATATGTACTCAAATGCAGAATTCAAAACTGTTGAAAAAGCTATCAGCAATATAGATGGCTATATACCGAACATGTTGTGAAATAAAAACATGTAAATGTTGTCAAACAATCATGAGATCCCATTTGGCTGGCTACAAATGCAGTTTTAGAAAACAAAACAGAAAATCATGTTCCTTCACATCATCTGCTCCTTTTTATGACTATTCAAGATATTTGTGAATCCAGAATTATTTTATTTTGAATGTTTGAATACAAATTTTGTACACAAAATACAATAAGTATTGGCTTTTTGCTCAAAGAATAGGTTGCTATCAGAATCTGCATTGCATTGGGTTTGTTAGGCTTCATTAAATATGGGATCTTCAGTCCCTAAGACCATAAAACCTTGAATTTCAGTTTTACATTTTTATTTCCACTGATTGATAAATGATTAGATTTTTACCCTCTCTATATAAACAGTATCATAGAATCCTAGAATGAGTTGGGTTGGAAAGGATGGTAAATATCACTTAGTTCCACTTCCCCTGTCATGGGCAGGGACACCTCCCACTGGACCAGATTCCTCAAACTCTGCCCTTCCTGGTCTTCAGCACTGCCAGGAGTGGATTTTAACTATTTAATAGCATACTGATCCCAAGAATATGGTAGAAAATTACAGCAGAATAATTTCATCACAGTTCAAGTTTATGGAAGGATCTATAAAGTTGTTTAAAGTATTTGTATAACCTACCATAGCAAAGATGACAGAAGCATTTTTATCTAAGGTGCAAATGTAGTTTTGAGGTACTGTCCTGGGCTCAACTGGGATAGAGTTAATTCTTTTCAGCAGCTTGGTACCATATTGTACTTTAAATTCTGTATGAGAATGATGTTGGTAACACGCTGATGTTTTAGTTAGATATTATTAAACAGTTCTTATCAGAGTTAAGGACTTTTTGGTGCCCCATGCTCTCCCAGTGAGCAGGTGCGCAAGAATCTGGGAAGGATCATAATCAGAACAATTGACTGGAACTGGCCAAAAGGATATTCCACACCACAGAACATCCTGTTCAATATATAAACTGGGGACAATAGGCTGGAAGGGACCCGTTGTTGCTTGGGAACAGGCTGGTTATTGGTCAACAGGTGGTGAGTAGCTGCATTTTTCATCACTTGTTTGTCTTGGGCATCATTCCACTATCTCTCTACTACTACTACTACTACTACTATTATTATTAGTGTTATTATTATTAATTCAATTATTAAACTATTCTTATCTCAAGCTTCAGGTTATTACTTCTAGTTTTCCTCTCCATCCCTCCAGAGGGCAGTGGGGAGGGGAGGAGGGAGGTGGTGGCATGTGGCACATAGTTATCAGCTGGGATTAAACTATTGAAGGTGCAAATTAGACATCTCTGACATTAATAGTTCGTTTATTCTCTGTGACTTAGCAACAGGAATAATTCTTCAGAATGTCTTTGTTTATCCTTACACTATGTTTTAGATAAGCTAATAAAATTTTGTTTCTTTTCCCTCATGCATAGCCAGGGGAGTCCTGTGTAATTTTCCAGCTAGAATTTGTTGTTTTAACTTTTGGCTAAGGCCTTGCTTTATTGTGCAAGTCATGAGTCATATTTGCATATTTGCTCAACTCCATTACACAGAAGTGACAGAAATATAAAAAATCCCCCAAACAAACAAAGACCCCCAACATCAAATATAATTCTATTTATGAAATTATATGGTTATACCCTCTCAGTTCAGAAAAAATCAAGAGTCATTTGTCATTGTATGAAGGCATATTTATGAGGATATGCAGTACACTGTCATTTTAAGATTAAAATCCTTCATTTTACTAACTGGAAAATACAGAAAGTGTAGCAGTGATTGCTGCAGCAGCTTTTCTAGACTGTTGGTTTAAATTTTTTTCCAGGGTTCTCATGGGAAATTCTACATAGTAATTATGAAATCCAGACAACAAGAAAGTGGATAGCTAGAAGAATCTTTTCAGATTATTATTTATGACTTACTCATGACATTTTGCAATGAGTTTTAGAGAAAAAAGTTTGAGATCAGGTCCTTGCTACTTAAAATTAGAGAATGTCCATACAGCTATTGTTACTAGTACATGATTATGGATAACTGAACAGAAAATAGCTTTTCTGTATCTTCATGTTGAAAGAATCAAATGCCCATAATTTTAGTTTTCTTGTTATGTATTTTGTAAGACAATGATTCTTTTCAGGTACACAACCTCTGATGTGTAAAGTGTTCATTTTTGATGTATTTACTAGTAATAGGAAGTCAAGATTCAATAGAAAATACAATAAATTTTGAAAAGGCAGGCAAAGTTTGGCTGTATCTGAATTGAAGAAGAAGGAGGTGTCAGCTCTCATGGACAGACATCTCCTAAAAAAATTATGTTCTGAAGGTCTGGTACAAAAATAATTGTGTAGTTTGGCAACTGAGCATTTCAAGAACAAAAAATTCAAAGCATACCAGTGTATTATTATCAATTTTACCTATTTCTGTCATTTGTTAGAGCATCCTCTTTCTACTAGAATCTTCAACAAAATATGGCATGGGATAAATGGTCACCAGCTTTTAAATTAGTTGTAGAAACACACACTTGTGTGGGTCCCTAGTCCATACCTGATGATGATCTCACCAGACCTCAGTCAGTCTAATTTAGTTTTCTGAGTTCCCTCAATACCTAATGGAGGGAGAAACAGGTATATCTAGGGTGGAAATCACTACATCCTGGGACAATGGTCTATGAGAAACAGGAGGAATCACATCACAGTTGTCCCTGCCTTGCTTTAGTTAACAGTAGAGAAAACTTACACAACCAGTATAAATGCAAATGTATATGTCAGTATTAGGCGAGATGAATTCACTTGTGGTAGAAAGCTAATATAAAAATTATTGTTCAGAACATGATCTGCTGAATCCAGATCTTTATGTCTTAAGTAAAAATATGAATTGGTTTTCAGATGAACAGAGGTAATGAATTTGCCTTGTTTGGTTCATATTTGTCCAGAGCAACTTTTTATTTCACTCCAAAGCAGAGAAGCAATCTTACATGTTTATTTTTCTTTTAAATAGAAAGTTGTCCTTCCAAGTTCAGGATGTTTAGTCTCCTTGTAAAAGGAAAGATCCACCAATCACAAGGAGTCACAGAATCAATTAGGTTGGAAAAGACCTCCAAGATAATTGAGTCCACCCAATGAACAAACACCACTGCATCAACCAGACCATGGCCCTCCATGCCATATGCCATCCTTCCTTTAAATACTCCTAGGATGATGATTCCACCACCTCCCAAGGCAGCCTATTCCAATATCCAAACCCTCCCTGTGAATAAATTATTCTCAATGCCTAACCGAAATCTCCCAGCTAGAAATAAAATAATATCTCAACATGCAATGAGAAATAAAGCTTTTAATTTTTGGTGTCAAAAGGGCATGTAGCCATTTAAAAAAATAAATGGGTGGCTTAGGGTAAAAAAGCAACACACTGATTTAGAAGGTCAAAGCAGTTCAGTTCTTTTCAGGCATACCCATGATTTAAAATCTACTTTGGATATGAAAATATTTGAGAAGATTTTTGATTCTTCAAAGTATTTTCCTTAGTATTTTTGTGGGCAGATTGAACTTTTCTTACATTCCTTCAGATTTTCCAAATATTTTGGAGCAATCTGTGACAGTGCCCTGCCATACTCGCAGTGAAGAGTTTCTCCTTAGGTCTCTAATCTAAACCTACTCTCTTTCAATTTAAAGCCATTACCCTTTGTTCTATCACTGTGTGACATTGCAAAAAAGTCTTTCTCCGGCTCTCTCGTAGGTTCTGAAAGACTGCAAGGTCTCCTGGATCCTTCTCTTCTCCATAAATCCCATTTTACTTGTTAGTATTTGATTTAGGGGACTTCTTAGTCTTAAGGCATTACTGTGTTTCTAGTTTTTCTTTGATTCTTGATGACCTTAGAGCTTTTAGGGAGATGCAACCCATCCTCATAGGCAGCATCACAAATCACAGAAGCAAAATAAGGTATTTTTTTAAATGAATATCTGGAGGAAGAATCCCAGGTTCTGAATTTTACTTCCTATGCACTCCTCACAGCTCACCAACAGCAGTAGGAGTTCTGTCTAATACTTGAGAACAGAATATTTCTAAATGTCATACTGGGTATAACAATGCTTCATACCATACAGCAAAATTATAATGGAAGAGTAAATCTTCAGGAACAAAATAAGAAAATAAAACTAAAAAAGTCAGTTTTTATTTTAGACTTATAGCTGCACAAGATTGACTTTGGATCATGTGAAACTTGTACTATATTTTACTTTATCAATATATGTATATATGGAGTAAAAAAACCTAATGGCATACCAATTGGAGAGACTTTTTTCAGTAGAATTAAATTATCATTTTTATTTTTCAGTGAGAAAGTCGACTGAAGCAATAATAGATTTCACAGGAAATACACATGGATATTGTGCTTCCCAGAATGAGTAAAATGTCTTTCTCAGATTAAATTCAGGGTTTTGTATGTTGCGCAAGCATCTGCACAGTATAAGCACTCTGGGTTTCCAAAGAGGAGAAGACCTCTTATTTAAAAATATCTTCTCTTTAGTTTATTTTATATAGACTGTGGAGAATGCATGGAAGCTTGAGAATGCTTTTTACTACTTCCCATTTAAGCTGGAAGGAGCTGATGGTCACTTTTACTTACTGCCAGGAATAGCAGTCAATTAATGCTCCTCATCTCTTTGGATCTTAGCTTACTTTACCACAATTTGTTGACAATTTTCTTTCCTCTATAATACATGAATTTTTTTGAGAATACTAAAGTCATTGAAACAGCATAAACACAGCCCTTATTATGAACAAGAAGTGGAGGAAATTGAGATGAAGTTTTATTGCTTTATGTTTGTGTAACAAAACATGAAGTAAACGCTTTTTTTCTTCCAGACCTGTCGCAAGTCACTGAGGTTACTTGTGTAACTAGTATTATAGTACACAGTTATACAAGGAAAGCAAATATGTGGAGGCTGGACGGGTTCTTTTACCTCCAAAACTGAGGCTGCAGTGTTTGTTTATGAACATAGATTGATGGGTATTTGTTGGCAAGTGGAACTAAATCCAGTTGGTGTCTGCTCACTTGTGGGGTTCCCAAGGGCTCAGTACAGGTACCAGTCCTTTTTAACAACTATATCAATTATATGAATGTGGGGATTGAGTGCAAACTTAATCAATTCCCAGGTGACACCAAGCTGGGTGGGAGTGCTGATCTGCTGGAGGGCAGGGAGGCTCTGCAGAGGGATCTGGACAGGCTGGATCATGGCTGAGGCCAATGGTGTGAGGTTCAACAAGGCCCAGTGCTGGGTCCTGCCCTTGGGTCACAACAACTCCAGGCAGCTCCTCAGGCTGGGGCAGAGTGGCTGGAAAGGACCTGGGGGTGCTGGTGAGAGCAGCTGAACATGAGCCAGGCTGTGCCCAGGTGGCCAAGAAGGCCAATGGCATCCTGGCCTGGATCAGCAATGGTGTGGCCAGCAGGAGCAGGGCAGGGATTGTCCCCCTGTACTGGACACTGGTGAGGCCACACCTGGAATCCTGTGTTTGGTTTTGGGACCCTCACTTCAAAGTTTTGGGATCCTCCTTGGGAATCTTGGTTTCTGTAGTCTTGAGAAAAGGAGGGTAAAGAGAGGACCTTATCGCTCTCTAACACTGCCTGAAAGGAGGTTGTAGCAAGGTGGGTATCAGTCTCTGGTGCCTTGTTTCAAGTAAAAGGATGAGAAGAAACACTCCTAAGTTGCATTAGGGGAGGTTCAGACTAGATGTTGGAAAAAAAACGCTCACTGAAAGAGTAGTTAGAATAAGCATTGGAATAAGTTGCTTAGGTAGGTGGTAGAGTCACCATCTCTGTGAATGTTCAAAAGATATCTGGTTGTGACACTTGGGGTCATGGTTCAGGGTGATTGTAATGATGCTGGGTTGATGGCTGGACTAGATGAAGTTCTTTTCTAACCTCCAGGATCCTGTGATTTTGTTTATTGGAAAACTTCAGAGCAACCTGGGTCTAGTAGTGGACCTTCTAATTTGGTTGAATCTTAATTATGATGTGGAAAATTGGTGCAAAAAGAGGTGGTGCGAACCAAACAATATGATACTTTTAAATTATTAGGTGAAATTTATTAGGTGGATGAAATGTGATGTCAGGAAGACTGTCTCATTCATATTCACACACAGACACATATCATCAAATTAGACCTTCCCCAGTTCCCAGGCGGTGCAGCTGAGCTTCAGAGAATGTGACCCTCTGTCTGACCAGTCTTAGCATGGGCAACAGCTTAGCTTCTCTGTGTTACCTTTCCTCTACCTGGGCATACTTTTCCTGTGTGGTGTTGGATATGTGCTAGAGACCACCATTAAGACAGTCCCTGATGATTTTTCTACATACCTTTGCATATACTTCTCCTACTGTTTGTTGCTCATTACACTTAACTCCTGCTTGCAGGGGCTTGTTATTTATTAGTTCTCACTTCATATTTCACTCAAAACAAGGCTATGGCACAACCTTGTCATAAGAGAAAGACAAAAGTAGTCCATAAGGAACTGGTGTTCATCACAATAAAGTCAAACCACAAATTTGATGGATCTGTAAAGATCAATTCCAGAACTTCAGTCCTCACATCCTTCCTTCAGTTATCTGTACAGCAAATTTCATGCTACATGGATAGAAGATGAATATGCTGTCCTTCATGCTGTTTCATAAATAGCATCATCTTTCTTAGAATTCTCAAAACAATACAGTGCATTCAGGAAGTCCGCCCATAGCACATCATACATATCAGTAAACTTGCCTGCGATATATTGCCACCAGAGCAGAAAATGCATAATGAGCAATTAGCTGTTACTCTTCAAATTCCTTTTCTGCTGTCTTTATTAAGCAAACATTGTATCTTACTTTTCTGTTGGTTCTGTAAGCTGGCTGATTTGTTTCCTTAATATGAATTGGTTCTTTGAAATTGACAGTAAATTTGAATCCTTGAGGAAATATCAGAATGATTTTCTGCTTTAGAATATTCTCCCGTGAACTCTACCAAAGAATGAATTTTCCACTCATCCCCAGTGGAAATACATTCTATATGACCCAGAAATAGATAATGGATCTAACTACTAGAAATACATCATGGATCTAACTACTGGAAATACATCATGGACTAACTATATTATTACTGTTTATCCCTTCCACAATGAATAAACAAGGTACGTATTCTTGGTACCCTTACAACTGTGAGACCTTTTTCCCTCTTACCTGTAGAAAGACTAAAATGGATCTTTATGAGCTGAACGTTAATTCTCCAAATAGTCAGTTGCAGTAAGACATCTAACTCTTCAGTTATAAGTTGATCCTCTCTAATGTCCCAATAGCAGCCTGTTATCATATGAAAAGTAATAACAAGAAAAAGATGCAATGCAAAGTTTTATGGCTTTTGAAAGTTGGCATGAATTAATACAATGAGGTATTTATCCCCAGACCCCCTATTACAACATGTATATGCATTTAACACAAAATATGTATTTACAGTTTATATCAGCAGTAGAGTCGGCATCACTTGTTAGTTCATCCTTTGATATTTGACTTGAATGAGCATACATTGTATTTATACACTGCAACAGGCCTGTTCAAATATGATGTTCGCTGAATTTGTTGTGCAGGGGACATAATAATTTATTCAATTGCCAGATATTATTTTCACACTTACCTAAATATTTTTGGAATACTGAGAAGTCTTTTGAAGTAGATAAATAGTGCCTTGCAATTGCAATATACAAAAGATGTGTAAGAATTATCACTATTTAAAATTTTTGATCCGTTTGTAATGGTCTAGTTTTATGTGCTCTCTTGTGGTTAGTTTTTTATTGCAGTCAGCTTTTTGTTGGAGTCTGCCACTGTCCGATGTAGCACAGAATCCTAGGTGGCAAGATTTGTTGTAATATGTCATGGGATGAAACAAGGCTCTGGAGCATGTTTTTCTCTTCTGTCCTCAGTTTAGACTGCTACACCAGCAGCCATAATGAATAGTGTGTCAGGGATGCTTTTTCCTTAAATTTAGTCTCTAGTGGATACTTGTCAGTAGGCAATCCTGAATGCAATTACACAGAAAAACCACTGTGAGTACACAGCTTGCCTGTTCCTTATAACAAAAGGTACTTCAGTAGAGCCCCCACACCCCCAACATTTTTTAAAATCATAAAGAATTTATGGTTTGTGATATTGTAGTCTGGCTTTTGTATTCCGGTGCATTTAATCCACTGTGAACAAAGAGCATTTGGAAAAGCTATCCATGTCTTTTCATTGCTCCTTTTTAATGGATGTTCCTTTCTACTGTCTTTCTTAGCTATACTTAATCAATCATGCATGTTTTTCAGCTTTACCTAGAAAAAGAGAGAAAAGCTGACTGGTCAGTAGACTTCATTTGAATATAATGAACTTCTTAAATAGAGTTTTAAAGATGCCTTGTAAAACTGTCTGACTTTTCCACTAAGGTGTTAATTTTCTGATTTTGCATTTTGTGGAAATGTTTCTGTACATTTTCCATTACTGCTTCATCAAATATGCATTTATGTTAACTTGTTTAATGAAGTAAAATAATTGGAATAATTAATGTGTTTATTCTTCTGCTAACTCAAGTCTATGCAATGGCAGAATTTTCTTCCTGTTACAAGTACCTAATCTAGCAAGTGTTTTATTGTTTGCTCTTTCTTTGGATATACTTCCATGCGAAAATGGATTGCAATTAGATAGTGCCATTCAAAGAATGAATGTATTTTTAACACCATTTCACAGGAGAGGTCCTATACCTTCATTATGTTTGCTCTCTAGACTGTTTCCTTTTTTAAAAAAATTTTGTTTATGACATGAATTTTCATATACTTATAACTATATTTAAAACTGTTCTTTAAGCATGCAACAAAGGAAAGTTTATAGGACTTATTGAACTTGAATATATTTTTAAATACCAGATAATCAGAATCCCTCTTTCAAGGGAAATTGTGTTTTATGAGAGATCTCTTTTAATTCATATTGAAAAGGAAACATTAGTACAAACTTTGTAAGTATCACATATAATTTTGAGGATTTCAGATAACAGTGATGGCAACAATAAGAAGAAATGGTCTGTCAGGTTCTTCACAGACTGGAGAGGACACTATTGTCAGGACTTATGGGGACATTGGACCCTGTTACAGGACTAGGGTGGAAGAAAGTTTTTGAAAGAACTGGTCAGGCAACTGATGAAAATATCAGTCTATCTGACAGAATGCCTTCAGCTCACAGACAGGAGACCTTCTATGTTAGATCTGATTCTGCTTCATGTAACCACAGATGGATTTAGGTGGAGGGGAAAAAAGATTGTGGAAGAAGCCAGGGAAAGTTTAGAAAATGTAATTAAGATCCAAAATACAGTTCTATAACTTTTTATTCTCTTTAGCTATGTTTTTTGGTTTGGTTTTTTTTTTTTTTTTTTTTTTGTTGTTTTTTGGTTTGGTTTTTTTTTTTTTTTTGTGGTTTTGTCTTGGTTTTGTTTTTGTTTTGCCTAGGCATTTTTGATTTCTTGGGGGAACACCTGCAGAAATAGCTTTCCAAAGGTGAAAGGACCAGGATCTTTATTCAAATTTGGCTTTTTGTGAATCAGGGTGATTAAACACTAGAGTGGTCCAAAAATTTTTGAGCTATGTGGCTGGTCTGAGCTGATCAACTACAGAATGTACTTAAAACCAACTTTTTTTCAAACTCATTTGTGCTTTTTCTTTTTGCCATGACAGCATCTTCAGATATCCCCAAGCAAATTAACCTTGGCTGGATAACTATATAAGGTCAGTTGACAAGAGCTGGGTGGTCAGAGCTATTTTGTTTTCTTAAAAGAAAAGGCTTGTGAGATGGTTCTGTAATCTAAAATACAGGAATTCTAGTTTATGTTTGTTATCAGAAATTGAATAAATGTGAACAAGCCCTGCAATGGAGGGATGTTCCCCATAGTTTTTCAGCTTCAGAAAAATAGAATAAACTGTCATGATAGAGTTTAATTCTGCTCGTGTACAAAAAGACAGGTCTGATTCATGGAATCCTAATTGTGTGGGAAGAAAAATGCAGTAATCCTCAAGGCTTTCTCTCCTATCTTTCCAAAGAACACATCTCTAAATGGTAATGTTATCTGGTGCTCAGAGGTGATTTTGCTCTGAGGAGATGTACCATGGATTGCCTTGAAGAGCTGTGAGATAGAGCAAAAATTGAATACCACAAACACAGCAAGAAACATATCAATGAAGAAAAGGAAGTTTTGCTGAGCTGAAAAATCCAGTGTAATTACTTTGCTTTTGTTCTAAATATATAAATATATAAATATTATAGACATAAAAAATTACAAGATTTGCCTTGAACCAACAATATCAAGAAAGTAAAACTTTGCCTTTTCAGCTCTTGCCTCTCAATGTAATACACAGGTTTTCATTTTGATTCTGTGTGCTAGCAATAACACCTATAGCAGTACTCTGAAAGTTTCCATATCTGGTTTTAAAACTCTTCAAAGAATATCAGTGAGATTTTGCTTGAGCTAAAATTAACAATGAATTACTTTTCCGTCACTTGAAATAATGATGGAATTTTTCTTGCTGAAAATGATAGCTCTGTATGAAGCAATGAAAAAAAATCTAGTATTTTTAGTATCTTTTAAATCAATATTACTCCCCTTTTGCATTCTGCATATTCATATCAATTTGAATGAGATATTAATTTTGCATATTTTCCTGGAAGATAATGGTAGTTCTGTCTTGCTCATGTTTTTGTGACTGATCCTGAGTTTTGTAAATTACTTTCCCCTATAATTTTCAAAATGTCAAAATAAACCCCAGCAAAACAGTACTTTTAAAATCTGTTTGACATTTTAAATATGGTCCTAAACTGTAGTTTATAATGAAGCTGTTTGTATCAGAGACAAGACTTGGAGATAAGCTTTTTATGTTGAACTGTAGCTCTAAACAATATCTGCCGGACTTATGACACCAGTTGGCCTCCTAAATGACATCTATTCCTGATGAACTCTTTAACTGCTCTCTGCTTTTGCATACTAAGTGATAGGAATTGGTGATACATACCCCTGCAGAAAGGATGTGGTACATTTATACTACACTGAACTGTCTGAAATAGGGAACAGGATGTGTTGCTAAGGATACAAAAAAGAGCAGAACTCTGCAGCCACTGCTGTGCTGGAAAATTACCCTTATCATTGTGAAAGGAAAATAAGAATAATTAATTTTGCTACACAGTTTCAGGTTGCCATCCAACTATTCATTGAGAAAGATACTGATTCAGCATTTTTTATATTAAATTCTTTGTGATTACTAACCTTCTAGATAGATAGACAAAAAGCCAGAAAATATGCATAATCAAGTCTGAAAAAACATCATTAAAAATATAATTTTGATTACATTGGTATTAATAATTAGTATAAATCTTATAAAAAATGGTTTCTGCCCTCAAAAGGTAGCTTTTCCAGTTTTTGCAATTTGAAAAAGCTAGAAATTTAACATCCAAATAATTGCAGTAGCCCCAGTTAATCTATTCTGGTTCTTCTTTCCAGTAAAAGAAATCAGAAATTAAATTCTAACTATGAATGTGCTTCTCATGGCTGCCTTTTTTTTTTTTTTTTTTTTTAAGAAATGCACAGTCTGAATCAAATTGGATTCAACAATGATGGAAGAAGAAATGACTGTACAATAACATTTGCAAAATCCAGAAACATGCAGGCAACTAAGTGTGTCCAGCGTTAAAATAGGCATAAAAAAGAGCTTAAGTGACTTTCACTTCCTTCAGGTTGATCCTGTGTCTGAAAGGAAGACCAGAAGCAAGCAAAAAATTATGAAATATTCTCATAGTCATAATAAGTTAATAGCCGTATCTTTACATTAGTAAAGGAATAAGCAATCATTGGTCTGTACATTCTGTTCTATCAGATTTAGATTTCCAGGCAGGCTTCATAACTGCTTTACATAAAGTTATTAATTTTGCCATTTGACCTTGAGATATTGATTTAAGGCCTCTGCTGTGACTCATACTCTAAGATATCTGGTGCTTGTGGTATTTTAATTTATATTCTGGTACCAAAAGAACACAGACACTGCCAACATCAAGCATGTGAAACCAAAATAACAGAAATGAGGAATCCTGGGTCATAAGTCCCAAAGGGAAATTGGAGAGAAATATTCCTAGATGATTTCAGTATCACAAATACTTTTCCCTAATTCTACCACAGAGAAAGAGGACACTTCCTTACAATTGGGACAGCCATATTTCCTTCCTTCATATTCTGCATTTAAATCTCTGCTGCTCCCAGACAGGCGATCACACTATTGCCCTTGTTTACCAAATCCGTTGGAAGACCTTTCATGTTACAAGCCCATCACTGTTCTGAAGGAAATGTTGTCTTTGCTATTCCTCATTTGTTTCTATTTCCATGATAACTTAGTAGTATTTGTGAGAGAAGGTGAAGACTTTGTCTATTAAGAGCAAGAAAGATAGTGTTTTCTGGCAAACAGACCTTAAAAAATTGGACTCTGAACAGTTTTGTTTCCAGTACTGTGCATATAGAAGGGGTCAGCTCAGAGATCAACTCTGAATTTTGCTTTTAAATAAATGTTATACCTTTCATGATTCAATATTTTCCAGGAAGTCTGCCAAGTCTGAGGTTAAAAATTGCATTATACACTAGTTTTCTTGTTGCTATACAACTGGTTAAAGTTGAGCTGACTTTTAATAGGTTTGGAAAGGGAATAACCGAGTTTTTAAAAATGTGACAGTGCTGAAATATTCATTGGACTTCCAAGATTCTCTTTTATATAAACTCTAGAAGTGTTTCAGGATCTAAGGAAATTGTTATAACCAATTAATGCTATTATTTTTTTTGAAGATTGCAAGGCAATCACATAGTTCAAACTGAAAGCCATGAGTACATTAGTTTCGCAAAAGTAATAATTTAAATGCTCTTGACTAAGTGTCAATGCCCCTAGCACATGCCAGCATGTTTTATATTTTGAAAGTATAGGGATACAAGTGAGGGAAGACAATATTCAGAAAGAGACAGAATTAAATGTTCAGAAAAGTTTGAAGTCTTTTGATCTCAAAGAGATGATTCATTTTTCTATTGTGTTTTGGTGGGTCATTTGTTGTTTATACACATTCTTATATTGTAATTCTCACTTTTCATTTATTCTTGTATTCTTTTTCTTTTCTTATGCATTGGGCCAAGACATCCAAATATTTGATAACAAAATTGTACTGATATCCTATGTTTCTACAGATATACAAACAATTCAGACATCTAGAGAAAATCTAAGGAGTTTTTCTGTCTATTTAATGGAGATTGACAGTAACCACTTTTACTTTCACAAGTTAATGTAGCAAAATTTTATGCAGCAATTTAGGATTTATTTATTTTATAATTCTATCTTAACAGAATTTGAAGTTGTACAGATTTAGAACAAACCACTCAGACTGCAAGATGACTCTGTTTTCTCAGCCTCTTTAGAGAGTGTTCACTGGGCTTCTTTTGGTGTGTTCACCAAAATTATTGGATTAAAAGAAATGGTTCTGTAACTACACAGAATATTGGTTAAGGGCACAGAGTACTGCTGTTTGTTTCAAATCTAGTTTTCTTCACACGGGTTAATGCAATTTTGGAGAAGGTATATTGCCAACATTAAAACCTGTCAAATAAAGATCTAAATGGATGAGCATCTCTCTTAGTCTGACTGTAATTTTGCCCTAGCTCTTTTTCCCAAGTTATGAAGAATAGTGCAGCATTCATGTTGAGGTAAGCTAATCACAATCTGTAGCTCTTATTTGCTTTCAGCTGCATTGGCTGTCAATTTCTTCAGGAATTAATATGCAAAGATTGTCAATTGATCAGATTCACCAGTGTCTCTACCCCATAGTGAATGCTGCGTATCAGCATATTAGTTAGTACATCATGCTCGTTTGATTAATATCTTCTAAATGTTTTCTGGTTTCATTTTCACAGTGAATCCTTTAAATATATATCACTGTATGTCTCTCTACTAGAAGGAACTGACAGTAAAAGGATATTTAGTTTCTAAAAGCTTATCCAGTGTAATGTTTGTTTTAATTATGCTTTTATGTGGAGTGCCTGGGGATGTATGTGTTACAGATGCTATAAAATAGTGATTGGATTAGAGTGCCAGAAAAGCAATGGAAGTTTCATGCTGCTCTGTCTGGAGTCAAATCAGTGCAGTAAGTGGCTGGGACAGTTCAGTTTTGTTATTACGTCTTTAATCTGTATTAGCATTTATGTGAAATACATGACTAAGTTCCTTTATTTCTGGGTGTGCCAATGACCCAGTTGCAGTTTCTCACTTGGGGCCTAATACAAATCACTGATCTAAAGAAGTCAGTACAACAATGACCCCTTCCTGAAATCTGAACTTCTCTTTAGGAAAAGGATGAAAAGTAATGAATTCAAATTTGTTAAAAGGGTTCTTTTATTACAAGTTGAAAAGACTCTCCTAACTCTTCAGAGGGAATTATATATGGAAATTATGACTATTCTAAAAAATCAGGCAAGAGATCTATGCTGGCTGTTATTATGCAACACTTTAGTTCAGGATGACAGGTATGGTGATCTCCTGATCTCCTAAAAATCCCTCTTTTAGGGATTAATTCATTTAGGCAATGAAAGAAGTATTTTTGGGACAATTTAATAAGAATTGCTCTAATAGTAACCTTCGCAGTTTTTGGGTTGAATTGTTGCATTGTGTTACAGAGGCTAAGAGATGCAACTGGAAATCAGAATGAATAAATCACTTCTGTAAGGCAATAAGTCAATGTCAGATTCCTCTGCATATTCTTTGGATAGCTTTTCCTCTCTAATTTCACTGAAGGGTACAGAGATTTTCAGGGTCATCAAGATTTCCTTCCAAGAGCAACACCATCTAGAGTCATGTGTGAGGAATTTCAGTTTCTTACCTCTGCAGTTGAGTCTTCAGATATGCAGAGCCATTACTCCTTATTTACTTAGTCATCAAATATGACTCAGCTGACAGGTAACTAGAAAATCCTCATTTCAGAATTTGGAAATGAGAGACAATCATTCAGGCTGATCATCCAATTCACCATGACCATTGTAATTTGCTTCTTAAAAAAATGAAAACCATTTATGAATCATGTTTATTTTTTTCTAGCAGCAAAAACCTTTCTGGTATGAGAATGTTTTCACACAGTAAATTTCTTTCCATTTGTACACGTAAAGTGGCTTGCTTTAATATCCTTTCCCTCTTAATTTACAGGAGCTCGTTCTTTAAAAGTTCTTCCACAATTCCTGTGTTAGGTTCTAGTTTTGAAACTGTATCTCTATTAAGAATCATGAATGACTACATATATACTACTTAGCATATAGGCATGACTTGGTTTTGCATTTCACAGAATCATAGAATATTAAGGACTGGAAGAGACCTTAAAAACACCTAGTCCCACCCCCCTCTGCCATGGCAGGGACACCTCCCACTAACCCAGGTTTCTCAAGGCCTTACTCAGCCTGCTCCTGAACACTGCCAGGGTTGGAGCACCCACAGCCTTCCTGGCCAGCCACTATCTTATCATCCTCACAGTTAAGAATTACTTCCTAATATCCAGCCTAAAATGTCCATCTTACTATTTGTACCTATTACTCCTTGTCCTACCATTACTGTTCCTGATGAAGGATCCTTTTCCAGCTTCCCTGTAGGTTCCCTTCAGATACTGGAAGGTTGCTCTTAGATCTCCAGGCAACTTTTCCTCTCCAGCTTGAACAGCCTGTGTTTGTAGGGGAAGTGCTCAAGCTCTCTGATGGTCCTTTACATGCAGCCCAGGACACAGTTGGCTTTCTGGGCTGCAATCACACGCTGCCAGCTCTTGCTGAGTTTTTCTTCAAACCCCCAAGTCCTTTTCTGCAGGCCTGCTCTCAATCACTTCTCTGCCCAAGCTGTTGGTGTTTCTGGGATTGCCATGACCCAGCTGTAGGACCTTGCACTTTGCTTTGTTGACCCCCATGAGGTTTGCACGGGCCCAGCTCTCAAGCCTGTCCAGGTCCCTCTGGATGCCATCCCTTCCCTCCAGCTGTGTCGACTGCCCCACACAGCCTGGTGCTGTCAGTGACCTCGCTGAGGGTGCCCTTGATCCCCCTGTCCATGTCCCTGACAAAGATGTTGAGCAGTATCGGCCCCAGCACTGACCCCTGGGGGACACCACTCCTCACTGGTCTCCACATGGACCATGAACCCTTGACCACAACTCCATGTGTCTGCCTATCCAGCCAGTTCTTTATCCACCCAGTGGTCCAGCCCTCAAATCCACGTCTGTCCAATTTCGACACAAGGAAGTTGTGTTTACAGTGTCAAACACTTTGTGTAAGTCCAGGAGGGGATGTCAGTATCTCTGCCCCTGTCCACCGGTGCTGTAGCAAATTTTTCAGGCATGATTTGCCCTTAGTAAAGGCATGTTGGCTGTCACCAATCACCTCTTTATGCTCCATGTGCCTTGGCATAGTTTCATGAGAATCTGCTCCAGGATCTTGCTGGACACAGAGGTGAAACTGACTGGTCTCCAGTTCCCTGAGTTTCCCACTTTCCTTTTTAAAATGGGGGTTATAATTACTTTTTCCCAGTCATCATGATCTTCACCTGACTGCCACAATTTTTAAAAACTTGTGGATAATAGCTTACCAGCTTTGTCTGCCAGCTCCCTCAGGATCTGTAAATGAACCTCATCAGCTTCCATGGACTCGGTGCATTCAGATTCCTTAGATGGTTTTGAACCTGATTTGTAGTAGTAAACATTTTCAAATGCAGAAGAATCTTCAGTGTTTGTTATGCATAGTTCACTTCTACATGTGTTTTGACCTTTTTACAATGCAGAATTAATGAGAAAGGTATACTTTCTCAATAGGAAACTAAATGAAGGCTAAAACCAGAGACTTCATTAATCTTTAAGGATCATGAAATCAAAGTCTGTTAGGTGTTGCTCTAGTTTCTGGCAGTCAGACTATGTACAAGGGACACTGCTGTAAAGAAAAAAAAATCAGACAGTGTGCTGGGTTTTACCAGCATAAATAAATAAATTTTTCATCTAATGACACTTGCATGAAATATTGTTTCAAAATCAAGCTTACTTAAGAAGAAGAAAGCAAATATCAGCACAACAGAGAAATGTTGTCACTCCAGCCATTCTACTAGAAGCTCAAACCAGTAGTATTCTGTCTCTTAAGAGACAAACTTGCTATAATTTTTTAATCAAAAGCAAAATATATCTGTAGAATATAGAATTTATTTACACTTTATACAATCTGGGAGTATCACATATGCCACCAGTTTTGCAGGGGGATGGAAATGAGTTTCTGTTTTAGTTTATCTTCTTTAAGTCACTGTCTTTACAGAAGCAAAGGAATTTTTGCAGCTTGAGTACTGTACATTTCATAAGCTAAGTAGGATTATTTCTGTCAAGTATTGCAAAAGACTTCTGCATTTCACAGAATTTGTGTTTAGAATAGTTTTATCTTGGTGTGGGCTTCCCTCGCACATGCTGACTAGTGACTTTCATATATTCTATCCCTATCTGGCTTTCACAGAGGCTATGATATGTTAGCAATGACTCATAATCATTTTTGCCTTTTGTATTTTTACTTTCTCAGTGCAAAGAGAGATATTTTTGGCATTTTTGGCCTAAGATCTAAGCACGCTGGGCTTTTTTTTCCTAATTTCTGTGCATAGCGCATGGCGTCTGCGTATACCTACCACAAAATGCTGGAAAATTCGTAAAGTCTATGAGACACCCTCTGACTTTCTTATTTGTTGAAGATTCTCTTGCATGAGCTCAAAAAATTGTTTTTATTGGAATCATTAGGATAGTTATATCTTAGGAATAGCTTCTTCTTAGGCTGATAATCAATGATTCCTTTTAAATCTGAACATGAGACAGAGGAATAACATGTTCCATTTTTGCTTAGTTTTTCTCTGTTTCCCCATAATGTTGTCTCTATAGATGTGTGCAATTACAGATCTAAACAGCATGTGTTAATACCTCCTCCCCAAACTGCTGTTCAGAAATGTCTATTATGTGCTGGGGAAAAACTCCAGTTTGGAGCACAGGAACATCAAGACATGACCACCTGCCCTAAAAGGAAAGATGCATGCCTGTTTCCCTTGCAGGGGAAGTAAGAGCACTGCTGGGTTAAAGTGGAGACATTTACATGCATCTGTTTTGTGAAGTTCATTGCTTAGCTTTAGGAATCCAGTTTTCTGTTTCAGGAAAAGATGCATTGATTTCCCCTCTATTTCTTTGACAGGTATTTGATTTTGGAAGGGATGGATGCTTCTGGAAGAATTAACTTTAAATCATGATACTGTAATACAAGGATAAGGAGGGTGAGGCAGAGGTCTACATTAGGTAGGAAAGCTGAGGAGTGATCAATGATGCTCATTTTTATATGTCACATTAGCTTTTATAAAAGACAACCCCATATATAGCAAATATCTTTGCTTTAAAATAAAATCAGTGTTCTCTGTATACTTAGTGAGTGGTATCTCTGACTACAGGATTTCTGCTTAAACTGCTCTGTAACTACATTCTACCAGGTCTGGAAACCACTCTTCCAAAAAGTTGTCTGATATTTGGTTATAGAAATCACTTCTGAAGGTTAGAAGACCTTATATCAGTTCAAGGGAAATACACTGACAATGTGAATATTTTTATAAGCCAATTGAAGTTCTCCCAGTCTGAGGCAAAATACAGTGTTCAGATGACATAGAATATAATTATTTCCATAATTTTAATTTCCTGAAAATGTGTCTTGTCAAGCATGATTTTTTTGAGGTGACTATAAGCTAAATTCATAAAAAATAAGGACATAGTTGTAACAAATTCATATCTATAAGGGTTAATTCATTATTAAATAGGATCCTGATTAAAAATATTATTGTTCTTTTGTATTGACAGATCAAATATAGGTGAACATTACAAACTGACTGGTGGATCTCAAAAAATATAGGGGGCAGTAATCACTGAAAGTGCTGATTTCTATCTGTCACCTGGAGTAATCTCATTCTGGGTTTATTTAAAAGCATTGGAAGAGTAAATAGTGGTAATAGTCACCTATATCACTTGGTAAAGTAGATATTTTGAAGCAAAATATGGTATTGTATAGGTAGTCACAATGTCATGAATCCAGAGAGAGGGAATAGCTTAATATCCAACAGTGAAATTTGAGAAAATTCCAAATATCTTTATATGAACTCCTGGGATAACAGTGTGTCATCAAATGCAAATGAAATTTTTCATCATTTAAATACAAGGAGAAGAGCAATGACTATTTGCTTCTGTATGCATTATCGGAGAAACTGATACTGGAATAGTGTAGTTCTGACCTTCACAGATTAAAAAAGAAAAATCACAGAAATTATTCCTGAGCTGGATGACTTAAATTGAAAGAACTCAAATGTAATATCCTCTGATACACGGAATCAGATGAGATGACCCAGTCCTAGCTGACCTTAGCTCTCTGAATAGGAATTACAAGCTGTGACTTCTTCCCATGACTGAAATACAGTGAAGATATGAACTATTCTCTCTTGCTACTCACATTTACTACATTTGATTAAACAGCACAGTGAGGAAGGGTACATAAGAAGTCCAAAGCAAAGCTCTGCTCTTCCTGAAAGCTGATGGAGATTTTAGTACATGTGGAAGTCTTACCTTCAGATGTAGAGGGGTTTTCCACTTTTATGTAAGTCAGGGGACAGAGAGGAAATCACACTGAAACAGTGCTGATTTTCAAAATTTCATCTTTAGTTGTGTCTGATAAGATTGTGGATATTTTCTCCATTGTCACTGTAAGCTATGAAAAAATGCAGTAGTATTTATGACTTTTGTACCCTGCCACCTTAAATTTAGGCCTGTTTCTAAGCAAAAGAAACCCTTTTTTTCATATTTTGATTTTCAAATATACTTCTGATTTTGTTCAATTTTACTTCCTTGGTACAAACTATGGTATTTAAATGGTGTTCTCTAGCTGTTGGCCTATTGAGTCACCCTTACATCACGACAAGATATCATACTGGCCTATAAAGTACAATCTGCAGTCTGTTGTCAGTCACTTACATCAATGAATGCTGTAATTCTAATACAAGTTCTTTAGTCTGGAGTCAGCCATGCTACTTAATCTTTTAGAACAGCTACACAATGAAACCTTCTTAGCCTAATGGATTCAGGCATATCTTTCCTTGGCTGATACCCAGAAATTGATTGTTAGTTTCTTTCTTCTTTGCTTCTCTCTTTAACTGAGAGAAGTGCCTTAGAGCAAAAAAGCCTCTTTTCCATCCTCAGGGATGCCTTTATCCATACCAAACCAACACCCCAAGCCCTAGGAACCGTACTAGGAACTATAAGAGGGAATAATCTTTTCCTTGTCACTGAAAAGCATCCTTTCCTTTTTTAGCGTGCTATTCCCAAGAAAATTGGGCAAAAATAACTATTTTTGTCAGTCCCCAGTGTGCTT
Source organism: Calcarius lapponicus (assembly GCA_039654755.1). Lineage (NCBI taxonomy): Eukaryota > Metazoa > Chordata > Aves > Passeriformes > Fringillidae > Calcarius > Calcarius lapponicus. Next base: position 25,109,881 of record CM077481.1, on the reverse strand, counting down.
CTTTAGTCAGGAAACATTTGTAGTGAATTATAATTTTAAAGGGTTAAGATTTTAGCTGGGGGTTAGAACCAATTCATATTGAAGTTAGATACACCAATGATAGGTTAATGATTATTAGATACTTAAGCTAAAGCTAATTGTTGTATTATGAGCTCATTTGTAGAAGAAAGTGGAGCAAGTGAACCATTATAGGAACTTATTGAAACCAGTAGAACAATGCCCAGTGCCTGGACTGTATCTTAATCCATCACAAAGCCGGGGCCCTTGGATCGTGCCAGAGGGTCACAGAGACCTGATGAAGACCTTCCTGACTTCATCCCTGGGACCACTGACCCAATTTGAGAGAAGAATTGCACACACATGAAGGACTAATAACCTCATTTAAATACAAAGCAGGGATGGGAGGTGCTGGGGTTATGTGTGTGTATTATTTTGGGAAATAAATAGAAGGCAAAGAACCTTGTGCAGCACGATGACGCATTTCAGGGACGACCCTGCCCATGCTGCCCGCTGGCACAATGCACATACCACTTTCTAACTATAACTAGTTAGAGTCTTTGTCTGTGATTTTTGCTTTTAATGATTCAATAGGATAAAAGGAATGAAATGTTTATCAGAGGGAAGCCAAACTCTTCTTCCTGACAATTAATTTGGGCTAAAGTAACTGTCCAAAACTAGATCATAGTAAAATATTTAGGTTTCTTAGTACATCAGAGATACTGGGGAAGAGCAGCAATGATTTTAAAAGACAGAAGTATGCAGGGATAATTGCAGAAATTTTGAATGAATATGAATTAGTGAAGCCAAATATCTAATTCTCTCCTTTGGCGCACTGAAAAGCTGTGCCTTTGACCTTTTGTTTCCCTTCCATTGGGACCTATTTCTCCTGCACTGTAGAGAGAGCACTTTCCTCTCTTAGAATCACCCTCTCACCACTATCAAAATGATTGATGGATTTTTCCCTCTTGTGCCTTCATAACTCTTCATGTTAATAATTTCCATATATTTATCCTTATTTTATGTACCAATGCTTAGATGTATAGATGTATAAATCAAAATTGAATGCTGAGGGAGAAAACATGATTCAGAAGTTCCTCTCCTTCTGAATTCATGAGTACCTGATTGAATTGTTAATATTTTCCTTAGAAACCTCCCAAAATCTTTAGGCAATTGTCAACAGGCATACACATAAGGACCTCAAAGTTTGCTTGTGGGAAGACGTTGCGTGTCTTGGCTTCTCTCCATGCTCACTAAAGTTTGGAAGTAATATCTGTGTCTTAGACTACACTACTCTGGAGCAGCATTGTACCAGGAGGAATGACCATATTTTTCCTCAATGTATGGAGGAAATAAAAAGCCTGACCCATGATCAGGCTACTTTCTGTAGGTGAGTGAGGCTGAATTTCAATTCAGTCTGTCTCTAAAGAGACTAAAGTTTATTTCCTACTTCTCAGATTAGCTCTCTCTCCATATGATTAGTATGGGATATTTGAAGATAAATAGCTCTGTGGCCCCCAAGACATTCACCTGTTGAAACAAACCCAGAAGAGGGCATTAAGTTGTTCAGAGGGCTCAAGGACATCTCCTGTGAGGAGACAGTTGAGGCTGTTTGGCCTGGAGAAGAGAAGGCTCTGGGAAGCCCTGCAGTATTTACAGGGGTACTACAAGGCAGCTGGAGAGGGATGTTACACAAGGGCTTGTAGCAGCAGGACAAGGGGCAATGGCCTTAATCTGGAGAAGGTTAGGTTAAATGAGATATGAGGAAGAAATTTGTTCTGGTGAGGGTGATGGGACACTAAAACAAGTTGCCCAGAAAGGTTGTGAACTACGCAGCCCTTGAAGTGTTCAAGGCCAGGTTGGATGGGGCCTTGAATGACCTGGTCTAGCAGGTGTTCCTGCCCTGGATGGGGGGCTGGAACTTCATAATCTTTAAGGACCACCCTCAACCCAAAACATTCTATGATTCTATCTCTAAATCCTCCTTGCTGCTTTTCTTGAAATAAAGGAACATTTAACTATATATAAAAGAAGGCCTCTTTTACCTTTTTCACCTTTCACAGCTGCAAGTACTTGAATATAAAAGCCTAAGAGGTGTCAAATGTGTGTCCAGATTCATACTTAATACTTTAAAGCTAAAACAGGTCTCCACCATTGCTCCTAAAACTTATATAATATTGTTATTTAATTATCCAAGAAAAATGTAGAACTGAGGAAGGAAATTTCCCCAGCTTTCCCTTCTGCGTGATGTCTCTTGGCACAGACACTTCTCCGTAACTCAATGGTCCATAACTTTTTTATTCCTTCATTATGCAATTCAGAATGACTGAAGTGTTCACAGGCAAACAAATTAATGGAGGATTTTTAAAACTTAAATATATATCCTACCATTACAGCCTTGTAAAGGGTAAAATTCTATTTAAAAATTGCTGTTGCTATCTTACATGTGTGAAAAAAATGCTCGTGATTACTTGAATTGATTTGAACCTGGGTGTATCTTGAAATTTTCATAAGAAAACAAGTGATGCATTATTCATTGTAATGTTTTCAATAATTTATTTTGCACATATTTTTTACCCCTTTGTCCACAATAATCATGCCAGGTATAATTTGAAAAGTAATAAACTCCAAGATAGCTCTAAGGCAATCAAGTTTCTCCTGTGTTAATGTAATTTGGAGCCTAGCTGGATTGAAATACTAATTTTTTTTGGAAGGCTAACATAGATCAGTGACATCTTAATGAACATTTGTAGATGTTTATGCTTGGATTATTATCTAACAACCACATATTCAAATTAATCTGGTTTGAATATGTTTCCTGTTGTGTGGTGTATTCTTTCTAGAAATGTCATATATCCCTCTGGAACTGGAAAAAGAGGAGGCAACTCTTATTTCTTTCTTTAGAAACAGGAAATGCAAATCTGTTAAATAACTTGCAGTTGAGATGAAACAAACCATATGGTCATTAAAAAAGTCAATGACTTTCTAATTTCCAAGGTCTTTTCAGGTCTTTTTTACACATCAATTTGCTAAAGTGGAGTTTATATATTTCATAGTATAGATCGCTTAGTGTCTGTTAATTTGTAAGTAAAAATAAGCCATCTTTAAGGGTCATATGAGAAGTGAGAGAATTCCTTATTCCTTACCTCAAATCTGACAACATCTCTTTTGATAAACTACAATTTTTTTACATAACAATTATTTCAGAGGTGGGCATGTGGTGTGGTTTGTTGTTTTTGTTTTGTTTTTTTTTGGTTTGGTTTGGTTTGGTTTGGTTTGGTTTGGTTTGGTTTGGTTTGGTTTGGTTTTTTGTGGTAAAATGCACTAATAATTTGAAATGATGTCTCAAATCTGATTTTGCTCCTTAAAAAAGTTTATAAGGAGGCAGTCAGAACCATAAATAAATGTGCTTGTACATGACACAAGCAGTCATGTACACATAGAAGGTACCAGCTAAACTGGTTTCACTTCTAGGAATTTGGAAGCAAAATTTGGCATTATCACCACCAAAACCGAGGAGATCATCCAACTTCCAATTAAAAGTTGCTCAGCTCTGTAATTTGAGTCCTGAACTGGAATGACAGCTTGTACAGTGTCCAGTTGCTCACAGTAAGGCGTGGCTCAGTTATAGAGGGCACCATCATTACTGGGCATCATGCTTGGGCTGCTTGGGAAAAGAAACTTCAGATAATGTTTGTGCATTTTTTTCCAGTGCTTCAAATGATATGTTCAATGGCACATTGAAGCACTCTCACAGCGCTTTCTTTAACAGTTGATAACGGCTAGCAATGGGTAGATTTGTTTCCTAACTGTGAATATTAACTCTAATTTATTTGGATCTTTGAATTTGAAATATTTAATTTTGTCTGGGAGAATAAAGAACCTTGATGTTTGGAGCCTCCAGGAAGTGATGCGTACCACAGTATTCAAAGAGTATTAGGCAACAAAATTCAGTCTGTACAAATTGTAACCTCACATTTGCCAGTGATTTTTATGAGAATTTTTATATCTGTTTATTACCAACATATATTACAGTAGTAATATATGTTTATTACCAACATATATTACTACTGTTGTCCAGGTGTATTATACTCTCAACTTCTGTAAGTTTTTTGTTGTATAAACAAACAAGTATTGCCGTATTGAGGACTCTGTTCAGTAAGCCTTGAAGCCTTAATTGTCTGAATTTCTTGTTAGGTTCTGCCTTCCTCAGAAGTGCAGATATTACCAGTGATCTCTAATTTCAAGCTTTACTGACTTCCAGAAAGTAGATGATGAAATGAACTGAGGAGAGCATGGCATTTTAAGAATTGACCTTCTGTTGCCATTGTGCCCAGAATTCTCAACAATATGTCCATCATGTTTAAGACTTTTGACCTAATTCAATACCATAGTGGAATTGAGTTTTTCCACTTCAACTGCAGTGTCACCATTTCATACTTTCTTTCATGGTTTTATTTGCTACATCCTAGCTTGCACCAAATTTTAAGGAAGCTCTTAGAAATCTGAAGCATAGAAAAGTAAAGAAAGCAACTTCACTGTTTTGGGCAAAGTCTTCTGCTGTCTGGTGATATATCTGCATCCTAGAAAAAAAAAGTGTATATAACCATTTATTGGTTGAATTACCATTGGTTAAACTTATAAACACATGGACACACATTTTGATATCTCTTAGGCTTTTATATTCAAGTACTTGCAGCAGTGAAAGGTGAAAAGGGTAAAATACTGAACTATTATTGATGTGAGTGGAGGTGATAACAGTAGGTGACCTTCATGTTGAATGTAGCAGTGCTTCTGAAACTCTCTCCCACCGTACTCTCACATCCAAAAATGTTGCAGTTTACGTGGATATGGAACTCAGTGAGTTAAAAACAGTTTGGGTGACTGGGCCTGTAGGTGGGTGGGTAATGGTTTGTACTCTACTTCAGCCCTACTTCAAATGCAGTATTTTGGGTATCTATCTGAAGCATAGACTCTTCCATACCCTCATCAATGTTCTGAAGGTAGTGAGAGTGCACAATTACAAATTTGCAGGTGGCACAAAATAGGAGACCTGCTTGAGGGCAGGGCTGTCATTCAGAAACACCCAGACAGGTTGGAGGGATGGGCTAACAGAAGATTTAATAAATATCAGCAAGGGAAATGCAAATTATTTTGCTTAGGAAGACTGGGAGCTGACCATCATGGGAGAAGATATGGAAGATGCCTTGTGCATTGCTTTGGCCTGGGATAGAGTTAATTTTCTTCATTGTGGCTGCTCTGGGGCTGTGTTTTGGATTTGTGCTGAACACAGAGTTGATAATACAGAGATGTTTTTGTTATTGCTGAGCAGGGCTTGCACAGAGCCAAGGACTTTTCTGCTTTTGGTACAGCCACACTGGGGAGGGGACTGGGGGTGCTTGGCAGGCTGGGAGGAGACAGAGCCAGGTGACCCAAAGTGACCAAAGGGATATTCCAGACCATGTGGCACCAAATTCAGTGTATAAAGTGTGGGAAAGAAGCAGGAAAGGGGGGACGTTTGTGGTGATGTCATTTTTCTTCCCAAGTAACCATTTTGCATGATGGGCCCTGGCTCCCCTGGAGAGGGCTGAACACCTGAAGCACTGAATAAATTCCTTCGTTTGCTTTGCATGTGTCCACAGCCTTTGCTGTCCCTATTACACTGTCTTTTTCTCAGCCCATGAGTTGTCCTGCTTTTACCCTTCCAATTCTCTTCCTGATCTCTTGGGTGGGGGAGTGAGTGAGCAGCAGTATGGGGCTTGGCTTCTGGAAGTCTTGGAATGCAGCAAGGTAAATGTGAACCAGCAGTGTGCCCTGGCAGCAAAGAATGCCAGTGATATCCTGGGCTGTGTTCATAGGAGCACAGCTCATAAATAAAGGGAAGGGATTATGCCTCTGCTTGGCCCTTACTAAACTACATCAGACTACCATATCTAGTTTGAGCACTCCCGCAAAGATCACTAAACTGACTGAGTTCATCATGAAGACACCAAGATGGTTGGAAGGTTTTATACAGACCATCTCTTTCTGTACACAAAATGCCGTCCAGGCAGATTTTGACATTTCCTTGCTGAGTGCTATTGCCCTTTCTGGCACCTTTTGACTCTCAGTTGTATGCTTTACATCTATTTTATTTTACATTTTATTTTATATTTTATTTTATTTTATTTTATTTTATTTTATTTTATTTTATTTTATTTTATTTTATTTTATTTTATTTTATTTTATTTTATTTTATTTTATTTTATTTTATTTTATTTTATTTTATTTTATTTTCCTTTGTTATTTCTGCTGTTGCAACTATGGTATCTAATACATACAGCATTTACCTTGTACCTCAGACCTCAGCCAACTACAGCAAAGTAATTCAGTGCGGTGCACAGCCTGACTTGTGTCATCCACCAGCTACCAATTTTTTTGTGTCTCACAGCATTTCAGCATTTAAGCACCTCACATGCATTAAGGTATCTACCCACTGTAGGAATATAGAGAAATATAATTATCTGCAGTTCTGTAATGCATGACATGCAGAAGTCTGATACAGTTGCAGTCTGATGAGAATTGGACGAGGAGTAACAAAGGAAAATAAAATAAAATAATAAAAAGGAGCTCATCTTCTTAGTTACTTATTGTATCCAGACCAGAAGATCTATAAATCTTGAAGAACCAGGAAGAAAATTATCAGATGTAAGACCATATCCTTCCATTTCAGGAAGAGGGATGCAATATTCAGCAACAGCAGAGGAATCATTCAAACCTTTTCCTTGTTTAGTTTGTATCATGGAGGCATTCTGACTGTATGAAGCACAGGTATGAATTTTCCTGGGACTCACTGGGGTTAAAATCAGGTATTTATATAACACTTGAGCCATCTAATCTTGCAATATAGTCTTGGAATGCCCTGTAGGAGCAAGTACAAGTGAAATAATGGTCAGAAATAAACACAAGAATTAATATTAAAGCCATTAGAAGGACGCAGGAGGACATCATTTAGATACAAAGACCCACTAAATCAATAAAATTGCCTCTAAACCCAACCTTAGTTACAGTTTTTTAGAAATGCTATTCACTTCTTGATAAAGATTTAAGCTAAATATCTCTCATAGTGAATTTGTTTTGAAATGGAGTAGTTAAAATGTGTCTAATTGAAGTTAAATGATTTAATACTTCTGAAAATAATTGAATACATATTCATGAATAACAATACCTTTTTGAGCTGACTGAGCCCATACTTTGAGTGGGTACATGCTGTTCTTCATCAGTTAGATACAGTATGACCTACACTTGGGCAGTATGAATGTAAGCTCTGCAGAAAAGTTACTGGAAATTGATGCTGGGAGTGATGCTGCAGTGTGCCAGCTGCGGTGTGACAAATGTGTTTGTGCTTAGCTGTATTCTGAAGTAAATGGCAGTGCCTTATCTCTCAATGTCTGTGACTGTCTGAAAAGTCCTTGTGCTAAAGGCAAGTTAATACAAATCATTTGCGAGATATTTTTTGCTTAAAGCATGACTGGAAATACAAAAAAAAAGATTGTGTGAAATAGTGGAATGTACAACTGGAGACACTTCCAAGTTGCCTAGTCAAAATGAGCTAAGCAGTAAAAACTTAGGAATGTTTCCTCATTTGTACTACTTTGTCTTTTTGCATTTTAAGATTTTGTTGTAATTTTACCCCTTAACATTTACCTTGCTTATACTACGTTGTGTCAAAAGCAATGTGACAACAAATAGAATTTGAGAAGAAGTACATAAATGGAAACTGTTTCATGGATCTGCAAAACAATTTTACCAGATAGCAATTACTGTGAAGCAGCTTGTTTCTAAAACAGTGTTTGCTACTAGATTCCAAGGCTCTTCTACATAAGTCTTCCCTAAGAGCCAAATGCTTGCTTCGGTGACAACTGTTACATGCTTTAAATCTGCCATGTGCAAACACTACAGTAACAGCATATTTTAACAACTAGAGGTGTATATCTACAGAACAAAAAATTGTAAGGGCAGGTTTCCCTGGGAATTTTGCCAGCAACAAGAGAAACAACAGAAATTAATCAAATACATTCCTGTAAGCACTCTGTAAGGCTTCTGAGTTTATTACAAATCCCTCCCAAAATATTTAATCACAATAACACTTGATCCTGGTCAAGAATTGATAATCAGCTGCTCATGTATGTCTCATTTAAATAAGTGATGGAGATAAATCTAGGTTGGGAGGGACCTCAGGAATTTAATGTGTTGCTCAAAGCAGAGCTAACTTCAAAGTTAGATCAGGTTGCTCAGGGCTTTGAACTATTTCCAAACGTAGATATTACACAACCTTTCTGTGAAACCTCTTCCAGGGTTGAACCACTCCCCCAGTGAAATATATTTGCCAAATGTCTTTATGCTAAGATGATTTGTTAATTTACCAATACAAAATCAGGGTTTCATGGTAAAACTGCTTTCCACTGGCATTTAAAATAACTTATGCAAATGTTTTATTGACTTCTGTTATTTAAATGTTATTGTTTGATACAAAGTAAACTATCCAACCAAGTATGGGTGATTACGACGAGAGTAATCATAGAGTCATAGAATGGTTTGGGTTGGAACAGACCTTAAAATGTTCTCTGTTCCAACCTCCATGTACTAAGAAGGGACATCTTCAATTAGACAAGGTTTCTCAGAGGTGTCAAACAGGTCAAACCTGACCTTGAATGTTTCCAGGTATGGGGCATCTATCACCTCTCTGGGCAGCCTGTCTCCCTGTTTCACCATCATCAGTGCACAATAATCTTCCTCATATCTAATGTGAATTTATCCTCTTTTGGTTTAAAATCACCACTCTTTGTCTTGTCACAACAGGCCCAACTAATATACCTATTTCCATCTTTCTTATAGGCCCCCTTTATATATTTATATATTATAAATATATTGATATATTTACAAATATTGGAAGACTGCTACATGGTCTGCCTGAAGCCTTGTCTTCTCCAGGCTGAACATTCCCAACTCTTTCAGCCTGTCCTCACAGCAGAGGTACTTCAGCCCTTCTGTTATCCCCGTGACTCTCCTCTGCTCCAACAAGTGCTTGTGCTTCCTGGGCTGAGGACTCCAGAGCTGGATGCAGTAGGGGTCACACTAGTGCAGAGTAGTTGGGAAGAATCACTTCCTTTGACCTGCCGCTTTTGAAGCAGCCTGGGAAACAATTGGTTTTCTGGGCTGTGAGTGCACGTTGCTGGGTCATGTCCAGCATTTCACTGTCACTAGTGGTGCCCCCCAAGGTTCAATACTGAGCCTGAGCTTGTTTAACTTAGTCATTCATGACTTGAATCAAGGAACAGAGGCCTCCTCAGCAAGTTTGCTGACAACAGAGAGCTGGGAGGAGAGGCCAATACCCCGGAGTGCTGTGCAGCCTGTCAGAACGACCACAGCAGGCTGGACCACATCACTCTCTGTAAGTATCTAAAGGAAGCTGTCAAGGGGATGGAACCAGGCTCTTCCTACTGGTGCCAAGCTATAGGATAAGAGGCAATGGGCAGATACATAGGAAGTTCAATTTAAATATGAGGAAGAACTCATTTTTGTGTGGGTGACCATGCATTTAAAAGAGGTGAAGTGAGAAAATATTCAAAATTGGTGAGGAAACACAACAACCATAGTTTTAGCTTGAATCTCTGTAGGATATTGAGTTCACTCAGAGTCTTCTAAAAACTCCAGAATTTCTAACCTCAGAACTTTGGAAGTTCATACCTAAAACGTCCAGAAATCAGAGGCTTCACTAAGCTAATACTTTAATTCTTATAATAACAAGGTTTCACAAGGTTTTTAGTCATAACAATGAGGTTTGTAATTTCAAAAGGCTTCACCATCTTTGTTGTAACAACTCAAAGAAAATGTCCAAATATTCCTTTTCTCACTTCTTCTTATAGATTTCTTGTCACCCATATGTTTATATATTGTGCCAATTGTAACTTGTCTTTTTATATAATCTGTACATACAAGAGGCTTTTATTTCTACACAGACCTTTTCTTGAGGAATGATGTTAAATTGGTAGTGTTTCTCAATCTAAAAATACTTAGGTACCTGATCTTGGCTTAAGATTCACATAACATTTTTAAAAGACCCTGCAGTATAGATGAAATCTATAAACCAAAGTGTTGAAAATGTAGAATGTTATGGATTTCTGAGGTTCTGTGCCAGAGATAGGCAGAAGGATGGAAGTGTGAAACCAAAGAAAAAGCAGATATTGAGATATAGAAATTGCCTAAGCCTATGAAAAGATTCCATTCACTGAGAATTTTTTGCTCTGCTCTTGAAATAGCTCATTAGTAACATGTTGCAGAGTGATCTAAATAAATTAATTAAACTGAAATATGGCAATCCACAGGAAAGATCAGAAGTCCATCTACAAAAGAGATCACTCACATTCAGGAAGATGCTTGGAGCATAAGGAGTCAATGTCTTAAGCCACTAAATTTTTATGGATAACTTTTGAGGAAGATGCTCTCTCTCTCTCCCTTACTACTGAGATTGACGCAGCAATGATGTTCTTTCCCACCAAAATAAAAAGCTCTGTCAAGTTCAGACACTGATAAATTTTGAAGAAACCTGATTTAGTTAATTACTGGCCGCTGACAAATCCCCCTTTTTCCAAGCAAACTTATGGGAAGTATTCTGAGAGTCTAAGTACAGGAGATATCTTAGACTTGGCAAGGCCTGGATTTAGATTAAACCCTTAGGGCAACCTTCTCTCACTGTTAGATGTTCTCCTGCCATTGATAAAGAGTACACAAACCTTTTTGGATCAGTCATTCCTGAACTAGTAATAATTTGTCCAAGAGAGATGGAGAAATTTGCAGTGTTATTTGCAGAGAAGAGATATATTAGTTGTTCTGAGATACTGTACCTCCTTTACCTCTGGAGCTTCATAAGATTAGCTTTCTGTATGACCCTTTTAAACAATCATAAACACAGAATGTGCTGATTTGGCAGTGAATAGAGTGTGAATTTGCATGCTTCTTTCTGTCTTCTATAACACAGAATATTTCTAGAACACCACCAATATAGCCCAATAGTTTGCCAAAAAATACAGGAGAAAGCAGATCAACTGGGGACAACAGAAGCTACAAAAGACAGACTATGCTGATTGTCAGAAGGAAGACCTCAGAGTTTGTTTCAGTCACAATGTTTTCCCTTTTGATGGAAGAAACTTAATTTTAACTCCCTGGTTTCTTGCTTACTAGTAGATATTCTTCTGGTGAATAATGCATGCATCTTGTAGCATGACCTGTCAATGGTGAGCAGAATGCATCCTGTCTTGAAAAACAATGGCTGTTCTTCAATGGTACATTGAAGTTTGCTGTTTCCAGTTAAATTTTAGAAATACAGTGTGAAGCTATCAGAAGACATCGCTCACAGAGCAATGTTTCATTTTGGCAACTACAGCACAACATGCACAACCCATGTTCTCCATGCTGTTTCTCCTCAACCTAGTGAGAAATCACTTGAATGTTAAGTGTGAAACTTTACCCTTAAGACACTCTTTTATCAGTCCTTTTGTGATACCCAGACTACTGGGGATGAGAATGGACAGAATCGTTCTCCTTAGAAATAATGTAATGGGCATTAGCAGAGATAATGTCCCTGCATGCAGAATTTGGAATTTCCTCAGTGAGAGTGTAAGAATGCCCACTAAGTTTTGCTGGCTCTCCCTCACAGTACATGCTGTTATGAAACTGTGGGACAGCTGGGAGAAACTGTGAGTATTTAGTGTCAGAAAATTTCCTATACCTCTGATGTTTACCTGACCTTTGTGATACATCAGGACAACAACCGAAGAATTCTTGTCTATCCCATAAATTAGCAACTACTTTGAAGTTTTTCAGCCAGTAGAAATTTAAAAATCTTCCAGATATCTCCTCCAAATAGATAATATTAAAATGTTATATGAATAATATGTTGGTCTTTGCACCCTAAAGAAGTATTAGAGAAATGTTATTTGTTTACTGGGACATACACCACTTTAAAAGACATAGACCCTTTAAAAAACAAGGCAGTTTTTACTGAGATTGTTGATGTTCCTTTCCTTCTAAGGGGAAGGAATTCTGTGGGGTCTGATTTCTGTGGTACCCATAGATAGCTGAAATTGTCCTAGCATCTGAACAATTTTAATGTGTATTATCTCACACAGGTGTAGGATAATGACAGAATGTGCTGTAGGAAATTTGAAAGCAAGGTACAGATCTCTGATAAGCAATAGCTGTTCAGTGACAAGCACAGCAATTTTAATCCCTGACATCTATTTCTTTCATAGTGTTTATGAAACTATGTCAATAATTTCTGCTTTCGTATTTTCAGACCAAGGTCAGGCAATTATAAAGGCGGCTTTTTATAAACAAACATAAAAAGCACCAAACCAACATGACAGTGGAACAGAAGAAGGAAAAAGTCCTTGCAAACTGCTTCTTCACTTGACTGTTGATTTTGCTAAGTGCACACATGCATTTAGATAGATATAACCTCCATGGAATTTGAATTAGTCCCCTGGGAGAAAGCAAGTAACACAGGCACAGACCACCTCCTCATGTTTCATTGGGCTAACTTATTAAATTTTCAGAGATTTACTAAATTTAATGTCAAACTTTGGTAATCACAATAGGGATAAAATTAAGTTTCTGAAGTGGTACACTTCAGATTTCACTTAAGATTTGCTGCAGTCACTTATTTCTCAACATGTTGCTGATTACAGTCCTCTAATTCTGAGAGGGTTTTTGGTCTGGCATGGCCTATGAACTCTGTTTCCACAGGGATTTGCTACAGGCAAAGACAAAAATCAAAATGGTAATAAACAGGATGATTTTTGAAGTTATCTGGTTTTTTTCTAGCCTTCAATATATGTACAGAATGAGGATTTTTTTAGATTTGAATGTTTATTAAATGCATATATGACTAAATTACATACATTAAACCAAATTCATGCACAAACTGAGCTTTCTTTCATGTGGTTAAGAGAGAGTTCTGAAAAGGTTAATGTTTATATAGCAGGTATTTCCAATTGCAAAAGGTAAAGAGAATTAAAAAATTGATATTTAGCTACATCTATAAATTTTTTCTCTTAAAAATAATAAAATTTTCATGAGTACTGTGATGTTAGAGGGAAAAAACCCATTTATTTCAAGGAATTATTGAACCATTCTCATTATTCATAGTTAGACATGGGGATTATGCAGCATATACCATAAATTGTTGGTAGGAAGAGAATTTGGAAGAAATACCTTTCAGATTTTTACAGCTCTTGAGTAGTTTGTGGAATAGCTTTGAGAAGAGTCAATGTTTTTTACAAACTCTATCTATTTACATATATAAAAGCTTTTTTTATATCCAAGCATCTGTACAAAGAGCAACCCAGAAAGGACGTATTTGAGTTATTTTCAACTTTGCTTTTTGCATGGCTTTTCAGAAAAACACACTAAAAAAATCAATTTAGAAATTTCATTACATTTCCCTCAAAATTCAGGATTCTGAGAAGTCTTAAAGAAGATAAGAATATTATGTTGCATTAAAGTCAGCATTTATGTGTCACAGAATGGAAACTCCACAATCTCTCTGGGCAATCTGTGCCAGTGCTCGGCTACTCTCACAATTTATGCTTTAGAAGAATTAAACTTCAAAAAGCCTTTTAAAATTCCTAAGCATCCACTTCTGAGCACTGCCCAAATTGGTGGGCTAGAAGCACCTTTGATCTAACAGTTATGTAATATGCTTTCTTATGGTTTACTGCAGAGGCTCTCTTAGCAGCATAAAGAGAAGGCAAGTTGTTCACCAAGACAAGAGATCTCCTCGACAGAATATTCGATTTAAACTCTCCAGAACGGTGGAATTCATCCTCCACTTCTCATTCATCAAGCTGTCCCCTAACCTTGAATGTCTCTGTGATTTACAATGTTAGTCTTCCCTCTCTTACATCTGATTTGCAGACCAAATGCTTTGCTGTTTATCTTGAGCTTTTGTCCTTTTCAAGCTATAAGCTTATCAGGAATCATTTTTTAGAGCAGTTTTTGGAGCAATACCAAGCAGTGTTTGAGACTGCAATACCCAGATACTGGGGAAAACAAACTTTCTAGTTTAATAAACTGCAACTTCCTGCATAAATTGTACATACAACTATATATATGGAATATGGAGTTATAGTATATGTGATAACTATGAAGTACAATTTCAGTCAACATTAATAAAAGACACTAAAATGTTTTAGCCTCCTAGAATATTTTTTCATTGACTGTTGTGCTGCAACAAAACTCTCAGATGCAGGAATATAAGTTTAGTATAATTCTTTAGGAAACTGGAGGCCTAATCACACAAATGATAGTTTTATTCTATGTATGATTGTATCATACATTCTCTGTATGATAGTTTATGAATGTATGAATGTATCATACATTCTATGTGTGATAGTTTATTCTGTGTAGCATGTTTGGCAGATCTCTAGAATGACCTACATTTTAGTGTTCAGCAACCAACTTTTTCTCCTCAGATGTTTGGCACCAAGCCTCCCCCTCTTGACAGTAAAAGACTGTCAGAGATCAACGGCATTTCAGCTTTTGTCTCTATAAAAAACCCACCAAAATTCTGTTTTCCATTGCTCTAATCACTGCTTGAGGTTTTATGGTAACCAGATGCAGCATTCTGTGGTGGATAGCAGCTACATTTAAACAGTGCTCTTGTAGCACATTGGGTTGATGTATTGTGATTTGATGGTGCCTAACACTTGGAAACATGTAACCCAATTGAAGAGCAACTATACTGAGTTGGTAGCTTCTTAACTCATTTAATCTGCTTCTTCTGCATATTCCAGGTCACAATTTAGGACTTTATATGATAGGATGTGGTGATTTTTTATTTTTGCTCTTTTGGGTATTTTTAACTCATTGAAAATAACAGGGATTATATATAGGCTTAGTTTTATCCAGACTGTGAATGAAGGACACAAGAAGAGAAGTTGTATGATATTGCTTTGAATACTTCTGCTAGTTATAGTGCTAGTTGGAAGACTACAGTATCTTTCAGACTTTCAGTTTATCTATGGCTGACTTTACTTATGTATTACCATAGGTCTTGTTTGAGTCAAAGACTCTTTCCTAAGAGTTACTAGAGAGGCACAAGAATGATCCATTTCATTCTTGAATTTTGCACTATTTTTAAAGGTCTGGCAAATTTTGAGTAGACTAGGATATTATTGCTGTTTAAACATAGGGGTCATCAATGTTGTTTGTACTCTAATTAGAAGTGCCACATAAGTAACATCTTGTGACTTTGAAATGTTTCGTGGTACATCAGACTTCATTATGTGGAAGTTTAAAAAAATCAGACTAATGTTTCTAAATGCTATTTCATTGGCATAATAATCATGCAGGTGCTTATATATTGCAATAAATTATTTTTATTTTACTTCAGAATTACTTGTTCTTTCAGTATTTGAAGTCTAATATCATGTTAGAGGTAAGTAAATGTTGAAAATTTCGTCAAATATTTTTAAAGTTGAATTAAGTGCTACTAAGTTTAAACTCTTTTTGTATTTGCTTCTGCAAGTGTTAAAGTAAGTAAACTTGCTGACTGAAATGTTAATGAAAACAGAAAATATTAAGTAAATATTAGAGACTACTGGCAAGAAGTAAATCATGATTGTAAAACTCAAATAACCTCAAATAACAGAAACATGACCCTCAGAGCATCCTGTCAAAGGAAATGGAAAGTGTTTGTGATGGTTCCTCCATGCTCTTTGACTTGAGTTTTAAGTATCATCTATAGGAAAATATTTGTAAAAAATATCAAACAATACAAGGCACCTCAACATCAACAAATTGTAAATAAATATGCCACCATTGTCATTGTTACATAAAATATGTAATTGTGTACCTCTTGCCTTGTTCATTCTCAGTCTTCCCTTAAATTATATTTGCCTTATGTTATTTTTTTCTCCTTTGTGGCATAATTTGTGGTTTAATTGGATGATAATAAAGCTCTCCAGGAGCTCATGTGGAGGACATGGAGTCTTGCTCACTGTTGGTGTTAGATTCATCTGCATATTTCTCTAATGAGATAGAACCCACTGATCTTGCCCATGGAATTCCCATGAGGTTTAACAAGGCTATTGTGCAAGGTGCTGCCCGTGGGTCAGAGCAGCCCTGGTACCAGCACAGGCTGGGGATGAACAGATCCCAGCAGCCCTGCCCAGAAGGGCTTGGGGGTGCTGCTGGCTGAGAGGCTGCACATGAGCCAGCCATGGGCACTGCCAGCCCAGAGAGCCACACGTGTCCTGGGCTGCATCCAGAGCAGTGTGGGCAGCAGGGCCAGGGAGGGGATTCTGCCCCTCTGCTCTGCTCTGCTGAGACCCCACCTGCAGAGCTGCATCAGCTCCGGGCTCCCAGCACAGGAAGGACAGGGACCTGCTGCAGGGAGTCCAGAGGAGGCCACAAAGATGCTTAGAGGGATTAGAGCCTTTCCTATAAGGAAAGGCTGAGATAATTGTGTTTGTTCAGCCTGGAGAAGAGAAGGCTTTGGTGGGACCTAATTGCAGCCCTTCAGTACCTGAAGTGAGCCTACAAGAAAGAGGGTGAGGAATGTTTTACAAGTGTATGTAGTGACTGCACAAGGGAGGATGCTTTCCAACTGAGAGAAGTTTTAGACTAGATATGGTTAAAAAATTCCTTGCTGAGAGAGCGCCAAGGCACTAGTTACACAGAGAAGCTGTCAATGCCCCACTCCTGCAGTGTATAAGGCCAGGCTGCATGAGGCTCTGAGCAACCTGGTCTTGCAAGGAGTGTCCCTGCCCATGGCAGAGGGGATGGAATTGATGACCTTTAGTATGCCTCCAACCCAAGCCATTCTATGATTCTGTGATCCTGCACCATGGTGGGTAAGATCAGATATACTACTTTTCCAGTACACAGCTCAGCAGTCTTAACTTTGAGTAAGATCTTCATTTGCATATAGTAATTTATTTATTCATCAAAAAAATAAATAACATTCATAAATTGCAAATATTAGAGCTTTTAGTTGCAGAAGATCTGATTTACTGCAGAAAAGAGGTAAGTTTTTATTGTGAGTTCATCAAGAATGGCTTTGACTTTTGTCTTCTGCAGAACAGTATCCAATTTGTATAACTTTTATTGAGAAGAAAATTATGTATGATGAAAATATATCCTTTAGTGTTTTTTGGTGTACCACAACTGTATCAAGAAAGTACCAGTGACTCTCGAATGGGAAAGAACTTGATGTTTACTTCATTCTCAGCGTGCTCTAGCAGTTCTAGCTATTAACCAAATGAAAAAACGGTAACCTTACTTGACTCTGTATTTAAGCTCTCAAAATACTTTCCATGATGCTTCCCATTGTGAAATTTTAAAAAGGCTATGTTTTATTTTCTGTTCATATTGAGGAGTAAGGTTCTTAGGAGGTTGGTGTCTTTCCACTGTCCAGCTCTTGACTTGAAATGACCATGCTTAACAAAATTAGTACTAAAGCAGGTTGTGTTTCTAAGCATGTAAGTCAAGGTCTTTGAAATGTTTAATGGTTTGGTGCTGTCAACATTTTAAGATTCAGCACTTTCTGAATACCAGTCCTCTTTGAGATGTTTCATAATTTATATTCAATACATGGTGGGTTTTTTGGAATACTGCTGTGATTGATAAAGATTTTACAACTGGACAAAAAGCCTGTCATTATATATAGTCATATCAACAAAAGCAGGTTACATTTAGTGAGAACTGGAGAAACACACACATTATATTATGTCATGGCTTTCAAAGGCTGCTTGACATAGGCTAAGGAGGAATACATTGATGAACTGGGAAAACTGACACAGAAATATGCCAGTGTGCTGCTAAGCCAGTTTGCAAATATGGTCCATACTTCTAATTTTCATAATAGTATTATTAGCCAGTCTCCTGATTATCTACTGACATTATTTTAAGGTGTATTGTGCTGTTTATAAATTCATGTTAATCAAAATTCTTTAGAAGAAGTTTGAGTTGGGCAAGGGTAGTAATTTCTGATTTTCAAGAGTATAAAATCTTACTGCTTAGTCTACAGACATTCTTTGGATGGCATCTGGCAGATGTAGCACTGCCACAGTGCTACACCTAGGTCTAGACATTTTTCCAAAAGGGTGAATGTTTCTTGTACTTTGGGACCCGAATTCTTCACAACAATACATTAGACTAGCAGAGTTTAAAAGATATGAAGTGTAAAAGTGCCTTGATATGAAATATACTATGCAAAAGATAGGTATTGGTCATGAAAAGGTCATAATGTCAAAACGGAGTATATTCATATGTATTAATTTTTTTCTCAGTGTCATCTCAGATATCTGTCAGTTGCTTTTACTGACCTGTCTAATAAGTTGCTCATCTCTTCCATGAAAAAGTTCAGACCTTTAGCATAAGCTTAATAAAGTATAAGCAGCCATAATGCTTGTAATTAGAGTCCTGTTACCCAAAACCTGACTGTCTGCTAATGAACACAGCTGTTTTGTCCTAAATAGCTGTTGACACAACAACATTTTGAGTACAGTTAGAATAAATACACCATATACTTTGAGTACCAATGATGTTTAGGCTGTGTGGGCAATCCTGTGCACGTAATATCACAACAGATATTTTAATATAGCTTGTGCCTGGTTATAGATAAACTTCCTAGTTTATGGTTGAATTAGATTTAGATATTATCCTGGTTATTTTTAATAGAATAGCAAGTAGTCTGATATACGGACTTCAATACATTTAACAGCATTTTCTATTTTTATCTGGTTTTTTTCCGCTTTTTATCTATTTTTATCTGCCTGCTTATTCTTTCTTAGACCATTTATTCCACATCCACAAACTGCAGCTTTGCTGCAAGGAATTTACTAAATTGTTTTTATTTCAATAGATATTTTCTTTAACTGTGCAAACAACATTGCAATCCCATTCAGCAATTAATCTTGTAGTGTGGCATTAATTTTTGTTTAAAAAAGTACCTATGAAAGATATGCTGTATATATTAAAACTGAATAGAATTAGGAAAAAAGTATGTTCATTATGCTAGCAAAAGTTTAAACTGGGAACTGGGTTCATTAATCTTCTGGGAAGTGTACATGATCTTAAAAATAGAGAAAAAATAAGAAAGTGTCATGATCTACATTTAGCTCTATTTTTTTCCCAAAGTTTTTTGATTCTCTTTACTAGTTTTGCCTTTTCACAAGGCAGAGTAGTCTTCAAAATTCCATAACAAGAAATATCAAATCTGCCAATATTAAAAAGGCCAAGACTGAAATCTCAGTGGATATGTGTATAGTGTGACATCTCTAAATGTCGTGAAGTGAGAACAGTGCCCCATCACAGTGCTGTAGCACTGGTCAGCTGTGATGAAGATACTCAGTAGTTACATCCAAGGCTGGTGGAGCTTTTTAAGGTTTAACCAGAATTAAAACTTCTCTCTTATATAGACCACACATTGTGGTATCTGGATGTATCAGTCACTATGGTGCCCCCACTTCCCTTAACCCACTCAAGTGGGAGAGTGCTATTGTCTCCACTTTGGAAATACAAAGCAGATGAACACTGCTGGTCAGGTGTCACAGAGAAATTTGTGGACAGGGTAAACTGTACCACACTTCTGCAATTGGATGACAGCCTTCAATTCTGTTATCAAGTCTCTGGCTGCTCTCCACCCAACACCAGCTGCCCTTTCTCCTTGTGTAGAAATACTGCTCAAAGCATGTCACACCACTCTTGGTGTTTCTGATTCTCCGTGGCTGGAGAGTACCCTACCCACTAACCTGCAAAGGTCAGTTTAAGGACTGCTAACATTACAATCTGAGTGGAGAGAAATGTTCCCTGGATACCATAAAAACGGCCATTTGGCAAGCAATGAGCAGCAGAGAGACAGCTGCCATTGAGGCTGGGGGAACATGGTATCAAAAGGCATCTAGAAACATCAGAGCTTAATACAGTTTGCACACAGGAGACCTGTTTATGAAACAGGATGTGTTAGAAGACCAGTTGTGGCTTTTTCCTAAATTTTTTTCAAGATACAAGTGTCAAAATTATTGTAGTCCAGAAAACATGCTTGAGGCTTTTTCTTATGAAAAAATATTTTATGGCTGTTTCCAAGTCTTACCCTTTGGCTCTTTTTCTTTGAATTTAACTTTATTCTGTAGAGTGCAGAAAAGTTGGAACAAAAATTAGATTTTTAATAGGAGAAACTCTTACATATGCTTATTAATTTTAATTACATGTGTTTCTGTCTGTTAAGCTTTTGAATTCTGTAGCATTTTGAAAGCCATTAGCAATCATTTTTTCTGGTTTTGTTTCTCCTCTCCAGTTTCTAAATAGGGTATGTTTAGGGGAAAAAAAGATCACTTTCACAAAACAAACAGTTGGGTTATTTTCATCATTATTGAGCTAACATTGTACTTGCAATTGTATCATTCCCACTACTTTACAATGCCCTACTAATTACTCTTAACATACAGCTTTTATCTTTTGTGTTGATATATTGATTGTTTTTTCACAACTCTGTAGTTTTCTGCCAGTATTGCCAGCTGCTTCTTTAAACTTTTAGCATGCAAGGAGCTCATATTTTCTGTGAAATGTCAAGAAATGCAATTAACCTTGTTTTGACCTTTTCTCTGCTTTAAGTATAATGCTTTGGATTCTGTGTACAAAGAAAGGTTGTCTTCCACATTGTACACACAATTTGAAATACTGAGAATAAACCTTAACACAAATTGGCTGTATGTCAGGTTAAGCATTAATATAGGGGGTGTGTGTTTGTGTGCAATAAGCAACATAGAAAAATATGTAATGTATGCATTAATATGCATGTGTATTTAATATAATGAATGTAAGTGTGATGTATCTCAAGTACTTAAAACCTGCAAATATATTAATAATGCGTGTCGCTAGACGTAAGCATACTTTGGAAATTTCTCCAGAAATGCTCCGTGTCAGTTACAGTGCAAACCTTTTTTTCCTCAAACACATGTCCTAAACACAAAAAGTAGATCATGAGCAAGAGCTACAAAAGATAAGGGTATTTACAGAGTACAGTGGGTCAGCTGAAAGCCACTTTCCTGGGTGGGTGGAAATTCGGCGGCAGGGACCCGAATGTGTTCTCCCTTCTGTTGTGACTCAGGGCCAGTCTTTGCAGTGCAGCTGCCCGGCCTTGCACGAGAGAAACTGCTGTGTGAGACAATGCTGAGAGAGGTGACAGCCTGTCCCCTTTGCTTGGGAACTCCTTTGAAGCTCTGGCCCTCGCCTTCCGTCTCCACTGTGTCTTCACTGCCTGTGTCTGGCCACATGCCCCTGTGACTCCAGCCCTGACCTGTCAATCTGCCTTCATCCCAGACTTGTCTAATCTCTGTGGACTTGTCTGTCACTGGGCTGTGTCTGATCTTGTTTACTGTCTTCTGATCTGATCCTGTCATTCATTTGCTGACTCAACTTCCTGTCTTGACCTTGGACCTGCCTTGTAGCTCTGAACTTGTCTGAGGATTGGGATTCTTAGCTGAACCTTGTTACTGTCGCTGGACCTGTCCTGCTCACCTTGTTGGGGTGCTGTGAGCCTTTGCTCCTTGTCTCTGCTCTTGCCTGCCTTACTGACATGTTTAACTCCCTGTTTCCCTTGCTGAGCAGCCTGCTTCTGCTACTCCCTGTCATTAGTCATAATAACCAGGCCTAATCACAGACATAATTTAACTTAATTTGAATTTGTGGGTGCTCAACTTGATGATCAGATTCCTAGAAGCACTTCAGATTGAGCATCCAAACACAAATAAACACGTTTAGGCTAAGTTCTATCCCTTATATCGGAAGGACTTGAAAGAATATTAAGTAAATTTTCAGTTAACAGCATCTCCCAAACATTAATTTGGGAGAAGCTGTTAACTCCCTTGAAGGCAGAGAGGGCCTGCAGAGAGATCAAAACAAATTAGAGAGATGGACAATCACCAACCATGTAAAGTTTAACAAGGGCAAGTAACAGATTCTGCCCTGGGATGGGGCAACCCTGGATGTATGGACAGACTGGGGAATGAAAGGCTGGAGAGCAGCAACATGGAAAGAGAGATGGAGGTCCTTACTGATGGCAAGTTGAACATGGTCAGCAGTGCCCTGGCAGCCAGGAGGGCCACCCGTGTCCTGGCAGCATCGGGCCCAGCATGGCCAGCCAGGCCAGGGAGGGGATTGTCCTGCTCTGCTCTGCACTGGGGCAGCCTCACCTCAAGTGCTGGAGGCAGCTCTGGGTGCCACAGTGTAAGAGAGACATGAAGCTATTGGAGGGGCAGGCACTGATCTTTTTACTCTCAAGACCAGTGACAGGACTTGAGGTAACACCACAAAGTGAGTTAGGAGTTTAGGCTGGATATCAGAAAAACGTGTTTCACCCAGAGAGTGGTTTGTCATTAGAACAGGTTCCCCAGGGAAGTTGCCACAGCACCATCCCTTTCTGAATTCAAGAAGCATTTGGACAATGCTCTTGGGTATCTTGGGCTATTTTTGCACAGGTCTCCTGTGCAGGGCCAGGAGCTAGACTCAATGATCCTGATATGTTCCTTCCAACACAGAACATTTTATGACTCTATGCACATGAACTTTTCTAGTCAATTCATGGCAGAGCATAAATCAGGTAATTAGAGGCAGGTATCAGGTAACAGAAATTATTTTATTTATACTGACATTTCAAGTACAAAAGATGGAGGTGAATATAATTTTACCTATCAGCGACTTCATCCCCAGAATTCTCCAGTTTCAGAGATCTGAATTTTCTCTAGAGTGGTTGACTCCGCTGATTCAGACTATGAGCTCTTGAATGTGTATTCATTCAGCATGTCTGCCAACATACTCAATTCCAGTCAGAAGCTCCTCCATCTTGGAGCCAGAAAATTTCAAATAGAAGCATCGAGGTGCTATTTTCAGTGTCCTGAGAAAAAAAAAAGAAAAAGAATTTTTATTAGCTGTGTTATTTTCTGTTTGCTTCTCCTCTGACATCATCCTATTTCCGGATGTGTTACTGGAACAAAACAGCCATTTGGATGATTGTCTCTGTGGGCTTTCTGGAAGAAATGTTTGACTTGGAAGGCTATGAAAATGAAATTAGTAGTGAGTACATTACATGTAGAGAATACATGTGATGATAAGTAGACAGAGCTGTAATAACTAAGGCAGCTGGGAAAATACTTTGTATGGTGTTGCTCCTAGCAACAAAATTCATCATTTGAATGTGTGTTTTCAGAAAAATATCATTAGATGAAGAAAGCTGAATTTTCTCTTCCTGTCATCTCCTTTATGTACTACTATATTTTATGTATGTGATCTCAGCCAAAAATGAAATTAGCTCAATAATTTGTAAGTTGATAAGTAGGAGATATGATCAACTGCAGCTGCACATCTCTTCAAAAACAGTGATTAATCTAAATAGAATCTTTGACTTGTTTATGAAACAACACAAGTCAGAAATCTTTCAGGAGAATATTTTCTATGTGGTGCTTTTGCTCCAAATATTTATTATTTTACATTACCATTTTGATGTTCTTTTTAAAAGTAGAGATCTATGTAAAATTCAAATGCTCTAATACAAATTCATCAGTTTTGTTTACAAAAGCTATGACACCCTAGATTTAAAACAAATTTGATTTCAGATGAGCTTTTTATACAAGTTTTACCATCTTGGGAACTAGGCATTCTTTACATCAAAAAAATAGTATCAGAGAAAGAAAACTAATTGAAAACCTGCAAAACACAGTTAAAATTTTTCAAGGCAAATGTTGAATAAATTACATTGACCAGAAATAGAATAATTATAGTACACATACTGTGAACATTATGATAAAATTAATTATCTAACATTGGAAAAGACTTACTGAGCATTTTTAGATTTATTCTGCAAACTATTTCACCAGGCATGATTTTATAATATAGATATGACAAAACATCATTAAAGAGAGGAAGACTGAAAAATAAACTTCCTTCAGAAATCCAGTGTGAAGAACCTAGTCAAGTTGGTGAGTTGATACTTGTGTGAATATTTAGACATCCCCCACCCTTGCCTTATATGAAAAACTGATCACTGGAAGAAACATGATGCTTCAAATCTATCTTTCAAAGATGACATGATAACTGTAGGCTCGTAAATGTGGGAGTGGTGCCATGACCACTTCCCTGGGGAAAGGGATATATATATATGTGTGTGTGTGTGTGTGTGTGTGTATACATATATATATGCACACATATATGTTCATATAACTCTAGGATACAGGGGAAAATGTCAGATTTCAGGCCTATATAACTCTAGGATACAGGGGGAAATGTCAGATTTCAGGCCTACTTCTCCAGCTCTTGCAGCAACCAGAGGATTCAAAAATGTTTTGGATTTATGTTGGATATTCAGATGGGATTTTAAATAAAGATTTGGAAGTCTCCTTATTTTTTGAATCAGAAGTAGCTTTATGGATGGACTCTACAGACATTCCTACCTTCATTCTATTTTTGAAATGTTTTATAGAATTATATTTGAAATGAGACAGTCTCTTGGAACACATTATTTGCACACAACTACAAGTACTCCTAAACAGATTTGCAGCTCAGCTCTACTCCTGCCAAAATGCAAAATCTCTGCTAGTTTAAAAGACATAAAAATTTGACCCCTGATCCTAAAGCATAAAGCAGTCCAAGGGTTGATGTCCTACACCACTCACAGTCTGCTCTTGAGACCCATCCCAGAAGGGCAAAAGTGACCCAGGTTCTTGTTAGTAGATCCCTTGGGATACAGTGGAGTCAAATGACATTAAATAATGGAAGAGGGAGAGGAGAGAGGAGAGGAGAGGAGAGGAGAGGAGAGGAGAGGAGAGGAGAGGAGAGGAGAGGAGAGGAGAGGAGAGGAGAGGAGAGGAGAGGAGAGGAGAGGAGAGGAGAGGAGAGGAGAGGAGAGGAGAGGAGAGGAGAGGAGAGGAGAGGAGAGGAGAGGAGAGGAGAGGAGAGGAGAGGAGAGGAGAGGAGAGGAGAGGAGAGGAGAGGAGAGGAGAGGAGAGGAGAGGAGAGGAGAGGAGAGGAGAGGAGAGGAGAGGAGAGGAGAGGAGAGGAGAGGAGAGGAGAGGAGAGGAGAGGAGAGGAGAGGGGCCTATAAAGGACTAAATAATCATCAAATAATTAGCTTTCAGGTACAGGTTATTCTTCCTAAATGAAAATACTTCCTGAAATGTGGTCCACAAAAGCACCTATTATATATAGATATTTCAAATGTTCAAATTCTGTCAAGACAGCTCTAAAGATATAATAGAATAGAATCTGGTACAGGTTTTGAAGTGCTTAATACTCAGAGTGCTAAACAATTAAGGAGACTCCTGGAGTTCCTGGGCTGATTAACAGTTCCAGGAATATCAGATTCTTTTCATTAACTTAATACAGAATGAGCAATGCCTGTGCAAAGCACACTTGATGTGTTTAATTGTGTTTATTTTCTTCCACTTCTTACAAAAAACTCTGTTGAGGTCCACAGTGAATCATCCATTTGCACTGCTGTGCATTTTATATAGATCTATTTCGTAACTCCTGTTATTGTTTTGTCTTTGGAACGGAAGTTTCTTATCGCTTCATTCTAGTCTCTAATTTGATTATACACACCTTCAAAGAATGGAGCAATATATGTAATGGAAAAAAAACCCCAAGCCCCCAAATCTTTTGTGGAATTTTCTTTAATTACAGGATTTTAATTTCTTTTTCTCTTAGGAATTCATTAGGACAAATACACTTGTTGCACTTTCTTATTTGAAAAAAAGAAATCAAAAAAGGAAATGATGAATACACAATGCTATTCAAATGTGGACATTAAAATTGTTACCTATCTACATTCTATCTGAAACTAACATACTAACTAATGTTTCAGCTGTGTGATAAGTTCCAGCTTCATACTACAAACAAGGATTCCAAGTCTCTTCAGATGCTCATGAATGCCACAGGGAAGTTTAAGTCAAGTTGTGATTTACATAGCTTTTTATCATACATATGCAAGAATCTGGGGCACCATACACATCATTGAGATAGCTGCAGGAAAAATGTGCATTCATGACTGAACCATCAGGTTACATACATTATTTGTTTACAGATTTTAAATTATAATATATGTTATTCAGTATATTTTTCATTAAAAAGGTAGTCCTGGCATAATTTCATTGTAACTTCATGCCATATATCTAGTCACAGAGAATATATCTCAGAGGATGCAGGTGCAAATACCTAGTTACGAAAATACGTGGTCATTGCAGGGTCTCTGGTACTTCATCACTTCTGGTACTCAGCCACTCCTAAGTTCTGTCAGGAGTTTAGAAACCTTGGAGGTCCCCTCTGAACCCCATGACCCAACAGGAGGGTCTCCATTACCCTCTTGCATCCTTACCCTTTTCCATTTCTAGACTCTGTGTAAATTATTCTAAATTGATTCTAATCCACTTTTCCTTTGCATGTTCCCTCTATGTGGTAAGAGTGAACCTTACCAACAAGCTTTGTTATGCTTTCTCAAATTTATATTAACTCTGCTTCTGTAATAGCTTTGATGGTGATCCTTTAAGTGACCTAAACTACTCAGTCATGACAGCAGTGAGATTGTATTATTCCTTATGTGTAAAGATAAAAAATCTTGAATAAACAAGACACCAAAGAACAAGACAGGAAACAGAGGCTCATGACAATTTTCTGTTCAAGGGCAGTGCAGCAGATCAGCAGAAGACCCTAAACTAGGATTTAGGGGACACATATCTAATATTCCTTGTCTAGAAAGTCACACATTCCTGCAAATCTGATTTTGAAATTTAGACAGCAAAGAGATTTAGACAAAACAAAACAAATGCTATGGGAATAAGGACCAAAAGGATTCAGATATTAACAGTCCTCCTGTTGGTAGAGTACTTAGCTGATCAGGTTGCTCCTGCCTCCAATATGTGAGGATTTATTTAGTGATTCTTCACCTTTAATTTTAGAAGAAGTAGAGGATCTTTTGATCAGTGGTAGGTAGGCTTAACCTGTTATGGTTTTTTGTTTGTTTTATGAGGACACATGTTAAAAGAAAGTTACTATTTAAGGAAAAATACACTATTTAAGGAAAAACTCTATTTAAGGAAGGGTCATTATTTGAGGAGGTGAAGGAGAGACATGCACATTTTAGGGGTGATGATTATTAGTCTCTAATTTATTGATTAGGTTACACACTTTTATAATAGTGTTAATAAGCTCATACATATTCTGTAACTTAAGCATTTTATTAGTTAAGCTACAACATCAACTTTTCTTCATTTTTTCAGTCTTGCATTCCACTTTCCTACGCTTTTCTGACTCCTTGTTATCACATTTAGAGATGTCCAAGGACACAGTATTTTCGCAGGTGCAAAAACTCAGATCAGAAGGGCTAAACACAGTATTTTTCTCAGCTTCTAATAATTAGCATTCCCACAGACACAAGAAAATGCAATCTGATAGATGCTTATTACAGGTATGAATTGCTACCATATGGACTATTTAAAAAGTGATTTTAATTTGACAAAGAAGCATTAGATTTTTCCCTTTCATTGCAGTCCTCTTTATATTTGTGTAACATTTTCAATTGGCTGTAGCTAAACATAATGATACACAATCTTTAGGTTCAAATTCAGACAATAGCTCATGCGTAACAAAAGAAAACAGAATTATTTTTTCTTTTCTTTGAGAAAATCTGTAGACATTTTTTTCCATCTCTGTCACCTGAAGTCATAATGAATTTGTTCAGTATGTTTAGGTGTGTTTCCCTGCTTTTAGTTATTTGGAAGAAAGGGGTGTCCAAATACTTCTCTCAGGTCACTGTGCATGGATGTAGTCTGAAAGGTTTATATGCTGCATACAATAGAATATTGAAGTGCTTTCATGGCTGAGGTAAGCTGTTTACCATGGCAGCTCAGAGGATTCCTGTGGATCCCTGACCCCTTGCTGGAGATTAACCCCAACTGTTTCTATGCGCTTGGCATCTATATTCTTTTCATTTCCCATTGCCCTGTTTTAAGTCAAGAAAATTACTTGTAGGATTGAAACAGTGATAAAGGTGGAACTTGTACAAAAGAAACATGCAGTTTGGTGTAAGTTCCTGGTTCTGTGAAGAATTTAACTTTGGTTTCAAGGGAAATGCTATCAATCTTTTCTGGTTGCTATTTTTAGATGGTTCTATACAGAAATGTCACTGTATTTATTTGCTTGAAATGAAATAAAGGAGAAACAAAGCTAATATGACACAGACAAACATTTAAGGGTCAGGTTAAAATAAATCTTAAAAAATAATGATGGCTAACTATCTACAGTATTTTAACACAGACATTTATTTGCCATATACTTTTAAAACCAGTATGGGATAAATATTATTTCAGAATCACAAGGTCTGAATTTTTCAATTGCTTTACAAAGTAATGCCACTTAGGTTTTGCTGTTCTTAAAACAGGTAGAAAGAACATCTTTGGTTTTGTCCTCTTGGAGAATGAATGCAATGTGTTTGTGGTCATATTCTAGGGTCATCCACTAGCAATAAGAAATGTGTATTTTGACAAATGTATTGTGTAAATATGACAGCTGTAAATTAAAAACTCTAGATGTGTCATAATCTCTATAGAAAACTGACAGAGCAGCTGGTATCATAAGTTTAAATGAATGCATACAAAGATAAAATTTTACATTTGATATGAAAAAGTACTCTTGAGAGAAAATTTCAGAAAGGTGTAAACCATCAGATCCAGGAAGAGGAAAAATGGAAGTAGTCTGTGTAGAAATCTCAAACTTGAGAGGTATTTTATTCATCTAAATCGCCAGTATTCAAGCAATCAAGCTCAGGATCTCTTTCTTGGTGGCAGGAATAAGACTTCCTGCCAACATTCAGTGGGGAGGTTTTAGGGGTTGCATTCTGAATTTTGAAATTTGAATTTGAAATTTCTGCATCCCTACAGATACTCCTCATGTATAGAAAACAGATCAAGCAGACATTACGCAGCTTTACTTCAGTGATGCTTCATGGTCCCACAACAAGTTATCTGAGCTGGCACAGTCAGTCCCACATATGGGCTGAAGATTCAGCATCGTCATAACTCAGCCTGAGACAAGTGAGCCAGTCACTGGTCTAGGTGAAAGCCCACCACTCTTTGACATACTTTCCTTTGGTTTCTAGAGTCACTCTGAAGGCAGATACACTCACCAGACCATTTAATCCTGAAGCCATACAAGGGATAAAGCTGATGCTAAGAAAGTGACAGGATGAAGAGCAAATGGAAGAACCAATGTGTCTAGCAGAGGCACAGTGTTACATCAGTTTAACCTGACTATGGAACTGCACACATTTTACTTCTGCGGATCAAATGATTAAAACTTCTTGTTTTAATCTTTTAATCTGTCCTCCTTATTGCTAGAAAATGCCGACAAACCTATGTCATAAATGTCCCTCTCTCTCAATGCAGTAGATGAGGAGCAACTGCTGTAGTGATTGTTTCTCAGTGGAATCTGAAGGTAAGGTTAAGAAAAAACATTGAGTTTGTCCATTATGCTTTTATCACAGTGGGTTTTTTTTCCTTAGCATTTTAGTTCTACATGTTCAGAACCTAAATGCAGTGGTGTTTCTTTCTTCCGTAACTGTTATATGTGCTCAAGAACTCACAGGGAGCAGGTCTTTATCCTAATCAATTTATTTCAGTAAAATACAGTAGCATTGGCTTAAGATGCATTTTATATACAGAAGTCTTCCTATTAAATAGTCAACAGTAAATGGATGGAAATGACATTTTGTCACCATTCTTATTCATATAGCACAAATAGCCTTTTGTTGCCATATGAAAATTTTGGAATATTTTTTTCTTTTTGTATGTTGTATGTGACAAGTTTAGTGTATTTACTAAAGTGCTATTTTGTAACACCAGGTGCAATTTTCTAATGCTAGGATTACTGAAAGGGGCAGAAAAGTAATAGGCGTTTCTTTTCTGTTTCTCTACTTGTGTTTCACACTTGACAGCACTCCACCCATAGTTCATTCAGATTTTCCCCTGGGTAGCAAATCAATAAGCCACTTTCTTTTGCTGTTTGAGTCTTTTGCTCAACAAGAGAGGAAAAGAAAAATATTTCAAAGCGTGGAAGCTCACAAATATTGACAGGAAGACTGAAAGGCAGATGGACTATCAAAAATTACAACACTGTAGTGGGCACACACTAGGCATGTGCAGAGTATGGGACAGGGGCAATGATGGTACCTGCCCATTACCCTACCTTTCTCCTATAGGCATATTTTGTGGATTAATATATTTTGGAAAGATGAATTCAAATCCTCTATTTGTTAATAAGACTGGCTGAATATTTGCTGTTTTTAAATATGGAGTTCTACCTGTTCAGTTTCTCTCACACCTTCATTTTGACAATACCACTGTGTTTGTCACATTACAGACTTTGCCAATTTGTCACATTACAGACAATTGCAAGTAAATGTATACAATCATAAAGGAGGAACTAACTCCATGTTCATTGTTCTAGAGCGGCTATAACCTCTAGTGTAATAAAGTAATGATGTAGTTTTCAGTCTTTGATGCCACTACTTTAAATATAAGTTGATTGGAGTAATAAATATAATAACTTCCTCCTGTCAAAGAAAAAAAGGTTTCACCACTGATCTATTTTACCTGTTCGTCCTAAAACAATCAATGTACATGTTTTTCTGATGTTTTGCTAAAACATGTGGGATATGAGTCCACTATCACTTCAGGCAATCTGTTCTAATCTGTTCACTCTTCTTGCAGTCAGGAATTTTTCCAGTCAGGAATTTTTCAAGTCAGGAAAGTGAATATTGCTCGTGGCTCTTCCTGCACCAGCACTGGTCTTCACTCTCAGTCTCTGCGTGCGGAGCACAGGCGGTTTCGCACTGTTGCTGCAAAGTGTTCACTGCTCGCACTCTGGCAAGAGAGTAAAGAGGGACGCAGTGATCTCTGGATGATCATCGGGCCTGTTGCAACCTGTATTGAAACAAGCAATTTCATATGCTCTCTCCTGTCCTCACCTCTCATAAAACACTGTCTTCTGCAATAAAGTGAATGCGTGAGCGTCACTGTTTTAATATTTCTCTTCTGGCAGGAAAACGGGCCCTGTTTCCACGGAGGCTTCGCAGCCGTGCCGGCGAGGGGGGCGGGGGCGTTTCCGTGCCTCCCCTGGGCCGGCTGGGGCCGCTGCCTGCGGCGGGAATCGCCCTCGCCGCGCCCGCGCCCGCGGTTATTGATGGTGGCGGCCGCCGCCCGCCCCGCGCCGCCCGCCCGCTCCCCCTCTCTCCCCGGCACTGCCGCAGAGGCTCCACCGCAACGCGAAGCCCACACAGGCGCTCCGGTCCGCCCCTCCTCTGGTCTGTCACGCTCGGCGGCTCCTCCGAGAGGCTCCTCGCTCCCTCCCGCAGCTTCGCGCCGCGAGCAGGAGCAGCGGCAGCGGGAGCGGAGGGAGCTGCCGCGGCTCTCCGCCGCCTGTCCCCGGTAAGTGATGCTCCGGGCACTCGGGCTGCCGCCACGACTGCTCGAGAGCAACTTTTCTTTCTCTTTTTTTTTTTTTTTTTTTTTTTTTTTTTTTGGCATGCTTGTCTTCAACTTTTTCACGGGACTTACAGGGGTCTTGCTCGCCGGGGACGGGGTAGAGCTCTCTCCGGGGCAGGTCGGGCGCTAGACGGCAACGCGGGGCTCCCTCTCATCTCCGCGGTGAGCGAGAGAGGTCTGTGCTCCGCTGCTGCTCACTCCAGCTCTACCCAGATCTCGGTCTTTGCACAGAGAGAGCAGGTTACACAGATCCGAGGAGCTATGAGCGCCTAATCTTCGCTTTAGAATCTGGCTTCTTAAAGCTGAAACTTTTGCACGCTAGGGGAGCAAAAACCAGGGGTGTCGAGGTTCGCAGACTCCAGATGTTTGAGGAATACACGTTTGCAGATGTCGTAAGGATGGTGAGGAAAACCGAAGGTGCAGAAAGATTGTCGATTCCAGTTCCTCAGGGGACCGACACTTTCCAAGATATGTTAAGGAAGGAACAATCGGCGTTTCAGACCTTGCAACAGAAAAGGAAAGGGGGGGGGCAGGATAAAATAAAAAGAATAACCGAGTTAAGTGGTTTTGAGAACACTGTTGCTTTTGTAACTATAGATTTCCTTCAAGAACCGTCACTCACATTGACTGTGTTGAGAAAACAGATTGGCATTTGTGACCTGTAAGGTGCAGGGAGGGATTTCCTTCCCTGCAGCTTCAGGAAGGGAGTTCTCCAAAAAATACTAAGTCCTGTTTTGCAAGGGGCTTTGGGAATTTAGGTCCAGAGACAATTCTGACATATGTGGGGAGGAGAGAACAGAGAAGTCACAATGACGAAAAGTATAGCCCAAGTCCTAGGGTTAGGAAGAGCCATGGGATGGTGAGACTTTTTGAGGCAACACACGTCTAATTTAAAGAGGACTGCAGGGTAGAAGAGCCCGAGGAATTAGAAGAGGCATAGGAGCAGGTCTGGCAGTCCTGAGTGGAGGCAGGACACCCCAGGGGCTGGAAGGCTGGGTGATGTGGGTAATTGAATATGTAGGATCTCTGATTAGGCTGAGGGGCCTAATCCTGCAAAACACTGTGGGTGCAGTGAGAGTAGGGGACGAGGGTGGGAGCTGAGTCATCCTGGCTGGGGTGGGCATGGCACATCTGTACTGAAGGGAGGGGGCTGAGGAGAGAAGAGAAAGATGAGGAAGAAGCATATAAAGATAGGTGGGGAGGAGGGAGGCTGCCTCATCAAAAGATGCTGAGATCACCCAGGCTCCTCTGTGATTGATAGTATCCTGCTCTCCTCTCCATAAAGGGGTTAGGATGCTGCCGAGTGTATCTCTGATGGAGAGGGGGATGGATTGCAGAGGTTAGTACAACACAAGGGAAACCTACTCAGACAAACACACTTGGTACTGCTGGTACTTGGGCTGCATTGCACTGCAGTGCAGGGAGCTAACAGGAACTTCTGCCTTAGGAGAGAGAGGGAGCTGCTGAATATCATTTGTAAAGGTGGCACAAACTATGCCAAAAATTACTGCTTCTCAAGGGAATTGCAGATAGAACTGGAAGTGGAGCTGTAAGGAGATACTGGAAGGATTTTCCTGATGAATTCACAATAAGCCGCAAAGGGTTTCAGGAAAAAAAACTCCCAACATACAAGCCAAATGAAGGTCTCTGATTGGATTAATTGTAAATAGTATATTTCTATTGGAAGTTTTCCTCCAAGTTCTCTAAGTGAAAGGGTCCTGTTTTAACTGTGTCGCATATCCTCCCAAATAGAAGTTTTAATTTTTTTTTCCTGGGTTGAGTTCCTGTGGGAATGAAAACAACAATTTCACCATCTTGTAAAATGTTTGGTTTTCCCTGTAACTGTTCATTTATTCAGTATTGTCCTGAATACTGAAAGCAGCATGGTAAACAAAACCCCATTCCTTCCCTCTCACTTAGGCATTTTCTACAATTTCCCAGAATGATAGCTTACTATTTTAGTGTTTTGTTGGGGGTTTTTGTTTGTTTTGTTTTGTTTTTAAATCTGTTTCCTTAATGTGGGAGCAAGGAGTATCACTTTTCTATATTCTGAAGAAATGAAGAATTTGACAAAATAGTCACAGTAAGTTCCAAGTGGAGTTCTACTTTTATTTGGAGGAAAGCTTTGTGTAGGCCAAATACAGAGAAAAAGACAATCAGTCAATTAAAATTATTGATTCATGTCGAGCCTCCAAACATCTTGAATTGATACTTGAGGAAAAAGAAAAAACAATCATTTGTTTAATGTCTGTATTTCTAAAGCTATATTCCTATGGTGTTTCAACAAAAATGACCCTGAATATCAGTAGCACTGACTAAATACAGAGTTTCTCTGATGGCAATTTGACGCTAAATTATGCGTCATTGTGTTTGGGAAAAATGGATTTAAATTTGACCAAATGAAATCAAACCAAATGTTTTCTCATTATATATTTGAGAAATCTAATATCTTTTCAAAAATAATAAAGCAAAGCTGTTAGGTTTTTTTCTAAGTTCAGAGCAACATGCAAGAAAGATACTTAAAAAAAATACTAAAAACTGTTTTGTTTACAAAACATGGTGTTACCTCAGGTGACAATGTGAAATCTGTAATTGAATGTATATATACCTGGGAATGTAAACTTGTGTAAATTACTTGAACAAGTGGTAGATTTCAAATTGGCTTTTTGAAATGTGTGTTTCAAAGCACAACTGACAAAAGTTTTTCCACAGTGGTTCTGATTAGTCAGTTAAATCAGTGTGATTTGAATTGTAAGATTCAGTGTGAAATAGAATGCATCCAGCTGTATAATTATCTAGGGTTTTAGTTGGTTGTGTTTTCTCTTTTTATTTTCTTTGTTGTTGCTTTGTTTGTTTGTGGTTCTTTTTCTTGCATGAAAGTATTAATAAAAATATTTCACATTCTCAATATTATAAAAGTTGTTTCAGCATCACAGGCAGATTACTTGGGCTGTATATTGTTGTGAATCTTTGCAACCCATATGCACCACAGGATGCATATCAATGCATGTTGAAACAAAAGCTCATCAATTAGATTAAATGTGTTTGCAAACCTGTGATAGGGAACTCACAGCTGCTGCCACTGCTTTCATATGATGTAGTGCATAGCATTTTCCTATTAAAACAGAATGGAGTCCTTTGTTAAATGACTCGGAGGACTAGATTTACAGCTTTTCTTCTTTTAAGTGTTTGTAAGCAATATAAAGGGAAAAAAATTGAAATTGTGCTCAAAGTATTGACATTGCAAAGAAAAGGTAGTTAAATTTTCCTTTTAACTTATCAAACTTCCTCAGTTTTAAATTAAATGTTATGTATTCTCTAGTATCTTTGTTGGAAAACACAGTGGGCCTCTCTTTCCATAAAGCAGTGGTTGATAATTTTAATTATCAACCTTTAATTCTTCTTTGATTTCCCATATTGCTACACACTCTAAACATACAGAGTACATATTCTCATGTAAATACATATGTTACAGGTCAGTGATCTGTTAGTCAGGTTTGTGTTCAAATTACCATTTTTATGTCAGCAAGAGATAAATAAGTGTGCATGAAATATAATCAAATGTAAATTTCTTTAGTATGATTATTATTGAGACATTTGTCCTCTTGTAAAAAAAAAAACAAAAAACAAATGGAGGAAAGCAACATCAAGCTCAATCCTTCCTTCTCTGTGGCTCCAACTCTCAGTCATTTTCTCATCCAGAGAGGCTAATAAAAGTTCAAATGTTGCATACGCAACAAACAAAATCACTTAAAGGTGTAATGCAGTGTAATTCACTGTAATAATACTAAGATACCGTTAGCATCCTTTCATTTTTGAGACTGAATTCTTACCTCTGTCTGTATTTCTGCTGACTGACTGCTGACAGTAAAGACTTGCTATGCATTAGCAAAACATCAGACTTTCACGATTAGGTGGAGATTCCATCCAAATATTTCTAATTGGACTGAAGATGCACCATATTAAAAATACAAATGACACCTACCACATAATTTTTCTGCTTCGGCACACAAGGCATATAGCTTTATATTGATCTGGGACTCATAAAAACATGGTGCGGCTGCAGCTTCATGTTTCCTTGCCAGCCGCAAGATTTTTTTTTTTTAAGATAAAGCAGCATCCCTGTAGCTGGCTCTCTCTTTGACTGCAGGTTATTTCTGTGATCATGGCTGCATAGGCCTTGTTATGTGCTTTGTTCTAGAGTGGAAGTCTGAGTCTCACAAGCACGTCTTGATTTTTGACGGAAAATCCATCTTACAATGCATACTGTTCGTAGCAGCATTAAAACATCTTGCAGGATTTTTCCCCTTTAATGATCACATGAGGGTTTGTGTAGGAAAAAGCTTCATGAGATGCATTATGGAAAATAATTATTTAATCCCTATTTTACCATTTAACCATGGTAACTCTGGAATGGAGAGATGACTTTATTCACAGCACCTCACAGGGCCTCTGTATCTTTGGCTGACACCATTTTCATTCTGTATGGAGCTGGAGGATAAAATTTGCTGTCTGTAAGCATAGCAGTGCTTATCCCAAGATGTCTTTGCAAAATGTATTCTACCATCCCCACCTCCTTTAACCACAGAGGGTTTTGCTTTTATCTGGCAATCACAGCTGTTGCTGCAGCCTTACAAACAGTGGTTCCCTGTACTGTTCCTGAGGCTGAGAAATTAATGACTTCTTGGACCAGAACTATCCATGGGCCAGCAGTGTGTTCTGGTGGCCAAGAATGCCAATGGTATCCTGGGGGGCATTGGGAAGAGCATTGCCAGCAGGTCATGGAACGTGATCCTGCCCCTGTACTCAATCCTAGCAAGGGCTTCCCAGGAGTGCTGAGCCCAGTTTTGGACTCGGGACCAAAGAGACATGGATCTCCTAGGGTGAGTTCAGTAGAGGATGACAAAGCTGATGAGGGGACAGTAGCATCTCTTTTATAGAAGAAAGGCTGAGTGAGTTAGGCCTGTCCAGTCTTGAGAAGATACGAGTGAGAGGGAACTCATTGAGGTATGCAAGTATTTGAAGGGAGGGTACCAAGAGAATGAACTAGGCTATTCCTAGTGGTGCCAGGCAATAGAACAAGAGGCAGTGGGCAGACACTGATGCCCAGTTCCACCTGAACAGGAAGAAGAACTTTATTGTGGAGGTTAGTTTGCACTGGAGCAGATTGCTCAGAGAGGTTGTGGAGCCTCCCTCACTGGAGATAATCCAGAACCATCTGGATGCAATCCTGTGCCATGAGTTCTGGGATGGCCTAGCTTATGCAGGGAGGTTAGACAAGGTGACCCACTGTGGTCCCTCCCAGTCTGAACCATTCCTGTGTTTCTGTGATTTCATTCTGTGTAAGCATATGTATGCCTAATATACTAGGCATACATTTTAAAAGCTTTACCTGTATAATGTATTTTTTTTAAGCTAGACTGATTGGTGTGTTTCATGTTTTCCACTCAGGCTCATTTGATTTTAATATTTACCTGAAATACAGTAGGTGAAGGTACCAAAGGTTACCATTTGATGTCTTGTTCTCCTATTTTTCGTATCAGCAAATAGTTGTGCAGTTGCTGGTGGCTTTTTCTTTTGGGCAAAATTCTTGGTGTCTAGGTACTGCTTCTTGTGAGCAGAACTCACTCTCTTCATGACTAGCTGGTGGACAGTCTGCCACTGGCACTGCCTTCACTTATCCTTTTAACTCTTGCTCAGCCTATGAGCAGTGCCATACTTTCAAACAACTCAACCCTTACTTCTTTCATTAAATAAATCAAATTCTGGAAACAGAGAGAGTATCAGACAAAAACACCCTTAGTGATGTAAGACATATAACAAACAGACATATAACAAACAAATTTCTTACTGTGCCTGGAAATTTTTTAGGGGTGATCTGTTAAGTGGAGAAAAAAAAGGAGTACTAAGGCTCGTGGGAGTCTCTGCTATGCAGATGTAATCTGCTCTTTTCCTTGGTATGCCATCTCATCACTGGCTGCAGTATACTGCAGACATAATGAAGATGTTTAAAATAGCTAGTTTCTGTGGCAGTTTGGTACACCAATACGATGCTCTGAATGAACTACAAGCATACTTGAGATTATCCTACAGTGCGGATCGTGGTGCGGCTAGATTGTCCTCATTCAGAGGTAATTAATTTAAAACTTATTGGAATGTTTCTGCACAACACTACTGCAGTGCAAAAGCATCATTGAATAATGTACATTTGAAGGTACTCCTTGGAATTACTAAATCCAGTCTGCTTCTAAAGGCAGGGACGATTTTATAGTTAGATTGGGTTGGGCCTTTCACAACCAAAGTTTAACTATCTCCAGGGATGGGGACCTCAAGGCTCCTCTGTGTAACCATTCCCATGCTTCACTGGCTCAGTATGAAGACTTTCTTCCTTATAACAATGTATTGGTAAGAGGGGCAAAATTGGAAATACTAATCTAACCACATCTTGACATACAGAGGGGAATGTTGCCTCAGGTAAAACTCTTGTTAATGCATTCCAGAATGTGGTTATCCTGCATTTTCAGAGGGTACATGGTGCTGTACAGCAATGGAAGTCAAAATGGGATCTCTCTGCCCAAAGACTGATGTTAGTACAGAGGACTTGATTTTTCCTGGAGAAAACATCTCTCATTCTCTCTTAGAGAGATGTTACTGTGTGTGATTTTTCTAGTGTGTAATTCCACGAAAAATATTTTGTGACAAGACTATCTAAATACAGTATGGAGATAAATGTCCCATTGAGCTATCAAGTATTATGTAATGGCTCAAGTGTTGTTGACCACGATATTTTACACAGGCTTCTCCTCAGCTGTGAGAGCAGGGACACCTATTGCATATTCACATATAAGGACTAGCTTAGATGCCAGTAAATCTCACTGTAATTCAAATGTGGGTAATGCAATTGTATTCAATGGGAATTTGGCTTAGAATCTGTCAATATAGAGGTCTGTTGGAGAGAAAGGGCTAAAAATAATTGATCTTTTTTTCTCTCTGATTATTTTCCATCTGATTTTAAATAGTCCTACCTATATTGATCAATAAATAAGCACTTGGCTAGAAAATTTGTAACCTTCTAAGATTCCAAGTAGTCAGTGGTGTCTAAAACTTGTATATAGATAAGAACCTATATGGTCAGCCTTGGCAAATATTGTCATGTTTACTAGCATAGAATATTTTGTGTGGATGTGTTTGTCAGTACCATAAACAAAAGAAATCACATCCATTTTGTGGGTGTATAACTACCTTATAAAACCTTATAATGGTTTATAAGGGCATAACTTCACCTTTAAAGAGAAAAAATGTATTTTCTCTATGTATGTTTTAATCCTTTTGTGGACGCTACATTTACCTGCTGAGGACATGATCCCTGTGGGCAACAGCAAGTATACACTTACAACTTCATTCTTTGCTGCTCTAAATTAACAAATGGATTCTTAAATTAAACATATTTCATAGGGTTTCCCAAGTTGGATAGGCCAAGACTGTTGCAGCAAAAATTCAGCCCACTTGCTGAGAAAACTGAAAAGCCTTTTATGTTAGTCTTTGATAATTTCTTTGGTCCATTCAGCTGGAATATTAATTCTTTCCAGCATTCTTCTTGCCTTCAAATGAACTGAAAAGAAAAACAAACAACAATGTGGACATGGAGAAGTGAGTCTGCTTTTCCTAAAAACATATAAAGGTGGTATAAGTTATATTTCCATTATACCCTAATGGAAATAGCTGGCATTGGTCTGCTTAAATGCACTAAAATTTATTCAACTTCCGTTTCTTCAAGTTTATTTCCGTATTCACTTCACATCTGAACTTGGGAGAATCTAAGTCTTTATTAATTGTAAAGGTCCTAGAAACTTTACTTACTACAGGATCTTGAGAATATGAGCTATCCTCTGTTCCATAAATGCACTCCTTAAACTCTGAATATCTCCATAGATATATTTAGGCCCATGTTTCCAAAAAACTTTTACTAGAAGATATATTCCATTTGAATTCAGTAGATATCTGTATTAAAAATAATTAAGGGATCAGTCCTTGTACACCTGAACAACCAATCACAAACTCACAGAGGTTAAAAGGTAATACAATCAGTGTGGTTCTGTGTCTTTATTCAGAAAAATTAGAAGGCAGGGAAGATAAAAAAGCCTCTAGCCAACTGGTCAGACACATTTTAAGAACCGGATATTTAGAAAATAGGTGTTAATTAGATAAAAGTAGCTGTTCAAAGACCATTATTTATTAGGTCCCATATTGAACAGAGCAAAGCTTGCTCCTTAAGGATTTTAGCAACTCAAATCCAAATTAATAAAATAGAAATATCCCATAAGGTACTTGCTGGAGCTGTGGCTTGGCTATCCACTCTCTGTCCATGACCATGTCTCTTCATGTAAATCGTAGGTGTTCAAGATGTGGCACTACTCATTAATAGTGTGGAAGCAACCATAAGGCTTTAGTCCTGGACACTTTACCTCCTCAAAGCAGTTTTGTGTGGCATGCTGCTTGTTTTGTACTTACTTCCTCTGTAGAAACAAGAGGACTCCTGGAAATACTCTTTCAGTTCATGTTTGTTAAATGGTTTTTTAAAAAGCTTTTTTCTGTTGTAAAATAGCATTATGGTGTTGATTATGAATCTGGAACAACTGATTATAAGCACTAAAAAAACCCACTGAGTATTGCTCTGACACATCTTTTGACTAAAGTGACCTAGGGACAATTCAAGAGTAACCCATTCAGGGTGATTTTCTCTACTACATATAAGTCATTGCTTGGCCTATCAGTTGCTTTAGAAAGTATCAGTGGACTTCAATTTTTGAAAATTAAGAAAACAAATGTCTTTCAGATCCCTAGCTGGGATTGAAATTCATTACCTGTGAGTAACAGTTATTTCTCATACCTGGCTCACCCTTTTGCTTAGGAAGATGACTGAATTGCCTCCTGTGTGTTGTTTTTGCTCCACATAGCATGAAAAACTTTAAATGTTACTTACAATTGTCCTCCTAATTTTAAAAGTTTCAGTTCAATTTCAACTATAATTTCATGGCAGAAAACTACCAGAACTCACAAAATTTATTTAAGTTCTTTTTTCTGTCTGTAACAAATATTTATCATTCATGTAGTCATGCAAAACAGTATAAAAGATTCTTTGCTGTAACCAGCTGTACAAAATTATTAAGTAGAATGTCACACTTCTGCCATTCTACTTAATCTTAACAGATGGGGAAACTGTTTCTTACTAGGAAATAAGTAATTTTTCTCAGAAGAAAAAATTTTTACTGGAGAAATTACTTGCTAATTTCTGTATTATAGTAACAAGTGAGCATGATGTCTGTCAGCTCTATAGTCCAAAGGAAGAAAATAAATTTTCCAATATTTGGCAAGCTATTGCAGACCAACTTCTTTCAATATATTTACTGCTCTCTAAAGTAGTTTTTACCCATAGAAATCACCAAAGAGTAATTTTATTGTGTATACTTGCTGAAATACAAGGAACTCAAGGGTATTACCTGAAGTGTGGTAACATCCACTTTGATGTTTTAGAGGATGTTGTGGTAAAGATAGAAACAATATTTTTCCTAAATCTTCTAGGCTTCACATATGCTCACTCCAGGTACAGCGTTTCAGAAAAGAATTACTATAGATGCCAGCAAGTGAAGAAACACCAAATCCAGATAACAACCTGAATCAAAAATGTGTCTAGCTGAAAAATTATGTTGTTTAGTATTTTTCTACAGTTCTTCCAAACTGTAGAACTGCAGAATCATTTAATTTTCTGTTTATTTATGGAGATGTTGTAGCATATAGTATCAGTTCATAGCTGGCCATTATTTAGCTTTTTGGCTATTTTTCTCTTCCTAGGGAAATGTACTTAGGAGTACACAGAAGGAATTTGAGTAGAAGTAACTGGACTTCAGAGTAAAAAATATGTAATTGTAAGGTGGAAATAATATGTTGAATAAATCTCCTCATGTAGCTCAGAAAACATGAAGACTGTAGTGTTCTAGGGATTTTTATCACCCAAAGTTACTTTGGGCTAGTGGTGAGATAGAAAGTTTACCTTCATTATCCAAGTTCAAATGTGACAGCCATAGTTAATTCTTCCCTTCTCTTAGAAATACATGAGGATTTTTGCATCCTGTGCCGAAAAGTTTTTCCTGATTGTAGGGGCATAAGAGTTTTGGCATATTTTCTTCAATATTTTTTCATATGATTAATCTTAAAAATAATGTAGTCAGATGCAATATTTAGTTTTAAAAAAATATTTTCCTAGCTCTGTGTTGTACAGAAGCAGATTGTGGGAATTCAAAACACAGAAACCTAATTTCTAAAAAACATCCAGTGA
Organism: Calcarius lapponicus; assembly: GCA_039654755.1. Classification (NCBI taxonomy): domain Eukaryota; kingdom Metazoa; phylum Chordata; class Aves; order Passeriformes; family Fringillidae; genus Calcarius; species Calcarius lapponicus. Next base: position 25,067,977 of record CM077481.1, on the reverse strand, counting down.
CAGTTTTCCCCCATATCTGTACAAATATCTATTTATATACACATAGATATGTAACATATCTATAATCTTTTTTGCTATGGGGTTGTTCATGTGAATTGCTTCCTCAAGGGCATAGGTTCTTGTAGAATAAGACCACTTGGCTGATAAAGTGGAAACCTTGTGGAAAATAAATGTTGACAGAGAAAGTGTCTGCCAGGACATGAGTAGGAAAAGGAGCTGAATTATCAATTAAATTTTTTTTTCTGTCAAACATTGATGATTCTTTATGAAGTATAAGTTAGGTCCATTTTATTTGTGGTTATTGGGTAAAAATATATTTTTCGTGGTTGGGAAAAAATTATTTTATACTGTGCCTTTTACATATGAAAAAAAATGGAAGCTTTTTTGTATATCTGTATTTCAATACCTAGGAATAGGAGCAAGCTGCAGGTTCCAATACACTGCCTTCCTCCACTCCTATGACTGGGAAAATGAACTACTGAGAGCTTAAGTATCCTTTTGTTGGCTGAACTTTATGCTAGCAATTTTCTTTAAATTACTGCTTTAGTTAAAATATTAAAATCAATTTTATTTATTATTTTAAAATAATGGAAGCAGTAATTTGGTCATGTCTTCTGTTTTTGATATTTTAGTAATGTGGACTTTTAATTAGGAAGCTATTTTTAATAAATAAATTTTCCTAAGAAAATGTACAGCATAAATGGAATAGATTTGATTCAAAAGAATAGTTACTGTGCTTCCTAAGGGCTCTGAAAACATATAGAGGCTTTTTAAAAAATCCGAGTAAGTGTTAAAAATACCATTGAGAAAACCTATTACCTGCTGATCTAAGAGTGCTACAACAGCAGAGAATGAAATGTGCCGCTCTGGGTGTGAACCACTGAAAGATGTAGAGAGGCCAGGAGAGCACTTGCAATGGACAGAGAAGATGCACTGGTACAAATTCCTGTGAAATCTTGGGTTAAATTAAGAACTTCCTTAAAGGGGAAGTCCCTTGCTCTGGGGGAGCAAACATTGAATGTTGATTCAACTATACAATCTACAAAACTGTTTTCAGTGAAAGCTGATGCACGCATATTCAAGGAATAAAGCACCTATATCCTGAGGCCACCACAATGGTGGTGATACTTTTTAAAAGCTGATTGTAAACTATAATCAATAAATAATTGACTGATAAAGTAAAAATTTCTCTTCTAAAATTGTTTTTTCTAATTAAATGTAAAAATTTATGACATCCAAGTATTTTCTTATTTTTCCCTAGAAAAATAAAATTATTTTTAGATCATAGCTGCTATGGTATACTCGGCCTTAATTTGGACTTTATGTGCTGTTCATTTTGCCTGTTTTGGACATTTACCTCGACACACATAAGTGTGTTGGTTTTTTTTTATGCTCTCTTCAGACTCTCTGGCCCCAGAGTATGCAGGAGACCTTCTTCGAGTGTAACACCAATTTCTTTTGTTAGTCAGCTGGCACTGGTGGCATGCAGATAACTTGCTGCCTTTGAACCAAAAATATTACCTGATTTGAGTCACCCAGGGACCCCACTCTGGGTGGATAAGAAGGGTCTTACTGTTTCTTTTGGATGAAATAAAAGTGATAATTATAGGCCAAGTCAGAAGAATAGAAAAATTGAAATGCTTCTAAATGCCTATTAGTAATGTAGAACATTTAAATTATGCATGCTGAAGCACAAGGGTGTATTAGAGTCACTGGAGAGTGCAAATAGTGTCCTTTAACATGCTCTGTGAGTATATTTGAGGTGCTGATAACAGTATGATCCCCTTGTCAAGGCATGTTATTGATGTGGCGTTGCTTCTCTGTGTGACTGATAGTAGCAATATCTTCAGTTAAACAAAAAGCACTTGTGAACATGGAACCACTATGCAGGCTTCTGTTCTTGATTATCTGCTGAAGGGTCATGACTGGTTCTGTTTGAGGGCAATATCAGTAAAGAGCCAGAGTGGAAAATGGGGATAATGATTAATCAGATGGAAGACATAAATTCAAGGGAAATTGCTTTAGAACACAGACAGGTCAGGATGACCTTTGCAGCGTCAGAGACCACTGTCTAGTGAAAGATAAAACTAAGCTGTTAAACCTTAAGTAATTCTTACCTCTTGGGGAATGCATGGCTTTTAAGGATTGAACCAGGGAGGGTGGGCTCCCCCTTTTAAAACATGGAAATGACGTGAAAAATTAAATAAGGCTGCTGTGTGCACTCTTTCCTGATGGTTTGATTTATCATATTATACTGAACCTCAGGGTTTAGAAGAAACCACAGTCAAAAATATGATTGTGTATCTCCTCTTCCTAGTTTACATCTCTGTAAAAAACAACCACTCCTTTTATCAGGAATGCATACAATAAGGTGGAGGTATTTTATAATTATTAAACAACTATTACTGATTTTGACTTTTTCCCTCCCATGTTTTTATTCCAGTTCCTTTTAATGAAAACTCTTTTAATGTGAATCAAGAAATTAATACATTTGATCTCAGCAGCTGGCAGAGGTAGCATGTTATGCCCCCTTCAGAACTATGTGGTTAACAGTTTTTCTTGGTGTGCTCCATACCAAAGACTCAACAGATTTAAGACTTTTGACACCGCCTGCTCCAGAAGATGTCCAATGACTCCCAGTCCCCTCTTTATGTTTGACAGAAGATAATGCTTTGATAATATATCTAATTTGCTACTTGAATGGCAGCACAGGAAATCAAGCCCACGGCTCCTGAGCGCAGCAGTGCTGCAGAGATTCTGTTGCTTCGGCCTTTGTCCTTCCAAGGGTTTCTTTCAATGACATTTTTCTTTCTGAATATTCAGTCATAATATAAAAATGCTGAAGTGCTATAAATTCATAAGCCTGGTCAATGCTAAAAGTTGTGCAGAATTTTGAATTGTTTCTCATGTGTTTTCAGCACACACTTCTAGCAAACTACTGAAGATAATTGTTCTATAAAAGGTGATACCTCATTGCCTATAACTCTGGCTTCAGTGTGAGTGTGTTAATTTATTGCAATCCAATCTAAAACATTCATCCTTAATGTTCCTTGCAAACACCTTTTTCAGGCTTTAAGGGTGTGCTGTTGCTTGATGCGGCAGAACAGAAATATGAGATCACAGATAGGCAGGAGAGGCTTGATGCTAAAAAGCGCAGCTCAGTGTGTAAAGTGTAGTGTGCTCCCCTTGCCTTGCCAGAAAGGAGACCTGAGAATGTCGGTTTGTAGACTGCACTTGCTACATATGTCAAAAGTAAGGTTTCTAACTAGCCATTCTGATAACAGCTGCGGTCAGAGATTGCTAATGAAAAATATTGCCATGTTGGGTTATTTGGCTATTCCTGCTGCTCTTCCAGATTATAGTTTTGGTCCCAAGAGACTTTATAATTTTGAGTATACCATTCTCTATGGATAAAGCTGCTTTCAAGTTTCCGGTGTCTAGAGTCTAGAGATGCCTTCAGAATTTCAGTAGAGACATGGGCCTGTATTTATAGAATTTTAGTCTGCTGTCTGTAGCTTTACTGTCTGCTTTTAGTGAAGTTTTGTGGTCCTAAGGGTAGTCTGCAAATCATGAATATGATCTTGTTTTCTGTGAGGATGCTGAGTGTCCCAACAGACTTGGTTTGCCCTGTGAGTCTCACTGGGACCCCTCATACAAGCACCTTCCGCCTGCAGGTTCAGGACCTTTGGCTGAGACCAGGCTTTGGCCCTCAGGAGAGTAGCCCAGGAGCAGCAACCATGAGACTGCTCCGGGAGAGAAGGCAGGGCAGGAGGTGAGGGGGACCACAGTGTGGGCAGGGCAGTGCTATCACTAATGAAATGTTGTCCTGAGGCAGAGCATGGCGAGATCAACAGTTTTCATCAAGTGTCTGGTGCTCGTCAGACAGAGTAGGGCAGTGTTGTGTCCGTGATCTGTCAGGCAAGTCCTGTCTGAGATTCAGGAACAGCAGGGAGTAGGAGACAGATGGAGCTATATAGTGCAGCTATAGTGAAGCTCAGGCAGACTTGGGGTGGCCAAGTCTGAGCTTAAGAGGGAACTTGAGCCCATGGCAGAGCATCTGGTGTACTGGAAGGGGTACTGAGTGAGGCAGGGCTGGATTTAGTCTTAATGAGGGACTAGGAGCCCTGACAGCCAATTAAAACTCTACAAGAGAAGAAGCACAATCAGTTTCCCAAAGCAGGGAACTTCAGGAATATGGTAAACTTCACTGCTGAATGTCAAAACATTTTAAGAACCAGACTAAAAATTAGGCTGAGAATAAGGTGGAATACTGAGGATCTCAGTGAATCAGAGAATTGTTCACATCTACAAAGCACAAAGATTACCAGGTGGCATTCTGCTTTAAAATAAAATAGACATGGTTTGTATGACAGAATTTATTTTTGAGATGTTTCAGCCCACCACACCTTTCTGCTGTGCAAATTCAAACATAGGGAACAGAATATTTTTTTTCAAATTGTCAAGTAGGTTGTTTTCAAAATAAGCTGCAGAAAGCTTGCCGAAATTGAAAAAAAAATTACCAGCTCTTCTATCTTCATTTTGCTGCCTTTATTTTGCGCGTTTAATGGCAGAGCACTGTGTTTATTCAGTTGTGCCATCTATCTCTACATATTCTACCCAAGGGGAAGAAAGCCACACTCTGGTTGTGCTCAGATTGCATAATGTACTCTGAGATACAGATAAATCCCATTTTGTTAGAGGTCTAAGTTACTGAATCTGAAAAGCTTGGGTGTGCTGCATTTTCAGTACAGACTTTTCATCTGTCCATTATATTAGTCTCTTTTCATGGTTCCTTCTAACCTATGTTATCAAGTCCACAAAATAAAGGCTTATGGAGTTCACAGAAAGAAGTAGTGGTGTAAAATATAAGCTGCTGAAGTATTATATTTGTGATTTAATGGCACCCATAAACCTACAGGCACTTTGATTCATTTACTTCAAGTTTCCTTACACCTGCATGTGCTAAGGCACATATGCATTCTGTGACCTGTAGTAATAGTGTGATTCAGGATAAAAAACTGAAGATGTGTAGTCAGCACACAATGCAGTTTGAATCTGGCTAAAATATTAGTTTATGCTAAGCACTGCAAAGTCTGCTTTTCCCAGTGTGGCATAAAATGAGGTAAACAATTTGCACAATTTTAAGTCAGTGCAGCCTTAAGTAAAATGCATTTGGGTTTTTAGCAGCACCATTTGTGTTTGGGGAGCATTGAGCCAGCATGATTTCCTTTCTCACCTAGTTAAGGCCTGGTAGACAATGAGTCAGCCTTCATTGTGAAAAAGTAATTTCCACCTCAAACAGTTGCATATCCCTACTGGGAGAGGTAAGATTTTATGAGTGTGAAGAATCACTTTTTTTAGTGCAGCAGAACTAGCATTTTATTTGAGTATCACGTTCCATAATCTTTAATAGCTCGGATATATCTGAAGATGAGCGATACATTACTGTGATCACAACTGTTATGTTTGCCCAATTATCCCATCATCAAAAAAACCCAAACAATATTAGAGGTAGCAGCAATTTTAATTGAATAGTTTAGAAAATATACAAAATTGGATACACTTGAAATATTGACAATATAATTTGATTAAAATAAGGGATAATTTGGTTCCAATAATAGCACACAAGCAAAGATAACCGCGGGGTACAGAGTGCAGGGTTCTGGACCCTTGCTACCTCACATATGAGCTTGCCAAGTGAAGATTACCTCCTTATATGCCATGTGCCAATGCCATCTCCTCCCATTTTCGATTCATCACACTTCTACCTCTGCCTTCATCACCACCTTTACCACGCATGCTCCACCACTTGGTTTAGTGGTCGCACAAGTCTTTGGGGGTCGTCATGAATGAAGGCTCTCCTCTTCCTCAATGTCCTTTGATTCACCTTTGGGTTACACATGCACATCAAGCTAGTAAAATGTAAGCCAAGACTAACATATTACTACATTTAAGCATCAAAGCAATAAATATCTTATAGCTGGCGTTTTCCTGGGACCCAAACAGATTTTCTCTTCTTTTTGTTAATTTTTAGTAACTGTTATCTCTTGTTTTTTTTTCCTGTCTGTGAACATCTGCAGGGAGAGGGGAGTCGAGCCCCTCCTCTCCCTCTTTCTTGGCATTACAACTTTTAACTGTTTTATTATTTTCAAATATTAATTACTGTATCAATATTGATTACTGTTTCAATTTTGTCAGGATGAATCATATCTATTTACCACACAACCCTCCAGTAAAAGCGCTGCATGAAGCATGGTGCAGAAAAGAGTACTAGGAAAACTCCAAAGAAGGAGCATGCATTAGAAAAGATTGGTGTACATGATCTGGAGTATACACAGTACAGGTTTTTTTTGCCAAATAATTTAGAATGTATCCTGTTCTTTAGGAATAAAAGAGAAAATCTAAGGTGAATGTAAAACCAAATCACTTTGCAAAAAGAAGTCTAGGAGTATTGGTTGTTCTTGTACAAAAATGAAAACAATGTAGGATTGCAGGGTACTTTAAAATACAATAATCTGTTCCTTAACATCCTTCTTTTATGTGAGGTGCCAAGATGTTTGAAGAGAGATCATAAACTTTTAGTTACTTCAGAAGGAAAAATAATATGTAAAGCTTTTAAATTCACTTCCTACTTAAACTCATAGGAACTTTTTGCTATTTATATATCTTATAAATATTTAGATATATTTTGAAAACACTGAAAATACCTTTTGCCTAGGCACCTCTTGTCTGCATATTATCAGGCTGCTTTTCTTACAGTCTTCCATGGATGTTTTCTTCTGTCATTCTTGATTATGTCTGAGTTCCCATATTGATGAATATCCACCTCAAAATCTGAAAGTCATTGTTACTTTTTATGTGCAAGTATATTCCTTATCAACTTTGTTATGGCCTTATTATGTGTAATGATCTGTTCCTGACATGTACAGCTTTTACTTCTGTAGTTACACAGATTTCTATTTTGTGTCTGTATTTTTCCGGGCTGTTTTCTCTCAGAAATAGTAAATTTATGGAAAAACACAGTTCAAAGAGCAATGTATTGAAATTACCAAATACAAATTTAAAAACATATTTTTATATCTGCCCATGTCAAGTTTCACAAGTGGTCCAATTTTTTTTTGTTTAAATTGCCACTATTTCAAAGTAGGAAAGAGAAAATTAATAAATATTCTGTGTAGTTTATCTAAGGAACTCATACTAAAAGAAATTTTTGCACTTTCAAACATTAATAATCTATAGCATTTGTTACATATTTTCTACATATCCTAATTAATTTGCATCAAGAAACATAAGTGCTATCTATCTACGATCTAATTTTACTTTTCAAAACAGAGCAAAAATAGCAGGAACAGTGGCAATTTTTTTGCATTTCAAAATCACTAGAGATCAAGTATTTTGAACTACAGCAAAGTAATAAAAATGTTGGCATTTTTATAGCATGTGACAGGGATGTGACAAAAATCTGATATGTATTTCAAATCTGTTCAACTCTCTCATCTTTGCCCAGTGCTTCTCTATGAAATCTGTATAAAAACAGAAGACTATTTTCTTTTCCCATATGGGCAGTGGTTGCTTAACCAATTTTAGCTAACTGTTTAGGGGCCTAAGTCTTCTAGACTCTGCTGAGGTGTCCTTTTGTCTCTCTCTAGACTACTAGACTGAATTCTAAACCTTTTTTGTTATTCTGTGAAAGATATATTTGTATACTGACATATTCAGCAATGGATGCTTGATTTTGATTTATAAAAATAGAGCTCTTCATTTGATGTGAGAAAATAAACTTTTTTTTTTTTTAATCTGTCAGAATGATAGAGTAATTTGGGTAAAGAAGTAATTTGGAGGTTATCTAGTCTCAGATCTGGATTTAAATAGTTCAGAGTCTTGTCCAGTTAAGGTTTGAATACCTCCAATGCTGGGAAACCCAGTGCTCCTCTGTGTAGCCATGTAAGTGGCTGGAGATGTAACATGAAGAATTTCTGCCTTAGAACTGTCTGGAATTTCTATTGCTGCAACTTGAAAGTGTTTCCTCTTTTCTTTTTGTCTTTGCCTCTGAAAAGAGCCCATCCTCATTGCATATTTAATCTCTCATTAGATGATGGGGGATGGAGAACAGATTTCTCCTAAAGTATTCTCCTCTGAAGATCAGGCAAAAAAGACTTATTCTCCTTGTGCATCATGCATCCCAGACCCCTAATCACTCCAGTAATCCTCTCCAGACTGTAGTGATGAAGTGCATGAAGTTGGATGTGGTAGTTAATGTGGCCACACAAAGGAGAAATGTTCCCTTCACCCCGTGGAGAGCATTCCTCCTAAAGTGACCCAGCTGTCATGGTGGAATGTGTTCTGCCTGTTACTCACCTGAATCCGCAGGGCCATGTGTGCAGATTTAAGGAAGTGATTTAAATTTAAACAATGTAAATATTAATTTTATTCAAAGAATATATTCCCTGTGTTAACTTTACATTTTGGTCTAGCCAGATTTATGAGATTTGGCAATAATGTACCTGTTACAAATAACAAAAAGTAACAGATGTTAAAGATAAAGAAAAAATAATATGATCTTTGAGTGAATAGCAAAGTGACTGAAAGGGAGTATGGATGAGAAAACCAGGATGTTCAAGTACCTTTTAACATTATGCTGAGAAGCCACTACTCTCCTACCAGGATTTATTGAGCACAGCAGCTGATTCCCCATGCAGAGGCCAACACAGAGCAGCATCAGATAAAGACAGAATTGGCAGAACTGGGAAGAGTCTTTTGACTCTTATTCTGCAGGCACAGGAATGATGTGCCCCAGCAGAAATTCAGTAGAATGAAAAGCTAAATGTTTTCAGAAAGTTTTTCCCAGTGGGATCTCAGAGTGTGACCCTGTATTTACTCCTAAAAATAAAGAATGCTTACCTCTTTTATTTCAGGAAGAAAGGAAATACACGTAATTCCAGCTTGTAATACAGCTTGCCCTACAAGATGCCCTTCAACCTTCCCAAATTTTCCCTAAGTTCCAGTGCTATTCTGTGGCACTTGTCAGTCTAGTATTGGTACAGTTGCTTTTTCAAAGTACCTGCACATCAGAGCTTTGTGCAAAACAATTTCAGAAATGGCTGCTTTGGTGGTTGAGACTTGTCCTGATGCATTTGCGGAATTTATTTCCTGGAGAATTTCAACAGGGCATTATTTTCTTATTTTACTTCCAGGATAGATCTCCTTGGCTGTTCTTCTTAAAACGTCAGTCTTGGTGTTTTTAAAATACATTTTTAAAATATATATCTATCCCCAGGTTTCTCTCTTCCTTGTGAGTGGAATTTTTTTCTGCTTTCTTTTGATCTAAAATGATTCATGACTGCTGGTGGCCTTTATTTCAGAGAAGACGTGTCTGCTTTCTGTACAGCAGCAAACATGACAATGGCAGATATAAGACAGAAATTGCTAGTTGGTGTGATTTTGGTAGAGGGTTGTGGTTTTTTTTATTGCTAACATTGAGCAATGAAAACTTGCTTGTCCAACTGCTTTGTGCTGTTCCTTCTTTATTGAAATGCAGGATGATGCTTTCTACTGTGATTCTGACAACTAAAAAGTACAAAATACATTGGAAGCACTGATGATGAAAGCGAATTTTCAGGAGAAGTAGGTATGAGAAGGGAGATAGCCCTTGGCTTCAGAGAAAACAATTTTCTTTTGCCTTTTTTTTTTCTGCTTTTAAGGCAGCCTTAAAAGTGCAGAGATATGTTTGAATATGTTTGGCTAAAAAGAAGTTTTTATCAATAATGAAATTTCAACTTTCCTAAGATTTGGGTAGTCATTCAGGTAATGTGGGTAGAGTATGAAATCTCATTAAACTTTTACTGATGAAACTTAACTTATGTCATTCAGGCTGGATGATGTTTTATTCTTGCAAATTCTTGTTGAACAAGCTGATGCATTCAGCTTGTGTTAACCAGCACCCAGTACAGATCCTGGAAATAATATGTACTTTGAGTGAATAGCAAGTGACTAGAAGGGGACACTTCTTCACTGAAGAAGTCTGCAGGAAGCATAGTATTCAAAGAACAAATTAAAACCACAGTGTTGGAAAACCACAATGATCCCACCTTGTCTTTAAAGAGATTTTTTTTTTTTATTTGCCAGGTAAAAGCATGTAGAAGCTTGAAGTAGCCAAATAGTGATAAGATTGATTGCAAAACTGACAAAAGCAATCAAAACTCTGATATTTAGGTACTGTAAAGCAAAATTACTAGGAAGCATTAGATTTCAAAAAAATCCAAAAACCAAAAAAAACCCCTACAAACTTTGGACTAACAAAATTTTCTTTGTATATGCTGATCTTTGTTAACAGTTTACTGTGGGAAAGACCGCAAGACATCTCAAAACATGTCCTATGCTTTGTTCAGTCACCTTTTCCTAGGAATGCAAGCTCTTAATTACATAAAATTGAAGGAAAGCTTCATTCCACTGTAGGGTCTTAACAGTTTTGTTCCTAATAATGTTTTAATTTTTGTTTCTACTAATAATTTAATTAGTAGATACGGCTATTTCAGTTTTGGAACTCAGTCTAGCCTGTTAGGGGTGCGTTGAACTGAGTCTAATTCTAAGGAATCAGACCTTTTTATTACAACCAGAGAGTATGTAATATCTATTTTCTTTTCAATAATTCTCTTGCTGTCAATATTGAATCTTTTTTGTAGGTAAAAAGAAAGCATGAAAAAGGCTTGATAAGAGAGGTTGGAGCATAGATGAGCCTTCACTCCAGACTGTGACCTTAGGTGGAACTGTGGATCAAAGGGGTATAGGAGACTGATAAAGAGTGAGGTGAATTAGACATGACTGACTCAGCATTAGGATGGTGGTGCTCATAAAACTTACCAGCATTGTATCACCCTTCTTCGGGATATTCTTTGAAAGATATTTAGAGCATAGAAGAAAAGCATGGTGACTACTATGGTGTAAGTATAAAGTGAAGAATGTCCTATAATTGTACCTATAATTGTACCTATAATTTTCCACTCTGCCTTTCTTGGAGAATTTTTTTTACAATATTACTGCATTTTTATCAGAGATTATTCAGTTAAGATTTCCTGATTTTCACTGGACAGAGTTAATAGCTTTTGTCTTAGGTTTGTGATTTCATTGTCTTATGTGGTCTGATTACATTATACTGTTAGATTTCCAGTTTGTACTGCTTAAAGGAGAGCTTTTGCAGATCCTGGTTTCATTGCTTATATATCCAGATCTAAGTGGGGAAGAATCAGGCCTGTGATCAAAAGCACTATAAGGAAATAATTATTAGAGTTATTTGGTTTTGGTGGTATGTTAAGGCTCTAAGGAGCAGTTAAAGGAAGTATTTTTTGTTAAAGGAGATGTCCTCAAACATTTTGCTTTCAGGCAAATATGTTCTTTTTTCTGAAAAAGGTTATGAAATTTCAAGTAAAAACAAGCTAAAAGCAATTCCACTTGTTTTGATCTAATTAGTTAAATAGTTTAATAGTTTTTTCTGATTGGTTAAGTAGTTAAAGAAGAACTGGGCAGGTAGAGCATATGGTGCAGAAACAGTTATCTCTGCTGGTTTAATGAGGAAGGAAAGTAATAAAATGGGAGAAAAGAGATTGCAAAGTACCATGAAGACCCTGTTTCTGCTGAGCTCAGGATCATTGATTTGTACTAGGTAAATGAATTCCCATGCTCATCTTGCATACGTCTGTTGTGTCTGCAGAGAGGATGTGATGACAAGTGCTGGTACAGGACCAGCGGTGAAAATACCATCCAAGCAGGGAGAGTGTTGGGGACAGCCACTGGTGGTGGCACTGCAACCTTGCAGTATTATACACAGTTCTGTCTACTGCAGCTTGAGCTGGAAGAGTGCAGCCTAGGGATGTGACTCTCAACATGAGTGAAAGAAAGTTTGCTTGAAGTACAGAAGCATAGTTTTTAATCTGCTAGCATTACCCAAAATGAATCTGCTTCACACCAGCTTTGATGCCAGCTCTTGTTTATTTTAAATAGCTTAATACTTCTATAAATAAATACCCTTTATTGAGGATTCTATTCTTTATTAGGTCATACTGAAGTAAATACTACCCTGGAAAAATAAACAGAAGGCTTTGCACATGAAGAGATGGGGAGAAAGTTTGCAGGTATCCTGGTGAATTCAAGCATGGGTTGTTTTATTTTCTTAATTACTGTGAACATTTGCAAGACAATAGCATCTTCTGTTTGTGAATTAACATCGTTCAGGTGCCCCATTTAACCTGGGATATAAAATAATTTGACAAGGTAGTAAAATTGGAAGTAGTTATCTATGAAAAGCACATTTCAGTGTGACTTCAAGATCTGTTCTGAAGACTTTATTATCCTATATACATATAGTTAATACCACTTTTTGTAGTACCCAGTGAGACTTCTTGCAGCCTATGTTAGGCAAAGATCTAAGTCTTTGTGGGAGTGAGTTTTCTGACTTGTCATAGATTTATATCTTTATGGGATCTCACTGATTCAGTTTGTTATGTCCAATCTTTATTTCAGTTGTAGCACAATCTATACAGAATGCTAAGTATACTGAAATCTGTGAATATAACATAGTGGAAAAGAATAAATATTAAAGCAAAAGGATGCTTTATTTTGTGTATGCATGTTTGAGTGTTTTTACAAAATGGGTTTTTTTTTTAGGTGTTTCCTGAAGGAGTACAGGAGTATTTCTGTTTCTGGCAGAAACACTAGTTTCCTGGGATTTTTTTGTTTTGTTTTGTTTTTGTTTTTTGTTTTAGTTGAAGGAATTGAATAGGAATGTGGTGTTTGCTGTAGTGAAAGTCAGTGAACATGTTGGCTCAATTGGTTGGTACAAAGAAGAGGGTATAGCTAGGCTATCATCTCTGCTTTTGCTGCTTTATGCTACTCAGGTAGTCATTAATCCTTACTCTTTCAGACTTTCCAGTTACTTACTTGTAGTAATCAGTCCAACATAATTGAAAGGGTGGGAAGCTATCATGCATGGGCTGTAAATTATTCTTCTTTGTACTTATCACCTTAAGGCACGGATTTCAATTCATTGACAAAGCAAAGCTGTTTTAAAAAACAGTGTTCAGATTAAGCATTTTGCTTGGAAACTTCAGCAAGATAGACATTTCTGATTTCTGCTCAGACAAAAATTTTGCTCTATCTGCATGTTTTTTGATGACAGAGTTATCATAATTTTAGTTAGTATGAGCAGGTGAAATTCCTTGTTGATGCACCTGGATCACAAACTGCAGAGTAAGTTCAGTTACTTTTGCAAATTTAATTTTTTAAGTCTGTTGAACTCATGGGGTAGGTGTACTACAGAAGGGTAAAGCATGGTTTTACCAGTGTTTGCTCTTAGACTCTTTGTTCATTTAGTATTCCTAAACTCCTGCTTTCTTCAAGATATATGTATACATACACAAAAACGCAGACGCACATACACATATATATATACATATATATATATATATATATATATATATATATATATATATATATATGTACACACACGTATGCACCCTGTAGTAATAGGGAATTTGACAACTGAAAACCCTTGCTGGACAAACAAAAAGAAACAAATATCAGTCTAAGAATGAGAGGAATTCAGAATTTAGGTTAAATGGGTTGCATGGACACTGTAAGATTATCTAAAATCTAGGAATACACTGTACTCATTAACACTCAGAAAAGTACCTGTTAGGATTTCATGGAGTTCTTGAAAGTGTTTGTAGAAGGCTTCAGCAGATCCATGAATGTTTTGATGTATGTTCACTAACAACTGGTAGATACTTCTACCTCACAGCTGGTAGATACTTCTACCTAGAAAGGTAACTTCTACTGAGCACCTTGAAAAATCTAATTAGAGAAAAAGCTCTAATTAGTGAAACTGTCTCGGCATAAAAGATTCACCAGGATGACCTACTTAAAAGGATCATCGTGTACCTAAAGTCAGGCTACAGTTTGCAGTTATAAATATTGCATCAGGAATTTTTAAGTCTGCATTTCTCTTCCAGTAAATGCTTCAGGTCCCATTAATAGTTGAGTAGTGCCATCACATCTGATTTCTTTGAGAAACAGTCAAAGTGTATGAAATTAATCCAGAGGAACATAATAAAAATAAAGACCATTTTTAATGTAGGTGAAGTGAATTTCTATTATTAAAAAGCTAGAGAAATATCTTCTAGCTTCTAAAGTCATGTCATTGTGATTGTAGGCTTCATTTTCTTGTATCAGATGTACATCACATCCTTAGTTTATCTAATGCAGTCTGTAGTTTTTCCTATCCCTCAAAACACTGTCAGCCCTAAAACTCAAATCTGGAGTATACTTCTGGAGACAGTACATGCAATAGAATTAATAAAGGACAACTTCTTAAAGCCATTCCTTGGTCTTCTCCCATAAAGCTCTGAAGACAGCTCACATTGCTTTAGAAAGGGTAATAAGATTAGCTTCAGAAATTTCCATCTATTTTTACTCCTGCATAATATCTCACTGCCTCCTTAGTTGCATTACTGCAGTTTTTCTGAGGTAATGTTGGAAAATAGATCATTAAAATGATCATGGTTAAAAATAACCTTTTCCCCAAGCTGGAAGCAGGCCATGTTTTCTTAGAAGCACTGCTAAAAAACTGTAGCTTGCTTTCTCCCAGAGGGGAGGCTTCTACAATCTGTTGCAGTGTCCAGTTTCACACATGTGCACGCACGCACACACACGCGCATACACACACACACACACACACACAGAGACTTCCTTAACTTTAGATGCTTGAGTAATGGTGTGGTTTTGTAACTGATTTTAGCTGTGCTAACTACAGACTTTTGCCAAAAAATGATCCTGCATTTCTTCCTTCTGTATGCTTGCATGCTTTCTCCCGCCCCTAGTGATAGTGCAGATGTGTGGTGAGCAGATTGTCTTGTAGATATGCCTGAAAACTGCACACAGAAGAAGGGAATGGTTAGTCTTCCGTCTAATAAGCAAACTGCTCTTGACTCGTCGTGTCTGCATTTGGGGCTGCACAAGACAGAAAGGTACAGCGGGGAAGCAGGGAAGAGAACTGGGGAAAATGTCTTGGTGCTTTCATGCAGCTTGGTTATTGGGAACTCATGCTGGACTAACACACTGGGAGATGCATTAGCTGATAATACACAGTTGCTCCACTCTGTCCCTACTGTGAGTATAGATAGCGAAGAAAGGAATGTGTCTGTCCATGACTTAGGTATTGGGAATCTCCAAAGTGTGAAAGTGCCACCACTTCTGCCCACACAGCTTCCCACACTGAATTTTTTAGGGTGGGATTTCATATTGCTGACTCGGTGTGAATGCCCTGTAAGTGCACTGGCCAAATTCAGTCAGCTTTGAAACACTAGTACAGATTGGAGGAATACTAACTTTCTACAGGATTTGTGTTAAATAGAAGGCTAGAGAAATATTTCATGGTAGCCCACTGAGAGAAAGGTTAGTGTTTGTAGCCCTTTCCTACAAAACAGGGAGTTCAAATGCGAAAGGGTATTGCAGACAGAGTCAATCTGATGTATGGTGCATGGAATTGCTTGGTTTCTTTTGGAATAAAACCTGCTATCCGAGACTAGACAGTAAAAAATTGAATTCTGAAGATTCTCTGATAGAGATATAAAACTTATCTTTTGCATATTTTCCTTGTAACCTGTGGTATTTGTATCTCTGAAGAAAATGCAGAGATACAAATACCACAGGTATTTGTATTCAAAGCCCTCTATTCTGATGTCCAGTGCTTAAAGAGCGCTTAAAGAAAGATTGGGATGATTCTGTATCAGTGTGAAGACACATCTAAAAATAGCAAAGTATAAACTTTTTTCTCTTATGTTTTACAGGTTGAATATTACAGCTTCACTTGTACCTGTGCTTTTTCCACTGATGTCCAACACTCAATAGACATTCCAAACAATATTTGGCAGGTGCCTTTGCAGCCTAACAGCAGTCCTTCTTTGACACAGGATGGAGGACACCTACAAAGACAGGACTTCACTAGTGAAAGGGGCCAAAGATATTGCTAAAGAGGTGAAGAGGCAAGCAGTGAAAAAAGTTAATAAAGCAGTTGACAAAGCCCAGGATGGCTACACACAGAGGTCCTACAGTCGATTCCAGGACGAGGAAGATGATGATGATTACTATGGCCAAGGAGGAAGTTATGGTGTAGAGGCTAATGATGACGAAGGATCAAGTGAAGCAACTGAAGGACATGATGAAGATGATGAAATTTATGAAGGGGAGTATCAGGGAATCCCCAACATGGGGCAGCGTAAGGATGACATGGTGGCCTTAGGTCAGTCTATGCGTGATGAATATAAGGATCGTCATGAACTGGAAACAGAGAGGAAAGCTGATGAAGAAGAGCTGGCACAGCAGTATGAATTGATAATACAAGAATGTGGCCATGGTCGTTTCCAGTGGGCCCTCTTCTTTGTGCTAGGAATGGCCCTAATGGCTGATGGGGTTGAAGTGTTTGTGGTTGGATTTGTGTTGCCCAGTGCTGAAACAGATATGTGTATACCCAATTCTGGATCAGGATGGCTTGGTAAGTAAAGTCTTCATTCTGTCTTTTTGCTATTAAAATATTTGCTTACAGTAAGACTAAATATGCATTTGTCAACAGAGAAGCTTTTATAAAACGAGGTTTGTCTTGAATATAAATACAATTACTTAAAATTAATTGTATGTATTAAGAATTTAATTATATTGTAGTTTTATTTTTAGATTATTGTTTTCTTAGTCAGTCAGTAAATAAATCACTAAAGAGAAAGACCACACTGTAAAACTTAATAAGGAGAGGGACAAATTTTGTTTTTGTATACAAGAGTAGATGTCCAAATGAGCTAATCTAAAAAAAAGTAAAACTACAAAACCAGCCCACAGATGGAGAATTGGAGTTGAAATTATAAAGGTGCAATAAAGAGCAGATGATACAACTGTATGGCAACACTTTTACACATGAACCTTTGAAATGGTGAGGTGAAATTAAATCTAGAAAATAAAAAAAATTCCAGTGAAAAGGCTATCTTTTACAGCCTTTCACTCTTTTTGTTTTTAGTCCTTTTATGCCAATGACTGTTCTCTAGCCATCTAAAGAGAATATTGTTTACTTAGGGTCAGGGTGACAGAAGAATGAACAAGAACCTGCGGCGTGCTTTTTGTGTCCATTCTGCGGGTGAGGATAGGCTGTGTCCCATCCCCTTGCCTGCTCCCTCCTGTGGTGTGGAAAACAGGCAGATCTCAGCCAGCTTTGTGTGGCTTGGTGAGAGCAACAGCGCTGCAATCAGGTCCAGGCTGTCTTCCCTGGACATGCCTGGGCACAGAAGGTAAAAGAAGGCTCTCATGGGACAGGGCTGGAGAAAAGTTGTAGAAATGGTTCCCCAAGGAAGAGGGGAGATAGGAACCTAGGCAACTGGGACAAAGCAGGAAAGGAAATGTGTATGTGTAGATATGTTACTTGGGCCTAAAGACTGGAGAAAAGGAGGACTTACAAGACATTTAAAAGCCTTTGTTTTGTAGCAGATGTTCTGCTTGCACCCTCCATCTTTGCAGCACATGTTTATGTTGCAACAGATCTAATTTTAGCTTTGCTCAGTTTCCTGACATATTGATACCAGCACTGAGGGTCTGTGGTTTCAATACCATGGACTGCAGTCTCCCACAGTGACTGAGTCTGCCTCCTGGTGACAGGAGCGTAAGTGGAAACAGGTGAGGAGTTCTCAGATAACTGTGTCCTTTGCATTATTCTTTGCCATTTGATCATTTGTTATTAGAACTACTTTGCCTATAGTGCAGTGAAATGGAGGGAAATAAATTATTACCATTTTAATGTTTAAAGAGGTTATATGCTGAATGCATATAATCCGTTTTGTATTGCTTGTTTAAACTAAATGCCAACATTTTATGTGTCATGGTTGGACCTGTGAGCTTTCAAGCTACTTCTTAAAGAAGGATGAGAAACAAAGACAATGCAAACCTGTATCACCAGATAATGTCAATAATAATGTACAATGCATCTTTGAAAAGTAGTGAATATCCAGTTTGCTTTTTTAATATGATTTTTTCATCTAGTCCTTGGCAGCTGGCAATATCTTTAAAATCTACACCTCAATTTTTATAATATTTGTAATTTTTATAATTTTTATATTGCTAGAACAAAAATTATTTTTCTCACCACCATTTTTAATTACTGAAAAACCTGCTTGTTTTGCCACATACACTCTGCTCAACAAATGAAAGAGTCAAAGTTGTCTTTGTTCTCCATGGTGATAAAATATCCAAATCTCCAATTAATTAATATTACATTATATTTTCTACAAATAGTATTCTTTCTAAACAACTGCTTTAAATATTATGGAGGTGTTTGGAATTGGGAGTGGGGAGTATTGTCCCCAGAGTAGCAAGGGCCATGAGTATTCACATCCACGTGTCGGGGTCTGACCCATGTCATGAAGGTTGAAGATTTCCCTGTCACTAGAGTTCTTGTGATGCTGTCTTGAGATGTACCGGAACAAGTCTGTAAGTGTTTAACTAAATTCAGTACAGAAGCTGTTAAATACATCATAGTTACAAGTATTTGTGTGTATGTTTGTGTGTGTTTGTGTGTGTGTGTATAAATGATGCTTGTTGACAAAATTAAGGTAACAGCTCTGGAGAACTCAGCTGTGCAAGCAATGTATTCGCATGCCTAAAATATAGAAATCATAATATATCTTCCTATTGCAATTAAATAAAACTAGCCTCTCTGTTGTGGTATTAACAAATAATTGTGTACTAAAAGATTAACATACGAAAGCAGGAAAGAACAGCGATAAGCAATTTCTTTCCCAGTGTGTATTGAGGGCATTGCAACACGTGACTGCTTTAGCAATAATTTCACCAAAAATGTATTTCTTGCCCATTGTTACTAAAAATGTATCATAAGCTGCAAGTCATCAGTACACTAATATACATATGGCTTATAAACAGAGTAGATATACTGCTTGCAGACAGCATAACCTTAATTCCACTGATAAAAAATATTCCTTGTACCAGTGAATGCTTAGTGAAAGCTTTTTTATGTTGTCAAAACTGAGTCCTCACAACCAAGCATTTCAATTACTTTGCACTTGTGATTTCACCTTATAATTACCTCCTAACTGAGGTCTTCCAGACAGGCATAATTCTTTTTCTCATGATTAGAATTCCATAATCCAGAGGATTCTGATATTGTTAGAATATTAAAGTCACAGGACTAATGCTAAGAGTTCTGAGGCAAAATCAGTACACTTATACAGTATTTATTTTTCAGGCAATTTTCTAGACTGTCAAAAGGCACACTAAGAGCATCTTAATTTCTCTTTGAAAAAGCATTCATTGATTTAGTTGTAAAAACTAATTTCTCATATATCATGCCATAACAGTTTACTAGGGCCTTGAGCTAATTAAAAGCATGTGACAATATTTATTGACCCTCCCTGTTGCATCTTTTATTTTTTAAAAATTCATTTTCACAAGGACAATTTCCCAAAATCCTTCCATATTGACCCTTGCATGAGCTTGAGATCACTGTTTATTGATCACCAAGTATGTCTCAGAGCCTATAAAGTCACGTAACAAGTGTGCTGGTGCCATGAACTAGCTTCAGGTTGTCTTTTGAATTCAATAATAAACCCATACTTTTTCATCTCAAGTAAGTGGTTTACTTAAGAAAAGGGCAGTTGACTAGCTTAAATTATTCAACATTATAGTGACACCTCACAAAGCATGGGAGAATGGTGTCCTTGATGTATATATAACTTGGCTGTACTTGCTAACTCCTGCATTTAAGTGGATTCACACTGGCCTCTTGGGTTCTCGCACCAGTGGGACAAGACTGTACCTTCATGAGAGAGGTTGTAGGCTCAGGCGTAAAGATGTTATTTTAGCACTTTTTCTGCTTGCATCTTGTCTCTTTGGTTTTATCAGTCAGAAACAGGCTGATCTTGGGTTAATTCTCTGCGCTCTGTTTGGGTATTCTTTTCTATCCAGTTTTTCTGTGTCTTTGCATTCAGATTGGTCTTAAGTTTTATTGTGGGGTTTTTTTTGTTTGTTTTTGTTTTTGTTTGGGTTTTTGTTGTTGGTGGTGGTTTTTGTTGTTGTTATTGTTGCTGCTGCTGCTGGTTTTGTTTTGTTTTAATGTAATATTTTTATTATGGTCTTTTCTTTCCTCAGCATCTCTGCACCTGAAATACTGAAATATTGTTTTGTCCTAAGCTAGGCAAAGCTAGTCTTTCCCAGCTGTATCTGTTCAGACGGCCTGAATGCTCCTTCTGACCGTCCCGTCACTGGTTCTCCCAGGGGACCTGTAAGGGCTCACCCTTGTGTGTAGGACCCCTGACAGCTGCCCTGCTGTCACCACTGTTGGCAGCACATACAGGCTGACTCCTGCTCAGCTGGTCCTGAGGCCGCTCCTCACTGCATCAGTTGGCACCTTTTTCAGATGGACACCTCCATTCCTTTTTTGTACTTTTCATGGAATCTTAGAATAGTTTGAGTTGGAAGGGACCTTTAAAATGTCATGCAATCCAAACCCCCTGCAATATGCAGGGACAGCTTTAACTCAGTCAGGTTGCTCAGAGGCCCATCCATCTCAATAGTAGAAAAAAATCTCAACATCTCAGGATTTAGTGATTATTTTTAAATCTTTTATTTTTATTTTTTGCATGTGTACCATTAGGTCATCTTTTACAGAGGCCAGTTGCATTCTCAATGATTTCTAATAGTCTCTGGTCTCTTTTGAATTCCTACATGATCCTCTGTATGAAATTTAGACTGAATGGTCTCTGGAGGCTGAACAGGCTTTGACTCTGTCCTGTCTTACCATTGCGTTAACCTATGTGTTAGTCAAGACTTCAGTACAGATTCAGAGACGGTACTGTAACAAATTTAGAAATAATTTTTATATGTAAAAGACATTCTTAGCTGATGAGCCAGCCTACAGACATTTTCTTCCTTCTAAAAAACCCAAGCGTTGTGATAAATCACTGCACTGATAATGCAGGTACTATGAATATGAACAGCAACAAACAGCTTACTGTGGAAATAAAATTATTTTCTGAAACCTCACATTTAGTGTCACATAATACCTTGACCTAAGGTTTTTTTCTGTTACTTTCTGAATTTAATGATCAATTTTTTGTAGTATTTATAGAAAGAAGAATATAATTGACATAACTAGATATTTTGGGCAAAAGCAGCTCTCACCCTGGGACAACAGCCTACCAATTCTGCATTGATTATTACCTCGCATATTAGCTGCTTTAATAACAGTGCTTCCCATGCCTACTCTATCTTAAAACCTACCAAACATAACCAGCATAACTTTAATCCATACAGTTCTTTCTCTTTACTGAGAAGTGCTCTCCAGAGGCTTGGTAGCTGATGTAATGTGCTTATAAGCTTTGCTAAGAGTACCAAATGATCTCTGAATTTTTTCACTTCTTAGTTTAAAGAAGTACTGGATTGCCAGATCCTTGCTATTTAATTTGATTCTGGTTTTGCAATGATCATTTTCAACAACTTTATGTTCAACAAATACCTTCCTTCAAACTTAGCAATGACTAATACAAGTCCTTCCATTGGGACAGAATAACCCAAGTCACTGGTAGAAGCTAGTCACTAAAATTCTGGGGAGCAAACAGCTCTGCAGAGGAATCTGTGGCTTTTAGTAGAAAGCAAGTTGACATAGCACAGCAGTGCCTTGCAGATGCATTGGCAAAAGTGACCAGTAAGCAGAGGGGAGTGATTATTTTCTGTTCTCAACACAATAAACCCACATGTTGGATTCTCTGTCCTGTTGTGGAGCCACCTGAAAAGGAGAAATTAACAAATGCAGGCAAATTTAGTAGAGGACCAGTAATGTCACAAGAGAAGTAGAATACACAGCATACAAGAAGCAAAAGGACCCGGTGTTTAGTAGCACGGAGGAAAGAGGTCTGAGGTGAATCGGTCTGTACTATTTGGCAACAAAACTGAGAGAAACTACTGTGAAGGTGAATTAAGATTTTTCTCAAAGGAACACGAAGATCAGAAGTTGCAATTGGAGATCATCTGGTGCAATGAAGAAAGTTGAGTGAGGTGGTCAACCACTGGGAACATTGCACAGAGAAGCTGTGGGATCTCTGGGAGATTTTCAAAAGCTGACTGAAGGCCTGAAGGAAAGTTATCTTGCTCTGAAGGCAACTGTGCTTTTAGCAGAGGTCAGAATAAAGCTCTTCAAAAGTCTCTCCCAACCAAAATTTTTCTGATTAGTTGTCTGCAAATGTATGATACTTCCACCTCCCTATGACTAAAACACAAGCTGCAGCTGTTGCACTTCAGTAAGCTTTTAAATGAAAGGAGGGTTAGAACTCATGGATTATACATAGGCTTGCTGTTTCAAACACACACTAGGGTCTAAATTAATTTAGGCAAAATCATATAGCTTTAATTACTTGTTCTTCTCCTGAGATCTGGCAGAAAGCTGGAAGCATGTGACCAAATGGTAGTGAATAAGGGGCTGCACAACCTGAGTTTGATGGGACTATTTTTTAAATTTTCATGTATTTACATGCCTAGTGGGATTATTTGCTGGTTAAGAGGTTTGAATTTTAATACATTGTCACAAAACTGTCCTTACACCACAGTAAGCCTACTGCTGAGGTAAGCAGTTATCGATGTATAACATTGTTGTCTTGTTTTGTTGAATATTAGTGTAGGTCATTAAAGATGGATGGGACCTCTTCCGTGTTACTGCATAAAATACAGTGGGAGAAGGGAGTGTCTTGTGGTTATATTCCAGTTATTAGTATGGTACTGTCTTTGTAATGACACAAAACACCACAAGTGACATAAAATAAAGGAAATCCTGTTTCCCTTTTTCTTACGGTGTTATGTTGATGATGACCCAGTAGATGTACTCTTAGACATTTGAAATTTGTATAAATTTCAAAGTATGAATTTTATTCAAGAAAGCACAGATAGCAAAAAAATTAGGTCCTTAAATATGATCTGGTATATATACAGAATCAAAGCATCTAGATAAAGGCTATTTACTATTGGAGCCATATCAGATGTTTGCTCATGAGGAATCTCACTGAAATAACAGAGTCTGTTGCGCTTACAGTTAAAAGTAGTAATAAATCTTTAGCAGCAATAGAAATATTTAGAAATAGAGCTGCAGTCAATGAAATGCATCCTAAATATTCCAGAACAAGGTGAAAATTGGTCTGTAGGATTAATGTCTCACTCCTTCAGAAGGAGATGCCAGAAATTCAAATGCCGTCATGCAGGCTGTTCACCTTTGGTGCAGTTCAGCTCCCTTGCAAATGACATTATTAAAGTCCTCCTAGTGCTTTTCTCACTTCCCTTCCAAACACAGTTTTTTGAGGGTGAAAAATTAAGAGACAGATCCTTACCATTTCTAAGCTGTTACAAAATATGCACATGTGAAAATGGTGGTTATGTCTGGTTTTGTTTTCTGTGGGGAAAAGGGGGGATAGTGGAGGGAATAGGCAAAGTGATTTTGTTTGTTATGACCTGGGGTAAACCTGTATCACATGGAACATGACGGACTGTCATGAGACAGGATCTGGGAGCACAGATTTAAACCATTAGTGAAACACATTGTACTCAGTGCTCTGTGCTGATGCAGGCTCCCGCTGTAAGCAGCTATCCAAGATGGGTCTTAGCTACCCTCTTTTTCTGAGTATAATGTTGTTCCCCAATCACTTTGTTGAAGCCAGTATTAAGAGGGAGAACAGACCCATTTCAAATGTTTTTTCCCCTTTCAGGTTGTTTCTCTATGCAGCTTTACTCCAAGGATCCATAAGGATCATTGACCCCAACCCATCGTCCTGCTCAGGACAGCCTCAAAAATCATACCTGAGAGCCTGAGAGCATTGTCCAAACACCTTTGAATTCTGTCAGGCTGGTGCTGTGACCACGGTTCTGGGGAGCCTCTTCCAATGCCCAGCCACCCTCTGGGAGAGAACATTATCTTGTTCCTACCTAAACTTCCCCTGGCACAGCTTCATGCCACCTGCTCAGGTCATGTCATTTGTCACCAGAGAGATCAGTGCCTGCTCCTCTGCTTCCCCTTGTGAGGAAGATGTAGACTGCAATGAGGTCTCCCCTCAGACTCCTTCAGGCTGACCTCAGCCGCTTCTCATAAGGCTTCCCCTCAAGACCCTTTATCATCTCCATTGCCCTGCTTTGGACACTTTCTAGTAGTTTAATGTCTTATTTTTATGCTGTGGCACCCAGAACTGCTCCCAGCACTTGAGGTGAGGCTGCCCCAGTGCAGAGCAGAGCAGGCCAATCCCCTCCCTGGCCTGGCTGGCCATGCTGGGCCTGATGCTGCCAGGACACGGGTGGCCCTCCTGGCTGCCAGGGCACTGCTGACCATGTTCAGCTTGCCACACATCCCTTTCCAAAACGCTACTCTCCAGTTTTTAGTGTCATTTATTAGCATAGAAAATTGAAGTTAAATAATTATTGCTTGTAGTTTTCTTCAAATCTGTCTCAGAGATTGAGTTTGTCTAAAATAATCTAAGATCTTTGGGCTGCTTTTTTGCTCTTGACAGGTTATTTTCTGGCTCTGCCTATCCCAGCACAGATCAGTAATTTTACCATTTATGTCACACAAATTTATAGTCCTACAAAAGTGGCCAAAAGAAAAATGCTTCCCAAAGGAAAAGCCTGAGGGCAATGTTGATTTCACACATTTAATTTGGCTGTCGCCTTCACTTTTTCCTCTCTCTCTCAACTACCATGGGATCTCTGGTTGACAATACATCAATTCTTAAATCAATGTGTCAAATAGAGTTTTTTAGCCAAACTGAACATTTAAAAGAATATGGTGCAATCTCTTTCAAGTCTCAGTTTGGTTAATTCTGCAGCAGAGTTTAGTATAATCTGCAAGTTTTCAGATTTTTTGCATAGCTTTGAATTTTGTATCTTGCATCAAATGCTGATCTATGAAATGAAAGAGAGAATGTATGAGTTCCTTGTCAAGACAAAGAAATATTTTTACAGACAAAGTGGTAATGAACTTCCTTAAGACATGGACCAAACATTATTTAATGACTTGGTCGTCACAGCTGAGTAAATATCTTGCTATGCATTTAATTCTTGAATTTAATTAGTCAAGGATTTTTGAGCCTGTCAAAGTTTGACTTGTCTTTTTTCTTACACTATCAGTATGTTGAAGAACTGAAAAAAAAATTGTATGTTATTACAGCAACCATTTGAAATAGCTTCTTATTCCAGACCTTTGGCTTGTTTAAGGGAGTGTCAGTGCTAAAAAGGATGGAAAAAAGACTTTTAATCTGGTCTGACTTCATTTTAATGCAGAGGTAATTGTTTCCTAGTGATGGGCGCATCAATTCTCACTGTACACACTTGTTTCACTTGTTTGAGCTATCAGTTTGTGATTGTTTCAAATGTATGAAATATCACTACTTTCATAACTAATGCAAAATCAAAGTTGTGGTTATACAATATTACAAAAAATACTTGCACAGAGGAATACCATGAGTAGGACATATGTATGTCCTATCCCTACCATGAATAGGACATATGTATGTTTTTTTAAATCTTCCCTTCCTGCATATGCTTTTTCAGCAACAGCTATAATTGTAGTTAAAAGTCTATCTGATTTAACAACAAATCACAGGCTACTGTGATTTACTGATGTTTATAAAAAAGTCTCTTGTTTGCATTTAGTCATTCATTTTTCAATGCTTTGTCAGCCCTATACAAAATGAGAAGTATTGATGTAAGGGAATAATATAAATGTAAGATTTTGTAGTTTCACATGCTATTAACAGGCCACAGGAGTCTGGGATGAGTTACTCACAGATTTATCATGTGAGCAGAAGTATGGGTAACTTAGGGAAGTTCTGTTCATAATATTTATTTTTTTTACTAGGGAATCTCATATTTTACACTCAGATCAACTTTACTTACTACTCACGCTGCTAGATGGGCACTTCCATGCTGCTAACTGGAAAAATGTTGTTCCCTGGCTCTGCTAAACCTATGACATGTTTACACAGCATCTACCAACCTGCTTCAGCTAGAGGAAGAAAAAGCAAGATGTTTTGATGATGCATTACATATGTTGAGTTATTCTTGCTTAACAAGTAAACTTTACCCAGGATAAATATGTAATGGACAAAGACTCACAGAAACCTGTCTAATCGGCAGAAAGGTGTTTTTACATTGTTTCTTGAGGGGATTGCAGAAAGTTGGGAGTACTAAAAGTAGTAAAATTAAGAAAATTATGTAAAGTGAAACTGGCTTTACATCCATCCTATTAAATCCATCTGCATTTTCAGTGATAGGCAAAAGTGGCTATCTGCAAATTTCTTTTTGTCAGTCTATCAGGACTGAAATTATTTGCTTTATACTGGTGAGAAGTGGAACATCCTATATCAATTTGAAGGAGTATAGATGAATATAACCCATGTGATATGTGACTCTATTGCACTGCATATTGCTTTTGCCTGCTGTTCATCAGATGTGCTCATTTTCACCAAGAACAAGTATTTTCCTAATCCATTAGAATTCAGGGCAATTTTCAAGGTTGGTTCTGAAGTTGCCGCTAGCAAGTCACGTTAAATGGATATTTTAAACTGATAGGTGCACTAATCTAAAAAAAATTCCATTTAGATGTTATAACAGTGCCTCCTGGTACTATGGTAAATACATAATTAAAAAGCCTGTTTAGCTTCACCAGCACCTGCAGGTGTATTGGCATCACACATAGTACTCTGATTCATTATTCCTAATTTTGAATTGGATTATTTAATCTGTTTCATTGACTGTAAATTGGAAAGCAGAAAGAAGATGAAGATTTTTTTTTCACTCTCATGCAGCTCTGTGCTAGGTGAGGTGGACCAGGCATCTTCTCAGGCAAATATGTGTGTTTCAGATCCTTATTAATTTTGCTAATCTGTTTCTGAACAAGTTCAGCCTAATTCAATGCCTATTTCTGAAAGCAAAAGGTTTGGTTAGGTTTTAGGTTTTTTTCTTTATTTTTCTTTGGGTTTTTTTTCTGCTTTGGTTTTTTTATTGTAATTTTTCTTCCCCCACCATTCCAGTTCATTGGAATAATGATGATAACAGACACTGTATTGATGGAACAAAATAAAAAGAAGATATTTTCTCCCATTTATGAGGAAAGAAGTTTACTTCTGCACTGGGATATACTTACAGAAAACAGACTTAATGGCTGATTGAAGAGATTACCAATGGTTATCTTAAATATAGAACAGAAATAACAACAACGGGCAACAACAGACAGAACAAGAGGACACAGTCTCAAGCTGCGCCAAGGGAGATGCAGGCTAGAATTAAGGAGGAAGTATTTCACAGAAAGAGTGGTCAAATACTGGAATCATCTACCCAGGGAGGTGGTAGAGTCACCATCCCTTGAAGAGTTTAAAAAAAGACTGGATGTGGCACCTGGTGCCATGATCTAGTTGAGGTGTTAGAACATGGGTTGGACTCGATCTTAAAGGTCTCTTCCAACCTAGAATTTCTGTGATTCTGTGAAATTGTAGTTTTGTTAATTACTTCTTAGTATCATGTGTTTTGATTTACTGCTTTGGATGAATCTGTTATTAATGTAAGCTTTTATGGTTTGGAATTTTTGTTTTAATTCAACACTAATTAAAAGTTAGTGGTATTCATGGGATGTGCTCTGTTTAGGGTCAGAAGCAGGACTAGTTGAATTAGAAATTAATATTCAGGGAATAAAACATGTGGCCAAAATGAACAGTTTTGCTATGAAATGAGATGATTAATGTAGATGACTGCATGGGAAATTTAAAGCTTTAGTGAAATATATCTTTTGGCTTTGAAATTTAATTAATCCTAGCTCATTGCACAGCGCTATGCACTGTTCAAGCATACACACCATTTATAATCATTCTGATTCTCAGGACTGCCATGGAAGTGCATTTCAAATTGCAAAGTCACAGCAATTTCTACCATGACAGGGTCAATTCAGAGATGGACAAAAGTGCAATGAATTTAGCATCTAAATCTGAGAGCAGAAAAATCTAGAGGAACCTCCACAGTTGCAGGGGGATAAAACAGGAATTAGAGGGGCTAGGACAGCTTAACTAGGTGTGTTTTATCCAAAGCTTGCCTGTTAGGATTTTCTTGCTAGTGCCAGAGGGAATTGTTGGATCAAAGGAAAAGATAATGTGAAAATAGTATGTTCAATGATAGCACCTACGGAATCTGTCAACAGCTCCATGTCATCACCTGGGATTACCTGAGCTTATGTTAATGTCTGTGCTCTATATATGGCATATTGGCAGCCACCATCTTGCAAAATATTGTTTATATGGGAAGAAAAATGCCATGTATTGGTTGCTTTTTACAGTTCCACAATGTTAAATTTGAATGCTGATTGACTGTTTGTGTTAGAAGTATCAAGGAAATAGTGCTTTAATCTTTTTTTTGTATAATGCTCTGTTGATTAATCTATCCAGATAATATCTGTATGAAATAGCAGCGTGCTGCTGTTGGCTGAAATAGTGACTGTGTGTATCCAGTGTATAAATTATTCCAATGAAGAAATGGAATAACTCTGATCAAATATTTATTCTGATAAATCTGTTATGGAATAAATAAAAATTATGCTAGCATCTGGTAGGAGATAATACTTTTTTTAAAGACTTAAGTTCTTAGCATGATAGCATTTTAACAGTAGAAGTGATGATGACAATGTACTGCTGCCTTATCAGAAAATGCAGCTGTGCGGAATATTCCTCAGCCTAGCAAGTAATCTATTACCTGTCACAATCTCTGCAGCTACTGATCTTCTTCTATTAATTTATTAATTTATCTAATTTGGATAGGAGGATAAGCAGAAGTACTTATTCCTTTTGTCATTACAGTGTTTCAATTAAAATAATATCTGAGTACACAAGAATATGTGATACTAATGAAATAATAATCCAAAACTGAGTATTATTTCATTATTAAAACAAAAAGTATCAGCACACCTGCTGGTGTGAATTTTAAACATATTTTAAGGTGAATGTCACTATAAAGAAAGTGACTAGCATGCAGAAACACAGAGCAAGAAAATATGTTTCTTTCAAAATGAACTGATAATTTAAAGGTCTATACCTATATCACCTTGGTCTGCACTAAATATTTAAAATAAAACTAGTTTCATTAGCCCAAGGAGGGGAAATATGGAAGCAAAATGCTTCATGATGGAATTTAATTGAGCCTTATGCCACAATGACTGCAAGTTGTAAATCTCACAACTGAGGAACAGGAAACGAATCAAAATTAAGCATATTAGGCATATAAATAGAATATGACAATGCCAGAGGAAAAAACCGAATCATATTAATAACTGAATGAAATTTGTGTGAATGTTTGTTGTGGTCTCATTCATTTTTGATGGACAGTATTTCTTCATAGGGCTGGAAGAGTTTTGATCAAACATTTCCAGCAATGAATTTTCATCTTTGTGATTTCCCTCAGGATGGATCTATTGGAGTAGATTCCTGAGACATGCAAGTTGTGTTCCTCGGGAAAAAAAGAAATTGTTTTGTTTTGCTTTAGTTTTTTTGGGGGGCTTGTTGTTGCTGTATAATTTTTCTTTTTTTTTCTTTTTTTTGTCAGGTTGTTGTCTTTCTTTTTGTTTTATTTTGTTTTCTTTATTTAATGGAGAGGATAGAACAGTTCTTACTTCCCCTTTCCATCCAAGCAGAAAAATATTCTTGGCTCATCTTTGACCTTTTGACCTTTGGAAGATCAAGCTGATCTGTTTGGGGAGCCATGCTATCAGGTGATTTTTGCTTAAGTCTCAGTGTTAAATTGAGGCAAATAAATGGTAGGTATTTGTCAGTCTAAAGTTTTGGCGACATAACATTATGTATAGTCAAAGTTTGTCTTGCATTGCATTCTTTCTGCTCTCTAAATATGTCAGAAGTCCTATCCACTTAGTTTCAGTTGGTTTTGGCTTCTGCATTTGTTTCCCTTTTCGGGTTGTCTTGAAAATTTGGACTTTTTTCTTTTGAAAAGGAAAAACTATGGGAGAAACCACCAGTTTGGTGTTCTTTTTAATTTTTATTTAATGTTTTGTACTTTTTTGGCTGTATATTTTGTTTTGTATTTGTGAAACTTCTCTTTAGAGCTATAGTACTGGGCTACCTCCCAACAATTTTCTTCTACTAAATCACTCATCAAATTATAATAGTCAGTCATAATACTACAAACCTGTATTTTTAAATTGTTTGTGCTAATGATAATGTTTTTTCTCATTATCTTTAAGATCATAAACAGGTTTGCATGAAGAAGTGTTGAGTTACTTGCTCTTTTCCTGTCTTTGCTGGTCAGCTGAGTATGATATTACTTTTCCTTGTTTTTGCTTTAAGTTCCATTTTCTTGATTTTCATGGTTGAGATCCTGTGTTGCAGCTCATCAGTATTGTTTAAAAACAGGATCATTTTGTGTGAACACTGGATAGAATTAATTTGATTTTTATTTATATGGAATTTCTGGGTTGGTATTTGACTGAATGTCATCAGATGTTTGTAGGCATATTTGAAAGTGGTGCTTGGCTTTGGTGGGTGGTTGGTTTTTTGGTTTTGTGGTTTGTTGTTTTTGTTTTTTTTCCTCCTTTGTTTGTTTGGGATTTTTCCTATTAATGGAGCAGACAGACTATTTCTTTTATAGTTTTAAATTGATTGCAGTGAGCTATCAATTGTATGAGATGTATATTTTGCAGCTTGTGTATCAGAGGATTTCCCTGAGTTGTTTTCTTATGTAAATACTTAAAAAAAAGAAGTTTACCAAAAAAAAATTTAAAATTTGCTTTGGGTTAAAACAATATTTTTAGGTCTTTTGCCTTGATGAAAACACTAATGTTTCTGTATTGCTGAACAAGTTTAAGAAGAGATGAGGCTGTATTTTCATTTTCCAGTAGTCTCACTGGAATTTAGTCGTTTCCTTTTCTTGAATTTATATCTTTCTTTAGTTATTATGGAGATAAAGTTGTCCTTTTTTACTGACTGTGAAGCATATCTAGAATGTTTTATGAACTAAGCAGCTAAAAGATATGCAAAAGCAAAATGGTCTATCATGCAAAGGCCTGTCATTTGGAATTATTACTATTAGAGAACTAAGCACAGAGGTTACTCAGCTGAAAGTTTTCTTCTTGAAGGCTCAAGAATGGCTGCAGC
Source organism: Calcarius lapponicus (assembly GCA_039654755.1). Lineage (NCBI taxonomy): Eukaryota > Metazoa > Chordata > Aves > Passeriformes > Fringillidae > Calcarius > Calcarius lapponicus. Next base: position 25,036,763 of record CM077481.1, on the reverse strand, counting down.
ATGAATGGTGCTGTAAAAACTTCTATATTGAGAATGGGAAGCTTCAACATTCATTTTAAAATAGCTTTATATCTTTTATGCATTTAAACAGATAAACCCTATTACCCTGATTTCTAAAAATAATTCCAATAATACAAGTGACCTTTAACTGTCTCTAAATGTGTTTTAAGCCAAAGAGCAAGGAGCTTCAAAAAAAAGTGTGTAATTAAGCATCTGTGCTAAAGAGTGTGAAATTTCATATCAAAGCCTGTCTGCAGTTGTCTTGACAGGGAAGGCGGGAGGAGTGGATTAGTCTGAAAAGTTTTAATAGAAAAAGAGCCTGACATGCTGTGGCATTTTGGGGATTTACATACATTTCATATTATTAGGTAAGAGGAGTCATTTAACATCAGAAATTAAGACACTAAACTTTTACTATGAGAAACAGCCAAAGTTTAGATGAAGGAAATCCAAGGCTTGAGAAGTCTTGAACTTGCAAAGACTCATGCAAAAGTTTAGTTTTAGTTAATATGGTGTCTATCTCACATGCTTGCTGGAAAACAGTACCTATCAGCTTTTTCAGATGGCTGAACAATTTGTGGTTTACTTTAACCACATAAATCCACACATTAAAATTTTACCATTCTGTGTATGTAAAGATTGCCATTTCACCACTGCAAGAAATATTTAGAGAAACAAAGAAATAGTTACTACAGATAAATATTAGTTTGTGGCAGTTCTTTATGTAGGAATATTGCAGCCATGGTACATCTGAGGAGATGAACGGCATAATATTAAAAATAAAAAGTGAAGATCAAATATACTAAGTACGTAGGTTTTAGACGTCTAAATACATGGGCTGTAGAAAATTTGAGTTCTTTTGTCAATTTTGGAGTTCTTACAGCTTTGTTATATTTGTTGTCTTAATGGATAAGTGTTTGCCTTAATACCTCCCATTGCAAACACTTAATTAGAGGTAATGTTTGACAGTTGCTGCATAGGTTGCTCCAATTTTCCAAGTCTTTTCTGATCAAAGAAACTACTAACAGATTATAATTAAATACAGGTCTGAAAGATTATAGTCTTTAAACTCCAAATACACTGTATTATCAGGAGTAAAACAAATATCAATCTGGATATTCTTCTTCTTATATTCATCATGCTACTTATAGGCATTGCAATACTTCACTAAGAATTATTATATTCTAAATAACAGCATATAGGAAGATCCTAGTACAAGTAAGTAAAACACTAATTACATTACAATTCTTACAAAAATTGTTTTGCTTGTTACAGAACCACATTTGTAATTGCTCTTTCCAAAATAGAAATGGTATTTTAATCTTATTTTTGAAGTCTTTTTATAACGTGTATACTTTTTCTGGCTGTATGAAGTGTTTTCCTCATTCAGACAAATTACCCAAACAACATAACAGGAAACAAAAACTTAATGCTCATTTCATAACTGTTTTATAATAGGTATGTTAATGCAAAAAGCTAGTCAGGGAGTCCCATAGCCTCAGAGTTTCTCGATTACAGCAAAATCTGACTTTTCTTTCATTGCTGTATTTTTTTTCTGAATAAATATACACTTACAAACTGATTTCTCAGAAGGTTTTGTCTATCTTTTAGATACCAGGCTATGAATTACAACTGATATCAGCAAGTTATGGCAGTACAAGGAGTAAAATACTGCTTAACTGAACTTCAGTGACTAGTTATGCATTTATTGTTATGTCATTGTTCAAATTGTCCACAGCTACCCCCATTTGGATACCAAAGGAGTTCTTGATCAGCTGTTTTGTAAGGCTAAACTCTTTCTAGCAGTCTGAACAATGCTGTGTACACATTCCTTTAAAAAATATCTAGCCATCTGGTAGCCAAAGTGTGCATTGTGTAAAGCAATCCCACACTAAGGTTCCCTTGTCTGAAGAGGATGTAAGTGTGTATTATGTACATTTGTGCAGTGGGTGAAAATCCTTGAAGTATGTAAGAATTCTGCAATGGAAAGAAAATACAGGTATGTTAAAACTTGTCAAAAGAACAATAAAAGAGATTATTTATTTTTGCATGTTCCTTTTCAGCTACCATCTGCCACTTCTCAGTGCTTTTCCAAAAATTGACAGTTTTAGACAGTTTTGTTACCTTGTGGGGAAAATCCAAGACATATGATACAGATATCCTTTGAAGTCTTATATGTTAAAATATTTTAAAATATATTCTAAGATCAGACTAGATATCAAACCAGTGTGTCCCTTCCACTGTATTATCTGATTTCTTTAGAGGGAAGTGTACAAAAAGAAAGAGAAAAGCAGCCAGTTTTGTGGTTGGTAGTTGTTGTATTAGATTTCTAAAGTCTTATATTGTTGTTATTATATTTCTAGAGTCCCGTACCTCCTCGGTGATATTTCTTGCAGCAGTTCTTCACAGAGTACTCTGGCTTCTCCTTCTCGTCAGGGCTCCTTCCAGGCTCTCCCTGACTGGCCAACCCAGCCCCCTTTTACCACCATTATTAGCTACAGCTGGGCCCAATTAAGGACATCACAGCTGCAGCCCGTCAAGACCAACTGGGGCTTACCAGGGCTTGGCCCACCTATAGATATTCAATACAGATATTACTAGGACTCCTACTATACATATACAGATATTTAATACAGATATTTTACTAGGTCTCCTACTATAGGTAGTAGCTGTTCAAAAAAGGAGTACCACCTCTTGGCATTACATGCTAGATTGACATCTTTATACCTATATAGATTGACCAACATCATGGTATTTAATTTTTACATATATGAATTTATGCAAAATGTAATGTGTGAATTATGAAAGATGCGCAAAAAATTTAGTGTTATCCACAAGACATTTATGTTCTGACTAGTGGCATAACATAATAAACAAGAGCTACAAAGGTTAGAAAAGAAATGCTTATGATAGTATGATGACAATAAAATTATCATCTTATCTCATTGGCTACTTACATTTGCTGGGGGGTTCTTCAGCTATTTTACATGGTTAGAGTTCTCCTGTGCCATTTTTCACTTTTGTGACTTATTGTGAATATTGCTACAGGGTAAAATAATCTTTAGGAAAAATTTGGAAGTTGAGACAAAGGGCACTTCCTTTACATAATGCAGGAGGGGTTTAAACTAAGGTTTACTAAAGTAAACTAAAGTTTACTAAACTAAAGAAGGGAGAAGAACTTCAATCTACCCTAATCCAGGCATTTTGGTGTCAGTGCCAACTAGAGACATCCAAAATCTAGAGAATTTTCAGAATCCTGCAGGTTTAGATAAGGAAGAAGTTCTTCATTATGGGACAGATTGTGCAGAGAAGCTGAGAATGCACTGTCCCTGGAAGCTTGCAAGGCCAGGGTGAATGGGTGTCGGAAAAATCTGGTCTAATTAGGAGTGCCCATGGCAGGGGGGTTGGAAATAGATGGGCTTTAAGTTCCCTTACAACCCAAACCATTCTATGAATAAATAGAGACAGAAAATAGAGAATAGAAGACAGAAAATGTACCAAAACATGTATTGTTGGTAGCTGCAGTAGGTTCAGGACGGAAGGGCTACAGATCTTTGGTCAAGGAGAGGATGTGTGCAAAGACTACAAGGCAATTAGGAAAAAATTGGAAGTTAATATAATGGGAAAGAAAAAGATAATGCTGCAGCTCAGAGAGCAGTTTATTGACAGGATGGGAATATTATTTTTAGCAGCATCTTTCAAATGTTCTTTAGAAGAATTACATCAGTATAAGAGTCCAAAGCACAGTACAATGACCGAAGGATTTTTCATCTAAAAGAAAGGGTTTTTTTTTAAATTCAAGACTTGGAAACATTTTTCTTTCATTGTTCAAAATGTTTTGATATATTTGTGCGTCACAAGGAATGTAAATTGGTAAAATTATGATTATTTGCCTAGAAATATTTCAAAGTTATCTCTATAAAGAAATAAAAGGCTATTTAATTGGTCTTCTCTATTTCTTATATTAGAATGTTGACTGGGAAAACCCAATAATACTTAGATGGAAAAGAATGTAATTAATTTCACTGTAAGAATAAAAATGAACTTTTTTCCTTTTTGAAATCTGTCTGCTGGCAATGTAGCTATTTGATGATCTTTGCTAGATTCTTTCCACTCCTACTGTCAAGCAAGCAGCAGATCTGGTGGATGGAGTCTCCAAACTGCTTATGGGCAGCGATCCACCTGCAGCATGGTAAAATAACCCACAGGAGAGATCTTAAAGCAGTTGAATGAATATACTAAATTACCCACCAATCTTTGTCTCTTTAGGACCAGAAAATACATTAGCCATGTGCATTTACAGGAAAATCTCAACTAGTGGAATAAAATTTCTGATCAGAATGAAAAAGCTATCCAATAAATGTCTGCTCCTAAACACCTCTATACTGAAAAAGAATACTGTAATGTCCGTGTCCTTCCTGAGCTAAAGAAGGTAAAGAAAGATGTCTTAGTAATTCTGCAAATTCTGGATTTACTTATATTATCATCAGTATTTTTGATGAAAGTCTAAGAACCCAGCAACATTTAGAAAATATTCATTGCCAAAAGCTGTTTTTAGAAGACACTTAACTGTTCTTATGGAGTTTGTTGCTTTAGCAATTCTCTGGTGAGAAGCAGCATGGGATCTGTTATCCTGAGATCAGATGCAGCTCTGAGAAATATGATTTAAAGGAAGATGTCCCTACTCATGGCAGGGGATTGAAATTTAAGGTGGTCTTTAAGGTCCCTTCCAACCCAAACCACTTTTTATAATTCTGATTCTATAATCTTGTTAATATACAATATAACACACAATGTGTATCCTATTTTAAAAATATCCTATTTTAAATTATGTCTTATAAGGAAACAACAGTGGAAACTACTTGCACAGAACATGAGAGGGAACAGAGACACTTCAGGGTGTATAAGACCCTGCAGATGTCAGCCCTTCAGATGTTATCATCTGTAATTCCAAGAACAGAAAAACTGATGAGTAAACTCTACACTGATACGCATTTAACCAAGCCCAGGAATTTAAATGGGTCTTCTTCAGCTTCCTTTACCATCCAACTACCTTCTGCAGGGCAAAGGTGATTCTTTTGGAGGCCAGAATTTCACAGCAATTAGAGTCCATTAGAGATGCTGGAGAATTTGTCCATTCTTGAAACTAATCAAAAGGAGACGCATAACAAGCATTTCTAGTATTTTAATTACTTCCAGCACCTCAGTGAGTAATTCCTGCTCTATAGAAGATTGTAGCAATATGCAGGATATATAAAACCTAACCTGGGAAATTCAACAAGAAACTAGATGGAAAAAGAATTCCATGTATTAAACAAAATACAAAGTTAATGGTTCTGTCCAAAACTTGGGAATTGCTTTTTCCTTCTGACGGTCTGCTCAATATGTTGTACATATTTGTCAAATGTTCCACAGGGGTTTGGAAAGGAAATTATATGCAATGTGTTAAGATGTGAGCAATCAAAATGTTAAATATTTCAACTTATCTTTCTGTGAGAAAGTACATGTGAAAAAACACAATTTATTAAAAAAAATCACCCCAATATTATTTTTTGCTATACCATTTTAAGAAATGTAACTGTATCTGTTACATTTATTATTATTGAGTGTGTCTGGTAACAGATGAAAAAGACAGTAGGAAATCTGTTCTCTCTAGATACATTTACAAAACTGCATATAATTTCAATTCAGTGAGAAAGGATAAAATCATCAGTGTACTAATCTTTTTGTAAATAGAGAAGGTTAACTGATTTTGGTGTGGTCAATTATGCAGCTGACAAAATATCTCTTTTTGTATTTTTGTGTATTACAGGGAGTATCGTGTACCTTGGGATGATGGTGGGGGCATTCTTCTGGGGAGGCTTGGCAGACAAGGTGGGAAGGAGACAATCACTCCTGATATGTATGTCTGTCAATGGATTCTTTGCCTTCCTTTCATCCTTTGTCCAGGGCTATGGCTTCTTCCTCTTCTGTCGCTTGTTTTCTGGATTTGGGTAAGCTCCTCTGGTTTTGTTAATTTTCACAATTCTGTGTGTTAATAAAACTTTTCTGTTTGCATAAGCACATTATTTAGTGTGGAAATACAGTCTGTGTCAGTGGTGAGAGGACTAAGCAAGGTAGCTACTGCACTCCTAAATAGCAACCTGAAGGGGAAGAATAATTTTGGGGGAAAGACAGACTGAAAACTGTGAGATTGAGTTTGTTCTTATGTTGCAAAGGATTTGTTTTGTGAAGTTGATCAACTTGCTTAACTCTTTTAAGCCTCAGCTTCTTTATGTACAGTATCTTGTTCAGTCAGCAAAATAACACTCTCCTTACAGGTGTACACTAAGGTTTTGGTAATATTTGTAAAGTTTCATAATGTCTTTATGTGCACAATATTGTGCACATGGCATCATGATAAATTTACAGTGGGGTCCTAAACTGTGTGAAATGTTCTCTCTGAAATATTGGAGTTTATGAACCTGTGTTTTCTTTACTTTTCATTTAAATAACTCCTCAGTGATTAAATTTATAAATTTAAACTTTTATGAGCATAGAAGGAATTAGATAAGTAAACTACTATGAGAAAACCTCTACCTTCACTGCACACTTGGATAAACAAGAGCTCTGTTCTGCAGGCTGCTTGGTTTAGCACTTCTGGTCATTGCTTGATTCAGATTAAGACTCCTAATTACAGTTCCAGTTCAGACCACTATCAGTCTTTGGTAGGCTGAATAGACAGGATCAGATGAGAGCACAGCAGCTTTGCTGCCATGTAAAGTCACACACATGAACTCCATTTCTTTAATGGTTTGTTGCCTTTATGTTATGTAGCTATTGTTCAGCAATGCAGTTGTATGATATTTGTGCTTTGAGAAATCCTTTGAACTGGTCTGAAGTACACTAGGGCTCAACATGAATACCAAAAAGAAATTACTATAGCACTCAGTAGTTTTAAACTGATTTAGGAAGAGGAATGGAAGAACAAGAGGAGAGAGAAAAATGTGAGCAGTCATCTAGCTAGAAGAATCTCTTAGTCTGTCACCAGATTGTCAGATATGACTTTATAAGACAAGAAGGAAAAAATGGCAGTATTCTGCTTCCTGAAAGCCCCAAATCCCATAGAAAACCAAAATTTTTAAAATCCCTAATCATAAATTACCATCAGTTCCAGGAGCTAGGTTTTTTCACTCCACGCACAAACACTACAGATCATGTAGCATGACACTTTCACTCTTCTGTGATCCTACAAAGTTGAGAAGCTTGATGTATTACTGCTTAGCCTGGTCAATTTCCTTGGGCAGGTCTGGACCCTTATGCTAAAAAGGTTTGGTTTTTTGCAGACTCAAAATGGCTTTAACTGAAATTGTCCCTTTTGGGATATACTGCAAAATACATATTTATTATGCTTCATGAGAAACTTGCCTACACCATTTCCTCCTTACCTGTCTAGGACCTTTTACAGTAAGAGTCAATGTCTGTAGCTTTCCTTGTGATACATGTATGTCCTTGATTGGGAACCACATTCTCTTTTGTACCCAGTTTCTGATTAAAGATTCTTGAAGGAGTAGGCCCTTCATATCTTTATCTTACACTTTCCCCACTCTGTTCAAAGTCCTCCTACCTCATCTTTGAGAGCTACATGAATAGATCATAGATAATAGATCATAAGAAAATAGATTACTACATTTTAAATGGGACCTCCAAAACAAAACAAACCCCAAAACAATCAAACAAAAACAACAAAAAAGGACAGCATAACTGCAGAGTTGTTCCGCATAGCAATTACTGTAGAGAGAGGTTCATGGCTGGCTCATATTTGCTGTTTTCTTCAAAGATTGGATTTTTCCCCTGAATAATTCCTTTCAGATTATATCAGGGTAGGAGTGTGAAAGCCATGAAGTTTCTAGAAATCTGTTTGTCAGACCCCCAAGATGAGGAAAATCCCATCTTGATAGGTGTTTCCCCTCTTCCAGGCAATGGGCACCTCACAAAACTGCCACAATTTCTCAGATATGGAGGATAGTGGCTTAGAAACTTTATCTTTCAATTCCATCAGGACCCACCAATTTATATCTTATCAGGTTCCATCAGCCTGTGCATCTTCAGGCTGCTTAGATGTTCTTGAACCTGATCTTCTCCTGCAGTGGAATGTTGTCATTCTTCCAGTTCCCCTGCCTTGCCTCCCGCAGCTGATGTGAGTGGAGCTCTTTGTGATGAAGACTGAGGGGAAAAAAAAGTTGTTGAGTGCCTTCACATCCAGGTAACCAGATCTCTGTTTTCCTTAGGGAAAAGGCACACGTTTTTCCTAGGCTTCCTGATGACATTCCACTGTACCTCTGTTTTTGAGGGAGGATACTTTGTTCCAGTAATTTTGTGTGATTCAAAAAGCCCAACTATGGAATTAAATTGATTTTAAGGAAAGAACTGAATTATATGTTTTAAAGACAAAATAGTATTTTTATTCAGACTGGAGAGGAGTGGGAGTTTTCTGAAGGGGCAGAGAGTTATCTGGATAATTTCTTTTAATTAAAGTTCACTGAAATTGAATCCAGAAGCCTGATAAAGGTCTAGGAGGGCTTTAGACATGGCTTCCTACAAAGTGAAAAGATCTAGAAGAGAAACTGTGCATGGTTTTCATCATTAGCCATTGGGGGAAGGTACAAATATTTATCATCAAAATGCACCTTGTATCTGTCTGAAAATGTCAGAGGACGATTTCTCTGATACAGAGCATGACTCACAACATAGCTGCTAACTTGAATGAAGCTGGAGCTCTGTTCAACACTACCACTGTGAAATATTATTCTCAGCTACATAGTTTTGTCCAATTTCTAGAAAACATTAATCTAAGCTATTAGTTTAATATTTTTGATACTTACAGTTTTAGATGCAATTTTTTAAAGTACAACAACAAAATTTATAATAAAGTGATTAAAACTGCACAATTTATAATAAATTGATTAAAACATTTGTCTTATCCCACTAAATTTCATTTTGGTTGCTTCAAGATATGCAGAGATTATACAATTTGGGGGAAAAAGTCATGCTTATCCAGCCCAAATATTACTTCTAAAAGTTTTCATACAGTGAAAACTAGCTGAAATAAATATCCTGAGGTGAACTAGAATTTAAAATTTTTCAGACAACTTGATATGTTTGCTCCTGGTGGAAAGTTATTCTTTCTTTGGAGCAAAATTAAAGATGCTAAATAAATGTGACCTATTTTAAAAGCACCCAGTATTTCCATACTGCAAAGATTTCTTCAATTTGCCAGAATTGCCAATTTGGCCAAATTTCTTCTCCAAACCCACAGAAATATTAGGAAGTACAGGTTAGATATTGTTAACTGATGTGACTAAAAGCTATTAATTTTTTCCCTGCCCGTTATCCATTGTGAACAAGTCTTTCTCAAATGTATTAACATAATATTGCTTTTCCAGACTGCTTTAGGCTATACTTCATTAAATCTGAGACTTACCTTCAGACAGTTTTCTTCATCCTTCCTTAGACAATCTCTAAACCTTCCTGCAGTACTCCTTCTATATTATTGGAATCTATCACAGAGTGCTGGTGTCACTATGGTAGAACAAAACTTATAATTCAGATATTTTCTCAAATTCTTTGCTTTTTCATGGGGAATCAAAAGTTAGCAAAAATCCAAAACCGTGAATGTAGTTTCTTGTAACTTGCAGTTCTGAGGGGTTCTCTGAGTAAGTCCACAAACCTTGACTTTTACCAGCAGTTTTGTATACTACGTCTAGTGGCAAAAAACACTTAAGAGTTGCATATCCACCCCTTATAGAGACTATGACATGAAGGGTGTACAAGCAGTCTATATACATAACAACTGCAAAAATGTTCCAACAGAGATGAAGACTATGTGGAACCAGGACAAGATTGTTGACCTACCCAAGCAGTTCCTTCAGGAACTTCAGACCTAGACCAGCCTCCAGCTTTTATAATTCTATGTCATCACTATTTAGTATCATGTTGTATTTATCTTTTACTTCCTCATATCCACTTGTTCCACTGCTTTTTGTGAAGAACCTTGTATTCTCTCACTCTCAAAATGTTGTAATCTTCTGCCTCTGATTCCTTTTCAGCATCCAGCTGTGTCCTACCCAGGGCTATCAGTGTTTTTACACTGTGAGCTAATGAATAGCTCTGCAGGTGACTGGCTTCAAAGCTGATAGGCTATGCCAAAAGGGATATACACTTCTCAGTGAAGCCAGGTGAGCAGTTGGCAAGGTCTGAGCTTCACAAATTGCTTTGCTTCAGTCCTTGCAGCTTCAGATGTGGGTAAAGGTTGATGAGAGGTTCTCGGAGAGAAGGGGGTCTTCTCTAAACCTTCTCTTCCCTTCTGTAAGAGAAGACAGCATTCTTATGAGGAGAGGAAGATTACATAAAATGGAGAAAAGGGAGGAAAAGACTGGACAAGGATAAATAAAGAGAGATTACACAAAAGAAAAAAATCAAAAGAAAAATTATAGAATCATAGAATTATTTAGGTTGGAAAGGATCTTTAAAATCATTGAGGTCAACCATCAAACTAATACTGCCAAGTCAACCACTAAGCCTTATTCCTAAGCATCTCATCTACACGTACTTTAAAACCCTCCAGGGATGGACATTCCACACTTCCCTGAGCAGCCTGTTAGAATGTTTTGCAAATCTTTCCATGAAGAATTTTTTCCATGAAGAAATTTTTTCTACTATGCCATTCCTATGGTACAGCTTGAGGCTATTTCCTCTCACTCTATTTTTTGTCACTTGGAAAAGGAGAGACCAACCTTTCTACACCTCTTTTCAGGTAGAGGTAGGGAGTGATAAAGGCCTTTTTTCTTATTTTCTCTAGCTGAAAGTCCCCCAGTTCCCTCAACCACTCCTCTTAGGACTTTGCTCCAAATGTTTTGCCGTCTTTGTTGTCCTCTCTGAACATGTTCCAGAATCAAAATAACCTTCCTGTGGTAGGGGCCGAAAATTAAACACAGGATTTGAGGTGTGGCCTCACCAGTGCCAGCACAGGGGGACAATCCCTACCCTGGCCCTGCTGGCCACACCATTGCTGATCCAGGCCAGGATGCCATTGGCCTTCTTGGCCACCTGGGCACAGCCTGGCTCATGTTCAGCTGCTGTCACCAGCACCCCCAGGTCCTTTCCAGCCACTCTGCCCCAGCCTGAGGAGCTGCCTGGGCTTGTTGTGACCCAAGGGCAGGACCCAGCACTGGACCTTGTTGAACCTCACACCGTTGGCCTCAGCCATGATCCAGCCTGTCCAGATCCCTCTGCAGAGCCTTCCTGCCCTCCAGCAGATCAGCACTCCCACCCAGCTTGGTGTCACCTGTGAACTGAGTGAGGGTGCACTCAATCCCTTGTCCAGGTCATCAAGGAGGGCATTAAAGAGGACTGGCACCATTACTGAGCCCTGGGGAGCAGCACTGGTGACGGCCGCCAGGTGGGTGCTCCTCCACTCACTGCTGCTTTCTGGGCCCAGCCAGCCTGGCAGTCTCTTAGCCACAGAACAGTGCAACTGTCCAAGTCATAGGCTGCCAGTTTCTCCAGGGCAGTGCTTTGGGAAATGGTGTCAAAGGCTTTATTAAAGTCCAGTTGGGCAACATCCACATTCTTTCCCTCCTCCACAGTGTATGGTTTGTGAAAAGGCGATCCTACTTGATCTCCTTCTATTATAGGATTGCCCATCCAAAGTGGGTGATCCTAAAATAGAAGGATATCAAGTAGGACCTGCTTTTCACTAACCATACCCATGATGGCTGGGCCTGATCTCCTGGTTCTCCTATATGTGCCATGTGATGGTGCAGGCTCATCTGCTCCATGACCTTCCTGGACGCTGCAGTCAGGTCTGTAGTTTCCCAGATCCTCCTTCTGACCCTCCTTGTAGATGCAAATCATATATCCCAACCTCCAGTCAATTGACACCTCCCCAGCTGGTCAGGATTGCAGGTAAATGATGGAAAGTGGCTCAGTGAGCACTTCAACCAGCACCCCTAGGACCCCTGCATGTCTAAGTGATGTAATGGGTCTCTAACATTTCCCTTTGGATTATGTGGGCTTCATTCAGCTTCTCCTCTCTGTCTCACAGATCAGGAGGCTGGGTACCCTGGGAACAGCTGATCTGACTATTAAAAATTGAGACAAAGAAGACCCCCATCTTTCCTTCATGCTTTTCCACTGTGTTTTCCCCCTTCATGTGAAAAAGGCTGGGTACTCGCCTTAACCCACCTTTATTGTTAATGTATTTATTGAAACCTTTTTTTGTCTTTTACGGCAGTAGATAGGTTAAGAATCAGTTGGGCTTTGGCTCTTCTGATTTTCTCCCTGCATGATCTCATGACATCCCTGTATTCTTCCTGAGCAGCTTGCCTACTCTTTCTTAGATCATAAACTCTCTTGCTTTTTTTGGGAGTTCAGCTCTCTGTTCAGTCAGGCTGGTCTTCTTCCCTGCTCGTCCAGCTTTCAGCATATGGTGACAGCCTGGTCCTGCACTTCTAGGATTTCATTCCTGAAGAATGTCCAGTGTTCCTGGGCTCATTTGGCAACCACAGCTGCCTCCCAAGGGACTTTCTCAACCAGGCTTCTAAACAGGCCCAAGTCTGCCCTCCACAAGTTCAAGGTCCATGTTCTCCTTGCCAACCTTCCTTACTTCTCTGACAATGAAAAGCTCTGTCATTTTGTCATCACAGTGGCCCAGAGAGCCTCCAACCATCAGATCCCATCACCCACCAGCCCTTCTCTGCTCACAAACAACAGTTCCAGTAGGGTGCCCGACCTTGTTGACATCCTGACCAGCTGTGTCAGGGCATTATCTTCCAGGAACCTCCTGGACTGGTTCCTCTCCACTGTACTGTATTTTCAGCAAGCATCTGGTAGGTAGAAATCCCCCACAAGAATAGTGGGGGGATTGTGCCAGGGATTGTGAGTGTTCTCCCAACTGCTTCTAGACTATTTCACCTGCCTTTTCTTCCTGTTTTGGTGGTCTATAGCAGACGTTGACCATACTTTTTGTCTTTCAAGTAAAAACGTGAAGAGTGGAAAAGAAGAAGAAAATCTACAAAAGAAAGAATTAATTAGCAGTGATTACCAATACTAGCATATGTGAAAGCAATTTATCTGACATATCAGACACATTCTTTGCTTGAATGCTTGAATGTAAATTAAACTTGATTTTTTAAATAGTGTTGGGTAAATCGGGGGAAGGAATTATTTATTTGTCAATTCATCTTTCATCAGAACTGACTACTGTAAAGTTCAGTAAATTATCATGTGAATAATTTTTACAAGGACTCTTTTGCTATTAATAGCGCACAGGCCACTTATGTACCTGCAAGAAAACTTCCTTCTTATTCATAGTCCAAGGAAACACTTGTATTTAAAAATGGGTACAATGATCAACAAAGCTTAGTCTTTCGTGTGATGCAGTTTTCTAGGTCTTTATCCAGCAGTTCTCAAGGAAAAGATCGATCTCTTTGCTCACCATTAAATACTTTGCCAGTCTAATGGCTGTTCTGAAAGGAAAACAGCAGTAATATTTTTCAATGAGATTTATGTTACTGGGGTTGAAAACTGTTAAGAAAACTTTTGTGTGCAATTGGATGGAAGAACAAGGAGTGATGGGCTGTTTCTAAATCTCTGAATCTGTGTTTTGAGCTCTATCACTTTTTAACAAATAGCAAATAACAAGGTGACAGCTTGCAAATGCTGTTTCACACAGACACTACCTATTTTTAGTCTGGATGTTGTTCAAGTTTGAAAGAGACAAGGTATTTCAGAAGAGCACCATCCTACCTTGTATATTTAGTATTCTGTAAGGGCTTTTTGTCCTAATTATCTCTATTCCTTTTATGCTTTTGCATTTCAAGCCCTTTCGGCTAGTGAATCTGCAAATAAACAATAGCTTCTATCTGAAGCCAGAGGTTTCTGAATGCCTCCCAGACGTGTTTTCATCCCAGCTGTCACACTGTGCAGTTGCCAACATCTGTTGTGACAAATCACAGCTCTAAAGGTAGATTAGCAGACATTTATCATCTTTGTAACAAAGAAAATGCAAATGTATCTTAGCTTATTGTTTGTTTCACTGGATCCCATTCTCCTAAGGTGCACCCCTTAAATCTCCTTTTGGTTTCACCTTTCTCACAATTGCACAGAACAAACCTGGACTGAGAGTGTACATAAATTTTACTCTTGCTCTGCCTACTTCTCATGGGGTTTATTACATAAGATGAAAAATAACTGAAAAGATCATTATTTATTATTCTTTTGATTGACATCTATGGTATTCTTCCACATATAAACAACATGTGCAGTAGCAAAAGGTTCCTGCTATTTTATTAGTGTTGTTCTTTCATATATTCCTACATATTTACAAAAAAAAATCAAGGCTGAAGGCATGCATCCTTTTATTTCACATGAAAAGTCTGATTCTTATTGAGTGAGAGAACTTATTTCATGATTTTGGGCCAAGCTCAATGAAGTTTTGCCTCCTGTTGGTATTAGATTTTGTGTCATTACAGAATGTGTTATTCAGGAGACAGAAATCACTCATGATCATCATCCCAGAGGCTTAGATCTGTGGGTTTTTTAATCCTCTAAAAAAAATGTTCAGACTCCACACAATTTATCTGTGAAGGAAGATACGAAAAAAAGTACTTAGTTTTTGTACATACTAACAAGAGACATACTTTTGACCCTGAAGGAAGTAGTGCATGGACTTCTCTCTGTTATCTGTGGGTAACATGTTTACATCACTGCTTTGGTTGGGATAACTGAAGAGATAACAGAGATGAATAAGAGATGAGATATTAAAGCATCAGCTTGTTTGAATACTCTGTGTTTTTCCTTCCCATTTTAAGAATTAATGTTCTCAAGTCAACCCACGGTTTTCATGGGCTTTTCATCTGCGCAGGGGAGACATATCAAGGGGAGAAAGTAGTTTCACATATCAAATTATTTTCTACAAGTGATGATGAGCCATATAATTTACAAACACAGTAACAGTATAGAGCCGACTGTATAATACCAATTCTTTGCCAGAAGTAGACTTAACGCTGTATCCTGTGGGAAAATATCATTTGCATTTCCCTTAAAACAAAAGGTGAAGTCTTCTTACTGAAAAATTAGTAGCAGTTCTGCTTTTAATTTTACTTGAAATTCACTCCTGTACGTGTCACCATGCATTTCACAAAATGTTGGCGGGCAACAACACGACAGTTGCTTTCAAACTTACAATGTAAAAATGTTGAGAATCAAATTTTATTCCTTCCCTAAAAATATGGAAGGGCTTGCCTGGATGCACTGAATTATTAAGGGTTTGTATGAGTGCAATTGAATATGGGATCTAGCCAAAGTTTTCTTTTTTAAATGTATTCTTCTTTGCTGCTGTTGCATGATTTATTGGTAGATTTCTTGAAATATGATCTTTTGATAAGTTAATTCATAAATAGCAGTAGTGGCTGAAAGACCTGAAAAATCCTCACAAGAGAGTGATGGAAGAAGTTGGAGATACTCTGATCTTCTCTTGCCCCAGTCTTTGAGAGGTAGTTTATGCTTCTGCTAGCAGTGTTCAGTATACCAGACCCCATATTAGTTTTATGATAGAAAATAGATAGAAATATGATAGAAAATGACTGTAGTATCAAGCACAAGTTAAAACTTATGCAAGTTGGGGAGAAATTTCTTTGCTCCTTAGAAGAGTTCTCAAGGTCCATTGAGTTTTTAAGACAATTTCTTATTGTTGTTTGGTGTGAGAACAATTGTAGCTGTTCCTATTCTCCCTTCCTACTGTTGCTTGCTCTGCATTTAGGAGCAAGTTTTAGGGAATGGAGACATGGCTACTGCCACTTTGAGTTTCTCCAGCATTAAGAGCAAAAGAACAGTCTTCTGCAAGAGGACACTTCCTCTCCATCTCCCTCCTTGCTCCTCCAGTTTTGCAGTTGATTAGCCTTTCTAAGATTTTCATAATCAATTTTTAGTCCTTGTAGTAGCTTTATGATATAGAAGAGCTTCATAGGTACCAGCATCCTAAAATATTGTAGCAGTGTCAGTCTGCACTTACATGAGGCCAGACAGACAAGTTTAACCAGCTGAGAAGCAAATTTTTCATTCACAGGTTTAAGGTGCAAAAAAGCACATAACTCACTTTACTACACCATTGCTGTGAAACAAAGACCTACAACTCTCCATAGCAGCAGTTTTCTGTATGATGAAAGTACATCCTGTATTTCTCCTTTAAACTCTAGACTGGTTATTTTCACTGTTTAATCAATACAAACACAGTACACTTCACCTAAAGTATCTGGACTTTAAAGAATTTCTTAGCCTGTTGATGTACTCGCTGGAAGTGCCAAATGAACCAATCAGTTGGAACAGAAGAACTGTGAGTTTTCAATGCTGACTATTTTTTTCCTGCTTATTTGCATATCCTACATAAACATTTTTATTTTCTAGCTCCGGAATTCCTTTTACATGTATAAAGGGTCTATTTGCTAGCAATGTTGCCCTATTTATTTGGACAGGGCTTCTTCTGTAGATTTGGAGAACCTTTAGGATGTAGCATATATGTCAACCCACCTGGATCAGTTTTAATGGCTAGAACAGCATTTACCTCTCATCATCCATGATATGGTTGATTCATGGTGACAGGTGGGAGATGCCTTTTTAGCTACTTTTGATCAGGTTCTCTACATTTTGGGACATTAAGACAAGGTAGATTTTCTCAACTTGAAACATCCACCCAATGGATGACATGAGCAACCTATTAAATTAGGTCTCCTTGAAAGTGGACACCTCTAACTTCTTACCAGCACTTTTCATCTTTGTCAGGAAAGGGGAAGATCTTGTTTCTGGTTCTACAAGTAAATTTTTTACCTTAGAAAAGAAACTCTAATTAGAGCCCTGAGTACTCTATTTGGAATAATGTGGGAGTGCAATTCAAAGCCATCTCTACACCCTGGAGGGTTTACATCACAGCTGTAGTCCTTTTATATTTATGAAACTGGAGAGCACTGAATCCATAAAAACACAGAGACAGCAGGGTTTCCCCATCACAGGAAAATGACTTGTGGTTCTACTCTTGGCCATGCCACCTCAATTTTTCCTCAGCCCAGACTTCCAGGGGAAGCTCTAAGGACATTGCCCCTTGTTGCCTGTGACGGGGCAGTTTCCAAGTGAAGGCTTTCAGTATTTCCGCCCATGAGAAGAAATGGGATACACCTTGTTAGCTGTGTTTGTAACAGGAATTCCTAGAGGTGTAAACCTTTGCATTACCAGAAGAGCCTTTAATAACCTAGCAGGTTCAACTGTGCAAAAGATTCATTGTAAAGCTAAATATTGACCAGCAGTATTTCAGAGAAGACGAGGCTTCAGGATGTCCTAATTGGATCCTCCGGTACCTGAAGGGATCCTGTAAGAAAAATTGAGAGAGACTTTTTACAATAGCGTGTGCTGATAGAACAGTGTGGAATGGCTTCAAACTGAAAGAGGTCAGGTTTAGGTTAGATACTAAGAAGAAATTCTTTCCTGTGAAGATGGTGAGGCATTGAATCAGGTTATTGAGGAATGTTGTGCCATCCATGGCAATGTTCAAGACCAGATTGGATGGAGCTGTGAGAAATCTGGTCTAGTGAAGGTGTCCCTGCCCATATGAAGGGCTTGGAATCAGCTGATCTTTCAAGTTCTTTCCAGCCTAAAGCATTCAATGACTCTGTGAAGACCTGCACAAAGGAAAAGAGAAAACAGCAATCCCCTATATAAGCACAACCCAATACTTCATAACAGCACATGAAGATATATTAAAATAAACTGTATGGCTGTGGCACTGAACTTCCTTAGTGGTGAAATACCATTTCTGTCTTCATGTTTCCCTTGTTAATATATATTTAAAACTGTTTTGAGGTTTCCTTTTTGCTTCCAGTTTGACAGCTGCCAGATGATACATAAATATGCATTTATCTTTATAATTCACTTACAAATTCAAACCATGCCATATGTTGTATGTAATCTGAAGGTATTTTCTTCATTGGAAAAAAGAAAATCCACAAGCACTTGTTATGATGTAGAACATTAGACAGCTTGCATATGTAGTGAGCAGGTAAAGACAGTAAAAGATGACTTGAAAACTGGTACCAAAAGTGATATATATTTTGAGTTACTTTAATTTTTGTAAAACCAAGTTGAATCTTCTCTTTTTTTTTTTTTTTTGTACAACTGACCTTCAGACAATGTTTATTTTACCATAAGAAAAAAAAAAAAGAATATTATATTAATGCAAATGCTTTTCATAAAAAGTTAAGTAAAAAGTCAGTGTGGACTTAGCTATTCATGTAGTCCAACCGAGTAGAATATGTTTTGAATTGTGTGTAAAAAAAATCCTATTAACATTTGGTTATTTCTTGGTTACCTAAATCATGGGAGTAAGACTTAGAGAAATACCCATTACACTTTGGGAAAATGATTAATATTTTTCCATTAGAAGCAATGTATTTTGGCACTTGTCAGTAGACTGCCATGATTTTGTAACGGCGGAAGTCAGGACTTCACACTGGTTTCTGTTCCAGTGACTGACACATTGACAATTCCCTTGAAACACTGAATGTAATAAATAGTACATAGAATTTTCAAGGAAATATTTGACAAAAAATTACATCCCATCTGATGCAAGTTTTCTCTAGAGTTCTCCAATATATGGTGCAATTTGAGAAAAAACACTTGGCAGAGAAGGTGCTTATATTTGAGGTTTTTGATGGCTGCTGCTACGGGCTTGTTCAAACTTTATCTAGCTGTTACTGTCTTGCTTAATCCATGATGTGTATCTCCTTTTAGGATCGGCGGAGCCATGCCAACAGTCTTCTCCTATTTTTCGGAAGTGCTGGCTCGGGAGAAACGAGGTGAACACCTGAGCTGGCTCTGCATGTTTTGGATGATTGGTGGCATCTACGCTTCCGCAATGGCTTGGGCAATAATTCCTCATTATGGTAAGAAAAGCCATAGAAGAAAGAAAAATCTCCTTGTGATTTGGAGGTATTCTAGTACGAAAGTAAAGATCTTGAAGCTTGATAGCTTAAAGAAGAGTCTTCATGTCTGTTTTTGGACTACTGACCTGATAAAAATAAATTTTATTCCTTTTGGAAGGTAGAGGGAGTAGGTTGTATGCCAAATAATAAATAATTTATTACAAGATGCAGAACTTCACCAATATGCATATTCAGTCAGATTTTTTAAATTACTGAAAACCTGTACATATGAAAATTTAATTGGTGTCATTGTTAAATCTGGAGAAAATAGATGATGTGGAGATTTTCATTTTAATTTTAAATTGCTGGAATGTCAAAGTAGTGGTCCTTTTGATACAGTGATAGATTGTGAATTGAACATTCTTGAGAAGAAGAGTAAGAACTTTCTTAATGTTTGCAGTGCTGAAATCTGAAATTAGTCTGAAAATAAAGCTGTACTGAATGTTTCTTAGTAGATATTTTTAGTGGTGTAAAAACAGATAAATGGAACACAGTACATTTAAATGCTGTAGGGATTTTATGAGGGCAATGGCAGAAGTTATACTCACATAAAATATAAGCTTTGTCAAAGAGCTCTTTAATTTCTCTGACAGAGTTAAACATAATATGGAGGTATAGATTCAATTCTTTGTCTCTTGTGCTTGCGTTTTACAAGAGTTAAGTGCTCACAGGTCTCCAGCGTCACTCAGACTGCTCAGGCGTTCTTAAAAATCAGCTTCTTAAGCAGTTCTCTCTGGCAGGCCTCAAGTGAAGTAAAGCAGCACTGTGAGCTGGCA
Organism: Calcarius lapponicus; assembly: GCA_039654755.1. Lineage (NCBI taxonomy): Eukaryota > Metazoa > Chordata > Aves > Passeriformes > Fringillidae > Calcarius > Calcarius lapponicus. Next base: position 25,016,977 of record CM077481.1, on the reverse strand, counting down.
TCCAAAGCAGCTTCCTTTAGCTAAGCAATGGGGTTTATCAAAGCATTACTGTGAAGGTTTACTTGAAGTGATGGGAATATTTAGCAAGTGATAATGTCCAGAAATAAATTATAATTGTGCAGACTAATCAAATACCTAGACTGTTGCATTAAAATTATTTTAGGGTTCAGTACACCAAACCTGAATCTCTATCTTCAACCTTGCCTTTTGACTTTGAATTGCTCGAAGCAAAGAGAGGAATTTGTGCTGGCACGGCACAATATAGATTTTTTTTCCAAAGCAGTAAATTGTTCTGGATGCCAAGCACTTTTTTGCTTTTCTATTTTATTTTCTTTTTCTTTCAATGGAAAATACAAACATTAAGACAAACTAATTTATGTAGGCTGTCTAATTTAATATAGATTTTATAAGTGCCTTTATGTCCTTTACTGAGGTGCTTTTAGAACATCACATGGCAGTATATTTTAATATAGGACACTTATACCAAAGCAGTGTCACTACAGGGAAAACATTTCTCTTTCTTTAGCAGAAGAAGAATATCAGCAACAAAAAGGAGTGCTGCACTGAGTTTATTCTTGTACTTCTTGTTTTTGTTGTTGCTTTTTCCACCTACACAAATATTTGTTAAATAATGTAAGACAAGAGAAAGTAAAAAACAATTTCAAAACATAGTATGCTCTGGTGCTAGACATACAAATCACTACTTGCAGTTTATTAAGGTAAGTTACAATGATCCAAAAAAGGCCAAAAAAGCTATCAAAACAATCCTTTTTCAGAGTAAAAGAAGTAAGTTTGTACATCATTTTGGCAAAAATTGCTCCAGGGCATGCCCTGCTTCAGCATTTGGGGGACGTGGTCACACTTTGCTGTCCCCTCCCAGAAACATTCCAGGTCAAGCAAATGCCTGTTCAGGTGTCTACACTATTTGTATTACATGCATTTACAAGGAGGCTCTTATGGTATTTTTTCTTTTACTATTTCTGAATTATTTCTACATAGATTTATTTTGCCAGAATTAAGCAGAGATAGAGATTTTCCTCCAAATCCCTTTCTGTACTTCTCATCATTCACATCTTCAGTGACCAGGAAGCAAAACATAATTATTATAAATTACCCACCCACTTTTAAACTGCATTTATACTTATGCATGGGTATTTCTGTGTTCTCCTCTTCTCACTTGACGACCTGACAATGTTTGGTTTTCTCAGCTGGACTCAGAAGTTGCTCAATAACAGTGAATGAAGCTCCATCTGTAAAAAAAGCAATAAACTGTCATTGAGCATAGTGGAATTATTCTTCTATTAACAGAAAGATACTAGGTTAACACAGTAGGATACTTCTGAATATTCTTTTCTTCCCTCATTTACGAGTGTATTCCTTTCATTTGTAGTTCTCATACAAGCCACTTTTAAAAAGTCCTAGATTCATAAGCATACCTTATCTAGCCAAGGCAGACTGTGTAGCTATATACATATGTATGTTTGCCCATTGAACATTTAGATACATCTTTCTGGGAGAAAACACAGTTTATCTCTGTTTATTTTGTGTTCCAGGGCATTTCCTGTTTCAGACTCAGCATAGCAGATCTGAAACAGGAGATGCCCTGGAACACAAAATAAAGTGTGTGTTCCAACATCAGCATGTTGTTAACTGAGGGATAAGTGTGATGCAGTGCTGCAGTCACCACATATGGAAAGGCTAATACCATCTGGAAGACAAGCATCTCTGTAGCAAGGCTTTTTTATATATATCTGTTGGCCATTGTTTAAAAACTGAAGGTTTGTGTAGACCTGTTCAAGATCTCCTAAACTAGAGCTCGGGCTGTGAAGAAGAAACATCTGCAGAGAAATGCTTCTAATTGCAATTAATTTTAAAAGTCCCAGATTAGACTGCTAAAAAGAAATTCCTCTCTACAGTGCTTATATCACTGTGGATATGAGAAATAACAATCATTCTGTAAATACTTCTGCAAGTGCAATTTTAATTTCAGCATCCTGTTTCAAAGAAGAGTCGTTCAAAGATGTCAGAGATTTCAACAGTGTATTACAATACCCTTCAGAAATGTTTGTTTTTCAAATAATGAAGAAACCCAATAATGAGAAATTTTAGTTTAAAATCCAGATACTTATATCTTACAAATTTTTTTACACCAAGCTTGTTTTTTAGTCCGAGAATAGGAATTTAAAAGAATTATGAAAGTTGTTTTATCAGTTAATAAAAAATAAAAAAAGTCTGTGCCATGATTGTAAAAATCAGTCTCAATTTTTATTGTAGCATATCTCCAAACTAAACATCAAGGGAAGCTAGATAAGGATTTTGGTGTCCTTAGCCTATGAGTTTCAATATTCTGTCTAATTTTATGTATTTTGACTGTAAGAGTCATACAAGCCTTTTCTGGCTTTATGGACTATAGGGAAATCTTTTGAAATTTACAACATTCCCTAGAGTATTCTACTTAGTCATAAAAAATACTGACTTTGCTGGTTCTTAAATCTTATTCTTGAACAAGAAGACGAATCCTTGACCAAAAAGAAATTAGATTGCAAGGTGTGGGAATGCTAATTATTAGAAGCTGGAAAAGTACTGTGTTTAGCCTTCTGATCTGAGTTTTTGCACCTGCGAAAATACTGTGTCCTTAGGCCTAGCTGAGTGTGATAAGAAGGAGTCAGAGAGACGTGGGAAAATGGAATGTAGGCTGAAAGAATGAAGAAGAGTTGATGTTTAGCTTAACGAATAGAATGCTTAGGTTACAGAATATGCATGAGCTTATTAACACTGTTATAAAAGTATGTAACCTGATCAATAAATGAGAGACCAATGATCATCAACCCCTAAGATGTGCACGTCTCTCCTTCACCTCCTCAAATGGTGACCCTTCCTTAAATAGAGTTTCTCCTTAAATGGTGACTTTTCTTTTAACAGCAAGGAAGAGAACAGGATGGTGCAGGTATCCAGGCTGCTACAGCATAAGCTGCAGGTGGAACCTGGAGCTTTTTCCAGACTCTCACATCCCACTTCTGGTGCTAACCAGAGAATAGACAAGATAGCCATGTCAAATGACATTAGTGAACAAATGTCCACTGTATGGCCAGAGAAGAGACATTACCTCCATAAATATGCAAAAGATTTCAGTTAAATTAGGCTCCATTATTCCCTAAACCACTTGAAATTTAATAGTACAGAATCAAGGAAATAGTAAAAACGCTTCTTTCTAATACTTTCAGTACAAATCAGATGTAGGTTTAAACATTCTTTCAGACCAGGGTAATCACATTGCATGACAGATCCTCACCTAAAGTATTCATTTTTCATCACTGGGGTCTTTTGTCCTACTAAATTGAGGACCACTTATTGTGTTCATAAGAGAGGTATCTAGCACCATTCAGGAGACAAACTTGGAGTAAAAAAGTGTGGAATAAGAAGTCTAGAGAAATGGCATTCCATTTCAGAAGTGAAGATTTCTTGCCTAAGTGTAATGTGTCTCTCTGGCTGTAAGTGGGAATTTATTAATATGTTCTCTATTATAGCAGAGTTTTCTATTGCATCAGCAAACATTTGGTGTTTTATTCTGTGGCTAAAAGTCACAGTTAAAATTATAAACTTGTCACTAGTCACAAATGATATTTCTACTTCAGTCATTAGAGCTTTACTAGAGAAGTCCATTTTTTCCTGAATGTATTTTTTTTTTGAGAGAGGAAGCTCTTTACAGTAACAGAAATTAAAAATACAGACATAGAAGTGTCCAAATAATGCACTCACTCTCGTCTTACAAAGCACTTTATTTAAAATATTAACAATAACTTTTATTTTAAAAATTTTTAATTATGTCTCCTACTGGAAATTTTTGTATTCATTTCATGGTCAGTAAAATATACCCTCTTCTATTCTCTCTGAATGTTTTTGCTTTTTACTTTTCTCCTGTCAATATGATTAAATGAATTTAAAGGGCAGAAAAAGGGACTTAATTTAGATGGGATAGAAATTAAGTTTAAATACAGTTGTTATATAGTACTAATATGAACTGCCAAATATATTTACAGAATCTTCATTCACTGGATGTTGTCAAGGGCACATGAAACTACAGACTGTCCTTAACAGTTTAGAACTACGCTAAATTCACTAGACCTACCAATGGACACCTGTTGACTGTTCTTATTCTACTTTTCATAATTAGATAAGTCCTTTTTAGGCCCAGGAGTACATAATGGCCTCTGAATGCAAATGTGAGGAGAATGGACCTCACTTTTGGTGAGGTGATGAGGAAGTGGACCTCGCCACATACTTTTGAGTAGGAACTGGTTTGCAAAGTGGCCTGAAAAATATTTCTCAGCTTGTAGCAGAAGATTGTTGTGGTAAAGCAATTAAATTCATCTGAAGAAATTTACTCTACTGGCAATGAAAGTGATCCTTTTATCACCCTTTATCATGATGGATGGCTTGAAAACATTTTTTGTTGTACTTTCCATGTCATATTTGCTCCATTTTTGTGTCATCCAACTGAAGATAAAAAAGATAAACCTATCTTCAAAACAGCAATGAAATCCCCTTCTGCATGAAAGCATCATGAACCATATAGTAGTAAAACAGGCAAGGCAGCAGGGCTGCATGCAGCAGCTATGCAGATGAGGAGATAGATACTGGCTCACTGTGCAACTCACAGCATGTAAAGCACCAGGCAGTGTTAATGGAGGAATTAACCTCTCAGCCTGCTGCAGATTTAACTGAGAACATGATGGACTAAAATTGTCGAGCAGCAATGAAAAAAGAAAACCTTTTAACTCCCTTATTCTATCTGGGTTGTTGTAGGGCTAAAGGGTTTCTCAGTGTCACACAGCAGCATTGGTCTTGCGTTAAATATTCCCACACTAAAGCTACATACTATCTGTGGGTTAGAGACTTAGGGCACAGCAAGTACTAGTGCTTGATGAGCAATAAAAGTAGAAGGATCTTAGGAGGCGTCCATCTTTCAGCACTTCTGGTGAGCAGACCTGGATCCTTTTGAGTGGTAGGAGCTGTTAAGAGATAGATCTGATATTTCTGTCAAGGGATGGTAGTACAGATAATGAAAAAGATTTTATAATGGTCTGTTTGTTAAGCATCTGAATGAAACTGCCATGAAAGAAGTAAAAGCTCAGGCTGAGGTTGCAGGGGCCATTATGGACTCTGGTTTGAAACAGGTTGATGCAACAGATGCCCCTGAGAGTTCCCTCACCCCAATTATATTAAATAGATACTGTTCCTTCACTTGTGTTGGGGTAGACTAGAAAACAGCAAATAAAGAAAAAAATACTAGAATTTTTTAAAAAATAGAAAAAGAAGGAGCTTCGAATATTCCCAGCACATGTAGGAAAATGCATGTCTGTCAGATTATCCTGGCTGGTAGCTGCAAATGGAAGACAGAAAGCTTCTTGGCCAAATAATCCTGCACTGGTAGAAAAAAATATGTTGGCCCTCATTTAATTTCTAAAATTCTGAACTCTCAATTTTTTAAAATTCCATTTCCTTAATATTACTTTTCTATTGTTTTCCTCAAATATGTCTTTAAAAATTTTCCTTTTCAAGGTAGTTTAGAACAAATTCATGCCATAGCAACAGCTGTTTGGGAAAAAGTTGAACCCAAGGCATAATTTTCTATTTTATGGTAGTTTGGTATTTTTGCAGAAGGTGTCTGAATTTCATCAGTTGTCCAGGACAAAGAGAGATGCCAAAGAAGATGGCCTGGGTAAGAGAACCATGGGGTTTTTTCTCAGCTGTAAAAAGCCCATGAATGTGCCAAGAAATTTGTAGAATTTGAAATCAATATATTGTCCTTTTCCTTAAGACTTGGAGGAAACATGTGAACCAAAATTTAAAACCAAGAATAAATTTTCAAATTTGCCTCATACAATTTCCTTTCTGATACATCTCTTTTCAGAATCAGCCTTCACAAATGAAAAATACCATTTAAGGTTTAAAGAAGTTAGAACTTTGTTAAGGTTGAATCTATATTTGCTATGAGACTGTGTCATGCTGTACAAATGGAATAGATCAGACATAAAGGCATCTACTATGTCACACAATATCTGTTGATCTGTTTTACATTCCTCTAAGAGGCAAAGTGATTGATCCCCAATGTGCTATGCTTCCCCCCTGCAAATCCTTAATGCACTTACATTTATCAGATATTCTGCAAATTAAGCTTTATCTATACTTTTAAAAATCTGAGTTAATTAAAGTGTGTACAAGGCAGTTTCAATGTTAACTTGAGTTATCAATTTCTATTTGTGAATTGTTCCTCATTTGAAATAATCCTATTAAATTAGATTACACTGAATGGGTACTTTTAAAAAATCTTCATCTTTAGGAACAACAATAATGACCGAGTACAGCAGAGTTTAGAAGTGCTGCTTATGCAAATCTAGCTAAGAGAGCAAATAAACCCCACTTTATCTTTTTTTTTTATTTTCTGTGCTCTAATGCAGAGTTTGATATGGTCATTTCAATGTTTATATTTGCAAGCCCTAGAAGTTTAAGTAGCTTTTAGCACATCTACTTAATGAGCACTAAAGATACTCATTAGTGAGCTTCAAATATAATCTTTTCCTTGGCACTTCAGGCTGAGGGTGAAAGAGAAAAATTTAGGGAGAGGTTTGGTAAAAATCTAGCAAATTGTTTTGTGAGCAAAGAAGATATGAGGCTCAGTTTCCTAGGGGTTTCTGTCAATCACTTTTGATCTTGGTGAACTCCCTTCTGCCCTCTCTTCCCCTATGTCGCTAACAAGGCACCACAGCAGTCCTTTTAGTTTGTCCTTGCCTTTTCTAGGTCTCTTTCTGCTAAAGTCTCTACAGTTCCCCCTTCTTTCCCCCAGAACTCTGGAATAAGAAACATTCAGGTATCCACACTCTCACTGTGCTCCCTGGTGCAATACAGCCCTGGCCTAGCTGCTCTCAGGTAGAAAGCAACTCATTTTGACCTGGGTCAGACCAGTGCCAAAGCCAGTGGATTGGGTGGCTATGCTGCATTCCCCATCCCCAGGTAGGCTTCAGCATCCATAAGGGACCACTGATATCTCCTGCCTTTTCCTTCTTCTTCCACTGGACTCTCTCTTCTCTGCCTGGGCAGCATATTTCACAAGTCTTTGGAGAATGTGACTATCTTTGGGACTATTACTTCCTGTGACATTTGATTGAAGCATCTTAATGGCTTTAAAGAATGCTGGTGGAGGAATTGACAGACAGGTGAGCAGACTGTTGCCATAAACATCATTGTTCAATGCCATAAACACAGTTTTCCACAAAAACTGTAGTAATAGTCAATCATTTTTATGACAATAAAATTGTCAACTTCTCAGCCTCACTCTTAATGAAAAATCAGTTTCCCGCAATAAATTGGGCTTGAGTATAAGTTAAGGAAATTTACATCCAGGTTAATAAAGCTGCCTTAAAACCTGTTCAGACTGACCAGCAGAAGTACCTGCAGTTGCAGACATTAACCTTGCTTTTCATGTCTAGAAACAAGGAAGATGCTAATCAGATAAAATTTCTTTGTTAAAATTTTAATGTTAAATCACAAAAAAACCTATGTTGATTTTGTGACTGTTCTACAACCGATGAAAAAATCATGAGATAAACCATATACAAAAATACATTAATTTCCTCTGGAACATAATATGACAGTATAAATTTGCTGACCATACTTTCATCTTATTTCTGTGGCTTGCAGAGCTATCTGCTTTGAAGAACTTGGTGATTTTCCTTTTACTAGCAGTTTCTTTTCACTTTAATAATATATTCTTTCTAAGGATTGCATATACACTTGGAATATAATTTTTCAATTTGCAGTCCAGTTGCCTTTAAAATAAAATTAACAAAATCAATCACAAAGGACATTGGATTTTTTTTCAGGAAGTTTGCTCATACTTTTTCTCAAAGGAAAATATTTTGTGTTACTTTTGAAAATCATGCCTACTTTAGTGAAAGTAACTCCATTGAGGTCTATGAAAATATCCATGCTTACCAGTGTATCTGACTATCACACTTTAAGGAGAGGAACTTCTTCAAAAATATGGCAAAACCAGATCTACCTCCCTTACAGTGTTTGTGCACTTCATATTTCCAAGATAGCTCTGTTTTTATAACCTACAAAGATGTTAGCAGAAAACAGTATAAAATGAACAGTGATAAGCATTGAGATTTCATAGTGAGGGCTCTAGGCTGAGGTTTCCATTCCCATTTTCCTCAGCTTTGGGCAAGGTGAAGAAATGCTGCTTTCTGCTACTCACTGTTCCTCCCTTGTGGTTTGAGTTAGTATTGTTTTCTTTTTAGTCTTGGGGCAGTTTGATTTTAGGCATTGAAAGTTTTGGTCCCCCTCTTAGTTGTTTCAAGAAAGTGGCACTGCCATATAATAAAAAAGTAAGGAAATACAGATAAAGATGCAGTAAAAGTAAGGCTTTTATGTAGTTTTATTTTCCCACAGAAACATTATTTAGTTCCGCCTGATACAAACATTTGATTCCTTTATGATTCTAGGCTCTCAAGGAAGTCATGAAGCTGTACAAGAGAAAGAATGTAAAATAATTATCTGTTTTCTTAATGTATTGTGTTTTCATTGTTTCCTTCATAATTGCATTTCAAACACTGTGACTGACTGCTCACAGGCACAATCCACCTCCTGCTGCTACTATGATAGACTGAGAATTATTAGTACTGATTTGAGCGTGCAAAAAATATTTTGTTGGAAGTTTGACCAAGGCTTGAATTCAAGACTTCTGACCCATTGTTCACATATGTACAGTAAGGGCCTACAGTCTGTACAGTAAGGCCAGAAATGTGACCAGGCTTGTTCAATTGACTGCTCTTAGATTAGAAGATAATTCCTAGAATGCACGTTGGCTCTAATAATTTGATCACATAAACTACCTGCTTAGTCTGTCTGTCTCTCTCACAGGGATAGGATATTGCTCCTTTTCATTTTTTTTAAAGAGAAAACAAGAGGCAAGTGAAATAGCAAAAAAGGAAATAATACTTTAATCACAGCACTGATACACTCATTGAAAATAAGCTATTTCTTGCCACACTGTTCAAACAAATAAATACAACAGTTAAATTTTGAAAGAGTTTCTTGAATTACAGAGATATTCTGTTGTTACACTGCAGCAGCACACAAAAGGTAGAATGTGTATCACTGATAAAAGACTTGTCCTCTTGGTATTCTTCAAATATTGTTCCAGCATTTCAATTAATGTTTTGTTTCTATGTTAAGCTAGATAAGGAGGCCCCATTTTCTTTCATAAGCTACAGTGTTTCATTGTGCCTTTTACTGATTGTCCTTTTTGATTAATTGCTTCTCTTTCCTTCTTTTCCATGAGCCCATTATTTAAATATCCTTAGTCCAGATGCACATAAATCACTGGGAGTCCTGGAGCAGGACAAGAACACTTACATTTTCAATTAGTTTCCACATCTAACTGCTGCTTTTAGTAGTGTCTGCAACAACTCATTACTTCAAATATAGCACCATTTGTGATCTCATGGCTGTGGATAGGTGGTGGAGGGCACCAGACAAGAATACATAGATTTCATTGTATCTGTATTTTGTGTATGGGTAGGTCAACAATATGAAAGGATTTGATTGAAGACAAGTGTCATTTTTCAATTCTTAAATAAAGTCGTGGAGAACTACTAACTACACGTTGGAGAATGGAGGTAAAAAATTTAATACAAATTTAAAGCTACATACAAGTGAAGTTCATACAACGTTTGAAGCACATTCTAGTGACATTTGGTTGCAGAGTCTTGGTGCCAGCATTGGCCATGTTATTTTGAAGCCCTGACAGCAGCATCTCTTAACATTCTGTCTCCCCCACTTCTGACATTAATTGCATCTCTTTGAACCATCATCTCTGGAAAGCTTGACATAACCTTTTCTTAGACTGACAAGCCTCTAAGTTGTGATGTTGTCAGTGTTGTGGCTGGCAGATTTTACTCTTTGTTTTGCAGATTGTGAAGCGCCTTCATTGAACAGCTGCACAGAGCCAGACCCAAGCCAGGACTTTGTAGAAATGCCTGAATACATAAATCTCTGGGGCCACTGACTCAGTCAGCCAAACAGTCAGATCAATTATGTGCCACAGTCCTTGTAATGAGATTTTCAGCTACATATTAACCCTTGGTAGCTTATTCTTTTTTATTTATTTATATCTGATTACTTAAAACATAATCTCTACAGTTTTAAGTCTCTATTGTAAACTTAATGTAACTATTGAATAGATCTTGTTCATACTTGAAAATTGCATTTCAGTATTTATGCTCACTTTTATCTGGTTGTCAAGCTAAGAAAGTTCAGCTACTGCTGGTTTTTGATAGCTGGTTTTCATAAAATGCTTCTAGGCCATATGGACACAAAAAAATTAAGATAAATAAATCTTTCTCACATAGTTAGCCTTAGTCAGCTAGGTAGTATTCTATAAATCCAGTTGAAAAATGTCTGGTGTTCATTAAATTCAGGAAGGATATAAACCACTGAGCTATAACCATCCCAGCACTAATTTTTTTTCCTTAAATCAATGGGATTACAAAGACATTAGAAAGATTCAAAATGTATATATAAAAGACCATCAGAGCGGTAACAAAAGTATTTGATTCTGTAGGACTGAGAATGGTGCTATATAATGTAGCTTTATATTAGATCTTAAACTAAAATGAGAAAATTTTCTAAATCGTATTTGTGTGCAGAAATGTGACAAAAGCAGATATTTAAACTAAAATAAAACTTTTGAGCTTTTGATTACATATCACAACTCTTTTCATCTGAACCCTGGACAAAAGTTGACCTGTGTTATTCTACACTAATTTCTAGCAGACTTGGGCAGTTTACTCTGAGCAATGCCTCAAGTTTTAGCTTTCATATTTCAAATTCCTATACTGCCTTAGTGTGTGACTCTGAACTTCATATAAAGTACTCAAGAGCAAGTTCTCTACACAGGGCAGTTAGACAAAACAATCCTTTTCCAGCCTGAGAACCAAGGACACTGTTGCAGCTTCAGGCCCAAAAAGGTATAAACAACAGCAAACTAGGGAGAGCAGTCTGGGAGGATGGGACTTCATAACCTGGAGCTGTAATTGAACAATTAACCCCAATATGTTCATTGGACCAAAACTTCTAAAAGTGTGAAAACTCGTGACCAATTGTCCATCTTGGGTCCATCTTGGGCAGAGCCCCAGCTGGGGTCTTGTGCTTCCCAAGGTGTATCCTTTGAAGGCCTTTTAATAAATACCTACTTTATTCCTTTAATTCTGCTTAGCCTCTGTTCCAGGTCAGCGTCTTCAGCCATCAGGGCCATGAGTGCACAGAAGGGAAGTTCAGAACTTTCTAGCCTTCTATAATGTGCATATTTACTTAATTAAATAGCTACATAGTATTTCTTACTTTAAATGCAATCAATTTAAGTTTCTGGAGAGATTTTGCACTGATTTGTATTTATAAACTATGGGGTAGAGCAGAATAAAATTTTTTTGAGAATGCACAGAGTAGATTATTTTAGAAACACTGATTTAACATCTAAGCAGAAAATTAGAAATTTGCCATAGCAAGCTTTCAAAATCTGTTCTCGTTAGCCAGTTAACCAAAAATTCTAACAAGTGAGCATATGCCCACTTCTCAAGGACTATAATTGCATTTGCATTCAGAATAAAGCCATGTTGAAGTTACTCAGGCTCAATTACTAGTAATGGGTGTCTGAAGTCTCGTTAAATGATGGGACAGAGGCACAACTCTTAATGGTGATCATTAAAGTCAAGATGTTGCAATGTTGTATTGAAGTGCTTTTTTGGCAGGTTTCCAGTCCTATAGGATATTTGCATTTCAATTGTGTTCAGAATTCCTAAGGTGCAAAATTGTATCCTGTATGATGTTGGAGTTATTACAACAGCATGACATCTTAGCAAAGTGCATTTCCACTATTTGTCTCTTGCTTGAGAATGGAAACTTCTCGGTGGCCAAGGTTACAGAAGTACAGAATTGCAGACCTGTCTCCACTCTTCATCAGTGGCATCCTTTGTTCCTTTCCTCTAAGTGGAATGCTTTACTCTTAGCCCTTATTTTCATGAAGAGTCATGTCATTGGGTGCAATGAATAGTTGAAGTTGGGATCAGCCTAGGAAAGGCTCACAAAATTCTGTATGGTAATCACACATCAGCCAAACATATGTCCTGGGTCAAAAAGGTGTTGGATAACAACCCTGTCTCCTAGGAATGAGGTGCAGGTATATAAAGAAACCATGCAGAAGCTTTGGACAAATTTAGTGTGTCTCAGTTTGGAGACAGGTTTAAGAGAAAACAGAAATGAGAGTTTCCTCTGAAGGGGAGGGCTCCTGTAATGCCTTTTGCCAATGAAAAATGAATACCAGTGGGTGAAAGTGAAAAGAAAAAAAAAAGCAAACTGTTTATTAACAAAAAGCAAACAAACAAAAACCCCAAAAAGGTGCCTGCAAGGCACAGAAAAGGATTGAATAAATGCAAGACACTGCCATTTCAAAACCTTAACTCCAGTCCCTACCAGACTGTGTGGCAAGGAGGGAAAGATGGTGGCTGCCCTCCTTGTCTCAGGGGAGGGGATGAACGGGAGTTTGCACAGCAGCCTAGATGGGGACCTTTCTGGTGTTAGTCTCTTCCTTGCAGCAGGTGAAACTGGTGGGTTTTACTGTCCTTTCTCATGTTGGTTCAGCTTCTCCGAGGTCTGGGGTTCACGACACCCCTCGCTGGCTCCTCTAAGGGACCGAAAAAACCACAAAACCCAAATCAAAGCCAAAACAGTTCAAGGAACAAAACAAAACAAAACAAAACAATAAAACCCCCCAAAATAACACCAGAAAACCACAAAAAAGCTGCTGAGAGGATTCCCGCTACAGCGACCAGGTGAAGGGGAAAAAAAGCACAAACCTTCTTCAAGCTAGCAAAAAACTAATCCAACAAAAGGACCAATGTAGCGTTCCAGTCCACTCTGCCCACAGCACACCAAAAGTGAAGGTTTGAACCAAACCCAGCAGGATCTCAAGGCTCCCAGCCCTACCCCTGCGGCAATCTTAAAGCTACAGCAGCCATTTCTGGGCATAAAGCAGATGATTAGGGGGAAAAGTATCATCATAAAACCACCCACGACACGATGTCCATATTTTCTTGCTTCTCTTATGGGATAATGGCTTTGCATTTCATTTCAATGTCTTCTTTATGGATTTTAACACTACAGTCTCTTCCAAAACTCTCTGTATTTTGGCTCTGATTAATACCTTATTTTTACACTTCTTCAGTGTTACTGAGGTCTTACAGCATTGAGTTAAGACTTACCTTGGGTGAGTATTACTATTTGCATCATATAAATACACAGAAAACCACAATAAAACACTCTACATCTTGCCAAAAACTTGCCATATAATTGGGTGATGTTATGAAGGGTGGTGGCTTGGAGACAAACTAAAAGGCATAAACATGTATGCCTCTGTGCAAGATAGCATAAGAGGAAGAGAAATCTTCCTCTTCTGTCAGTTGTTTTGATGTCAATTAATTCCTACTGTACCATTAAAGGCAGAATATTTCCTGCAAACAGTACTAAGTCAAAGGCTTTTTGTTTGTTTTTAACCTGCTGTTTATCTATAGAGGTGATAATTTGTTTTAGTGCTCCTTTACATTAATTAAAATGGAATTTTTCCAGCTCTGTGAACTGTAAGTGAATGCTCTTGCTATCATACTTTCTCAGTCATATAGAAAGGGCTGAAGAGGCAAGAAAAAAATCCTGAAAATTCCATAAGCTGCTTCTTGTGAGTGCTCTTTACTGTTTTGCCATTGTTTGTCATAGCTATTGGAACAGCTGTACCTTCTGAATAATTGGGATAGTCCCCTGAAGGAGGCTGTATAGGGTGAATATGTAGAGAATTTATAATGGTCAATTTAGTTTGCAAGTCCTTGCTCTCCAGTTCTGTATATCTTCTTTTCTGCCTTGTTAGACTTCATAACATGAATGGATAATGAGTGATTTTGTCATTTTCATGTCCCTGTTTATTTAGTTGGCCAAATATCTTTGCCAGTAAAGAAAATTGAAGTGCAAGAATAGCTTCCTTTGTTCAACTCGAGATGCAGGCATGCCATTCCCATCAGGCTCATTACTGGCAACAGCCTGCTTCAGGACCCTACAGGTTTTAATAGTTATCTACTAGGGAGGCAAGAGAGATTCTGATTTCATAACCATAAATAGACCAGTTATTAGACACCCCTTACGACTTCCAGCTTCTGCAAAGATTAGATAGATAACATGACCAGACTATTGGGTAGCTGCAGTTCTCTTATTAGGGATATTGCTTTAATTCTCTTATATGATTAGGTTCATCTCTTCTTAATTTTAAATATTATCTTCTTGACTGCGCTGTGAGTCACAGCATCTTAATACAGCCATACTTCAAGGCCAAATGGAAGTCAGATTTTAGACAGACCATTTCAAACCATGCACAACTTACACATCTCCCTTACCTTCCCCTGACATCTACCTCCACCCCAGCATTTATAAATATTCTGATTTGAAACGAATTTTTGTGAGTTCTTTTTTTCCTGTCAGGCCTCATACATTATTATATTTATTATTACATTTCTGTGTAAGTGAAAGCCTTACTTGTCATTACTAAACCTCAAATTTTGGGCACATAATCATACCATATCATTGTTTGAGATATGAAGATACACAAACATCCTCCTTAATGGAAAGTAAAATTTTCAGGGCAGTTCTACAGCAGGTATTACAGAAATTTAAAAAGTGGAGTATTGATATGACTGATCAGAGGTACTATACCTGGATTACAGTGCTATGCAGGAATGGGTTTAATAGTATTTGAGAGCAAATTATTTTCTATGCAAGATCAGTTCTTCTTGCAGCTGTCCTGGGGATTGTTAGAATACAAAATACTGCCACTGGAGTGGCTGGAGACTTGATTTTTGTAGGTCTTCAGATAAATGTCAATGCCAGCACAGCGGAGTGACTTGGGTCTGTGCTTACAAACCCCTTCCTCTGTGACAGAGGAAATGTGTCTTTAGAAAATGCTTTGTTCCTTCTCATCATATTTTAAGTGTCAGCTCCCTCCATCGTGGCCTGCCACACTTCAGCTATTTCATTTCCAAATTCCTTCTTCAGAAATTACCAGTAGCTGACCTGCTGAGACAAGGTTTGCAGAGTATCTAACTCTCTATACAGGCTAAAAATAACACTGCTTTTCCCAAGTGATATTAATAATTTAATCACAGAAAAGACAAGTGTTCTACTTTGTGCTACTGGAATTTCACAATAATACAACACTGAAGAATTCTGAAAAATCATTGCTGTGGTTGTTCAAAATCATGGTTTTCATCCAGTTTTGTAAAACTGTGTAGCAGATTTTCCTCAGCTACAAAATTTACCTGAATTTCTCTTTTTCACTTTCAGTGATGTTTCACCTTCATTGTAATGAGTAGCACTACAATGTATGGTCTCAAAATGACACTGACAGTTAAACTTGGTAATGCCAGGGAAGCAAAAATATAAGTGCGATAATAAGTTAAGTGATGCAAGCTTCAAAATGTTTCCAGTCCTCATAATTTTGCTTTAGCTTAGATTTGGGAAATACTCAACAAAACAGCAGCATTTGATAGTAAAAGTCTTCCTGCAATAGTTTTAAGCTTTATTTGTATTGAGTACGGTAACAGTGCCACCAAGTGACAATTTAGAGCAATCATGCTTCTTAGTTTCCGTAAATATTTCAAACAAAAACATTGAGAATGAGGGCTGGAAAGCAGACTTCTGACCAGAGGTTGCGTGGTAAAACAGAAATAAGACAAGCTATAAAATAATGTAAATTATTCCTGAGAAGAGTCTGTGAAGTCTGTGAATTAATGTAAGTTCATTGGTTTTCTTTCTCCCCCATCTGTAATTTTAAAATATGGTTCTCTGCATCTACTCCCTCCTCTGATCTACTAAAAGATGAAATCTATGAAAAAATCCGGTTTTGGCAATTTATGACACTGCCATGAAATTAGTTCCTCTTATTCATACTGAACAAAAATTGTCAGTATGCTCAGTCTTTAGCTAACCATGCCATAAAATCACAATGTTTGATTGGATTATATTTGCCAACTTTAGTGTCATAGAAAGGTGTTCACAACTTTGTTCCTCTGGTGTATATAAACTGCCTCCTTGCCAGCCAATATTTATACAGAGCTTGTGGCCACCCATGTTTTTCATTGCCCACTTTACAATTTAGTGTAACATATATGAGTTTGTAGAGATCTATGGTGTTCCTTGAAACTTTTAGTGTGGAAAGTTAAGCAAATCATCCCCATAAACCTGCTCTCTGGTAACATGTCTACTGTAGGAGAAGGTCCTTGTGCTTGAATGTACTTACTGTTTATCAAGAGTTATACATTCATAAAATTCATCTTAATGCGGACAGGTTTCCCTCTGTATATATTCAGAAAGTCTATGACAAATTATCTTTTCTTTCAGAGCAAGAATTTTATAATACCTTTTTGATATATTAATATTATGGGGCCGATAGTATGCTGTTCTGTGAGACAAGATTTTGTTGACATTGTGCTCAACTCATAAATTGGTGTTTGGCTACAAATTAGCATCTTGTACATTTTGATTGTGCTCCACTGTGTGCTCCTGTGTTTCTGTAATCAGTAATTGCCATGTCTGTGATTCACTTGGCCTTTTCCAGCAGCCAGGAAAGCAGGAGGGTGGTATTTAACACAAAGATTCCTGCAGCAGCTTCAGATTCGGCCATCACAGGTTTTGGGTTGCTCTACAGTGCATTACTGCCAAGATGCATTTGGGACAAATGTTTTGCAATTCATAAAACATTGTGACTTGCCCCTGTTCTCAAGATTAATGACTCTTGAGTACAGCATAGCCAGGGAGCAAGGGTCAAGGTCGGCTCCAGTTCTGAGCAGCACACTGAAGGCAGCCATGTAGTGCTGCAGTGCCTTTGCTATTTTGCCTTGAATCAGGGGAGAAGGAGATTGACTTACAGCCAAGAACACAATTTCATTTACTTCCAAGACTTGCGTACAAAGGGAATGAAAGCCACTTTGTGAGCTAAATTCAGAGCTGCTCTAATGGCTCCATTATCCAGATTAGCTCATGACCTAGGGAAAAAGGATGTGTTAAATATAAAAATAAATCCAAACTTGCTGTGCATTTGAAATACATGTTTGTTTTGCTGATCTAGTGCTGGTGCTAGAATAGATGGGAGGAAAAACGTCCAGAAAGCTCTGTGCAGCTCCAGCTTTTTTTCCTAAAAAAAATTTTTTTTATAATAATGACATTCCTCTTTATCATTAATTTGGCAGATACATTAAATCACAAGATAAATTGCAGCAGCTAATACAGTACATAGTGAAAAAGATGGAACAAAAGCAATAAAAACTATAATGAACATTTCACTTGACATGTCCCTCAGGTATTTTGAGGAGTAAAAAAGATGTTTTGTAGGTTGTCACAATGACAGCAGAATGAACAGCACATTTATTACTTTTAATTAAGTGTAGTATGGTTCACTTTTATTAATAAATGACAACTAAAAATAAATTACTAAGAGCATTTTCCAGGACTGGCTACAGAGCACAAGATGTTGCTGTTGCTTTATAACCGGTATAAAGCCAGGTTGATTTCATTTACTGTGGAATTGCCCTTTGTACAGCTCAATCTCATAAAACATAAACTGGAGTTGTGGAAGGCAGATTGCCTAACTATTCCAGTGGCTTTGTGTATTTCTGGAACAGTTTTTAGTAACAACAAAAGCCAGTACCTTGGGTGATACTGAACGTTCTGAAAGAAAGAAACTCCTACCCTGTGCTGCCTTCCCTGCAGCACTAGCAATTGCACAGCTGCCCAGAGATTCAGATCAATTCACTGTCAGGCCAAAAAATAACTTCACCAAATAATTCTGCATTAGATGATTTTGTTCTATACTTTAAATTACGTAATGAAGTATATTATTCTAATTACTAGAATAAAATGTGTACACAATATCCAAAACACAGGTGTGGTCTCTAATTGCTTCATTAACACACTGTAAATCTTTCTTTACTTCCTTCCCTTCACAATTTAGATGTAAAATAAACCCACATTACTTATGTCTTGAAATTCCATAAGATCAAATGTTAACATTTTCCAAAAATCAATAAAGAGTGGATTCTAATACACTTTCATGTCTTTGTTTTTGTTTTGTTTACAATTTTATTTGTAAATTTTAATTCCAGGTTATAGTTTTGAATAAAATTTAACATTAATTTTTAGACATCTGTGTTCAGTTGGAAGGATATTTTGAGCAGTAAAGTACGTCCATATGGAGCCTTACTTGAAAAAAATGACATGGGATTCCAAGATCATTGTCAATACTCTTACAGATTTTATACCTTTGTCCCTGAGGTAAAGGTGGCAATGCTAAATGGCTGCAGAGCAAAATAATATAATTTCAGAAACATAGGAAATTTGTAAGAGACCAGAAAAACACACATTCCCACATCTGTTCATCAAGATTTTTCACCAAACCATTGATAAAGAATAAAAATAAATCATGGGTTGACAGTATTTTTCATGTGGTAGTATGTAAGTACATTAACATGAGAAAGAAATTTTTTCCCAATAATGTGGTTATGATCCACAGGATAGGATCTTTACACTCCAAAACACACTTTATGTTTCTCACATAAATAGCTCCTTTGGAGAACTATTTAATAGGCCATTTGTGACTATGTCCTACCAGTTGTTTACTGACATCCAGATGGATTTAACTATGTCTTTTGCCTAGAAAAATCAGGTAGCAAATAATAGATTAATCCAGTGTATCAGTTCTTTCATTACCCAAGACTTCATTTTCTTCCAGTAACCTCTTCTGTCCTTTACCATTATTCTACCTTCCACTCACCATTTAATAAGCTATCTTTGAAAATTTTACTTGAAAATTCCTGCTGTGCTAAAGCCAGACTAAAAGGCCAGGTAGTTACCAAATAATACTTTTCTCTTTCTTAAGATAAATTCTTAGTTTTCTTATAACATTTCAATAGTCCAGTCATAATATACCAACCAACCAGATATTTTATTAAAAAGCTGAACTACTGGTTCTCCAGTTTCACATGGGTGATTCTTATTAAGAGTATCAAAATCAATTTTTTGATTTTGACTTCGATAAAAAGTTAATGTTAAGGAGAGCTATACAATTCCATAAAATATATAATTTGTGTGTAGTTTTTTAAGTCTCTTCACTTCCATTGTTCATAGAAAACTCTTTCTTTGTATATATATTCCTATGCATGGTGATGATGTTCCTGTTTGGTTCACATAACTACCTTAACAGAGATTTTGTTAAGAGAATTGTAAGACGCTTCTTCATCCCTAAACAAGAAAGTTTTTAGTCCATAATACAGCCACTTTCCAGTATGACTAGTCACAACAAGAGGCTAAAAGTCATAGTGTAAAACTACTTCTAGGTGGCCAATATTTGTGGAAATAGTCAGGCTTCATTTAAATACAGGTATCATTTTGCATGTACAAGAAGCAACATAGATAGGATAACACATATAATAACCCTTATTTGTCTACATTTTGTGAATTTCTGCTTCCACAGGATGGAGTTTCAGCATGGGCTCTGCCTACCAGTTCCACAGCTGGCGAGTATTTGTGATTGTCTGTGCACTGCCTTGTGTCTCTTCTGTGGTTGCCCTCACCTTTATGCCGGAAAGCCCACGGTTCCTGCTGGAGGTATAACTTCCCAAATGGTTTCTAGATTCCAGTGAAAATTATTTCTGTTTTATATCATGACTTCTACCAAACAGGCATTTAGATCATTGAGGGACTATAGGTAATATCTCAATTCGTATGTATGTTGCACTTTAATGTTTTGTTCTAACATTTAGGTTGGAAAACATGATGAAGCTTGGATGATACTCAAGCAAATTCATGATACAAACATGCGTGCTCGTGGTCAGCCCGAGAAAGTCTTCACTGTGAGTATTGCTTTTAAAGATAATCACCTATCACATCAGCAAGCCTCCTGACTGGTGAGGTCTGGACAGCTTAAGCAATCAATATTAATTCTCTAAATGGCTAAGCCAATTTTTGACACTCTAAATACCTAAATAAAAAGTATTGTGAATTCCTACTGAAATTGTTATATACAAGGTCTGCTAAGAAATCAGCCTTTGGCCAGGATATTCATGGATGTATAAAGCCACAGCATGATAATTTTATGTGGTGTACCAAGATAGTTAATAGATTCTACCTGTGTTTTATTTATTAAATTTTGACCCTTAGTACTAACAGTAGGCACATAGTCCAAATTAGTTAGCTGTTGTGTCTTTAGGATTTGGAATTTTTCCCCATTCTTATCAGGTAACACAATGGTTTTAAAAACTACATGTTCATTTCTATGAAATAGTAATTTCAAACATTAACTATTCTCAAAATGTCTGGGAGGCTCAAATTCAATTTGTTGAGGCTTAATTATAAAATGCTATTTAAAGTATTGATGGGTTGTTTCTATTGGAGGAGAAACTGCCAATTCAAAAATAGATTTTTTTATGACATTTTTGTTATTTATGATGACTATACAAAACAATCTTGTCTTCTTGGATACAGGGAAGTATCAAACAGCACTTTCTCGCTTTGAAATCCAGTTGGCCTCTCCAGCTTGTGCAGTGCTGTGGCAGTATGTGCACCCTCAGAGCCATGTGTGCGATGTTTTTCCTCTTCCAGAAGCTTTCTTCTTATTTTAACACACATGTAACTCAGTTAAGAAATCCTCTTAAAGGTTCTGCATTTGCAGGCAGTCTTGAGGAACGACCATCTGACCACATAACTTATATCCCATTGAGATTTGGAGTTTGCTGCCTTGAATGTGTAGCTTCCATTGCTTCCATTTAAACCTTTCCACAAAGAAGCTCAAGAATTCCTGTATTTAACTTGAAAGAAAGCTGGTTAGCACATTTACCATGTTAAATCCACATTTATTGGTACACTGGTGACCTACCCCTAATCCCACCTAATCTAATATTTTATCTTCTGATTTAATTTATGAGTAAAGGGATTTGCCTAGCTATGGTGTAATTTCACAATTGGCTCTTGCTGATCTGAGCAGCTTTCAGACAGGATATGACTGCTCCTGGTGACTCCAGGGGTTTTTTTCTGCTACTATTGATATTCATCAACTGATTTCACAGTCAGCCATAATGCTGACCCTGTTCCCCTTTAGTATTGGTTTAAGCATAAGGAAGAAGAACAGAAATGTGCTAGGAGAAAATGTGGGCGAAAGGATAAACCTCTCACGTCACTTTGACGTAATTGTAATCACGTCCCAAAGCAGCTGTCAAGAACAAAGCAAAGCACATGCTTGTTTTTCCCAGCTCTTGTGATCTAACAAACCTTTGTCTCTATGGTCGTTAAAATGTGACACTTGGACACTTTATCTACAGTCACTTTTGTAAATTGGTCAGCCATTAATTTTTCCAGTTTCTGCCTTGAGCATTAGGAAAACTCTACTCCATATATCAGGTTGAGACTAGAAATACTGCTCTGTGTGTCAAGGTTAGACATATATAGAAGTCCCTATTTTTAGCTTTCATTAAATTGACTAAAAAATGCATCATTATCTTCTTTTTGTACAACATCACTTCATCTCATAAAACCCAGAAAGCAAAGACCTTATGCATAATTTTTTTGGCATATCCATTTAGGGTTTTTTTCTGTTAGTCCTCAATATTATGACATTTTGTCTCACTAATTTATTCACATACTTCTCCTAAACTTTCTATACTCCTCATTTGCTTATCCAATGCCATTCTGTGATTTATGCTTTATTATTTTCCTCCACTTAATGTTGTTAGTTACAATAGACACCCTTTGATAATAGGTTTTCTGACTCTATAGACAATGTAACTTTTTCTCCATTACACCTATACTTTCACTGTCATTTTCTTTTATGCATTTTCCTGTATTCTATTGATTTAATATTTTTCTTGAAGCTTTTTCTTTTCCACAGGTTACGTTTATTCTTGTTACTCATATTATTGAGGGGATTATCTTCAAGCCTTTAGAAAGAGATGGCATCAAATGACAAGTAGTTGGGTTAATCCAAAATGGAATATTCTGGTTCCTGAATTAATTTAGAGGGTAGATCTTCATACCATGAAGAATTTCTCCTGAAAGCAGTGACACTAACAGACATCAATAAATTGATAGTATCTTCAATCATGGAACTACCAAAGTTAGACGTTTATGTACATGCTTTATTATCTTCCTGGGTTTTTAAAATACCTATTCATTAAATCTCTTGGTTTAAATATTTAAGTTAAAAAAAATCAAAATCCATCCTTAAAATCAAAATTTTCTCTACTCCTCAATTACCATGTATTGATTCCTTTTCCTGCAAAGAGAAATATTTGCAACAAGTCTTGATTTTTTAAAATTTAAAACATTGCATATTTCTAACCATTGCTTTTAAACAGAAGCATCATTTTCATTAAAATAGGTTTTCTTTTCTGGGTTTGGGTGTTTTTTCATTCTTCATACACTGACATGCTGAATTTGCATGTTCCAGATGGGCTATTATCCTGACTCAATAGGACTTTTCATATGTTAAAGAACCACCAAGGCCAGGGAACTTTTGTCCCCAGCCATTACGGTGGTCCCAGGACACATATGTTTCCCTCAATCTCCACAGCTCCAACTGAGTCAGGTGCGCAGTACAGTGAAAATGCTGTCCCTGAGCCCACAAGAGTGAGATTCAAAAGGCATTCTGTTATAAATGATCAAATTGGTAGCCAAATTTATAAAAAAAATTAACAAAGGTTTATTAGATCAATAACAAAAAATAGAATTTAGAAAAACCACCACAGCCAAGACAGTGTCAGCCCCGGGTGCAGGCGCTGGGTGAACCAAGGGCCCGACTGACAGAGTGACAGTGTCTCCCCAAAGGTTCACCCCGAGTGCTTCGAACACCCAGCTTATATACAGCTTATTCTGCCTGGCGCGGGGATGACCGAATATTTCTTTGTGTCTCTTCACATGTAGAGCAGGATCCACACATGTGCAGGGACAGACAAAGGTAAGTCCAGTATATCCAGACGGGTGTCTGAGTGTCCAGGCAGAAGTTGTATTCACATGTAGTAGGGTGATGCCAGCTTCCGAGCCGAGCAGATGTGAATAGCCAAGATATTCCGACAGTCATGGTCCAGGAAGCCTTAGATACTATCTTTCCAGGTGCCAATACCGGGGATGTCAGTAATCATGGCCCAGGATAGTCCCCTTCATACATTAACAAGGCTGGTTGTCCGGGAACTAGTTTGAATAGAAATAAGACTCTCCTCCCAGCCAGAGTGATTAGACATACCTTAAATCCTACAATATTTTACACACTTACAGCATGAATTATCTCTACCATATATAACAATACCTTTTCTGCCCAGAGGAGTGGTGTATAAGGATTTCTGTATGTAGGAGATACCAGATAATTTTTGAGGACTTGACTCAGTGTTTTGCATAGCATATTTCCTGAAAGCAGTTTAAGAAAAGCTTGAGATCAGTGTGATGATGTGGATGTGATAATTGAAAAAGGCATGGCAGGTTTACAGGCTTTTGATAAAGTCATGACCTGGCAAAACAGCGGGTTGTAGTACTTCAGAAATGAGGGTAGTTATACCTCAAACTGCTTAGTGGGCTTTTCTGTGTTCTTGTTCATGGGATGAGGCTGCTGTTGCATCTCAAACAGTATACATCTGTAAATGCAGTGGGCTCAAAACTTGACCTTTATCATCCATATTGCTATTCTCTGATGTCCTGTAATCCACTGTGATACATTAGAGGTGGGGGCAGGGGTTGTTCTCACTCTGTTAAGAAGAAAGAGAAACTATGTCTAACTTCTGAAACTGCAGCCAAACGCCAAACATGCAGTCTCTTGCTCTCTCCTTCCTTCTGTGTAAGTCCCTTTCCCTACTTTATTAATTTTCTTTCTGTTCTTGATTCATCTTCTTTTAAAATAAATTGTGGATGAATACACTGCCTTTTGTGATACCATTATGAAGCTGGGACCAGAGCAGAAACTAAAACAAAAACCATACGTTAGTATATGTTTGTCAGGTCCTGTGTCTGGAAAGACGATGGTTCTGCCATTTAATTTTCCTTTTTTCTTTAGCTTTTTTTTTTTTTCACTTTTACTCTCTTGCATAGCAGAGCCACATCCTGGTTCTGCTACACAAGAGAGAAAAATTAAAAATTAGCTATGTAGGATGTATTGCATTCTCCGTCACTGGTAATTTTTAGTATTTTTCCCTGATGTCTGTTTATCTCATTTCACTTTAGATAAGTAGATGATTGTTCATAACAGCAGTAATATGCATGGTTCCAGATAATTTTACCTAACTTCTTCTCTCTTCATTAAGTTCTCTGTTTAACACTAGAAAAAATAACAAAATAATAAAAGGTTGTCCAACTACTAAATCATGACATTTTGAATACTTCTGTTTTCATTGTTGTGTCTTTAATCAAATTACTTCCAACAGTGTTGTGATAGCAAGTCAGAAACAATTTGAAGGCAAATTCTGGGCATGGTTAACTGGTGGATGAAATTAATGTTTTATCCTTTGTGGCATTGGGGGTATATGCAGCAACTCTCTGGAAGAATATGACAGCAACAGCTTATTGTAGCCAGAGGAAATGTATTTTCTGCATGTCTTGAGCATAGTTTTCTGAAACTGTTACATCCGTAAAAACTTCAGCATTACAATGTGTTCATATTCCTTTATAAATCTAAAACATGTCTAGTGTAGACACAGGTTGAGTATCTGCTCATTTTTAGTAGATGGGGTGTAATAAACCCCACCAATACTTCTCTATAGGCAGTTCATGATTCTAGAAGCTACAAACATTTTTGTTCTGTTTTTATTTCTAGGTTACCAGAATCAAAACACCTAAACAGGTAGATGAGCTCATAGAAATTGAGAGTGATACTGGAACTTGGTACAGGAGGTGTTTTGTAAGAATCCGCACAGAGCTGTATGGTGTAAGTAACAACATCTCTGTTCATTCTGTAATTACCTTTTTAATTAACTTTCAGAAATTAGATGGATTTGCTGAGCTCCTGCTGTTGATAGCTGCAATGCTACACTTTCCATGCAACTGAGGGAATCGGGAACCAGTGTAAGGTTTTGGTTTCCTGACCCAGAAAAAAATGCAGGTGAATCATAGAGCTTTATCCCAGCTTCAGAGGAGGAAAATACTGCATTGGTCCTCGCAGAAGTGATGGCTAATAATTACATGGTGATATTCATAAACAGAACAAAATAACTATGTATTAAGAATGTGGATCGATATATATGTATGGAAGGAGATGACACATGAGTAGATGAAAAATTATCGGGAGGAAAATGAGGCAGCTACATTAGTTAAAATTTAGAAGTTCATTAATAAACTGTGTACATTAATGCCTTTATAAGGCATTGTATCTGCATGTATTTTTTAGGTATTTCAAATGTTTTACCAGAAAAACATTTTAGAGCTATTTCAGATTTTAATACAAGCTTGCTGGGACTGTGCTTCTTATCCTTTTGTTAATTTTTCTGTAAAACCAAAATTACGTAGTATCTTTGAGCCTTGTAACAAAAGTTGAAACAGCCCTCATTAATTAATCTTTTAAAAGTTCAGAACTGTCTTTTCACAGCTATTAAAAATCTGTCATTTCAAGCTCTTTAGAACTATGATGAAGTGTTGTTAAGCAAGATTTGTCACAAAATTAATTTGTTAGGAAAAGTCACATTTTCCCCAGGGAAAAGAAAAAATTCCAAAACCTGCCTACCTTTACAATTACTGACCAAAAATTGACACTTGAAGACTAAAATATTATTATTTGGCCATTATATTACTAAACCAGCTTTCAAGGAGCTGCAGCTTGGTTGGCTCACATCCTTTGTTATGTCACTAGACTAGACCCTGGGTCAGAGTCATCACTGCATGATATATATTGTGGCCTCTGAGAACAGACTGCCTCTTCTCTTCTCTTCTCTTCTCTTCTCTTCTCTTCTCTTCTCTTCTCTTCTCTTCTCTTCTCTTCTCTTCTCTTCTCTTCTCTTCTCTTCTCTTCTCTTCTTTTCTCTTCTCTTTTCTCTTCTCTTCTCAAGAAGAGAGGGAGAGAGATGAGAACACCATTCTCAGTCAGTTCCACTATACTGTCTCTGACCCTGTGGTAGTCCCACATTTTCCTCATACAGTGCAGGCATCAATTTCTATTCATAGTAGGTTACAATATATCAAACTGTGATTGTATCCCTAATTATGGAATATAGTTTGTCTAATACTGGGAAGTGAGAAGAAAACATTTCTGAGACAATCCCTCGTTTATTTGAAAAAGTAAAATGAAGCTGTCTAGAGGTAAAGAAAGTTTGAGGTGATCAGAATAAGGTTGAATTTTTGTACATAGTCCACACTGGTTACAAAAAAGAATTGATACGAGACTACAGTATGTTCTTGCAGCTGAGAAAGCAAATCGCATCCTGGGCTGCATCAAAAGAAGTGTGGCCAGAGAGCTGATTTCCTCTCTCTCATGCCCTGAAGAAGCAAGCAAATAAGAATCAAATATCTTCTAGCCTTTAAGAAAACTGTTCAAAATAAATGAAGATATGTAAATAAATGTGTTTCATAATGATTTACAGATTTGGTTGACATTTATGAGATGCTTCAACTACCCAGTGAAGGATAATACAATCAAACTTACAGCTGTGTGGTTCACCCTGTCTTTTGGGTAAGAGTGGTTGAGATTAAACCATTTTTTATAGTCTTGAGAGACAGAAAAATCATCTGCATGTAAATTTCTGACACTATAATCATCTGTTTTATTCAGGATCTTTCCACAAAATGCTCTCTTTGTCAGTTAGTCTGTTCTTGGTTGCAAACCTGACTCATCAGGAATACCTTCTTTGAAAAACTGACATCTTCTGGTGTCAGCATCTTTCAATAATTCTATATTATGGAGGATTTTATTCTGATGGAGCAACAGCTCAGTCACATAAGTGTCCAAGGGAGCGGCTCATTCATACCTTGCACAGATTTCTGAATGAGTGAGATTGGTGCCTGAAGTTTTTCTGGTTTTCCACAGCTACTATGGCTTATCTGTCTGGTTTCCTGATGTCATTAAACATCTGCAGTCAGACGAGTATGCATCCCGAGTGAAACATTTCCGCAATGAGGAGGTCTCACATTTCGTCTTCAACTTCACACTGGAAAATCAGATTCACAGCAATGGAGAATACATCAATGACAGGTCTAGAGGTTTCCTAATATCTTGGCTTAGTTGGAATAAACAGATGCATGTTTTAAAGCTCCTCCTAATAACCCATTTTTTTCCATGACGTAATGATAGATGGTTTTGTTATCTTGTAGTGAATATTTATTTCTGTTCCTGATTTCTTATGACTCATGAGCATGGGAAGAAATGTACCTGCCCTTGTGGTTCCTGTGTGAGGATCCACCATGCAAACCCAGCTTCCTCGTCTTCCTGCAAAACAGACCAAAAAGCCTACATCAATTTTACTTCCTTTCACAGTGGGATTCAAAGGTTTGCAGATCCAACATATGCAGTATATTGTAGGGGGCTGGACAAAGATGTACTTTCATCTCTATTGCTGCTTCTTTTTTTTTTTTTTTTATGAAAGACACTTCTGTGAACAGACTGAATATTGGGAGGTTAGGATCTTATCACAGAAAAATGAAAGCTAAACATTACTGTAAACCAATGAAAAGCACGAACAGCTCTGAAATGGGAAACACCACTCTGGCAATGCCTTTTGTGATTTTTTTAGCCAAAGGCAAATATATTAAGGCTATATCTGGACTTCACAAATAACTAGATAACTTAGGGGAAAATTAAACACAGCTGGTTCAGATATCTGGTTTCTATTAAGAAATGTACACACCAACCATGTGAATGGTCTGCTGGAAGTCATGATAATAAGTAATTATTATTTCCATACGAAAATCTATATGTAAGGGAATAAAATTGATTTTGTGATGATTTAGTAGTAGTAGTAGTGCTTGAGTTTTGACATAGTTAAATGTTTATGTATTGAAGAAAAAAATAGCTTTATTTAATTTTCAACCTAGCCATAACTTCCAAGTCCCACTCCTTTCCAGAATGTAGATGTTCTCCTAAAATCAGAGAACTGTCTGTAACTGAGGTTGTGTCAATTTAAACAGAATATTCTTGTAAAACCCTAAATCTAGCATTAATTTATGGTAAATCAGTAATTTACTCTTTCAAATGTGCAAATTTAATATGCCTTTGACACTTACTTGGGATTCACAAAACATTTTCCAGGAGATATGAACCTATTTGATATCCTTGCTTCATAAATGTTTCAATACCCTACTCACCTTCAATCTCACTGTTTCCTTCATTTTCTTTCTTAATGAGAAGATCCATCAATACTTGACTTTTTAATACATTGCTTTTCTGTTGGGTTTTAATTCAAATCATTGTGACACAAATTTTAATGTAGTCACATACTTCCTGTATGAAGGTAAAAAGTGCATCAGAAGAATGTAGAACATGTAGTTCTGTCATTTTTGTTTTAACTGACTAATCTAGTCACTATATTTTCTTTGATCTCTTCTGGAACTAGTCTACATTTTAGAATGGAAATTGCTCTATGAAAAATGATAATGAGTAACTCCAGCCTGATTTTAATCAGTCTGTCACAAATGAGAAATGATATAGTAACTAAAACTAATGGGCTGAAAACAGGATTCTTCTGAGCAATATAAAAAAGTATTTATTAGTTAGTAAGTTATTTACTGTGATAAATACTACTAGCTTTTTCTCTCCTTTCTCACAAAGATGCGGTTTCAACAGATTTATTAGTGAGAGAATTTAATTCCTGCTCCTTTGTAGATAGCATGTTTTTTGTGTTCCTATTCCTACTATTGCTCTTCTTATAAGAATGATGCTTAGCTAGTGACACTAGGTTTGATTAGAATAAGGTTGGATCTGTGTTTGGAAGAAAAAACTGCCCTTTTTTTCCACACCTTCGTGTGAAATAAAAGACATCACAAAAATAATGATGCCATTCCACATATTTGCTATGGTTGCTGATGTTAGCATAATCATGTTATTTGGTAGAATTTTACTAAAAAAGTCTTACTCAAAAAAGCATTGTTTTAGTCTAGTGACATTGGGGTGGAAAGTCAGTGTATGTAATATAAATTGTCACTGATTTTTCTATTTTTATTTTGATAAAATCTAGGTGTTAAATGGGAGTCAGTAGGAAGGAGGATGTTCATAAATAAAAAAAGCTGCCAGCAAATTTTTTATGTTTTATGTACACAGTAATTATAATTACAATTGCATCCATAGTCACAGAATTTATGAGGACGTACTTACAGTTAGATGTCTAGCTGTGTAACTGGCAATGTAACTTTTTATTCATGTTATAGTCATTTGTGAAAACAATTTTTAATACCAGTATATTTTGCATTTGAGCCTAATGCAGTAACCAGTGTGTTCTTCTGACAAATCAAGGTTCTTTTAAAAATTCTTTATTTTCAGCTTGTTGGTATTAGCTAGTGTTTGTTTATTCCTAAGGACTGAATATCTGAAGCATGATCTCCCTGTTTCTATGTGTAATGTCAAATTACTAGCAATTGTGATTTTACAAGGCTGTCTCATGAATTTCATTACATTGGTTTTGATTGATGATTAAGGACAAGTAACAACAGAAATATTATCAAATAAATTATATTACCAATTTGGGCCAGTAACTATGAGGTGTTATTTGTCTTATTAATTCTTCTGAGTAATAGTATTCTAGAATGAGTTAATCATTAATCACATTTGCAAAATGCGTCAAAGGAACCATTGCTACTGGGATTGAGATTTTTTTAGACCTAAATAGCTGTATCTGTTGCTATTTCAAAACTATGAAGGTAAATTGACAGCAATTCTTTGCATTGGGCAGGTTTATTATGATGAAGTTTAAATCAGTAACCTTTGAAGATTCACTTTTTAAGAACTGTGTTTTTGAAGACATCACTTCACTGAACACATACTTCAGGAACTGTACTTTTGTGAATACCACCTTCTACAACACAGGTATGAGAAACAGCATCAAATGCCCATTGGTCAGCTACATGTTTTCATCTTACATTTATAATTTCTGGATTTCTAATAAGACATACAATAAGTCCTCTTGTATAATAATAAGAATAATAATAATAGGAATAATAATTTATAAAAAGCAGCCTGCTTGTTACAACAGAGAAGTGAGTGGATCTCACTGCACAAGAGATACTGCAGGCCTAATAGTGCCTCAGAAAATGAATTATTTATTTTATTCACATAATAAGTGATTTATTTTTCATCTTTGATTTCAACCATCTCTAAAGAGACTCAGTCTGGAGAGAAGAAAACACATTTACTGCTTTACTGGTAGCTTTAACTACTGTATTTTTATTTAGTGCAAAAGGGTCTGGTGAAATACTTTGCACACTGTTCTTGCTGTGGCAGGGGAATCTGATAGTCTAGGATTCAAATTACCTAGTCTATATTCATTCCCAATCTCCTAAGTATTGTGACAAAAATATGAATCCATATTTTCATATGTTTAAACAGAAGACTTCCTTTTTTTCCAATTTAATAAAACATAACTGAAAGTAGAACATGACCAAATAAGCTTGTTGAAAAGATGGGGCACTTCTTCCACTTTCCTGTAACTACAGCAGTCATAACAGTACCAGACCTGGGTTTCAGAGCAAGCAGTGACTTTAATGTGGAAGGAAGTTATTCTTGGTTCAGGTTTATAAGGCTGACAAAAGGAGTGGGAAAATAAAAGGAATACAGGGATAGTTCTCTGGAATGGTATTGGCAGAAGAATCAACTACATATAGTAACTCATCTGTGGACAAGCTGAAGACCATGAGGCCTTCTCAGAAACAATCTGTTTAAACTAAATTCCACAGGAATATTTCACTTAAAGGAAGTCAGACCAAACTGACCACAACTGACAGTCTCATCAGGAAATAGTAGGCCTGATACTGAGAAAGACTGAGTCATGGAAACTTGCAGATACCTAGCACATTTTATGCAGGACCAGCTGGTGCTGAAAGGCCTTAACCAAACAGCCAGGGTAAAAAACAGTACTGTAACTTCCTAATTCCAGGCTTTAGTTGGTCCTTTTCAAGAGCTTTGCAAATTTTTCTAGTAAGATAAAAACTATCAAAATTACCAGCAGTAACTAGTGCCCTTTTTGCAAAGCTTTGAAAGCTCCAAGTTGTCATTAAATTTACTTGAATTTGAACTGTTTTTAATGAAAAGTTGCACATGGAGTTGCTGTTAGTTGAAATTATTCTTTTTCTTCTTTCCACAGATCTCGAGCAGTATAAATTTGTTGACAGTGAATTGATAAATTGCACATTTTTTCACATCAGGACAGGATGCCAGATTTCTTTTGATGATGACTACAGTGCCTATTGGATCTACTTTGTTAATTTCCTGGGAACTTTGGCAGTGTTACCGGGAAATATTGTGTCTGCTCTCCTGATGGATAGAATCGGACGGTTAACGATGCTAGGTGGGGCGTCACTTTGGTGCAGGGAACCTCAAAAGTAACATGTCCTCTTCTCAAGGAATTTGGCTAGAGAAATGAAAAACATTCTTTCTGCAGATATGTCATTTATGTGCCATCATAAATACTGTTTTTAAAAGCCCCCAGTTTTGAAACTCTAGGCAAAAAAGGGATCTGTAGCCGCCTGTAGTTGCTCTTCCACAGATATTACAAGACCATAACCTAGGCATTTAGAATGAGATTTTGGAGACTGACCATTGATTTATCTCTGCTCCAGCTGAAAGAAAGGAAAGGTGTGCACAGGTGACCCTCAGCTAGTGGAGCAGCTCCTGGAAAGTATCAGCTGTTCTTTGTCTGTTATCTATTTTGCATAGGAGCACAGTTGAAATATATCTCCTGTGGATTTTCTACAATGAGAAATCTGTTTTCAATTTGCTTAAATAACTATATGGTAGTTCATTGTCATTATTTTCTATGGCAATATCCCTATATAAATACATGAAAATAAATACAGCATTTTTATTTTAATATATGAACACATTTAATGTAATTGCAAAAGATTATGAGAAAGAATAATGGGAGCAGTTTTGCTCAGGCATCTTGCTTTGGGAATTCAAAGAGGCTTCCAACTTAATACTTTGTGATATATTTTGATATGTGAGAAGTCATATCTTTTTCTGTGACCTCCTTTCTTCAACATTTGTCTTTCTGTCTGGCCTTACCAGTGGAGGAGGTCTCTTTGGTTTTTAATTCAAATACTTGGGTCACTTATTTAGCTACACTGTGTGTATAGAAATATTAGGCAAAACAAAGGTTATTCTTTAAATACAACTCCGCTATATGTTTGTTTCACCTGCCTTGTACCTAGGTGGTTCCATGGTTCTTTCTGGCATCAGCTGTTTTTTCCTGTGGTTTGGGACCAGCGAATCCATGATGATAGGTATGCTGTGCCTCTACAATGGCCTCACCATCTCAGCATGGAACTCTCTAGATGTTATTACTGTGGAGCTGTATCCTACAGACAGAAGGTATGTGCAGTTACATCTCCCGTAAACTCACTGAAACTATGTACCAGCAGAAATGGCAAATAGAAATTATTTTATATGGGCCTTACTGAGTAAGTGATGTTTTGAGAGGGCCAAATTAGTAATTTGTCCTATGAAAAGCAAAGGGACACAATGAGGGGTTTTGAGCAACTTAGTATGTATTTACATGAAATATCTCCTAATCAGGAAAATACCATAAATGTAGTTTCATTTGAAAGCAGAAGGTCTAACAGCTACTCTCATTTAAAACACAGCTAATATTTCTGTAAACAATAATGGAGTATCTTTGAGTTTCCTGTAGTTTAACTGTACAAAAGGGCAGTCAGTGGTCCAAACCAGAAATACAGCTGCATTTGTCTGTTGACTGTGAAATGGTGGGAATCATGATGAAAATCACTGTATGAACCACACTGTGCTGCTGATCAGGCTGCTGTGAATTTGTATGCAGGGCCACTAGGAGTGTACACTAAGTGGGTAAAAATGATCTTGGGCACTCCTCTTGACTCTTCAGGGCTCTTGCAGGAAATCTCAGGACAATTTTCAAATCCTGCATTGCTGCTAGATAACATAGGTTGGGGTTTTTTTTTGATACAGGGCACTTTTTAACTGACCTTATGCCACTTAATGGACTGAAGGAAGAACTGTTGAGTCATATTCTGTTGTACGGGGAGTGCAAAAATGTAAAAGCTGTGCTATCTTGAAATGACTTGAATACTTCTCCCCTCTCAAATCCCTAAAAATATTTAAGTCATATTTCCCAGATTCCTAAAAAAGGACATTGTGTCCTTTCTCCTGTTGCAGTGCTAATTATTATGTCATCCACTGAATCTTTGAAATGCAATGAAAAATATTTCCACTTTATAAATGAATGATGCCTTACTGGCAAGTGTAATTTTTTTGAAAGGAGTTACCTTGTCTTTAACATTGTCCATGAAGAGATTTAGAAAAGTGTAGACTGGCTTCCCTGTTTTCCTTTCACTGTCATTTTAAAATTATGTGCTTCTTCAGGCAAGAAATTGATGCCCACAGCTGTAATTATATCAATAACAATAACAGACTATTTATGAATCCCAGGCACTGAGCTTCAATATTAAGTGCTAGTATTTTTAATACAACTCAGGAAATTGCTCTTCTGGCAAGAATTCTTCCACTATCCAAATGCTTATGAAATAATTCTAATAAATATCCTGTAGAAATGACCATCTTTCGGGTGTTCCTGAATGTAATAGCCACATATGTTTTCCTAAAATGAAATAAAGAAAAATAATTGGAAAAGTCATTGCTGTTAATGGAAAAAAAATAATTACTAGGAATGATAAAAAGAATTAACTGATATTTATCTATATATATCTAAATAGATGTTAAGGTGTCTTAGTTGTATCTACAAATGGTTGTTTTTCATAGATTCTACTAGCTTTGGGATGATAGCAATTTCTTGCTCAACTTTTCTCTATTTAAAAATCCTTTGTATGCAGGAATTACTGTCCAGAAACAGAAACTTCATTGACGCTGAGTTGTTTTTTACAACAAATCAGAGAAAAAACTCGTCCCCTTGAATTATCAGTACAAAAAGGCTGATGGGTGAATGTACCTGTGCCTGGAAAGACATTGTTGAGATAGGCTTTTGATGAGACTTTTTCCCAAAAGTTCTGATAGTGATGGAACCATGACTGTTAGTTTTTGCCAGCTTGATTATGAGTGAACAACCAATTCTAGATTCTTTTAGACTGGGGCAAAGCTACTTCTTATTTTGTAGAACTTTACGTTCAGGGACTCAGATAACTTGCTTACAAGAATTTTTGTCTGGTAATTTTTTTTTTATCCAGACTAGCTGCAGTTTACCAACCAGCATTGCTCGTCTCTCATAGTCCTGGGTTTCCTTCTCAGACTCCTGTGATCTCCATAACCAGGCACAGCTTGTCACAGTTTGCTGAGAATTTCCAGCTTCTGCAAGTAACTGTAGGGCTGAACAGCCTTTCTCAGCATATGTGGAACATGAAGCTTCCTGATCTGTGTTTTCATATAAAATCTGTCGTACTTATGATATTCTCTTTTGCTAGAAAGCAAAAGCAAAACAAATTCCAGAGTGAATCTGGTCCTGAAACTAGCTTCCAGATTCTCCTGTAAAGGGAATCTAAGCACAAAATCCTTTCTCACTCTGTCAGTGTTTAATACTATTTTCTTACAGCCTATCAGTGAAATTACCCTTTGTGCAGCAAAGGGTGGCTGGAGGTTGGGCTCAAAGATAGATGGGTAGAAGGAGGCCAGTTCATGCTACCATGCACAAGAGGCTGGACTGGGTAGCCCTTCCTTTTCCTCCTCTTGGAGACCAGCCAGTTGCTGAACTGCAGGGGCTTTGCTGGTGTCATGCAGTATAATATGAAAGGTGTTTCATAAATCATACTCTAGGTATTTAGGGATCATACTGGTGTTTAGCCAGGTAGGAGTGTGATAAACAGTTTGGCAATGTGCAATCTATGTAATACAGGGCATACATTTCAGTTTATTCTTCATCAGCTAAAGTTGCTTCAAAATCTTGTCAGATTTGGATTCTGTATAAATTCACACTCATCAATATATTTACATTTTAGTTTACTGATCCCTGGAATTGAGGTAATTACATAGTTTGTCTTACTTTCTTGATGAGTACTGCCAAATTTTATGCTATTTCAGGTTAGCTTTTGCTTTCATGTTCTTCATAAAACATCAGCTGGTTTGTACAACTGCTGTAATAGATATTAGAGGATGTATAAATTTCAAATGGTTCGCAGGTAAATGATGAAGTTGTGTTCCAATGGAACACAAATGGAGAATAGTGTTACTAATGTTGGTCATAAGTGTGTTTCTGTCTTCTAGATGATATAGATGAAGTAATTAATAATATTTTGATAATATTCTACCATTTTTAAACTTTTCAATACACAAACTTTAAAAGATGCTTATGATAGCTAGATATAAACTAGCTAGTGATTTCCAACAAGCAAGAAAATTAATACAGCTCAAGAATATAAATAACTTCTATTTTCTCTTGTCTCTTCTCTTGTCCTTTACCTTATATTCTTAATGGACTCTGCTATCCATTAGGAGAAGAAATCTGTAGGCTGGAGTGTGTGACACCAAAAATTCCAGTCACTGAGCATTTTGGAAGGAGGAATGGGCTGAAAGTGTAACTTCAATACAGCCATAGGTGCCTAGCACTCCAGCAACATAAACCTGAAGGTGCTAACTTGAGCACCTAGAAAATATGAAATGCATGCTTAAAGACCATTTTGTTAGCTTTATGGGACTTGCATCCATCATACACAAATTCTGAGACAAGAGTAGGGATTTTATCCTTCTGACAGCACTCCACTCTCTTAACCATGAAACTGTTTTCTCATTGTGCAGTTCCCAGTCTTACTCACAGTGCATCTTCCAACTTCCCTAGTAGATGAGGGAAACTAAGTTTTCTTCTTCACTACCTCTATATTTTACACTCAAGCCTTCTTTGTTCTCTGCATTGGCAGAGTGATGCGGAAAAAAAATATTATGTGATGAGGTAATTACAGCTTGCATTGTAATGTGTATGCCCAAGGGGCCTGCAATAACACTGCACAGTTCCTCAGCTCTGACTGTAATATAAATACAGATGGAAGAAAGCTTAAGTTCTCTGAAAAAGGAACTTAAGGATATTTTTGTTACTTTAAAAAGCAATTTTTACTTTCACATAAATGCTAAGTATCTTCTTGTGCACTTGGGAAGCACTAGCATTATAAGCCAAGATTCTCATCAGGAAGATGATACAACAAATAACTAAAACCTAAGTGGAAAGTGGAATAGAAATAGATCATCTCCCACATAGAGAATAAATCAGATTGCATTGTAAATGTATTATTTTTCTATGGCTGCCATAGATTTGGGTTTGAATCTTGTCCAGGAATAGTTAGAATTCAAGGTGATCTATAAAATTAAGTCATCCTGTTTTCCCTTTGTTTAGTGCCTCTGAAAAAAAGTTTGTAAGGGTTTGGCCATAATTAAGAAGTAAGTTCATGATTTTTAATCTCCAGTTCATGATTTTTAATTTTTTCACTTCTTCTTGAACCCTTAGGATCTATGCCCAGAGCAATAAATATTATTCTCACAGTATCTTATCTCCCAAGTTTGTATTGGTGTGGATGTCAGAAGAGAAACTTTGTATTCTTTTGAGTCATAATAGCAGTAATTGACTTACGGTAGATTTCCTGACAGCTATTTTCTTCTCTCATCCTGTGGATATAGTTCAAATGCATTTTGCTGAAATTTTAAGATTTTTAAGGCATGACCTGCCACACCTATGCCTTTTGCAGTAGTCCGAGGAAGGAAGGCAAATTCCACAGTTTTAATTGCACTCTAAGCACTACAATTGATCAAGCCATGAACTGCATGATATGTAGATCTTTACTAATTTTCTAAGAGAATATAAAAATATCTGGGCATAGAAAATTTTCCATAGAACATTTGGATACTCTGTTTTAATGCTTTACATATTATCAATTCTAACAACATTTTGTTGTAACTTGCTGTTTTTGTAAACTGCTCTGGCAAGATAGATAACAAATATTGTGCTACACATTTAGTAGCACTCTGCCACAGGACGGTGAAGTTTTTAGATATTTTATTAGCAGTGGAAAAGTGGATCTGAAGTATTTTATGTAGGAATACAAGCACCTGGTCTAAGAAGGAACATATGTGGCATTTAGGAAACAAGCTCTTTTAATCTAAAGGCTTGGATAATCCCTCTATTTTTAACTGTTTGGACTCTTGCCATTTTTATGTGAACCTTGGATGAAAGGAAGCTAAGCATTTTTCTTTGTCACAGCTTTCTCAGCAGCAGAAGTAAAATACATTGGGGAAAATTCCTTTTCAGTAACATCCACCTTTCTCTTCATGCTGACATTTTTATAAAAGACATTTGCATTTTTCTTCTATCAATACTAAATTCTGTATCTGGGTTTTTTTTTAAGACAATCCTAAATTGATTAACCAGCATTTTCTTACTGATGTGCCTGAAAGACTTAAATGAACTCTCTAGCTGGACAAGGGATTCTTGCTGTTTATGACTGGTCTCCCTTGACCAGTAATGAGGATTGCTCATTAAGTCAACATGACATTTTTGTGCAGATGTTTGTCCAATAATTGATCAACACAAAGAAAATGGGTGTATATATAAACGGTGCTATTCCCTTGGAATTTTTCACTTAATTTGTTCATCATGCTAAGATGATACATCACCTAACTTTAATCAATTGCTGACACTCTAGCAGGTTCCTCAAACACTGTAACAGAAACTACTGTACTAATGCTGCAAGAGACTGTAGTCATACACATGTGTGATTTGCAGCATATTTATTTCCTGGCTGTTTTTATTTCCCTGCATTCAGAAGAATTAATTATAAAAGCATGAATTAATACAGATTTTAAAGAGTTTTAAACTGTTCTAAGAAGGATGTTTAAAAAAAGCAAGCAGTCTGAATTTGCTACCCCTAGAACTCCATAATGGTTTGACACCTTGTTCTGACTGTAAGTACAAACACATTCAAACACAGTATTAAAATTGAAGGGTATGAAGGTATAAGATTAAACAATGGCAATGCTTTTCAGGTACAGGTCATAACAACTATTTACTTAAGCTTGTTAAAATCTTATTGTTCATGCCAATTATGTGCTTATTTTAGGCAAAAGGACATGACTGAAATCTGCTTAAAGATTAAAAGATTCAACTTCTTCTGGGTTGTTACTTTTTTACTTATTAGGACAGCTAAGGGCAATAAAATGAGCTTACTTTTTCTTACTTTTATTTGTTTATATTTTGATAATACTAATGGGATTAGACTAATAAAAACCCATTACGATCAGCAAAATTCTGTAAGTCCATTTTACAAACAGAATTGGTTTTCAAGTGCAAAAAAATTACTTTTATTTTGTTCAGACAGAAGAAGTATTGTATGTATTACAAAATTACCTTAGAACCTGATATAGTAATGTTGGGTATATAATCAATAATATATTCCACAGTGGCATCTGTGGAAATCAGAACATGAAAAGAAATGATTCAAATTGCTCAGAAAATTGTATTCAGACCACTGTCATAACTAGTTGATATAAGCAGCTAACATCTGTGAAACAGCTTACCTTTCTTTATAAGGTAGTATAAAACAACATTAAACGTAAGTAAAACATCCCCATATGTTCCGTGCTATTGTTTTTCCAAAGATTTCCTGCCTGTATCTATCCGAATTTGTTTTAGCTGAATCTGTGTATTCTTTGGGGAGTTCTGGTATCTCTGAATATACTGAGGCTGTTGATGACTAGGTGTCTAGTTTTTCTATGTTTTTTTTTTTCTGTTATTTGGAGTTAAGTTTGATTTTACATCAGCACTGACAACCAAGAAAATCATATTTATGTGCAGACTCTGATCACAACCAGTCACCACCATAACTTTAGAAGTACTTTCTGTGCATAAATGAGGCTGATATTAGAACCATTCTGACTCTTTTCCTTTCCTTCTTCCCTTGAGTTCTTCAGAATAGCTGCAATCTCTTGTTATCCTATCACACAAACTTGGTTTTCCAGTCTAGCTGTGTTATCTTTAACCTCTTTCCACCTGCTTGTCTATTTTAACAAAGCCCTTTTCTGAAGAATTTCCTGCCTACCTGCATGCTTTGTGCAGCTCTTCAGAAGGACCTTGACAGGCTGGAGAGATGGGCAGAGAAGAGCCAACTGAAATGCAAGAAAGGAAATGCAGGGTCCTGCACCTCAGGAAGAATAACCAGTGCAGGCTGGGGACAGACCTGCTAGTCTAAAATGACCCTGTTTGAGCTTTAAGGTTGGACCAGGTGACTCACTGTGCCTCCTTTCAACCTTACCCACTTTGTGATTTGTGAACCCTACAAGATTCACCAGTCTGGGGCTCCTTCCCTCTCAGTAGCTACACCCCATCCTGGGTCATATTCCTGCAGATATTTTGGGCTTTATGTGTCCCTGGAGTACAAATGTTTCCATGCTAGATATTTGCTTGTTTTCTCTTAGGCTTTGGAAACTCATCCCAGTAGGATGCTCTTCTCTGCTTCCTTCAGTTTATCTCATGCTCCTCCTTCAGCCCCATTCCTCCAAAGGGCGTACTTAGAATGGGAATGTTTTAACTTGCTCCTTTCTCGTTTGAAAAAGGTATTTTCAAGGAGCTGCAGCAAATGTTTCTCTGTCAGAAATTTCCAAACACAACACTTCTCCAAGTTTCCTCATCTGCTGCACGCAGCAATGTGCTCTCTGGCAACCCTTAGGGGTCCTGGCTGCCGAGGGCAGAACCTGTCATTTTCAAAATTGTTATGTCCAGGATGTGCATGTTAGGTTTCCCTGGCACTATGTATTTTGTAAAAGTACTGCAGGTTCAATCAAATATATATAAAACAAGTAAATAAAGACTTTGAACATGTAAGAGACATATCTAGGTCTCTTCCATTTGTTTTTTCCCGCAGATTTTTTGGATAGTTTCTACTCTGCTGTAGAAGTGACCTGTCTCCTTTTCCTTTGATACTGCCAATACTTAGTGTCATGCACTGTCTGGATGGATGCCATGGTTTAAACAAAGAGGAATTGTGCTTACTTCAGAAAAAACAGTGATTTCTTTGCTAAATATTAGACATTTCAGAGATTAAAATACTGCTAGGGGGTGCAAGAGACATATTGCCAGACTAATAATACATAAATATATAATCATCCAGTTAAAAAAAAAAGTAATTTGTGTTTTGTCCCAGGTTCAGAAAAGACATATAATACACAAAGCTGACACTGGAACACTGTCAACTCTTCTGAATTTACTTTTATAACATTTTATGTAAGGGAACTGACTTTGGTCTGCAACAATAGAAAATAAATATTTAATGTAATGGGAAAAAAAACTATTTGAAGGTGTATTAATTAGTAGATTACATGTCTTAAGACATGCAGACATTCTTTTAAATTATTTAAGAATTCAAAAGGAAAGGCTCCATTATTTCAAAAGGGCACACTCCAAATGTTGTTCAGATTGTGGAGCTGACTTTGTGGGTTAACTAGAATGATGGAATTATGTTTCTTAGAGCAAACCACAGTATTTTAGGAATATACAAGAAGGATCTAGACCTAGTCATCATTCTTTTTATTAAGGTTCCTCAAATATACCAGGACTGGTACTATTCTGAAGCACAGTATCCTGGACAGTGCTGAAAGCCCTTATATCCTGGTCACCTCTCCCAGACGGAAACTTTTACCACTCCCAAGCATACAGCTTGGAAGCATGACACCAAAAGGCTTAAATGATCTACACTATCGAGGTACAGATTTGCCGAAGAGCAGAGGAGGTGAACTCTGACACTCTGGGCTGTGGCCAGGTCAGTCAGTTGCTTCAGACAGAGGATCTCTCATGCCTTGATAGAATTGTTTGCAGTTTTTGAAAACAAAAATCTGTTCTGCAAAGAAGATTGATACACTGTATCCTTGCTCTCAGCTGGAGTCAAGTATTCTTACTTCAAGTTGATTCTCTTGGCTTCTCTTTAGTAGCTCCGGTAGAAGCTTTTCAAACTTCCCAGGATTTCAGTCTACATCTAAGGTTTAGAGTTCTTCCTGTCTCTCACAGGTGCTTCAGTAGAATAAGCAGAGCCTTTTAAGTCACTTAGATCACTAGCATTTCTCTTAATTCCTGTTGTTTAGACTAGGGCTTTTAATTGCAGTACAAGCATGAAATATTTTGTTCTGAAAATTAAATCAACTATTTTCTTGAATTTCTAAGAGAGCTGAGAAATGTTGCACTTTCTACCATTATACAGATATCTTTGTTAGGAAACTTTTGGTATGGCAAGCTTATTCCTGCATCAGTGAATCATACAGTCATGTCAAAACACAATTTAAATCATGGCAGTTTGCATAAGACATATATGCAAGAATTACAAAATAGTAAAAATACTTCAGACTACTAAAATCACATCACTGTAATGCAAGACTCCACTTGAATTACGGGTGTCATACTTGGCAATCTATTTCCTTTTCCTTTTATCCAAAGTTTCTCAGATACCTCTTTCACCCAACAGATTTTTTTATACCTTATCTTCTTTACCTCTAAGAGATGAACATTCATTTTAATACTGGAAGTCTCATTAGCCTTTGAAAAAGCACTGTTTCAACATGTGTACCACCTGTAAGAAAATCAGTTTTAATTCAGTACCCTAAGATGATAATCCTTGAATTCTAATTAATAATCATCACACAGATGATGAAGCAGTTCTCCTTTGGGAGCTACTTGACATGTCTGCTCTCTTTATGTAGCCATTTAAGTCTTACTGAATTTCCATTTGCAAGTTCCATGTTCAACTCTAGAGGTGCAAACTCACCTGTTCAGTCATTCATTTCACATTTTGATCCCTGAGGCAGAAAAGTTAATTGCATCAATGAAATACTGTAGCAGCTGAGCTTTAACTTCTCATTTCAAATAAGAGCACTGAATATGAGCACAGAATCCTTATTGGCATAAATTTTCTTTAAGCTATTGATTTATTCGCACTGAGGATGTGTCTCAAAAGTGTTACTCTTTCACCTGTATTTTAACTTTCTTCTGTTTTCTCTTCTAGGGCAACAGGCTTTGGCTTTCTGAATGCACTATGCAAAGCTGCAGCTGTACTTGGAAACCTAATATTTGGTTCCCTTGTTGGTATCACCAAAGCAATCCCTATTCTCCTTGCTTCTACTGTTCTAGTATGTGGAGGTCTGGTAGGACTTCGGCTTCCTGATACAAGAACCCAGGTGTTGATGTAACTGGAAAAAACCATTTATTTCCTTCTTTGTACAAATGTCATTCTCCTGAGTGATGGTGCAAAGGCTTCAGATTCTCAACACACAGTAGAGTGCTCAAATGTCAGAAATCAAACCCAAAAGATATTTTGGAGTAACAGAGATTTAGCAACCTCTGTATGAAAGTTTTAAATTTTGTTTGCTTGCATACTTTGTTATTCAAACCCATTTCACTTTGAAGTGCAAAGCTACCTCTTACAACAGTTTTGGTGACATATCCAGGAAGGTAAAAACCATACTGATAATTAGATATTTAAAATACAAGCGGTCAGATTATTTCAAAAACACATGCTAAATTTGGCATGGCATTGTGAGCTTTAGTAACAGTTCAGACATGGAAGTCAATTACTTAGCAGTATTGGTGCAGGGAATGTTAATGTATCAATGCATGCAGCATTTATCAGGAAACTCAACTGATTGCATCAGTCCTGGGAACAGTGACCTTCTGCAGTTGTGCTTAGGTGATAAAAACTCGTGGCAATGACTCTTCCTTGGGAAACATTTTTAGGCAGATTCAATATAAGCAAAGATTACCAACTACACCCCATACTGACTGAGGAGAAGGCAACAGCTATTGCAGGGAATTTAAAAGTCCGTATCGGTATGCGGCAGAGAGAATAACAAAGTTAACATTTTCACTTTTTGCTGCTGATGCTCCAGAAAACTTTTGTTTTATTCTCATTTGTGACATCTGGATTTTTTTTTTTCATTTAAAATTTGTCTTCTTCAAGGAATGAATGAATGAATGCAAATAGTTTTGCTGTTGTTAGTAAGAATAAAGGAAGAATCAGGCCATTGAACTATAAGGATGATACTTTCAGAGGTTTATTTAGAATTTATATATATAAAGACCTTAATTATTTTCATAGTTTCTACACTTCTTAATATAACCATTTTCTTGGCTAATTTTTAATAGTTCCAGAAATGTCTGACCACTTAATATTTTCAAATGTCTCTTTGAAAAGCCACTAAGAAATAAGCCATGGCAAGACTGCAGGGAATAGTAATGCTTTTATTAGACCAAGTGCATAGATGGAAAACAAATGATAGTAAATGCATTCCTTCTATGCTGTGGACTGTTCTGATTACTGGAAAATTCCCCATCAGTCCTAATGCTATGCAAGAAGTTATGGGGTCTCTTTTAAATATCAGCATTGCAAATGTAATACAGATACATTCATAAAATCATCAAAGAAAAGAGGCAGATCCTCTTGCATTGCTTTCAGTGGAGCTAAGACAACTTGTATCTGCTGATTAACTATCTGCAGTTTCAAGTGTGAAATAACAAATTTTCTATAAAACATATGGAAAATTTTATTCAGTATTTATTTTTTTCTAATTATGCCTGACAGCATTTATTAGGTAGATGAATCATTGCCAAGCAACTAAGCTTTCAAATAAGGTCATCATATAGTAAGCTAGACCTTTTTTCATTGATTTTTCTCTTGCTCTTAGATGTGAACTTGGATTTAGGCAGTAA
Source organism: Calcarius lapponicus (assembly GCA_039654755.1). Classification (NCBI taxonomy): domain Eukaryota; kingdom Metazoa; phylum Chordata; class Aves; order Passeriformes; family Fringillidae; genus Calcarius; species Calcarius lapponicus. The sequence continues at coordinate 24,973,013 of CM077481.1, read as the reverse complement.
TATGTGGCACTGCAGTCTTTGTCAGTCATCATCTTTGTCATATTAAAAGAATCAGTAAAAGTCTATGTAAGAAGATCATTCAACATATTCATAGTTCACTGTTTAATCTACTGATTCTAGAAGTGACATTTTCAGTTACAAACAAATGCCTCTGCTACACATTGTAACACAAAAATGTTAGCCCAAGACGCTGTTTTCTCCTACCAAATGAGAAAATTGGCAGAATTTTAAAAGCATGAGTATGGAAAACTAGGGGGCATTATTTTGATGTTGGTAATTTAAAAAAAATTTAGCAAGTGTGTTTATTTTGGAGTGATAAGATGAAGATGTTTGAGATGAAATATTTTATGTTTAAATCTGACTTAGACATGACTCTTAAATTTCTAAACTATGCTAATAAATGACGAAGAAGTATTTTTCACTGAATAGTGAAAAGGTCTAGAAAAAAAATCTGGCCTTAGTTTTGCATCTGTGGCCTTTTTTCCACCAATCATAGCCTTAATATTATTTAAGGCTGTTTTCTACAATTAATATTATATTTGAGCCCTTTTTCTCTGTGCAATTCATGAGTAACACATGTTCAACTCCTTGCACATACTGCACAAGTTATTTTGAAATCTGAAGCCTTTGTACATATTTGGAGTAAACACCAACAACAATGGTAAAATATTGCTTTGTGTTGCTATGCACTGTCCTCTTGCAGTAGTATATTCTGTCCATCTCTGCATGTAATTCCCGTAACACTGACACACAGCATTTCATACCTTGTGACCAGCTTGAAGGAAATGAGTCACAGAAAAATAATATTCAGCTTTTGAGGGCTGTGATTCAAGTTTAACACTCTAAAATCTCATGACATGTAAAATTATGTTGATTTCAGTGTTGGTCTTATCATAAATACTGACTATATCATAGGTCTGTGATTAAGTCTGGATGAAATGAAATGTAGCAACAACAGGAATTAGCAGAGATTTTAAAAAATGGACACTGCATTGTCCAGAATGATAATGTTCTAAGGTGGAAAAAAGAAAAAGGAACATTGGGTAGGAATTGGGAGAATAAGTAAATGAAAGAGAGGAACAAAGAAAAAAACCAAGAACAATTCCAACATATGAAACAAAACCTAAAGTTAGAATTTTCCCATATAGTAAGTTATCTGGCTCAACAGATTTGAGCTAGTAAGCAAGCCAACCTCAAAGTTGTTTGAATATTCAATAGTTTTTTGCTTGAGCACAGTAAAGATTTATCTCATAAAGACAAAAAAGCAAATGCAATTTCATGCTATAAATAACTTCGTGAGATAGGTGAAATCCACAGACTGGAACAGAAATCTATGGACATCTGGACACAAATGTTGCTCACATTATAAGCAAAAGTAATTTGACTGGTCTTCAGCAATTCAGTCTTTTCTTGCAGCCTCCAAAGCAATCACAGGTAATAAATACCGAACAGAAGGATCTGCACTTTCTTTCTATGTCTATTCACTTATACATCACACAAAGAATCACTTAGTGACATGGCTAGATTCCTAATATACCAGACAGAAGCAAAATTGATAGCATTTGTGTATTACAGTTATAAAACCTGTGTAATCAAAATTGCTTATTTGTCTGTTTTGGTCGCAGACACAGAGCTGACTGACTGCTAACTAGAAATCCCTGTCAGTCTAAACTGAAGAAGGATATAACATCTAGGAATTTTCTGTGCAGCTGAAAAGCTCATCCCAACAGCAGAAATGACAAAAAGTACAATGACCTCTGAAAACATGTAAAACTCGCGGCATTTAGAATGCTGTTAACCATAGCAGTCAAACATTTTGAAATTTGGAATCTATCCACAAAAGAGACCACATGTTTTCATTTTTGGCAAGGAAATTTTATTTGAATTAGTTTCACTCCTTACAGATTGTCTAATAGTAGAACTTGACTTAGCAGACTCTAATTTCTTGAAAGCGTCTTACTCATCATGTTAGTACATGTTAGTATAGACATAACCAGCTTGGTTATGTCCATGCTAGCACTCTGCTGCTTGGAAGCATGCACTACAACATTGGGAAGCACTGCATTGGTTGTTGAGTACAGGCTCTTAGAAACGGAACTAGGAATAGGTGTTCGTGGTGGAGTGCTCAACATTGGTAATTAATGACCTACTGGGAAACCTTCTTCCTCTCAGCTTGATTTTAACCAGTTCCCTTACAGAGTTGTGTAGTACAGAAGCTGAGCATTGATGAAAAAGAGTTAGCCCTCCTTCCTGATGGCTCCAGTAGTCTACTCCTCCTTTATCATTTTATGAATATGGATCAAAGTTAAGATTGCTAACTCAAGCACTGCTTTCCAAATTACTTTTCTTGCTAGGGGACCAGCCTTAAAGAAAATTAAAGCTCTCTTACCTGTTTCTGACATTCAGTAAGAAGTTTTGTTACATATCTTTTGCATTTTGGTTATAACTTTTTAAAACAATATGTAAAGAAGCCTTAGAAGTCCTTCTGTGTGTGAATCTCACCTTTTGAGACAGCCAGACTCCACGTTTACCTGTCTGTCGAGAAGGCTGACCTAATAAAAGGAGAGGTGTCCTCTCAGAATAGCCCCTGTTGATCTCCTGATTAGAGGGAATCTTCTTGCCTGTGCACCTAGCTCAGCTCCATTTGGAGGAAATTATATTCTGTATTCCTTTTTTCTTTTATCTACCGCTGTGGAGCCTTATCTTTGTGTAACTGCTATTGAGGCACGATGTTGGATACCAATTCTCAGCAAAGTAATGCGGTCCTCAGTCCCTCATATGGACAGCATCTCTGTGCTGGGCTTCAGCTTTCTTCACATTCTGAGTTTTAAATTAATCTTCATTAGTCAGAGAAAAATGTTTACATCCAGTCTCACCTCTTTACCTAAACAAGATGATATCATGCTAATACAAACTACAAGCCATGTTTCCTGTTTAATAACCTGGAAATGCAATTGAAATTTCAATCACAATGTTAAAAAATGAATCTTTGCACTCAGGGGATCAAAGACGCAAGAAGTAAAACCAGAAATGTTCCACATCCTCTAGTGTTTTGAAAGAAAACACATGTTCAGTAATCATATTCCAGAAGAAAACACATCTGAGAGGCTGCTTTTCTATATTTCCTGCCTTCTTGTTCATTAAACTTACTGTAAAATATTAGGTATTTGCCTGCATTAGTACTTTCAAATGCTGCTAGCTGAAAAAACACAGCATGAAAACACAGACTTTTACTTGTACTTTTAAGATAAGACATGGTTCAGGCACTGATGTGGAATTAGAAGAGACATGTTAGCCAGAAAATCTGGAACTCAGTTCAAAACATGAATTAATGGAAAGGATCAACTTAAAATGCTAATTGCAGATCTCTCTTACCTTCATTTAACCTCACATAGTCTACAACCAGTCCATGTGTTGCCATTAGCTTCATTTGCTTTCTTCTAATAATTTCAAAAAGTGCTGCAAAATATATTCATAAGTTTATTAGCTGTTTTTTGGTTTTTTTTTTTCTGGAAGAGGTCAATTTCCTATTTCATCCTGCAAAGGAAGGACCCTTCAACATTTAGTCCCACTCTAGCTATATAAGATTGATATATAGAAAAACAGAAAAAAGATAAATTGGGCCTGATTTATTTACTTTTATTTTTGAACATTTTGTTAAATTATATACAAAGATGCTAGCCTATCATATGGAGTTCTGTTCCTTTGAATACATCCTGTGGAACTCAAAATTAACAAAGCAGTAATTTTCAGCAGTCTTCTCCCACAACATACACACAAGTTACATTTAATAGGACCAAAACACCTAGGGAAAAGTACAATGCTTTCTAGGGCAAACAATCTGTTCTCTTTGACAAAGGTCTAGAACATATTGCTCGCTCCGGGCCAGTACACAGTCTGATAACCAAAGATTGGAGATTACATAACAACAGGAGCATTTGGGTGAGGATGACCTGACATGAAAGTATTGTTCTTTCCACCTAGGGTACTCATGAATATACATTTTAGTGACACATAACCAAGATGATTTGTAGAGACTTACCCCTGCTCTGGGCATCAACACATTTGAGTTGTAGCCAGACATACCAGCCCACTAGTGAGAGAGAAAGTGAGAGAGAAAAAGAGCTGGCAGGCACTTTCAGCACTCTCTCCACAGCTAGCCATCTAAGTTCATTTCTCTTGGATCCTGAGGATCTGGTATTTTGCTTAGCTTTCTGCTTTCTAATTTTGGACATCTACCACTTGCCATTCAGTTTTCACAAGTAGTCATGACCAAGCAAGCTGAAGCTGCTTTAATGCTAAAGGACAGCACTCACAGCCCATTGCCAGTAGAGTACTCTGCAAGAGTCCAGTATCATATGTGTTGTTCCAGTTTCATTTGTTGTCAAGCACTAGAGTTGTTGGCTAGCACTTTTCCTGTACAATTCTGCATGTATTCTTATCTATAAGTCACGTCTTCTGTCCTCTTAATGTCTGCCTTGTATGACCACATGTATGCCCATCCCCTACTGGCTATGTGATAAAAATATTTTGTGAATCTTACATGGGTCTGTCTTACCCAGTTAATAAGAAGAGGGTTGGGAAAAATACTGAAACAGAATCAAATTAAATGTAAACAATGAAGAGTAATAGTTCAAGAAATAGGCTTCAATTATTTTTATTTTTTCAGATGTTTTCTTCAAATCCTAGCCTGAAGCTGTATAATATTGCATATTGTAAAGAAATAGTACACAGTTAGAAGTGAACACATATGTGGTGAGTGGAGACACACACTCTATAACACAGATGAATCTTAAACTTGAAAACCATGTTCTCATCTGTTTTTCCATGACAGTGTTACTTTCTTCATTGTGCATTATGCTTTGAACACAAGTAACATTCTGCTCCATTCCTTGTGCAGAAACCTTTACTTATTCATGTGCAAAATTGTTGGGATGCCAAGAGTCATCTCAAATGGCCATTAGCTTCCAGTCATTGGAAGGGGATTCCTGAAATGATCTGAAAAATGAGCTTTGACTTGGCTGTTGCCTTCCCCTGTCTGCCCAGCCCACCCTCCTTCCCCATCACACTGTGCCAAACAGCAAAACAGCACATCATGCAAAGGCACTGGTGTTCCAGTGACTAGGAGACACAGCACTCTCAGATACATAAACCCAAAAAGCTATGAATTTTGTCTTATTCAACCAAAAGGCCTTCAAAATGGTCCATGGGGATATCAACATGCTAATTTCTGTGTAATGTATGAGAAAATGTTTGTGATATTCTGTATTGTATGTTTTTCATTGTTTCTGCATATATGGCTGCTGTTGTTCTAGTGATGTGGTTAAAGAATTATCTGCTACTGTTCTTATCAGCAATTTTTGACCAGCCTGAAACAGAGCCATTGCCAGGGTGTTTTTCAATTAATGATTAACACCCGTGAAGATCTTCTACAGTAATTAGTGCCATATAAAGTCATGGATCCTATAAATGAAGCCAATCCAGGATGAAAATCACCGCACATACCCACCGACCAGTGACAGTGGAAAGAGCTCTTCCAAAAGCTCTGGCATCTGCTACATTTCTTCTTTACTCTTTCAGGATGTTCACTCTCTGCAGTATTCTTCCTCTGGTTGGGGACATGCACTTCATGCTACAGAAGTAAGAAAGCAGAAGAAAGGGCATATTCCTTTCACAGGAAAGAACGTGTGTTTGCTATAGGAAAGCCAGCTCGATAATAATAAAACAAACAAACCCACCAACCCAAGCAGCTTGCTATTCTTTTTTATCCCCATGTCTCCTTTGAGTTGATAAACTAAATACCAGTGCTTACGAAACCTTTGGGAGGAGGCTAAGAAAGGGTAGCAAGGCTTGCATGATAGTTCTTTTGGAAAGGAGACCTTTCCAATGAGTAAACATATATAATGAATAAAACCCTAGCATACTGTTTCTAATAGTGATCACAAAGAGGCAGTTTTAAGTAGAAAATTGTCATTCAAATCTACAGCAGCAGTAGATAGTACTACCTTTTATACGGAAATGTGTAAACATAGATTGAAATCAATGGCTTGGGAGAAAAAGGAGAATATTTGAAGAGCTACTTCAAGAACACAACCTCCCATCATCTCTTCTGGACAAACCTTTTAGTGCTTTCCTGTTCCTTCCTGCTACCAATCGTCCTAATATGGTGACTGATTCTTTTAGTGCCTCACTAATGAAATGAAAGGCTAAATTGACATTTGCTGCTAACAAAAATTGAGAGCAGGCATGAAAATAGCACTGTAGGAAAGCTAGCTCATTTATAAGAATTTAAAAAATGCCCCAAGCTGCTAGCGTCTGCCTGCATTTATTGTCCTCCAAGTGGTTTAGGATCCTACTAAGTGTTACATGTCAGAAGCTTTGTGTGTGTAATCTGATCCCTATTTAAATCAGTGAAGCAATTTTTTAGGGTCAGGAGCTTTGTCTTTCAAATATATGAGGTATATGACTGTATATACTGCCATGCTGGAATTGCTATTGTGAGAGAAATGTGTTTTTTCAGCCCTTTTTTAGGATGAATAATTTTAGCCTCATTTTTCCTATGAATGTGGTGCTTCACAAGCATTAAAAGGATTTCAATACCAATGCAGCAAGCTAAGTGAAACAACTGGCAACTTCTTTTAATCATTTTCTACAGAATATTGTATTGAAAACCCAAATTAAACTTTTAAAAATACTGTGTTACCTTCAGCTGCACAACATTGTGACAACTAAATTGTATCTCATGCTTGGCCTCAAATATATGCAGGAATATACCATACAAAATTAGATTTTTTTTTAAGTGGGCAGTTTCCGTTGCATTGTAATGACATATGTGCAGAAGTCAGGTATCAAGGATGAGGTACAGAAAGTAGGGCTCTTGGTCTTCACTGCAACTTACTGGTATTGTAAGGCTACTGATTTTCTCAAAATCTTGTTCATTTTTTGCTTCTACTGCAATTTATTGGTATTGTCAGGTTACTGATCTTCTTAAAAACCTGTTAGCATTTTCTAATGCTAAGCAACAGAAGGAAAACATGTATTCTTTCCTAGTTTTTGCAGTTATTTTCTGTCCCCAGTTTCTGCCTTCTAAACTTCCACTCAAATTTCCAACTGCTCTGAGCCAACTGGCCATACCATTTTTCAAGCAGTCTTCAGTGTACAAACACACCAGTATGTCAGTGACCACGTGTTGTCAAGAAAATCATTACCATTTCTGACATTCTCCATTTCTCAATGCAAGATAATATGTACATATTGTGTATACGGGTAACAAGCTGCTTTAAAGTTGAATTGCCATTTGAACATGGGAATTTGACTTCAGATCTGCTAATCTGCATCAAGATCTTGGCAATGGTCCTGACCTCTCTGTTTCTTTCTTTCTTTGTTTCCTTTACTGCTGTGTGCGCCTGGAAAGCAGGTTACAGTCATCACTATTGTATTTATGTGTTTGCATGTGTGTGCCTTGATAAATTCTCTCTTTTGGAGTTCTGAATTTTTCATTTCAAGTCCAGCTGGTACAATTGTGAACTCATCTTTCCAGTATCCTCATCTGTGTAGGATTGCCAGCTTCCAAAATGTTTGACCAAGTGTTTTGATTAAGTCCTCTGAGGAAAGCTGTCTGTATATTTGTGAAAGGGCATGCTCTGTGTAGGATGACTGTGTACAGTATAAATCTATAAAATGTGGAAGTGTTTATAAATTTATCTGCAAAATATTTATCATCTGTGTAACAAATGCAAAGTTATTTAGTGTACATCAGATTAATAAATGGGGATGATTTTTTGCTCTGCTATATTAAAATAAAGATATGTTCTCTGCAATGAATACATACCAGGTGTGATGATAACCAGAATATTGTTGTTCTTTATCCACCGCAAGATGCTACACTACCCACTATAGAAAAAAACAGTTCTTTTACCTTAATTGTTCTTTTACAATGGTTCTCTATGTGTCTCATCTTTAGTGCCTGTAGTAGAAGCTGAACATAAAGTAAAAGTAAACATGGAACAAGTTAATAAAGTTAAATGAGTTTAAGTGACTGTGGAAAAAAGGTAGAGTAAAAGTTACTACAGTTGTAAGACGCAAAGTTCTTTAGTTAACCATCTGGGATTCATATTTTTATGGTACATAACTACACAAAATAGACCCCTGGCCTTTCAACTGCATTGCAGGAGTATGTTATCAACAAAAAAGTTTAGTCTAACTCAATGTAAAAACATGCTGCTGAAAAGTGTAATGATCCATGAATCTGAAAGGCCAGTGGAAATTTATACAATAAACTATGGTTCCTTAAGAACTTGGGATTCACGGGAAAAAAACCCACTACCAACAACAAGGCCAAACAAACACATACTAAAAAAAAAAAAAAAAAAAAAAAAAAAAAAAAAAAAGCCCAAACCATCAGATACGCAAAAAAAAATCACCCCAGAAGCCACCAAAACTGAAGCAGAACTCCAACAATATTAATTATTAGTTCATTGCATTTGTGCTTTTTGGCCAGCCAAAATGCATCAACAGATCAAATGTGGTAGCTTTAAAATAACAAAAAAATGCTCAGTTATTTATATTCTAACATTTCCATGGCTAAATCGGAAACACATTTCCAAATATAGGTTAATTTAAACAGGTGAGGGACTAAACACATGAGTCTCTTCAGCTGTGTCACCAACGGGGAAAACTTAAGCTACATGTGAATTGAAACATTTTTCAGCTAATGCAAGAGTACTGTTGGCAAAACCCAGTTACAGAGGGGATGCATGATTTTGTGACTGTCCTTTAGCAACTAGGTTGTTTTGTGGTACAGTATAGAAAATATCATTCCGTATTTATTAAGCACAACCAACAGAAGTGCTATTTCATATTTTTAGTCTCCTTAGATGTACATCCTCATCTACCTGCATTTGAAGGGTACACTTCATTCTCTAGTGGAGATTTGCCTTCTAGGCTCATTATGGGAAGAAATACTGTTCTTATTTTCTGCAGTTTTCTGCAGATATTCTTCACAGCTACCTCTCAGAAACATCACATGCTCTCTAGAAAACCTTCAGTAGCAGGGAATCTTGTGCTGGATGACATCTCTTGTGTTGGAGGACATCAGGACATCACCCTGCAAAGAAGGATACTTGCCTTGTAGGACAGCATTCCTCCAAATGAATTTTGAATTTTGGAAGCATATATATTATATATGTGTGTGTGTGTGTGTGTATATACATATATATATATCTATCTATATATATATATATTCCTGGTTGACAAAGCTATGCTATCAAAATGGTGATACTTCAGAACACTCTGGCTGTGGGCTGTGTGTGTCCATTTACATATTTTTTGAGATGAGTATATAGAGACCAAGGATGCAAATCGTAAGCAGGGGAGGCATTTTGTGGTATACAGCACAGTATATCCCTGAGAACAAATGTTAAGATAGATCACATGAATCCTTCATACACTTTGCTTTCCACTAGGATGCCAGCTAGGCTGTGATTTGTATTTAACCCGTAGAAATTGTAATTTTACACAGATTATATATTACATGAGATCAGTATCTAACCCCAACTGCTCTGCAACCAATTTACTCATCTCTGGAACTTTTTAAAAGCACTTTACCTTGGCAACAGAGATAAGAAATATTGGCTGAAAGTTCTTCAGAGACTTTCATAAAAATATTAAGCTGAACAGAAATTCATACAATTCTGTACATTTTACATTTACATACGTAAACTTTCGCAGTATACAAGTTAATGCACTCTTTCTGCAGATGTACTTCACCCCATGTTGCTTGTGGCTCTCACAGTGAACCTAACTGATCTGGTTAGGACTTCAGTGGTGATTTTAGTACACACAAAACTGTAGCAGACTGAAGTTGTAAGCACCAAATAGCTTGGGAAGAAAAAAATGCCTCACTGAACTACATTTGGAAACGCCCACACTATTCAATCCAGGCAATGCTTCCAGCTGTGAAAATAGAAAGACAAACTAGTGCCAACCTTATCAATTCTTGAGTAAATTTCACTATCCTTCAGAACAGCCAGACTGTCGCACTTCTAGTCACAGAATTACAAATTGTCAAAGTACTCCTCAAACACGCTGTTATGGGCTGAAAAAGTAGGTACTTAAGAATGCTTAGCTGCAAGAATGAAGTGTGAAGTGCCTCTGCAAAACCTTAAAATGTTGCTTGGATATCCGATAATTTGGCTGAATTCTGAGTAAATACAGTTTCAGCTACAAATCTGATCTTTATTCTCCCCCAGTCAAATAGCACTTTAATTTAAAAGTTTCATGATAATGCAGAGTTCAATTATTGCAGAACAGCTTTTTGCCAATAATTACAATAGATCTGAAATGTGAATTTTCCAACATCTGCTTTATAATGCATTTAACTTTACTCTGCGCCCACACAGACTGCAGACCACTTAACCCCACGACTTTCAGGGTGTACACAACTATAAATAAAAACATCCTGTGCTTTGCAGTTAGACTGGACTTTACAGAGAGTAGGAATGAGAAATCAGATAAAACTAAGAGTACTCCACCCTCGCAAGAGTTCTGAAAGTGAAGCCACTAGTGGACTCTTGTATTTTCTGCATCATTTATCATTTATTTTTGGCTGGCTGTCCCTCCCCACATACCCCATGGACTCCCTTGCAAACTCGAGATTCTGCCTACAAAGAGCGTTACAGCGCTGGTGTTAGACTATCTGAAAGGCATCCCACCTGGTATGTAGGATTACATACCAGTTAGAGTCATTTTTCCCAGCTTTCTTTCCCATCTAACAAGTCTGGGAACTGTTGTCTATGAATATGTTTCCCTATCCCTGCTATTCAGTCATAAGGAGTTACAGAAATAACTGTTTTGATAGTGCTTAGTACAATTATATGAAAAGTAAGCTCAGGCTGCTCGAGAGTAATTGCCCATCAGCTCAATTCTCAGTATGCAGGAGGATACTGAGTCTTCAGTCTTTAGCTAAAATCATAGGGTTTAAAAATTAAATATAAAAAAAAAGGCATAAAAAATAATGGTCACAACTGTTAGTAAAGATGCTAATGTAGAATAAAGGAACACTACGATGCTGATGTGCTTTTGAGTTACAGTAATATTGGTATTGCACTGTTAATGTGAACTCTAACTCTGTATCTTTGGTGGGGCTGCCATACTGTGTTTTGTGACATACAGAATACATAATTATTGAAGATAGGAATACAAGGTCAAATGGAGCCCAGTTCCCAGGGTAAAACTCTGGACTTTGCATGCCAAAAGCATATCAGAGATATTGACTGATCATAAACCAAAAGAAAAAACAGATGGGTGAGAGCCCACATTGGTTTAAGAAGTCATTAACTATGTAATTAACTAGGTTTCTTTGCATTATTACTGTTACACAAATGTTGAAACCAAGGAAAACTTACTTGTTCACGGTGACACAGGATCTTCTCTCAGAGCATTAACACTGACCTTGTTCAGGGACCATATTTTACCATCAGTAATCTGGTTATGGAAAACAAACTGGTCCACACTGAAACAGTGCAATCGCCAAACTGACCTACAGGTGGAGCAGGAAAAATAACTAATGGAAGGATCAGGAAAGACCTTATTAACAAAGCTCACAGAGTTCCAGCTGTCACTGCTCAGCAGCAGACTGAGATCCTTCCTTCACCCAGGCACACACACCTTGTGAGATGGGTGAGCAATGTCTTTACCCAGGGATTAGCTCATCTCTGACATGTTTTGGGGGAACAAGTCTTTAGTGGGGGCAGCCTTGGGGGTCTATGCAAGCAGGGCTGCCATAACCCAAGGAGCCAGTGCCTGGGTACTGATGCTCCCCAGTCTACACAAGATGCTGATTAACTTTTCACTGCTCATTTTTCACATGCTCATTTTAGTGCTACAGACACAACTGATTTGGAATCCGGCTATCTGAGGAATACCTGTTTTCCTTTCGGAAAACAAGAAAGACTCTTCCCGGAGTGTAATTCAAATGGGAACCATTTTGATTTAAATAAGAGGAGGCTGCTGACACTGTGTTCTCTGTGAAGGGTCCTGGATGTTGGGATTAGCTCTCCTGGCTGAGCCTCCTGGAGCCTGAATTTGTTAGTCTTTTAGACATGTTCTTCATTTTTTTACACTAATGTGAATAATGAGAAGCTTTTCAAAAGGCTGGAGCTGTGCCAGTGGAAAAGTGATGGAAATAAGAAGACCAGAATTAATCTAGTGGAAATCCATGGGAGTTCAGCCTGTGCTTTATCTGTGGGGCAACTGCTGGCAGGCAAGAAATAGTTGTAGGGTTGCCTTAGCTGTCACTCAGTATGCTGTAAATGCAAAGCTCCTAATGCTGTGCCTCAAGAGTAATAAATAAATAAAACATTAATGAGTGAATAATGCATAGACTTTTAGTGGAGTGGAAACATTGCTAAGCACATGTAATCACAAAGAAGCACACAGATGCTGTGTTACAAAACCAAAAGAAGGCCACTCCAAAACCCATATAAATCCCACCCCCCCAAAAGAAACATTGCCACAGGCAAACTACTTATAGCTTGTGGATAACATGTGAGGAAACAATCAAGATCTTAGTTTTGCTACATCCAACTCAATAAAGAATGCTTTTTTCCTGATTCCCTGAGCTGCAGCTGACCACAGATGTTCCCTGCTTTCAAACAGTTCTGAATTCATTTTTATGGTTATTCATTACGTCTAGACAAGGAGAGTCACTCCACTCCGAAGTACTCTGTTAAATGAATAAATATTTATTCCAGCAGGCAAATGGAGAAAGCTCTGTTCTGTCAGGGTGCTGGCAGAAAGATTTCCACCTCTGTCTTGCTAAACTCATGCCACTTTTGCAGGAACCAGGGCATATGTCCAAGACATTTTGAACAAATACTCCTTTTTTAAAAAACCTGTTCAAGCAGAGAAACTGGTTTCTTAGGTACCTTGACAGACAAAGATTTAACAAACTCTTGCCCAGATGGGGAAAGCAGAGGGAGCCCTCACCTGATAGGAAAGGGCATATAAAAGTACACCTTCAAAATGCACCTTAAGTAATGTTAGGTGCATGACATTTAGGCAATTAGAAGTAGACACAAGAAGCACATAACACATCACTCCAGCCTCTGTTACACTTAAGCAGCTTTTTGGGAGCTGAGCTGGCTTCTGAAAAAGAAAACCACAGCTTTTGGGCAGCAATGAGGAACATTAGGTTAGCTTAGTCCCATGACTGAGATAATGGTGTGACCCTACAGACAGCCCTGTGAGCACAGCTCTGTCAGTCAGCATGAGCTGTGTTCCTCCAGTTTGTAACATGCAATTTAGGGCCTGGGAAGAGTCACTGAGAAATGACAATATTGCTTTCTCCAGTATGCCAGTGTTTGAAATAAAAATCCTTGGATTTACTATTAAATTGGAAGTGTTTCTGACAAAAACACTGGAGGATATACTGCTATTCATATTTCCAGGACTGTATTTGCTAGTTTTCCCTCAAAACGTGAGGTCTAAAATGGCTATTTTCCTCAGGATAACTGAAGGGTGGGTGCTTAAGCACCTTCTCACTTTGGCAGCTGGAGGTTTAAGGCAAACAACATGAGGTTTGCAAGTGCAGAAAGAAGACGGATTTCTGACACTGAAGCAATTTCTCTAAACATTTTCTTTTTCAGGTGTCAGTGCTATACAAATACACCATTTTACACACATTTAATGTAACACTTTACACTTTAACATGCCTTCTAATAAACATCTTCAGGTTTCTTTTTCTACAAGTTTGGTGAAAGTTACTCACATGTTTGTTTCTCCTCCATCCCACAGACTGCTTCTTTTGCTTTTAAAAAATGAGTCTTCAATTTTATCAAATAAAAATATAATTTGTTTTTTTTATTTATATTGAAGCCCAATAGAGTTCAATTAGGCAAATTTCCAACTACCTTGTCTTACCCTAGGAATAATTTCAAAATCTGAGGAATGTGGTCCTCTAAATATAGAGGTTTGGTGTTTATTGTTGCCTCCAACCATGTGCCAGGATAGTTGAGAAGTAAAAAAAGCTTCCTCAATGGGAAGGAATCATTCCTACTGAGAGAAAAAGGCACTTCATCTCTTTTATTACAGGTCTCTGCTTAACCTGCTGTTCAGTTTACCATGATATTTTGAATTTGTAAAATCTCACATTTCTTTAGTGTCCTTTGACTGATGCAGCTCCAGTCTATCTTGAACTCAATATACCTTTTAAAATAAGGTTTCTGCTGTGATGACAGACCCTCACTTATTGGAAAGGAAGAGCTGAGAAGAGAACAAGGTAAGTGCTGAGTTGCACCATCACCTTTCTCTTCTAGGCACACAAGGAAGGGAACAGAGTCAAGTGATATCTCTCACTTGCTTTTTCTGAGCAGGGGACTTACAGTCTCCCCACTGACATAGTCTGTATTTTCTCCAGGATCCCTGTGGCCAATTATGTAACGACTTAATTGTTTACTTACCTCACAATAATAAATAATGCATAAGAAGAATACTGTGCTGAGGGGGAGGCAGTAACCCAGCACAATTCCCAGAGCTGATCCCTTTCCCTGCAGAGACAGCTGCTTGCAAGACCCACAGCAGACCTTAGAGGCAGCTGTGCGGGGGACACTTCCTGATTTTGTGTTCCCTAACATAGCCTTGAGTGCCTCTTGACCTTCGAGTTGAATACATAAACACAGCAGTTGTGGCCTTTTCTGTGAAATGCATGCAAAATTATTAGTCTAGGTTCACCTGGCGTTCCCACTTTCCCCACTAGTATCCTTGTCAGCACACGGGGACACCAGCTCATGTCCCTATGAGTCACCATCACTTTGGTGACCTCCGATATCCAGCAGGGCTGAGGGACCCCTCCCACCATTCTGAGGCGCTGAGAGTTCATTCCACCAGTTCACTCCCTGGAAGCACAGGGAGCATAAAGGGCAGCAAGACATTTTTGGTTACAGCACACTGGTGTTGGGCCTGCACAAGCACCGTGTGGCACGTTCAGCTTAAGCTTGTCAGCCTTTAATTAGCTGTAAGAAGGAAACAATTGAAAAGGTCTTTGCAGTAACTGGGAGCCTGCCTAGAGCTAATCTTCTTCCGTATTGTGCTGCAGAGATTCAGGCTGACCTGCCCAACGAGCAGCTCCCCACTCCTGCCCACCAGGGCAATCTCTCCAGCCCAGGCTTTCTCTCCAGCAAAATTAAAAAGAATATGGACTTTCTCTACCATAGCTAATAGGAAAAAACAACAACAACAACAACAAACAAAAAAAACCCCAACAACAAACAAATCAAAACCAAAGCCACCAAACAAAACCTCTTTTAAATTAACAAATGCAGTTTTCCTTTCTGTAGGACAAATGCAGCTGGCCAAGGCACATGATGTAACAACAAATTCAGGTATTGTCACAGAAAAAGTGACATTAAAGCCTCTATTTCCAACAAAAAGCCTAGTGTCTCTAATTACCTGCATGTACTTGCGTCACTGCTACATAAGCCACCCAAGAATTTCAAATATCAATATCCTTCACCATATAAAATCTCTCTGTACACAACAGGACTGTCAGAAAACTTGAAGTAGCAGAGGCCTCTGCAGGTTTTTGATCCAAGTACAGGCAATGATACACAGGAAGGGTACATTTTTGTCCCTCCCTTCTTTCAGCTTATTCCCCTCTAGACTTGGGGCAGTCCAGAGCTGCCTCTGAACACTGAGTTGTTGTATTTAAATACAGACTATTCATTCCTAGCTGGCTCTCACATTCTGTCCCTGCTGGGGCACAGTGTCCCTCACAGGCAGGTGTGGAAGTTCGAGCTGGATTGTTAGTATGAATGCAGTGGAAAGCATGTTATCCACAGTACAGTGTCCTTGATAATATGGTGAGGACATTGATCTTAAGCTCCATTAAAGGACCCAGAGTATGAACAGGAAATGTTCACAATCAAACATTTACTCTAGATAGCTGACTACACTGATTTCTTTAGTGCATGCTCCTTTGTAACATATAGAAGTAGAGTGCTTGTGTATAAAAAAGAATGTAGTGTCCATAGTGCTAGCTCTGGTGTAGGCTGCCTAAAATATGTGGTTCACTTTAAATCTTCTACTGCACTCGGGTTCCCATAAGAAAGTGGGAGAATGCACAGCCTTTCTTGCAGGGAACCTTTCCAGCCAGTCACAGCTGCAGTAGGACTTTGGAAGGCCAAGAAGGAAGAAGGAGAGGAGGGAGGTGCAGAGGGGCTGCTCCCCCACCCCATGCAGAGCACCCAGCAGTTCGCAGGGGCAGGCTGCAACTTCTCTGCCTGGTCCCTGCCAGAGGTGTTTAAATCTTCATACCACAAACAGCTGATGGAATTTGCCTTTAAACTCACAAAAGTGGGGATTAACAAACCTAATGCAGAATGTCATGAGCAGGCTTGCGTGGCTGCTGCTTGTTACTCCAATATTCTTTTACCTGTCTCAGTTCCCACTGAGAGCAGTTGGTTTCTGTCATGCCTGTTGTTCTGCAAGCATTACAGAGGTACTGCTGCCAAAAAAATATTCTCACTTCTCCCTGCCCTGGCGTTTCATTTCTTACGCTGGTCTGCCCCCTGCTCTAAGCTGGCACTTGCATTCAAGAGGCAGCTGTGTGAAAGCAACAAACCAACTGCTGGCCTAAGAAATAACCCTACTAAGAGAAAAAAGTTATTTTTCAATCTGGACAACTATCTGAGTCCCCATGCAGTGACAAAAGTGCTGGTGCCAACTTAGACCAAGGACACCCATGGAGGAGGAGGAGGAGGGTGGGGACATATTGGAGGCACAGAGGCTGAGAGACAGGGAGGAACATTTTCTCAGCAAAGGTGTGAATGCATGTGTGTGTGACACCATGCCTGCACACACCCTTGTCTTTTCAGCAGATAAGGGAATAAGTAAAATTGTCAGAGACTAGCAATAGCACACAGAGCACCCTCTGGGGCTTTGGCAGATTGTTCCTTCAGGACAGAGACCCCTCCGTTGCTGTATTACACCACATCTATACAACCTGCAGACCAGGCCAAGCATTTCTCAGAGAGAAGTGTTGTCATTTGAAGCATGATGCAGTTGTGCCAAAATGAAACTTTTCAGGGGGAAAAGGCCCCTTGATTTTAGTCAGAAAATATATTTTTAAGAAAACTTTGAATTTGACTAAAGGATAAAAGAGATGGAGAAAGTGTTCTATAGTACATTCTTGATTTAGGCTATGTAACTGTGTAAAAGGCTGTAGAAATGATAATTTGAAGCAAATGCAAGATTTTCAATAAACTCTTTAAATTGTAGAAACAAATTTATTCTTTTTCATGTTGGGTTTGTTCACCCACTTTGTTATATAAGAGAAGAAGCAAGTACATGGGTGTTTGTTTAAAACTCAAGAAAGCACTAAGAAAGCCAAGTGTGAACTGCAGCTTTACTGGTGCTTACATCACACACCTCTGCTGTAAGTCATCCTCCCTGATCTCTGGGGATGGAGGAAAAGGGAGCAGAGGAAATCAAAAGCATCTTAAGAAAAAGAACAATGTTTCCTCTTAGGTGTTGTTTTTCTTCCATAGCCTGTCAATCTTTTTTTCCTTGATAATCCATGCCTTAAGTACTATGAGGAGTGTCTTTCCCTACCTCAGTGAGCTGTGCCCAACCACAAAGGACACTCTACAGATCCAGCAGTGTTTTATTTTGAGGTACAAATGACTAAAATATTCCAGACAACCTGCAAACACACGTTAAGAGTCACCTGGTATATGTCATTAAAATACAAGCATGCTCAGGTGCATTTTGTCCCACGGGCAGGCTGTGGCTGTGCAGAGGCACTACCTCATCCTGTCTTCCATAAAACTTCATGTTATGGGTATAGTGACTTTTGAGAGAATATAGTCCTGCCCTATAATACACTGCAATTTGAGAAACCACCTTCAGGTGAATTTCATAGTGACCTGGGAGCCTGTGGCCCCAAAACGTGAATCATTGATTCATGGATTTGCTGCTCAGCTGTCCAAAATCAAGCCCTCTCTGACAGAGACACACTGGAGAGGAGTCTCAAATGGAGGAACATGCCTAGCTCCCTCACAAAACTCCTTAGAAATGAGCAACAACATGGGACAGGTCCACACAAGTACACCCAACTCCAAAAGTGCCCTGCAGGTCATGGTGATGGCTTTGTGGTTTGGCAGAAACGCTGCTTGTGGGGAGTGAGAATTTTTTGAAGCAGCAAAACTACAGGAGGGAGTCTTAGGCTTGGTTCTTCACCTCTCTTCAGAGTCCACACTGCCAAAACACCATAGGGGAGATTTCTTGGCCTTCTACACTGTGGAATTTGGTTTATTTAAACTGTTTGGTGGTTTGGGGTGGTGTTTTTTGGTTTGTTTCCCTTTTATTCAGAGGGTTTGCATGGATTGCTGGTTTGGGGCTCTTTCCTGCATTTGGGAGGGAAGGGTTTCCGCTTTTTGATTTTAGGACTCTTTTTGTACTCATTTTGTTTTGTTTTGTTCTGTTATGGGGGGGGGGGGTGTGTTCTGCTTTTGTTGTTTGTTTTGCTTGCATTTTTCCCCCCTTGTTTCGCCAGCTCTTGGGGGGAGTGGATTTAATTTCTTTCCACTTTATTTTTTGGTTTGCTGGTTGGGTATGTTTTGTTGTGCTGTGTTTTTGGTTTTGTTTTTTTTTTTTTTTTTTTTTTTTTGCTTTGGGTCTTCCCTTTAGGTTGTTTTTTTGGGGGTTTTAGTTTGTTGTGTAGTTGTTGTTTGGCCTTTTGGGTTTTTTTTTATGGCTTTGGGAGAGTTTTTGGTTGATTTTTTTTTCCTTTGCTCTGGGGCTTGGGTTTTTGTTGTTTTTTGGTTTTTTGTTTGTGGGGTTTTTCGGGGGAGTACTTTTTTTTTTTTTGTTACGTTTTGATTTATTCTCCCTTCTTTTTCTACTTTCTGACCTGGCGCTTTTCTACCTTTCGTTGTTGTTGTTGTTGTTGTTGTTGTTGCTCGTTTGGGGCTGTTTTTTGCTTTGTTCTGTTCTTTCCCTCGTCTCTCGCTCTCTCTCTCCCCTTTCCCCGGTCGTTCCGCGCTCTCCCGCGCTCCGGCCGCCCCGGCCCCGCCGGCCCGCCCCGGGTGGCCCCGGCCCGGCGCGGGGCGGGCGCGGCCGCGGGCGCAGCGAATCAGCGGGGCCCGGGCCGCGCATAAGAAAGGCGGGCGGGGGCCGGCGCCGTCCCTCCCGGCGGCGGCAGGATGCACCATGAGGAGCTGGCGTCCCTGCAGCGGCCCCGCTACGGCTGTGAGTGGGGTCCTGGGGCGCGTTTCGGGACCTCTTCTTAGGGGTTTTTTGGGGTTTTGTTTTGTTAGGGTTTTTTTTGTTTTTGTTTTGGTTTGGTTGATTTTTTTTTTAATTTTTGTTTATTTCCCACTCTCTTGCTGCTTTCTCGGTTTAAAAGAGCGAGTTGAAGGCAAAATAAAACCCGCCCAGCAGACTCTGCGGCAGCGCGCAGCGCTCCGGCTCCTTTTAACTTAGCTCGCAGCCGGCCCCGGCTGGGTTTTGAACAGGTTTTCACGGCGCTGCGTTTTGTTCTGTAACTTTGTGAATGGATTATAGCTGTAATTCCGCATTGCAGCTCGGGAGTTTCAGCTTAGAGGTCGAGCTTCGGGTTTTAGTGTTGTGACTTGATGTTACAGGTATGGGTTTGGGTTTTAACATCGTAACTTGAGTTATGACTGCCGTTTCAGGCTGTAACTTGGTAACCTTTGGATTATCACTTCGGAATTTCGGATTATAAAATTAAACCTTTGCTTTCTAGTTTTATAACTTTGTTTTAGACCTTTGCAACTCTGAAGTACTTGGGATGTGGGGAGAGACCGTGCAGGTACCAAGCATTTCTTTTCCGAGGGGTGTATTTACTTCCCAAATGTGTATTTAAGGAAAACCCTTGAAGCACCTTGCCTCCTCCTGCTGCTGGTCTCTCCCGCCCGCACTCTGCCGTGCTGGGATCTTGCACCAGCCTCTGCTTTTCCTGGCTCTTGTGGGGCAGAGCAGCGCAAGCCCGTGGCTGTGCCATTCCTACAAGAAATGCCTCTGATACTTCAGGCACTGCAAAGTGGAACACACAAATGATTTGCAAAGTTCTTAACAACCCTGGCATCCTGCTGTCTAATGAGCAACTACCCAGTTCTTATCGTAGTGGCTTTGTCTAAAAACCGGTTTTGAAACCTCCCTTTAGAAAGAAACACAAAACTCCTTAACAGTGTTAAGGGCTAGATTCCTAGATTCCACCTAAGACGAGTAGAAAAAGCTTGGCAGTAAGACCTTCAGCTTGCAGAATGCCATGCTCTTCTGAGCATTCTCCTCCTTGATGACTCATTCACCCTATTGATGCCCTCTATTGGGGCAGCTTGTGGAACCTGCCTGTAGGTTTCATTTTTCGTTTTACCCAGTAGGTGGATTACATCCTTGTGAAGGTATTCACTGGTTACTACAGGCATAGTCTGAGTGCCCGTGGTGTTGTGTTAGCAAAGGTGACTATTTTCCTTGTGAAACCAGTCCTCCCAGCTGCTTGTGCCATTGCACGTGTAGCTGGGCAGTGTCCAGGTGCAGCATCGTGCTCCAGCCTCAGCTGGGATACTGCCCATCTGGTAGAGATGGGGAAATGTCTGTTGTATGCCCATCAGGACTCCAGCAGCAGGGGCTTTCCTGTGTAGATCTGGCGTGGCTGGTCTCAGGATATGTGGGTCTGGACAGGTAGAAGTCTGTGTGTCATGACTTCTGATAAAGGCAAAGATTAGGCTTTGACTTAAAGCAAAGGGCTCATCCTTTGTCTTGTTCCTGCCTGGGCACTGAGGATGGAATTACCTTATTGCCAGAGCTGCTCAGAGTATTATGGGAAAGAATGACCGTGTTAAGGACACTAAATACGATTTTGAAGTTATGGTCTATCCTCTCAGTGCTTATGCTTTGCTATGGTAGTTCAGAGCATTTTGTTCTAGTTACCATGGGGATGTTCATGTTCTGAGTTGTAGCCAGTCTTGGTGTCAGGTCTCTCTGCCCCAGGTACAAGAGTAGATGAGAGTACATTTGTCTTTTCTAATGGTGCCTCCCCTCTGACCAGTAACTTCTGCTTGCTCAGGATCAGATCAGGTAGTAATTCTGTCCCTCCCTGAGTGAGAAACTGTGGCTGCTGTGCCACACTGCATCCACTTCTCTTTGGAGTGCAATTTTTGCTGCAGGAACCTTTGAAATGATATTCCTTTCAAGAGAGTAGGCAAAGGCTCTTGAAATATGCCAGGCTGATGGCAGTATTTAAAAAAATACACCAAAAAACTCCATGGAGATCTCCATACTTTAAAGAACAAGCTGTAGCCTTGTCTGTAATTAGAAGTTGAGGTGCATGTTTGGGTTTTTTAGTCTGTGTTTAGAGAAATACATGTTTTATCTGCATTGCATTTGGCTGCCATTTTGAGAAGTGAAGAGACCCAGCACCTTAAAAAAAAACAAAACCAAAAAAAGAAAAAAGGCTCCCTAACTAGAAAACTAACACCGGTGTTATGTGAGCTCTTATGAAAGCCTATCATAAGTTGTAGGTTCCCTACGTAACTAAAACTTTACTTTGGATTACTGACAAAGAGTTCCCTTTGTTGAGAACACCACATCTATGCTGGATTTCCTAAGGAGTTAATAAGTTGTCCAAGTTAGGCTATCAAATTTCTAAGACCGCTTGCTTTAGTGACCTAGAACTGTTTTAAACATTTAACTTAACTTGGACTTTCGACTTTGGCTTCAAGTTCCTAGCAGAGTTTGCATATTGCTCTGAAGAATGCTAGCATTTTACTATCATAACTTTCTGCCAGGTACTGTATAAACTGGTGCGTGATTATGAGTGGTATTTCACTGGGAGACATATCTTGAACTTGAAAGAAGTTGTACATTACAAGCTTTGCTGATATAGTGGCACAAAAAACCATCTAGGGGAAAAAAAATCTTAGAGCTGATCATTTCCATATTTAAAGTCAGGAAACTGATGAATGAAATCAAACAAGACAGTCCCTTTCTGGGTTGGTGCTAATTCAGGATGAGCATGGTTCATGGGAGAATCAGGGCTCAGAGCAAATTCCTGGAGCCTTCCCTTGGAGTATTAGGGCAAAAGTTTGCGGCTTCCTGGACTACTTGTTGAAAGGTGCCTCCAGCTCTGCTTGCTGTCAGTAGCTTAAAAGAGATGCAGAAGAGATTTCTGTTGGTGCTCCACTGAGCCCTTCAGACAGATATTTATCTTCAGTACCAATTCAAGTGAGAACGTCAAATTACAAGGAAGCCAGCTTATCCAGACGAAACTGTGTTAACAGGCACACTGCAACTGAATTTACATAGTGGTTTCCAGTCTGGCTACAGCTATTGCCTGGCTTATTGCTCAATCCCAGCACAATCAGAAGCAGAGGTTCACAAAACTGCAGAGAATTGGGACCTATATTACAGCTAGAGGTATGAGCCATCTTTATAACTGTGGAAGGTTATGAAGACAAAAAAAGTATAAATCTCAGATGTGCCTCACAGACTGAACATGGGAAGACACCAAATCGGACAATGGTGTATCTTTGAGAATTCTCATTTCCTGACATTCGCAGCTCCTTTATAGCTAATTTTCCCTGAAATCTGTGTCCAGAAACAAATATTTAAGTTTTTGTTAACTAGCTGAAAGGCTTCACTGCACTTCCAGGAATGTAGCAAAGCTACAGAGAGCGAGTATCTGTATTTGAAAAGGATTTTAGGCATTAACATGCTCAGAGTAGCTGAATTAATGTTGAGTCCCTGTCTACTGAGCTAGGTGCTCCAACATCAGCAGATGCTTCTGTTGGAGACACAAATAAGTCTTTACCTCTGCTGCTGAGATCAGAAGGCTAGTTTCATGGGGCATGGATGATGGGGGAAAACAGATTTTGGTATCCAGTGATGAGGGCGTTGCTTGCGCTTCTGGTGCTGGCTCCCAGAATTGCTACTGTTTGGCACTAGGAGTTTGGAGATGAGACATAAGCAGCATGAAGCTTCATGAGGGAGTGCTGCTCTGCCTGTGGAGACAGGCAGGGCAAACCTGAAGTGAAACACAGCCTACGCCTCTGTATGAAACTATACCTAGCTTCTTTGCTCAGCAGGATGTGAAAGTTTGCAAACCAATGGCTTTTTGAAAAGCTTTTAACATAAAACACTATAAATTTGTCTGCATGTCTAGTAAGTGCAGCGAAACAAATGACTCTTTTTCAGTCTAAAAAGGGGGAAATGTCTTTTGGTAAAAGTTCCATAGGATTTTCCTAAGTGAAAACAGATGGGATTTTGTTTTTTTAAAAAGTTTTTTGAAACTTAAAAAAAAAGTTTTGCCGTGTCCCATGCATATATATATATTCTTTTGGGTGTATGCTTTCTTGTAGTGCCTGTGACTTATGAGAACACTTTTCTCCTTTTTTATTGATGGGTGTTATTTGGCAACCAAATGCACTGTTTATCTCTTCCACTCTTTTTGTAGGTTGCTAATAATTAAGCTGCTGAATGAGAACTCAAAAAGTTTAACTGCTTTGTTTAACCAAGTGCACATAATTCACTTGGTAGGAGTGGTTCTCTGTGTGTTTCTTGTACAAAGCAGGTTCATCTCCCCTGAAGTCTGCTGGTAAAGAAAGGACAGAGCTATGTTAGAGCATGCTTAAAGCTGCTTGAATGCTGTTGAAACAGGAAATATTAATATTGCACTGGAAACACGATTTATAGCGTATATGAGCGTGCTGCATCAAGTCCTATACTTGAGGCAGGGAATAGGAAGCATGCAGGTTTTTAGCTCACCTCTTCTGTCTAATGGGGCTTGTTACATAATTTTTCCAGCTCAAAGTTTGCTCAATACTGTTGCTGGTTCAAGCTGACTATGTTTTATGAGGAATAACCCTACATGAGAAAAAAAAAAAAAGAAAAAAAGGCTGTCAGTGACAGGCAGGACTGGTGGGTCATATTTCAGTGCGATGATAAGCAAGTGTGCTCTCCTGTGCTTGCTCCTTGCAGGAAATTATTAACCTGCTGTGTTTGCTTCACTTGTTCAGGCTGTTTCGTTGTTTTTCTGGAACAGGTATCCTTGAACTACTGCATGTTGTGGAATGAAAGCGCAGGTACTGGACAGGGGAGGAGATGTGCCCACCCTGGCCTGGGGACCATGCCTGGAGGGGCAGGGGCCAGGTGCCCCCATACTGGGGAGGGATGCCTGCTGTACACGCCTCATTTGCTGATCCCTGATAAGACTGGCTGATAAGAGGGCTGTGTCCTGCACAGCTCATTCTTTGGTCAGCACTTCCTGCACCTTGGTACTTAGGTTCACCTTCAGAAAACAGCAATGTTCCCTTCAGAGTGGTGCCAGCTGGGCTTTGAAGAGGTTTGCTGAACATATACTGCCTTATTTTTACTGCTGGGAGGAGAAGTGGGCTGCTGAGTATCTGACACAAGGATGGGGTTGTGCTGGAGACCAGCATGGTGCCCTGGCTTTACTCCAGTTGAGTTTTGCCAGTTGCTGTGACGCAGGACAAGAGTGCTCCAGCCCGTGGTGAGCGGCTGGTGGGGCAGGCAGTGCCTGCAGTGTGTTCTCTGGTGGCCAACAGCCTTGGTAAGGTGTCAGGAGAGGGAGGGAATGGGGTACTAAACCAGATGGTTGTCCTATAAACTCTGCACAGTGAAACACTTAGCTTCTAAATACCTTTTGAAATGTGTAAGCAAATAAACAGCCATTAAGAACCTGTGCTGATGGCTGATTTCAGTGCTGAAATTACAAATTGCTTTTTCGCTCAAATGAATATGCACTAGCAAGAAATACTTATCCAGAGGGATTATGTCAATTCTTTGTTATCACTTATTGCCCAAGCTGAGGTTGTCTAGATAAAAATTCTTCAGGAATCAGATTCAAGGAGCACTTCAGAGCTCTGACTCACAGCAGCTGGCAAACTGCTGCCAACCCATAAAGACTTTCTGCCTCCAGGTGTGGTCCTGTCCTGTCTGCCAGCCAGGCTCCAAAGCTGTTAGAAACTACTGTCCTCATCTCAGATGCTTATATTGGCCTTCGTGTATGAGGCTAAGCAGTCCGTGGCTTCTGCTAAAGTGAGTGATGAAGGATGTGGTCTCTGCCAGTCCTCTCTTGTGGACTCTGACCTGCTTCTTTGAAAGTGCAGTAAAAGCTTTTGTGGCATCTAGCAAGGTATTTAAAGCAACTCTTACCAGGCTTCAAAGTGCGTAGAGGAATTTGTAGTCATGCATGCTATCAATCCTCTACTGTCTGTTCCTCCTGAAATTAATAATAACCTCCTACATTTGTGCTTGATTTATAAAACTGCTCCGTAAAGTGATTATATTTGTGGGATTGGACTCTCCTTTTCTGTGAGGAGAGCACAGATTAATCCAGAGGCAGCTGTAATGGTAAATGCCCAAACTCTGTACAGAAGTGTGCTTCATGAAGGCAACTGCTTTTCCACGGGGTAGTAGGATTGAACAGTAACATTCCACAGTAATTGTTTCACTTGTGTTTTAAGCCATTGTTTCAAACATGTTTTGAGGAATCATAGCTGAGTACTGGGGCTACCTGTGCCTGATTCTCTGGCTGAAGTATTAGAAACAAGGCAAAAAAACCTTGAACTAATCAAGGACACAGATTTTTTGAGAGTATGATCCTGTGTCTAGGGTCAACATCATTGATAAGATGTTTTTTAAACTGGTGTTATTTGCACTGGGATCTCCCCACCTGCTTTGCTGCAGCTGGTGAGGTTTCAGCAGCATGAACTTGTCTTCAGCTGCTCTGTCATGCTGCTGAAGACAACTTCACCTTTTGCCAGCATGAATACCCAATCTGTCAGGAAGCTAATCTCTCCTAGCAGAGCTGCATTGCTGGATTTGCAGTCACCTTTGGTCTGTGCAGGGGGTGACAGCAGGTCTCACAGCTTCACTTGCTGGCCAAGGCAAGGGGACTTTCTGGCCAGGTGGGGTTGTGGCAGACGGAGTTTAGAGGTGTTAAAATTGCTCCGGAACCACACCCTGAAACTGTGGTTTTGAGTGTGCTTTCAGTCAACTCTGCTGGTGGAACAAGTGACCTTGACTCCTCCTATGGAATTATTTTTGGCTGGATTAGGTCCCCAGTCTGGTTTGCAGCATGAGCCTGCAGGCAGGTTTGCCAGCATGATGGAGTAGCTTGAGTAGAGATGAGCACCAGCACCTGGAAGAATGGCAGATCAAGTTAAAATTGTGCTACTGCTGCACGTGGAGATCTGGAAAGTGTGCATGCAGTGGGGCAGGAAAACATGCAAGCAGAACTCAAAAGGTGGACTGGGGCACACAGGAAGGAGTGTCACATGCATCACCCTGGTGTCCCCAGCTGCCTCTGCTGTGGTGCTGTTAGCAGCCTTGTGCCCTGTCTGCCTGAAGCAGCTGGGGCTGCTTTCAGCTCTCTGTTGCCCAGGGAGTTTTGAATTGCAGAAATATTTTAAGGTAATCTTGTCTTTAGTGCTGTAATTTCACAAATCCATGTCAGTAAAGGCATGGCAGTGTTTGCCAGGCAATGCTACAGTGTAAAGAAAATTTGAAGAAACTGAGTTCTAGACTACCCAACCAAGAAAGAAAAATAAATGCTTTTTTTACACGAAGTGAAATTCAAGATGCTTTTTCAACCTTTTTTTTTTTTTAGCTGATAAAATTACTCTTGACTCGCAGGGCCTCAAAACTGGGGATGAGATGTAACTTGTGGTATGTGCTGCTTATTTCTGCAATTTTTATTTTTTTCAAGACTAACCCAAGCTACAGCTGACTGGATGGTATCTGTTCAGTGGTAAACAGTTTTAAAATTTCATATCTTTCAATACAGAATAAATATCAGCATGAGTAGGTTGTGGTGTAACTGAAAAGGAACAAGAAGGAGGGTAGAGTAGGGATTATGTTAAGAGAAATCTGGGACAAAGATTTAACCAAGGAAAAATGTCAGCTGTTTTAAAATGAGGCACACAGTAAACATGATTTCACTAGATCTGAGCTAAGAAGTTGTTCTGAATACTGCTTTTCAGGCCACAGCAGGGCACAGATTTCCTCACTGTGATTTAGTGAATGCTGGGAGAAGAACCAGCCTTGGCTTGCCATTTGAAGCTGCATGGCAGCTGATTATTGAAGGTGGATAGATAACTGACCTTCAAGTACTGGATGTGTCTGCCTGCTAATTTATATCACTTCTGGCTATGGCAGTGATGTTTAACAAATGGCTTAGAGCAGTCCAGAAAATACACAGCTTTTTATCATTTGTAAAACCAGCCCCTTGTGCACCAACTTATATCTACACACAGAAAATGAGAAGTAAGGTTTTGCTGAAGATGACACAGATACGAGCTGTCCTAGAACAAAATGAATCAACTTTCTTAGTACTGTGGTTAGTAACAGGCAAAACAAGGGCTGGTGTTTCCTATAACACTTAACCATGGCAATAACACTTAGTATTTCCTCTTTTTTGGGGGGGAAGAGGGGTAGGGGGGAGGTTTGTTTTGTTATGTTGCTGCCAAACAAAATTAAGCAGCTTCATAAATGTTTGCAGAAGTTTCTGATTAAAACAGAGGTGAATTTCTGTAATGTTCATCTGTATTCTTTTTCCTGAAACTGTGTCAGGAAGCTGCTGACTGGTAGGCAGCTTCTGTTCAGGCTGCGAATGCCACCCATTGACAGGCCTGGATTCCCCAAAAGGACAAAGAAACAAGCAGTTAAGAATTTTGGGTTCCTATAGAAGTAGTAGAAGTTGTCTCTAGTAGCTTGTCAGGCACATTTCAGATGCAAATTTACATGTGATCAAGTTTTTTAATATAATTTCCTCAAGTTATAAACTACAGACTTTCTTGAAAGTTGACCATTTGTATGAAAACTGTTACAAATTTGTTAGAAGTTATTTCACATGTACTCACACTTCACAACCTTTGGTGTGGAAGCCAGGAAGAGGAGGAATACTTGTGATGAACAAGGCTTATTGTGACAGTGGGCCTATACAGAAATAGTTACTATACAGAATAGGAATGGTAGAAACTCACCTGGGTAAGGTACTGCTGCTGAAGCATATTTCTACACTGCTCCACTCTCTCTAGCAGAAGAAAATGCCTCATTTTAAGGAAGCTGTCCCTAGATTGTGAGCTGGAAACCAGGGCAAAACTTGGAAGAGGAACTGCTAGAAGCTGAGCAACAGTCTTGATTTTTGTGAAGAAGTGCTTCAAGAAAGGAAACAAACTACAGCTATACAAAAGATTATACAATTCTGTGTCCAGCCCTTATGCATGGCACAAGGCCCCAAATTTCTTTTTTGCATAGAGACTTCAAAAATTGCCAACACATAACTTAGTTTGGTCTTAAGTTTGTGTTGCTCGTACTGCTGCTACCATAACAGTGATTGAATGCTAGTTATGCTTCCTTTATTTTGGAGGTCTTAATATTGCTGTTTCAAACAAAATACTTGGGTTTGGGGTGTGTTTACATAATGCTTCTGATATGCTCCTGATATTTTTTATGCAATTGATATTTAGCATTGTCACTGTCATACTCTCATTAGAGGAAATGTGCTCAAGGTAACAAGGAGGCCTTCTTGAGTTCAGTACTTGCTCCATTAACCCCAAAATTACTTTGGGTTATAAGGCAGACATAAGCAAATAACGTGAAAAATTAAGTTATTCAAGATGCTATGAACAAAGTTTCAGTTTAGAGGAAATTTAGTAGAACAAACACAAGTTTTTAAGTTTTAGCATATGGTTTAGGTAAAAATTTATCTTTTGAGTGCAGCTGTCAAAGACTTGTCCTGGCAATAGAAGTACTTAGTATATTGATAAGTTAGGAGCAATATCTAGCTCACTCTGTATCTGATTTTGCAGTGATACATGCAGTGATAGATGTGTCATTGTCACTCAGAACAGCTTCAAGTTTCAGTAAATACGTGCTGGATGTACTGACTTAAAAGGTCAAGATTTGTCTGTTCTTTTCAAACCTTGCCCAAAGGTCAAGGCTCAAACACTTTGTGATTTTGTTCTCACCTATGGTTCTAACTCCTGATGATGAAAGAAAAAAAAATTCATATTACTGGGTATGTATGCAAGTGAGAAATAAGGGTCAGAGTTGTCCAGAAGCTCTGTGGGCAAGTGCCCTACAAGCAATGCCTGCCTGTGTGCTGTGCACCTGAAGTGACCTACCAGGGGCTACTGGGAGGAGGTTACCCTGGAGCCAGCAGTATCAGCTCCAATACTTTTGCAAACACTGCTTATTACACAGTGAAAGCAGCCCAGCAAGCCTCAAGTGGTAACTCAGGTCATTGCTGGCCTGGCACTGCCCCTGAGCTGAGCACCTGCACAGGAACACTGCATTTGCCTTCTTCCTGCAAGAATTTATCATCTCACCATGAAGTAGGAACAAAGAAGGTACATCTCCATCCTCTGTGCCTTTCTGCCTCTGTGTGGACCAGCACAGTCAACAAAAAGCCAAGAGGTTTTGGAGTGAGATTCTAACTTGTGAGCCTGATGTTGTGCCTCCACCCTTTATTTTGTGGCTCCTGCTTGTGCTGGGCCATATCAGCTATAGAAATAGTACTGAATGCACAGCAGTTTTGGGATTTGTTCAACAAGCAGCTCAGCTGCCTTCCCAGGAGAGCCAGGAGTGCTGGGGAGAGGACAGGAATTGCCATGGCTCTGTTCTTCTCTGCCTCTGAGTGCCCAAGGGCCCTGCTCATTGCCTAAACTTACCAAATATATATATATATAAGTATTATTCAACATACGGCATTTCTTTATGTTCTTGTGAATTTGAAGTAATTTTTGTGTTTAAACCATTCAATATCATTGTCTGGGTCTGTAGCTGCAAACTGAATTTTCAGTTCTATTGTCCTGAATACATAATTTTTTTTCTCCCCACTAAGATTAAACAAAAAAAAAATGAAAAAATCCATTGTGCCTTTAAGCCAAAGAATTTTGAATTACAAACTTTGAAGATATTGTGACTATAAGAATTAGGAATTAAAACCCCGGCAGGCAGAGGTAGATGGGCTCTTGCAGTTTAACCTGATGGTATATTCACATGCTTATATTTGTATCTTGAAGGAAAAATATGCTGCAACGTTTCAGGTGTTTTCTGGAGCTCCTTTCAGAATGCAGAAAAAGTGAACAGATGGTTTATTCAGACCTTGGTAGAAGGACCCTGTAAAAGACTGGCTGTGAAAGAACCAGAAGATGATGAATTGTCAACAGAAGAATAAAGACCAGATGTCAAGGCTGAGGGTTTCTACACTGCAGTCTTTTTCATGGTGATTTCCAATTTACTCAGTGATTAAGTGGTGCTCTTGCTCTATGGCTTTTCCTAGGCAGGTGTTTCAGTCCTCTGGAGTCTCATGGCTCAGATCAAGACTCCTAAAGCTCTACAGTATGAGTTACTTAGTGATCCAGACACAGCTTTCTCTGCAGATTCTCTTTTATTCCAGAACTCCTGCCTGTCATCCTTATTTTCTGTTCTTTAAGCTACACATTACCACATTTCTTTCAGTTGGTTACTGTACTGAGAGTTTGGTGATAGGAAGCTTTTTGGTTTCAGCTGTCCAATGATCTGAATATTGAATCCATTAGGTAACTCCTTCCTCTCAAACTTCTTTCAGGAGGTATAAGTTGTTCATCCCTTCCCCTCTCTTTCACTTCCCCTGTCTCTGTTCTTGTCTTCCCCTTTTCTTGCATTCAAGCGTAGCCTTCCCTAAACAGCCCCTGGGTAGAAGAAGTTTGCTACAAGTGTATTTATGAATCGCTGCTCTCAAGTAGCAATCACTGGCCTCAAGTTGTAATGCAGATCAGGGGTTTTTTTGCACTTTCAAGACTGAAACAGAAATTGAACAAGGTCTTGACTTAGCCAGAAAACATGCAGTATTTGCAGGGCATTATCTTAATTAGCTACTGTTTAAATGCCTATCTGTCTTTTGAATTTCTACCAAGTAGTAGCAACAGATGCAGAAAACATTTGTGTTATGCTCTTCATTTCCAGTAGTTTGCCTTTGGTGAGGCATCAGTAGCTCTTGTCAAACATGCCTACCTTCCTCAGGTGGGGTCCTTCTTTGCCACAGTAAACCTTGTGATTTATTCTGGCCCTGTGTGTTGGCTGAGGTGTCTTTAAAAACACAATTAGGGTGATCTTACTGTTGCTAGGTCAGAGGTTTTGCTGTGCAAATAGCTAAGAGGAGTGGCACTGAGGTGTAGGTAGCCATGTGTGTGAACACACGCTGGGCAGACAAGCCTGAATTTGGATTTCCCACTGCCACTGTGTAGTGAGTTCTGTCTGTGCCCTGCCCTTCCTACTGATGGTCTCCAGCCCCACTTTCCTGTTCTTCCACTCCTTTTCTGCAGTGGCTTTCTGCCCTGCCACCAATGTTGATGGGTGCGGTTGTGGCCTCAGGCAGTGGTGTGATGTGATTACACACAATGAAAGCTGCCTTTGGGGTTCTGCAGAAGGCTGCGTGCACAGTCACCTTTCCTGTTAACTTGTTGAGACTCTTGATTCCAGCTGCTTGCATAGGGATCAGTGCATTTTGGACTAGTGTTTTTTGGTTTTTTGGCATCATCATCACAGTATTTTAGTGATCACAAGTTACTTGCCCTTTTATGTAGATGTGTGTATACATCTGACTTATTGATATACATGCAATTCTCTTCAGAGAAAAATTAAATATAAACTGCCTAATACTAGAAATAAATTTAATGGCATTTTTAGGCAAAAGACTTACATTTGTCTTCTGTCTGAATCTAATTACAGGGTTCATATGGAGGCACATTATAGACACTATCATTTTTCTGTCTTTCATAGTTGCATAGTGCATTTTACTAGCCTGGCAAGATTAAACTGTCTTTCTCATTATTTTGTTTACAGTCTGCTTGTGTTAAGTTGAATTGAGGTCACAGTAGGTAAAATGCAAGGAAATGGAACCTGTATGGTAAAATTTTGGCTATTTTATTTAGGAATTTTATGTATATTACTAATAAAAAGCAAACAGGTTAAAGTAATTCCAGTGAAATAAGCAAAGCAAAAGGCGTGTCAAAATACATAGAATGCAAGTTACAGGTTCCTTATTTAAGAAAACAGCAAATGGATAAAGGTGGTAAAGTAACCCTTGACTCCTTATTTGTTTTCTTATGAACTAATCTCTAGGGAAAGAAAGCTTCTGAAAGCTGCCTTGAAGTTTGGCTGCACTAATATATTTGGACTAAACATGTGGAGATGGTATGGCCTGTGAGTGAAAGAAATAGTTTGTAATTGGTGTTCACTGCCTCCTCAGGGTCCATCAGTGTGAGTGCTTCCTTAGACTTGTGCCTTTTTTGGGAACCTAGCCTGAGGGTTTATTAGTAAATAGTGAGTAAGAGTATTTTAAGAAAAAGTGAGTGAAGAGTGCTAAGGTCAATTGTCTAAGCTGACTTAAAAGTTTAAGGTCACAGAAAGGAGCTACAGTTTTAATGGTGTCTTGTGAGCACCTCAGTCTTGGGAAAACCTGTTGTGCCTTGAACTGACCAGCTAGCAAAGTATGCAAAGATAAACAGTTACAATTTTATTAAGCAATTACGCCAAGTGTGCTGTAGACTGTGAGACCAGCAGTTAAATGTTGGTGGAAGTGGTTGAGCAACAAGCTGATACGTTGCATTCCATGTTTGTAATTGTAGATGGCAACACTTGCAGCTAAATTAAAATGGTTGGGTTTTCATCTGCTTCCTTCAATTCCATTGCTTTATCTCCTTGTTCTTCTCCAAACATACTGAACAATTATAATGAAGTTAAGATCAAATGAAATGTTTTATTTCTGCACAGGGTTAAATTACTGTACTAAGAAAGAGATGTCCATGCTCTAGTATCATCATATAGTAAGGTAATGTCAGAACTACTTAGTATCTTTTAATATTTACCTCTACTGAAGTCTCATGTGGTGATACTGTAGAAAGCTGGAGATTTAAAAGCAGACTACGGGGTGTGTATATCCTAAGCAGAAAATTGAATGTTTAACTTTTTGGCAGCATATGTAGTCACTTGCTCAATGCCAAAGCCAACTTGTGTCTGTGGTTAAATGAGACTTTTTCTAGACTTTGTGGGGATTGAAGTATCTTGAGACATGTCTGAGGAGCCCTACAGATTTTTGTCAGTGTCTGGCTGAAATGAAGTGGTTTTGACACTTGGGTTGAGGAGCATGGAATGTGGTTGCTGTTGCATCACTGTCCCCTTGTATGATAGTCCCAAGGTCCATGTATTGCAATAGCACTCAGTATCTGTAAATGTATGTGGCTGGCCTTGTGGTAGCAGATACACATGACTGAAATAAGACCTTTATCAAGGAAATGGGGGAAGAGGAGGACTGGGGAAAGTAAATGCACAGGAATAAGGCTCTCTGGAAAAGCTCAGGGGAAAGACTGGTTTAGCAAACATTTTAAATTTTATATCAGGATGTCTTTTACTGGATATCTGTGTTCAACACTCCCATGCTAATGGTGTGTGTTTGCTTTCCCTGTTTGTGCAGTGTCTGGCAGTTAGACGTAGTCCAGAACAGTGGCCCTGGAGATCCTGTGTGACACATAATTTGTGAGAGTGGATAATATCTATCTGCTGGCCAGAAGATGCATTTATATTTTTGTTTGAAAATACAAGCCTGCATGCTTTGACAATGAAATAACTAGATTAGGAAAGATACAGCCATTTTTAAGGGAGAGAGTAGTTCAAGGTTGGAAGTATTTGACAAGTTACATGTTGAAGTCCCCCACTCTTTAATTAAGTGTATTAGTCTACTCTTTCATGCGAATCTGCCCTCCAAGTTCACAGCTGTCATAGGTTTTTTAGTGCTTGCAATGTCTGCCTTTGTCTAGAGACCTTCCTTTGAGCAAATTTCAGGGAATGGACTGAACGCCCCTAACTGGAGACACAGAAAAATGTTCAGGCCATCTGGTCTCATTGCTGTGAGACACATGCTAGTTGCTTGGAATTGTACTTTTTGACAGAAGAAGTCTATAGAAAGCTGTTTTCATCAGAGGCTTAAATTATTCATCCAAAGATAACTTCCAGCATAAAAATAGCCCTGTAGGTACAAAATACCTTAATAAAGGAACACTTGTAATAGGTGCTTGGTGCTGTAAAGCCACTTTTTCTTAGTAGCCCGTTGAATTATCTCAGCTCACGTTGTTATACACACTTTCTTCTGCGTATTTAATAAATCATTACGTTGGATACCTGCAAGTTGATATGGGACTGGAGGCTCGGGGAGGAACTCCATCTGCTTGTAGCTTTGAGAATTGTTTTTCTGATATCTGTACATGAATCTTTCCCCTGTATTTTGCAGCTTCCTGGCAGTGATCTGAGCTCCTGTCCTATTGCAATGAGGACAGCTCGGGTAGCAGTGAGCCTGCCTCAGAGCGTTGCCAGCTCAACCTGCTCCGTGTATGGGGCTTGGCTGGTGCAGCACATGAACTGCCAAACTAGGAGCAGCCATGGAGTTGAACTGCCCAAGGCAGGTACTCATGGGGTGCTAAGTACCTGAGAGTATGAATTTTACTAGGAATAAAAAGAAGGCACAAAAGATGAATTTATTGGCCTCTTTCAAACCAGGACAAGATAGTTATATATTCTCTCATTACATAAGGTTTTAAGTCACTGTGATCATCTAAAATGCAACTAGCTTCTTCTTGAAGCTACAGCACTGAATTGTGATGACAGATGCCTAAGGTCCTCCCACTACAGGGAGACATAAATGGGATGCTGCCTAGAGCCTGTTGTACTGGGCTCAGCTATTACTGGGACTGGCTGTGGCTAGCAAACTGTCAGTCAGAAGTTTTTGTGCAAGAAAGGCTCCCTGGCTTTTGTTGTTACAGAGTGGCTCTGTTGAGTACTTTTGACTGTACTAATACTGGATATAGGGGGTATGAGCTTGGGAGGAGGAGGCAGGAAGATGTAAGGGGGACATATACAGAATTTGCCGTACTTCTTGCCAGCGGACTGAAACGCCGCCTTGCCTTGCTTACTGTGTGGCTGCAGACAGCTGAGACTGCGAAATGTGCTTTAGCTAATGTTTAATTCAAACACTCTCATGAAAAACTTTCATCCCAGCATTTTATAGTATGTGCTCCTGTATCTTTTCTTTCCCCCCCTCACCCCAATCCTGACTTTACAAATACTATGCTATCACTGTAAGAGAACTTTTGTTTTCTCCGTAGTCTGTTATGTCTTGTTCATTGAGCTTCCCGGTTGTGGTGCCAAAAGAGCCCTCTTCCTTATTGCTCACGTCTTGCTTTCCATGGGAAAAAGTCTCTGGTGGCAGGAAATTGAGGGAGATTGGCCCTGTGAAATAAAAGCCTCTGTTCCTTTCTTTGCCTTCAGTGTAAGAAGTTCTTTGATATGTCTGTGGCAAATGCCTTATTAAAGGGTCTGCCTGCTAGGAGCAGCCACGTGCTGCTCTGGGACTGTTTCAGATAGTCATATGTGTGAGAGAAAATGAATGACCAGGAAGCCTTAAGTGCTGTTGTAAGTTTTGCAGGGTTTTTTTTCCCAGCTTCAGTTTTTCCAAGATAAAACCTGTTTGGTAAATCGTTATACCTGAATTACTTAAGGATTATGCTTCAGAAGGTGTTCCATAAATTTGTATTTAGAAATTGTAACAAATATTACTTTTCCTTGCATGCTTTTTTGTTACATATTATTTTAAGTTTAGCACCAAAAGTATTCCATGGACTAGTTTGCAAACTCTGTTGCAAGTTAGATCTGTGAAACATCTTTAAGTTAATGTAAATTCAAACCTAAACTACCAGCAGGTCAATGGAGGTGATTATAGCTGCTCCACTCCAGCCGCATAACAGCCCATCTGGAGTTCTGCATCCAGCTCTGGGGCCCCAAGCATAGGAAGGATGCTGATCTGTAAAATGGGTCCGGAAGAGGAGGCCACAAAAATGATCACAAGGCTGAAACATCTGTCCTGTGAGGAATGACTGAGAAAATTGGGGTTGTTCTGCCTGGATAAGAAAAGGTTCTGGGAGATCTTATTGTGGCCTACAAGGGGGATGGAGAGGCACTTTTTGTAAGGGTATGTAGTGGTAGGACAAGCAGGAATGGCTTCAGACTGAAAAAGGATTGATTTAGATTAGACATTAGGAAGAAATTCCCTAAGTATGGTGAGGCACTGAAACAGTGATTAGATTTCCAGTAAACTCAGTATCAATGTAAATTGTCTCTGTGGTCTTGGGAGCTCCAAAATCCTTGTCATGGATATAATATGAAGATGAACTTGGAACTGGATGATGTTTAGAGAAACAGTACTTGTTTTTAAAATTCCTCTGTAAAGTGACCACATCTCTGTGAACCTGAAATTTTGATTCTCTTTCTGGATTCTGTTAGTAAGAATGGCACCAGTGGCCCTTGTGCACCTGGGCTGATTGCTAGTTTCAGTAATAATATTGCATCTTCAGATGTGGTGGCTCTATTTCTGAAAACTTGCTCAAATCCAGAAATTTGAAATGTTTTCATGTTGTCTACTAACACTGAGTCTGACTTAGTAAATCCTGCAGGCACTGTAGGTCATGGAGTGCCTTAGGTTGAGTTCTCAGCTCTGTGGTCAGCAACTGGCATAGCTCCAAGAATTTGCCAACAACTGGAGTGGCTATCTTGGATCATGGCACATCAGAAAGTTTTTGCAATTCACAATCAGACCTCAAACATAAATTAGTCCTAGATACTGCCTACACAGGGCAATTTTAGGATGAGGAGGGTGCATGTAAGTATGATGTGTCAGTTGATGGAAGATGACCAAGTCTTCAATTTAGCAAAACTCCTTGGTAAACACTTACTTTTGTGCAAAATATGTAGAATATACATATGTAGGAAGCTGTCAGTAGAATGTTCCTTTATTTCTGTTGAATCAATTGTGGGAAGAATTGGAATTGGTGTGCTGTACTGAGTACCAGAATAAATCTCCCATGTGTGGCAATTTACTAAGTAGTACTGCTCGCTGTTCCATGTGTTTCATAAACACTCTTCCTTTAGTGTTTTTTTTTTTTTCATAAAGAAGTGTCTATGAGTGAACTTGCTGTCTTAGCACATGTTTTATGTCTACTGACTCTTGGCTAACCCAGTGTCAACATCTAAACTGAATTGAAATAGCTTTGAGGCTAGCATTTTTATTATATCTTGTTGGTTGTCCAGATGCACTCCTAATATTCTCTCTTCAAGGGAATTCCTCTGAATTTGAAGTTAAGTCACATAATTAATGAATTTAATCATAAGATGTTGTTTACATGACTTTTTCCCTCCATATAACTTTCATGGAGGGTGTGCCTTGTTCTATGGCATTTGGATCTTCTCAGCTAGAAGATTTTGTGTCAGGATCCTGCTTGATGTAGATCTTCAGGTGAAGCCCAGCCCTGATTACTCTGCCACATGACACCCTTTATTGCAGCACTCTCTTCCATTGTGAGCTGAGCATTTTCAAAGTGTTACTGATATAGCAGAAATATGTTTATTCTTGCATCAATCTTCCTAGTCTTCTAATACTTGCTCTGTTAAGCAGAAAGACCGAGCTTTCGGTCTCAAAACCAAACTTGTTTGTCTGTTGAACTTGGTGTGGCTGGCTTGATGGATGCTCTCAGGATGTTTGAAGGAAGAGGTACACAGGACTCTAGGCAAAAGCTGAAGCCAAATATATATTGCCAAAATATATTATTATAGACTAGACTTTAAGAACCCAAGTCATCAAAGTACTGCCTCTGCAGCTCAGTCCTGAGCTACCTGCAGGTTGTCATTTCTGTTTCTAAAGTTGTGTCTGCAACCACTCTTGATGTGATAGCACAGTTGCTTTGAAGCCAGTATATGCTGGAGGGTAAGTGTGTAATCAGACTTACTGGAGGCTGGTGTTGTAAAAGACTCCTCCCAGGATTAGCACTGTAGGTGTTGGCATTCCCTGTGCTCTGTGTTTTCAGTTCTCAGATATCCAGCCCAGAAACTTTAGCTGCTTTGGCCGTAACAGAAAAGTCTGATTTCCAGCTTGTGGGCTGCTGATACCCCCTCCAGAAAGGAGCTGGATTTTCCACTTCCTGGAGTGTATAAGTTACTTCTTTTTGAATCTTGCTCTTACCTCTCATTGTTGCAGTGTTCACTAAGCAGAGCAACTATTGCAATTCCACAATATCTGTTGGTGCCTTCTATCCACTTTCTGAATCAACCTTTGCAAATAATTTTAATGAAGGATTTGAGTTTGGCCAGGGCTGCTTGATCAAGGATACCTTTGCTGGGTATGGGAGGCACCCAAGGACGTGCAGATCCAGGACTAAATTGCAAAACATTAGCGTTATTCAGGTTAATTCCTAGACTGATACTTATCACATGGGTCATGTGGTTTTCCTTCACCTATATTCAGACAAGCTTCTTTTTTTCTGATTTGCTTATGGCTGTGTTGAATTGTCTTTGGAGGGCAGGAGTAAACAACTGTTTAAGAACTTACAAGGAACAGGGCATGGGAATTGTCATGGGGGAATGAAGGCTTGACCTGGTATTGGCTGTCCCACCCTAGCTGACAGGACCACAGCCAAGTAGGACAGTCAGCTGGGCTCTTCTGACAGCACTTGTGTCCACTTGTGAGCACTCATATAGCTGGGAGAGCTCTTGAAAAGGGGCCCTTGATCTCAGTGTTGCAAACAA
This sequence comes from Calcarius lapponicus, assembly GCA_039654755.1. Taxonomy (NCBI): domain Eukaryota; kingdom Metazoa; phylum Chordata; class Aves; order Passeriformes; family Fringillidae; genus Calcarius; species Calcarius lapponicus. Next base: position 24,934,361 of record CM077481.1, on the reverse strand, counting down.
TGAAATGATATATTATGTTTCAGTGTGGTGGCTCATCAATATTTTTCCCTTGCTCTGGAAGTCAGGAGCCCTCTGCAGCAGAGGAGCTCTGCTGTGGAGTCAGAGCAGCCTGCCTGGTTATGCTGATGGTGGTGAGGGCAAGAGCAGTATCAGAGCAGCTTCCATGGCCAGTTTGCAGGCACAGTGCTTTACCATCTGTATCCCATGTTTGCCTCCAAACTAATGTTTTGGTTCATGACAAGTGATATCCTGATTACAGTATCTGAGAGCTCATTTTAGAGTGAGTCATGATTATTGGAGCTACCAGACTTAAAAGAAACATGTATTTGTTTGATTGGTGTATGAAACATCTGGGTAATTAGGAAGAGCAATCTTAAAAGCAAAGGAAGATGAGAGATATCAACTCCCATATGGTCATTAAAACTTAAACTACAAAGCTTGAAGCAGCTATACAAGACCTTAACAAATGTATGGTAGCATCAGTCCAAAATGTGGATGTGTAGTGTAATTTCTTTTGTGTCCTCAGTAAATGCATGTGAGAGAATTTCTCTGTCTCTTTTTTTTTTTTTTTTTTTTTTTGAGGTACAGGTTTCAAGGTATGCAGGTACTTGCAAAACCCGGAGGAGTCCTGCTGTTTTTATGTGCCTTTTACTTGCGTTGCCTGTATCCATTACCTGAAACTGTTTATCCCCTACTTGAAGCAATTGTCAGGGAAAAGCTGAAAACTTGCTCGTGGCATGCACGAGTCTGTGTGGGAATGGAGCTAGCCACGCACATCACAGTGCATTTCAGGAGGAGCAGGGGCTGTGGTTTTTTACCGAGGATGTGTCATGATGTTCTCAGCTAACCGCCTTTTGAGATGCCACAGAAAGCAGCTAGTCCAGCCCTGTGCTTCCGTCCCCTCCCTTGTGCCTGCACCACGGTGCCTGCAAGTATGCAGTGGCTCAGATCAGGGAGCCAATCCTCCCAGAAACAGGTCACTTTAGCAAGAGCTGCCCCTTGTTCTGGTTCACTGGGTTGCCAGCTATGGTGTGAGCGGTGATGTGAGCATGTGACTGAAAACATGAAAGAGTGTAGGACCACATTTTTCACAGAATGATCAAGGTTGGAAGATATCTTCAAGATGATCTAGTCCAACACTCAGCTTAGTTCAAATAGGTGTCATTTTGGTAGCTGGTATATGCTGAAAGCTGTTAACAAAAGTCTCACGGCTGTGGCTGAAATTCATCTAGAAGTCAGCACAAGAGTACGCTCCTGCAGACTCACTGCTAGGAACATTTGGAAGAATTGGAGAGCTGCTCGCATAGGCCCCCTTTGTACTCTACAAGTAGAGAAGGACCAGTCACATTTAGTAGATGTAAATAATTGGAGTTATTTGCAGCTGGAGATGTGCACAGACACCTATCCTTAATGGGCTGGGAGAGTGTTTTTATGGGAGGTGATGAGGTTGCAGCAGTAAGTAGGAGAAACCACAGATGGTTCGTTTGATTACAGCCGTGTCAGCGTGTTGCAGTCTCACGGGTTCCTGAAGCGGCAGCCAGTTCCCATGCTGTCCTTGAGATACCTTTGCAGTGTGTTGTCTTTGTCTCTAGTGTTGAGGATCTGCTTAGCATGCGGCTGCTCCACCTGCTTCTTGCCTTGAACTTCCTCATGAGACTCCTCAAACTCTTCTAAGGATGTGTAAGCTGAAACTCTGCTGGCTCCCAGCCTCAGCCCCCTTCCAGTGTTTGAGTGCTCCATCAGCCCCACCAGAAGGGCCCCATCCTGCCCCCAAACCAGGCAACGGCCTCAGAGCAATACATGCTTGAAGAAGTGAAACTTGAGGAATTCTCTGTAGAAAGAACAGAATACTCTTGGTGACCTAGACATCTTTGTGCACCATACTATAAAAGGCCTCTTTTAAAGAGAAGTGGTAACTATTTTTATTTCCTTTCTTCAGCAATTCACCCAGGTTCTAAGTAAAATTGCTCTAAAAATCACCCAGACTTGTGTATAACTTGATATGGGTTTCTGTTTGCAGCTATTGTGGATGATGAAAGGCTTTCTGCAGAGGAAATGGATGAGAGGAGGCGTCAGAATATTGCTTATGAGTATCTGTGCCACTTAGAAGAAGCAAAAAGGTGAGTAAATGACAGCACACTTATTTCTGGCCTTTAAATGTGGACATTCAGGCCTGTTGTGTTCTTGAGCATCATAATTTTTGATTCAACATCTTGAGTTACTTGGATTAACTGAATGTTGGAGTATCAACACTCAGTATGAGAAACTAATGCCCAGTATGAAAAGTCTGATTCAAAGAAAGATTTAGAAACAATCAAGACAACATCCTGAAACTGGCTGTGGTGTCCATTTTCACTGAAAATTGGGGCTGGATACTAAACCACAAGGCTGTTGTTTTGTGAGAAGCTGAGTCAGGCTTATGTGACTAACTGGGGAAAGTATTTTTCTCTTGGCTCTGTGGTTGTGCTGCCTTCTTGGTGCTACTTCTTGTGGAGTGATCGGGTCACTAAGATGGCAGAAAATCACCTGGGCTCTTACAGGTTTAATGATTGAATCATTTTGTGTTACAGTGGTATGTGCAGGCAGGGCAATAAGAGAAGGTGGACTCTGCTCTTGCTTCAGTTCCTACTGGTCAGCAGTACTCATCTCTTAAAGCAACAGCAACAGTGATGAAACACTGACTTGAAAGTGCACAAAGTTTTGATCACCTTTGTGCAAATGTACTGTGCTATGTTCACTTCATTCTCAAAACAAATATTCAACAACATTTTCATAATTAGAGAGCAGGGAAACAGGGTACAATATCCTTGTGCTTTTGAAGTAGCTTCAAGTGCTGCAATTATTATATATGTAAAAGCCTATTTTATATTCTGTCTGATCAGACTTTTTCAAAGATGCCTCTTATACTGACGTTATTGTTATTGGCACCACTGGTTGCGTCTTGCTTCTGCTCTGTGTTTGTTGATGATGGTGTTTTTACTTATAAATTGTATTTGGATGACTTTCCTATGAATTTCTATTGAAAAGAAAACTTGAACTGTGATTGGTAGTGCAAGCTGTGAAACCTTAGTGTGAAGATGAAGCTTAGCATCTTGGTAATGGTTTAAACGAGTGTATTTCAGTCAGTAATCTACTATTAAATTGTGCTCTGGGCCTTGAATCCACACTGTTTCCCTCTCAATAGCTGCCAATGGTTTTGTCCTAGGGGTATTGTTATAAAAATCAGCCATTCTTACTTCCTCTTCACTACATTGTTCCATTTGGTGTAGCAAGCATTGCCTCCTTTGCCCTTTCTTCCTCTTTCTCCTGCACTGGTTCCCTGTTCAGATATTTAAGATGGCAAGTGTTGTCCTGCTGCCAGGGAGGACTGACCTGCTCCACATGCTCCTGCTGCTCCCATTGTGCGGTGGAAGAGATTGCCCTCAGCTGAGTCAGCTTGCTGTGCTGGCCATGGGAAGGTCTTTTGCTGAGTTAGTTTTCTCTGGTTTAGTGAGCTGACTGGTCTGACCAAGGGGTCAGAGGAGAATCTGAGCAGGCAAGAGGATGGGGTGCAGCTGCATGCTGGAGAGAGGGAAGGGAGCAGGTTTCACTTGTGGAGGTGTTAGATCAGGTTCACCGTATCAGCTAACCTCAGTGAGTCAAGATTTTATTTCACTCGAGGTTTCTCCTTGGTATGTTGCAGCTCACCTATCTGCTGCCTTATGGCATCTAGTCTCCAAATTCAACCTTTTCTCTTCTGCTGCTATTATGACTACTTTTTCTTCCTGGCTCTCTTCAACCTTCCCCTTTCTCAGGCTACTTGTCATTTTGAAATTGAGTCCTCTGGCTAATTTGAAGCAGCTCCCTTGATATTTCACAAGGAGATGTGAAATTATTTTTACAACTAATGACTTAAAATAGCATCTGCTGTGAGTAACCTCCTCCCCTTCCTTGTATTTGTTTTCATAGAGATTCTTGCCACTAGCAGTTCTCTAGAGGAAGCATTGTTTTAGCTCTGCAGTCCACGATGGGACTTCCTATCCAGGATAATTACTTCCAGGGTTATTAGGTACCTGGGAGCTTTTCTGGATCTCTGTGTGGAAAATCAGAATCTACTAGTACTGTTCAATGGTGATTACTTCATAAGGTGGGGATGAGTTCTGCAGTGTAAGGAGCATTGTATTTCCCTTACTAAGGGATTGGGCTGTCATGGATGGAGCTGAAGTGGCAGCATGATGCTGCTGGATGCCCTCCTCTGCCTCAGTGCACTGGTCCCAGTGCTCATTTGGAAGGAAGGGGTGACCATGCAGGGCGTGGTGGAGGGCCCTGGGAGTAATTTTGGGTAGACAGAGCTGCTGTGAGAAAAAAGAGTGTGAGGGGAATCTTCTTCTTTCACAGAGAACCATTGAGGTAATTTTGTTGTACCATGGGACTTTGCCCCAAGTGACACTCTTGCTACTGTGAAAACAACCCAGCAACAAACAGCTACAAAAAAGCTTGCAGAAGCAAGTAGAAATGCCTGAGTCTCATGGCTGTGTAACCCCCAGCCCTGCTTTCCCAGGAGGTGACCTATGTTGTCCAGGGAAGCTGAGCTAGTGCCAGCCCCAGGCTTGGATGTCAAAGGTGCATGGCCGTGCTTTCCCCAGCAACAATCTGGAGAAATGGGAATTATGAGAAAGTTCTGTATCTCTTCTCACTGTGTGGTTATTCACTCTGTGAGCTTGATTAGGGGTGAAACTTGATGTGCAGTCCTTGTCTGTATCTGCTTGATTATAGCATTTTTGCTGTCACTACAGAGACTGATCAAAACTGGGGACTCTGGAAAGTGAGATGGGAGAGCAACAGGGTCACAATTCAAATGAGGCCAGCTGGGAAGGCTTGAGTGTAGGCTTTTTCCACAACACATGGTGGGTCCTGCCCTTCAGCTGCACTGGGAGAGTGCTTGCCCAGGAAACATTCTCAAGTGATGGGCATCTGCAACTTTGGCTGCTGCTGGATGGAGGGGTCCCAGTTGGGTGCTGCCCAGCTCTGCAGCAGCACCCGTGGGATGTGCAGGCTGTCTTCCCCTGTTGTGTGCTTGTGGCAGTGGGTCTGACTCAGAGCAGGCAGGGTGGTGCCTTCGGCCCCAGGTGCAGCGGATGGTTGTGAAACCACCCAGAGCTCTGCCTGCTGCCTGCTTGCTCACAGCAGTACCCTCCTGGGTGAATCTGGGAACTACCTCTAGGACATACTTAATCTTTGTCCTGAGTGCTTGGAGAGGACTTCTTAATATTCGTAACACTGTGGATATCAATGACAATAAATAGACTGAATTAGTAAGCCAAGGAGAGTTTTTCCAGTTGGTAGCTGCTGAAATGACAGCAAATACTATTTTAGATAATCAAACGTGTCCAAATACAGTGTGCTTTGGTCCATATTGGAGAGTAACAAATACTGAAATAAACAGTAAATAGGAAAAGATCAAGCAAAACAGGACTGGGTCTATGTCAGGAGGCATATTTTGCTTCTCATCATGTTTGTAATGAAAACAATACTTTGTATTAGCTCTGCACTTTAAAATTCCAGAATTAATTAAGCAGGTAAAGAATGTATGCTTTCAGCTGCTTTTCAGATCACTGTTTGTATATTTAATTATGGTAGCCTAGCTTTAATAAAAACTTGGCTAAAAGTTCAACATGAAAAAAGAATCATGTCACTGGTAGCTGATGCTTCTGCAAATACATTCTGAGCTAGGCAGAGTATCTGGTACACCTATACAACATAGGAAATTGGTTTTTAAATACAATGAGCAAGCTTGTAATATCTGCAGAAGTCAGTAAAGTTTGATAGAGTGTTATATTTGATATTGAGGAAAGAATTTTTTTTTTTTTGTTAGATTGCTGGGCCCCTTTCTTCCTGAGATTGCACATGTGATAAAATGAGGTTTTGGTTGCTGGTATATATTTTACCTTTAAGCAAAGTTTCTTGCATATTAAATAAAAAACCAAAAAGGAGCAAAAAATTGATAGCATCCCATTTCCTCGAGCTTCTGGGAAGAAAAAAAAATCAAGAATATACAATTAGGAGTAGGGATTTTTGCACTTCAAGAAATATAGCCATGGATACCATTAATAGATGCCTTCCAGATGTTACCCTGACACATATCCAGTATAATTTGGACAATCATACTTGTAAATAGCAAAAGTCTAAGGTGGGCATAAACAGCTGTGTTACAAGCCCTCAGGTCTTCTTTTGTACTATGTGAATTTTAACAGGTGCATGCCTGCTTTTTTCCCAGCCCCAGTCTGGCGAAAGTAATATTGACCACAGCATCCCCCTTTCCAAAGGAAATAACCTAGCACACCAAATTCTGGCTTGGGTTTGGCTTTTGTTGTTGCTTGTCTCTGCTGGTATGTAATTACTGCACTGCAAAAATAATACAGATTTGAAGGATTTAAATTGTGATTGAAGCTTTGGCATATAAAGCAAATCAAATTTTCACTAAATGTGTTGTGGCTGGCTAGGCTCATAATCATCCATAGTGAAGTAGATACTGTTTCTCTTGGCTTTTTAGAAATTATACCTTCTTATGATAAGACTGAATTTGAACCATGGAACTCCCCATTTTACTAGCCTTGGCTCTCCCTGCATGAAATGGAATATACTTTGTTTCATAAAGCATATTCTGCAATTTCATAAACAGAGCTGCCAGAACATTTTTTTTTCTTGCTCAGCTGTTCAGCAAGGCAGTAACTTGTATACAACACTGAAGTTTTAGCTTCAGTATTAGGACAATAAAGATACAGTAAAAGAAATCTATCCAGTAAATTTCTTTTTGAGAAGTCTTTTTTTTTTTTAATGTTGAATATGTAAATTCTCATTCTTCTGCAACTTATTTTCAATAGAAAAACAAATTGTCCTGTTTCTAAAACCTGCCTCTTTCATAATGTTGGTTTTGTTAATTGGTTTCCAATGGCTAGTTGCAGTATTGGTTGATGATATGATAGTTATGAGCTGCTGAACAAAAATGTACCTACAGTTTAATGTACTTAAAAGGTCAAACCCTGAAGTGTTTACTTGGCTTTTGTTAAAGCCAAAAGCTTTGCAGTACCATAGCAAAACAGAAAGCTCAAGTTGCCAGGACTATGGGACCATGGAGGGTGGCTAAGGGGGTCACTGTTTCTAGGGAAGGTACCAGAGTCCTACAAAGACTTGGTGTAGTGTGAGTGAGGTCTGCCAGGTTTCATGTTGCTGTTTCTCCAGGAATAAAATTATGGCAACCATTCATCCCTGGCAGGCCATGAGTGAATTAATATTACTCAAATACTTTCAGACTACAGGAAATATTTAAGGACCTGTGCCCTTAGTAAATATTAAATATTGTAATCTAGCTGTAAAACTACCTAATTTTAGGCAGAAAATATTAAAATATTTCTTAGTATCAAGTTTTGTAGGGGTTTGTCAGAAAATTCTTTTGGTATTGGTAGTCTACTACCGTGTTGTAAATTATGAACTTTGTCTCCCCACCTCTGCCTGCTTTTAGCCAAATAAAGTACTAGTGAACGTGGCTGGCAGCACCTCTGTAAAGGTTAAATGTTTGAAATTAGGGTGTGTCATGACCTGAAATTCCTTGGAAAAAACCTACTAAGCTGTGTTGTACCTATTGCTGAAGTGTCCTGGTCCACACAGAAGTACTGATCAACAAGTGTACTTGCTGTTTCACGTCTTGGTCCTCAGCACGCTTACCTAGACTGCCAGTATTGGTAGAACAGCATTTTGTTTTGGAGAATTATACAATCATGCTGATAAGCCAGAAATTTTGTATGCAGGTGTGATGTCAGTGGTATCAATCAATCCAATAATTGCTTGGATAGTGATATTTGCATATGAAAAGTCTCGATGGTGAGATCTAAAGGCGAGAGAAACCCTTTGTGCTAGTTTCTGTGCAGGATGCATTGACCTGCTTACTGGCATGTTGAGGTAATGTGTAATGGGTCATTGCTCAGCGTGTATACTTGTGGAATAATGATGCCCAGTAATGATGGATGTGACCTTTGTGTTTTAGACTGAACCATATGGCACTTGTCCCATAGCATGCACTGGAGCTAACAGTAGTTGCTTCAGAGCCAGTTAGTTCTCTTTCTTAAAGTTTTCCACCTTTCTTTTAGGCACTACTGTCTTGTAAAAGGAATTGTAATTTTGTTGGTTTTTTTCTTTTTTGTTTTTTGTTTTTTTTTTTTAATGGAAGACTGATAAATTTGAAGCTAGTTCATGCTCTGCTGCCCATGTATTGATGTTTGTGGGCTAAGTTTCACCAAGAGAGCACACAGCATTTTCATTTCTCCATCACTTTCTCCTCTATATCTTGGATTATCTGAGGGGCAACTAGAAAGCTTCTATGACTTTATACTCCACTCACAAGTCTACCCAATTGTCAGGTAAAAGCAGCGGCTTCATTCTGCACCCTGGGTAGCTCCTAGTTAATGGACATCTTTTGCTTAGTGTTGAAGGGCTTAAGTGTTCCTCTTGACCTTTGGGTAAGTCCTTCTGCACTGTTTCATATTTACCTGAGAGCAGCCAAGGCCTTTGCTTCTCTGTGTGTTAATGACAGAGTAAGTGACAGCATGTCATGGCAGTGCTTGTGTGCTTTGCCCATGCCACCCACTGTGTACTGCAGGCTGTGGTGGCTGCATGCCATGCTGCTGGAGCAGCTGACCAGAGAGTGGTGCATTCTCCCTGGCACACGTCCCGTTGGACTATATCCCTAGTGTAGCACTCACTGCTTTATGCTTGATCTCCTCCTCTGGTCCAAGGCAAACAGTCATCATCATCTGCCTGTTTGCCTTGGACTGCAGGAGGAGATTACCTGGACTGAAGGAATTTGCTTCTTAACAGCCCCTTTGCAGGAGTGTACTTTTCACATGTTGAGATCCTTCTTTCTCAACTTACTGTGTCCTGCAGAGCTGTTGATCTTTGGAAGAAGTGTTTATTCAGGCTCTGTCAGAAAGCATTGTGGGGAGGTATGAATAGCTCTTCATAGGTCAGAAGCTGTATGTGGTCACCTCTGTAGCACTACTTTGTACTGACCACTGATGCTAGTGAGGTGCCCACAGTTGTGTATGGTATCTTCTTGAGTATTGGATACAAGAAATTACTGTTCACAAGAAACATGCTCCTAGAGCAGGAGGCTTTTGCAATTACTTCATGGATGCTAGAAATCCACATCTCTGTGACTTAGCTACTGTTTTGAGAAAGTCCTAAAATTGGTCTAATGAATGTTTAGATTTGCGAAAAACCCCAATGTGCTGCTGTAGCCCCAGCTCTGGATGGGAAAAGCAGCTCAAGGACTGGAGGGATCAGTGCTCACTGAATGTGTAGGCATGGTATTGCACCCAGCTTTTGCCTTCTAGGTACTGCAAGCGAACACTTTATAGAATAAGGCAATTTCTGAGGGATGTGGTCTGGGTTCCTTTGAAAATCACTTCTGTTGCAAGTGTCCCAACCGTTCACTGTCCAGAGAAGGAGCACTCTAGCAGTTTGTATCTCATATGTAAGAATGGAGTAATGCTGGAAACTGCTTTGGCTGTGGACGTTGCTGGCCACAGACCATGTGAATCCTGTGTTAGTAGATAGAGCTGTTGCACAACCAGTGCTCCCCATCATGAGATGAGTGGCGCTCCTCTGCAAGGGGTGTGGTTGCTTTTTAAAGCAGTATGTGGTCAGATTTCCCACTGGGCTGATAGAGTTGTGAGGTTGTGTGTACTGTGTGATGCTTTTGATTGTTGTTAGTCTCCAAGAATTCATGTGCTTTAATAAAGATGACTTTGTATTCACCTGTATTTAAATCCAAGGGTTTCTTAAGAGGTAGAGTATAGTAGTGTCTCAGACGAGATAAGAGTCTATATGGACTTTGTAGGAGCTTGGACATTTGTCAGAGCACTTCTTGATGTTCTGGAATCATTGTCATTTGAGGCTGATAATTTGACAGCCTCCCATAATTGCTTTTGCTATTTTTGTTGCTAGATTTAGATTGGCATGTGCAGACCTCTATGTGTGGCTATGTAAACCTCTCAAATTCTTTCCACCTCACTCAAATTAAGGAGAGCTGTGAAAACGCCTCTGTTCATGGTTTCCGTTTTCCAGCTCTCCATGTTTCTTTGAATTAATTATGCACTTTCTCTAATGCACAGGAAGACAGGTTCCAGGGTAATCTCTTTAATCCCAGATTTAACACCAAAAGGGGGAAAGATTCTTTAAGCCAAACAATCCCCTGGAAAATTTAAGTGATGTATTTGTTTTTCAACTGAGTTGCGGAACTGGCAGGCATTCTTGAATCAGTACAACTTAAAGTAATTCAGTTGAATGTTTTCTTTAAAACACAAGGAAAAAATTTCCTGACAAGATATTTATTTTATTTTGCAGTTTCAAATCATATGAGCTTGTTGGTGTCTCATGTGAAGTGGTTGGTGCTATTAGATATCAATTCACAACTAGATGAAAGACAAAAGACCAACTATGGAGTTACCTCTTCTGTGAAAAGAGAAATGGTAGCCCCAGTATTGCTGTAATTTGGGGCACGTGTTCAGAATTAGCCTTGTGTTAGGCACAGAAAAAGAGGTGAGGTACTGGTTGTCTGTTTCAGCAGTGGCAGCAGGACATGGCCTTGAACATTTAATGTACTCCACTGTTTCTACTGTACATTAGCACCATTCCTGACGACTAGGGCCTGAAATAGGTTTCAGAAGCAGAGACTGAACTGTGCATGGGTTTTAAGCCTGACAAATCTGAGTCTGGGGGAAAGGTTGTTAATGAATTCTCTCAAGTGAATGGAAGCAGCTGCTCTTGAGCTTGAAGTGCTGGGAAGTACTTTGTACAGTTTCTAGTGTCTATAAATGCTAGGCAGGTTCTGGCTTGGAAGAAGACACCTCCATGATCTGCAAGTGTAGCAGCTCTACTATCTTAAAGGGGAGAGCATCTTACAGGGCTTTTTAAATCGTTTTAATTGAATTGGTAAGTTTTGACAAGTGAGTTGTACTATGGCATTGAGTGCAGATTTGTTCTGGTAGGAGGATGGCTAATGGCATGTATAATATCCCAGATATCCAGAGGACAAACAGCTTGGCTGCCCTAGAATGAGAGTCCATGGATTGGCAATTGTGAAGATGTGTAATTCCTGCAGGGCAGGAGTATATTACTCACTTTGCAAGGCAGCGAACATGAGAGACTGTACTCTCACCCTGGCTTTTATTGCTCCCATATGGGCTATTGGTGATGTATTCACCTCACAAGAGAAGTGATAAAGCTATCACTGACAACTGGAGCCCTTCTGTCAACTATAGCATGTTAACTATTCTTAAAACTTGTTTGCCATCAAAACAGGTGGATGCATTTTAAAATTTGATGCCATAAGCGTGTTAGAGGAACTCTTCTAATGGATGAAATTGGCTTAACTCAATTCTTTTCATTACCCCTGTCATTCTGTTCTCTAAGTCTGCATATTGTAGGTCCAAAGGCAGAATTTGTCCACTGAGACAATCAAAAAAACCCCACAGATTCCTGCAGGCATCTATATCCCACTGCACAAAAATTGCCCTGCTGTGTTGTAGCTATGCTCAGGTCACTCATGTGTTTTGTTTGACAGTGGATAGAAGAAGCTGGAAAGACAGGGAAATGGCTCACTTGAAATGTGCAAAAACCCCAGACAGGAGGCTTAACATGGGAAGAATTTGTGGAGGGCCATTGCATGCAGGTTGTGAACCCTGGCTGCTGTTCCTGGGGTGTGAGGCTTGGTGGGGTTGTGGAGCATGCTGCTGCATGCCAATCACATTTGCCCATAGGGCAGCTTGTCACTGGCCTTGGAGAAAGGTTCAAAGCATCAACCGCATCATAAGTTGCACTCTGTGGAAGGACTGCCTTTAAAGCTTGGCTGTCAAACAGGCTGCTCTAAAATGGGTAAAAATCAAATATCTGTTTACACATTGTGCCAAACTCTTTTTTCTCTGTTAAAGAAACAAAGCAGTGAAATGATGTCACATCAGTAGATGTTAAAAGCTGGAATGTATTTCTTTCCTGACAGTTTCCAAGTTGCAGATTGCATCCCCTCCCTTGCCGTGATCCAAGGAAAGCACAGTGTGCTTCATTCAAGTACATCTGCATTTGCCTGATGTACAGACCCGGTCATGTGGGATTTACTTTGCCTCATGTTTGGGGGAGTGCCAGGCCTTGGTCTGGCAGTCTCTTTGCTGGAACAGAGTTCAATGGGATTCGTGACTGAAGTTGGTTTTTAGGGCTTCCCATTTTTCTGTTAAACATCTACAGAATAGGGAAGTGTTGACTTGATCCACCCAGTAACTTTTGAGGCACACTATCTTCAACTGTTGTAGAAAACAAAAATGAAAATTCCACTTCATGTTGAACATAAGCTATTGGGAGAGGAGAAAAAATTGTGGTTTGCTTTTTGGCTTTTTTTTCTATAAAATACTGGTGGCATTGAAGGAGATATGTGTTTGCAGATTTTTGAATTTTTAATAGCATGCTTTTACAGTATTTTCAAATCCTTTGTTCATGTTTCTTTTCCATTTTTTTTTCCTTCCCACAAGAGCCCTGATCTAACCTTGACTTAATACTGCGATGCCTACTATCTATTTTGGGGAGAGCTTACACTTGAAGTCTTGGTAAATGCGGAGTAAAGTACTGAACGGTGTTGGCATTTTTTCTTTTTTTTGTGTGTGTGTATAAAGCCGGAGATAATTTTTAATACTCCTGCTGGTTTCTGTCTCAACAGAGACCTTGATCTGTCTTTCCTAAGTAAATATAGTTCTGTTGTGATTCCAATTTCAACATTTTCTCCACTTCCTCAGGGTCAAAGTGATATCACATGACAGTTAGTAGCACATACTGTTTTTCTAATTGAGAAGCAATAGAAGAGAACAGAATTTATTCCAGAAGTATTATTTATTTGTGAGCTTATGCACTCCTACTTTGTTGAGGAAAAGGTAGGAGTCTAGGGAGACTTCTCATTATTTTTGTAGCATCTTCTGTTTCTTTCTTGTTGACAAACAACATAAGTAAGAAAAATAGTGTCTGCTAAAGTTTTCAGTGTCTGAAACTTGCAGGGAGTAGCTCATTTGCTGTGGTGGTTACTGGTTGAGATTGCAATGGTATTTTCAATGTCAACAGCAATTATTTTGCTTCTTAGGAAATCACAGAATCATAGAGTATCCTGAGTTGGAAGGGACCCACAAGAAACATCAAAGTCCAACTCCTGCTCCTGCACAGGATGACCCCAAAAATCACCATGTGCCTAAGAGTGTCATTCAAGTACTTCTTGAGCTCTGTCAGGCTTGGTGTTGTGACCAATATCCTGGGGAACTTCACCTATGGCTGAAGAACCTTTTAATTATTATAATGATGATGATAACAATAGTGATGATGATGATAGCAACAACGACCATAATAAATAAAAAAAAAATACTCATTAAACAGCCTTTTCAGATATTTGTAAAAGTCTCTAATGAATGTTTGAATTTTGCATTGCAGTGCAAAAAAAGACTAGGAAAGGTGGGGTAACTGGAGGATTTAACAAGGTCGACCTTTAATAACCTGAGGTGCCAAGAAAGAGGCAACAGACTGCAGCTGCTGAATTGAGACCTCATCTGAAATCTGTAAAGAGCTCCTTATGTACTGAATATTCACTGGGGTCAGCAAAACTGTTATTTGTATTTGTTCTGCTTTCAGCAGATTAAGTCAAAATCTGTATCTGTATTCTGCCAATCTGTAATCGGCAAGAGATTATATTTCATGCGTTTTTTGTTTGGATTCATCCTTAGTGCAGGAAGAATTTGATCTGTTCATCTCTGAGCACTTTCACCTTCTTGTGGCTTGTCTTTAGATTTCAAAACCAAGGGCTGAACTCTGCCATTGCTTTACAGGCTTCCTAAAAGCCTTGATACCTATAAAATTCTGCAGTGCAGAATTTTCAGCAATCCACTAGTTTTCAGCAAGTGCCAAGAGAAAACATGCATGCAGTGCTTCTGAATTGCAGTGGTGTCAAGATCCTGTGTTTCAAAAGAAGCAACTGTCTCAGGGCAGAGTTCACAAGGCTCTCTAGTTATTGTGTTTCTGTGCTGTCTGAACGGGGTGTCACCAGGGGAATTGTATCTTCTCTGAAGATCCTGCTTAGCTGGTACTTTGATAACATGATTAGATTAATAATTAATGCTGAGTGTGCTGTGTGGCCTTTCATGTGATGCAAGATGTGAATAAGCAGGTGACGGTAGTGAAAAACTTCAATCTACAAAAGGCTTATGGTTCATCACCAACAAAAAGCGCGTAATAAGAAATTTGTAGAATGTTTTGATTTTATCTGAGCCTTCTGCTCTTGTTTACAGGAATGGCAAGGATTGGGAGTGAGAGGGAGTGTGAGGTTCATTTGGGAGTTTTCAAGAGTAAGCAAATTCCTTTTAACACTTTCCCGTCTCCCCCACCCCAACCAGTTGGTGAAAATAAAACTGGTATAAAAAAGGCTTTCTCGCCTTTCAGAACGACAGACAGATCACCAAAATAGCCCCATTTTTATTTTTAAAATTTTTAATTTTTTTCCTTTTTTCTTTTTCAATTTTCTTTTTTTTCGTTTTTCTTTTTCCTTTTTCTTTAGAGAAGAGAATGACAGAATAAGGTGAAAGAAACAGTTTTTGTAAATGAAATGCTATGACAGTTTGTGCTTTTCCATGCATGGAAAACAGTCCATTGTTTTTTTTGGGAAAAAAAATTGCTCTTGGTTGATGTCTGTGCTAAAAAGGTGCTGAAGGAATTACTTGCTCTTGTTGTTTTTCAGGTGTTCCACTTCTCAGATTCATTTAAAGAAGCAAGTGAACAAAGCCTCTGACTTTCTCTGTGGTCACTTTCTCTTAGCCATTTTTTTCAGGTCAGATAATTGTGCTGGTGTGTGCAGTGCTGGGACAGAGCAAGGAGGGGTAGCCTGGGTTTGCTTGAGCACCTGTAGCAGCAGAAGCAGGTACAGAAGAATAATCTGCAGCTGGGGTTTTCCTCCTGCTACAGGAGAGAAAACTAAATTTATCATGACTGGTGGTGCAAAGATTTAGGAAGAATGTGCGCAAATTTGTTACCTGAACTAGCTCTAAAAGTATTTGATGTGAAACATTCAGCATTTTGAGTGTTGCTGTTAAAATAAGAATGTGTCTAGTGTAAAATGGGATATATCACCTCAAGGCAGTGAGTTCTTTCACATGGCTGCCTACTAGTGAAAATTCTGTCTGGCAAGCATTAGAGTGTGGAAGTAAAACAAGAAAACTGCTTTGTTTAGAAGTACAGCTTTGGTAATGCCTGATAAAGCACTTTCTAAAATAACAGTTGTTAGTGCTTTTGCACAATACTGCTTTCATCGAATTTTGACATTTAAACATTGAAATACTATGGAGTTAGTGTTTGCAGAATGTTTTCATGATGACCATATTACTCCAAGGAGTCTGATCAAGGAGCCAAAAAAACTGAATAACCTCAGGCATCTTTTCTCTTGCTGCATCATCTGTTGGAAAGTTTCTTTCAAGGCACACATTCAGAAATTGTGATGAAGTACCCTGACATAATATGTCCTTAATGAGTTTAAAGTACAATTCTGCTTTGAATAGAGGTCATGTTTTAAAGGTCAAAAGTGCTTAAGCTGGTGATAAAAATGAGCCTTTTTCATTATTCATTTCTGTTAGCTATGCTGGCTTGTGGTGCTATCAGTGAACTGTACTGGATTTTCCTAGAGGAAAAACTTCTAACTACAATTTCTTAATTGATGTGAACCTGTCAAGACACATCAGAGGCTTATCACTTGATCTGCAGAAGTTTCCTAACAGCTTGTTAAATAGCTTATTGTCCCATGGTAGATTTTCAAGGTTGGAGACTGGAAGAAGTGTTTTGAATTATAATGTGAGTTGTAGATGGACTCCTGCCACTTTTCTGAGAAAAACTGTGTAAGAAACAGTCAGTAGGTGCTTTATAGTGATCCAGACCTTTTCTTCCTCTTTCACTGGGAAAGTGCTGTGATACAGAGAGGAGACTCACAGCTCTGTTTCATTTGACTTGCTTATATTCAGCAGGTTTGACAATTTTCCATTATGTGAATAGTAAAGAACCATGCACCCAGGTTTCTAAGGAGTCCATTAATACCTTTTCCCTAAAACTTGAAAAATGCAATCTCTAAGATTTAGCATTTTCATGTTCATTTCTGGCCCTGCCTCATTAAAGTCAGCAGTACCTCTGTTCTTCTGGTGTGTAAATTACAGATTGCAAGTCTTCACCACTGATTGAGTGTGTTGGAGGACAAATCTGATGTTAGGTGCTGAAATCATAGAATGGCTTGGGTTAAAAGGGACATTAGAGACCACCAATTTCCAACCCCCTGCCTTGGGCAGGGACACCTTTTACTAGGTTTTCAAAGCTCCTCCCCATCTGGTCTTGAATGGTTCCAGGGATGGGATATCCACAGCTTCTTTGGGTGACCTGTTCTGGTGCCTCACCACCCTCACAGTAAAGAATTTTTTCCCAATATCAAATGTAAACCTGTTCTTTCAGTTTTTCCTCCCCTGTCACATCCATCTTTCCATCAGAAGTCTCTCTGCATCCTTCTTGTAGGCTCCTTACAGGTATTGGAAGGCCACATTTAGGTCACCCATAAGCCTTCTCTTTTTAAGTTTGAACAAGCCCAAGTCTCTCTGTAGGAGAGGTGCTCAGTTCCTCTAATCAGCTTGGCGCTCTTCCTCTGGGCTTGCTCCAACAAGTTAATGTCCTTCCTGTCCTGGGGGCTGCCCAGAGCTGAATGCAGCACTCCAGACCCTGGGATTTCACCAGAGCAGAGGGGTCCAATCTCTTCTTTTCTGTCACTTCTCTCCTTTTACTCCCACTAGGTCTCATTTTGGGAGTGCTTTATTAGCAACTGAAGATCTACATCTACAGATAAGGGGATGTCAAGGTTCTGACTTTGTCAAATTATTGCTCTGATTAAATCTGGGGTTTTTAATAGGTAGTTGCATTGATTGAGGTCTGTGTTTGACATGCTTTTTCAGAGTATTTGGGGAAATACTGTTTTCCAGATACTCTGTCAGTGGTGTGTGCTACACTGAACTCTGAGTGACCTACTTGAACAGATTAGAGTTGAATACAGTGAATATCCTGTCTCGGTATATATAAAAGGCATTACACACCAAGTATGGCACTGCTGTAGCACATATGGCTTTCTGGTAGGCAGGCAGAGAATGAAGACTTTTGAACATGGTGCAGCGCAGATGGTTTATTATTGTCACTGAGTGTGCCAAAGCATGAGGTTTGGATGAGGAAATAGCAATACTTACAGACGTGCACTGGTAAAAAAAACAGGTAAGATCATGCTCCCTCTGATGATACCATAACCAAATGGTATCATCAACAGAGAAAGAGGGAAGGGAAAGATGAAAAGCTATTCTGAGTGTGAGATTTGAATGGTCACTTCTGTTCCATCTGAGTGTTGGGGACAGATTTGGGGTTGCAGTTCCCTAGATATTGATGATAAAGTCTGTTCCTGAATTTGAAGAGACTTTGTCTTGCTGCTCATCTGCTTTAGTCTCAGAGTGTGTCCTGGGAAAAGCAGCTGGCAAAGTCATGAATAGTCTATATGTCAGAAATTAGACTAGGATGACATCAAAAGAATTCAAGTGTGAGCTTGAAGGAAAGGAACCAGATGAGGAGCAGAAGCAAACATGTGTTGCTGGTGTGGGGGAGCCGGGGTGACCCATGCAGGGAGAAGAGGAACAGTCACAGCAAACTCTGCAAACTTCTCCCAGGAGCCTGCCCCAACAGGCCACAGTCAAGCAGTGAAGGAGGAGATGAGGAACTGAGGCGAGCTTTTCAGATGAGGGGAGAAGATTCATTCTTCAGAGGAAGAAAAACTGTTCTTTGCCTCAGGCATGCAGGCAAGAGGTGGATAGACAGATGGGATTGCAAGGCAGTGAACTTGTGGAGTGGGAAGAAAGGGTTGGAGTTGAGTCAGGTTGGAGCTGTGGTGAAAGGGATGGATGAAAATTCAGGTTGTGCAGGAAGTTGACAGCCTGCAGGACCATCAGGCGATGTAGGCTTGCCCCATGGTGGGCTTCTGATAGTTGCCAGGACATAGTTTGTTGTAACCTCTCTTAGTTCAGCAGGTACAGTGCTAATACTTCCTGTAGTGCTATGAACAGCTAAATTAGTTATGATTATACTTTTTAAAAAAATAATTCTGTTCAATTTTTGAAATTTTGAATCAGTACAGTTTAAACATTGATCTTCCCTCAGAACAAATGCTGAGTGCTCACTTCTGTAAGGATAAGAAGATCTTTGTTCTGGTCCATCCAAATGTTGAACTGTAAGCTCTGTATACTCATGGGGTAAACAATGATTTGCATCTAATAATGAACTGCAAAGCACACTGTATTCTTTGCTCTTTTGAAGTGGCTTGGAAGTGCTACAACTATCAACACATTTATGCTAGCTATGTGGTGATTGTTAGATCACAGCTCTGTACTTGGTGGGGGACTCAGCTACAGGGATGGGGACAAGGTCTGCCTCTCCTTGGTGGTGCATTCCTTGGAGAGCTATGACCTGATGGTCACTGATCCCTAGATTAAACAACTTCTGATCATGTCAGATTAAACAGTTTGAATGAACAAGATATTTGACAATCAAGCGGTAATTTGCTATAATAATTTTGACAGTTAAAAACATGTTGTTAAACACATTAAGTGTGTTACAGTGGAGCTTTTGTTTTGAAGATAGTCAAGGACTGAATAGCCAAAAAATTTTAAAGTGAACAAGACAAGACAAATCAAATAGTGTTTGAAAAACAGAGACCTGTTTTATATATAGAAGCATAAATAAAGAGCATCAAACCAAGGAAGTAGTTTGGGAATGGGGAGAGATAAAAAAACTTAAGGAGCCATCCAGACTTGGCATGAGGATAATTCTTGGGATGAATGGAGTTTTCTTGGTGAGTATTTTGTGCTGAGCTGGTAAAATCTGTGACCTGTGAACTATCTAAAAAGAAAATTCATCCAAAGGCTCATGTGATGTATTCTGTAGGTCAGTTTTACATGATCACTTGTTGCTTCCTGCTTAACTTTGAATCAGCTCCTGGTTTGCTGTTTGTCATCTGTGAGAAGTGAATGGGAAACTTAAGTTCTGATTATTGTCTTCTGTTTCTGTCCTTTCTTCTTTTGACTTTGCATAGGAAGAAAACTTCAGACATTTGGCTTACTGGACATGTATCCTGTGCAAGCCTGAGCAGTGTTTCCTGAGCAAAACATAGGACCTGTAATTTGATTTATACCAGTTATTCTTAACAGAAGAAGAAATATAATCTGTGCAGGAATACTGAGCATTTCTTTATGCAGTTTCTATTTTTCTATGGTTTCATTTAAGAAATACTAAAATCCCAGAGATTTGTTTCTTGCTTGCTGTTTTCTAACTGATGCGCTTTTACTCATATGTACCACGCTGCCTGCTGTGTCCCTGCATCAAAGGCTTTCTCTTGCTACTGTCTCTCACATCTGCTTCAAATGGGTTTGTGCCTGATCTAAATCAAGCTGGAAATCCTTGACTATTTGTGTAGCCTGAGCAATATTTTAAAAGCTGCTTGTTAGCTAATGGCAAGCATGAAAATGGTCAGGGAAGGATCTTTTTAAAAAGAAGGAAAGTGGCTGTGGGGATAAGATCTTGTATTTTTCAGATGATCTTGTTGCCAACCCTAGATGAAGCCCAATTATTGTCTTTCTATTTTTTGAAGGGGAGGAGGGGGAAACCAAAAACTACAAAAGTCCAAACCTTATTGTATGTTCCAACTCTTGTTCTGCCTCCTTACTTTGGCTTAAAAAAAGTGAAGTTTTCTTCTGGCTCCCTTTTTGCAATTCTGTTACAGTCAATCTGATTTCTTCCCACTACTGCATCTTCCTCAGTGTTTGCTTTTTGGATGCTTGAGAGACTTGCTTCCTGCTTATGATTGCCAAATAGGCTCCCACCCTTTACTGGCATCCCCTTCTTTGCCCCAGACATGTGTGCATCTTTCTTTTTCTTGAACATCAGAAGCAAAAATTATTTAGAATCATCTCCCTGGTTTTGCAAAGGCAATAAATTATGATTAAAATACTGTACCAATTTGTCTGCATGCTCAGCAAGTAGGTGATACTTTTATGTTATTCACATTATAAGTTTTTTGCTGCAATGAGAAACTCTAACTATGTATTTTAATAAGATCTTAAATTCTATAGAATTTCATCCCCTCAGGTCAAACTTCTTGTTTGCAAGTGGTGGAAGTTTGCCAGTATGCTGTGCTTGAAAAGAATCATTGTGTAGTATTTGTCCTTTTAAGCTATCCTACCCCATAACAGAATGCTATCAGCTCAAGAATGCTGCTTTTTACATAAGAACATAAGCATAATGACATAGAAAACAGATAGGCATCTCTTGATTCTTATTTAATGTTCAGACTTGGGCTTAAGAGATGCAAAATTTGTCAAAGTAAGTCACCTAACCATTTGGTTTGTTTATTAATAAGCATCTGTCTACACCTTGGTGTAGTCTTGTTTCTGAAAGGTTTCTTTTTTCATGCAAATCATGGTTGCTGCAAGCTAAGCCTCCCTGACCTGAATAGCTTTCATCCTCTTTCAGAGCAAACCCTGGCAGGTGTGATGTAACCTGGAAGAGATTTTCTCCTCTTGCCTTCAGCAACTGGGCACTGGTAGAGAAAGTGGCTGCTGTGGCGCAGTTGCAGCCGCTGCGCTGTGCTCCTTGCTGGCTGACACTTTTTTTTCCCTGGGAAAGACACTTGGTTTGGCTTCAGAACAGCTGTTTGTTATTATGTACAGTGCAGATACTTTTTCTGGCAAGGATTTCTCCATTTGGTGTGCATGAAGGTAGAAACGCTAGATACTTTTGGTTCAGCTAATGCTCTTCTCTGATGCTCAAAGAATGATTTGATGGTAGCCAGATGTTCATCATTGTTAATCTTCATTCCACAATTTCCAGGCATTAGAGATGATTGTCTTTTATCATTGAATTTGGAAGCTCTTGCAATTTACTTGGTATTTCATTTTAGCATTTGATGGAAGAAAGGCAAGTGGCAATACAGCCAGTGTATTGGGCAGTGTAGACAAATAGTGCTGGCTGTGGCTTTCATTGCATCTAGAAATCAAATTAGCATTCAGTTCTTCTAGGTTGTGGTCTCATCTGATTCTCCCCATAGAAGCACACTTGCTTAAGTCAACATAGCCATCACTGACTTGCTGATTAGACATCACACAATTAAGTAGGAAATGTGTACATCCAGTACTCATGGCCTAATTTGTCTTATTTGTAAGTGTTATTTCTCAGAGTTATAGAATATGTGGAGTTGGGGATCTGCTGCTACAGCTGGATTCCTAAAAATCTATGGAGCCTGTAGGATCCACCCAAGAATCCTCAAAGAGCTGGATGAGTTCATTACAAAACCTCTCTTGATGACTGAATGGCCTTGAAAGTCCAGAGAGGTCCCAGCTGACTGGAAGCTGATGAAGTTGTCCCGGTTCTCAGAAGAGGCAAGGAGGACAACTCTGGTAACAAGAGGTCTGTCAGTCTCAGTTCAGTGCCTGGTACATTTATGGGTAAGATTATTCTGGGATGTTTTGAGAAACACCTGTTAGACAATGCAGTCATGTGTCACAGCCAGTATGGCTTCATGAGAGGAAGTTCTGGTTTATCAAACCTGATCTCCTTTCGTGACAAGGTAACCCACCTAGCTGATCAGGGGAAGCCATTTGATGTGATGTTTTTGTATTTCAGTAAAGCTTTTGATACTGTCTCTCGCAGGATCCTTCTGGACAAAATATTCGGCACACAGCTGGATAAACACTTCATGTGATGGGTGAGCAGCTGACTCCTGGGTCAGGCCAAAGGGTTAGCTCAAAAAATTAAAGGAGATGTTTGGCTTTCCCTTTGCTGGGGAACCCTGATAGAGTGGACATCAGTGGGGATTACTAGTCGATAGTGAGGCAAAGGCTGATTATAACACACGGAAGAACTCTAATGAAACTATGGAAACTGCTTTCTGCTGTATGCCAAGGTTGCTGTCTGGGCACTAACCACGTGTTTGAGGTTATTGCGGCTTCCGTCAAGGTACTTGTGGAGATCTGGAGAAATTCCAGCAGTTACAGTAGTAGCCTGTTCTGGGTCAGAATGAATTAGGCTTCGTTGCTTTACTTTGGTTCCAGAAGCACTCTTGGTTAGAGACAGTTGCCAAGTTCCTCTCTGTGCAAGATTTATTTCCTTTGAAATGGATATATCAAAGAAGACCTGTGTGTGAGCACTACTGACCAGATGAAAATTTATCATGAAGATGTGGTGTCAGAGTGTTAAAGTCAGCCAAAAAGCCACTCATATTCTCCTTTTAAATAATAAATTATTCAAAAGCATCAACTTTGGGTTCTTAAAAAAATAACTCATGTTCCTTTGAAATTATCTCCATCCAGAATGTAATTAAATACCACTTGGATTTAAAAAAAGAGGTTTAAATAGAGATTGAGTATGAAAAGAACAATATATATGTTTAATGAGAGTGTTGAACCATTCTGTTGGAAAGCAACCTCTGCACGTTCAGGTGTTTGTCACCTGAAAGGGTAGTGATAAAGACACACAGCCTTTCGGTCCCTGCTCTCAATGCTAAAGGTGGAAGGGTCATGCATACATCTGTAGCATCTAACCTACTGTGTCAGATGGTCAACTTCAGACACTCTGTACATGATGCCTTTTTTTGTTAGTGATTCAGATATGGCCCATAAATTCTAAGAGTTCTAGCCAGAACATAAACTTACTTGGAAGCAGAGTAAAGAATTTTTAGAAGGTAACAAGTACCACTGTCCTCAGACTCATGTCATTGCCTCAGTTTGTAGAGGAGATGCATAGAGGACCATACATATAGCAAGTATTCAAATCAGGCAAAACAGACCTACACCTCATAATGAAATACACTGATCTCTCTGACAAAGAGCAGGCATGTACATCTTAAAGATGCTGGGGTAATGACCCATAATTTAGTGACAGCCTTTGATCTCCACAAAGCTCTCATTTGTAGATTAGTAAAAAAAAAAATGAGCAGCAGCTTAACTCTGCTAAAGATAATTAGACTAGTCCCTCTTAGTCCTTCATACATTCCATGTAAATGCATAGAAAAATGTCCAGTTTTATTAATAAAATGAGTATTAATTGGACTTCAGCCTGACATGATTCTAAGTGCTGCGGTTTGATGCCTTTTGAAGGAACCAAGTAACTTTGAGCCTTCATTCCTCGTGAATGCTGCTTTTCTTGTGCTCCATCTGCACACACCTGTGCTTTCCCACAGTGCAGCTGCTGGAATAAATGATTATGCTCTGTAACAGCTACTTGAATAGTGCCCAGTGCTGTTTATGTGCAAGGAAGCATGATGTCTTGTACCTAAACTTTAGGTTTAATGGTACTCAGAACAGAAGCTCATTACAAACCTGCCACATTTCTTCTGGCTCTGGTTTTGCCCTCTGAAGTAGGTACTACAGAGAAGTTACATGTTTAAAATAATTTTTAACTTGTGAGAAACTGAGCCTCAATGACACCTCAGAGTACTATGAGATCAATTAATAAACATATTTGTACTTATTTGGATATGCTTGGAAGTAAAGTATGGAGATACGGTTCTCTTGTAACTGTGTAACTGTCACTCCAGTTTATATTCTGTTATGTTTCTCATATTCAGGTAAACTTTTAGATGCAGGACTGAAATTGTCATAAACTATTTGCTTGGAGTCTTCTGATGGCAAGAAGAAACTTGCACTTGCTCTGTAAAGCCCAGCACACTGATGATGACAAACACTTCTCAGAGAGTGGTTTAAAAGGAGTATGAAATTAAGACACTTGCTCACATAAATGGATGAACCTGGTACTAAAAATAACAATTTCAGATGTAGTTGATAAAAAGTACTTTTGTAAGTATTTGGAGAATATTTTACAAAGCAGGCAACAGATCTGCTAGTGCAGTAGTTTGACTTGAAGTACTGGCTTTTGAGAGTAAGCATAGATTGTGCATACAAACCTGCAATATTTTATTCTGATTGATAAAACCAAAATGGTGCTGCTGACTAGCTTTTTCAGAAATCCAGTTTTCCCATCAGAAATAACTGTGCTTTTCCTTTGTGGTTTCAATTTGCATGTGGGTATGATAAATTTGACTGACTTGACTTGACTCACCGTGGTGAACATTGGTTACTGCTCCTTCTCCAGACAGCCAGGTCCTGGGGAAATTGGTCTTTAATCAAAGAGCTGTTCTGAATAATAGGAGCAGGAGTGATTGCTGCATCCAAATTCACTGAGCACAGGAATTAGGCAGAGCCATTCTTCCACTATTTTGAAAGCCATGCTCTCCCCTTGTTTTCACAGGTGCACAGAAGACACATTTTCCCATCTTTTTTGAGATGATAAGGTCTATCTAAGCTACTTTTAGATCACCATGCAATTTTATCATATTGTGGTATAGACACAAGTATGGTCTTTTATTTTAGAAAAGCAGGTAGAAAACAAATACTGATTACAGTTTTGAAGCATTCTGCTTTGTATATTTTGATATAGAATTCAGGAACCCCTAGGATATCCTGGCATTAAAATTATCAATATTCAGAAATCTTCATGTACTTCTCTGCTTAAAGACAAACTGTGTATTGCTAAGTCCATTTCATTTCTGCATGAAAGTTGACCATCATGGTTGGATCAAATATTTTTTCTAACATTTAAAAACAGAGCTTTAAAATTACCCAAGTGCATAATAGTTTAGCTTGGAGAGCTTTCTTTGTGACTACTTTTTAATGCTAAGGTAGCTTACCATATGTGGAGCAAAAAAAGGGGCAAAGCTGAGGAATTGTTTTGGTAGCTGAACTTGATACAAAACGCAAAGCATTGTGAAAAATCTGTGCTTTTCAGTGACTAAATGTGATGTTAGTAGCCAGTGGGGGATGTTGGCCTGCTGGTCCTTTTGTCACCTGTCAGCTTTGCAGTTCTGCAGAGTGGTGCTGCATGATGTGACAGCTTAGCACATGAGTGTTCTCTTGTACTCAGCTCTAAAAGCAGAGGTAGTGAAAGCCCCTCTGCTGCTCTTCTGCCAGAAGCACAGCTGCAGCTGAGAGGAGAGCTTGGGACTGTTTGAATGATGTCCCAGTGACACAGGGAGGGGTGAAGGTGCGACAGGTCAGAGCTGGCTTAACAACAGCTTTGCTCTGTATCTTTTTTCTGTTAAGGATTTATTGGCCTGTGGAGGCCATCTGGTACCTGTGTCTGAAAATTCATCCAGTGCTGTCTGCTGGGAGAAGTTAGCATCCTTCACAGCAGGAGCGCAAAATACTTCAGGATGCTGTGGTCTCTGCTAGAGTTCAAAGAACGTGGTGTATCATTGGCCTTTCCTTGACTAGAGGTCAGAAAACTGAATCCAAAGATGATTAAAAAAAAATAGGGAGCACTATACAATACTCTAACATGAGGATGGCTTTTTAATGGTAATTCTGTTAGTTTTTTAATGTCATGAAATGCAGAAACACATTAAAAGTACTTGTTGGATATAAGTCATTAAATTATGGTTACTTTTTAAACTTTTAAAATTACTTTAGGGACCAGGGGTAGAAAGGTCTGGAAAATGTCTGTTTCCAGTGTCACATGAAGGAGATGTACACATATCACAAACTCAGCCACAGCATTTTGGGTATTTTTAGCTAACACCGTTATTTGGGAGGGAAGAAATGGTTGTGTCTGAACCAAGGAAATATTGGTACAGCAAACCTGTATCTTGTTCCTCTATGCACCACTGCCTTCAATGAGCAGTGCTTGTTCTTTCTTGGAGTACATATCTCTTTAAGCAATTAATTAATCTGTCATTCAGTGTGCAGCCAGCCCTTCTGGTTAGCAAACACTTGAAATTAGACTCTCCAGTTGCAGTAGATTAAATGCTTCCAATGCACCTTGAAAAGAGTTATTAGTGTTAGATCTTACCCAAGGTACAAAATAAAAGGAAAGTAGTGTATGTTAATGCATGCCATGCTTTTATCTGTGGACAATATTTCTACTGTCTCTGTCAGCTGTGGATAGTCATTTAAATCTCTGGCCCTAAAGCAACCTTGTTCCCAAACTGTGACAGACTTAGAAACAAGGATTGGCTTTACAAACAAGATCCAATTAGTGACTAAAGAGGAAACATTCTTCTCGGGGTGGATAAGTGTCTGGATTCAGTGAAGAACTGGAAACACTTCCATGATAATTAGCATTATTCCTCAAGACAGTCTGTAATGAGAAATTGTTTCCATAGTCTTCTATGTCTCTTTCTATCTATTTCTCAGATAGATTAATTGGAGGGTTGGGCAGGGTTGAGTAGAGAAGCCTTGTTGTAGTCCTGTAGCCTTGCCTTGTGAACAGGGCTAGTGAAACTGCTGCTTACAGCTGTGGAAATCTTCAGCTGGAAATAGAAGATAAAGTAACTTGTACCTCAGTGTGTGTTTGCATACCTGCCTATTAATAAACCAATCCATGCAAGCATGTGATAGTGTAACTCTGGTGTTTGGGGCTGTAGAATTGTATTCGCCTGATCTTTCTCTAAGGTGCTGCTTTTCATTTATAGCTGCTTTTTCTGTACTGAGCGTTGGCTGAACTTGTCTGGACCCCATGGTCCACAAGAACAATGGAAACCTTTGAATCATGTGTACTTCCCTAGCTAGGCTCTCCCCACATTTTGCAAAGTGACTCACAGGCTAGGCCCGCCAGAGTTGCCAGAAAATGATGTCATCTGGATACTGTAGTATCCCACGTACAAACCAAAGGCTATTTAGAAATTAGGCTGACAACTACAAAAAGGAAATAGCTGCATTTCAGATGCATATCTCAATTTTAAAATCTGTATAATTGTGTGTGTGCTTATTAAATACAGGAGTAGTGCAAAAGGCAAAAAGAAAAACGTGCAAAAGAAAAGCTTCAGTGTTTCTTGAACTGTGTTTTCTGATGACTGCAGAGTGGGTAATCCTGTTCTCCTGCTGTTTGTCTTGTGCCAGCAATAGTTCACGCAGTCAAGCTGTGTCAGATCAGGGAATTGATTTGGTCAAACACTAACATATGTGTCTTGTGTTGTTGCATTCATTCTCAGCAGGATCAGTTCCCTGATTCTACTCTTCCCCACTATCCCTGGGGCACTGATGTGGCCAAAATTGAAGAGAAAATGCAGACAAGAGTGCAGTAGAGAATGGGAAGCACGCTAACTTGTTCAGTGGCTATCTGTACCATAAAGCAAACTTGAAATTACATCCTTAGCCGCACTTGAGTAGTTTGGCAGAATTTCAGATGTAAACATCTTATGTATTGACATGAGATGCCTGTTTGTGTCCTCTTTACCCCCACGCTACATGGTCCAAAAAAACCAACATTTGATGTTTGTGGTCACTGTGCTATACTGGGACCTGGAGAACTGCTGCCCTGGGAAGCAACTTGCCATCCTCATGAGTCCTTTGTCACAGCAACTTGGGGCACTCTGATGCTGGCACATAGCAATGGAAATCCTGGCCAGTGGTCTGCACAGGCAGATGAAACACGCATTAAGTAAGACTAGGGTCAAAGGCAAAAGAGGCTGACAGATACGATTTTGTGGGAAAATTAACAGTCTTCTAACACTAGTTTTTTGTTCTGTTCCTCTCCTGTTTCTGGCAGATGCATCAATTTGAGTTCTGCTGGTTTGGGAATGTATGTGGAATTTAACTTGCTACTAACCGTCATGTTTTTAGATGTCTGACCCTGGCTTGGAATATTGTACACAGTGTATTCCCAAGATAAATGAACTGAGCAGCATGTTTCTTATTACTTCATTTTTGTCTCTGTATTCTGTGTTAAAACCAAACAGTGAATGAAACCTGGCATGTAAACTGATCCACCTGTGTTAAAGCACAGCACTAAGCAAGATAAGTCTAGATGTTCAGCCTGTGCACTTCATTTTCCTATGTGATATAGTACTGGTTCTGCCCCTTAGAGCAGTGTGCTTTACTGCTTCTTCTGCTCCTGATTATTGCAGCCAGAATGCCAACAGATGTTCCTGGTAAGACCATTAAATACAGCATTTAAGTCAAATTTTTCATAATTTAAAACTCATTCAGAAAGATCTTTGCCCTTCAATTGTCCCTAACCTATACCGTATCTTGGACCTGTAACTTAAAAGGAGTTAGAAGGGCTCATGATTTGGCTGCCTTCCACTTATGGAGTGGGATTTCCCATTCAGGCATTGAGGTGACAGGTACTATCAAAAGAGATTATGCTCCCACCAGCCTGTAACTGAAGAGCATTGAACATCAGATATTGTTCATCTTGGTTCAAATAATTGTTCTTCATATGTCATAAATGCTTTGCCAAAGAGACAACCATGGTATTAGGAGAGCTAAGTACAGACCTGATAATATGTATGCAAAACTAAAAGGGGTTGCAATGCATTTCTCTTGTTGTTTAAATATTTCAAGCCCCCACCCAGACTTTGATCCACATTGCTTCAATATTTCTAGATGCTTTTGAGCATTCTGCTTTCCCTTGACATGGACATTCTGCTCTTGAAAAACTGGCCATGCAAACTCACATGCATAGAACAGAGCTGAAACAATCCTAGTGCTTAGGAGGGAGTATTGTGGTGACAAGATTTGTGAATTCAAAACTGAGTAACTGGAGGACTGCTGGGTAGCCTGATGCACATTCCTGTAAGCCTACATACTAATAATAAAAGTTGCTGCAATAATATAAATTTACTTTTAATCATGTTAAAGTAGAATACACTGATTCAAGATTTTTGTAGAAAAAACAAACCAAAACAACAATCACCTCTTCTAGCATTTTGAAAAGGTAAGATGAAGGCACTGGCTATTGCTGAAAATTAGAATTAAGTTCTTGTTGTCATGGTTTGACACTGGTGCAATGCCAATGCCCCCCATGAAAATCCCTGGTGTCTGCTGTGAGATTTTTGACCAGGAATAAGAAAAAAACAGGCTCTTGCTTAAAAAGGAAGAAAAGTTTATTAACTAAACTACAAAAACAATTACTAAACTCACACAAAAGCAAAAGAAAAAAAACAAGGAAAATGAAAACCTCACAAAAACACTCTCCTCCTCCTCCCCCCCTAAATTCCCAATATAATACATCTTCCCAAAAATCATCAATTCTTGATCTGGCACCACCCTTTGAATACTCAGTCCACCAAGAGGAGAAGGAGTCTTTCTTGGTGCCATAGGCTTCCCCTGGAAACCCCGTTGAAACTTTTTGTGTTTCCACGTCACTCTGGACCCCTCGGAGATTAATTCTGCCATTGTGACCTCTTCCTTCCAAGTGTAATGCTCTCACCATTACACATGGACCAAAGCTGCTTCTAGGGTTTTCCTTTTTAAGGATGCTTTGTCCAATTCCAGAACAGCACAGTCTCTCACTTTTGGGACGCCAGTCCCCCCCATATTTATATACCCCCTGGGGCCGAGGGGTACCCACACTGAAACTTGGCTCTGGGACGTTGCTTCCCCCTAAATGCAGTCTCTGTATCACAGGAAGAAAAACTGGTTCTGTCCATGGCTACACATGAAAAGTCCAGCCAAAAGGCCACTCCATCATTCCCCCTCACTCAAAAATCTTCTCCACTTGCTTTGTGGCCCAGTCCCTTCTTATCTCATCCCTTATTCCTCTGCTCATTTGGCTTCAGGGGGATCAGCATTTGTAAGGTTTCTGGTATGCAAGAAAAGGGTTAAAAGGTTCAGTCTCTGCTCTCTGTGGCTCTCCTGAACTCCCACGGCTGCCCTGCTGGGCCCTTTCGCCCGCACTCCCCTTCTCCTTCTCAGTCGGCCGCTCTCCCTCTCTCTCTCTCTCTGCTGGGGTGGGGGGGGCTGCCCGGTGTCTCTTGGGGTTCTCCACCCTTCCATGCTCAGGAGCCTCTTCACTCCCACCTCGGTCCAGACCCAGGCCTACCGCGTGGGCTGCCCCTCCCCTGTCCAGCAGCCGCGCCGGACGGGGGAGAGCTCTGATCTCTGTCCCTCCGACGTCCCAAGAGGGCGGCAGGGGAGCAGCTCTGGCCCTTTAACCATCGTGTGCTCTCAGAGGCGGAACCAAAATTTCAGTGGTCAAACTCAGTGCCAATGTTAAAATCTGAACAGTCATTGGCCTCTCACCCCACAGCATCCCAGAAATCCTGTTTCCAGATCAAACCATCACACTTGTGCAGGTATTTTGTCATAGAAAATTAGATCACTTTGGCAGAGGACCAAGGAGAGACTGAAAGTTCTTCCTTGAACGGAAGAGCTGCAGTTGTATTCAGGTTAATTTTTTGTTCTTACGTAGAGTACTGCTATTTCATCTATATAACAGAAATTGATATAACACAAATGCAGCTTTTGAGTTCTTGCCACTGTTGAATGGTAGTAATTGGCAATATAAATACAGTGCTTAAATTTTTGCCCACCATCATTTTCTGGTTAAGCTCCTAAAAGTAAAGGCAGATGTGTGATTACTGCTCTACAGCGAATACTCTATGGTGCTGTCTCTCAAGTAAGCAATTATCTTAATTTATATTTTAAAAAATCCATGTAAAGTTTGTGTTGGACTTAAAAATTTGCATGTAGGAAAATCTAATTACCTTAACAGCCAGCATGAGATTGGGAGTTTACCATTTGCATGTAAGCACAATCAGTAATTGAATACATACATAATTGAATACATACATCCTTAAAATACATACATTTCAGTATCAGTTTAAAAATGCAATTCATGAAAAAAACCTGAAAACTTTCTGGAAAAAAATCTAAGTTTACTCTCCCTCTTAATCTAGAGTTTTCTTGATTCTCTTGCTTCACACAGTTGGTGTTTCTCTTTTCGGTTGTTGCAAATATTTTACCCTGAGATGTGGTATGCTGCAGTGGCAGGAGGGGTTTTTTTCCAAAGCAAACCAGAATGGAGCAGAGAGGCAGTGTTTATGTAAAGTAAGCTGTGTGAAAGGAGTGTGCTATAATTCAGGAATAACATATACATTTATAAATATAGAATTAAGTTGCTCAGGATTTTGTTAACAAGCTGTTTGCATTTTAGAACTACATCTGCCAGAGCGATATTGAAAAGACAGCTTATCTTTCACTTACCATGTTTGTAAGTCAATTTGCAAGGAAAAAACCCCTTATTTCTGAAGAAAAAATGCTTGCGCTCTTTCCCTGCCCAGCCATAGTGAAGACAAAGTACTTTTGTGCTGATATAGAAGAGAACAATTTCCAGCTCTTTGTCTGAGAGAAAGGAATATCTTTGAATTAGGACTTTATGCCATCTGCATGCTGGGCATATCCACTATTTTTTATAGGACTAAGAGAAGTAAAGATTAGGTACTTGCCATGATCAGTTGATGGGTAGAAGAATTAGTCTAGTGTTTCTTTCAAAGACGTACACTGTCTGTTACTGTGCATGAATATAATATGTTTTTCTTGAATATTCAAAGTAACATATAAGGCGATTAGTGGAAAAGCAGTTGATGTTGAACATTATTTCCAGTAGCTACAAAATGGGCTGATCAAACTTGCTGCTCAGGTAGGGGCTGTGCATCCCATTTGGCTCACTAGGCTGGATGTATGCTTTTTTTTTTTTTAAAACTTTCATATGCTTCCCCAGCCCACATCTTAGTGTCACCTTAATGTGCTTGCATACAGTGCCCTATAGCAATAGGGAGAGAGGTTGGTCAGATGTTGAGTCACTGGGTGGGCAACACTGGGGTTTGCTAGCTCTTGAATGCCCTTCTGCTTTTCTTTTTCCAGACTGTCATTACCCAGGTACTTTTATGCTGGCATCAAAATTCTTTAAATATATTTATGTGCATATCTATAAACATTCTTCCCACTTAGATACTGGATTTACAGGTTATATTATAGAATTAAGTAGTACTGTGTTTGTTTCCTTCACTATAAAGGATTGTCCATCCCCTCCATGAGAAGCCTATTTCTACCAGACACATAACAGCTGAAATGTGTTTTTGATTATTTTCTTTTTTAAACGAAGCATTTAGCATGCCATTGCATAGTCTCAATAGGGCTTACCTTATGTGCAGTGTTGCGGTGGCAGCATTGCAAGGAAGGATATGCAGATATCTCCCGAACACAGGTTTTGAATTTTAAGTGACTGGACATTTGACACTTCGATAAGCCTCCACCCTCTTGATAAACAAGTATGTTGAAAGTAGCTGAATGCTAAAGTTGCAAAGATTTGGCCTGTTTGAGAACCTGATGCTCTGGAAGATGGGACAAGGTATTACTTGGCAGCTAGGTGGAATTCTGCTTTTCCACTTTGGAGAAATTCCCTTATTGTAGTGTGGTGATGAAACATACTAGCAGTTTGGGGAACTTGGAAATAGCTGTCTGCACAAATGCCTCCTGCATGTGCTAGAAACTGGTACCTGAAGCAGATGAAATTCTAGAGGCTGACGATGTTGTGAGTGAACAAAAAGGGCAAGAAGACTGTTCTTGTTCCCTTTTTTTCCCATCTGAAGTAGATGAAAGTTGTTGACAGGCTCTTTGGGTATTTTTGCAGCCCAGTGAGAGAAAAACAACTTGCCCCTCTGCATAGGAAATATCTGCTTTGGTGAACATGGAACTTCTGCTGGGCTTTTCACTTCATTGCAAGAACCCTTGCGCTCCTGAAATCAGAGTGCAACTCTCGTGTTCAAAATAGCAACTGGGTTGTTAAGTTTCTTTGAATATATATTAGTTCTCCTGAGGAAGAAGGGTATGGAGACACTTTGACGATATTGAATTTCATATGAAAAGCTGAAACAAATATGCTGTTTAAGTATTTGGCTGGATTTCAAAGTAAATGTGCAGAAGTTCTGCAAGGCATACTTTTAAAATCTTTTGTGAAGGGGAAGATCTAGGGACAAAGGTGCTCAGTGTCAGAACTGTGTTTGCTCAGTTTCAACTTGCATCTGTTGGAATATGGACTAACACTCTCTTTTGGGGTCTTCCTTCTTTTCATAAGTTTCTCATGAACAATTTTAGATTCACTATTTCTGACAAATCTGCTGTGATCACCAGGCAATTTCCTGCCCCTGGTTAAGCATCTTTTCCAGTGCTCATGTTCAGATATCTGATAATTGAGTTGATGGGAGGGTAGGGATCTCCTGTATTCCTTAGAGTTTGGCAAGTCTTATTTTTGCATCTTTTTTTTTTTTTTTTTTTGACCTGGGCTAAGGTACAGAAACCTCCACACCCCTTTAAAACCTCAGTCATCATTGTCTATCAGGCTTTTTCTTTCCTAGATCTTTCTGTCCTGGTGTTCATCCTGTGGTTCTTCCTTATCTAATTTCTACTGTGGTTGGTTCTTCCTGTCCATTTCTCTTGTTGACAGGAACTGTTTGGCATGGTGACGGTTGCATTTCTCTTCCTCTCCCCTGTGGCAGTTGTTTTCCCAGCACTGGTGAATGCAGAGTCTCCTCACACCCTGCGCCACTGCCTTGCTTGCCACAGTGCAGGCTGGCTGATGGATGCTGCCGGAGAGGGTGCCATGAGAGCCAGTAGCATCACTGCCCTCTTGCATGAGCCTTCATACTGCCCGTGATAGGCTCTGCAGGCTGCAGCTGCCAGTAGCTCAGAATACCTGAGTCCTACTGAAAACATACAAAAACGTGCTCTATGAATTGTAGGGGAAAGTGAGGATCAGGTTTTTGTGGTGGCTTCTGGGTGTAACTGCAGCAGGATCTTCCTAGAGTGCATGAATGGCACTGTGCAGGTGCTGTACTTGATTGGGATGAAGTGTAGAGGAAAGGGCAGAGGAAGAAAGGGAGCAAATTCACAGGTCAAAATAGCAACCTAAGTCGCTTAGGTCTCAGTGGAGGGCTGAGAGTTAACATGTTGTGATGGTTTGCTGATTAACTTGATCAAAGTAACTAGGTCATGAATAGGCTTGGCAGCAAGGTAAATTGACTTAAAATACTTATTGGTTCAAGTTCACAGGTACAGGGTTTTTTTTTGCCCATGTTAAATTGTTAGCTAACTGCAAATTAGAGGCCCTGAGATTAGTGCTGTTTATGAAGAAAAGTAAGAAAGTGCTCCTGTAAACCATTTTGGTGTTTCTTCTTACTTGTTGCCTTTTTTTGACAATAATACAGTGAGCTATACTAGCCTGAAAATTAGTTTCCTAATAAAAGAGTGCTGATAAAGATGCCTGGGTGTCTGCCCTGTGGTTCACTTTGATTTCAAAATAAAAATGATGGTAGCTACTTCCATATTCTAATACAGAATATTTTAAGTTAATATCTGTGCCTGAAAGCTCTTGGAGGTAGTACAGGAGTATTTCCAAATAGGGCACTGTGATGGTTGAAAAAGTCTCTATTGAGCTTCTCTGCAGCAGTTTTTATTTTTCAGAAATTACTTCTACAGAAATTGATGGGCAAGCCTTTGTGCGGCTAACAATTTGCTAGAGTTAGAGCATGCTGAAACCTCACTGGAAACAGAGATATAGTATATAAGCTCCATGAATGGTTTGAAATAGTCTCGAAAACTTGTCAGTTTTTCCTTCGGATTTTAAAATTCTTGCATTTTTATTTCCTCTTTGTGCATGAACAAGAAAACAAAGAAGAACTTTGTTTTGCATTTACCACTCTGCATAAAACACTGTGGTTTCTCATAAGTAGTCTCTAACACCCAAAATAGGGTTTAGGAAGACTTTTCTTGCGTGTTGCATCTTGTGATTAAACAATGTAACCAGTAATGGTGATAGCATTCTGGCTGGGGTTGTGTGACCGCTATGTGCTCCACTTGGCTTGGGCTGCCACTGGCAAGGAATCGCCTGCCTCTTTGCTTTTCTGCTGCTGGTTGACACAGTGACACTGAATATCCAGAGGCATTCATGGCTTGCCTGAGTGGCAGGTGCAGTGGCAATGGTGTTAGAGAGCCTGGGTCAGCCATGGACATGTGGTTCTTGTGTTACTGGGTCAGCTAGCCAGACAATGAGGGCTGCCTGGGGAGGTGAGCCAGCCAACAGTGTGGATGCTGGTAGATGGTTTACCCATTCAAAACACTGACATACTTTTTTTTTTTTTTTTTTTTTTTTTTTTTTTTTTTTTTTTTTTTTTTTTTTTTTGCTTTTTGACAGGATAGCAAGATTGCAGATTCTGGTACTTGAAGCCAAGATGGTGGCAGGGGGGAGGGTGTCCTCAACTGGTTCTAGATTCCACAAGACAGACTTGATATACCATTGACATGTGTGTGGCCTTAGAACCAAATGGTGTCCCAGTAGCCTGCTTTTGCCAGTCCTTAACACCTTGTCTGGTAACTTGAAGGCTCTTAGCTGATTAAGTATTTCTTGTATGTCTCTTACAGTCTTGAGTAACTTGAATACTAGGGCATAGATGGTAGATTCTTATCACTACTCTGATAGGGGTGTATCACTGTTTGTTCTTGGAGAAGAGATTGCCTTGTGTACACGGATGTTGGGGATGGTGAGCTCAAAACCCTTAAACTGAAGTTCTGTCACTAGACACCAGGTATTTGTTGCATGACATGACTAATTGAACTGTTTAATTTTTACCATGCTGATTGCAATCAATTTTTTTTTCTTCCTAGCCTAACCTAGTCTTTGGACTACAGTTTAGCTTTCACACTGTCCTATTGCTACCTTAATACATTATTATAATTTCTTAGTACATTCCTCATTCCAAGTGACTATTTTAGATTTCTGCAGCTAAAACCTCTTATTTTACCACTTAATTCCTCCAGTCCATTTTCTTAAAGAATGGCTATATTACTGTATCTGAAATGCTATCTAGAAAGATGTGTTTGAGTTACTATTTTATGTAGCATTTGGTTATCTGTTCTCAAGAAAAACTCCAACTTACACTGGGAAAATTACAGCCTGTTCTTCACCAAGAGCCAATGTCTACATATCATATAGAAATTCTGGTTTTGACCCTTAGTGTAAAGCAGTGCTACCTGTCTACCTCAGGTGTGTGAATAAAACACTATGCAGTTTTGAAACTGGCAAAAAGATATGGTCCTGGAGGATCCAAAGCTTTGTTCAGCAGCTATTAGCTTATGTTCTGATGATAAAGGTGAGGCTGCAGGGCACTCGTGAATATTTTTCCTGTTTTCTCTTATAGAGTGGCTGCTTTTCTTCGCCAGTGTGAAGTCACACCATTCCTTTCTTCAGTTATCATTTCTTTATGGATTATCAAATGCTATTATACTGCTGCCTGCATTGTCCTCCTCTGTAGCAGACTTAATTTGTGTGCATGTGCTTTCAGAATTTTATAGATTGTTGTTAAGTGGTTAGAGGACTACTGTCTCTCCAGCCATGGAAAGTGGAGGAGAGCATTTCTTGCATAATCATGGGAAGAAGTAAACAGGAACAGGTAACTGTAGGTGTTGTGCCTGTTGTGTCTCTCCTAAATGCCTTGGTTTTAGCTTTGTTCCTCAATCTTGTGTTTCTTTTTGACATGGGATCAAGTTGAAACTGCTTGTTGCAGTTTTATAGAGTTTACATAACAGTAAATGCTTTGAACAACAGTTCAGCCTTTCACAAGCTGGCCCTTTCAGTCTTTTCACTCTTTTAACATCTTGTTCTCTCATGCGTGGCTTTTAATTCTGATTTGGCTGCTGTCCTGCACCTTACTCTAAAAGTTTCAGCTGCCTGTCTAGTAAATGTATGTCTTGGGTTATTTTATGGCTCCTGTACCTGCAGACTTGCTGCTAGCTGCTTTCATGAAACTAACCTCTGTTAGATATTAGACAGGAAAATATAAATGTCCACATCTGATCCAGTGGACTTGAACTGTTCAAGGAGTCAGAACAGCACTCTGCATCCTGCCAGGCTCAAGTTTGGTTTCCTCCTCTGCCATAGTTCATCTGTGTGTGGCCTCGATGCAATTTTCAGTCTGCACCTCCTTTGGGAGTTTCTGCTGATCCTGCTGCTTTAGTTGCCAATAAGCAGGTCTGCAGGTAGGACTGTCTCCTGTTGCTGATCTTGAATCATAGGCTTGGCTTTAACACTTGCACACTCTAAAAGCTTCTGTGTTGAACCTACACGGGAGGTACTTCCCTGGGTCAGTTTTCTTCCCTAGAAAGGTGTGATGATTGTAGGCATGATGGGAATGTTTATGCCTTTCTGCTCACCTGCAAAGAAAAGTAATAGCACATCCCTTGGACACCTGAGAACTAATACTTGTGGGAAAGGCACTTCGCAGTGGTAAGGGGCAAACACATATAATACTAGATCTTGATGTAAGAATTACTGTATTACTTTGGTGGTGTTTTTAGATGTTCTTCCATGTGTGGCTAGTTTGACAGCTGCTAGAAACAGCACATCTGATGATGCAGTGGATTTTGGGAGAGGGTTAGCATATTTTCTAATGGACATGTTAGCATGTTTCCTAATGGACAGCTGTGATTTAGTTTCAGTAGAAGCTTCATCAAAATGACTGTTAGATCACTTCATGGAGACTGTAGCTCTATTTTGTATGGATTTGGATAGGAATTACTGCCATGACAGGGTGTGGGCCTTGAGTAAAGACTGTGATTTAAGATTAGTGGGACTACTGTGTGAAGAAGGTGTGAAGATTATCTCCAGGACTCCTTGGTTATTTTATTGACACATTTCTGAGACTTGCCAAGGGCATGCATCTTCTGCTGAAGTGGATTGCTTGGAAGACTATGAGATTATTCCAGGCCAGAACCTTTTAAATTGGTAAGGCTAAAATACCATATGCTGTTTTAAGAGGGTGCCCTAAACTGTATTACCATAGTGTAGCTATAAGAAGATGCAATAGAGCAAAGCAAACTGCTGTAGCATGTAGCAAGACAGTATAATGTGAAAGTCTAAACTACAGTCTGCAGTGCTTTCCTAAAGCAAACATGGTGTGTTTGGGGGGAATAACATGTTTTGCAACATTTCCACATGTACTAATACTATACTGTATAAGTGCATTTATTGCTGTGTCTGCTTCTGTTTATCA
This sequence comes from Calcarius lapponicus, assembly GCA_039654755.1. Lineage (NCBI taxonomy): Eukaryota > Metazoa > Chordata > Aves > Passeriformes > Fringillidae > Calcarius > Calcarius lapponicus. Next base: position 24,896,374 of record CM077481.1, on the reverse strand, counting down.
AATCAGTGTCTATACAGATTTGTGAAAAACTAAGTTTAGATTAATTCATATGCCAAATTAATCTTCTCTTCTTTTCAGAGAAAAGTGCTGGTTTATTTGTAGGGAGACAGTTTATGTTTGTATGTGGGACTTGTTACAGAGCTTGTGTCTGCTCTACCTAAAATTGCATTAGTGATTTGAGTCTGTCATCTGTCTGAAATTATGCTTTCCAAGGGCCACTGAGCCACCACTGCCAGACTAACACAGGAAATACTTGTGTTTCTGCTGTTGTGTCTCTGCTGCCTGTGGAAGAGAAGGCTATTAAAACTGGTCTAGACACTGCAGCTGGGTGATGCATGTCAGTCTGAGTTGTGTTAACTTGGTTGCACAGGTTTTACAAGATTTTTAGCACGATTCTGTTCCATCCTTTTTCCCCCTTTTCATTCAAATGAAAATCCAGTTCTTCGCATAAAAAAGGCTACTTCACACCATATAATCAGCAGATACTTTCTCTCTCCTGAGACCTTTGAACACAGGCTTAATAATTCCACCTCATTTGCTCAGGTAACCTGTTGAGTGCTGTTGTTGTGCTTAGAAAAACTAGGTGGGGTGTCTTAAGGACACATATTTGCTGTGGTTGATCAGTCTCTGCCACCATGGTGAGCTCCCTTCCTGCTCTTTCTACTGCCTCTTCAGCTTTCTTCTCCAGACCTTGACTCCTTGGAGCCTGGCCAAGAGCAGGGGGAAAAGATGAGGCATCCCTGTGGCCATCAGCCTGGGCTTTGTTGGCCCCCCACTCAAGCACCATTATCTCAAATTGCAGTCCTGGAGTTTGTGGTTGATACCCAGTGCTAAATCTTAATGTCTGCAAACAGACAAGACAGCAGAACAAAGCCTTGCTGTTTGCTAAGGTTGAGGACTGTCCTGAAATACACGCATGGTGCGCTGCTGTTGTCAGCTGTGGTGTTGGTTGTGAGTCTCTACATCTTCTCTCCACCAAAAGACTACAGAGTAAACAGGACTTGGCTGCTGCTGGGTGCATGCAGCCTGCAATGGCAGTGGGGTCAGGTCATGGCTCCAGAGCCAGCTTCCTGAGCAGCACCTTCCCTTGTGGACTTTAATCACTGATTAACCCACATAAAGAGTGGCTGGAATAAAACAGATTAAACCAGCACATAGTATCTGTGCTGCCATCTTGTGCACCAGAATTTTATAACACCTTTAAGATTATTTTGTAAACATGGCAGTGTTGTCATGGCAGCAGAAATCTGGTGTAGAAAAATGTTGCTGATATGATTTATTGCTGGTTTAGTGTGCTGTGCAGGTCAGGCAAGGCATCACTGCTCCTAGCTTCTACTTAATTGAATTGAATATGAAATGCATCAGAAGGGCTTTGATCAGGGAAATGAATGTCGCAACAAACTTCAGGCTGACATGGCTCAACTAAATGCAAAAATGTGCAATGAGATCTGTATTGTTTTAACATTTATAGACTAAGAATCCACACGCGAATGTTTCATAGTTTTCAGTGTAGCTCTTGCTGAAAGTCAGTATCCTCCCTGGTGAAATCATGATTGTAGAAAGTTGAGATGCTGTTAAATCTAACACCAGCTGGAGATTCAAAGATATGCAGCTTTGAATTTGAACCCAGTCATGGAAGTGTAAAATAAATTGACATCTGCAGTTTTACCCAAAATCTCTTACTAAAGGTTTTGACATTTTCTTTATGTGCTGAAGTTCTGAGATCTTGTGTAGCCAAGTGATTCATGGTGTCCTCCATGTTGCTGCTTTCACATTACTTCTAGTATTGTAACATGAGAGAACTTGTGACTGCAGTGACCTGTTTTACACCTTCCTTCAGCCTTCTGCTGTGGGGACCCACAATCACAGTTTAATTTCTTTCATACAAGGAAAGTTCTTAGGATGGATAAAACTTTAGATGCAGTATTTTATATGTCTCTGGAGTATGAATCTAGAGCCTCAGATTTAGAAGCTGATGTTTCCAGGGTGTCTGGCTCCAGGAGTAAGTTGGCATCAGAGAACTGTAGCTCTGACTTGAGCTAAGCTCTCATCTGTAAGAAAGGTTTGGGGTTGAATGTACTAACACATGACGGGGGGAAAGGGTGTGAAGAAAGTAGTTTTTTCAGCTACCCATTCTATACTCTCCACAGCCTCAAAGTCAAGCCTCCAAGGTTGTGCACTTTTTTATACAACTAATAGGTTTTTGCTGTGATTGTATTCAAATTTTATGTATCTATTTTCCTGGAATGGCTGGAAGTTTTGCCTGCTTTTCCTCTGGAAGTAGTCTGTGGCTGTTTGTGAAAGAACCTTTTCCTAGATTTTCTGGTTTAGGAGATGTATCATACTAAAGCTTGCAGTTTAATGAGAACAAATTCCAAAGCTAACTTACAGATTTTCCTTATAAACAAATCAACAGTACTACCACCCCCCTACTCAGCCAAGGAACACACCTGGTGTGCTTTGGCTGCTGTCACCATCCTTTATAAAACAAATAATATTTAAGGGAATGTTGGCAGCTAAAAGGAAATTTTTTTTAAACAAATGGAAATTTAGGAGCTGAGATTTCTTAACAAATCTGTAGATTCAGAAACTGGAGATATAATAGTGTGGAATTTTAAATTATGAGTTCATGTGCTTCAGATAGTTCTATATTTTTGCATATCTCCAAGTAAAACTTTTGACTTAAACCACTTTCACCACTTCACAGACATTTAAAGCTAGAGTCTAACATTTTGCTTTAGGTCTGATTGTGGTTACTGTTATTTTCTAGCAAAAAGATACTTTTCTTTGGAACAAGTTGGCCACATTGTACTCTCTAGGTCAGCAGTCTGTTTCAGTTGTGCTGAACTAGGTTGAAAGGCTGTGGTTGTGAGCAAAGGAGGTAATAAATGAGTCGTAACTTACATTTATCTTGTCTTCACTATACCTTCTCCACAGCAGCATGCAGCAAAGCTCTGAACTTTGGCTCTGGAGTCCCATCTTTTCTTCTTTGAAGGTCTGCTTCCCACAGGGTACAAAACTGGTGCCCTTGGATCCACATATTGCTGCAAAAATCTGAAAGGGCAGGGCAGCAAAAGTAAAAATTTTACTTCATGATTGTGTGCTGAATGTGATGGGCTTTGGGTGGGTTGTGCAATGTATCCTCTCTTCTCTGCTGAACATTGACTCCATCATTTCCAGTCTCTTGACCTGTGTGTCTGCTTTGCTGACCACCCAGATTGTCAATGACAGCTTCATAACTGGTTAAGTTCATAGTGCAGCACTGTTGCTTCCAGTTCCCTTGACCTTGCCTTGAATGAGATTCAGCAGGGGGGTTTTGTTTTAAAATGCAGTCGGAGATCATTTCACTGCTGCTGCTTTCACACAATGGCAGAATGATTAAAGTTGGGAGGGACCCCAGTCAGTCATCTGGCCCAACTTCCCTGCTCGTGCAGGGTCATCCCAGAGCAGTTGCACAGTATCAAGTCCAGCCAGTTCTTGAATATTTCCAGTGAGGGAGACTCAACAACCTCTCTGGGCAATCTGTTCCCTTCCATAGTCAAATGTGGAAACTGGATCTCCTGGTCAGTGGCATGCTGTTTGTTGGTCTTGAGTCTGGCATTGAAGTCGTCACACATTTCCTGCCCCAAATTCACTGCTGAACAGCTCTGCCATGGATTGTCAAGAGTTAAAACAGAACTGAGCAAAGCAAAATACTCACTCAATACTCACGCCTGACTGACTCTCTGCTACTATGTATTGGAACTGAAGTTTTGGAGATATATTTTTCATTGATCAGATCTAGGTTTGCTTTTCTGTCTGAGGCAAATCCTTTGTTTGTGTATTGGCAAGTACTGCAGTATTACAAAAATCAAAGTGGGCTCTATTTATGCATTCCCAAGAATCTATCTTTAGGAAAACACCTGCTTATGCATGTTTTATCCAGACAGTAAGACTATAACTGGCATGGGTAACTCTGTAGGACTGTTTGAATGATTTTTAATTTTAGATGGTACTACCCCAAACTTCAGTGATGCTGTGTGTCTTACTCTGCTCCCTGAAGCTGACTTTTGTCTATCCACCATGGAGTCGGGTTTGGGTTTAGCTTAAATGAGAGACCAAATAAACCATCATGTTCACCAATTTGTAGATTTTTCATGGCCTACCTCAGTCATTAATTTAAAGTTGTTAAAAGTACCGTTATGGGATTATATTGTTTAAAAGGGATGGTAGAAATGCCTGTGCACATTTGATAGCTCTAACAGCCTTACTCTACAAGCTTCATACTGAAGGAAAACATACTGTCTAAGATTGAGTTATAGACTCCTCATCATGTATATCAACAATATTAACTACTTTTTTTGGGCAACAGTTTCTGCAACAGATTTAAAGGTGATGCTGATGCTGCAGTTCTGTGCGCTCAGGAAAACAGTAGGTGAGCCAAAAGCAATGCTGCTTCTTTAGCATTGAAGCAAAATAAATTGCTCCAAAGGTGTCTATAAATCTCTTCTGTCATGTGGATATTCTCAATTTCACTTAACAAAATGAAAGTAGAAGCATTTCTGCTTTTCTCAGTCCAGTCTGCTCCTGCTGACTCTACCATGTCATATAATAACCTTCATAAACTCACCAAACTATGTCTTAAAAAGCAGAACCGCACAAGGTTGGAAGTAATGGTTCTTTCTGTTTAAAACCACAATTGCCTTTTAACTGAATCAGTGTAAACGGAACAAAACTTCTGTAATTGCAAGAAGCATTGGGGAGAGGAGTACTACAGATTTGCTGGTTGGCAGCAAGTTCACCATGAGCCAGCCATGGGCACTGCCAGCCCAGAGAGCCACACGTGTCCTGGGCTGCATCCAGAGCAGTGTGGGCAGCAGGGCCAGGGAGGGGATTCTGCCCCTCTGCTCTGCTCTGCTGAGACCCCACCTGCAGAGCTGCATCAGCTCCGGGCTCCCAGCACAGGGAAGATGGGGCCTTGTCCAGCAGGTCCCAGGGGAGGGTTGCAAAATTGATCAGGGGGCTGGAGCACCTCTTCTGTGAGGACAGGCTGAGGGAGTTGGGGTTGTTCAGCCTGGAGAAGAGAAGGCTCTGCGGAATACTTACAGCACCTTCCCGCTGTTTGCATAACTAAGTTACAAAGTTGTTTGTATGCTAGCAGGATTTAATTAAAATCCTGAGGTTCTTCCTTCCTCTGGTTAAACATCTGCAAAACACAGTAAATCCTTTCACCATAGATCTTGTTCTAGCTGAGTTCTGCAACTTCCAGACATTGGTAAAACATATATGTAATACAGCTAGAGCTGTGTACTCAGTCTTGGACACTGTTTACCAAATGCTGTTAGTTGCCCTATTGCAGACCCCTAATTTTTTGTAGAGTAGATATAACTTAGAGATTTTTGGCTATAAATGGAAAAGAAAGTTTGCATCTTTCAAGCCTGCTTCACTTAGTTCTCTCTAGTTTTTCCCCTCTTTTTTGCACTCAGTTACTAACATTCTCCTTCTCAAAAGATATTTACTCGCTTGTATATTTATCTGGATTTGTTTGTTTGATAGTTGTATTCTACGTTACCTTTTTTCTTCTTTCTGCTTTCTTTGCATCCTCATACTGTTTCCTATTTGTCCCTCAGGCTACTGCCTTTACCTGTTAGACACAGTAGCCTCCCTAACTAGAACAGGAGGGTTCTGGATTAATTTTAAAGGCTTATCACTCTGCTGGATAAAAACCCATAACAATTTTACTGTTGTTGAATTACAAGAGGTTTGACAAGCTGAGGAGTAGCTTTCACTTTGGATTAGCATCTCATTTAGAGCTCAGGGAATGGGTCAGTTTTATATAAAAGTAGTAAATTTTTGTACTGTAAGGAAGAAAATAAATTCCGTGTGGACACATGTGTGTATCTTCTTCAAAAACAGTTCCAATGCAGTACCTTGTTGGTGCCCTGGACTTAAGATGTTAGAAAAACCCTTTCACAAGAAAACTGGGAATTAGAAGTGCAAGGAATCCAGTATGAGGTACAAAATGCTGCTCTGAGCACACAGTTCATATCTCTGGAGATGGTCCATTGAGCAGCAGAGTCAGCTGTGGCTCATAGTGAATACCTGCTGTGGTTCAGCAAGCTCCTGATGCTTACCTCTACAATTCTTTTTCTAGAAGTCACATTCTAGGAAATAAATTCTATAGGAAAAGTTAACTGGCTCAGATAAAAATCATATTTGCCTAGAAGTACACCTATGTATATTCTTCCTTGTCTTTTTTGGAGATGCCAAGTATGATGCCTTAGTGTATAAATCTATTTAGTTTCTAAAATGACATTTTGGGACCCTTGGCATGGATCCATAACACACAAACATGTAGTGCAGGATAAAGCTGGGAAACTCATCAGGAATATGATTCTCCTCACTAAAGCAGCTTTTTTACTGCAGAATACAGTTCTCCTAATGACACTTGCTTAGTGCAGTTCTGTGTGATATTGTGTTGGATTTATGGGTGTTGTTTTCCTAAAGAGTATTCCTATTTGGGTAGTCTGTGCTTCAGTGAAACGACTTTCGTATGTCCTGTAACACATCCAAAAGTGGAATGGAGTAGAACATTTGTCTAGAGTTTTAATGTAAAACAAAATGATGTAGTGAGCTTTCTTCTTCTACATGATGGAGTGAAAACTGGCTCATTTCCAACCTGGCTCCAAGATTTCTGGTTTCTAAAGTCACCCCTATGGCAGTGATGTTAGATTTGTAATGCTGTCTTGCTTACAGTGATGCTGCCTTAGTGACAGTAAGCAAAGTGAACTAATGTCTTCAACTTTATTCTTGCCCTTCAGCTTTCTTATTTGTATTGATATTAATGTCCTAAAAGCATGAGAGTTTGACTAAGCAAATAAAAAACAACACTGTGAAGAACTAAGCAGATTTAAAGCTCCTGTAATGTGATTTAGCTGCTGGAAATAAGAATAATATCACAGGGCCAAAGCACTTAGACCACCAATGTAAGGAACTTCTGGTTCAGTGATTAAGAGACTAATCTTTCTTGGAAATGCTTTGGAAGCAATTTTTCTTGGCTACTCAGTATAAACATACTGGATAATATGGTTTCATGTCTGTTATTTGCCTTCTGAACTGGTTATGTATTCAATTAATACTGTTTTCTGTCTAGCACCACGTCTATCACATCTTAAGTCTCAAACACATAACTAGTTTAGTTAAACTCAGAGTTTAGTTAATCCTCCAACCTAGGAGGATTTAGTCAGTGTCACTAACAAGAAGCCATGTTTCAACCTGCTTACAGCTAGGCAGACCTCAAGTGTGTAAATTACCTTGGGCTTTTCCACAACACCCTCACTCATCCCTCCAGCACCAGTACTGCATTTCATGGGTGAGAGTGGAGAGCTCCCATGCAGGAGGAGGAAGATAATCTGCAGGAGTGCTTGTACTGAGCTGGGCATTGCTTGAGGTTGTGTTGCGCAGCACACTGGCTGCAGGAGCCTGCCTCGCCCGGAACTCTGCTGTCCTTGATGCTCATGAGGCTCAGCACTGGCATAGAAAACAGAGGTTTTTTAAAATGCAAAGGTCAATAATACACTCCATGTTTTCTTCTAGTTTTCAGCTTTAATTACTGTTAATTCAAAAGCCTAGTACTGTTCAAAATATTTGAGTTAGACTCCCTGGGGTGTGAATACTTCAAAACATGCTGTTTGCTTATTGATGGCTTGCAATCACAGATATGACCCTCTAATCATTTTGATATGCCATGTGAATGAATGTGAGAATTTTCTCCTTAGCCCTTGTCCTTTTCTGTTGTAATAACATTGTGGTGGTGACATTTAAAGCATGATAGCTGTAGGCAAAAGCTGTAACTCATATTAAAACCCAAATAACAATGTTTCTCAAATGTCTCTGTAGATGGATGGAGGTCTGCTTGGATGAAGAGCTGCCCCCAACTACGGAACTGGAGGAAGGCTTAAGAAATGGCGTTTACCTTGCCAAGCTTGCAAAATTCTTTGCACCTAATGTGGTGTCAGACAAAAAGATCTATGATGTGGAGCAGGCACGCTACAAGGTAATAACTTTCTCAGTTCTCTCACCAGGATGACAAAACCCAGCAATGTTTGTCTTCCAGCTCTCAAAGATTCCCAAGCATGGCTGGTTAGCTTTCTGTATCTTTCTTTTAAGGCTGTAGGGACTAGATAGAAGATGCACAGCTGCAGGAGGCCTGCATGATAAGTTAGAAATATCCTACCCTTAGAAAAAATGTTTTGGTGTTATTTCAAGTTTTTGAAGCTGCACAAATTACACTTCTGGCTCCATGGAAATCATGAGCTTTTCAACTGATAAAGTTATTTCTCATTAGGAATAGAAGTCAAAAGCAATTTGACAACTATTTCAAACTTTCTTCATTTTGTATGTTGAAATTCACTTCATTTGATCTCTGTTTATCAACTTTAACACAAGAAGCCAAAACCAAGCTACCTGAGCTTAGCTTGTTCCCTGTGCAGACTTTTGCTAGCTCCAAGAACCTCGATAATACAAAGATATGTGCGCTCATGCACAGTAGTCCCACTGTAGAATGCATTATCTCAATATGTAGAGGGGGTGGAAAAAACTTATGGTTAAGAATTCCAGTTACATTTAAATATTTCTCTTGAAAATATCAAAAACTTGGGAGATTCCTTTTTCCTGTTACCCTAAAATTAACATTGAAAATAAAATAAAAAATACTTTCCTGCTGTATTCTTATGCTGCTTGTATAGGGTTTAGGGAGGGTCAGGTATTCAGGTAGAACTGAAGACTTTCAAGACTTCCTTATCTATTCTTCATGGTAGTGCTGAGCAGTGTTACAACTTCTGTGTTTTGGGTTCTTGTCTTTGACATCCAACCTCTACTCCCAAAGAATACTGAAGGACTGTACAAATTTCTACTTCAATCACAGTCCACCCTGATGGTACAAATCTGGCTTATGTAACATGAAAGAATGAGCTGAACTCAAGTGTGGAGCTGTTCATGTGTTAGGATGCTTCATTAGCAAAATTGAAGCTGTTACACTTTGGTCTCTGGGTTCAAATAAGGGAAAACTCTGTGAACTCGACTTCAGGATATAAAAGTGGGAAACAAAAGGAGGATCAGTAAGTAGAGAATTTTCTTAATGTGACTTTCATAATCTTCTGTTTCCAACAGAGATCTGGCCTTCATTTTCGACACACTGACAACACTGTGCAGTGGTTAAGAGCAATGGAGTCCATTGGTCTGCCCAAGGTAAGCCTTTAAATTTCAGCAAAGAAATTTAAATAAAGTCTTTGGCTCAAATCATTAGCTCACTGAGATCCCCTTTCATTTGCTTGAGCATAAACAGTTCCTTATAGTAAGTCTAGAGGGAAGGGGTAATTCAAAAAACAAATCTGAGGAGAAGGTAATGTGGAAAGCAGTGGGAGTGTCAGTCCTGTGTTGCTGCTGGCAGTGTGTGTGGGCTGAGGCAGGGACGCTAGCAGTGCTCGAGCTAGCTCAAACACTTGATATCTTACTGCTAATGCAGTCTCTGGGGGGGCCTAGAAGGAACATGTTTTAAAACAGAAAACTTAAATATTTGCTTCCTTTAGGTTACCTCTTCGCATCGTGCCTCTTACTGCCTCCTCCTCTTACTGTTCGTGCCAGTTTCTCTGCTTCTACCCTGTTTCCAGACTGTTCTTGCACCCTTCAGTGCATCTGCGTGACTGTGCTGCTGCTCTTCTTCCACCAGCTGCTTTCTTGGGTCACCTCTTATATTTACCTTCCTCCTTGTGGGTCTTCACTTGTCATCTCCCCCCTCTGCTGCTGTTTCTGGGCACCAGTGAGTCTATTTTGGATGAAAATCTTTAAGAAAGGGCTGTGTGCAAACACCTATGCTGCTTGCTTATGTTGCGTATGTTCTGGCAGCCACACACAAGCCAAGGTGAGCAGTTCCCCACCCCAGGGTGCCTGGGTGCCCACAGCCTGTGGTCAGGCACAGTGGGGATGCTCAGGCAGCTCCTTGAAGGGCTGAATGAACCAAGGGTCAGCAGCTGTAGGCAAACTCTCTGCAGGTGCCCATACCAAAAAGGGCACTCATGACTGCCATCAGAAATGCCAGGGAGGTGGGAACGTGTCCTGCCCTTTCCAGGTCAGGCGGTTTTTTTTCCAGTTGAGTCCTTCAGCCCTCTGTTCAGCTGGCTGATTTCCACCCTGCCATCTCTCCTCTGAAAGATTGTGTTTCTGTTGCAAATGATGGTCATGGCCAAAAACTTTCCCAATTCTCCCTCACAAAGCTGTTTTGAGCAAATGATGAAGAGGGCACTGTGCTCCTGACTTACTCAGTCTGGTCCTATTAACCATGGGACAGTGCAGCCTCGAGTGACCAGCCGGGAATGGAAGCATGCTGCCAACTCTCACGGTTAACTAAGTCTTTTTATTATATTTCTGTGGAGAAACAGTGTTTAGTGACTGGGACCAAGGCCAGGAACAAATTAGTGGTAGAACCAGAACTGGAACTTATGATGTGACTTCTTGGCTAAATTGCTTAATATTCCTCTCTCTAAATATCTTCCTTTGCAAATGATGTATTCACAAAGTTAAGGGTGCTGGCAATTAGAATCATGCATTTTTAAACCTTGATAGGTTTGGTTTGTAATGAGGCTTTGCAAATTGTAACTGCATTCCAGATTTTGCGTGTCTGTAGAGGACAAGCACTACTGGCTGAGCTTATGCCAAAGAACATTTTCTAAAAATCTTGTTGAAATGCTGCCTGCTCATCTTCCTTTTTTCCCCTCTTATTAAGTAGCTTTTATGCCTTATTTAGCTGCTCTTTATGAAAACTACTGATTAAGTTAAAATAACATCAGAAGAGATGTGACTCATGGCTGTATAAAAGTAACAGCTGAAATTCTGCAAATTTAAGGTATGGTTCTGCAGAGTAAATGTTTCTGCTCAGTCATAAGTCTTCTCTTTTAAGTGTGTGCTCTTTGCTTTTTAGATCTTTTATCCAGAGACCACGGATGTCTATGATCGGAAAAACATCCCTAGGATGATATACTGCATTCACGCTCTAAGGTAACTGCTGACAGCTATTGAAGTCATAGTAACTGCCAAAGTTTGGGGTGTAAGTCTTGAAATGGTTTCAGCATAACCAGTGTATCAAAATCTGTCAGAACTTTCAAGTTCATTAGTTATAAGCTGGAGATGAAAGTTGAACTTTGTCAGGTCTATTGGACAAATAACTTTCAAAATAGAAATTAAGGACTACTGAATTTAGCACACACATCCCTCTCTAAATAGTACACCCCCTTGCAAAATTAACATATAATTTCAAAATACATACTTCAGCAGAAATCCAACAAATTAAGAGAAACTTAGCAAAACATTAGTAAAACCACGGAGCAGACATACTGATCAGAGTGAAAATAATGATGAACTGACGTATTTCTGCCCCAAAACTGAAGCAACTATTTACTGTATTCTGTGGTAATTAATGTAAAAATTATACATTCTGAAAGACCTCAAAATTCTGAGCAACTTGACTTTTAATGTAAAGTCAGAGAGGCCTTGACTACACCATTGAAAGTAGTGATTAAATTTATTCTGTGTTCTGCCTTAAGGATTTTCTTTATGTTTAGCACAGAAACATCTGCCCTGTGCTGTCCCTGGTGTGAGGGGCAGTGTTGTTGGCAGACAGCTCCACCCTCCTGTGGCTTTTCTAGTTAATTTCTTGCACATAGAGACCTTTCCCTTTAAATATTTTTGGCACTAATCTTTCACAGAACAGAATTAATTTGCACTCCAAACTTTCTTCTCTGTTTCTAATGTTGTTCAAAGGCACATCAGCTGCTCCAGGACTGTAAGACAGAAACTATTCAATACATGCTTTATTGAAGCTCTTTTAGGGTCAATCCTTGAAATGATGTGCCCACTCTTGGGATGTGCACTCACTCCCAGTAAACAGGACTTATCACTAATGTTCACTGTATCTGCTTAACATGTCGGGTGTTCATACTTGACAGCCCAGTATATTTTTGCCATCTTTGACAAGAGTTGCCCCTTGAAATTATTGTAGTTGGTGTACTATTAACTGGGAATTGACACCAGGACTATTTGAGGGTTGTTCTTGCCTGTAACTTGATTGTGCAGTCTGTTCTGACAGCAGGTGTCTTATGTAAGCCTGAAGTGATTTCCTGAAGAGAATATGTGGGACTACAACCTAAGCCAGCTCAAGCTGACTCAGGGGCTGTGTGCACCCCACCCCCCAGCTGTTATGGGCCAGCTCAAACGTTTTGCAGGAGGTGCAAGAACATATTTAATTTTAATATTTGCTCTCTCATGTATATAGGACATTATTAACTCTGGATTTGAATACTATGTAAACAACAGCTCCATCAAATATCTTCTTAATATCTGCTTTATCATTGCAATGGTAATACGTCTTATCCTGAACTGAGGTTTACAGAGGATTGACCTATGGTAAAAATTTTCCTTTCTCCATCTTGGCAGGCCCCAGGATTTATCCAGTACCAGAATTAGTCTGTGTTGTCTCAGCTTTCATTTCCAAGTTTGTCCTCTTTAAATTACTTTTTCTTGATGCATATCAACACAAAGCTCCAGCTCTGTACCTGTGTACTTATTATGGTTTTGGGGTTTTTTTTAGTGCTATTATTTTAGAAGAGGACTTTATATCAAATATGTCATGCCATACTGAAGGGGAGTAGACCTGGAATGCTTTTATTTATTATGCTTTCCCACGAGATTGTAGGCCCCTGTGCCTGCATCCTGTGCAGGATGTAAGAATAGAAGAAGCAATGATTGAGCTTTATTTCCATACCTTAAATGGTAAAATGCATGCCAGAAGTCCTTCACTTTAATCTTTCAAATAAAACTTCAATCTCAGTGTTGCATGTCACGCAAGCTACATTGGAAGCTGTTTGGGAAAGAATAGAATTAAGCACAGCGTGCTTTGTTTGGCCATCAGTGCTCCCAGGTGGATTGGCACCAGAGGAAAGCTGAGCTGTGTCCGAAACCTATATTTGACATCTGAGATAATAATATTTTGCAGGAAAAGTCATTGGCCATTTATTGTTTTGCTGATCTTTTGCTGCTAGAAGGCCTGAAGATTGATGGGTACTCTAAGCATGATGGTTTAAATATAGTTTTAGGGTATGTCCTGATTCAAGACTGAAATTAAGACCATTGCACTTAAAGCATGTGGGATGACTTGAGCTGTCAAATACAACACTGCCCTGGCCAGGAAGGAGCTACTTAGCAAACAATTTCTTATTATATTCCTGTTGAATGTAATTGCCTCTTCCATTTCTCTCACTGAAACATCAATATATGAAGCATTGACTGGGCTAAAGGCCAGGAAGAAATTAATGGTAGAACTAGAACTTCTGCTTCTGACCTGAAAAATACAAAGGCATAGATTCCATTTCTTGCACCATTTTTTTGGTGAAAGCAGACTCGTGTTTGTTCCTGAACTAAATCTTATTTAAATTAAGATGCTAAGTGATTTTTCTTCATAAATAGCAGTGCTTGGAGATATTTTTTCACTGAAAAATTTAGTTTTCAAATTATCTTTGCAAGAAGATCAGTGCTATATCTACACAAACTATCTCTTTAGAAGCTGGACTGCTTTGAAGCATTGTTTTCCTAGGAAGCAGCAGAATAACAAGCATGCTGTAAAAGAAAAAACATGCTATTTTCATATCTGTTTTTACAGCACCTTATACATGAGCTAATCATAAAACAAGTCCTGGGAACATCTGCCTGATATGAGATGCAGTTCTGTGTGGGTGATGCTTTCTATTGAAAGGAGTTTTACCTAGGAACTCCTCTTTCTCTTTTGTTTTCCCCTTGCTCCTGATGAATTCAGTTTTCTTAACCATGGGGCCCCAGCTTTTGACTTTGTGTGTTTTCTGAGGTTCAAGTTACACAACAAAAGCATTAAGCAAGCTGTTTCAAGTGAAATTATAGGTTTAACTCAGGGAAGTGTCTTTGTGTTCTCTACAAGACTTGAAGAACATTTTCAGCACCATCTGGTGGTTAATAAGTTTATCCAAACAAAGAAGTATAGGGATACCACACATGGTTCAGCATCCTTCTGGAAGTGCTGAACAGCAAAAGAAATATTCTTTAATGTTCATAGCACTCTTTTTTCTTTTATCTTTTTATGGTCATGACCCAAAAAAGAGTCAGCGCCATCAGCTGCTGATTTCCATAACTGTTTGTATGACACGCAGTGTTTCAGACAGAATTGTGTCTCTGTCTCAAACTTGGAGCAAAATCTTTCTTCACTCAGAAAGACTGGAAGGCAGACCAGGGTAACAGAGGAACCTGGTTCCTAACTGTAGTCTTCTAAAGTCTATGTGCTTCCCCCCCCCCCCCGCCCCGAAACAGCTGATTTACATTTTTGACAGATTTGAAATATAAGAATGGTATCAGCAATGGTTTTGGGAGGCTGTAAAGGCAGATTGACCGGCCTGAGATCCTTTGCTGTGTTCATCCAGATGGGGGCAGGACAGAGGAGTAGCTGTGGCAGCATGGAAGATAAATGAGGAATCCATGTGCTCCTAAATATATGCAACAGCTACAAAACATGTGCTTTGACATGTCATCCCATAATTTCCTAGTAGAAAAAAATCCCCTCTACAACAAAACACAGAAGGGAAACATGCTTCTCTAGAAACAAAGCCCCTAAAACACAAAGCACATTTGCAACGAATGATTTTGGGGTGAAGTAAGTTTGAAAAGAGGTAAAAACAATCCTTTTGGAAGAATGTGTTATTTAAGTAAGATAGGTTTTTAAAACCTATATTTTTTATTCTGTCTTGCCTAATTCACTTTTTTATTGAATTTGACTGATAAATTATTGAAACATCAGTCCTATGTAGATAAATGTGTTTGGAAGCCTTGTGTTTGGAAGCTACTGAGAAAAGATGTATGTATTCAGCTGTTTTATTTCCAATAGCACCCCAGAGCTCTAGGAATGAGTGAAGGTATTTGTTATGCTATATTGAAATGAAAGTATTAGTTCTTGGATAGTACATTAAATCAACTTTCTTCATTTTCCAAGAGTAAAATAGCTAGTGACATAAATATTTTGATATGGTGTTGGGTGGGCTTACAGGCCCTTGTTCCTCTACCCTTAGTAAGAAGGGTGTCAGTGATTTATGTCTTTTTCTGTTAGTAATTACAGGGATGTAATTAATGCAAGTTAAACTAGAACATAGATCCAAAGATACAAGCTGTGCTAAAATGCTTTCAGATCTTGATCTTCCCCCAGTACTAGCTTTTGCATTTCTTTACCTATCTTTCACCGAGGTTTTCTTCTTGTTTATACATCCCCTGAGACCTGAGATATGCTGACAGTGCCTCTCTCTTAGAGATGCTTCTTGGAAATAAAAGATTTGTCTTTCTGTAAGATTTAAAAATACAGCATAAAAAAAATTGAAGTGTCAATTTATTCTGTACTGCCACATGTAAGTCAAGGGTTAAAGAACAAGCTTCATAAAAGTGCTTTTCTTTTGTACAGAAAGCAAACTTGTCAACCACATGCAGAACTTTAAAGCCTAATTTTCTTCTTTGCAGTTTATATCTCTTCAAACTAGGACTAGCTCCACAGATCCAGGACCTTCTGGGAAAAGTAGACTTCACAGGTAAAAAAATGCTTCTCTAATCATATGTTAGATGGGTTTTTACACTGAAAATCTGCTAACATTGTACATATTTTCTATTATGGCCTCTCTCCTCTGACAATGTTGTTACAAACACTGTTACAAATTAAACAGGTGGGAGGCTGCACAGGAGGGAGGGAATTTTCATCGAATACTTGTCATATGTTAGAGTCTTTCAAAACGGGGAGGAAAACTGCTCAGAAGCCCTGGTCAGAAGCACTTTCAGAAACATTTTTGTAGATATGGTTATTCATAGTGAAATTGGCATGCTTCTGTTCTGACAATTTTTTTTTTTTTTGGTCTGAATAGAGGAAGAAATCAGCAACATGCGAAAGGAGCTAGAGAAATATGGTATACAGATGCCATCCTTCAGTAAAATTGGTGGGATTCTGGCCAGTGAATTATCAGTGGACGAAGCTGCCTGTAAGTGTGACTCCTGTTCTCTAGCAAATGCTTTGACAGAATGCTAACAACATATTTTCTGTGCTCTCATTCACTTAGTTTGCCACCTCTTAAGAGCTAGAAAGGAAAGCAAACAAGTTTTCACTACCACAGTGCTTCATTGTTACAAGGCCTCTTCAAAATTTGCAGTCTGAATTTCGTTGGTATCTCCATTGACCCATAGGAAGTGCTACCAAAAGCAAAGATTTCTCACAATATTTTGATGTTTTGTTTTTTATGTTTAATGTTTTCTGGTAGGTAGTGCTCCTTTAGAATAATGAGTTGACCTCTGTGAGTGCCTCTGCACCGTATGAGTACAGTGAGGACAGCCATGGGAACATGGTGCCTTCATTGTGCCTCCTCTTTTATTTTTTGCCTTTTGCAGTTTTCCTAAAAACACCCGAACAGGTTGCTGTGAGGACAAGTCACTGTTCCAGACAGACAACTCTCTCACAGATGGTGTTGTATGTTTGGAACTTGCCTCCCTGGGTAGCTCTCAATCTGTCTGACCACTGGTGTGTGACCCGTTGTTGCATGGTAGAACCCTGCTGGAGGGTGGGCCCTGCTGGACAATTAGGGTTCTGTTGAGTCTATCTTGAACAGCTTCCATTCAATACCAGAATTTTTTCTGCTGCTCATGCCTATTCATGTGTAAGTCTTCGTGTTTTTCTCTATATCACTTTTTTTGTGTGTGTGAAATGAAGTGATACCTTACCAAAAAAAATTGCTTGAATTTAAATGATATGAAATCAAGTTCCCTTGAATCAACACTTAAGCTCTAGTTATTTTCAGAAGGGTAAACTGAGGAACAGAAGGGTTGTCTTTGCTACTTTATTCAACCCTGCAAAGTGGCAAGCTGATTCATGGTATTACTTAGTGGGCTGAAATTTTCAGAGTCTAATTTAAAACACACTTGATTGATGCTGAATCACATTGATTGTGTTGTATATTTTGAAGCCTGCTTAATATGGGCATGCTTCACCAAAGCTAGATCTTAAAATGCTGCTTTTTGAAGTGGCAGGAGTTTTTTTTTTAGCAGATTTTTAGATATTTATTGACTACCAAGCACTTTTTCAGGGAGCTCCCTCCACTGAAGATGAAAGGGCTTCCTCCCCTGAAGATGAAACATCCTTCACTGAAAGCCTTATTATAATGTGTAGGGCTTCCTTAAACTTGTGAAGTGTTTTCAATCTTAGAAAAGCAGAGTTTCCTGATGCTGGTTCTGTCCCTCTGAGCAAGGATTGTGCTGTAGATAACATGCTCTGCCCCACGACAGGAAACATCTGCCATGGGAGCCCTCACACACTAGTGAGGCTGGATAATGGAGATCCTGCCAAAGGAAGGGGTCCACCGTCCTTCTTCCTAAGTAGGGTATGCAAAAGGAGATAGAAAAGTGGAACAACTGCTGATGACTCCTGCTCTGCTGCCAGCAATAGTATAAATCAGCATGGGAACAATAAGTTGAGGTGCTTTCACACAGAGCTAATTCTGCAAGGAAACTTCTCTCTTATTCCAAGCTTCCAGCCTGCTCTTTCAGTCAGGCTTCTCATTGTTTCTCTTGGTAGGTGGGTTCACATCTACCAACATCTGTTTGATTCTCTCCTAATCTTGAACATATCTTTTGACTGCTTTTTGCTAGCTCCATTTAGGTTACATTAGGTTAGCCTCTTACACCACTGTGGAAGAGATAACACCCTTCCTATGTGTTTTGTTATATGAGGATGTTTGGATCATATGTGTGTCTAAGGACAGTTTTCTTAGTCCCTTGGAGTGGATATGGATGTACACAGAACCACGGAATGCCTCAAGCAGGGAGGGACCCATGTGGACAACTGAGTCCAAGTTTCTAATCTGCACAGGATTACCTAAACTAAACCATTCAGCTAAGAGCATTGTCTGGATGCTCCTTGGACTCTGTCAGGTTTAATGCTGTGACCATTTCCCTGGGCAGCCTGTTCCAGTGATTACCACCCTCTTGATGAAAAACCTTTTCCTCCTGTTCAATGTGAACAAATCAAACACTTTGTCTTTTCACAAAGTTCAGTGACAAATGAAACCAACCTGCTTCTCTGCTTGTATCTCCTCCACCATGCCAGCCACTTCTACTGCCCAGCTGTATTCTGCTGAGCTAGAGTGAAACAATTTTAGAACAACCTTCTGGCATGAGCTCAGTGCTAAGCAATGGATTATCCACCGACAGCTATGCAAGTTCCACTAGCTGCCATCTCTGAGGGTGTATAGCTTCACTTGCCCCTGTTGAGTGTTCAGTGATATGATCTTTTGTCTGACTTCCCTAAATTTGTATGGTCCTTTTTTCCTAAAACCTCAAATCTGAAGCATCTCTGCTTTCTTTCATAAAGTGAGAGAAATTAAAGTCTTTTAGACTCAAATATTTAGACCTACAGTTAAACTTAATCCAAATAACCTCTTTTTACTGTATGCTTTTCTCCACTTTAGCAGCACAATGCAGGGCGAAGTAGAAAGTAAGTTTTGACAAAGTAAGGAAAGATGGTCATTGTGTTTTCCCTTCACACATCTCCTTGGTGGCATGAAAGTAAATCCTAGGCAAGCTGCTGTGCTGATAAATGGGGAGCTGTAATGTTCCTCTTTTGGGATATGATCTAGATACACAGTTTTCAAGAATTTGACATTTTGTATAGTAAAGTCTGTAAAATTGAGATTAATGGGCCACCAGACAGGCACTGGGGTCTCTTTGTGGCATGAAGGCCCAGATATAAAGTGCAGATCTAGTGCAAGTCCTTCATCCAGACTGATCTTAGGGCCAAATGTGTGCAGGGTGTGACTGGGAGGGGTGTATTAGCTACTGCTCTACATCTAATTCAGCTATAAGTGGTTTTGAATTTGTACACTCATGCAAATTTACTGTGTGAAAAAGCACAAGCTTTTGTGACTCTTAAATTCTTGGAGTCAACCATTTGTTTAGTAGATGAAATTTTTTATTTCTCAAAGGAAGGGCTTAACACTTAAGCTGATCAGTATCTGTGGTGAGTCCTGTGGCACTCTTTTCCCTTTTTCCTGTGTTTTGAGGACCCTGCAAAGCCTGCTGGATGTTTTTTGCTTCTGTTTGAACTCTGCTGTCTTGTGGCTTTGCAGGTGACGGGAGGAGGGCCCATTATATCAGGGTGTCCCATGTGCCTAGGGGTTCATGGAGATCTTGATGTGCAAAGATCCATCTCAGGGAGGCTCAAGTGTGATGTGCAGGGCTGCATCCTGCCTGTGGGGGAAGGGTCTTAAATGTGTTTTTCCAGACGATAAGTTTAATGGAGGTTCAATTTCCTTATTCTTGTGCATCTCTCAGATATACTCAGTTTAAACAATACTCTTGTATGGCGGCACACAGCTTTAAGGTAAAAACTACCAAAAATACTTTCAATTCCTACATGTAATTTCTTTCTAAATAAAACAGGACTCGAATGATAAACTATGAATTATGTTTTATTTTCTGTCAGTAAAATATTAACCATATCATGGTTTAACCTCAGCCAGCAGCCAAACCCCACACAGTCCCTCACTCACTCCCCAACCAGCAAGATCAGAAGGGTAAAAGCTGGAGAACTCATGGACTAAGAAGACAGTTTGATAGGAAAAGCAAAGGCCATACACACAAGCAAAACAAACCAAAGAATTAATTCAGTGCTTCCCATGAGCAGGCAGGTGTTCAGTCATCTCCAGGAGAGCCAGGGCCCATCACATGTATGGTGACTTGGGAAGACACACTCCGTTACTCCAAATGTCCCCCTCTTCCTTCTCCTCCCCACTTAATACACTGAATTTGGTGCCACATGGTCTGGAATATCCCTTTGGTCACTTTGGGTCACCTGGCTCTGTCTCCTCCCAGCCTGCCAAGCACCCCCAGTCCCCTCCCCAGTGTGGCTGTACCAAAAGCAGAAAAGGCCTTGGCTCTGTGCAAGCCCTGCTCAGCAATAACAAAAACATCTCTGTATTATCAACTCTGTGTTCAGCACAAATCCAAAACACAGCCCCAGAGCAGCCACTGAGAAGAAAATTAACTCTACCCCAGATGAAACCAGCAGCCCCCTCTTTGGGGGAAGGGTGAACATGGAACAGACAGCAATGTGCCACCTTTGAGTAAACACAAAGTTCTGCAGTCTAGAGGAAAAATGGTGTGGAATGTTCAAATCTGTAAATTATTGAACATAAATCTAACACTCCTTTCAAATAAATCAGAAGAAACAGTGACAGCTTTGACTTTTTTTGCTTCCTGAAGTTTAGGACTGTGCTTTCAATTTCAGTGCATGCAGCTGTAATAGCAATCAACGAAGCTGTGGAGAAGGGAATAGCCGAGCAAACCATTGTGACCCTGAGGAATCCAAATGCAATGTTGCTCAACGTGGATGAAGAACTGGCCCAGGACTATCAGAATGAGCTCTTTGATGCTAAAAGGAAGAAAGAATCAAATGCAAGACTCAAGGTAGTGGTATTTTATTTGTACTCCTAGTACATGTGTCTATTCGTGTTTCTTGTCATGCTATAGCATTATTATTGCTCTAAAAATTAACTTAATTTTTAAAATTATTACAATTAGGAAGAAACCCCCACTTTTAAAATGACTAAGAGAAATAATGGTAATGAAATAAACTAAAAGCCAATTTTATAAGAATATGATTACTATGAGTACTTTGACCAAAGGCTAAATATACCAGAAGACTAAATGGTAAAAAAATTAGTTTTCTTCCATTAATTGCTTTAAGAAAAACAAATCTACCGCCTAAAAAGTTGTAAACACAATAATACCCTTCTTTGAGTATAAAGTATAACCTCTGCCACAGATATTTAATGTGAAATTATTTGCTGTGTTCTTTTACATGAGAGCTAATGGTCTCTATGACAAAGTGCCAATTTCCTCAGTTTACTTAGTCAACAAGCTGCATTACAAATGCATTCAGCAAATGCTTCAGCTGATGCAGTTTTAATGACTTTGGCTGATAACTTTTCTCTCTGCAAACTGTTTTGTGTGAACTAGCAACATTTTTTTTCTTAGAATGGCACCATTTCTGTTGAAGAGAGAGATGTCTACGAGGAGTTGCTGACACAAGCTGAGATTCAAGGCAATATCAATAAAATAAACAGTAAGCTATTCTGGATCCTTGTGGAAGTATGCACAAAATATGTGATCTCCCAGATTCCAGCGGAACGTAACTAGAGTCCACCTGAACAAACAAAATATTTCTTTGGAAACTTGTAAAATATGCACAAGTGACTAATATCTGTCTACAACCGTTTTTGTCATGCTGTTCCTTCTCTACTGATCTTTGCGGAGGGAGGGGCTCATTTCTGTTTGTGGTTTTTGCTGTAAGGATTCCTCAGTTCAGAATCAAATCATTTATTGCCTGCTCTGTTTCTTTATGTTCTTTTTGTGTGCAGTATACTGTAAATTTTGACCCCCTCTTCTATATAGACCCAAAATTAATTCATAGACTTTTGCTTAGCTGTGGTTGAACTGCTTCCACCCAGGCTCACACAGAGCCAGAGACTCCCTTTGTAGGATTGGACATGAAAGAGGTAATTCTCTGCTAGATAAAGATTGCCGCCCTAGCAGCACCCCAGCAACCCTAGCTGTCTTTTACAAAAAGTGAGATGCTGACAGCAATGGACTTCTTTTCCCCAGGAAAGCTGTATTTGCTGTTTATAGGCATTGTTTTCCTTTCAGTTCACATAGCTTTAGTCCAAGTGAATGAGGCTATTGACCGGCAAGATGAAGGGGCACTGATGGCAGGCTTGAACCGCCCTGCTCTGAGCCTACTTGAAGTTCTGCCGCAAAATTCCTCATGGTACCTGTTGCAATTGTGTGATTCTAAAGAACAGAAAATGCAGGTAAACGAATTGAACAGGTACTACATGTCAGTTTGCACTTTTTTAGCTGGCTTTAATCCAGAGAGAAATTGTCTTTACTCTGCCTTTCTGCATAATTTATGAAAAGTTTTATAAAGATTTGAGAATAATTGATGTACTAATCAACACCAAAGAGCTGCATTTGCTCTTAAGAGCATGGTATCCTTCTGAGTATTTACTAAGATATAAGAAGAAAATTTAAGGCATAACATGCAGCCCCTAATGTTTTGTTTCCAAAGTGAGTTATAACTTGAATTCAAATAAAAATAATATTGAACCATTAACATTAAAATAAAGTGCCAATTGAGTTTTAAGGAGAAAATCTATTAATTTAAGTAAGATGAAAATCACAGGAGAAGATTAATGCTGTGTTTACTGAGCCTTGTATTTGATGCACAGGTGATAGTACAATTAAATTCCAGTGTGCCATCACCAGACTTTACCCCTTATCTCCCATAAAACAAAAGCATAATCAAACCTTGTTTTTCTGATCTGTTAGATAGCAGGCATTCCAAATATGCTCGACAAAAGTGAAATACAGAAGGAAGTTAGTGTTGCCAATGCGGAAGCTGAGGCTCACAAGCTTAGTGAGTAACTGTTTTAATACTCTTTACCATCACCATTTAATTATGTTAAGATAATTGAGTTCACCATTTCTTGCACATAAACAAGGTTTCTCGAACTGAAACCATATGTGTTGCATTTTATACTCATAATCTTTCTTCTCAGTGTCACAATTGCCAAGTCACCAATCTGTGCTCCATTGGATGTACTCTTATTGAGTATTTATGTACTCTTATTGAGATAAATGAGATTTGAGCTACTGGCAATCACAGCAGCAAAAAACTGAAAACTTGATGGCTTGAACAAATATTTATCAGTGCAGTATTAATACTCATTTGGGAGCAATGACCATACTTGTAGAATTAAGATGGAGGAATATTTTTCACATTGCAGGGAAAAAGTTTTCTCACTTTTAGACAAATGTTACCTAAATCTAACCCATTCTTAGTCTGTTAATGCCACACAACACAAGTAAAAAATATATAGTTAAAGGGGATCTAAATTTGCAGTGCATGTGTTGCTGCTTTTGACTGGAAACTTCTTTGCTAGGAAGTTAACCTTTGGTTGATCTGCTGTCATTTCATGCTGCATCTGGGCATGGCTGTTTTGTCTCTGGTACTGTATTCAATGCTTTGAAATCCAGGCTGATTGCTTTTGTGATGCGCCTTAAAGGCTATATTGTGAGGTCAGCTTGAGTCAGAAGATAAATTTGGCTTTATACCTTAGATGTTAGCCTGTTTCAGATTAATTAGCCATGGTGAAGAGTACTTTCTCTGAAAGAGTTACCTCTTGATAAAGGGAAGAAGAAGATGTGATGTGTGAAAAGCATTAACAGCAATCTGGAGAGTAACTTAGTTCTTCTGTTTGGCTTGAGAAGAAAAAAAGTAGTGCTTTTGTTATAGGACTGTGAGCAACGTAAAATATGTTTTGCAATTTGCATGCTGGGTTTCAAAACTAGAAGTCAGTAGCTTGGTTATTGGCTGCAGAACTAGTCTAGTCCATTTGTGGACCTCAACTCCTTTCCTCTTTTTTCTTTAAAAAAGCATGAATGCATGCTGTATCTGTGAGACCCTTTTCTAACTTTAGGACTAGCCAATAGAGACAGTCTTCAGGGACAAGGTGGCCCCATATGACTGTGCTTCAGAGAAAATTACACAAGAGACGAGGTTTTCAAAGTCTTTGTTTTGTATAATAAGCTCTGAGTGTTGTGGATGGTGTCTGCTGTACAAGAAGTCTTGTCTCAGATTTGTGCAATCGGTGGTAACTGAAAATGTTCCCTGGCAGCAGTACACAGAAAAGCCATGTGATAAGGTAGAGGAGTGGGGCTTATTGATGGAAAAGGCATTTGCATAATTGCTGTTCTTCAACTGGCCGCATGTGCTCTAACCTTCAAGGTTGCTTCCCTTTCTGCCAGACCAGAGTGGTGCCTTGTACAGTGTGTTCCTGGGTGTGTCCTGGCCTGGCTTTCTTCAGAGATGGCTCCTCCAGGTGTGCAATTATGGTTGCAGTGACTAAGCTGAGGGATGTTGTAATGCTTCTGCAGCTGCCCAAGTGGGGAGTGTTTTTCAGCATTTTACTGCTGGGCTTCAAACCCCTGACAAAGTCAGTCCAGCAAAAAGCAAAACAGGCAAGTTGTTGAGGTACTGAAAAGGTTTACACTCATACCCTTACATTCCTCTATTTGCCTGTTTAAATTAAAATCTGAGCAGTAGCAAAGGGATTCATTTCTAGGTGGCAGTGCCTGTAAGGACTGATCTTCCACACTGGCAGAAAAACAAACAGGTGTATGCATGTAGAGCAAGTTCTAGAAACCATAGCATGTGGTTTTTCATCTGTTCAGCTACAAATTTTCTGGCAGAAAATCCCACCCCTCTAATATATTTGGCTGATTTCCACCAGGCCTCCTGAAATGGATACTAATGATTCTGTTGGTGCTTCAGGTACTGGCCTGTTTTAGCTAGTTCAATTAGATCCTGCCGAAGGTGAGAGAGAACATGTGCTGCAGAAGGAAGGGAGCATTTGGGGTGAAGCAAAACTGAGGCGCTGGAGCTGACATACACAACAGTACCTGCTGCAAGCACACCCAGGAGGAGTTTGATCTTTCTCTGTGCTAGGGTGGGGTCAGCTCCTTGTTTTGTGTTAGGGGTGTAATAAGTAGTCTCTCATTTCTAAAAGTCCAGAAATTTTAAAGTCCTCCAGTCAAATATTTGCTCGATATCTTCAGAGACAGTTTTTGCAGCATTCAGCAGTCATATCATTTCACAAAAATGTTTTTTTTTCTCTTATGACAGAAAATTATATTCTTTGAAATAACCTAGTTGTCATCTACGAGGCATGAAGAGCAAACAGCATATGAAAATTAATAAGCTTTTTTCCCTGCTGTTCTTTAGAACTTATAGCGGTTGACAATATCAATACAGCAATTCGTAACTGTGATCCTAGTAAAACACTGGTTGCACTGATGAAACCCGAGGCACAGCTGCCTGTTGTTCACTCATTTGCTGCTGCTGTCTATCAGACTGAGCTGTTCAACCTCCAACAACAGAATGCTGTGGTAAGAGTGAAAAGCTTACAACCTGCTCATTGATGTTGTGTAGCCAGACCATGAAAGAGCACAAACATAGCATGTTGTTGTGTAAAATCAGACATAATTCTCTTGCCATGGTGTTATGTATTGCATGAATCATTTTGGTTGAAAAGGCAGTATTTAATTGCAGAGTTTGTTTCTTGCCACACTTCAGTCTTGCTGAGCTCTTGTGTTGCAACAAATCAACTGACTTTTTTTAATTGTTGCATGGTCTTAATGAGGACTAACTCTGGTGTATATATGGTGTAGAAAAGTAATCCCCTGTTATGAGTAGGATCAGAAGAGGTGAGATTGTGGGGCAAAAGAAGGAAAGGGAGACTGGATGGAACATAGAAACCCATGGAGCTCCATCACCACTGTTGTGTCAGTCTGGCATGCCTGTGACCAGGAAACTTTCCAGGCTTCTTAGATCAAGCCCATCTCCTTGATGGTATCTAGAGTGTGTAACTCAAATCTGTTACACTGCTTATTTAGCTTCCTGACTGGAGTACATTATTGTCCTACAGAACTACCTGGCACATGATGAACTGTCTATTGCAGTAGAAATGTTGTCAGCTGTTGTGTTGCTAAACCAGACCTTGGAAAATAAGGACATCCTAATGATAAAAAATCATCTCAGAAACCCATGCCTTGGCTTCAATAATCTGGAAGAGGAAAACTTGCAACGGTAAAGGTTCATTTTGTCTTGTCTGGATGAGACTTGGCAACTTCTGAAAAAAATAAGTAGGCTTTTTTTTTGGGTGGGCTGTCTTGTGTTGTGGCTGTGAAGTGAGCTGCAAGACAAATCTATGGTTTAAATTAGTAAGGGAAAGTGTGACAATTGCTGTACTAGTTGAACCTAAATATAAGCAATAACACAGCCTTGAAGGCTCTAGACATGATTTGCAGAGAAAATATTCTCAGAAAGCAAACATGAAGATCTTACAAGGATTTTTGCAGACACTAAAATGTGAAACAACTGTAGCTGGAAACTGTTAATCACTAACCATTCTACAATTCTGAAAGATGGTCTTCGGAATGAGATAGTGTTTAATGCCTCAGGGTCCAGGTGATCTCTTGAGCCATGGCCAAGCCCTTTTTTCTTGCTAGATGAGTGAATAAAATGCTGTGGCATGTACCTATGTTCAACATTACATTATAGTGTTCACTTGGCTGCCAGTTGCTTGCCCTGCCACTTGCCTGACTTACCACAGACATGCTGTTACTGCAGTTGCTCTTGTCTATCAATAAAAAATCAGGCAACACGAGGGACTTGTGCCTCCAGCATGCAAGGGAGAGCATGGGAATGTGGACCAGTGTCTCTTGGCACAAGCTGTAGAAGGCTCCACATGCTTCTGGAAGGCATTAGTAGGCAAAAGGGACCGCAGAAGCTGAAGATCTTCACTAGGTTGTCAGGGGACATGAATCTGAGAGTGGCCCTTGCTGGGTGTCTCAAAGCCAGAAGGAAGGCAGTCAGATTAGGAATAAGAGGCCAGTGTTTTGGTGAGAGAGAGAAGAATTACAAAAAATGGAGCAAAACTAATCTGCTACTTTGCCTCTGCTGAGGTGAGGTGGTGCTTGTGAGCAAGAGAAGCAATGTTATAAATATGCAGAAATCGCCCCAAAGTGTCCCAAGTGCAGCATTTCTGGTGATGTTACTGACCCAGTCTTTAGATTACACCATCAGTGAACACAGATGAAACAGGTAGGAGTTAGCTGGACTTGACAACTAAATAAATTTTTATTATGCCATTATGTTAACCTGTGCTGCCAACCATATGTTGAGTATCGCAGGGAGCTTTGACTTGCACAGCACCAGAAGTGATAGAGTAGAACTAGAAAAATTTCATTGAGGAAGATGCTGTCCAATGGCTTTCTATCAGAAGAGATGGACTTGTTTGGAATGTGTTTTCTGGAAGAGAGAATTTAGGGGAAATATGTCATAGGTTTCCAAAACTGTGAATGTTGTGAAGAAGGTTACTAGAATCAGTTGCTAGATTCTAATAGCTCTAGTTGTTTGCAGATTTCTGAGAATTTAATAAAGTAAATATTGGACCCTATCAAATATAAAGTTTAATTGTTTTTAAAAAGCTGTCATCTCACAAAACCTGTAGTGGGACTAATGCCTCAATAATACGTAAGGTTTTAAAATAAAGCCGGTAAATTAATGGAGTGTAGCCTTGTTTGCAACAATTAAAGTGATACACAGTCTCCAGCTCCAGAAACCCTTAAACACAGGCTACTAGATGCTGGAAAGACAAATCAGATTAGGAAATTATGAATCTCTCCTTTTTTTTTTTTCCTGCCAGGCATTCATTCCTCAGGCTTCTGATGGAAAATAATTTTATCTGAGATACTGTAGTAGTTCTATGCTTGACTTGGGAATACAAAAATTATTTAACTTCTTTACACATGAATTTGCACTACTGTGAAGTAGTGCAAATGTTGAGTACTGTGAAGCTCATCTGATCTGTGAGCTTTCTAGGAAGAGTAGACACAGGCTACAGAGTCTGTGCTTGGATGATCTTGAGTTGTGGGAAGAGGGACATTATTTTTTTTTAGTCCCTTGCCCATGGTTCATCATCTTCCTCATTGAGGTAGCAGGAGATGCTACTACCTGATACTAATACAAGAAGGCAACAATAGCTTTCTAGAGAAAGAAGCTGACTAATTTTCCCCACATTTATGTGTTGCACCACATAGCAAGTTGTATGTGTGTGTATGTATTGCCATCATGCCATATAACCAAGAAAAGTTCTCTGAATTGCAGGGCCCTTTCTTCAGATCCTGAAATGCATGTGTAGAACAGGCAGCTTGCATGTCTGTATAATTTCTGCCAAGAGCTGAGTTTGTCTGAAATTGAGTCATTGGAAAAAAATACTAGTCACTAAGTGATGGATGATACATCTAATTCTTTATGGCACTTTATCTTATATATGAAATACACTTATGTATTTTATATCTTCTTATAGTTATGCTGATACACTATTGTCTATTAAGTCAGAGGCTTCATCTCAAGGCCAAGATTATTTAAGCTGGAATGATATCCAGAACTGCATTGACATGGTTAATATGCAAATTCAAGAAGAAAATGAAAGTAAGTAATTCTTTCTCCACATTGCCCGCAGAGGTCGTAGTCAGGTCTTTGGTATGTAAATTTATGAACTGAGTGGCCTCCTTCAGACACTCCTGAAAAGAGAAGAGCATTTAAAATTTTTGAAAGCCTGATGATCTTTGACTGTCCTTGAAATATTCCTGTTTGTTTCAGACAACTGAAGAATATCACAGGGTGCCTGCCTTCTGCAGTGTTAAAAATGCTGTGGTTCTGCCTGCTTGGCAGTATCTTCCAGCCCTGGATGGTCTCACTTTGGGGATTTTGCAGTTGTAAGCAAAGAGCATATTGGGAGATAGGGGAGGAAATTACAAGCGGTGTTCATTGAAAAGTGTGTTTTAATGTCTAAATGATTCCAAGTGATTGTTTTTCACAAAGGAGTCAGTAAGCAGTTAGACAATGCAAATATCTGTCTTGCTCCCCTTTTGGGTAACTTGATTTCCTGTCAGACAAATAGCTTCTTATGCCCATGTGTTCTCAAGTGAACGGATTTAGGGATTGTTTTTGAAATTGAAGGTAACTGTTTTGCCATAAGAGGGTAGTGTTATATTAAAAGTGATAGCTGGTCATTTGGACCTTAAAAAAGTTAAAGCACCAAATTCTTCCACTGTATGTAGAAATTTGAGGCTATCAAGTTATGCCAAATTTGCTAGAGCAGGAAGAGGCAGCTTTCAGACTGTTGCCATTTTAGAAGCAGTCTCAATGCACTTTGAGAGCCTTTGTAAGACACAGGCTGCTCCTGCCCTTCCTGGACTGCCGTTAGTGTCCTGCATGCTGCTGTTTCATACTGGTAAGGGAAATTTTATATTGCAGAATTTCTAAAACAGGCTGGATAATTGCTTCCTAAATCTAGCCCAGTGGTTGCCATGGACCCTCTTAGCTTGCTTGCCCTGTGTACCCTCTGACAAGGTGGGGTGCTGAGCAGTTTATTTGACTGGCAGAGTCACTTTTTGTCTGAACCTCTGCACTTGTTAGGAGTTGGAACAGACCTTGCAGCAGCAGTGAAAGTCTTCAGTACCAAAATAGCTGCTCTTGCTCTCAGTGACACTGACCTCTGCCTAGGAATGTTTAGAGAGGGCAGATGAGCAGAGAGAAGAGGAAGAAGGGAGGCCTCTGTTTCTTTAAGTCCCATATCTGCATAGTCCCTCTTCTGGACCACCTTGGAAAAATTGCTCATTCCCCAAGCCTTATGATGACCTGGATCTGTGACCTCACCAGGTGGGTCTGGTGGGTCTAGAGACACTTGTTGAGGGATGATCCACTGGGAGCAGGGATGTCATCCCTCACAGGTGATGGTGAAACCCTTGACTGGTGCCTTTCTGTGGTCCCCTTTAGGGACTACAAGCCGTGCATTTCAGTATTGTTTAGGGGCAGGAGGAAATTGATTTGAAACTGTTGGCCCTAGTCTGAAGAAAATGAGTTAAGGCTTTATTAAATACATTTGGCCTTACTTTCTGACTGAAGTACTGAGTGCCACTGGTCAGTATTGTTAGGCTGGTTATTTCCAGAGAAATTACAAGAAATGAGGTTAAGTTGCTATGTAATGCTGTAGCTGGGAGTGCAGTATATATGTATTTGTCCAAATCAGGATTTCAACTAATGTGGTGTGAAATCACTTGAAAATAAAATTTTCATCACTGTGAGCCAATATGTTAAACATATAAATACATGACACCCAGCTTTTCTTAAAGTTCATGTAGGTATTTCTTCCCAGAAAATAGAAAAATCTGTTTTCCCTTTTTTGTCAAGGATAATTTTGATTTTTAGGAAGAGTTTTGTCTAGATAGATCAATAATTGTGATAGGAAGGAAAGTCGTATAGCATCAAATGAATTTAAGAACAAAAATAATTTAAAATCAGCTGCTGTTGCTGCCTCTGCTTCTTGTTTCGTGATTTTTCTGTTCTTCATGTTACTGCTTTGTTTGTATGTGATATCCGAAAAGTTGCAACTTTCTTTGATAAGTGCATCTTTAATAACTTTTCTGTTTCACAGGGATCATTGCAATTGGACACATTAACGAAGCAGTTGACCAAGGAAATCCTGAGAAAACTCTAGAAGCCCTGCTGTTGCCTACAGCCAAGCTGCAAGATGTGAGACCAGTAAATGCAAGGCATTATCAGGATGTTCTGCACCATGCCAAAGCACAAAAATGCAAGGTTAGAATTTTTACTGTTGTTCTCTGTGAGAAGTGAAATGCCAATTCTTTTCACTTGCTTCTGTGTCCCTGTCCTGGTCCCCTGATATTTGCATTATCTTTGCCCAGTGAGGTTGTAAATAAGCCAGTGACAACAAACTGGCACTAAGTAATTTTGCACTATATATTATTCTGAGTGGCAAAATGGATTAATTCTCAATGTACTAAAATTAAGACATTTTCTGCATATGTCTTGCTACTGCTGTAATCTCACTTATTTTGATTCCACTAGGTTGCTGCAGCTATTACAAAATATGGGCAGCAGCAAAACTCAGGAATTTGTATAAGGATACAGTTACAGGACTGTGTCAGGCAGATAGCTACAATATGGATGAAAAGTGAGGTTTTTCTCAGAAAGAAGTCATAGTTGTCGTTTAACAACAATTTGTTAAACAACAATTTGTTGTTTAACAAATCTTTGGGAAGTATTTTGAGGAGTCTCCTTTGCTTGTGTTGTTTTATTATAGTGGAGTTTTGTACATATTTCTTTTACTGCTTTATCATGCAATAACAAGCTGATGGTCTTGCACATGCCTTCAGTTTAAACCTATTTCAGCTGGATGTTGCTATCTGCTTCCCCAAAAGCAGTGGCCTGGTTAGCATTACAGTTCAGGGAAGCATAAACAAAGATCAGCCTAGCAGCTTGCAGGATGTGACTGAACACAAGGTTAGCTAAAGCTTCTAGCACAGCACTTAAAATGCCCAGTGTCTGGAAAACACAATTGAAATTCACACAGTGTGTCCCTGAGGTAACATGGTGAGCTGGAGAAAGTCTGCAAACATTGGCTTGTAAAGTGTCTTCCAGTATTTGTGTCACCTCACCTGCGGTACCTGCTGTGAAACCATGCTGTCAGAACTTTTGAAAGGTGTTTGCACAAATCAATTTCTCACCAGGGTTCCCAGGTAAGGGCTGGTTTCACTGAGCCCTCAGTGCTGAAAAGCCTTCTCTCTCACCATGTGTGCTGGCGAGGGATTCGTGCATTCTGACCTCACCTGTCCTGGATGGGCTGGGTCAGTGTTTGTGCACAGTCAGGGTGCTGGCTGCACAGTGCTGACCCAGGACATGCCATGTGTATGCACAGCTAGCCAGGATGTCCCCAAGGCACAGACCTGCAGCCCACAGCACACAGCAGTCCTACCCTGGCTCACCCCTGCCAGCTGCCCCATTGCTCTCCAGATGCAAACCGGATGCCTACTCCTGTCCTAGTGTGAATGTGCTCATAGGAAACAAATGAGTTTTCCAAATTTTGGAACAAAAATTGTAAAATCTCTTTGAAGTCTTATTATTATAAGATTTTTGATGTTCCTAGAGACTTCTGCTGGTCTTTCTCTTCTGAGCTATTTTGGTTTTGCAGTCTTTTGGCAAACTTAGAGCACCTTCTCTGTGAACAGGAGTGCTGCTCCTGTTTCAGAAGAGAACAAGACACAGTGTTCCCAAAAGAAACACTCAGATGCATACTTACTGTTAGCAGAGATCAATCGTAGATATGCCATTCTTTAGGTAAAAATACAATTTAGACTGACATGTCCTTAAAAAAAATCCAAGCACAATTGTAAATGGAGTGCAATTTCTGAAGTCTGCCTATTTTCCACTTTTTCTGATCCCTGTTTATAAAGCAGATCTGTCAGAATTTGTGTCTAGCATGTTTTAAGAGTGAGCTGTGGTAAAAGGAAGTATTTGATTTACAAGGATCACATAGATCTCCCTATAAACTTCCTGCCCCAACATCTGGAAAAACATATGTGTCAAACCTACTCACTTATTCTAAGCAGCTTGCTGTCACTTCCCCATAGCTGTGGCGATTTTGGGGAGTCTGCATCCAAATCTGCTAGAATGCATTATCCTTATAATCTTGAGGTCCTCATCTCAGATCTGACCTATTTGTTCCTTGCTTGAAACTGAAAACGCAAACCTGGAACTCATTTTGTCCTGTAAATCTTAAACCACAGCTTTTAACAGTTCTGAAAGCCCTTTCAAGGCAAACGTATTCAGGTCCCAGTGAAGAGAAACCCTCTCTTAAGGGAGCATATTGTGGATAGCTGGAAAGTTAAACAGATGGATCAAATTACTATGTTTGGTTGTAGTGTTTTTTGTGTGATAGGTACAGAGGTTTTAGTTAGGTTTACCTCATTTATATTTTCAACAGTTGTGTAATATTTGAATTATTTTAGAGTTATCTTTAAAATTTGTTCTTGTGCATGTTGAAGGAATGGCAGGATTAAAACTAACTTAAATTAAGAAGAAATAGGAAAAGGGGACCCTCACCAGGCTGCAAATTCCCTTGAGGCATTTTCCAGTGCAACTCAGTTTATTTAAGTAAAGTTTTTTTACAATACTGTTATCAAAACAGCATAAAACATTTTTATCCCCATTTACATGCTGCAGTTACAAATTCAAATGACAACCACTGAGGCAATTTTCTAGGAACTTAGTATATAAGTAGGTTTTGAGTTTCTGTAAAACTAAATATTGATCCATTGTTTTACTAATAGTCAATGGTAACTAGCTGCAGTATTTGTAACACTGTAGGTATTTCCTGTGAGGATGTGGAAATACAGAATACTACAAAATAGCTTCTCTGTTTTGCTTACCAAGCAAGAGTAATATATGCCTGGATTGGTGCTGATAAGGGTTAGCTCCCAGCAATCCCTGTGGGTTAGGGAAGTGCAGGCGCTGACGAAGTGGAAGAACAAGTCTCCAGTGCAGAGCTGGTTAAGCAGCCTCATGGGAGGGGTAGCCTTGGAAGAGTCAGGTTCTGCATCCACAGCTGTAGACTTACTGTTTTGTGAACCTATGGGGACTCTGTATTTCCAACATCCTGGGCAGTACTTGGTGTTGACTGCTCCCAGGCATGTGCAAAGTGCTTGTTCCCATTTTCACCAGGTCAAAAACTTGTTTTTGTAACACTGTTCCTGCAGTGATTGTTGGCTGAGAGCTAATTTGAAGTGTAATGAATTTCCCTAGAAGTGCTCTTTGGATGCTGACTCCTCTTCTGGTATTTAGAAGCTGGGGTGCCTGATACTCTGGCAGCTTCTCCTTGGCCAGAAAGCAATCTCAGAAGGAAATGGAGGTTCAGAGCTGCTTCCCTGAATCTAGGTACACAGGTGTTGCAACACACGTAATAAAGTTATAGAGCTGGAGAAGTGTATTTTCAGAGATATTCCTTGTATGGAAGGAAGTTAATTTAACTGAGATTGTGTTTTCTAGCCCATTTTACTTGAAGTATAAATGTCCCACCTGAGATTTGTTGCTGTCTGTGTTAGTACTATACAAAACCATAATTCCAATAATAGAAATAAATTCATTTTTCCCTGGATATTTTAACCATTGTCAGATAAATATTGGATTGACTTCTAATTTTTGACATCAGAAAATAAAGGAAGGGATCAAGACAACTGTTTAGGCTGCTAAGGCATAAAGCAATTAGATAAAAAGAGTACAACCTATCTGTGTTGTAATAGTAATAGTTGATGTGATGGATAATAAGGATAATATTGCTTGGCACAAAGCAAATAGCAAAGATGGTAAGAATCAAAAGACTGACTTTAACATACCAGAACCATTCATGAGTCTTGAGCGTTCGTATAATCGAGACATAGCAGAACACGATAGTTGCAAGTGGTATTAAAAACCCGAACACAGCTAAGGACCCGTAGTAGTAGAACTGGAAGGAAGACACAGTTTCACAGGCACTGTGCACGTCGTGGCAGGTATAAATGTCCAGCTGCTTCACATAATAGCTTTGCTGCATGATGGCGAGCGGGAGCATGTAGAGGAAGACGACGGCCCAGACGGCGGCGCAGGCTGCGATGGCGTAGGCGCGCTTCGGGAGGCTCTTGTAGGTGAAGGGGTGGACGATGGCCAGGTAGCGGCTGACGCTGATGCACGTGAGCAGCAGAATGGAGCAGTACATGTTGCCGTAAAACACCGCCGTGGCCGCCCGACACATGGTCTCCCCAAATACCCAGTTGTTCCCGTTGATGTGGTAGGCTATTTTGAAGGGCAGTATGATGCAGAAGAGCAGGTCTGAAACAGCCAGGTTTGTGTAGAGGACAGCGGTGCACACCGAGCGGATCCTGAAGAGTAGCATCCACAGAATGATGGCATTAGAAGGCACACCCAACAACAGAGCACTGAGGTAGACAGCAGGTATTAGCTTGGTGCTCAGAGAGCTGGTGAGGTACTCCAGCGTGGTGTTGCTCACTTCTGTTAGCGTGGAGTCATTTGACTTTTTTGAAGTGCATTTGTTTTCTCTGATATGGATGGTTGTTGTTTCCCCTTCTATAGCATAAGGGGGGATGTAATCATAGTCTCTCGCTGAAATTCCACGAAAAGTTTTGATAAGAGACACTGTTTTAATTGCAGAACCATTCCGTGAAGATTCTGAAGCTTAGAAATAAAACCAAGTGAAAATTGTTAAAAAGGACAAACTACTGTATTAACCATGTAACTCACCTTCAGGAGCAGAGAAAGATAACCATCTCTACATGAAAAGCAATATAGGTTTAAAAGATTTGGGGATATTCTCCTCTGCTTTGGGTTTTCAAATGTACAGACATGAGTCTTCATTTATCATTTCACACCAAATCTTGAAAATTCATCATTAATGTAGTGTTAGCTGATCTTTCTGCATTTTGAATGTTTTCAGTAATCTTTGGTGAAAAACATAAGATACTTCTGTAATGCTTATGACCAGTGGAGGGTTTTTCCCAGTAGTAGGAATGTTGGTCATCCATCATATAAGCAGTCTTTGTTTAGGCTTGATCAAACACCATTACTGTCCTTGTCACTTCATGTATGAAATGAATGACTGCAAAAGTTGCAAAAAGCAAACCAGGATCTTTTCAGGTTCTCATACCTGAGCAAGAGCAATGTCTTAAGAACTGAAAACAAATGATTGTGCAGGTATTAGGTATAATTTACTTGGAAGTGAATAAAACTTTTCAAGCAGCAGGAAAATTATCTCTGAGTAAATATTGTCAGCATGTTGGCAAAACCAGTAATACTATTTTATTAACACCTGTTCCTCAGTCTTTAGTTGAGAAATTTGTAGAGATACTGACATCTTCACATGAAGCACATATGTGTTCAAAATGCTTTTTAAAGCCGTGTGTTGTAAAATAGATTTTGCACAGTAAACAATTGTGTAAATATTTGTGTCACTTAAGTTTTCTTAGCTGCATTTAATGCAAAAATACTTATTGTAAAGCTTTCAGCATGCACCATGAAACTGGAATTCAGAAGCAAACTGAAATATGGGTGAAAATCTTTGGACCTTTTTTAGCTTTCCATATTTGAATAAAATAAAGAGAATAGTTTTATTAATGTTCACTGTCAGATTTACAGTAGAATGTTTTACAATAATAATTAGCAGACTACATAATTTTTAGTAGTTTTTTTGATGGTTACTCCAGAGAACTGGTTTTAATCACTCATACATGTGCCTGCATTGTCTGATGGATAGATATAGGTATAAATACATATGTATATATATATAATATAATGTGTGTGTGTATATATATATATTTATATATTCCAGCTTTTCAAAATGAGCTTGGTTTGAAAACACTTCTGATTCTAGGAAGGTTTATTATTTGATCATTTCCTTTAGTTATTTTTATCACAATAGTCATCTGATAATTTCCTTCTAATAATACCATCTATAAAGTTGTAAAACAAGACACTACAGGTTTAAAATTATTGTATCTTTACAAAAATACTAGATAAAAGATATGTCTTCAGTAAGTGCAGAAAGTCTCCTTAAAAAAATTCTTTCTAGAAAATGACCAGCAGAGGTAAGGTGTCATTGAAGTGAAAGAATAAAAATCTGCTTTAAAGGAGACATCCTGGAACAGTTTTTCGTAATTGGTGCATGCATGTATAACTCATTTCATGTTCACAGCTGTTAGAGCAACAACCTTATCAAAAAGTCCATGTTGTTGACTAAAAGATGGAAAAGATACAGAAAGAAGGACTCACCTGTAGTGCAAAGACTGGAGGTAAAAGAGAGCAGTCCAGTGAAAAACAGTATCTTCATTGTAGTGTGTGAAATCCAGCCAGCTGAACAATGGTGCTGTGCTAGTTCATCTCAAGAGGCGTTTTGTAGGGGCTTTTTTCCCCTCTGTAAGGGACTAAAGAATGATTGATCTGTCCTCCAGAAGCATCCTGTAAGCATGAGGTTTATGGTAAGGAACTAATTTGTTCTTTGTCTACTACAGCAAGAGGGTGTGACGTATCCAAGTATGCACACATGACTCAGTTTCAGCCTCAGCCCAACACAGAGATAAAATTGCTTTACAGCAGCATTTTAACTCCTAATTTACCACAAGCCTGAAGGTGATATGCAGGGTTCTACTGACATTTGTGCATACAGATATTTGGAGTAAAAAGGTGTTTTCTGGAAAAATCAGGGGGTGTGTTTAGTAAATCCTCAAGGGTCTCATTCAGAGACCAAAATGTCACGTGGCTGAACTCTGTACTCTTCTCCAGAGAAAAGCTGGGCTTGCAGAATAGTGTGATGATCTCAGTTTAGCAAAAGGCAAAGACGGAAAGAAGCCACACATACAAAAATGCCTTAGGAAAACTGCATTCTGCTTTGCCTTTTGCCTCCCTGCCCACTGTTAGCTGTCTGGCTCCTTCAATCCACCTACTTCCTCTCTTCACAGACTGCAGCCTCTAAAACCTTTCCCCTGTTTTCATTTGCTGCTTTGTTGATCCCTTCCTTTTACTCTGCCTGGCTTTTTTTTTTTTTTCCTCTTTTTTTCCCTTCAATGCCAAATAGCAACAGCTTGTTTCAGCAAGCAAATTTAGCCCAAACCTTGGTCTAGCTTCCAGGCTAGTTGTGAGGCTCAGCATAAGTTGTACTTGGCTCCGGAGTAGTATTTGTGTCTGTTCTTGTATTTAATGTGTAAAAGCTGGATACCAGATTAGGAACTCTCAATGCTTTTCTCAAAATTTACTGGCAGTTTGAGAATTTATTAAACATTCTCTCAAGTGTTAACTCTTGCATGGTAGAAAATGTGTCTGCTGTCCTGTGGTTGTCTGACACCGCTTCATGTAATTTACGTATTCTGCTACCTAGTTTACATACAGGAGGCAAGCTGAAGAGCATGTCTTCAGTGGTTTTTTACCCTGTTCTCTCTTTGTAATTTCTGTGGATATCAGATTTATTAGATCTTTGGCCTGAGGTTCAGCGCTTAACCAGGTATACTCATTGCAAAGCTGCTTCTTTGTCCACACTGTTTAAGTTTGAATGTGTTTCTAGCAGGTTTCTTTTCCCATAAATATTTGTGTGTATATTTTCCTAGATCTCTCCTAATTGATACATTTCAGCTTCTCTCATCGCCTGACAGTCCTATTTCCTCTTTAGCATGAATTTCCCACCCACCTACTGGATTAGATTTTAAATATCACTTTAACCCTGTTCTGTCTGCTGAATGTGCTGGTATCACCAGTGAACCTGGGCAGTAGGGCCGGTTAGTGGGGATGTTGATCCCACTCTACTACACCTCCTATTTAAATTGAGTTTAATGTCATGCCCTTTAGGCCTGAAAGAAGAGGGGTACCTATTC
Source organism: Calcarius lapponicus (assembly GCA_039654755.1). Lineage (NCBI taxonomy): Eukaryota > Metazoa > Chordata > Aves > Passeriformes > Fringillidae > Calcarius > Calcarius lapponicus. The sequence continues at coordinate 24,858,406 of CM077481.1, read as the reverse complement.
TGCTGCTTAATTACAGAAATGTTTGCATGAGATACGTCATTATTACTAAAGCTGAGCTGTCTTTCTATGAGAGTATTCACTGTTATTTTCTAATATAACACGTATTTAGATATACACAAGGATCCTTTCCAAATAAGGGATTTTGAAAGAAAGCCAACTTCCTGCAGCCTTCTGCTATTCTCTCCTACTATCACAGTGCTTCCTGGTAATGTGTGATTTTGTATGACTCAGACTACTTTGCCTACATATCGTGGAAATAAAAATGTTTCAATTTTTATTGATCTTTAGTAGAATGAATTCAATGCCGGCAGTATCAACAAATTCTGTTCTTCTAGGCACCAAAACTTTCAGAGATTTGTATCTGAACAGGATCTTTTTCCAGTCACTAAATAAAATATGAATGTGTTTCATTGATGACTTTAAACAGTCAAATCCTTTTTGTGTTCTAGAGCTTTGCAAAGCAAAGATCGTATATTGGAGCTGTATCACTGTATTGAGACAACTCTTATTATTCGTTTTTTTCACGGCTTTTTACTGTCCTTTTCCCAGGAATCTCAAGATGAATCAGCGCTTCTGTGGCTGGATGAAATACAAAGAGGAATCAATGACAGCAATAACAACATAGAAGAAGCGACAGCCTGTAAGCATTAACCTGCATCTCCACTGCTCTTGTTTTTCTCAGTCTTAGGAAAATGAAATTGGTAATTTATATTTTCCTCTTCAGGGAAGGTGCAAGCCTTTAAATACATGAAAAGAAATTAGTGTGTGTTCTTTGTCATACTAAAACTGAGATGACTTAAAAGTACAGGAGAGGTGTTAGTCCTATCTAAAGAGGTAATCTTTAAGGTGTGGCTAATAATTCAACAGATTTGGTTATACAGGTTTTCATCATGACCAATCTTTCTAATGTCACTGTAAATTCATGTAACTCCTGAAATATATGAATGAGAACAGATATGCTGTTCAGGAGCTTGTTTTGCTATATTTAAAATTAAAATCTTTATGCATATTTTAAGGGTAATTTTTTATGTTTACAACTTTGCTTATTCATATTTCTTTCTATTGTCTTTTATGGATTGCTGACAAACAAAAATCAGGAACTTATTAATTTTTAAAGCTGTGTACAAGGAATGCTAGCTCTTTTTGAAAAGTATATGCTCTTCCAATCTGTAAGGAAGAGGAAATATGTAGGAAAAATGCTGAGGCTTAATCTGTCAGAGTGCTGTGCACTGAATGCACTCAACACTTTTTGTCAAAGCTTTGACTGAATATAATAATTATAGAAAAAAATATTCACGATGCATAATAAACTTTGGCAAGCAATGTAGAAGCAAGCACCCCTGGGTGTATGGGGCAGGTTGGAGAGCACGGAGACGTGCCTGTCTGTTCCAGGCCAGCCCAGCACAGACAAGGCACTGGGTATTGGTCAACCTTCTGCTTCCCTTGGCTGTGGGTGAGTCAGTGTCGCTTTCTGTTGCGCCTTTGGAGCTTGTGAATGCAAGTGCTGGAGTCAGTGCATTCCTGTGGTGCTGGGCTTAGCCATCCCCTGTGCTGTGAGCCCACAGGCATGTCAGGAGTTACTGCTTGGGAAGGGGTGGGTGGAAGAGAACACAGATGGACGTCACAAATAGCTATCCCTGCTACAGGAACATTGCATTTTGTGTTACTATAACTTTAGAAATTATTTTAAAAACTAGTATCTTCACAAAACAAGGCAGGTATACTGAAGTTAGGTGAAGTATTTTTGTAGGTCACATATCCATAGAAAGCACTGGGCTTGTGTTTTCTGAGACAGGGTCAGATAAGCACACATTGTCTCAACCAAGCTTTTGTACAGAGGGAGTGCTGATACCTTCTTTTGTGGAAAAACCTGCTTCCCGTGAATGCCACCCAGAGCCATGAGGAAACATGAGCACAGAGAAGGGAAGGAAGCACATAGCTTATAAAAGGGCAAGTTAAAAATGCCCTCATTAGTGTTCACTGGAGTAAAAGCATTAAGAATATGTATCATAAGCACCCTGCAGAAATTAGGACAGCATAATTCATACAGCAATACCATACAATGTTGCTAATGGTAAATCACTGGTCCATCCACTACCTAGTTGTTGTACTAAAATCTTTTCTTATAATCTGTGTTGGTAGTAAATGCACAGCTTTTCACAATCAAGGATGCTCAGTGGAACTGTTTTAACATTTCACTTTTAGGAAAAAAACCTAATTTTGTGTACTCGGCCCTGTTAGTTGAAAAGAAGCACTGTCAGCACAAGGCATTCATTCTTAAAGAGCTCTAAAGTTTTGCAGCTGAGATTTAACCTTTCCCCACGGCACAGAACCTGATACTTCCTATAACCAACACATCCTGTCTCAGGAAGTTTGCATGTTGTGTTCACGTAGTCTAAACTTAAAGTTCAGCTTGATCACCACTTGGAAAGGAACTTTTATTTGATCTATCACACAGGCACTATTTTTGAAAGGCAAACAACTCCAAAACTTTCACAAGGTAGTCAAAGATGTATTTTTCAGTTTAAAAAGTGGTTTTGCAATTCCTGCAGTAATAGCAATAAAATGAGCAGTAAAATAAGAGAAGATACTGACAGTGGTACTTAAACAGTCTTGATCACTTCCAAACTAACTTTTATGCCTTATATAAATACTAAATGGTACACTCTTAAAATTTTGAAAGGCTTTTACAGTCGTCCCTGTCAGTAAAGGACTTCCACCTTTATTTAGGAAGAAGTGTTCAGTAAAAGCTGGTGCACTTCCTAAGTCATTGTGGTGCTTGCTCTGGGTTTTGCATCACCTTGCTTCACTTCTTTAATGAGTTCAACCATTGTACTTCTTATCTAAGTGGAGGACAAAAAGACATCAGCCAAATATCAGCTGTATGGCCTTCAGGAGTAGATTTGAACACTGACTTCAGTCTTGCACAGGAAGAGTCTGTCAAAGCAGGAAGTCTGTGTGTCCTGAGAGAGTCCAAGTTATAGGAAAAAGCTGATCTTTGGCCTTGTTGAGAGTTCAGGCTTATCACACTAGACAACTGTGGCTTTGTATATCACAGCTGTTTAAAAGGGAGGATGGGTGTGGAAAAAAAGCCCTTTGCAGTGTTGATCTGGTACTGGCATCCTAACTGCTAGAGAAGCAGACTGGAGCTGACAGTTTTCTGGCAGCTGGGGATGGCTAACCCCCAGTTATCTTATGATTTTTCAGGGTCCAAATGGCCTTTCTCTAGAGCAACAGCCACAGTATTAATTGTTAGCACTTAAAATGAAAGGAATAATTTCTGCTGAGTCGAGTTTTTTTCCCTGATAAACACTTTTCTTACCTTTTCCTTAAAAAATACAAACATAATTAATTAAAGGATGAGGAAAAGCCAGATGGCAGTGGACCTACATAAATGAATCTTAGCTTAAGTTGTGTTTTCTTTTGTCTTTGTAAAAATATCTTCCAGTACTCTTAACTACATGGTGAAAAGGAGGAAGGAAAGCATTCAAATACTGCTGAACAGAGTTGATGAGGCGTATGGGCCTGGGGCCGGCAGCAGCCAGCTGTAATGTTTGGCTTCCCAGTTTTTCTGCTTCCTTGCTGCTGAGGCCTGATGCCTGGATATCACAGTGCCACAGCAATGGTAGAAAGAGATTTCCAGTACATGTGTGTGCTGGGCAGAGGTCTGTTCCAAAGCACAGAATGGATGTTCTAGCTCTATTCCCTTGTCCCTCTGTGCATGGATCTTGAATTTAGATGTGAAGGAACACCTTTAAAGACCAGAGCAGGGATTTCTAAAGCAGACTAAACATCTGGTGGGTAAGGTACTTTTGAACTGGCATGTGCTTCCACATGTGTGCTGCCAGCTGTTGTGGAATCTCTTCCCTCAGTGATGGCGGGATCTGTGCAAGGAAGCTCTAAATTAGAGTATGGGTAATGTCATATAACATCAAAGTCTGCACATCCTTCACAGCATTACCTCTCAGGGTGCTTTTATATGCCCTGAAAGCAAAAGCTGCATCTCTGGCAAATTCAAGGCCGTGAATTAGCTTTAAACAAGTTCCTGAGGAGGCAAGTTCAAGAAAGGTTGCTTCATGATGCTGAGCAGGCTGCTGCAAGAATTTACTCAAGGCAATCAGTTTTAATTCCCATTTTGTACAGTAGAAGTGAATGTTAATGTTTACAGCTTGTAACCAAATTACTTCATGTACCTCTAGAAGGCTCCCAGGTGATCAGCAGATGATGGCCTGTCTGTTAGGGCAGGCTCAGCGTGTGGGTACCTGCCATCCTCAACCCCTGCCCTGCTGTCACATGGCATGTCCCATGATGGGGAGCAGCTCTGCCCTCAGACAGCTCTCAGTTGTGCTGTGGCTGCATCCAAGCCTGGGTGGAGCAGACACTTTCTACCTAACACACTTGTCACTACAAGCATGAAGGAAGCCGTAAATGAGTAAAGCACTGAAGAATTCCTGTGTACGCCATGTTGTCTGTGTGTGCCAGTGTTAGAAATCCATTTTCAAAGTTTCTGGAGGCTAGAGTTAGGGGTACATAGAGTGTAAGACACTTAATTTTTTCCATGTTATTATTTGACCCTAGTGGCTGTTGGAATATCAATGATTAACAAGAGCTTGGAGAAAGGTGATTCACAGCCAATCCTGACGATACTACAGTCAAGGTTTGGACTACGAGTCATTCCTGAATGTGCTGAAACCTACTTCAGGAAGCTCTCTGAAGCCAAGAACATGAAAACTACAGAAGGTAAAAAACTTCCTAAACAGGGCAGTTCCACATGTCCATATCACTGAAGCAACCAGAAAGCTAGAAAAGGAAGTGTCTGCAAATTGAAGGAGACAGCTGCTGCTTTAAAGTCTTTTGACAAATGTTATACTTTTCCCAGTGCATTTTACGTGACATTGTACTGTTGTGCACATAATCCACAGTACCTGCTGAGAAGTAAGTCTAGTGACTTCTAGAGTCTAGCAGAGACTTTCTAGAATCTCCAACCTGCCTCTGAGTGAATTTAGGTCAGCTCCTCTGTGACTGTCAATAGATTAGTCCATTCTCTTAGAAAACTCTTACTCGCTGACAATTTTTTTCATATTAGCAGATGCGGAGATGCACGCATCAGTCTTACAGATTGCTGTCAAAGATCAAGCCAGTATCTGACAGTGTTCACAACCCAGTTATGGTCCTTGTGTATTGCCAGAGCAGCAGTTACCAGCAAAAGCTGGGGCTAGAGTCTGTTCTTAGCAGATGATGGGATGTTTTGTCATGTTAGAGCTGCAAAAGCTGGTCATAGCTAACAGCAGCCAAGGTTAGCTAATGGTTACAAAAAAAATTGCTGCCAGTGTAGTACCCATTCTTACAGTAGATGGTCATGTTGCACTTTGCAACGTGAGTATTTTTAAGGCCTTACTAGTTTTTTCTTGGAGCGTTTTGTCCGTGAGGAAATGAGGTTTTTCCTGCCTGTCAGGATGCAGACTGATTTACCAAAGCAATAAGCAAGAAAATGATGTGGATGTAGGAAATGTCGTGTGTGAGGTAAGAGTCAGTAAGTCTAGAATTTGGGCAGAAGACAACAAAAATATTTTCTATAAACACAGTCTGTTTCACTTATGAGAGATTATGTAAGACAGAGGACACGCTGTTTCAGGAGCACTAACGTGACACGTTAGGGTTTGGAGAAGGTAGCAGTGGATCCGTACCAACCTTGTAGCTGTTTTATTAACCTTATCACCAGTTTGCTCCAGAGGAATGACCCTCATCGACCTAGCGGGGTATTCTGAAAATCCTTACTACAAAAAGGCCCAAGATATATAGAGATTTTGTGTGTCAAAGGCTTTCACAGCAAGTACAGGGAGGGGAAATGAGTAGGGAGAGCTGTAATTTATCAGTGAAACGGGACACAAATGTGTACTAATGGTGTGAACTGCTTTTAGGTTCTAGTGAAAGTCCATGGATTAAGCTTGTAATGAAAGCCATGTATGATTACTATTACAATGTGGAAACTGAGGAAGGTACCTGTGTTGCCCCCAGAGGAGTTGTACCAAAAACTTCATGGTTAACTGGTGAAGAAATCCAGGTAGGTGGCTAAAACATTGGTTTTTATTGCAAAAGCAACATAAACATTTGAGAGAATGTGAGACATGAAATTATCAAGAGGCTGTGGTGGGTCAAACTGAAGGTCACTTTATCAGTATCTGCTTCTGACAAGAGCAGCAACTTAAGTCTCAGCAGACAATGATAGGCAGTGCAGTCTCCGGTCTAGTGTCTGACAATGATTTAGGGATTTCCTTACTGGAAGTTACAGCATTTCTTTTAATGACCATCAGCAGACAGCAGTGGAATAAAGTCTGACTGCTTCCATATCCTTTTATAGGACTTTGCATTGAACTATTACAAATATTTTATGATGTATTTGTGAGCATGTGGAACCACCATTTTCTGTTTAAATCTAATCCTCTGACAGCATTCTTGTATCTTCAGATTCAAGAGGATGAGTGTGCTATTTTAGCTCCCTCACTGTAGAGGTTTTGCATGAGTGTGAAATATAACTTAGAACAAAGCAGATCACACAAGCCTTTGAGTAATTTGTTCTTCTATATTCTGAAGCAGCTCACCTAAGTTACAGGCTTACTGCTCTACACAAAGAGCTTGAGTCAGTGTAAGTCCTTCCGAAATTCTGAATACAGCAATACTTGAGTGTCCTCAACAGAGAGCTTGCTGCTTCAGTTAGTACTTCTAGATGTCTGAGTTGTACAAGACATTTTTAAGTGTTAGGAAAGCAGAACCCTGCTAATGTATAAAAGAATACCCTCTTAAAATAGCGTACCCACTTGAATAACTGAAGCTTGAAAGCTGTTCAGTTACCTGTCATGTAGGGTTCAGCAGTAATACCACAGCTCTTTCTTCTTACTGATTAAAATGCAGGGGTAAATCAGAGGGACTTGGATACATGGGAACATGAACTGTGGAGGTGGAGAGAACATAGTACAAATTCCAGGACGGTTTTGTCTTTTAAATGACCTTTTTCCATCATCTCTTAACAGAACATTGCTGGGCAAGTTACAGCGGATTACAATCGAGAGCAGCTGTGGCTTGCTAATGAAGATCTGATTGTTGGGCTGCAAGCCCGAGCAAGGGGATTCTTAGTCAGAAAAAACTATCAGGAGAGAAAAGCCTATCTTCAAAACCAGGAACCATCTGCCATCAAAATACAGGTACTGTTCTAGAACAAGAAGGTAATGTGGCTTGGGCTGCCTTTTGCATGTAACAGGTGATGTGACTGATTACTACCACTAATAAAATTCTCAAACAGATCTGTCTCCCTGTTTCCAGCAGCAGCAGCAGTTTAAAATTCTACATCTACAAATATATGTGCTTTTACATAGTAAATATCCAATTTTAAAAGAATTGATTTTACCCACCTCCAGTGAAAGTTACTTGGGAAAAGCATATTAATGCACAGCCCTGGCTTTGTTCTGGCATGCTCAGATTTTTTGTGTTGTGCCTAACTATGCACAGTACAAGACCAGAAGGTATTTGTTAAGTATCGAAGCAAAAATTCCTTGGCAAAGCATGACTTAAAAAATGCATTCCTTACTAGACTATCCCTAGTTGGAAGTGGTTTGTTTCTGCTCCATGAAGTCATAACTGGACAGGGAGTGGCAGCTAGCCCTGGTGTTCTTTGGCAGTATTTCTTGGATGTTTCCAGTTTGCTGAACTCTAAAAGGAAGTGTTCTGCTGAGGGTGCAAACACTGACAGAGGCATGCACACTGGTTTTAGATGGTGAAATATCCAGCTCCCATTAGGAGCAATTTGTTCCACCAACCCCTCACAAAAAAAAAAAAAAAAAAAAAGAAAAAAAAAAGAAAAAAAAAAAAGGAAAAATACGCAAGAGAATCTTGAATTCTTTTAATCTGCAGTAACTATGTTTAACCATTCATTATGACAAATATCTTTGCCTCTACTAGTTGTTATTGGGATTGACTTTTCATTTTCTGGCATAGTGTCTGAGCCCAGTAAAGACTTGTACTTTGAGAAATTCAAAGTCTGTGCGAATAGGTTCAAAATATGGAGAAATGTAGGTAAACAAAGTTGTTCTCTGTTACCTTTCTATTTGCATTAAAGTAGAAATGACTTGTGGAAAGACAACAAATAGAGAACAGGGCTGGTGTCACTGGCTGATAGAGATGACAGGCAAAAGCAGCCGTAAAAGTATCTGTTATCCCTGTCATTGGATTCCTTGACAAGTGTTTGTTTCTGAGCTAGCAAACAAAGTCAGCTGAAGGAATTAACTTGGAAAAGAGACCAGGGCAAGAACAATGTGGGTCCAGATAGGTAAGGGACAATTTCTGGATGTAACAGGGTGACAAAATGGGTAGAGACCACAGCAGGTCATCTGGTTCAAACTCACTTTTCAAGCAGGGTTATCCCAGAGCACATGGCACAGGCTTTTATCCACATGATTCTGGAATATCCCCAAAGGCTCCGCAACTTCTCTGGTCAATCTGTTGCAGTACATGGTCACCTGTACAGTAAAGATGTTCTTCCCCCATACTCAGGTGGAACTTATTGTGCATCAGTGTCTGCCCATTGCCTCCTGTCCTTTTTGCTCAGCACTACTGAGAAGAGCCTGATCCTTGATACCCTCCCTTCAGATAATTATAGACATTGATGAGGTGCCCTCTTGGTCATCTCTTCTTAAGGCTAAACAGGCCCAGCTCCCTCTGCCTTTCCTTGTAAGGGAGATGCTCTAGACCCCACATCATCTTTTTAGACTCCACTGAACCCACCCCAGCAGCTCCCTGTCTCTGTTGTCCTGAGGAGCCCAGAACTGGACACAGCACTCCAGGGGAGGCCTCACCAGGGTTGAGTAGAGGGGCAGGATCCCCTCCCTCCACCTGCTGGCCATGCTCTTCCCAGTGCCTCCCAGGATACCATTGGCATTCCTGGCCACCAGGACACGCTGCTGGCTCATGGACAGCTTCTTGTCCACCAGGACCCCCAGGGCCCTCTCCACAGAGCTGCTCCCCAGCAGGGCAGCCCCAGCCTGTGCTGGTGCCTGGGGTTGTTCCTCCCCAGGTACAGGACCCTGCACTTGCCCTCGCTGAATTTCAGATGGTTTTGTCCATCTTTCCAACCTAATGAGGTCCTTCTGAAGGGCTGTACAGCACTCCAGGGTATCAGCCACTCCTCCCAGCTCTGTGTCCTTCATGAATTTGCTGAGGAGGCATCTGCCCCTTCATCCAAGTCACGGATGAATACGTTAAACAGTACAGCATTGAACACCACTGGGGGTGACACTAGAGGGACACCTCTAGGGACAGGCCTCCAACTAGACCCTGTGACACTGATTGTAACCCTCTGGGATCTGTTCAGCCAGTTCTTGATCCACCTCACTGTCCACTCATCCAGCCTGCATTCCTGAGTTTGTCTATGAGGATATTGTTAGGAGACAGTCTTGAAATCCCTTCTGACATCAAGTAGACAATATCCACTGCTCTCTCCTTACATGTTTACTTTACAAACCCATGGTGACTATTCCTGATCATCATCTTGTTGCCCACATGGACAGAGATGGTCCCCAGATTGAGGCACTCCATTGCTGTTCCAGGGATGGGAGATGAGGCTAAGCAATGGCAAGAGCTGGAAGTCACTTTTGTGATGAAGCCAGTGACTGGGATGCTAAGGATGTAGGTGTACTGGTGATAAGGGTAAATATGAATTCAGGAGGGTGAAGGAAATAGCACTGGACAGTAAAGTGTGCTGAGATTGGTCAAAATTAACATGACATGTATGAGGGCACCTTAAAAAATAGAGGCGGAGGCAAGCTTACTTATACCTTAGTTATCTCTTTATCACAATGGCAGACTTTTTTCTAAAAAATCACTGTTAATGATTTTAGTATGTTACATAGATTTAATAAGCATGAGTTTGTTACTAGGGATAATGGTCTTCTGCCTTCTCTAAAATAGGCTTTCTGGAAAGGATTCAAACAAAGGAAAAGCTATGTTGGCAGATTAAAGGTGCTTCAAGGCAATGTTGCTGCTATTGTTAAGGTAAGAACACCCAATGTGTTTTGGGGACCGAGTATGCTTTATTCCTTGACATAGTCCATCACACCTGGGAATCAGAAACTAGGAGAACGGGACTGGAGGTTTTCCAGAAATTTGCATGGCATTCAAAGTTGTTTAACTGATAGATTAAGCAAATTGCTTCTTGAAAACTCTGTGTTTGACTTTCAACAGGCTTTGCCGAACTTGAGGGGCTCTTGAAAGAGATTTCCTTACATCTCTATTCCCAGCACTAAACTAGAAAACATTTGGGATGACAGTGTATTATTTCCTTAAAAGCTGTCAAATCTCTCTCTCTGAAAAGTGCTCACTTTTCTGAGATGCTAATGGGACCATTACATCATAATTGGATTGTAGATCACAGATGGAATATTGTGCCAGGATCTCCTGTTTTTGAGGGGGACTGGTTTAGAATTGAGACCTAAGACCTGATGGTATAAATTATTTCCAAAGACAATGTTACAAATAGGTGGTAGAAACTTGAACTCAGCTTGATATAGTGGTCTAGTGGGAGCCCCTTTATCTGGTCACTGGCCAGTAGGAGCCTGGTAATAATCATCTGTGGCCCTGAGCACACAAGAACAGCATGGCTGCAAAAGCAAACATTCAAAAGTAAACTTAAACACACACACATGAAAGTTTGTGCAGTGTCTCTTAACTTATAAAAAAAAATCTTATTTAATTTTCAGATTCAGTCATGGGTCAAAATGTGGCTAGCAAGGAGAGCTTACAGGAACCGCCTACAATATTTCAAGGATCATGTAAGTAATTTTTTATCCATTTTGAACATGAAGCTTTGAAGCATGGTAGTATGTATGCAGGAGCAGTTTTGGGAAACAGCAAAGAGGGTGCAAGTTTTGCAGTATGCTTCTGAGCAGAAGTGTGTCACAGCTAATTATTTTGCCTAATCTTGACCCTTTTCAGAATGACCAAATCGTGAAAATACAAGCATTTCTTAGAGCAAACAAGGCCAGGGAGGACTACAGAACACTAAGTAAGTAGTAACATTTGGCTGTGGTATGTTTGGGGGCAAGTATGTTACTGTGTTCAGTTAGGGTTTTTGTAAGTTCCACATGAGATTTCTCAGTCTCTTATTTAACTTCAGAAGGAGGCACAAGTGTTCGTAACACAATTGTTCTACAGCTGAAACTATTTTGCATAGCTGTACTTTTATAGTATGACAAAAATATTGCATAATTGGCATAAACTTCGAATTTTCTGCATAGTTATCAGCTTCCTGAGGGCTTTAGGGATGTTCAGTATTGTGTCAACTAACAAGCCTATTTTCTTCAACTGCAGTTGGTGCTGAAAATCCACCCTTGACTGTTCTGCGCAAATTTGCCTACCTCTTGGACCAAAGTGACTTAGACTTTGAAGAAGAACTGGAAGTAATGAGGTTAAGGGAAGAAGTGGTTACAAAAATTCGATCCAATCAACAGCTGGAAAAGGACTTGAATTTAATGGACATAAAGATTGGATTGCTGGTGAAAAACAGAATCACTCTTCAGGTCAGCAGGCTCTGTTCAGGCTCCCTTGGTAGCATGCACAGAGCACTTCCCCATGTGGAAGGAACTCAGGGTTACACAATCACAGCTGAGGCTGGAAGGGATCTCTGGAGGTCATCTGGTCCAAACCCACTACACAAGCAGGGACACCCAGAACAGGTTGCCCAGGACCATGTCCAGATGGCTGATTATCTCCAACAATCTGAGCAGCCTGTACTTGTGCTCAGTCACCCTCAATTAGCCAAAGTACTCCTGGTAAATTAAGCACTATCTTCACATGTTTCTGCCTTGTGCTAGATGTTGTTCTGTTGTCCTGAGTTGTATGTCATTGTGTTTTGCCAGTTGTGGACAATAGCAATTACTTGGCAGATTTAAAATCTTTTACGTCTTTTTTGTGTTAAATAGAGAAGGCTTCTGATCATATTCAACAGCTTGTTCAGTGCTAATTAATCATGAATTAGTCTGTGTAGGAGATCAGGCCTCACACAATCATTGTTAGTAAGCCATAATGGTGAATGATGAAGAGGCTAAAAAACTGGGTAGTGAGTAGCGCAGCAAAATTTACAAAGTTGCTAATTAAGGCACTTAGAGTAATACCACATTTAGCATGGTTGGGAAAACGTTCATTTTTCCAATCTGCCTGTTTTGTGAATATATAATCCAGAGTTTTGATCATCTTTCTGCAGGATGTGGTACTGCACAATAAGAAACTTAACAAAAAGAGCAAAAATCAACTGGAAGAGATGGTTATGGTTGACAAACAGGGCATCAAAGGTTTGAGTAAGGAGAGAAGAAAAAAATTGGAGGCTTATCAACACTTATTCTACCTTCTACAGGTAAATTTTAATGCAAAAATTAACATAGCAGCAGTTTTTTAAAGAAAAATTAGAAATATATTGTACTAATAATTTTTTTTCATGATTGTAATAGTGATTATGAAAATATTTCCAAATAACATGCAGACTGCAGCAGACACTATGATCAATTTCTAATACGTCCTGTAATTGAGAAAACCCTTGTTGTTTTTAAAGTGTGCAGCAAATATGGCCGGTTTTTGCTTGAGCATACTTCAGTCTGTACAGAACATTCTGTCTGAAGAGAAATCTTTACCTCCATGTAGTCTACGTAAATTACTGTCATTAGTGGCATACATTTTATGTGCTGCTAGGGAAGTGGTCTGCAATGCAGTTCACAGGACATGATGTATCTGTTCTTGTGCTTTTTTTATCTGACCTCACTGACATTCTTCTAGAAGAATTTTAGATTCTGCCAGGCTCCCTCCAAATTAGACATGTAGCATGAAAAGTTTTATTGGTAGATAGCTATTGTCATATGGTAAATTCTAATTGTCAACAAATACATAGACTAGATGCAGAGAGGTACCATCCCGAGACTAAGGATTAATGAAATCCTTAATTGTGTTTCTCACTGACTGTGCAGTATTCCGTGTTTCTTACATACTAGGATTTGGAGAAAAGTTAAACATGTATGGAAAAGTGACATATATTTGAGTCAACATAACTGCTTTAGGCGTGAACAAATGCAAAGAGCTGCCCTCCATGTGGGGAGAGTTTGTCCTGGACAACCATATGCAAGTAATTTTCTTTTGCTTTGTAGACTAATCCCACGTATCTGGCAAAGCTGATTTTCCAGATGCCACAAAACAAATCAACGAAGTTTATGGATACAGTCATCTTCACTCTATACAACTATGCCTCCAATCAACGGGAAGAATACCTGCTTCTCAAACTCTTCAAAACTGCTCTAGAAGAGGAGATAACGTATGTGCAATCACAGAAAGTATTCAGCTAGTTTGTGTTTTAGACGGTTCAATGAATGCTTCATGCTTAAAGGAAGCTGGTGGTTAATCTTTAAACGACCATAAAATTACATACATAATTTTATTACAAGAGAACTTTGTTTTCTGGATGTCGCCCTTAAACTCATGTGGTTGCTGATTCAAGAAAAAAAATAATCTTTGAAAGGCAGACTATATTCCTGTATGAAAAAATGGCTTGTAAAAAAAGGCTAGGGCTTCTTCGTTTGTGCTTGAGTATTTAAGGGTAAAGTATTATCTTTCTTCATATAATCTTATGTTCTGTAAATCCTGAAATAATGAAATGTTATTTTATGCCCTTGATAGATACTGGCTGAACAGGTATTTAGGTCTGAATCAAGTATAAATTAGCTGCCATGGACTATGCTATGTTCCAGGTCATTACCATAACACATGCAGAATTCAGACAGTAGTCTCTATATACCACTTTATTTTATATAAAAGCCTTAAGAAGTAGGCTATATAAAGAGGTTTCAACATAGAAATAGAGTAGTTTTGAAAGTGTGAGATTTGAAAATATGGATTACTGCACACATAAGTCAGAACTTTTCTGTTCCTGATACAGCTCTAAGGTAGACCAGATCCAGGATATTGTGACTGGAAACCCTACTGTCATTAAGATGGTTGTCAGCTTCAATCGAAGCGCTCGTGGGCAGAACACCCTGCGCCAGCTCCTGGCCCCCGTGGTGAAGGAAATCATGGAGGACAAGTCTCTCATAATCAACACTAGTCCTGTGGATGTTTACAAGGCATGGGTAAACCAGCTAGAAATGCAGACTGGTGAGGCCAGGTGAGTGAGGAAGATGGACATATTGTACCATACACATGAGAAACCCTCAGTTCTGCTCTCCTGTTCTTTCTCTGACAAATTGTCCTGTACTTGTGCCCATGCACCCCTTCTCAATCTTCCTTCAGCAGAGAGATTTTGGGGAGAGATGCTTGACAAACAGGTGCTTTAACTTGTTCTGAAAAATGAACAAGTTTTATTGTCATGACCTTCCAAAGTCAATTATTTAAACTTTGTAAATGTAATAGATTATGCCATGGAACAACTTAATCTTTTTCTCAAGTTTTTTACTAACAGCATATTAGTAGTGTCCAAGGCTTTTGATGAGCTATGCTAGGATAGGAATGTGGAGATGCATGTTTTATATTTGTATTCTGCTTTTGTTATTAAGGGAAGGTGCATGATAACATGTGCACTCCCAACCAAGCAAATTAGTTGCCTCCAAAAAAAGGAAGCCAAAGCATCTAAGACAACAAAACAATTTTAGTAACAAAGTCCAGCTTCAGTTGTATTTGTCAGACTTTTGTTCACTGATGGCCCTTATGAAGAAAAAAAAAAAGTTATTCTCAAATGTATTTAACCTTGTTTTATGTTTATTTTTCTGCTTTGCAGCAAACTTCCATACGATGTGACCACAGAACAAGCACTGACACATGCAGAAGTGGTCAATAAACTAGAATCATCTATTCAGAGTTTGCGGGCAGTAACTGACAAAGTTCTCACATCCATATTCTCTTCTCTCAATATGATGCCGTAAGTGCTGTGTTAGGACTCTCCAAGAGGCAGTTCATGTGCAGTTCACTTGAACCTGTGTGATGGAGATCCTTTCAAATTCTTTCCATGCTTTCTAAGGCTTGATACTTCTGGGCTGAGTTGCCCAGTAGAGGGAGTGGTTTCTCTGCCTCTGCCTGGCTTTAGCAGTCTGGCAAACCTCTCCCTGTGCTTGAAACGTTTTGTGTTTTCCATTATCAACTCATTCTAGTGTTTCAAGGGAGTGGGCAAGAAGCCAGTAACTTATGCTGACTAGAATGATTGCTTTCTGTTTCATCTAAGTCTGTTCCAATATTTTGCCTTTTCATCTGTTCTACATGTAGTTATGGAATGAGATACATAGCCAAAGTTCTGAAGAGTTCACTCCATGAGAAATTCCCGGATGCAACTGAAGATGAACTATTAAAGGTAGACTTCCTAGGCCACACTGCCAGCAGCTTGTTGTTTTACTGACAAAGTGGATTTTTATTAACACTAAATATTCTAAGGAACTGGGAAAGCAGCATTTATTGAAGGAATTTGTCGCTTCTTATTGAGTTGCAAAGGGGCTGAGGAAGGGGGAACAGAGAATTCTGTTGCCACAATCTAAGTATGTTAATCTGGGTGCTCAGCAATTCTTATGGAAGAGAGTGCTCAACCTGTGTTGGATAGTAACTGTACTGACAAGGCTGGAGTTTATCTGAATCATCCTGGGGCTTGGATGGGTAGTGAGGTACTTGTAATGACCTGTCCTTTCATTGGAAAACACTGCAGTCCTCTTCTTTTTTTCTCCCCTATCAAAGTTGTTAAAGTGTTAAGAAATTGTAATTTAAATCCAATGATGAAGGTTTCTAAAAGAAAAGTTTGAGTAGATTATACTACACTTGGATTACATTACACTTAGCTTGTAAAAGTTGTAGAAATAGCATTTGTGCAGACTGAAAAATAAGGTGTAAGTATGGTACTGGCACAGTGGCTGTTGTTACTCTGCCACAGCCATGGTGTTTCTTTAGAGCACTTAGGGGGCATTGCTCCATAAGCCTTCTAAACGGTGAGAGACTGACAACCCTGTCAAATTAGCACTATTTTGCCCTTCAGTAAAGACCCTTTTATCAGTGTTTAATTACATGGTTCTAAAAGTACAAGGTTTCCATTTTAGCTAAACTTCCCTATTCTTCACTGTCCATCACTCCAGCAATACTGATTAAAACAGCTCAACACATTAAAAAACTTGGACAGCTACAGAGTACCCACTTGAAAGCCTTTAATGTGTAAGCTGGAAGTTCTGCAGGTGCATGCATATATGCTAAAGCGAATTGCAGAGAGCAAAGTCCTGCCTGTTTCTGAGACCAGGAATTCTTTGAAGTTGCTATCTTCAGAAAATGCTGCAGCATAATTACAGAAACTGCAGTTTGGGAAATCTGTTCTCTAGATTTCTAGGGCTGCATTGCAGTCCAGTCCCTTTGAGAATTAATGGGTCCCCTTATCAATGAATGCATTAAATGCTGCCAGTATCTGCAGCACATCAAAGAATGAGCCTTGGGAGCAGAACATTGCAAAATTTAGAAGAGTTGTGTTTGTGTTTAAGTCCATGCTTTGCATTAGCTGAACTACAGCCAGTATCAAATTGAAATATGGTTGTAAAAGTCCATAACTGTTCACAGAGGTGTTGTAGGAGGAGTATTATGTAAGAGGTTCTTCCAGTTAGCCCCATAGGTAATGCATGTCTTAAGGATTCTTGTAGCACCAATTCCTGTGGTCTAATTTAGAAGTAGAAATGATTGGTCATCTTTTGTAAGGTGTCATCCCTGGTTGCAAAGGGAAGATCTCTTAACTTTCTTCTCTGTTTCTTTAGATTGTTGGCAACCTTCTGTACTATCGCTACATGAACCCTGCCATAGTTGCTCCTGATGGCTTTGATATAATTGATATAACAGCTGGGGGTCAGATACACCCTGACCAGAGGAGGAACCTAGGCTGTGTGGCAAAAGTCCTCCAGCATGCTGCTTCCAACAAGCTCTTTGAAGGAGAAAGTGAACATCTGTCATCTATGAACACTTACCTTTCACAGACCTACCAGAAGTTCAGGTATGCACAGTCCTCACAAGTACCTACAGAGCAAGAGCTTTCCTCTAGGATGAGTAAGGGAGGTGATCTCCTTGTTGATAGGAATTTCCTGTTCAAAATGTTAAAAATGTTGAGTGATATGGCAAAGAGAAATGCTCACTGACAAGGAAACTGGAGCAGGAGTAATAGGTTGTATTTAGCTTGTGCATTAATTTGAGATCACCTTTGCTGTCTTGCTTGCAGTTCCTTACAGCAAAACAGACGTATAACAGACTGTGGTAACTCATTATCCAGATAAATCAATGTCTGCTTTGTTTTGGGAGGACATCATCTGGACGTTTTGTCTGAGGAAGAAAAAAATATTTGTCAGAACAAAGTTGTAGGGTTTGCTTTTATTCTCTCATCTTTGCTGACAGATTCTATACACATATCATTCTTTTATCTTGCAATGATAGGAAACTGCATGTTTTCCTACATTCTGGGACACAAGTTTGGGGTTATTGCCTATTCATTGCTATTACTTTGTGATATTGTTGAGCTTTGCAATAAACTTGCACTCAAGCGTTTCTGCCTTTAGTGTTTGCCATTTGTGAAAGCAAATGCACTGTTCATAATAATGGGTTTCCTTGAGAGATGTCAATCATGGACACAGAGATAATTCAACTAATAAAAGTATGATAGATAATTATTAATTTTAATAATAATAATATCATTAGTAATTTTAATGAAGTATTTTAACGCATGACATAAACATGAAGAAGCCATAAGGTAGAAAGTGTTACAGCTAGCATAACAAATGCTAATAAAAGAGCATTGCTCTAGTAAGCACTTGATTGCTACAAAAGGAAGAATCCCTCTCCTAATTAAGTTAACTTAAATATCTGTATGCCTATGCTCTGTACTTAAACTAAGCCCTTCTTAGACAGCAATTGTGGCTCCTTAGCTGCCTGTTCCCCTTTGGAACAATATTAGCAATGTTAGCTATGCTCAAAGCTTTTAAGCCTGCCTGGATCTTTTACTCTGCATTTATGAACTTGTGCAGAAATTTGTCCACACCCTTCCTAAGCCTTTGAGATCATCTGCCTTCACAACTCCTCCTGTAGCAATATTTAGAAGTTGCTACCTGTTAGTTAAAATTTTCCTGCAGTTTCATTGCATACCATATTGGCCATTATTTTTTGGACTGAGAAGTGAATTCTGCACACATCTCATGCAATATCACTGTGATTTTGTGTAACTTGATGTGTAGTCCCCAGCTTTTCCTCTCCAAAGTGAAGAATCTCAGCCCATTTTCTTTTTTCTTTTTAATTCTTCTTTTCCAATACTTTAAAGGTGCTGTGAACCTGAAACACATATCCTCTTCAACACCATGGGGCTGGCACAATATGGCTTCTGCAGCAAACCCATAGACATCATCCAAAACCCTGTTTTTCCCAGCTGGTGCATTTCAGGTCTTTTCACTTCAGAAAACAAAGTAGTTCTCTACAAGAGGACCCTGCTGCTTCTTGGTTGTCTGTGCTCATCCCTGAAGTCAGCAGCTTGGAGAGACACCAGCTGTCATTTTGGGAAGCAGGTCTCAGTACTCCACGTGCATGCTAGTCATACTGAAGTAACACTTCAACCACACTCTGCATTTTTTTCCTCTCCAGATTCTTTTATTTATAAACAATCTACATTTTTCTCTCATTTTGAGCACCTCATTTTCTGCCTAACAGCAATATAAATATTTGTGGGACAAATTCGAATTTTGTGCATCTATTTCAATCAGTTCCTTCTCAGCACACCTCATACTGCGAATCGCCTTCATAAAATAAGAGGGAAATCCTTTTATAATTTTAAAGACTTAGAGAAATATAAGGGCTATTAAATAGATATTTCTCTAAGTCCTTAAAATAAACCTTGTTTACTAAGTAGGGGAAAAAAGTCTTTAAAACAGTCTTCCACCAGCTACCCAGGAAAGAGAAGACTTACTTGTATTGACATGTTGCCTCCTTGAAACATTGAGGGTAGATTGCAGGCTATAAGAGAAACATAATGCATGTAAAAGATTTAACTGTGGCTTTTTTATACAGGCGAAATAAAGGGATTTATAAGGGACAATTATTGAAGTATTTCTCATTTTCTCTTAGGAATTTTTTTCAAGCAGCATGTGATGTTCCTGAACCAGAGGAGAAATTCAATATTGATGAATATTCGGATATGGTGACCCTTAGCAAGCCTGTCATATATATTTCCATTGAAGAAATTATCAATACCCATTCAGTAAGTCAATCAAAACAGACTAGTCAATGGACTATAGTATACAGATTATCAAATATTTTTTGCACTCTCTGGAGAAAGCTTAGTTTTCATTCTTATTGTTGAAGTAATTTCTTCACTTCATCTCTGAAATGTTCTGAAGCTGAATATTAGATTTTTTCCCCCCCCTAGGAAAAATGTAAATGCTGCTTTCATGCAAAAGCATCATCTTGAATTGTAGTTAGTATGTAACACTTTCTGATGAGGGGAAAGAACAATTATGTTCCAGTCTCATGTAACATTTCTAACTTTAAAATCATCTTCTGTCTTGGGTAAGAAAGTGAAAGCAATTTGAAGGAAAACCTTTGGGAATAGAAATTGTATATTGTGGCTCTAGCGTTCTGTCATGTGACTTCTTGGAATCAGAGGAAAACATCAGATTTAGAAAAATTGACGCTGTGGTATCATTCCTGTTCTTACTGTGGGTAAAGAGCAGAATAACTGCAGTCTGAAGCATGACTTAATAGGGTGTAAGCGAAATGTTTACCACATGTTCCTCCTAAAACTGGGATACTATTATCTGTTTCCTGGCTTGCAATATATCCCCTGTGTGTCCCCTCACCCAAGTAAAAAAAAAAACAAAAACCTACAATAACATTTCCCCATCAAAAAGAAAAAGGCCACAAACACCACAAAGAATCTCTCTCAAATACTGCCAGATGCACTATGGAAAAGGTAGAACACCCAACTCACAGTAGGCCACTATAAGTTAGTTTCATTCAAGTGAAAACTAATAACCTAATCTGCTAAAAAAAAAACTTTCTGGTTTGTCTTTTTGCTTGTTCTTTTAATTTTTTAAGCAACAGACCTATGCCTGCAGGTAATGACCATAAGTTGTATGTGAACATTAGTCCTCCCAGTGAGTCTAGTGACTGGCAGAACATGCCTATTAGGTGGTGCAGTGGGGGCTGCAGAGCTGGTTCCTCGCTTAGAAAATATAGTCCTTTCTGAAAGGTATCACTGACACCGTTGTAAGCTACTGGAATGGATATACATAAAATAGGTGTCTTTCTGTGGATCACCAACACTGTCTTTATTCCTTTGGGTGTTAAGGATGCAGCGCCAAAATGCTCTGTTTGGGATTATCATCCTTTATTCTGTGAGGATTAGGACTTTGTTAGTCCTAATGGCAAATCTTCTGCTCAGCCATGATATTGAGCACTCCAGAGACAATAGTTGGAGAAGCAAGACAAGCTGTTTTACAGCAAGGGCAGCTCCAAACTCTAGCCCAGAATCCAGGGTGCTTCCTGGCCTTGGGAAGGTCCTCCATAATCCTGATCATGATAGGTCTGTGTTTTTCAATATTTAGTTTCCAGACTTAGTTTTAAGTATAAAGATACCAGAAAAGCTTTTTCTGGATGATTATTTCATTTACATTTGTTTATAGCTGCTTTTGGAACACCAGGATGCCATTGCCACTGAGACTAATGACCTGCTGAATGAATTGCTGGAAGGTCTGGGACCTGTTCCCGATATAGAATCTTTCCTTGGTACGCTGTTTTTTGTCTTTATGGGTAACTTCATTTTAGGGGCAGAATTAAACAGAGGCTTGATTTAAATACTCTTGTGTCTCTCAGACCAATAGCTTCTGCTTCTCTGTTTACTACAGAATTATTGTCCGAACACTCATTATTGTAACATTGAATCTTATATTTGAAGCTTTTTCTTAACTGCAATACTCACTCTAAAAATTAATGTGTGATTCAAAATCCAAACATTACTAATATTTTGAATGATCCAGTTGTGCAGATAGGAAACAAGTGACTTTTTTTAACAATCTGATTTTAAGATTTGCTAGTGTTGAGTAGAAACTTAGACAAAGTACATAGAGAATTATAAAACCAGCCATTTTTTCTTTTGATACTTAATTATCAAGTATCAAAAGTAATAAAAATTACTTTTTTAAAATTATGCAAATTTCTTAGAAAGTAATGCATTTGAGTGGTATTTAATTTGCATGTATTGTAGAAAACTGTTTAGAAAGTAGCTAGTAATCATGGATAACACCAACATTCAAGTGAGTAGCCTGCTAACATAGCTGCTACTCTTCTGTTTCTTCATTATCACTGCATGTTAGGATAAAGGATGTTACGTTGTTTGTATTATTCTTTGAGAAGACAACGTGAAAGTCTTTTGCGCATCAGGAGCCTGAAAAGCAAGGACTGGTTTAATTTCCAAAACATTGTAGCTGGGCTTATAAATAGCTAAGTTGTTGTTTTGATTGTTCAATGTCCAAAAAAAAAAAAACCTGCTTCTAAGTGGAAGGAGCTGGAGGCACTGTATAATAAGCTTAATGTTTCTGATTGTTACAGTGATTCATCTAGGTACTTGTTTGCTTCACGTACTGAATCGTGGGAAAGTTGGAAAACTTGGAATAAAATATGTTTCCTTTTAGGGGAAGGAGCTGTTGATCCCAATGACCCCAACAGGGAAAGCACACTGAATCAACTTGCAAAAACAGAGATTTCACTGTCTCTAACAAGCAAATATGAGTTACGAGAAGGTGAAGATCAGGATCTCAAAAGTTTGATGATAAAGTAAGTTTTGCACAAACGTATATTCTGGCAATGCTTATTGTTTATTTGTTTGTTTTAAAATATTGCTTTTTAAATATTTACCCTGCCTGAGTACATTTCTGAGGTGCTGAGTGCATTCAGTTTTCAAAAGACAGTTTGTGTTCAGTGCTACTCAAACTTTTACAAAAATCAGAATAACTGTCAGTTTTTCCAGAAAAATAAATATATTGCCATCTGTGTTTTGGAGCATGACTGCATTATTTTCTAGGAAATGTTTTTTCATGAAGCTGTAAAAGCACTCTACTTTAAAATGCTACAGCCTTGAGAAAGCAGAGATGAAAAGCAGTCTACACTTATAAGGGTCAGACAGTATTACCATGTCCTTTCCTCCCCCTCAAAAATAAACACTTTCCAGATATACTGTCATCAGCCATTTTTAAGGAATGTAACTGTTACTTCAGCAGGAATAGCGCATGCTGCATGCTTTTATCCAGGAAAGAAAATTGTGTTTATTTTGTCTTGGGAACAAATTAAAAAATGGCTGCAGGGATACACTGGAATGCAGGCTACTTTATAGAAAAAATTAATTATATAACAGCACTTTTTTCACATTATTGGCACCCATCTTTTGACATTATTTCAAGCTATCCAGAAAAGGGATTGGCCTGCTTCAGATCCTAGTACAATCTGAGAAAGGGGGAGAACTTGTGTTACTGTGCTTATATGTACCCCATGTGTGTGAAGGCAAAAATTCACATTAAAATGGAAAGACAGCACCAATAACTAGGAGGGCAGACATGGGCTGTAATTAAAATCTGATCTATTAAGCTGTTTGGCTTTTTTAATCAGAAATAAGTATTCTGGATTTGTCCAATGGTGTGATGCTTTACTTCTGAAGAAGCAACTGTACTTAGGTAGACTATCACTTTAAACTATTAGGCTTTATCATAAAAATTTTTACAATATTTAGACATTTTCCTTGGAAACTTAAGCTGCATTTGTAATTTTCTGTTAATTGTTAAGAATAATGAGCTATTTCAGTAATCCTGTCCTCTAAATTAATAGAATTCTGTAGCAGGATGTTCTTGGAAGTATTATAAACAAATAGGCAGCAGGAATGAGATAAATTCTTACCAAGAAAAGAACTGGTTAACATATCAGGGTATAGCAGCTTCCCTTTTTTAGCAAGGAAATGCTTCTTGTCGCTAGAGAAATATCTGTCCTTAAGTGGTTTGTGTAAATGCGCTGCATCAAATGAAAAATTCCTTCAAAGTTCAGCAGTTCTGAGTGCATTTCCACTGTATTCAGTAAATATGACCCTTAATGGAATGATGAGCAGCTCAGGCATTTCAAACATGACATTTCTGTCTGCTGTTTTGTCACGATCACAATTAAAATCCACATGTGAGTTGTTGCTTGTATTTTATTAAGAGTAACTGTTTTACTGTGGTAGTGGGTTGTCTGTTTTCTAAAATAAATTAAGGGAAGCTTACATGCATTTCTCTATTCAGACTGTGTAGAAACCAGATACTCAACGTTTTTAAAGGAAGCTGTGAAACATAAAAAGCTAGAAAGCAAATTCTGCCAATAATCCATAATAAAGGGGCAGTTTACTACTTTTATGGTTGAAGAAATGACATGTACAAGTGATACAGTGATAACTGTTTTGTAATATCTACATATCCTTTCCAAAAGGACCAAAAGACTCATTGTGGATGTGATACGAACACAACCAGGGGATACACTCTTAGAAATATTAGAAACACCGGCCACTGCACAACAGGTAAGAGTTATACTGTGCCTGAATAGGGAAGGAAGTATTTTATTATAGCTCTTTGAACACCTTAAAAGATCTCTGACAGCTTTCTCCATCACATTATAACAATGAAATTGTTTGATGGTTTTAGACTATTCAGATTTAGAGTCTTTAAAATATGAGACTTGTATAGTTGGGTTTTTTTACTGCATAATTGGAAACAACTTCTGAGGGAAACAAAATATAAGTCTTGCTGTGAGCTAGACTAGACTAGAATTTTGGTTTTTTTTCTGTATTGGAGTCACTAGAATGTGACTAGAATATTTTTTTCTTTACATTTTTTGTAAACATGGTCTTTTCTCTCCTATGTTATAATACAACAAATAGCTGAGGTGAATCATTCTGCTCTTTTTTTCCCCCCTTCATTAAATTCAGTATTGTAACTCAACTTGCCTGACCCTTTAGTTTATTTGCTTAATCTATACAAGCAAATCTCAGGGAACTACTGCTTCCTTAGTACGGGAATCGAGTGGGAAGAGCTCACAGTTGAAGTCTTTCCCATAGACACTGACACACAAAACTGCATTCTAATAATGTGCAGATTTTAGCTCACCTCAGTGTGTGCATATGTGAGATCTGGACAGTGTTCCCACAACTTGGTGAAGTCATTGAGCCTGGCTGAATTAGACATTTTGATTAATTCAAATGTGTGTCTTGGTGTTGTCACTATGTACCTAAGGTATGTCCAAAAGCATAGTAAATAGCGTACTTTGAGATCAAGTGGTAATAGGGCATAAAGATTGCACCCTGATTCTTGAAAATCTCCTATTCATGAGAATTCAGTGTACCTGAACTCTTAACCGTTATCAAAATCTGGAAGATAACTGTTCTGGATTTTTTCTCCCCCCAGGAATCTGAGAATTTGAAACTTGTAGAAAAACGTGCCATCTTAGATTCCAAAACTCCAGAGAAAATGAAGCACAGTCAGTCTATTTTTGAAGATGGGCAGCTACCAATAGAACAAAAGAAAAGGAAAATTCAGAGAAATCTCCGGACATTGGAACAAGCAGGACTAGTGTCTTCAGCAACTAAGTACCAAGAAATTATAAATGAGATTGCTAAGGTAAACTGAGTGTTTCCCTGTACTTCAATGTTGTTTAGCATCTAACCTAAATCCATTCCAATTAGAGAAGTAAACCACATATTTTTCAGGGAATGCTACCCTAAACTACTGAAGTATCCACACACAAAGCAAATTGGTTTTGTTCCCTGACAAAATAAGTGAGAGACAGTGTGCTCCTGAATAACTGTCTGAAATGAATGACATAAAACTGCAACCTCTGTTATTCAAATCTGATATTGAATTTTATGTTGATGATGATTTAACTCCTCCTCTGTAATGTTTCAGTATAACTTTGTATACTTTAACATTTCCAATTTAATTGGAATTTCTTGGTGATGTTTCAATTAAGAATGGCTGTGGTCTTGGTGAGGTTTCAAAAGCCTTAAACCCCTATGAAAGATAATCTGATTGGTATTAACACTGATCTGCTGAGGTTAGGCAGAATACAAGAATAGTGGGGCAATGTGGTGCCCATCCTGATGCTGATAAAAGCACAGGGGCTGTTCTTAACAAATCCTATTCCACATCCACAACCCATACCGGCCATAAGAACCTTAGTATATTCAACTATCTTAAGCCTAACAATGACATTTTTCTTATGAGTTCTGGGTCTGTTAGGCCCTGTAGAGCACAGTAAAGTTCAACACCACTTCTATATATGAGTAGCAATATGATTACCATGTGAACAAACTGTAGTACTCCCTACAGGTACTGTTCTTGTAAGAACCAACAGGATAATTTTGTGCTTTCTCTCAGTAATGAAGTAAGATTTTGTAATTATAAATTGGAATGGTAATGAACTGAGGCTTTTTAAAATTTCAAATTAATAAAACAATTAAATTAATAAATTTATTTAGGATATCCGGAATCAAAGAAGATACAGACATCATCGAAAAGCTGAACTGGTGAAACTCCAGCAGACTTTGAATGCACTTAACTCCAAGACAGCATTTTATGAGGAACAAATTAATTATTACAACACCTATATAAAAACTTGCTTAGACAACTTAACAAGAAAGTGAGTTGAGTCTTTCTTTTAATGTGTCTTTTAGTGTGCTTTATCAAGAGGGAGAGCAGGTGTTAATCTGTAGTTTAAAGTTTTGATTCCAACAGATCGACAATCTGCAAAAGGTCCATGAGAGTTGCTAACTATGTCAGCATCTGGATATGAAAGTCTTGCATTTATTTAAGACTGCCTTGGAGAAAGAAAAATCTATATCTATGTAAAGAGATGTGTAGATGTTTTCAATATATTTATTGGTGCTACTTTGCAGATCCATTTGCAAGGTTGGAGGTCATGAAGCTTTGGGAAATAATTATTGGTTTCTTCCTTTTTTATAAGGTTTGGGGTTTATTTTTAGAATGGAAAAGGGGGAAATAAATGCCTAAATAATTTTACCCTTCAGATATGATGGAGTTACTTGAAAGCAATCCCCCCCACCAATGCCACCAAAGTGTTAAAATGAAAACATTTTACTGACATGAATAGGAATTTTCCATGCTTCTTTGATCCAAAGATTAACTCTGATTACCGTTTATGTCACCTTAAGTTTACAAATTGCTATTTTAAACTGAAGATTGTGGACTTTTCAGGATCAGAGTTGCATTTCACAATAGAATGGAAAGAAGCGCTAGAAGATGATTCAAAATCATTGGCGAGATATTTAGATGATTCACTGCATGCTAAAAATTCCTCTAACTCTTAGATTTTTTGGGATGTTAATTTGGTTTTTTTAGAGAAGTTCAAAGAAGAGTGAAAGGAAGTTAAATATGTCTGGAAGAGTAACTGAAGTATTAAGGATCTGACAAACACACCAAAATTTCTTGTTCTCTTTCCAGAAATTCACGGAGGTCGATTAAATTAGATGGAAAAGAGGAGATGAAGGGAAGCAAAAAGCTGAAACAGGTGTCACTAAAGTACACAGCTGCAAGACTTCATGAAAAAGGTGTCATCCTAGAAATTGAAGATCTTCAAACCAATCAGTAAGTGCAATTCTGAGTATTTTCTAATCCGTGAATTCTGAAGGGGCCTAGCTTTTCATAAAAAAAATCTTAACAATTTCCTGTGCACAGCTAAAATTGCCTCAGATTTCTGCTTTCAGAAGGATGCTACAGTCTAATTATCACAATTTTTTTAACTTTGTACCTTGCTGTATTATTACTTTGGGAAAATATTTTAACAAGCCAGCCCTAGCACCGTCTTACACGGACAAGTGCAAGTTTAGCAGCAGTCTCGCTATTAATGATCATGTTTTTATGCAGTTGTAGCAGTCTTTTTTCATATATTGACCAGTCACTTTCAAATAACAGTAAACCTCAGGTTTTCTGCTCTTCCTCACTATGGCAGGGTGAACGGATATGGCGGTTTAACATCCCTTTTGTATTCTTCCATTTTGAGGCTGTGGTAGTGAAAGTCTTCCATTCTTTGCACCTTACCATTCACTTTCTGAATGGAAAAGTTTTTTCCATTTTTTTTTCTTTTTTTTTTTTCCCTCCCCAAGTGGATTTATCACATAGGGGAAGCCACATGAGGCAAATATGTACCTGCAAGGAGATACTTGGGCATGGCAGAAGGAAAATCTGGTTGTCCTGTTTCTATCCACTGGGTGTTGGATCCAATTTGTTCACTAAACTTCCTTAAGACTTTGTTTTCTTTTTTGGTGTCTTGTTTTGTTGAGTTTTTTGTTGTTGGTTTGGTTTTAGTTGGTAGGTTGTTTTATTTGTTTGGTTGGGGTTTTTTGGGTTGGGTGTTTTTGGGGGGTTGTTTCTCCAGTACAAAAGACTTCATAATTCTGTATTTCATATTACCAATACTACCAGAAAGTCTCTAAGAAGACACTGTATGGAATGCAGTGCAGGGAGGGATGGAGTGATTCTTTTGACACCAACGACACTGCTTGTGGTCAAAGTTCTATGTTCTGCAGGCTTTTTCCCCAAAACTGTCTCTGGATTGTACGAAACTATGCAGAGCCTATGTATTCAATTACCTTTCTTGTTTCAAGGTTTAAGAATGTGATGTTTGATATCACACCTGGAGAAGAAGTGGGTGACTTTGAAATCAAAGCAAAATTTTTAGGAGTTGAGATGGAAAAAGTGCAGCTCCATTTCCAGGTTTGAATTTTGTTACTTTGCTATATAGCTGCTGTTGCATTTCCTGTAACTACAAACTTTTTCAATATTTTTTCATATGTATCCATGAACCGGTCAATCAGTACAGAGCAGCAGCTATTGTGGAGAACAACTATGTAACTTCTGTAGGATGCTGGGCATGGGCACTGAATTAATGTTTATCTTGGGGCAACTATATGAAATCAACCTCCACATTAGTTCAGGTGGCAAGCAGGAAATACTAAAAAAAAAAGGAAATACACAGAAAACAGTATTTCTTCTGGTTTGCTGTTACTGACCATCTGTAGCTTAAGGTCTAGAGGACATGTAATGTTTTCTGCATGTATCCAGTACTTGCTTGCAATTGTTTAAGTTATGAAGAACCTGGAGTTGGTTCTGTTACTGTAAGGTATGGATTTAGACAGACACTAATGATTTTTTTCTCATTTCAGGATTTGCTTCAGATGCAGTATGAAGGTGTGGCTGTAATGAAGATGTTTGATAAAGCTAAAGTGAATGTGAATTTGCTCATATTCTTGCTGAACAAGAAGTTCTATGGAAAATGAGTACTTTCAGATACCATGGACTTCATCAATCAGTGGGAAGTCTATTCAGTATTCTTTGGCTTATAAACATTTGAAGTTTGTCGTTGGATGCTTGTCAAATTTTAAAAACACACCCTAAAACACCAAAAAGTTCAGAAGAATGTACACAGTGCCTTTTCAGCATTGATAAAAAAACAGAAAACCAAGAAATCTAGTCATTTAAACAGCTCAAGATTTCATTGGTGTTGGTACTTTCAAATCAAAATATTCTTTATGACACACGGCTATTGTGTAGATTTTAAGGTAGGCAGAAATTGAATTTAGTTAAATATATAAACTTCTTCCTATTGAAACATTTTTAAAATTACCTCAGATATATAATATAGCTGATACTAGACTTAAGTATTTACCAAAAGAAAACCTAATTTGTTTCTAAGGGATAGTTTGAGCAGATACTTAGTTACATACTAGGCATATTTTGTGGCAGTTGTTAATTGCAAAGCAAACTTATTGTGCAATTCAAAAAATTTTATAGGTAATTTTAAAGCAACAATAACGACTTGCTTCACAAAAATATATTTTGCGATGCATTCCTACTAAATGCACTACTGCCTCGTGCAAAATGACATTTTCTACTTTCACAGCCTTTGGAGTGGTATTGGGGAAAATCTGAATAGCGAACAGTTGTTCAGTTTGAAGTATTTGAATACCTAAATTGTGCCTGTCTTTTTTTTTTTTTTTTTTTTTGTAAGAAAATAAATGCAATAAAATCAGTATTTAGATTGGGTTTTTAAAATATTCTTTGGAGATTGTTCTATGTAAAATAAACGTTACCTAATTAAACTGGCTTGGTCCCTAAATTTCATTTCAAGGAATTATTAAAGCTGCAATCTAGATGGTAAGAAAGAACTTCTTTTAGTGCATTTATAAAATTGCATGCAACTAAGCCTGACTGTCCCCAGTCCACTTGAAGAAAGCTGCTCAGCAGTGAAGACTTCATGGCCTTTATGCTATTGAATGTGATGATGATTTTGCTTAGGAACTACCACTTATACCTACAGAGAAAAAGGTTGCGCCATAGGTAATGTGACCAATAGAAAATACTTCCTTCTCTCACTTTTCTTGCAACAAACACTTTGAAAGATGGAGAGTGAGACATTCTGGAATGAATTATAAAAGCAAATATTAAATAAGTATTACAACTGGTAAGGGAATAGAACAGTGTCAAGTCACTGGCAGATACATGGATTACAAACTCAGCTGATATACTAACTGATCTGTGGTGTTACACAAGCTGAAAAAAATTATTAAATTTGCCAGAAGTATTAATTTATGTATGAGATTAAGTTTGAACACATTACTACTTTAAAACAGTTAATATCCATAATTAAAAGATTAAAAAATTATGATGTGATTCCATTTTTCTTCTAGCTGGTTATGTATAAACCATTTTAATATGACATAAACACTGTAGTATTGATAGAATGCTTTGCTTAAAATAGCTGGATAGAAAACTGAAAACATCACATGACTTTTCCTTCCAAAGAAAAAAACTGAATTTTACTTAAATATTAATTAAATTCCCAATCTTTTGTTCCCCTTTTTATTTGCAACAGACTTGACTAATGGCTATATTTTTAACAAACTCTAGCTCAGTATTAAATCTGCCACAGGTGTGATGTTGCTTCTAAGAACAGACTCTTGAGGTAATGTGTCAAAACTTGGAGTTGTGCTGGTAAGACATGCCAGAGACCCACAGTCTTTATGGGAGTAACTCATTCCTGGATATGCAGTTTTGTGTGATACACTTGACACATCTAGTACCTGCCTGGTTCTAATGCAAATAGCATATTCTTCATTTATTTCCTGGAGCAGGCAAGAGAAAAGCTTCTTTGGTTCCCACGTAGTGACAAGTATGAAGGGTACAGTCTGTGTACCAGTACACCCCTTTTCCAGCCATTTCCTGGGCTTCCTGTTCTTCCTAGTGCACATCAAAGAGTAATTTCCATTTAATTTCTTTGAACTCCTTTATAAGCTTTTTTCCTTAATTAGGTTGTTCCAATTAGGGCCTTGTCACTGAACAATAATATGAACCCTGCTGAACAGGACAGACCACAATGTTTTCTACCCCCACATAAGATTGATGGTAGTGTGAAGCACCACACAATGAGCAAAGTGATTCTGTTATCACCCACTGCTGCTGACAGCTACTAACTACAACAAAAAAGAAAGGCTTTTTAGAGGCTACTATAAAATACAATGTGGGGACTTCAACATTAGATAGGACTTGCTGAAACCAGCTTCAGTCATGAAATGGTGGTGTGGAAAGACTTGCATTGCTGATTCAAAATCTGAGGAAAAAAAGCCAGTACAACTGAATTGGGCCTATGAATCAGTTGTTGCTACAGGAGAAAATGCATCTTTCTTTGCACAACCTGTCTATCTCTCAACTTTGTCCTCCTTAACTGGTGGTAGTGAAAAGAAATTATAATAGGCAATAGGCTTAGCCTGTTAACCCCAAGGCTTGCATTTTTCTATCACATGTCTTCAGAGTTGACTAAGAGTGCTTGGCAGCTAACTTAGTTTATTTTGGAACTTTTCCATTCTCAAGGGCCTCTGAAGATACAAAACTACCCACAAAATTGCAGAACAACATCCTTCTGCTTAGGCCAGGCAGACAGGAACACCAACACAAGCACTAGATTTTTCTATTTCACTTTGCACTGGTCTGTGGACCTCCTTTAGCTGTCCAACTTTCTTTGAAGGAATAGAGGAATAAAACAACAACCTTCATTCCCAGAAAATCCTAACACTGACAGCCATGTGTGATTTTGAAAAGTTTGTAACTAGATACACAAACATCTACCTAGATGACTGACTTCCCTGCTTTTTATGTTTCTATGCTCATCTTTCAGCAGTAACTACCCACCTCTGACAGGTGCAACAAGGTAATCTATATTGGCAGCAAGAACGATCTCCCTCCACAAACAGTAATGATGTAGCAGTCTCACTAGACAGTTGCAGCCTTTTTTGGTAAACTTGGTGTGTTTAACAGGAATGAAGTTTTGTTCTGTAACATACCTCTACTAAAAAAAACCCCAAAATTCTGAAAAAGATGCAAGAAGTAAAATTAAAAACTAAAGCTTTATAAGTCATGAACTCTTCACCTCTGTTACAATAAGTTATCTTGAGAGGAAGGAGCAAGTTGATTCACAAAACTAAAGGATACAAAATTTAAATCTGGTTTTCATATGCAGACATAAAATTTAACAAGCATGAGTTTTATTCACTTGCTGTATTTATAATAACTAGGTTACAAAGATGAAATGGAATAGCCCTATGACTGTTTCTAAGGTCTGTGACTAAAATACTTCCTGGATGTTCAGTCTGAGTTTCTCTTCATATGTTTCACAAACTCTGTAATCTAATGTATTCTTCAAGCATTGACCCACTGGTTAAGGCTTCTTGAAATGTAAGAAAAATATTGGCAATATATGGTTTTTTTGAGAACCTGAGTAATTTTTACAATTACCTGGTTTGTTCAGTTCTGTTTTGGGTTTAGAAACTTAAAAGAGTAACCTTTGTGTGTGTTTATAGAACTGTGAGACCACAGAAATGACCAAGAATAGCTTCACTTTCTCTTCCCAGATGAAATAATCACCTCTTATCATGGTATTTTCCAAACAGATGAATAGTTCAATTAAGCATAAGGCATTTTTTCCAGGTTTCCTAGAGCATGTGGGATGCTAGAACTGTAGAAAGGCTGGCCAGCTGTAAAACTTGTTTTTATTTCTTGCTCTATACAAACAGAGTCAGCTTCAACCATGCTATATAACTAGTGCTAGCACTGTGAGAAGAACACCACAGGGGACAGAGGGACAGGGACACAGAGCTTACTGGGAACCAGTACTTATGATTAGGGAAATTTGTTTTCCAGGGTCTTCATTCTCCTTTAGAAACAAAGGTCGGTGCTTCTGCAGTAATAAAGGGCACTTTGTACATGTAAGCAAGTTCAAATCAGCCTTCCCCTCCTTCCCATTTTTGTCTGTACTGCTGTAAACAGTACAGTTGAGGCATGGATAGCACACCCTAGCAAGCCAGTGTCCACTTTAAAGCTTCTGACTGTCTTATAGGCTTTATAAACACAAAACACTTAAACATCAGTGGGATGTTTTTAAAGCAAAGCTTCTAAGTAATAGCTGCAGAATTACGAAAATATTTTCCTATACAACCTTCACGTACGCTTTGCTTCAACCACCTCTTGATTCAAGAGCATCTCTAAAGGAGTGCAGAAGTTTTCCAAAGTTTGTCCATGGCACGTGCCACTGGACTAGGGAGCGGCACTGCTTTCGGAATTTTCGTACAGCAGACAGGGCTGCAGAGCCGGGCCATGAATCACTTTTGGGTTGCCCTCTGTTTGCAGAGCAGTTTACTGAACACATGCAATAAAAGCAAGCTTGGACGTCATCTCCTTTATACGAAGTAGATGAACTGTAAGGGGCTTTTCTGAACCAGCGTGATCTTTCAGCTGTGAGTAATGCAGGCATTTCATCTGGCCTTGGAACTGCTCCCGTGAGGCATTCGGACTGAAAATTTGGCAAACTTAGCTTAGAATAATTCCTTGAACATAACCCTTTGTTCCGGCGCCCCCGACCCCTCACCCCGGCCGAGCCCGCCACCGCTTCCCGTGTCCCAGCCGGGCGCGGGGGCTGCTGCGGGGCTCTCCGTCCCGCGGGGCCGCTGCCCCTGCGCCTTCTCCTCCCCTTCCTTCCCTCTCTCCCTCCCCTCCCCTCCCGCGCCGCCGCGCCCCGGAGCGCAGCCCCCTCCCTGCGGCAGCAGCGAGTCCCGGGGCGGCTCTTGGACAGCCCAGGCTGCTGAGGTTCGCCCGCACGGACGGACAGACGGACGGAGGGAGTGCGGGAAGGAAGGCGCGGCCATGCGGCCCCGGGCGCTGCTGTGCGCCCTGGCGCTGCTGTGCTGCCCGCCGGCCCGGCCAGGTGGGTGCTCGGGGCGGGCTTCGGGCCCGGGGCTGGCGGCGGGGCCCGCTGTGTGCCCGCGGCGCGTCCGAGCGCACGGCACCGTGTGCCCGCGTTAGCCGGGCCCTGAGCTCCCGCTTGGGAGCTCCAGTGCGAGTTCGGGCCGAGTTCTCGTCGGCTCTTTGTGCTCATGGCAGCGGCGAGGAGGGGCTGTTCCGGGTGGTGAAGCATGGCTGGGGGTGACGCCGTAGCTAAGGAGGGCGGCAGCAGGTGCTGGTGGAACGGCGAGACTCGCTGCTGGATTCTCTTAACCTTTCATTAACAGCCTAAAAAGAGGGAGTGCCTGCTGAATTTCTAGGCGGTGCAAACTTCGGATGATCTGCCAGCGCAAAACAGTTCAGAATATGCACCTCAAGTAGATAGATGACTTCGATGGTTATTTCAGGGTTATTGACTAATAGCAACATCAGTACCCTAACTGGTGAGCCCATGGATCCGTCCCTCTCAGAGCTTGTTAGACGATGGAGATGCTGAGGAAAGGAAGGTGGGAGAAGACATGCATGCGTGTAACCTCACACCTTACGGCAGAGGTACAGCAGTACAAAGGATTGTGCATTTAGAGATTAGCACAGGGGTTTTTTGCTATTATTGTTTTGTTTGATTCAATTTAAGATTTCTTTCAATCAGCTAGTGGTGATAGTGCTGCTGTAGAAATCTTAGTCACACGAGATGGCCTGCAGTAAAGCCTCAGGTCCTACATACATGAAAGGGCTGATTGGATGAGCAGCTGAGAGGAAATTTCAGAGCATAACATACTTTGACTACTGAGCTAAACTGAAAGGGGATAGACCTAGTGTTTGTAACTGTGCTGGGAGGGAAGCATCAGAGAGGGTAAATAATTTTTGCTAGACAACTTTTTGGCACATGGACAAGTGGAAAGGAAGCCATCAAAATCATGTTCATATGGGAAGTCTAAGGAAAATATATTTTAAAGAAAAGGGGTGCTGGTGTAAAAAACAAACTGTAGATGTTAAGGCTAGACAAAAATTTCACTGTTGGTGGTATTCTTCCAGTTACTTCATGTACAACAGAACTAACAAAATCCGATCATCTGAATATGTCTTCTGCTCTTCTTGTGCTCATTGCCATTGCAATAATATAATTTCCCCATGGTCCTAGATAACCTGTTTTTACCACAGTGTACTTTGTTCCTCTTGCCCATGCACTGCTGTATCCCGAAATCTGCTCTGTCCTTGACCTGCAGCTTCTCTCCTGCTTTCCCCCATCCTTCACTGTGCACAGTTCCGCATTACTGACCTGTGCTGTTCCTTTGGGCAGGTGAAAAAGCACTAGTTTGGCAGTAGGTTGTTGTTATGTGCCTACAAACTATCTGAACAGTGCTGTTGAGGTGACTAAGGTCTGAACTTGCCTGGACTTCCCTGCCTTGGGACACTGCTGGCAAAATAGAGAGATTATATTGGTTGAAGCCAGCGTATGTGGTTAAAGAGATGAGAAAGGAGAGCAAAATGAAGCAGACACCCAGTTGCAAGAAAACAATAGTTCAAGTAAATGTGTTCAGATTGCTACCACATCATTTGTGTAATCTAATAATGAATTCTGTATAAATGGAGATGTGAACTCATAAACAATTCAGTTTTATTTTTATAAAAGCAAATAACTATCATCACTCCTACAAGGTTGTGTCTTACTTTGTCAATAATGTGTCTGGCATGCACTTCACAGTCTGCCTTCACATGCCTAATTTATGGACTACTGAGTAATTTAGATTCTAGATGCTTATCACTTGGGGTTATACAAAGGGGAAATAAAAGAAGCCTATTTGTCATAAGCTAGTATGCAGCTGTCATGTAATGCCTATAAATCAGTATTATTTGTTGTCCAGCAGCACATAGGGAACATATTTGATTGCTTGTGTAGGAGTCTCTTCTCTAGTCTCTCACATCACAAAGATATCCCTTGGGATGTGAAGTCTGCTGGTTTCTAACATCCTGTCCATACTCATGGGCCTACAAAAATATTTTTCAAGTTTCTTCTGGAGCTTAAGATTGGTCAAAGCTGTTGTATTTTCTTTCACAGAGTGGGATGCAGAGTAGTCTTTTGCATATGAAAATAGACATGAAAAGAAATTACAACATATCTCTGTATTTAAAAAAATGTCAGGATTAGCAGCATCCGTGTATACTGATTGTGAGATGAACAATATGTAATAATTGATAGAAAATAGCACATTAACATTAACAATCACAAACATTAACATTAAACAATCACAAACTTGCTGAGCTTTCTATACAATTCCTCGATGTCCTTGTCGGAGAATTGATGAAAAAACCACAGGGAATAGAAGAAGACTTTGGGCAACTTGAGTATTGTACTGATTCTATGTAATTTTTGCCTCTTAAAGTACTTGTTGGAGGCAAAGAAAAGACTGTGCTTATTATTCAGTGTCCTGAGTACACACATCTCAAGGATGAAACCTCAGTGCTTTATCCTGCTGTTTATTTGTTCATAGTTTACTAATCTTGTTCTTTCATACCTGGTTAAATTTTATAGATATTTTGATAAAACAGGTATTCTCATTGCTGATATGACAGAGCTCCTATTTGTTATAAAAATAGAAATCAGCCAAGCTTGACTTCTTCCAAAAGGACTGGATGGCAGCCTAGAAAAATAAGATGACCTTCTGAACATTTGTAATCATTATACAAGTTTTACTTTGTTTTTCTAACAGATTTTTTTAATTATTAAAAAATAATTAGTCTGTAGTGAAATACATTTTAGACAAATGATATCTATAGCTTGAAAACAGCTAGAAAGAAAAATTTCACGGATTCTGGTGTAGTTGTAGCTATCAGTAGGTTCAAAACATTTTCCATAGAGCTACTGTATATTGGCAGCCTTGTACTAACCCAGTTTAAAGGTAATGCCTCTTTCCTGTTCTGGCCTTTTTGTTTGCTATGAAGGTTCATTACCATCTTTTGAAATAACATGATATTATTTCATCCTGTTTCCTTCTGTGAATAAATCTCTATCTTCAGCTTTTTCATATAAACACTGACACAAAAGGAATACAAAACCTCAGGGCAGTATCTGTCTGCCTTTCTGTTTCAGAGAGTATGGAGTGCATACTGTTTTTTCTAGAATTACACCGTGTCATACAAGCAGCTTGGTAAGGGATAAGAACTGATACATGGCTGTCAAGCTTTCAAATTAAATTTAGTTTCATCAAGAAAGTTTAAGTCACCATTCTTTATATTATTAAGTGGCACCGAAATAGGAAGTGTGATGCCTCATTACATTTTTCCACAAAGCTGGCTTGCAAGTAGTACCTCATGGCATCTATGTTCAAAATGGGGACATGGATTGAGAACGGGAGTCAGCATGGAGGTGATGTTGACAGAATGAAGGTTGAGTTCAACTCTGAACTTAGAAAGCCTCTGCTTATACAAAGAACACATAGTTTTCACCAAAATATTCCAGATAATTTTAAATAAACTTGAATTATTTATACTTTTTTTTTTGTTCTGATTTATTGTAATAGGATTCTATTTTAAGAAAATTTCTGTAGTGGAGTAAAAGTGACTCTAAATCCCTTCATCT
Organism: Calcarius lapponicus; assembly: GCA_039654755.1. Taxonomy (NCBI): domain Eukaryota; kingdom Metazoa; phylum Chordata; class Aves; order Passeriformes; family Fringillidae; genus Calcarius; species Calcarius lapponicus. Next base: position 24,821,461 of record CM077481.1, on the reverse strand, counting down.
ATTAAACTTGTAAATAAGATGTCTCCAAGAATTCAGGATATAATTAAAATTATTAGCAATGTTCGGTTAACTATAAGCAATAGCTAATACAATGGCTGGTAGTCAGTGAAAGGTACTTGTCCCAGTCATAGCATTTTTTTCTTGTAGCATATTTTTGTACTGCTCTCAGTTAGGAGTTAGTAATGAGAAGTGGGTCAGTTTATCACCCAGAGCATCCACACTAAGAGACTTAACCTCAGTCATTAAGGGTCAGTGACTCTGATTAAATTGGTTTGCTGGTTCTCAAAAGTGTGAAACTGCAGAACAGCTCAGGTCCTTCAAAGCCAAGGGAAACTGGGATGAGAGAGGTGTCTCAGTTACCATGTCATGCAGTGGTAGTCTTGGCAACACAGTTCCTAACTCCAGGCTTTACTCTCTCTCTTCAAATCTGTTTATATTTGTGTTCCCAAAAACATGCATTTCTCACATGGAACTGTGTCACCTGTTTGGTTCTCCACACTGTTCTACAGTGGTGGAGAAAGCAAGATGGACATGTCAGCCTTCAAAATTATCATTGTCTTCTCTTTCAATAGCTTTCTGGTTTGAAAGTAAATACTTATAGAATCAAAAGTCTTAAATTCATAAAACTTGTGTGTACTGGATATACAGTAGGTACAGTTGACAGATTTTTTTCCTCACTTTTCCTGATGTCTTTACCATGGAGACAAGCTTCTGGGTGTAAGAAATCTGGGGAGAGGGGATTGTTCATTCAAGTATAGTTATAATGCTCCCCAAAAGAGATGAAGAGCAGTGCTGTCATTTGTGACGTATTTCTATTGCAATGATCATTAAATACAGAAAATCTCCTAACTCTTTGATGTCAGCAAAGAGTTGTGCTGCAGCTTGGCTGCAAAACTAGGAGCTGACTCTTTGAGCCATCCAACTGCTTGAACTAAATTTATAATGTGTTAAAGATTAAGTCTCTGTAGTTCTGCCTGTTGTTCATGTTCTCTTCAAAAGGACTGAATAGACCCTTGTATAAATGCGTTTAGTGCCCTTCTGCGCAATCACCAAATCTTATGTACTTCTGTCATTTTGGCTTCAAACTACATCATTCCTGCTACAGTCTGTAACTAGCTCCCAGCATCTTTTTTTCTGACCGGCAGAGGTTGCAATTTAGTCACTTTGCATATGAAAACTGTTCTCTCCAACACTTCCCTTTTGTCTCTCTGCCCCTAGAATGCCTCTGACACAGCATGGTACATAAAGCACAGCCACTCGAAATAAAATCACCCAATTGCCTTACCAGTCCTCTGATCTCCCCCCGACATTCAAGTATGAATTTCACAAAAATCCGTGCCGGGTAGGGCCCTTCTGTCACTGCCTGTGCACAAAGGGAGGTAACTGCCTGCTTAAAGCTGCAGCCATTTTTCTCTTTGCCATCTGCTTTCTTCAGATGTTATGCTAAAAAATTGGTTTCAATTACTATAGAACAAATGCTGTCCTGCACACTGTGGGTTAGGATAAGTAGAACTCGGGAAGAGTTTCAGTGCAATCTGTGGCTACCCATCTGTTACAAGCAAGAGGTTGATCCACATCTACCTTGAAAACTGATCTGCCATCTCTCTTAATGGGGGCCTTCGAGTTGAGTAAGTAATGTCTCCAGAGCACACAGAAATATTTCAAAACCATGATGCTTTAATTGCACTTTTACTTTTTGTGATTTTGGTGATGAGTACTTCTAGTACTTCTAGTGGGAATTTTGTGTATGAGTACTTATGCCAGCATCTCATTTCTTATAAAATGTGTGAAGGGTCTGGCCAAGACAGTTCAAGGCTGGCAGATTGCCTTTTGTGTTTGTGTTAAAGTTGCCCAAGGAGACCATAGATTAGATTGGATCCTTAAGCATAGCTAGAATCACTACTAATAAAAGCTTTCAAGCTAAGAGATGGGAGACAAAGAAGGACATCTTATCTAAATTTGTAGCAGGAGGAGCTAAAATAAAATGGCTGACCTGTGGGAAACCTGTTCTTTGAATCAGAAATTGACCTTATTATTTTGTTTACCTAATGTAATCTTAAATTTCCTTCTTGAAAGATGTTTTCACTTCCCCCTACCATCTAAATATTGATTTATTAATCTTAATACTTTTTACTTTTCAGGCTTTCCAAATAACAGCAGCATACCACACATCATCAGAAGTTTTTCCATCCGTTTTCATTCCAGTCCAGAGGCTGATCTTATTCCTGTTGACGGTGATACTGAAAATGACTTGGAAGTTGGATCGGGAGCCACCAATCAGACTGCATCATTCCTACCTGAACGACGAATGATGTCAGTTCAAACGGCAAGATACCTCACTAGTCTGTGGCTGACTCGTTTTGTTCCTTCAGTTTACACCATAGTGCTTGTGCTGAGTCTCCCTCTGAACATTACAGCGATACTCGTGTTTCTGAAAAAGATGAAAATTGAAAAGCCAGCTGTAATATACATGTTGAATTTGGCCCTTGCAGATGTTCTCTTTGTTAGTGTGCTTCCATTTAAGATTGTTTATCACTTTTCTGGAAATGACTGGGTTTTTGGGCCTCAGATGTGCCGTTTCATCACTGCTGCCTTCTTCTGCAACATGTATTGCTCAATAATGCTTATGACAAGCATAAGCGTCGATCGCTTCCTAGCAGTGGTGTACCCCATGCAGTCCCTGGGGTGGCGTACACTGCCTCGTGCCTCACTGGTTTGTTTCATCATATGGCTTGTAGCAATAACCGGGGTTATACCTTTTCTCCTACGAGAGCAAACAATGGAAATACCCAGGTTAAATATTACTACGTGCCACGATGTGCTGAGAGAATCCGAACTTCACGGCTATTACGTCCACTTCTTCTCTGTCTTCTCTTCTGTGTTTTTCATAGTGCCATTTATAATTTCTACTATCTGTTATGTGTGTATCATTCGCTGTCTTAGTTCCTCCACCATTGTTGCAAAGCAGAATAAGAAGACACGTGCCTTGCTTTTGTGTGTGGCTGTTTTTTCTGTTTTCGTTATTTGCTTTGGACCAACAAATGTTCTCCTCTTAATTCATTATATCCATTTTTCATATGACAACAGCTTAGAGTATCTCTACTTTGCCTATCTACTCTGTGTTTCTATCAGCAGCATTAGCTGCTGCATTGACCCCTTTATTTACTACTATGCTTCTTCTCAGTATCAGAGACAATTTTTCAGTCTCTTCAATTGTAAAAAGACTTTTGATCCTAACATTAGTAACAGCAGTGGCCAGTTGATGTCTACCACTAGTACTAGAAGGGCTACATTGACTACTAATGTGAATAACAGTGTCTACAGGAAATTACTAGCAATGCATTGAGATAATGTCTTCAAATTGTTCAATTTTACACAGTTACAGACAAAAAGAAGACTGTTATATCCAAGAAATACAAAACCTTTCACCAAGTTGTTGTATGATATGTAGCTTTATGGATCCAATATAGTAATACACAATTCAAATTAAAACTCTGTATGTGTGTGTGCATAGATATGTATATATATAAAGATGTATAGTATATGTAAATACATTAATGTAGAGAGGAAAAATAATTTCTTAATAATTGTTGTTGAGTGTTTTTCAAATAAACTTTTTTTCAGACAAATCCTTTGCGTTTTTCAGTTTATTGTAGAAATCCCAGTTTATTATTTTGAACTATACCTATCAGCTTGAATAAATTATTATATATGGAATCACTCTATCCATCCAGTTGTTCCTGGAAAAAGTGAAAATACCTTTCCAGGCTTTTTTTTTTTCTCCTATATGTCATTACTTCTAGAATTATCTATTAACTTACTTGCTTAGCATTATTTTATATCTCTGGACACTGAAATTGTTCATTTTATGTTCTTACATATTCCACTTCAAAATAGTCTATATGGTTTTCAAAATGAGGAACCAAAACCCAGCTATTGCGTGGTGCAGTGTGTGACATGGGAGATAATTTCCAGCAGCTGGAGCTAGCTTGTTTTTGGTTTTGCTACCATTAGTGTATGCTAGGTGTTTCAGTTAGGAATGTGGTATTTTTGAGAATTAATTTCAGAAAAAATTGTGAGATTTTGTTTCACAATAAGCAAATGGTTCTCTAAAAATACGTTGGAAAAGCTCTGTTCATAATCTTGTTATGCAGTTTCCAAATGTGCTTTCTTGCACATGGTTAGTCATCAAACATATATTTAGGACTTGAAAATATCCTTTATCCCTGCTAGCATGGGCATTTTTCACATTTTACACCATGTTCATATCTACTGAAATGGCTGTGGTATTTAGCTAACCAATAGCTAACTTCATTCTGTAGAGCAGTCTTTTGCTACAAAAAACAGTAAAGCAAAAATAACAGAAATTCAGTTTTAGAAACAAGCATGTAGGTAATAGGACTGTACATGAAAATGGAAATCCAATTAAGTAGGAATTTGTTCATAGGCTTTGACACAGAAGTACAGCAGTGGAAAAAAGCCGTCTTTAGTCCAGCACAAGTGATACAAGACCTAATCTTTCTGCATACGATGTGACAGTGAGAGACTTTCTAACCATGATCTCTTGTTGGTTTTGTGTCTGTTCTTTAATGGATTTAAGCACAGATTTTTGTTCTCAAGGTTTTGCCATTTTTAAGTACATGAGTGAGAATGATACATCTATGTAGTTTGCAAGCCTAAGACCCCACAAATGGACATACCCAAGTTACGGTCTTATTTTAATATCACCTTAGGGATGGTCTTGTTTTTCAGCAAAATCCAAATCCATCTTGAAACCATCAAGACACATTTGCTCTTTCCTGGAAAAGAATTACCTCTGCTTCCGGGAGTTACAGCCTGGGGGACTGCTTTTTAGCCCATGTTGAGAGGAGGAGTATGAAGATGATCAGAGGAATGGAACACCTCTCCTGTGAGGATAGGCTAAGAGAGCTGGGGTTGTTCAGCCTGGAGAGGACTCGGGGTGACCTTACTTCAGCCTTTCAATACCTGAAGGAAGTTGATAAGAAAGAGAGGGAGACTTACCAGGACCTTCAGGGATAGGATATGGCATAATGGCTTTAAACCAAAGGAGAGTAGATTTAGTTGCCCACAGAAGTTCTGGATGCTCCATCCTTGGAAGTGTTCAAGCCAAGGTTGGATGGGGCTCTGACCAACCTGGTCTAGTGGAAGGAATATCTGCCCACAGCAAGGGATTGGAACTGGGTGATCTGTAAGGTCCTTTCCAATCCAAGCCATTCTATGAATTGAAGATTCTATGAACTGCTGAGCATGGCCATGCAGCAAAGCAGAATGTGGTAGCTTTTTGAAGAAACTGAACCAGGAAAGTACTGCAGTTTAGACTGACATTAAATTAACAGGAAAACCTAACCATATTTTCATGCTTACTGCACCTTGCACTGCTAGTTGGGAAAGAAAATTAATAGCTTGTTTCAGGGGGAAGAGGAAGTAGTAAACATCTGAACAAGAGAAGTGAAACCATTTATTATATGCTGTTTTACCCATACCTTCTGCTCTTGAGTCTTTCCTTCATTTTTCTTCCATAATGTTGGATGTAAAGTGCATAATTTTCTATATGAAGCAAGCTATAGAACCAGCTTGTGCTATCTAACATTTGGAGACAAGGATGTGTCAGGCACTAACCATGCATAAGCAAGCTTGCTAATCCTCCAGTTATGCCAGCTGCATGTTGCAGCAATACTGGTGGAAGAAGATTTGCGATCAACATGGTTTCTCTTGGTAGAATTCCTCATATACCAGCAGTCACTAGTATAACTAATTTCACATGGGAGGATTTGCATAATTTAGCAAGGCAAGGATTTTGCAGGGATTGGCATGTTCTCACTAGAAGCGTTCTATCAGGTAATGCTGAGCATGCACCTGCCTTACAGCCTGCCACCTGCATGCAGCCTGACTCAGACAAAACATGGTCTGCTGGCTCTAAGTTCTATGTACTTATTTAGGTGAACCCTGGCCAGAAAAGTGAGCATGGCTGCAAAGTTTTTTAACAATGTTTTGTGACAGGCAAACTGCATCAGGTCACTGGATTTCTCCCCCCTTTAGACAGGATCCAGAAGTGGAAAGAAAGTATGAGCCTGCCAGTAGATCATCAGTTATGGCTTTGCACTGGAGATCTCCAAGAGCTGACGGAAGAATGAGGAGGGTCTCATTCTTATGCTCAGTGCAATATTTAAATAAATTCCTGAATAAGCCTTTTTAATGATCATTTTCATCTTTTTTGATCTAACCACAGTATAATCTTAAAAGATGCTGAGCAAATTTTAAAAAAAAGAAATTAATGTAATGTCTAACATCAATGACCCAAATAAATGCTTTTTCATTATATTTTGCAAGTGCTGTAAAAATGGTTTAGTCATTGCTAATACAGCTGCAGAGAATGAACAAATAACATGCTATAATCCAAGTCAACACTAGAGAGCATTAAAATAACTAGATATGGCTGTTGTAATTTGACTTGTTGGGGAGGAGACCACTAGAAACAGGATCTGAGTATCATGCTGAACTGTAAAATACTCATTAGCCCTCTCAACTACTATGTGTACTTGAAAAGGGTAAAAAATACTGCAATTTTGTTGGAAAAGTAAGTGGCTTTATTTTAAACAGAACCTGTAAAAAGGTTCAACAAAGTTTGGGGAAATATTATTTTTTATCTTTGTGCTACCAGCCGTACAGTAGTGGTGCCTGTAGCATCTAAACAAGCATCTCTCCTCAAAAGCAGGGTCTGACATTTAAAACATGTCACTAAATGCATTGCACACAACATGATTCCATCAAGGTCAGAGTTGATAATGTCAACCTACAATAAAAATCTGTCCTGCTGTTCCCTCACTAAAATAAAAATGAATGACATTGAGTCAAATTCTTCTTCGTTCCTTTGTGGACCTGGGAAAGTCACTGTTCTTGCCTTTGGATCATTTCAGTTTTGTGTTAGGAACTTGGTGTCTTCACTATTTTTTTGTACCACACTATTGTGTACCAGAGCCAGCAATTCTTGGGAAGTTCCTATATATGTATTCTCATCCTCAGGGATGGGGCAGCATGTGCCCAGGGCAGCAGTGAAGGTGGTACCACAGCACCTGGGCTCCCAGCTCACACTTCCATGGGGCTCACATCCCACTGTTGCTGGCTTGCCATGTCTCTCACTTTGATTCCTGTACAGATGGCAGGCTTCTTTTACAGATGCTTTCCTCAGAAGGGAACATAGAAATGGAAAATAATTGAATATACTTTTAGAGACAGATTACCTCTAAAAATTTTAATCCCTTTTGGCTCCTTATAATGCTCCTTTTTTCCCCCCTTTAGATATGTGTTTCAATAATGCAGTTTTCTTGCTTACCAACTGGAAAGAGCATTCACCATTAACAGTACAGGAAGCAGGCTATGTTCCTAAGACCAAACCTTTCAAATTTCAGCCAGGCACCGAGGTCCATCCACTCCAGAGGGTGGGGAGCACTTAGACCCTGTGTATCTTCTAGAAGGTGATATGGTGGACACAAGCCAGCAATAACACTGATGGGAAATGATGATGCTGCTGAACACTTCCTTTCTCATAGAATGGCAATTAATTGAAAACAGGCATCCAGCTCTGGAAGTATGCATTTTGTTACTGCCACCTCCTACTATGTCCTGTTTACCAAAACCTCCCTACACACTGAGTGTTTCTTGTCCAAGACAATATCCCACACAGTTCCCATCATCATTTACACAGCAAGATGTCTTGGAGATCTACTTTCAAAGCACACAGGGTTTACTGTCACCAGTTAGGTTAGGTCATTACTCAACAACTTAACTCAGAGATTCAAGTATTTATTTGCTGATATGGTCACTCCCTTGATTTTCCTCTCATTTTTTCTCTTTTAAAAGAAATAATCCTTACTGTCTATTCAATCTTCTATTGTTCATCAATATGGTTGCAAATAGAAGAATCACAGAATATTCTGAGTTGGTAGGGATCTGCAAAGATCATTAAGTCCAACCCTTAAGTGAGTGATCAAAAAAGGGATCCAACCCATGACCCTTGTGTTATTAACACTATGCTCTAACCAAGATTTCTTCCTGCCTGCAGCAAACCCGTGGATTTGTAAAGTGATACCATTCACATCTGACATTTTTTGTAGGAACTATATAATGCAAAAAGTTTCAGCTCCAAAATTGGATCAGCTAGCATAACTGGAGTAGCTGTATAACCTGAATGTGGATAAACTTTTACAGCTTGCCTAAAGCATGTGTACTGAGAATTCAGTCCCAGATGGGGAAGAACAAACAGAAGGAGGGAGAAAATGTTGCTAGCCAAACTTCTACATAGTTTTATCTGTCTGTTCAAGTGTTAATATTTCTTCCTCTTTCTGAATAACTCCAAGGATATTTTTGTTGAATGCTTGTCCTATAGGTCACTGTTGTGGTTTGACATTGGCCAAACACCAGACGTCCACAAAAGCTGTTTGCTCACTCTTTCTTGCTACAGAAAGTTGGGCAGAGGATGGGGGGAAAAATTTACCAAAGGCTTCTGAGTCAATATAAGAACTGGGAAAAAAACACTTAAGGGCAAAACAGATTCAAATTTAAAGGTATAAGGTAAATTTATTTTTAACAGAGTTAGAGGAGGATAATGAGAAGTAAAATAAGCCATTAAAGTGCCTCTTTATTCCCAGCCTCTCCCTCTTTCCCACCAACAGCTCAGGGAGACAGGGCATGGGGGCTTTTGCTTAGTTCATCACTCAAGATCTACTATTCACCCAGGGAGATGAGCCTTTTCTCTGCTATGCCCTGGGGTCCCTCCCACAGGCAAACAATGTTCCCAAAACTGTTGGGGAAGCATGGCATGGGTCGCTCCTCCACAGGATGCAGTCGTCTAAGGAAAGGCTGCTCTACTTTGGAAGCGGGGGCCCTCTCCCTGGGATCACAATTTTCTCCAGTCTGCTGCCATGTGAGTACTTCTGTCATGAGCTGCAAGTGGATCTCTGCATCCCCCGTGGATCCCCATGGGCTTCAGGGGCACAGCTGCTTCATCGTGGTCCTCACCATGGCCTGCAGAGGAATCTTGGGTCTGGTGCTTGGAGCACCTCCTCCCCCTCCTTCTCCACTGACCCTGATGCCTTCATGTTGTTCTCCTTTACGTCCTCCCTTCCTTCTCTTCTCTTTCTAGAAGAAAAACTGCTGTCCGTAGGTACTACTGCCAACAAGTCCTACCAATTCAAAGATTCCTGCAGGATCCCATAGCACCAAGAAGTTGATCTCATCTAGTTTCCACATTGGGGAATCGCTCACCATGCTTCTGCTGATGGCCAGGTGGCCCCACCAGCACAGCAGGCAGTGGTGGCCACTGTGGCGCTGGTGCTATTTAACGCCTCTCTTCATGTGGGGCACCAGGAAGAAGAAGCCACCACTGCCACTCTGCCCTTCTGCCCGCAATGCATCGCCACGCACTGTCTCCGCATCCCTGGAAAAAATTGCACTTGCGCTCTTTTAATTTTCTTCTTAAATATGTCATCACAGAGGCATTACCAACCTCTCTAACTGGGCCAGCAGCATGTCCATCTCCAGAGCCATCAGGGACTGTCTCTGTCAGGCATGGTGGAAGCTTCTAGCAGTTTTTCACAAAAACCTCTTCTGTGGCTCTCCCCACTACCAAAAACCAGGCTGTGCCAAATCAACTTTACTAAACACAACATACAACAGTCACATAAGGAGTAAACCTGTATACTAGTGCCACTTGTAGCATTTCTTTCAGTTTATTTTCGCACTGTTTTGGTCTCCTTTTCCTGACTCCAAGAAACAAATGCAATCCTACCCAGTAAAGAATATAATACATCTAGTTACTTACCACAGCTTTAATGACCAAAGAAATTAAAAATATGCTGATGATTTCTGCTTTTGTCATTCAAAAAAAAGCTAGGAGGTGTAAAAATAGAATATAGTTCCCCTGTCACTGAAAACTATATTTACAGAAGCTCTGAAATGCAGCATAGATATCTTACTTTGCTTTATTTTTTTTTCTTATTTTTACTTGCATGTTTTCTTTATTAAGTTTTTGTAAGGAGAAACTTACTGCATTTCCCTCACTAGATGAAACATAAAATTTAATTTGCTGAACTGTATAGAATTTTTTCATTAAGTGGTTTCTAACCTTTTTATATCAGAGCCTTTAACCCTTTCTACTACAGCAGAGATACTGAATATTATTACCAAAAATACTTTCAAAATTATATTTCAAATCTTAAAACTGCTTAAGAGACAGGCTTGTCTGAAAGTGTATTATCTCTTGTTCATCCACTTATACATTGTGATAAGAAAAAAAAGGGCTTTTTGTACTTTAAACCATTCCAGGTACCTTTCAGGTGTATATTTTATTATCTTATTTTATGAACTGGTATTAGTAGTGCACCGACATGATCTGTGAAAGCAATGAAAATATTTTCTAAATATTTTCGGTCATTAAGAGCAACTGCTATTTTAAGCAAAGTATTTTATCTTTGCTTCATCACAGTATGTCCTGTTTGTACTCTAATGAAACAAGATGTTTTATTTTTTAACTTCCTCACCCCCCTTTCCAGACCAGAACATAAAAACCAAACTGAGCAAAGAACAGCCATTCAAGAGAAAGCCACTTCTCCATTCAGGGCTCTTTTTATACCCTGGGGGTAAACTAAGGACTGTAAAAGCATTGCCCACATGATGAGAGTTAGAGCTCACTTATGAATATACAGGAAACTCTACAAATACATCAATGGAATCTTCTTTTCAACTTTTGCATGCTTTGTGAGGCGCTCAAGGGAGGGAGGTACCTGCAGTGGCTGGATAACGATACTGAAATCTAAGTGGGATTTTAGATTTTCTTGAACTGTCATGATTTTCAAAACCATCAAAGAAAGGCAAATCCACTCAGCAGAGCAAGTAGATGATTTGCAGCTACATTCAGTGTTTCATGTACCCAGCCCAGCATCACATCCTCAAGCTGAGACTGGGGAGAAACAGCTTCCAGATCCCTGGGGACAGCTGGAGTGGCAGCAGGTGCCTTTGTGGCTTGGCTGTCCTGGCCCTCATGGCCCTTCAATCCCTGACCTGCCAACTCTTGTGAGCACAGCTACACACCCAAACTGAGGAGGAGGAGAAGGAGAAGGAGAGGCAGGAAGGATGAATCAACATCCACCTACCTCCATCTTATGCTCTCTGCGGCAGTCTGGGCTCACATGCAGCAACATACAAGCTCTAGGATGTGCAGCAAGCAAGGCTCTGCCTCCTGTTTCTCTGGAGCTCAGGAGCTTGCCTAGCCTCTGGCCCCAAGCAAAGGAACAGCTCTGCCTGAGAGTGTTAGTTCCAGGCAAAGCCTGGGATTCCTCTATCCTATGCAGGGCAGGATTTTTGCTGCCCTCATTAATAGGCACATACTAGTCTTGCTTGTGCCACAAACCAGGCACAGCTTCTAAGATTTAGCTGCCTCTGGTGAAAACAAACAAGATTTAGCTTAACGAATCAGCAAACAGGCTTCTCCCACCTAAAAATTTGTGGGTTTGGCCATTGAGTGACCTTGAACAGGCTAATTCAGGCGTTTCTGTTGACTGAGGAATAACCCCTCTTGGCCTCCCTTTTCTTTTGTGTTAAAGAAAAGCAATTTGTTGCCTCCAGCTTTCTTTCGTTTCTTCCTCCTGCATAAGCAAAATACAAACAGCCCAGACTTACTCTGCTCCTAACAGGGGAGGAGTAGGAGGAAGGCCCTGTGTGGGGACCATGGAGACAGAGATGGCATTACTCTTGGGTTAAAGAACTGGGACAGTCTCTCTGCTGGCTGGGGACCTGCAGGCATGTGAGGTTATAGAGCAACCATATCAAACACTGCTAATGCAAAATGTAGAGCCTCTCTGGAGTGTATGCATGACAGGGACCCACCCTGACAGCCCCCTGACCTGCATGATACATGTCTGTATTAGTCATTTATCAGTGTTTTATTTTAATTGATTGCTGTTACTGCAACACTGCAACAACAGCATTCTCAAGCAGGCATTTCCTCTTTTTCTTTCTCACATAGAGAAGCAGATGTTTTCTGAGCCATAAAACCAGAGTCAATCACTGCTCATAATGACACTGATAACAACATCCAGCCCCACAGCCTAAACCCAGGACTTCTCTAGCAAACCAGTCAGCAGCAATGAGACTACACGCAACAAAAGCATAACATGTTCAAAGACAATCTTTCAGTATAGTTCAACAGGAATAAATTCTACGCAGAAAAACATTTGGAGCTCATTTTATAAACAAAGCTGAAATACCATGAGTGAGTCGTTGCAGAATGTGGTAGCTCCTTAAACTCATTGAACAAATGTTTTGGGACAAAGGTAGGAACAAACATTGCTGTCCTTTCTGTCAGAGGTTGCTTGGAGAGTTTTTGACTCTTGCTTGTATTATTGGACAAGAACCTACTATAATTGTAACATATTTTGATTGAAGCATAGCTAGGGCAACTTTATTTGTGTCATGGCCAGTACAGCTTGCTATCGCAACCCTGGTTTTATAACCAGCTTTCAGCATATAGTACATTTACTGCTTATTCTAAATCCTTTTGAGTGTTGCAAGCAGTTCACTGTGATGGTGAAGAAAGACAATCAGATCTTCGTGTATGTCCTTCCCCACCACACCACTGTCCCTCTAGCAGTCAATGTGGTTTGTCCTAATATAAAACACCAGGCAGGTGTTGCAGGAAGAACTGTCTGGATGATGGCATAATTAACGTATTCCAGAGATGGGGGAGCTGAGATGTTTTTGATTGACTTTGGTGCACATCAGCCTGCATAAGGATAAAGCATTGATGGAGGCTAGGTCAACTGGGCAAACTATTCCCCTGATGTTGCAGGCAGCTTCAGGGTGGACCCCTTCCCCGGCAGGGATGCCTGCAAGGAACACTCACTTTTGGAGGGTGAGTAAAAAAGCACTACCATAGAGACATGAAATCCTAAAGTAGCAACATATGTGCTTTCTTGCTTTGCAATTAGGACTTCTGTAAGGCCAAAGACTTTAAACCTAAATATTTCTAGCCAAACCTGCTTGTATTATAGCACTTTGGAGATCAACTTTTGACCAGTCCTGGGCTAAGTAAACCTAGCTGCACCTGGACTTCCCTGAGAAATTTAGAAAGCAATTGTGGTCTCACTGAACTTTGTGACTCAACAGGAGGGACAGGACCTGATTATACTATAATCTACTGCAGTAGATGACAAAGTGATTATTTATTTATACTTCCCTGGCAATATTATTGTATCAGCAATAAATCTAATCATAATCATCCATGCAACTGCTCTGCTCTCCTTCTCATACATAGCTAAGAGTTTTCTCTTAACAACTCTTTCATAGGTACAAATTATGCAGCTGCATGTTTACTGTAGCAGTTCTATTCACTGCACTACAAATTTTAATTACACAAAGAATGAAGATATTAGATTGAGAGTAGCAGGCCTCTCTTTCTCTGCTAATAGCTTCTTATGTTGTGTAGTCAGAGTTCTATCCAGAAAGGTTTTTTTAGGTTTTGTTGCTGCAGTTTCTGCTGGAGTCACTGCCAACATATTTTGCACATGTCTTGGTTGGTATCATGGGCTTGTGTGTAGGGTGTAACAGCCGGTTCTATCAAGTATAACTGTTTCTTTAATTAAAGGCAAGTTATTGCACTGTGCAATTTCAGTGAGATTCAGCACAATTAATTGCCAAAGCTGTCAGCAACACTCACTTCATAATAGCTACTGTAAAATTCAGTGCCAGGTAGGAAGCATGACTTCATAACCATCCAAACACTAAGCCATTTTGCAGACTACTTCCTTCCACATGTTATTCTTGCTGCACATTTTGTCGCTGTGTTATGATTCCATTAATAAGCAGGGCTGGGAAAAGCTGACAGTATAGAAACACTCTCTACCAGTTCATTAAAAAAAAATATCTTTTGATCTAAATTGAGGATACAGCAATCATTAATAAAAAAAAAAAAAAAACCATGAGTTTTTCACCCTTTCATTAGCTTTCACTGAGCATTCAAGGGATTTCCCATTCTTTTCTCCTTCTTTTCAGTCTAGATCAGGACTGAAGAGCCTTTCATCTCCTGAAGGTTTGCTTTTAACCATATGTGAAAGTGCAGCTTTTGCAGGTTACTCATCACTAAGTGACTCAGTTAGCATCACTGACTCTTCTCCTATTTAAATGCACTTAAATCTTGATATTGCACTGCCTCTCCCCAAGTCAGAGCTCAGCTTAGTATATCAAATATGTATGATGGAAATGACCCATTATCATCTACTGGAACCTTACACTCATTATGAGAAAAACAGTGAGATAATAAACCATTCTGAAGAGGAACACTAATTACAAAATATTGTTCTTTTAAATCTGAACAGTGTAGTTCAATTTACAAATGGAACTAAAATAACTGCCAATCATCACAGAATCATTTGAATGAGAAATTACCCTTAAGATAGATCATTGTGTCCAATTGTTAACCTAACATTGCCAAGTTCACCACTAAACCATGTCCCAAAGTGCCACAACCACAGGTGAGCACTTCCAGGGATGATGATTCCACAACTTCCCTGGGCAGCCCATCCCAGTGTTTGACAACCCTTTTCTTGAATAACCATTTCCAAATGTCTAATCTCTCCTGATGTAACTTGAACCCATTGTTTCTGTTCCTGTCACTTGTTACTTGGAAGAACAGACTGACCATGCTGCATTGTCAGGTATTTGTAGAGAGCAATGTCTCTCCTCTAGACTACACACCCCCCCCCATCCCTCAGCTGCTCCTCACAGGACTTGTGCTCCAGACCCTTCACCAGCTCATTTGCCCTTCTCTGGACTCGCTCCAGCACTTCAATGTACTTCCTTTTGTGAGGGTCCCAAAAATGAAAGCACAAGATTTCAGGTGTGGCCTCACCAGTGCCAATACAGGGGGACAATCCCTGCCCTGGTCCTGCTGGCCACACCATTGCTGATCCAGGCCAGGATGCCATTGGCCTTCTTGGCCACCTGGGCACAGCCTGGCTCATGTTCAGCTGCTGTCACCAGCACCCCCAGGTCCTTTCCAGCCACTCTGCCCCAGCCTGAGGAGCTGCCTGGGGTTGTTGTGACCCAAGGGCAGGACCCAGCACTGGGCCTTGTTGTACTTCACACCACTGGCCTCAGCCTGTCCAGATCCCTCTGCAGAGCCTTCCTGCCCTCCAGCAGATCAGCACTCCCACCCAGCTTGGTGACATCTCTGAACTTACTGAGGGTGCACTCAATACCGCCATCCAGATCATCAGTGAAGGTACTAAACGGGACTTGCCCCAGTGCTGAGCCCTGGGAAACAGCACTGGTGATAGGCACCACCTGGATGTAATTCCATTCACTGCCACTCTCTGGTCTTTACTATCCAGCCAATTTTCTACCCAGAAAACAGCGCACCTGTGCAAGCCCTGAGCAGCTGGTTTCTCTGGAATAATGCTGCAGGAAATGGCCAAAGGCTTTTTAAAAATATATGCAGAAAAAATACAGAGCCTTTCCTTTGTCCACTAAGTGTGTCACCTTGTCATAGAAGGAGATTGGGTTGGTCAAGCAGGACCCGCCTTTCACAAATCCATGTTGGATGGGTGATGATACTCAGGATGACCTGCTCTGTGACCTTCCCTGGCACCAAGGTTTGACTGACCATAGCCAGTTCTGTGGATCCTCCTTCCAGCCCTTCTTGTGCCAGCCCCTAGCCAACTGGGACCTCTCCAGTAAGCCAGGACTGCTGATACATGATGCAAAAAAGCTTGGTGAGCACTTCCAGCAGCTCCCTCAGTACCCTTGGGTAGATCCCCTCTGGCCCCATCCACTTGTGTACAAGTGGTATAGCAAGTTACTATTTCCCCTTGGATTATGGGAGCTTCATTCTGCTCTTTCATTTTGCTTCATTCTGAAGAACAGAAGGCACTTAAGAACCTCAGCCTTTTTCTCTTCCTTTGTCACTGTTTGGCCCCACATCTGATAAAGGATGGAGATTCTCCTTACACCACCTTTTGGAGTCAATGTATTTATGAAAACATTTTGTAATGTATTTTGTCAGTTTTCTCTTTGCATATCCTCATGGAATCTTTATGGTCCTCTTCAGTTTCCTGCTCTTCATTCCAAGCTTTTTAATTTTTTTTTTTCCTTGAGTTCACCAAAGCTGGTCTTCTTTTCCAGCAGCCCATCTTTCTGCTCATATCATCTTGTATTTGAGTGCTGAAAACCATACGATGATGCAGACAGTGTCCTTGGGCACAGGTTCACTAGATGAACTGAGACATCAAGTCCTTTATTTTGGCACTGTCCAGCGGGGAGGGGATCCTCTATCCTGTGGAAGGCCAGATATAGCATAGTATTATCTGACTCATTTTATTGTAAGACTTACACATGGGTGGGGAACAGAAAACACAAAAGAAAAAGGCATAGGCAGCAATAAATATCCTTGTTGCTCTCCATGCACAGTGAGCTTTTGTGTCAAGAGCTCAGTGTTGGCATCAGCACACACTGGCATCACTCCAAGCTACCTCCTCATTTCATCACTTCAGGATGGGTTTTTCCTTTAAAGTTAGTGAGTTGAATGTATATTTTGATAGCACCTAGAAAAAGCAAGCACAAACAGTGCACCTACTGAGTAAGCCACTATGCAATCCTTGCCCTGAAGAGCTGATAATTACTATCCAAGAGGCTTTATTATGAGGATTATAATTACTGTATTTTCTTAAAGTTTAAATGCTGAACTTAGTTACAGTGAGAATCCAGCTTTTGTGTAAAATTTTTTAAAAAGTCCTGACTTTTCCAGAAGAACTAAAAATCCTTTAAAAATGCAACTTGCATATATTCTAATGGCTAAAAGCACAGACAAAAAATGAATGAAAAACAATGCTTATTATTTGCAAAATAGTATCAACCTGGGTAGTGACTGTCAACAGCTTCTTTTTAACTCAGCTATAGACATGCTGTTATCTGTGTTTTTTTCCAATTGCCTGGTAAGTGGTAGTGTTTTGGGAACTAAAGAGAGAGGTCTAAAGAAAGGGAAAATATATACTAGTTAAAATGAATGGCAAGCATTATTTTACAGCTCCCTGAACAAGCACCCTAAAAAGACTGGTACTGTCTGGAGATATGATGTTTACCATTTTGTTACATAGTCAGTAATAAAATAGGGGAATTCATTGCTGTCAGGAATTAACCTGATAATTTTGTAAAGTTTTGGTGCATGTTTAAATTGTTCACTTCATTGCTGCAGGTATTAAGAATGTGGAAAGCAATGTGGGGAATGACCCTTCATATTTTTATTTCACATTTTTGAAGATTTTGTGGTGTTAGGTCATATCCTGCCAGGTCACTTTTAATAAATAAAAAGCAAAATGTCCAAACACTGCAGTACTTTTTAAACTTGGTGATAGGAGCGCTGCTTAGTATGAAGAGCTACCTGAGCTACCTTTACACATCTCAATCCTCAAGGTAATGGGTAAAAAAGGGCAGTGTTCCTCTTCCTTCTGTTTCTCTGCAGATTTTCTTTTGAGGAGGAGAAGGTTGAGAGCAAGGAAGAACTTTTTTTGCCACATCCAATGGTAAAGCAGAATCAGGATCTTCTGGATTAGAGATCTGATGTCTCTCAGGCATGGAGCGGACTGCACTTTTACTTTCAGCAGCCAGTCCCTAATCCCTTAGGCACAGAGGGCCCTAACTCAGTGCCTGCAGTAAGAACATTCTGCTGGTTTTGGGGCAGTTTTTTGTCTTTGCAGTCAGGGTGTCTGCTTTTACAAAGCAGAAACAGCCAGACCTTTTACCCCTAGCTCCGCTCAGACAAATCTTCCATGAGAGAGTATCTGTAACTCCCATTAAGGCCAAAGGAAGCTAGTTTGTTCCAGCAGGGACAGCCTTGCCTGCAGTTCATCCAGAGGTCCAAGCTCACTGCGGCAGCCTCCTACTGCTCCGCCCAGAGTGGGAGGCTGGCAGGAACAAGGCTACTTTCTTTACACGGAGTTGGAAGACAAATACCACGACTTTTATCTCTTTGGATCAGGTTTTTACCTGAACCACCTAATTACTTTTCATAAATCCTTCAGATCTTCATACAACACTTCATTGTATTCTCCTATGACCAGTACTGAATATTTAATTACATATTCATTATATATTTTAATGTAATTTTTCTATACAAGTAGAGATAAATGAATCTTATTTCAATCATTTTTATGTGCACACCACAATATGCATGCTATAAAAAACCCTATCTTTCATCAGGTCAGGAAAAGTAATACAGTTATGACTCCATCCTAGAAAAACCAGATCAACCAGCTTTTCTGCTAAAGTCTCAACAAGCCTAAGCACACTGGGCAAAATAAAATCCAAAATTTTCTTTATTTAAAATCACTGGAACCATAGACTGGTAGGTAGGTAGAAAAGTACTGGGCTTCATTTTGCAGAAAATGCTCAGCAATAACGCTAGTGTTGAAGTTGCCAGCATTAATTGATATGTTGAATTAAATGTTCAGAATTAACCTTTGCAACCCTAAGAATGTACCTTTCAATGAGCAAAAATTTGTGAAACATTCAGACTTTCTTAATTCCCATACTCATACTCCTAGTTAACTCGCTGTCAAAGCCAGAGACGTTAGCTAAGATACTGAGTAGCTACTGCAGGTAACAACCATGCAGAACTTGTAGGGAGCTAAATCCAAGTACCGCTGCTCCTACACTTTAGTCTCTTATACTGTTTTGCAAAATGAGAATTCTTAACCGCTAAAAGAGTATACAGAGGTAAGATCATATTGTTTCAATGTAAAATTATTAAACATAGTGTAAAAATGTTTACTTGGATTTAGCAAAGGAAGCTGGTGGGTGTGAGTTTATCAGGGACCTTCCCCCAGCAGTGAGGGAAACTGACAGATCTCTGACCTCACCCTGCTGTTTCAATACTTGGCTGCAAGAAAGGAAAAGGGGAAAACAGCTCCTCACTCATCAAGAGCCAGAATTGTGAGTTTAGTTGCCTTAAGCACAACAGAAATAGTGCCAGGCAATAAGACAAGAAGCCATGGGTAGAAACTTATGTACTGGAATTTCCACCTGAACATGAAGAATTTCTTTACTGTGCAGGTGACCAGACACTGGAACAGACTTGTAGACGTACGCTGTAGTCTCAATTGTAGTCATTATTAATTGGAGTCATTATTTTCTAAAGTCCCATATCTTCTTGGGGGTTTTCTTGTGGCCCGTTCTTCACCACACTGACTCCTTCCTCTGCAGACTGTTCCTGCTCCTTCAGGGTTCTCCCTAATTGAGAAACCCAGCCCCCTTTTATCCCAGTTATCCCTGCTAGCCACAGCTGCACCCAATTAAGGACATTGCAGCTGCAACCCATTTAGAACAACTGGAACTTATTGGGGCAAGGCCCATATACAGATATTCAAATGTAATACATATATTTTACTCAAAGGCCATCTCTACTACACAGACTGACCAGAGATGTTGTGGAGAATTTCACTGGAGACCATCTGGACACAATCCTGTGCCATGTGCTCTGGGATGCCCCTGCTGGAGCAGGGAGGTTGGACAACATGAACCATGGGGGTCCCTTCCAACCTGACCCATTCTGTGATTCTTTGAGAAAGAGGGTCTCAGAAGCAACTGTGCCTGCAGAAGCCAAGCCCAGACTTGCAGTGGATACTGAACTACAACCTTGGCAGAAGCAGGTATGTGAAGCCTCTGTAACAGACCCTGGCTTGTGCCAAGTACACCATTACCTGAGAACTGGAAACAACAGGCCATCAAAAAACCAAGATTATCCCTCACAAGAAGCTGGTGAAGAGCGGCTCTTGCCGAATGCTCTGATGCCTGCATCTTGGGAGGAAGCATCTCACTTCTCAGTCACCTAGCAGCCAAAGCAGTGAAAATTGCCTGGACTGGTACAATCCAGTGCAACTGGAATAACTACAACTGTCAGAAGAAACTATTTCACCCCTCCTGAAGGAATTAACTGCTTGCTCCTTGCACTGGGGGCTGATTAGCAATCCAAGTCCTGCTTCCTCCCTGTGCAACCCCCAAAAACATTTAACAGTTTAAGACAGAAAGAGGAGAAAATGAAAATGTTTCCTGATTTTGTTCCTTGCAGCAATAACCCCACATTTGAGGTGGGCTCCAGTACTGCTTTGCTGTGCTGTGCTCAGGCGATCGCAGTGGGTTTGCTGGTGTATAGTATTGCTTGTGTTCACTTCTCCCCACCACCCCAAAGGACATCAGGGCAGAAGCAGGGACAATGTGGCATCCAGGGGTATTACATTCCAAAATGGTCCTCCTGCAGCAAGGCAGATGGAAGTTTTCTGTCCTTCTCTAGCAGTCTTTCTCTTCAGTGGTGAAAGTGACTGCTCTGCACATGCAGCAAATAACCTGCAAATCCTAACAGGTCTTTGCTTCTTTAGAAGCGCTTTGCTTCTAAATGTGAATTGACTGAGCATTTTCATAATCAATGTCTAGAACATATTACATCTAGGACATACACATTATGTATCTGCAGTTTAAAAGTTAGAAAAAGTTCAGCTGAATAGAAATTTTTTTTTCTAAATAAGAATGATAATAATTATTATGTTGCTCATTAAAATTATAAAGAAATTATACCATTCATAATACAATTATTTTTGGTCATAACACTAGGTTTTTTTTTAATACTGTGGCAGGCTTCAATTTTGGGCTAATCGATGGTATTGAATATGATAAAGCGTTTGTGGTTTTTCCCTGATGGTGCAGACAGTGGGAGGTGGGTTGAGACACTGGGAGGGGACAAGGGAGTATCCTGCCACACTGAATAAACACTGTGAGAACAGACAGGATGATGTGTGGAAAGCCTGTGACTCAGCACAGCTGCATGGATCTCCTCCTCACATGCTTCTTAATGCTGGGAATTTCCAAATAATTCTCAGGTATCCTGGTCAACTGACACACTTTTTCCACTAAACTAAATTCTTTGTGTACATTGGGCTCTGCTTCTAGATAGACCACAAGCCACTGATAAAATAATTAGAAATAGTTCAAATCTCTGCATTTTTTATTAAACGATCCCTAAGGAGGACAAAAGCAGCCCCCTTCCACCTTAATAACAATGATAGCAAGAATTCCCAAAAAAGTTATCTGCAAACCACTTGAATTATGGTGAAACAGCATTTACTGGAATTAGAGAGGGATGACACCAAAACTATGAAAAGACCATTTGTGCTCAAACCAAGCAGACAAATCTCCTCCATGTTAGAGAACTGGGAGACACATGGGTTCAAACGGAGATTTCTTTTCTCCTTTGGCCTTTCTAATTTGCCCATCCTGAAGCCACAACTCACATCTGTTTGCAAGGAAGGTATATCACAAGGCTGCATGTACAGCAACCTGCCCTATCCTTTCACAGATAACTTTTGATGCAGGAAATTCTGCAAAGTTATGAAGTGCCAGCATCTCTCTCAAATGGTGATCTTTATTGCAGGCCAAGTGGATGCTTGCCCAGCCAAACCTGCAGATCCTGCCAATGCATGACACAGTTGGTCTCCCTGGAGAGCACAGAATGGCTCCAGGAGTCCTCTCCATCAGCAAATTGTGGCTGTGCTGACATGCAGAAGGAAACACAAAGCAGTAATGGAGGACATCAGAGTGTAACCTGAATGACATGCATAATTATACATGGCCCTATTAAAGTTCTACCTACACCTCAGAATAGCCTGAAAACTATGGCAAATGACCACACTATTCAAAGGAAGACCCACTGGCCTGGATACCAGCCACAACAGTCACCCGTAAGCAGATGCACAGAAAAGAAAAAGAGGACAAATACTAATGGTATTTCCCCAATTACTCTTTCATTCAAATAATACATTCTGCTCAGTGAAATTCACCAGTTAGTTATGGTTTGTCTCTTTAGTAATCCACAAGAGTTGCACCATCCTCATGAGAATTTGTGGAAACCTCTTGCATGCCTAGCATTGTTTGTCAAGAAACTTCACAAGTCTCCTACCTTCTGGATGCCCTTTGTGCCATGATTTTTATATTTGAACCTGGTTCAGTGTTTGGGTGGTTGACCCCAGCCCCTAGCTGTGTAGAACAGGTTGTGAATAGACTGAAGTGTTCCCAGGGGCCTAAGTCAGGTCTTATACAAATGTGATTCAATATTTTCTATCATCTTTCTATCACTTCTATCATGTGCCATAAATACTGTTGGACTCCTGTCAAAGCCTAAATTGTTAATGTGACCATTTTGTATGTTATGCCAAGCTGTAGAAGTTAACTTTAAACCTGTACAATGTAGCTTGCAAGAGTAACTGGTATATCTATTGCTTAACTTCCTTGATATTAATCTATTGGCACAAAACTAAAATAGTCATGATATTAGTCCCTGCCAAAACAGACAATGCCAAAACAATAATTTCTTCTACTTGCCTTTTTTGAACTCTATCATAATGCATCCTTTAAATATCATAAACCAGGACTGTTACCACATGAACTGCCTGACCCACTCACTACCCCTGGACTTTTTAAGCATGTGTCTGAAACACTCTCCCTTTTACATCAACACAGGCATGACATCAACCAGACTGGAGAACTGATCCTGTTAAAATTCTGCCTCTCTTTGGATAAGTATGCCATGATTCTTATGTATTGCCCCAGCCTATGGGCCAACCCACATGGATGGTATGGGATAGTACAAGTCAATGTAGATTGTGAAGAAGAAGAAAATCTACAGCCTTTCAAGTATTTTCTTTTCCCCCATGCTTCTACCAGATGCCAGTTGCAATATTTCACTATCATGATGACTAGAAAAATTATAATTGTTTGTATCTTATTTAGATCACTGATAAATTAGGAACATGTGTATGTAACATGGATATGCTGACATACCAGCTAAATATACAGGTCAAATTCATGGTCAAAAGTTAATAAATGCATTATTCTGTTAAAATTTTCACAACTGATTAGGAGATGTGGCCAAAATGTTGTATTTCATACATGCAACTTAAAGGGCAATTCAGACTAGCAGTTATCATAAACTTCCAAAGGCTGCAGAATAAAAATGGGGAAATAATCAGGTACAGTATAAACCTTAGACTCATCCCATTTTAGA
Source organism: Calcarius lapponicus (assembly GCA_039654755.1). Taxonomy (NCBI): domain Eukaryota; kingdom Metazoa; phylum Chordata; class Aves; order Passeriformes; family Fringillidae; genus Calcarius; species Calcarius lapponicus. The sequence continues at coordinate 24,798,342 of CM077481.1, read as the reverse complement.
ACATGATACTGTGATTCAATAAATCATATATTCCTAAAAGTTATGACTTTTAATTTATCACAAGTATCAATTTTCAAGGACAAGTAAGAGACAGGTCCTAAAAATAGAAAGTTGATGAAGCAACTACATAGGGAAAAACTGTTTAGAGTAGGAGAGGTTTCAGATTTAGGAATTCTGTCCTTAAGCCCTCCTTATTTAACAATGTTCATACTGTTCATATATTTTTTACATTGGTCAGCCCTGTAATGAATGAATGTCACATTCATCTGTCCAACTGAACTAAAATCTTTGCACAGAGATCTTCCATGAAGCTCTCAGAATTAATTTCTATTTTGTTCTTTGAAAGTATCATTTGGAATCTAAAAATATTATCTGATTAGACAGATCCCAGCATTAGCAAGTGCTTAATTGTTGTGCACAGGATTTCATTGTTGCCATTAAATAGCTGCTGACTCTTGGCATTCATTCACAACTGAGAATGGCATCACTGCTTGGGCAAACTCTAAGTTCAAGGAACCATCAACAATTTCCAGAGTTCATCAAACCCTACAGCTGTATCAGGACTTATCTACACTGTGATAATTACATATTGTCAACAAAACTGAGGTAATCAAAACCAACACCATCTGAAACTGACACGTGCAGAATGCACTGACCAAGTCACAGCTCACATTGTATCAGCTGTTCGCTTCAGCAGTAAAGCACCACCTACCTTTTACTGACTACAGCTTAGGTCAAAGTAAGTTTACAGTTTTAACTTGGTGTAGATTTCAGGAGCCTCTTCTGAGGATGACTGCTCTTCCTTTCACACAACTTCTCCTCTGCCCATCCCTGCTTCTCCACATGCATTTTTCTCTTCGGTGGATTTGCTGGAGATTTACTTAAATGCTGCACAGTATGTTATAGTTCTGGTAAGCAGAAAAAGGGATCTTGAGAGGGAAAGAAAAAAAGTGTCATCAAGTCATTACTCATAAATCACTGCTTTTTCCCTTGATTTGTGAATATCTTCTCATAGGCACTCCCTACAGATGAGCTAGAAGGAGTCAAAAATTCTGAGAACTGCGATGTGAGGCGTAGTAACAGTGGGGTAGCAGAACATCACTCAAAAACATACTTCTAGTAAACTGAGAAACATGAAATGGCTGGTGGAAGTAGATGCATGAGGTACTGCTCTTTGAAGGGGACCAGGTGTGTGGCTCAATGTCACTTTTTTCATGCTCTTAATCTCAAATTCAAAAAGCAGTTATTCCCAGCATTCACCAAATTTTGTGGTTTGCAATTGGCATTTTTCCACACCTGTGGTCTAGCTCTTCAAAATGGGTACAAATCCCATGGGGATCCTCAGTGGTCTACTGCTACTCTGAAACCTAGTAGTTTTCTTCAGTGTTCCACCTGGTGGTTCTCCTTCTGAGCTACTGGTCTTTCATTTGGTTGGGAAAACTCTCATCATCTGTCTGGTTGGGGAAGCAAGAGTGCAGGGGGGGCTGAACAAGTTTCTCTCTCAAAAGGTAAAGATTCCTCCTTGTTGCCTGACTCCCAATTGCTCAGTAATGTTGAGCATGACCTAAAGATCTGGTGTTCCTAGCCAGAATCAGATTAGACAGGGTCTTGAAAGCATTTCAATAGCTTTTCTTTTTTTTTTTTTTTTTTTTTTGATCAGGAGTGCACCTCTGTGAAACTACTGAAAGTGAATCACAAGGTAGAACACTACATCAAATCTTATTGCATTCAGATTGTAAACAAAAGTAAGACCACTGAGGTCAGTGCAATAAAGGACTGGAATTTGATTCAGCTAGAAACATTGCTATAGAGTCACTAATTGCTGTGCTGGAGGCATTACTTCTGTACATCACCTAATTCTCCAGAAAGGATGAACTACACATGTCTACATCATTCTCATTTGTCTAAACTTTAAAAGTGACAGTGATGGATGTCCTACAGATTCTCTAGAAAATGAGTGCTCAACAAAACTGGTGCTGATTATTAAAATATTTTTCCTAATATGTAGCTTTGCCAACACTTTAGCCAACTCAGTGAACATGGAAAATATGCCGCAGCCCTGGATATATTTTAGGTACATCGTCAGGCCTCTCCAAATCTTCTTTAGACTAAATGAAGTCTTTAGAATACAAACATTCTTCAGGTTTTCCAGTTGTTTACATCATCTCTTGACTTTGTCCTGTTTTCTTTAGGGAAGATTTGGATGGAGTAAAGAATATCCAACAAATAATATATTGTTGCACAGTGGAACAGCAAACAAACTACACCAAAGTATGTTACAGACAACAACCTTCTTTGATGCAAGACAACATTGTTGCATACTTGCACAGTATGTTTGTGATTCACTATGTAATGATTCAGATTACCTGGAGAGGAATTGTTATTTTATACACTCCTCCCTATATTCCTTCCAGCATAGAGGTACAAACAAGACAAGAATTGTAATAAATCCATACTGAAAATAAATTTCAATTCCCCTCAAGACAACTTTACAAACTCAGCTGTAGTATCCCACGTGGATGAAGGAGACGCTGAGATGCCTTGGGAGGATAGCATGGTTTAGGTTAGGGTGACTCCTTGGAACTTCTTCTCACAATTCTCTGGGATTTATGTTAATAGTACTTGTAACATCATCCTCAATCTTCACCCCAGTTCTGGAAATTCATTGTTCTCTACCTTCCCGCTGGTCCACATTGTTGTCCCTCCTCCCCTGTTCCCTCATTGGTTGTTCTCCCCTGATCCCACTTTTGTACCTCCCCTCATCCTTTCACCCATTGGCCTTCAGATTGTTGTATACCTCCTACTCTGGGTTGGTTAAAAACCCTGGACCCTCCCTTGTTCCGGGCTCTTTGCTGTCTCTGGACCCCTTCAGTGCACCTGTCAATAAACAGTCACTGGACTCCCATACAGAGAGCCACTCCTGCTTCCTTCTGTTGGTTTTACTTCAACAACTGGCCATATGAGTGTCTGGTGCTTGACAGGGCTATCCATCTTTTTGGGGAAGATGCTCTTGGGAAGGTGGCTGTCCTGGTGACATCTGCCGTGCAGCTGCAGCTGGCACCTGAACAGGGACCACTTCTGGAGGATCCCTGAGAGCGTCTCCAGCATGCTTTGGCTCTGTGAGTCCTTGCGCCTGGACACCAGTTGTCTCAGAACTCCAGCTCCATAAGAAGATCATCTTGATTGTCTGAGACATCCTTCAACCAGCCAGTCGACAACGCTCTCGGAGCACGTCCTGCGGAGTTTGACGTCTCCAGAGGATCGCCTGGAACCGACAGACCCCCACAAGACCCTTTCTTTTGGCTTGTGTTCTGCTTCGTAAATGCTGCAGCTGGGGTGCTGCTGGGTGCCGGGGGAGCTACCCACACAAGCTCTTCTTTTCTGTTCTACTTTTATCTCGTAGGAGGGCAACCTTGTGCAGTGGGAGATCTATAACTAAGTTAAGAGAACCCTGGTGTTGGGAGATGTTTCTTTCTCAAAAAAAGATTTAAAGTTCTTTGTTCACTTTCTGTTTAAACACTTGCCAGGAATTACCCAGGAGGATGTCCATTCTGTTAAGTTCTGGGGAAAGGTTGAGGAATGTTTATATGGGGAACAGGTCACTGGGAATTTTAAGGTCAGGAAATTTTATCCTCTGTTTAATGCTATTGTTAAGTTAGTAAAGGAAAAGGGGGAAAGCTGGGCCCCCAGTTCTCTCTAGTTGTCTCCCTCCTCCCTCCCCAATCCTCTTCCCCGAAGGGTATGCCAGGATGTAGAACCTGCCCTGAGGCACAGAAGAGCCACCTGCCTCCTGCTATCTCCTGTCCCCCTCTGTCCCTTTCTCGGGTTGGCACTGGCTATGCCAGTCCAACGCCTAACCTCCTTCTTGATCCGACACAGCCTTATCCTACTTCTTCTCCTTGTTCATTGAACATAATAGGCCAAGATGGCATTGGCCACATGGCAGTGACCCCCATCTTGAGTCCCAAGGCACAAAATGGCAGTTTCCCCTCACACTCAGCCCTTCCCACCATTCCACCTCTCCATCCCTGGTCCACTGCATTCCAGCCCTGCGTCGGGTCCCTCCCTGCCCGTGACGTTGATTGCGCTTGCGTTGGGACCCACCCCTTCCCCTGAAAAGCCAATTGTGGCCCCAGCCCTGATGTAAGCCCTTCAATGCTTGCCGCTTCTGGTTCCCGTGCCAGCGGAACTGGAAGTGGGCTTGGCTGGAGGAAGGCCATTTTGGCCTTCACAGGTCCATGCCATCAGATCATACTGGTCAACAGGAGACTTCATACCCCAGCCTGTCCTTCCCTGTCTCCTCATAAGACAAGGACAGTGACACCTCAGGCCACAACATCCGGCTGGGAGGGAGCTGGGCACAGATTAGGGAAGAGGCCTTGAAGGATGGGAATCTATATTTAGCACAAGACCTAGACCGCTTTGTTGCACCAGTTATTTTAAGGAGGGGAAGAAATCCCAGGTAGGAACAAATACCACACACTGAAGTGAAAAAACTGAGAAAGGCAGAAAAAGACTACGGAAGGAACTAATCCTATTTCAAAAAAGTGCCTGAAATTACTTTTTTGGGACATACATTGGTAAAACATGACATTCGGTATTTAATGACAAGCCTGTTGTCTCCCACTGAATTTATGTTATGGGAGACACAATGGAAAAAATTGCTAAAACCACTAATTGCACAGAGATGCAAAAGATGCCATGGACGCTTTGTCAGGGGAGAACGAATTTGATAACCCCAAGAACCAGGCCCAGCTACCCCTTCCTGTTTTACATGACATCAAAGATGCCACTCGCTCAGCATTACTCAAAACAGATGGCAATTCCCCCCAACAGAACTTTTCTGCCATCCAACAGAGCATTGATGAATCTTTTATCAAGTTCATTGACAGGTTAAAGGATGCTATAGACAAGCAAATAGATAACATAGAGGCTGCAGAGGAACTCCTGAGAAAAATGGCAGCCAATAATGCCAACTCCAAATGTAAAAAAGGTATTAAGAACACTACCTCAGGATTTGGAACCAACGAATCACCAGATGGTAGAAACCTGCTCGAAGGCAAATTCCCTTGAACACACTGTTGCCTTTGCAGTCACAAAGGGGTGGGAGAAGTATCGGTGACACAGAATGATATAACGTATTTTGACTGCAGGCAGATGGGGCACATCTGAGCACATCGTCCTCACCCTGTGTTTAAGTAATCCAGAGATTATCGTCCACAGTACTGGCCGGGAAACAGACTGCAGAGCACAACACAACCCCCCACCATGACAATAAATGGAAGGTCATTGTGGGAGACAGCCACAGAGAAGACGAACCTGGAATGCCATGGGAGGACACTACTGTAAAAGTTAGGGCAAGAGACTGGCACTATTCCCCATGGTTCTTTGCTTGTTAATGTTAATGTCCTGTTATCAATCAACTGCTGTTTGTCCCCAGTTCCAGAAAGTTCTGTGCTCCCCATTCCTTCATTGGCTTTCCCTGAGAGACTCCTCCCACTCTGCTCTCCCATTGGTGTATCCCGTGTCATCCCACCTTAACTCCACCCCTGACCCCTCCTACCTTCCCCCACTTATATACCCTGGCCCCACCCCTGCTCCTGGCTCTTCGTCCCTGGTTTCCCTTCAGCAGAGTTTGTGTTCTGGCTCGCTTCTGTTTCTGTCCTCACCTGGACTTCTGGATCTTCCCTCAATAAACCCTGCTAGATCTGCCATGCAAAGAGTCCTCTCATTTTCTCTGGTGAGGCTTTGATCACACCATCTGGGCTCAGGTGTCTGGTGGGCTGGGAGTGTTTTCAAGGCAGCCCAAAGTGGAGATGATTTTGGTGCAGCAGGCACCTGACAGCACCTTCCTGGGGAAGCTACTCTGGCCACCCGCAGGTTGTATCACCGCAGTCTCCCCTCCATCCAGGAGACCCAATTCCTGGATGGTACATTTCCGAGGAAAGGGATCACTCAGAGGGACTCTGCTTTTTCTGGTGAACCAACCAGTTAAATCAATCAACAAGGTGTGTTTTATACAGCTGTCTGCACCTGATGCTCAACAATGAAAGAGTTGTAAGGGTACCTGCAAGATGCCTTGACCCTAGCCTACGTGAGAGACCCACCCAAGTACTGCTAATGGGCGATATTATTCATACACCCAACAACATTGCAGTCATCCCAGAAGTTGTCTCAGTTGGCCCTGGTCAAGAGGTGACTGTTTCAATTGTCTGTACTAACCCACCTTTCACTTTAACCAAGAACACACCCTTCGCCCAAATATATGTATTAAATGGGCAAGATTACTTAGACTCAGATCATGATGAATTTATTTAGCTTTCTCATGTCCTCAGCAGGGAAAAGCCAAAAGTTCACATTGCCATGTCTTATAAAGGAAAGACTCTTTCAATCACAGGAATGGCTAACACTGGGGCTGATGTCACCCTCATTCCACAATCCAAACGGCCAGACGACTGGAAGTTGGTGTCCCCCAGTGGCACAGTTTCCAGGATCGCAGGAACTGTCACCTCCCTGAGGAGCAAAAGTCTTATCAATGTGGAAGGGCCAGAGCGACAAATTGCTACAGTGAGACCTTTTATAGTACTAAGCAACATCACATTATTAGGCAGAGATATTTTGTGCCAGTGGGGGCGATACTAGAAATCCCGCAACCAACCTGGGATTTCTAGTCGGGACCACAGTGGAGCATGCTATTCCAGCACTTGTCTTCAAGACCAATGAACCAGTGTGGGTGGATCAGTGGCCCCTCACAAAAGACAAACTTGAGGGGTGCCAATTACTAGCTGACAAGCAATTATCCAAAGGGCACATTATACCATCCACTAGCCCTTGGAACACCCCTGTTTTTGTTATAAAGAAACCAGGTAAAGAAAAGTGGACACTCCTCCAGGACCTCCGCAAGATCAGTGAAGTCCTGGAAGATATGGGTCCTTTACAGCCAGGTCTCCTGTCACCCTCCATGCTCCCCAGGGACTGGTAACTCACCGTCCTGGATATCAAGGACTGTTTCTTTAATATTCTGCTCCACCCCAGGGATGCTCCCAGATTTGCCTTTTCAGTTCCATCAGTCAACCGTCAAGCCCCCTTTAAAAGATATCAATAGTGTACTTTACCACAGGGAGTGAAAAATTCCCGTGTTGTGCCTAATGTTATTGCCAGAATCTTATCACTGACAAGAAAAGTCTTCCCAGGACCTATTGTCCTTCATTATATGGATGACATCTTAATCGTTCAAAGACAAAGATGAATTTAGACTCTGTAATTAAAAGGACTGTCACAGCCATTGAGGAAGCGGGTTTCGAGGTCGCTCCAGAAGAAATCAACACACTTGTCCTTGGAAATACCTCAGCTTTTTAACTGGTGAGCAGACCATCGTCCCTCAAAACATTGCCATCAAAGATGACCCCCAAACGCTGAGAGATCTACAACAATTGTGTGGTTCCATCAATTGGATACAACCCCTGTTAGGATTGACTACTGAAGAACTAGCACCTCTTTTTGACCTGTTGCAAGGAGAAAATAACCTGGACTCACAACACATCATCACCCCCGAAGCCCGTAACACCCTACAGAAAGTAGCGCATGTTCATCAAGCTCATTGCATTGATCCAATTTTACCCTTCCAGTCCTTGGTAAGTCCCCCCATTTCCATGGTCTTCTTTTTCAATGGGACCCTTCCTCTGCAGCCCAATTATTAATTATTGAGTGGTTGTTTTTACCCCACCAACCAAAGAAAACCATAACTACCCAAGAGCTAATGGCACAACTTACTACTAAGGCCAGGACCCGTCTCCGGACCCTTGCCAGGTGTGACCTTGCATGCATTTATTTACCACTGAAACTTAACCAATTAGAAACTCTACTCCAGACAAACAAACATCTCCAATTTGCTCTTGACAGTTATCCCGACCAAATTTCAATTCATTATCCAAAACACAAATTACTCAAAGAAATGTCTCTGGTCCCAAATTCTTTGAAAAGTAAGACACCACTCAAGGCTCTAACTGTTTTTACTGACAGTTCTGGGAGGTCACACAAATCTGTGATGACCTGGAGAAATCCGAACACTTAGAAGTGGAAGTGTGATGTTCAAGTTGTTGAAGGGATTCCTCAGATTGCTGAAGTAGCAACCATCATTAGGGCCTTTGAGAAATTCGAACAACTATTTAATTTAGTCACGGATTCGGCATATGTAGCCAGGATAGCTGAGAGAGCAGAACATTCATTATTGAAGGAAGTGTCAAACCAAAAATTGTTTAACTTGCCTTTGAAATTAATTCATCTCTTCTCCCACCGAGAGCAACCTTATCACATAATGCATGTGAGGTCACACACAGACCTCCCCAGCCTGGTAGCAGAGGGCAGACATATTAGCTACGGCAGTCAGTTCCACAAATACATTACCAAACATATTTAACCAAGCTAAACTGAGCCATCAGTTTTATCATCAGAACTGGTGTGGATGTTCAAAATTACTAGGCACCAAGCAAGAATCATCGTAGCATGGTTCTACATTCCTGAGATCTGAGTACATCAGGTACTCCCCTAAGTTTCCAAGAAGACAGGTGGCTAGCCTGAGGGCAGGCTAAAGCACTGAGAGATAATGCATCAGCTCTTCTGAATCCAAAATTACATTAGTTTTTAAAATTAAATTCTTGACATTGTTTCATTTGACCCAACCTTTGCTCTCCCTCCAAGAACACTTGCACTGGCCACATATTTTAAGTGCATTTAAGTGTATTTTAAGTGCTATGCCAGCCCTGCAAGACATATTGATCTTTATAGTTAGGGTATTTTTACTTCTTCTCCCTTCTAAAACCAAATTTTTCTTATACCTTAAAAAAAATCCATATATTTGTGTCAGATACATGGTACAAACAACTATCCCTTATCTTCTCCCCCAACAGACATACCATATAATTAAAATAAGCCACACACTAAAAATGTATTTGCTATCTGAATTCAGAAACTCCCATGGAGCAAAAAAGTACACACGACAAACCCTACATAATAAAAATGCTCCCACCCATTTATTCTAGCACACACTTCACGAGTACTGACAAGTGCCTTGCAAGGACACCATGTTCATTTCTCAATTACTAAAGGGGTAACAATTATCTTTGACAGTAACATATCTTCATGATTACATGACATCACCATGCTGTTAAAACGACTCAAGGCCCAAGGAGTATATCACAGAAGGTCCCCTTTGGAGCCCCTGTGCTGAACTGTGTTAAAACCACACTCACCAGCTGCTCAAAGTGCAAGGGAGGGCACATTTCCAGTAATGGCCTTTGTCCCAAGGTGCACGAGACTCTCATGACAACATGCTCCAAACAAACATTGACAGAGCAGGGAATTACGAGCTGCTGTTCACTTACCTTTTGTCAGCTTTGGGTATGCTTTGATAAGCAATGATGTGCAAGGTCAAAGCTCCCTTCAAGCCACTGTATTAAAGATGATTTTTCCCAACTCATTATAATATAACATAGGAGTATATATGTATTTTTATATTTATATATACATATGTATATATTTTTATGTATATATATATATATGTATGTGTGCTCAGACACACAGAGATATAAATAGATATGTAATAGAAAAAGAAAAGTACATAGAAAACCGAAGAAAATTTGGAACCCAATTTGTAACAGAGAACAAAGGTTTCATAAGCCTCTACAGTCAGGTATTGCCTATTACTTTTCCTGTGGCAGTTGTATTTATCTCAATTATAAACAAATGTGAACAAGAATACAGTTGCTTTGTGTTTATTTACAAATGGTTAATATTCTTTCCAAACTGTTTGATAAATGACACACTAGGACTGCAAATAAGTTTGACAAATCAGCTGTCTTCAATAAAAACATCTAAAATAAGCAAGTTTTGACATTGCTCTGTTGAGAAGTTCTAGTGATTTGAGCAGGAGTAAGACAATTTCTAGTTTCTCTTAAATATTTTTTAAGTCTCAAGGAAGAACTGATTTATAGACTATATGTGGGGAATCTTCATAACAAATATTATGCCTTCTGAAAGTGTAAACTAGGAACTCTAATTTCTCAATAAATTGAGTAGAACAAAATCAGAACAAAAGCCTAGCTGGCACTGCACAGACTGCAGGAACTGCTTACAAGTGCCAAAGACCATTAGTTTGCAATAGAATCATAGAGTAATTGGTGTTGGAAGAGATCTTTAATGATCATCTAGTACAATGCCATTCCATGGGCAGGGACACCTTTTATAAGACCAGGTTGCTCAAAGCCCCATTCAACCTGGCCTTGAACTCTTCCAGAAATGCCCCGTCCACAATGTCTCTTGGCAGCCTATTCTGCTGTCCCACCACTCTCACAGTAAAGAATCTTTTTCCTTATCTCTTATCTAAATCTACCTTTTTAGCTAAACATGTTAGCCCTTGTCCTATCACTACAGGTAAAATGTTTCTCCCCACCTTTCTCAAAAGACCCTTCTACATAAGGCAGCAATAGGGTCTCTCTTATAAGACAGGTTGATAGCATTCTCTGATATTAAAGTCTCCTGACATTCCCTTTTATAAGATCTATTTTTAATTGTTTGGGAATCTAATGATTTTATATTAATATAAAAATTTGAAGGAAGTTATCTTCCCATCAATTACGTGTTTCTGACACCTCTACAAGAAACTAGAGAAATTACTAACCTATGCTGGTATTGTTTCCTTACACTCATCTGGAGCAAAGTCCAGAGCTGCATTTCCAGAAGATGCACTTGCAGTGACACGTGCTTCTACACACAGCCACAGGCTTCTCCAGTTGCAGCTCTGGTCTGGCATGGGACAGCTGGGAACAGATTTTACTTAGCAACAGCAATAAATACTTTTCTCACATGTGCTTAGTTCCTTCCACTGTTGCTGGATCCAAGAAAGAGAGAGAAAGAGCTGTCTGCTCTGAATATAAAGGGGACAAAAAGATGGACTGGATGGAATAAATCAAGAGAGTACTAAGAATGAAAACTGTAACAGGGCACTGGCAGGAGAGTACCAGCTACAGCTGGTGGATGAGAAAGACTGACCACTCCTTAGTAATAGAGATCTGAAAGGAAAAACTCTGGAGACTAGTAAAGGGAGGCTAAATAAAAAGCCAAATGAGAAGACTACAGCTCACTGTACAAGGTGATTAAAAGCAGGATTAAATGCCTATGAAGTTTATAATGGTAAAGTAAATAAAATGGCATTGAAAGTGAGACAGGGAGGTAGGCTGGAGGGATGGGCTATGACTTTCCCAGTGTTTAGCTAGAAGGCTGGGACTTAGATGAGAAATCCATAAACTGTGTGGGTGACAAACAGGAACTTGTGTGGATGACAAACAGGAACTGTGCTTTAAGCATGTTCCTGTTTAAGCAATTCATAATAAAGACTCAAAACCAAGAGGCCTTTAATGTCAATTTTGACACCCAAAACTTCCCAGTGCCATTTACCTTCATCTCTCTGTATGCCCAGACATCTACTCCCAACTGTATCTCATGACCACCACAGAAAGACAAAACCAAAAATATTTATTCTCTTTCAGAACCACGTAAAACCAGAACCACAGAGTATATGCATATAAATATACTCTGAGTTAATGTCTTAGTTTGTTCATCAAGTTGCTAAAGACTATAAAAAGGGGAAAAGCCAACAGAAAAACCGCAAAAAAGATGTAACAAGCTAGTATGTTGCAAGATGAATATAACGGGCTAATGTATTGCAAAATAAATGTCATAAAGCTTAAACTGCAAAATGTTAGAAGCTAATATGTTGAAAGGCTAAATAAGCAATGTGTAACTATATGTAGCTATGTGCCTATATATGGTAAGGGCTATTGTAAGATCTCAAGGAAGAGGACAAGAGCCTTCATCCAGGCAAGCACCAGAAGGCAGAATAAGACCCCCTAGCAACTATTGGCGCAGACGCAGAGAACACCGGAAAGACACGCAACAACAACAGATAAAAAGGAGGACTGAACTGCCGGGTGGTGTGGGCCATTGGTGGAGCAGTGACTCCCCGGCTACACCCAGCGCTTCCGGGTGGGTGCAAGCCTTTTCTTGCACTGAATTTGCCTATTATCACTTGCTCTATCAATTAATAAATTACATTTCATTTGGACTCACTAGTCGGTGATTGATTCCTCACCGCAAACTATAACATAATGCTCATTCAAAAATGAGCATTATATTTATATGCATATACTCTGTATATGCATATAAAAGGGGAAAAGAAGGCAATTTTATCACTGCTTGCACACAGAGCATTTTGCAGAATACGGCAGAGAGAGCATTTCCAACTGTAGGTGTCAACCAACCAGGGCTGAACACATGCTTTTAATTCTGGAATTTGGTAAGCAGTGTGCTTGATTTGATGACCATGAAAATGTTCAAAATTCGTATCTGTGCAGATAAACAGAAAACACTGATGACATTACTTTGTGCTTAATTTTGTTCTTGAAATCCCTATTTGCAAAACCAAAGGGAAGTTGGTGTATTCTAAGCTTAAGTGAAGCAGCCAAGTGAAAACATGTTACTGAAGCTTTCTTACTGGGTCATGCTGGCACAGTTCCACAAATCCATCTGGGTTAACCAGCAATGAGACATTTTCCTGCCTATCTGTCATATGACGCATGTAATGCATATATGATATATCTGGGCCCAGTGCTGGTTAACATGCTCACCCATGACTTCGATGAAGGGCCAGATGCCTCCTCTGAGAGTTTGCTGACTACACAAAGCTGGGGGGAGTCACTGTTATCTGGAGTGCTGTGCAGCTGCCCATGACAGACTCGACCTCATCAATGTCTTTAATGATCTGAAGGGAGGCTGTCAAGATGGACCAGGCTTTTCACAGTTGTGCCAAGCAACAGAAGAGATAACAGGCAAAAACTGATGGACAGGACATTCCACATGAATATGAGCAAGAACTTCTCTACTGTGAGGGTGACAGAGCACTGAACAGATTGACCAGAGAAGGTGTGGCATCTTCTTCTCCAGAGGAATTCAAAAGCTGACTGGACAGGACAAAATCCTGAGTAATGCACTCCAAAGGACCCTGCTTCGGCAGGGAGACTAGATCAGATGACTTTCTGTGACCTTTGCCAACCTGCCCTCTTCTAAGATTCCACAATTCTGTGATGTTATAACATGGAAGAGTAAGAAACCTGAAGGCACAACACAGCGTGTTACGAAGCAGCCGAAGTTACATGCCCCCACTAAACGCTGCTGGGCCCTGCCGGTGTGACCCAGAACAATCCAGAGCTGTACCGGGCAGTCAGGGGCCGTTAACAGCGCAGCCCCCGCGGGCAGGGCCCGCCGGCGGGCTCGGGGACGGGCGGCCGCGGGCGCAGCGTGAGCAGGGTAAGAGCGGGGACCCCCGGAGCCGCTCCGCCCCTCAGCGGCCGAGCGGTTGCCAGGCGCGGCCTGACGGCGACCAACAGCCTGCGGCGCCTGCGGCGCACCCGCCATTTTGCGCCGGGCTAACCGGAGCCAGCGGCGAGCGACTCCCACCATTTCGGGGACAGCGCCGCCACCCTCCGCCGAGAGGGAGGGCCCAGGCTGGCCCCGCCCGCCGCGGGCTGGTCCTGGGCCCGGGCGCGCCCTCCGCCCCGCCCCGCTCAGGTATCAGGTGAAACTGGCCGGGAGTGCGGGCGGAGGGGCGGCGGCCGGAGTGTGGTGAGATGGCTGCACGCCGTGGGTTGTACCTGGTGCTGCTATTCTGTGTGCTGCTGAGAGCTGCCGCCACTGCTGAAGGTGAGCGGGGCGGCGTGAGCTGCCAGCTCGGCTGGCATCGGCGGGGCGGCCAGTGCGGCACCCCCGGCGGGCTCGGTCGCCCCTCAGCCGCGGGCGGGGGCTCGGCGGGGCGCTTGGCGGGGCAGGTGTCTGGCCCGTCTGGGGTTCGGGGAGCCCGGAGCGGACGGCGCGGGATTCCGCGGAGCGGAGAGGGTCGGAAAGCTCGTTGTGGGTGGCAGTGTGGCTGCTGGGACCCGCTGGCAGGGCTCCCTGGCTTGCAGGGAAAGCGCTTCACGGGCGAGCAGCCGGGCGCAGCGAGCAACCCTCTCAGGGCTTGTGGGACGCGTGGGGCTTGGCTTCACTCGCCTTGTAGGAACGGTCTGGCTTGGAAGGGACCGAAAAGTTCCCATCTAGTTCCAACCCCTTCCCCTCTGTTCCGGGCAGGGACAGCTTCCACTAGACCAGGTTGCTTTATAGCCCCGTCTAGCCTGGTCTTGAACACTGGCGCAGACGGGACATCCATAACTTCTCTGGACAACCTGTTCCAGCCCCTCACCACCCTCACATAAAGAGTTTCTTCTTACTGTGCAGTCTAAATCTGCTCTCTTTCCATTTAAAACCATTTCGTCTGGTCCTGTCACTTAGTGGCCTTGTAAAATGCCCCTGTCCAACCTTCTTATAGTCCCCTTCCCGCCTCCCCTTGCCATAAACATGAAAAAACTTTAAAGACCATGTTCTTGGGTCTTTTTCCCTGATCTGAAAAGCTAGGATTCTTTTTAAATTTTAGTCTGTGCTTTTGCTTGTTGAACGTAAGTGCAGTTTGAGGAAAAAAAGCTTAAACTATATTTATACGTCACTGCTTGAAGTTAATTTTTCGCCACGTTTTATAATAAACCCCATTGCCATATATGTGCATACCTTTTCACTGTGTCCTTCCATATTTCATTTACCGGGCTTATTTACCTAATAAAATCATACGCGTAAAGATTGTGCAAATACTGCAGCCAAGCACAGGATATACGTTGTATGCGTATTGAAGCATACGTCATATTTTCTCAAGGGATCGATAATAGGTAACTGCAAATTGTGTTCTTCAGAGCGGAGTTCCTGAATTAAGCTGCCATTTAATAGCCTAATTGTCTGACCTGGACGGAGTAAGGAATTTGGAATTCTCGGGGAAGAGGGAGAGAGGTTAAAGATCCAAAACCCAGGATAATCTTGAATTTAGTCCTGTTGGGAGTATTACTACCACGAGTAAACTAGTTAATTTTTGGATACTCTGGTGCTGCTGTCACTTTTGTGTCTGCAGGGTAGGCATAATCCTGTGTTTGGTATGTCGTGGGTTATATCTTCTGGACAAAGGTGTTGAAACAGTCTTTTGTGGGAGGAGAGAGTAACGCTTTTCCCGTGGGCAGAGCAGCAAGTCAGCTGCATTCTCTGTATGTGAGTCAAGCAGGGTGAAACTCGTCTTGGAAAAGGGCTCGATTGTTATGGAAAACGGCAAGTGGTGAATGAGTAAGGAAAGGATGTAGAAATGCACATACCTAACAAAGGATTGGTTGCTTAGTGAGGGAGTGTTAACTGCAGGGTAACAGGACACCGTCTCCTTATATGTATAGGTTGCTAGTTGGACTGAAAAAAGCTGTCCAGTATGTTTTGAGGCTCGAATTAAAGTCAACATAAAAACAAGACTTGGTCTGTGAAATCACTCTGTCTTTCAAAGTAGAATAAAACAAACCTTTGTTTCTATGCTGACACTCTGGCAGTACAAAGTCCTGTCTATGGTTCAGGTATCTGTGCATCCACTTTAGCGTACCTCTTACTGTAGTGTCTCACACTAACACTTAAGGACTTTTTGATGGGTTTTTTTTTTCCTACCTAACCTCTGAACTTCAATTGTAAAGCGTTGTTTTATATCTGATCACAAAACTTTAGTAATAACAAAGTGGTAGTATTTACTCTCCTAGTTCTCTACAATAATTTGAGTCTTTGGAATGGAATAAAAATAGCATGACTGGAATTTGATGGTATCGACCACTTTCTGATGGACAGGTACTTAACATAGCACTGTATGGTGCATTTTATTACATTATATCCTGATCGCTGCTATCAGCTTAGTCTATAGGGTCTGTTTCCCAGCATCTCCCAGGATCTTTCTCAGCTAAGCTGTGAGCCTAAGAAAATCAGCATTGCTTAGCTCATTATCACCTCAGTATCTGGTATCTGTAAGCTATGTCCTTTACGGTGTTTTTATGGGTTCTCCTATTTACAGCTCAGCTTAGGGAACTAGGATTGCTGCATTATAATTAACTTTTGCAGTACCGTGAACAGTATTGCTGATGTGATCATGGGGCTTGAATGTCTAAATGGAGAATTTTTATAATTCTGCTTTGTTTGTTGTAATTACACCACATATAGAGCAAAATGACTATTTGGCATTTGAATTAATTTTCTGTAGGATGGTGGTTTTGTTAGTATAATTTAAACCTCTGTCTTCATGCTGTCTACTGCAAAGATTTGTCCATTGTCATTGTACAGGCAAAAAGTTTTATTGCACCTCAGTTTTCCAGAGAAGGCTGCCTGGATCTGGAGATCTTTAAGTGCTCAAGCGAAACAAAGTTAATTTAATTCAAAATTCTGAAGAGTGTCAGTATTTCTGTATGTATTTCCAGAAGGTTGCAGAGTCTAGACAGAAATCGAATGCTGTACATCAGACTTTTGCAGTTTTAATTTTAAAGGAACAGCTGTCTAAAGTGGACTGCCTTGCGGAATCTGTACGGAGAAACACACACTTGTGTATTTACATATTGTGTAAGAATTCTTTAAAATGTAAGGTGGAAGCATTTTTTCATTTGGAACTGTATTAATTATTTTTTAACAAAGGGGCAGGCTGTGCTATTCTTCATGGCTGCTTACTGTTCAGGCACTCAAAAAGACTCTTTTTATATTACAATTGGGGGGCTTTGGATAAACAAATCCACAAATATTGATAGACAGTTTAGAAATAATCCTCCCTAAAGTAGTCAGCTTCCATGTCCATACAGTTTAGCTGTGTGGAATGGATATCAATAGGTGAATGTCTGACTTTTCAGAATGGTGTGGATTCCAGGATATTGCTTGTGCAGTTTACCCTGTTAGCAGAGGAGGACTGTGCTGTGTGTGCAGGGGTTCTGAACCGGGCTGTTCAAAGTCTGTCCTACAGGACTCAAGTCAGGAGCATCTGCCTCATCTGTATGGTTTGTAGGCTCCAACAGCATTCAAAGAGGCAGAGCAAAACTTGTAGTGACAGCAGTTTGTGTATGAAGCAGCCTTAGGTGTCAGCTCTACCACCTTATACTTCAAGTAAAAATCACAGGGAGCGACTCTCCAGAAGGAGATCCCAGATGAGGACTGCATTGCAACTTCATGCAGAGATAGTGTGTTCAAACTTCAGTTTAGATACACTGTAATGTGTGACATGCCCTAGAGATTATTTGTGCATGGCTTTAGACATGGCATTCTGACTTTCAGTTTTAGTTTGTCTGAAGGTAGTATGTTCTCTTTCAACTGCATACCTGATTTTTGGGCCATCTAAACTGGCAAAGCTTCTATTGCAGTTAAATTAGCCTGCTGTGACCCAGCACTCATGTGATCTGCCACTTCTGTGTGAAAAGCTAATGAATGGTGCCCTGGGGTAGTTGAAGCAGTTTCTACTGTAACTATTCAGGTGGTAGGAGCCTTTTAGCAAGGCATTTTTAATTTCACTGGTGCCATGGAGAAGTGTGTTGGTTTCTGGTAGAATCCTTGAATTCTTGAAGGGATAAAGGTTGTCTTTTGGGTAATAAATTTAAAAGAAAGGGAAGATAAATCAAGTGTTTGAATATCAGTCCTAATTTTTCTGCTGTTGAGGCTGTCTGTAAATGTTCAGAGCAAATCGCTATATCTAGTTTATTTTTTTAAAGGGCAAAAAATCTGTACTTCGACACCAGTAACAACTTTTTTTTTTTTTTATTTTAGAGAATGATGGCTCCAGCAAACCAAAAGGAAGAAGTTTCATTGGCTATAAGGTTCCAAATGCAAATAATTCTGAAGAGTTATATGAGGTGGATGAATTCGTAGCAGAAGTCCTCACAGGAAAGCTGACTACAGTTTTTATTCCCATTGTTTATATACTTGTCTTTATAATTGGCTTGCCGAGCAATGCCATGGCCCTCTGGGTCTTTTTTTTCCGAACAAAGAAGAAACATCCCGCTGTGATTTATATGGTTAACTTGGCATTGGCAGACCTTCTTTTTGTTGTCTGGTTCCCACTGAAGATTTCATACCATCTAAATGGCAATAACTGGCTATTTGGTGAAGGTCTCTGCAAAGTATTTGTTGGGTTTTTCTATGGAAATATGTACTGTTCCATCCTTTTCATGACATGTCTCAGTGTACAACGGTATTGGGTTGTAGTGAACCCCATAGTGAATTCAAAAAAGAAATCAGAAATTGCTTTGGGCATCTCCATTGCTATCTGGATACTGATATTGTTGGGCAAGATACCATTGTATCTTGTTAATCAGACAGCATATATTTCAAATCTTAATATCACAACCTGCCATGATGTGTTGCCTGAAAATGTTTCAGCTCATGATATGTTCAGCTATTTCCTCTCACTTGCAATTGGACTCTTCTTAATCCCAGCTATCATCACTGCTGTTGCATACATTCTAATGATTAAGACCCTGAGTGCTTCCATCATGGATGTAAGCACTGGGAAGAAACGAAAAAAAGCAATCAAACTCATTATTGTTGTCCTGTCCATGTATCTCATCTGTTTTACACCTAGCAATGTGCTGATTATTGTGCACTATTCACTCCTCAAAGCCTACAGCCAGAGCCATTTGTATGTGTGGTACATAACTGCACTGTGTCTTTCTGCTTTGAACAGTGCTATCGATCCATTCATCTACTATTATATTTCAAAAGACTTCAGAGACAACCTTAAATATGCTCTTCTTTGCCGAAGTGTGCGAACTACACAGAGGATGCAAGTGTCTCTCTCGTCAAGCAAGTACCTCAAGAAATCAAATTCTTACTCTTCAAACTCAAGTAGGACCAATAAATCTACCTACTGAGTTTAATCTTAGAAAAAGTGAACTTTTGTTATTACTGATGAAAGGATGTGAGTGACAATATACTTTGTACAAGAGAGTCTGAAGAGACACCTTTGCATTTTAATTACATTGAAGTCTGGAATTTGGAACTGACAGTTGCTTATTTTATGTAGAAATCATAAGCAGATAAATCTTCCTGGGAAACTGGGGGAAAAAAAGACGACATTTCAGATGCTGTGCAAAAATGCTGCTGACCTAGAAGTGAGGCTGAAGACATTCTTGTTGAATATAAAAGTTGCTATAAAGCAAAATGTCTCTGGAATATTATACAGTATTGTTAGTATTTTTAATTGCCAGAAAAATCTGTTTTGTTTAACTGTAACTGTAATCTATCAAGCATCTGAACAGATTCTGTGTGTAGGACCTTGCTCTGTCTACCTGCTTACACTGAACATCATTTGAGGCTGTAGAGAGAAGTAGAAGAGAATCCACTTCACCATCTTGGATTAGATTGCTTATTATCTTTGGTATAATATAATTTATATATTGTTTTCCAAGTTACTGTGCTGTAAATACTAACATTAGCAAAAACCTATAATGTTATCCTATTTGAGTTGACAAGCTGATTTTATCAGCTAGTACTGGGATAAAATGTTAGTTGAAATTATCCACTGTTACTTAACATTTGCCAGTACATGATCTTATATGGGGATATACAACAAAGTTTTGATGGATAGATATTTGATTTTATAAAATGCGCCTTGTATTTTTTAAGACATCTAAATAAGATATTTTTTGTAACACATTTGAGTTGAGTGCTCTCTTTTGTTCTTTTACATGCACTTCAAAAGTAGTTTGACTTGACTAGTTCAGCTTGCCTGGCTTCACATAACAAAGATGATATTCCCAGCAATTGTTACAAGCCTGACAACTGTAGCTGTAATGTCTAAATGGGTAGAGTAAAATTTACCTAATGACACGTTTGTTTGGGGAGCAATGAAAGTAGGATGTTTTGTGATAGTATTTCAGAGGGCCTAGCTAAAATAGCAATGTAGATTAACACGTCTCATTAAGGAGTGGAGAGTTACTCCAGCTCTAGATGACATGGAACACAAATGCTTCTCAGACATAAACAATTTTCTCTTCCTGTTTCCTGACAAGTGCAGGGAAATAATTGCCTATTTATTACTGAACTGAAGGTGTTAGTACCCTTACTGGAAAATGAATGTACATAAGAGGCCACATTTCACTGGAAGAATTTGAAATTAAGAGAGTTACACCATCTTCACAAAAGCCTGTCTGAACTGTTACCACAGTCTGTTCCCTTTATCATGCTAAGCAGTATGCTTCTTGCTAAATATGCAGTAGTGAGTAATATGAAGAAAGGGCATCCAGTTCAGGTACTTACAGACCTACCTGTGCTGTGTCAGGAGTACAAAGGTTATAGGTTATATGTTGTAAAGATGATAGATTGGCAATGTGTGTCTGTATAATATCACAGAAAGACTGCTCATGATTCACAGATGACTGTTAAATGTCTAAAATATGACATGCTTAATATAACCTGTCTTTTGGGGAACAAGATTTATTTCTTGCATTACTTAATCAGAAGCGTACTAAGCACTGTTTGTATATCTATACTCTCTTTGTTTCTTTCCTGTCATTCCTGTCAAATAATTAGACAACTCTGTTGCAGCTCCTGTGAAGGAAGGTGCTGATCCTCTTGACCATCTCTCCCTTCTAGCATTCACCTGCAGGTTGGCAAAGCAGGCTGCAATGAAGGATCTTTCTTACCTGTGGTAACAGTGGAGGTCTGCCAATGGTACAAGTAAGAATTAGACAGTACTGCAGTATGTTGAAAGCTTCTTGAGAAAGAAGTTCTAATAAATAGAATGGTTTCTTTTTAAAATGGGGCTCTGTGATGTGTGACAGATGTTGGAGAATACTATCCTAAGAGCTCACAGTGATTTAAGTGAAGCTTTCCTTCTGTGTAGCTATATTGCAAATCCTTATCCTGAATTAACCATGAATTAGTTTGCTTCAATTAACAAAGCAGTTAGACTAGGCTGGTTGTTCATTTGATTTGATTCAGTTCCTGGAATTGGCAATTATGTGCCTGTGCAGCCAGGTAGTGGTGGGGTAAGAACATTCAGCCTATGAGATTGGAAGTGGTTGCTTAAACCTTTTTTTGGGGGGGGAGTGGAGAAGGGGAGGCTGTACTCTTGGGCAGGGTTGGTTGGTATAAAGGTGATTGTCTTCAGCTTAAAATAAATATATTCCTTACAGTACCAACTTTGTAATTCAAACACTAAGAGAACAAAAAAATTCTTCCTACCTATTGCTGATACAAGGTTTAGATGCTAAAAAAATAATCAGTGCAATGTTCATGAAAGCATCAGGGAGTTGAAAATCGGGTGTATTTTATGTGTGTCGTGTCAAGCTTTCACAAGCAGCTCAAGCTTATGCTGCACCTGAGAAATAGATTAGCCTTTCCCTTAACCCAGCTGTGTGATCACACTGTTTCCTCATACTGTCACAAGCAAGTGTGACCTTGGGGTGGACTGGATCAGTTCTGGGTTAAAGTTAAACTAGGAGGATGGTGAAAAGTTTACTTTTGGCTTTGAACAGTATTTGGTTGTTTTGCTGGATGAGCTCTGTGTCCAGAACAGGAGAGAGGCTGAGACTGTCTCACCACCAACATGCTTCCACTGTGCAGCTGGAAGGCAAGTCAGAGCACAATAGCTGCCTAACCTTCCAAGCAGCAGGGAGCAAGCCTCCACTCATGACCATAGGAGTGGCTCTGCTCACTCTGGCTCAGGGTAGATCCAGCTCTGCTAGAGTAATCTTCTCACCTTCTCCTCTGGAGTCAACAAGATAGCAAGACATCAAGGGACATGTCAAGAAAACAGCAGGACTGCTGCACAAGGCACCTGGCGAGCATACCAGATACACCAAAGATGTGGCCAGCGCCACTTGTGTGCTGCACTTTGGAGCATAGATGAAATGTGCTCTGAAGTTCAGAAAGAAAAAGGAGACAAAGGCTGGGGCAGCTAAAGTCCTTGCCATCTGTGAGGAAAGCTGCTGCTGAGCAGTCCTATCTGACTATGGAATGTGTAACAGCAACAGAAAGAAGTTAGAGGCAGATACTCAGGTAGGAGTAAAACCAACACAGACAAGAATCACATCACCCATCACAGTGTCTCAAAATCCTGCTACCTTCAGCATTAGAATTTTTGGCTGGCCTCATTTGAGTGTCATGTTGTCAACCTCACTTTACTCACTTTGAATCAGAACCCACAGTCTTCATTGGATGGCCCCTCATTCCTAAAGGAGAAGATAATGTGAGTAAGTCCCTCACTCGCTTGTCCATCCACTTGAAATTTTGTAAGACAGTATCATATTCCCTCTTAGGTACTTTGCACACTGGGGTGTCCTAGCCAGTTCCTTCCCAGTCAGCCACTCAGCAACAGTCTTGTTTCCTTTCTCTCAGACCTTCCCATTTCCATACACTGTCTCCAAATGACAAATAGTGGTCAAGCCGTGGATGGTACAGTGATGACTTCTGTTTGCACTGTGTTGCTTCCCCAATAGCCCTGACAAATCAATGTTGGTTTTATTTTTTTTTCCCCTACTCCTTAGCACTGAGCTGGTATTTTCATGCAGCTGTCTAATTACATGTCTCTCCTGACTGGTTACAGTCTTTTCACAAGCCGTAGTTCTGTATGCCAAGTTAGAATGTTAGCTTCAAACTTTTGTTCCTCAGTGCTTTACCCTCTTCAGACCATTTATAAACATGCAGAACAGTACAAGTCTGGCACCACGCTGGTGAGTTACTGGCATAGTGATGACTGACTTTTTCTGCTACTGTGTATTTCTTTCTTTGCAATCACTTATTCTGAAACAACGTTCCCTCTTATTCCATGGCTGACTACTTTATTTGAAATCTTTGATCAGAAATTTTGCCAAAAAAATCTTTTGGAAATCCAAGTAGACTGGATGTGCTGGATCGCCCTTATCTCCACTTGTGCTTGGCCTCTTCCAGGAACTCTGTAAAGTTTTTAGGTCCAGAATTCTCTTAACAAAAACAGTGGTGACTTTTACCAGAAGGGTCAAGAAGTTCCATAGTGATGACCCTTCTTAGACTCTTCACTGTCTACTCAGTACTTGGATTGAGCTCATGGAACTGTATTTCCCTTGACATGTCAGAACCTTTTATTGATTACAGCATTGGCTCCCAGTAGTCAGGTATAATTCTGGCAAGAGATAACACACTTCAGTTAGTAATTCAGCTATTTTGTCTAAGTTTTTTCATGACACCTCAATGAATACCACCTGTGCCCACCAAGTTTAGCATTCATTTTGTCTGACTGTGGTATGACAACTGAAGATATTTAGCACATTATGTCGTAACTGCCCTGGAAATCAAGCAGCATAATGCCTACTTACAATAACAGCCATTTGGGATCTAAGTTTCATTACAGATGTATTTGATCTGTCATAGGCTCTTTGAACATGGTTAATAAACAGCATCACTCTTAAATATGGCATAAACACAGTAGTCATATTTTGATTCAACAACAGCCAGGACGGTATGTATTACCTACATGTTTTGTCTCAGGAGTGATAACCTTCTTTGGGTTTGCAGGTAAACATTCTCCAGGCACTGTTTGCTGGCAGGACCAGTACAACAGGCTGGCTACATAGTCAGCTCTCTGTCATCCAGGCCAGGGGAGGTGGAGATGCTTCAGATAATGGAAAAAAGACTAGAGATTGTGAAGGATGCATGGAATGCTGTGCAGAGATACTGGGACAACTTCTCTCAATCCATGAGGACTCACTGATCCAGTGCTAGCTTTTGTGGACTTTTTTGTCATTGAAGTGTGTCCACAACCAGCTTCCCTGATGGTCTGGCCAGCTCTTTGGAGGCCAAAGAAAAAGGAAAAAAGGTCTATTTGTGTGAACATGGAGACAAGTAGGTTCATAGCTGCTCTGGACTTCATAAAGAACCTGGGATTTAATCTGTGGTACAGAGTCAGCTCAGTAGCACCAAGGACCGCCTGGTATTTGTGACTAAATCCTGTCAGAGTCAATGTCCAGTGTCTGTGCCTCAGTATAGATGCAGCATTCCAAGTGCAGAGATGTCTAGTGTGTCCCATATCTCTGGGTACCCTGCTTCCCTGCCACATAGCTGTTGAATGCCATGTACAACTTGTGTCAGTGTGGTGCTCACCTGGATATTGCTTTTTGCCAGAGCATAGGAGTGTCCACAGGAGAGAACAAGTGTAATCTCTGATCACCTGACCTGTAGCTAGAGCCCTAATGTAGCTGTAACCTAGAGGCTGCACCTTCATGGTAGAACTTGCTACACCTGGTCTCCATGGGATTATTATGCATGTTGTAAAGCAGAGTCCTGCTGTTAAAGTTAGGTCTGTGTTTAGAGTTCTGCATGTCAACAACAAGGTCTGCAGGTAGCACTCATGGACTAAGCCTCAATCATTTGTTTCAAAAGTGTTAGTAATATGCAGTAAAGAGCATGAACGAGCACTTGTGAAGTGAAGCAAGGCAACAAAATGTGGGAGGAGAAGAAAAGCCTAAATTTGACCAGTCTACATATAGAACTTGAGAAATGCCCCGATAATTACTCTCAGCTCTATCAGTAGGTCGCCTCCAGGTATTACAGCTCCCATAACCAGTCAGTTGGTGCAGAGATCTCTGGTGAAATGAGCAGGAGGGATATCTGTGTTTTTAAATACTTCTAAAAATCAATGTATAGTAATTCTTAAGGCTGGCAGGATTTTAATTGTCAAGCATGCATCAAGTGGTGAGTGCATCTGAGAACAAGCATGAGTGGCGTGAGTGAATATCTCCGTTGCAGTTATCAACTACATTTGGTTCAGCAACTGCACTCCAGCTTTGTGCCTCACCTTCAAGAAGCAAACTGCTGGGGGCAGAGTTCAGTATGTTTGAGTCTGAAGTGCTGTTTATCTGATAATACCCTTTCCCCTCCCTTCCCCAATTTATAGCATTTACCAGGCTTCCATCTTGGAGAGGAGATTAATAGTCTTCCACAGTTCATGGTATGAATACAGTTCCTGTTGCTTAGTAAGGGCTTAGTTCAGGGAAGTCTTCAACATTTGGGCTATGCTGCCTTTAATTATATGGCAGTGTAGCAGTACAGAACACTATCAGTATTCATGCTTTCTCCACAGAGTCTGAGTTCAGGACAGTATGTACTCATAGTGTTGTGGTTTAGCAGCTGGGTACATGCTTCCCCAGCTGAATGACTGCAGTGGGGACAGCTCTATCACATAATCCTGTGGACTGCAGCAAGTGGAGAGGTAGAGCTCATTTGGATGGAGCCTGTGTCTGTATATGTAAGCACTTGGGAAAAAGGAGTAATTTGGGTGGGTAAAACAAGGGTAAACATGCTGCTTCTTTTGAGAGGGTAACCCACTAAATAAGAGGAAATGAATGAAATAATTAACTTGAAGAACATAAATTAAAATGTGATGGGTAGGAGTTTCCTTAAGGTGCTGGAGAGTGTCCTGTGTCATGCATTTTCAAAAGCCAGGGGGATATAAAGAAAACACAAAAAGCAGTCGATGAGCCAAAATGACTGCTTTGTCTCGGGAGGGAGCGCCACACTGTGGTGTTCCCTGTGTTTAGCTGGCAGTGACTCAGGACTAGCACATACTTTCAGATTGACACAACACGACCCTTGACATTTCAATGTCAAATCCCAGTCAGGCAAACCTGTCTGGCTTTCTGTGAGTGGATGAGCTGAACTACATGCTTCAAAGTGTAAAAGTATCTAGGACAAGCCCCTAGCACTAATTCGGGACATGTTGGAGGCAAGTGGTACTGTATCCCATTAAAATGAAGTTGCCTGCTTTGGTTTGAAGTCACTAATGTGTCTCCATTAATTTCAGGAGCACAGCTGGAAATGCTCGGGATGGCTGTATTGTAGTGATATTATTTGTGAGCTGGGGTGAAGTATGCTATTGCTATGAAGAGTGATTTGATGGTGAAATGAAATGCTGAAAGGAAGTTATGGAACTGCTCTGTCATAATTTATGAAGACTGCGTTGTGTGTATTAGGCTGGTTGCCTGGAAGCTCCCTGTGTCTCTATGACTAAATAGGCAGTCATGACTACTACAACAATAGCCAGTAAGATTATCCTCAGTAAATGTCTGAGTGACTGCTAGACCCGGAGTGAGCCGACAAGGCTGAGGAGCCTTGCAGCGCTCCCAGCATTTTGGTTAGCAGGGTCAGCAATGCAGATGACAAAGAAAATCTCTAAAGGTGATGGTTGGTGAACTACTTGTCAAGGGTCTGTTTGGTCTGATGTCTCTGAAGAATGCAGGTACCTTTTTTCAGGTTTGCTATTGAAGGATGTAGAGCTGGCTCCAGCATCAGCAAAAGTCAGCCCACAGTGAGGTCTGTGTAATCAAATTCTGCAGCTTGAGCCAAGAAGGGGCTGAGGAAGAGATGGCAAGAGAGAGAGGAGAGAGAAAGTCCACTGCCAGCTACCTTCACTTTGGTAACTGTGCTAGAGCAGGGCATGAGCAGATGGATGATAAAAGGTTCTGTCTTTAGGAGATAGGATAGCACAAACTGGAGATACCTCTGCCAGACATGGGGAAATGGCACTGCCTGACATTGCTGCTAAGGTCATGGTTTCCACTGCTTACACCTCAAATCAAGATAGCAGGCCTTTAGAAAGCAGCCCTCTTGTTTCAACAATCTTTGATCTTCCATATGTGGTTTAAGTTTAAACAGTGTTTGGCATGAACACCAACCCTAGAGTCTGGTTGTAGCACTCAAAGACACTGAACCAGACCTGTCAGATGTGATTGGGAAGAACAAGGGCTCCACAGGACACTGTGGCTTGAGGACCATTTGTGTAGTGATGTCAGTCAATTGTGGACATGGCACACATGCCAGCTGATGCACAGTTTGCTTTAGCATGAACTCATGGTACCTCTTTGCTGAGCAATTAATTCTTTTTTCAAAGAGAGAGTTCCTCACAGAAGTAATCAGAAGTGAGCTCAAGACACACATATCTACCTTGGTATCTAAGCATCCTAAATGAGTAGGCAGACACCAGCAGAAGGTAGTTCATTTTGCCTGGCAGCCTCTTTCCTCCCTCCCAGAGCACCCACTTCCCCATGAGGAGCTGAAGCCATTGCACTAAAGTCAGAGATGCAAGGTCTTTGGCTCTTGGTGTTTCCTTGGAGTAGACAGCCCCCACTGGGATCATACCCACACTGTTGCATAGCAGCCTCCCACCTTCAGGAAGCTCGCAGTGCTGGGAAATGGTGCCGTGCGGGCAGACAAAAGGAACACGGCAAGGTGCAGGATCACAGCTTCTCAGCGAAGGGGGAGAGGTAAGTGTCACACGCCAGCCAAGCTGTCAGTCCAAGCCCAAGGAGGTCGGTAATATTCAGGAACTAGCTGAGGACTCCGTCGATCATCTGGGGAAAGAATGTCACATACAGGATCATGCTGTAACTTTCCGAGTCTCTGCAAACAGAGCTGATACTGTGATTAAAGGCTCCCTCTTCTGTTTCCAACTGTTATTGCACACTCTTTAACAATCAAGCGTGAAAGGCAATCCAGTTTCCGTATGCTATGCTTTATTTTGTAATTCTCCATTTCAAAATACACATACGTATCTGATGTAAGAGAAGAAGGACTTGAAAGGTGATATTAAATATCCTTGCTAGGTTTGGGATCAGGGAAGCAGATTGTTGGGGAGATATGGGGCTCCTGGAGTAACTTTCAAAGCAGAATATTCTCACAATATCTTTCAATCTCCTTTGTTTTTTCTTTGATTTGAAACACTGCTAAAACCAAATCTTCAAAGCATAAGCTTATCTGAGCAAGAAGAGGTGTTCCTGTCCAAGTCTTGTAATCTCCAGATTTCTGGAATAGTATAACATGCAGAAGTTTATTGTCAGTGATAGTTGATTTCTGTCTTTATTTCCAGATCATCTGAGCCCATGTGAAGCTTTCCATTATGGAAATGTTGCTTCACCTCCAACTTCTACCTGTGACTTAATGCATATTTACCATGGCCATTGCAGTTACAAATAACTTTGTGCTGCTGAAAGTGGTGGCTGAGGCTGCTTCACAAGAGTGGACTCAAGAAAAAAAAAATGTACTTCTTAAGTAAGGAATCAATCTTTTAGCAAAAGCAGAACTTGATATGTACCTCATTTTTGCCATCTATCCAATATAGGTTGGATATTAGGAAAAAGTTTTTTACAAAAAGGGTGATAAAGTACTGCGATGGTCTGCCCGGGGAAGTGGTGGAGTCACCATCCCTGGATGTGTTAAAAAAAGATTGGATGTGGCACTTGCTGCCATGGTTTAGTTGAGGTGTTAGAGCATGGGTTGGACTCTGATCATGAGGATCTCTTCCAACCTAGTGATTCTGTGATTCCTCAGTGAGGAATTGTAATACCCTTGCAAGATGCAAAGTCCTCGTCTCTTTGATATCACAGACAGAACATGGGCTGGGATGTGTTTCTTGAGCTGCAACCTATTGTGTCAGGTGAGTCAGGAGCAACTGAGAGTGCTTAAATTGTCCCATTAGCGGGATTGCATCATTAGAGGAAATGAGAGCATCTGCCTTTCATTTTTCTGCAGACTTTTCTTGACAGTAACCTGAAGAATGAAGAATGGGGAATGCCTGGGCTCAGCTGCCTGACAAAAAAATACATAGTTTGTTATATCATTTAGGAACTTTCCACAGATCAGCAACATCTGTAATTTGTTTGAAAGTTCCATGAGTGGCATAATTTTACATAGATAATCCCTACAATAAAAGACATCAGTGCCTGTTATTTTTCAATGACCACTGGGAGATACAGCATGTGTAATTAATAAAGGTACCATAATTAGAGGGCTGTACAATTAAGGCAGCAGTCACTAATGATATATTACTAGTTTCTGACATACTTCTGTCAGAGTATGCCTTCAAGAAGTCTTAACAGCCTCAGTTATTTGAGATTGCTTCTTTTTATCTGAAAATCAGGATAGTTTCATTTTTGTACCAAAAGGAACATATTTAAATATCCAACTCAACACAATAGAAAGAAGATAGTGGCATAAACTTGCTCCTGCAAATCCACCAGCCTCATATTTGCCAATTACCCCAAGAAATCAGAATATTCTAGAAAAAGAGAACAAATAGGGATGGTGATATCATCAAGCTTTTTAATTCACTAATGGTAGTGCTTTGTATCATCAAAAGTACACCTAAAACCTCATTTAACACCAGCCTCTACATATGTGTCAGTGTATTGTCCTGCTTTCACTGGAAATAACAGAGTGACAATAAACTTTAGAAAAATCTTTAAATGATGGCAAAAAGTTTAGTTTGGAAAAGACTTTCCATATGGGCAAAATCTAATGTCACACTAAAATCACTGAAAAAAAAAAAGGCAAAAAAATACTTGCAGGGAAAGTAAAAGTATAAATTTTTGAATGTTGCACATCATATTAGTCACTGGCATTCTCCTTTTCATAGCTCAGGGACTCTGATATTTTCATATATCTGAAAAGCAAATAACAGAAATTCATATTAATCTGATTATGAAGGAATTTCTGTTCAGAGTGATATATGCTTCTTAGAAGGTACAATATTAATATTATTAAACTCTCAGGTATAACAGATATAGAAAACTTACTGCAATCGCAGAATTTGAATGCAACCTGTACAATGTCTTGTGATTCAGAAAGAGTTTAAACAGTGTTATGTCACTCTTTGAAGTAAAGAGAAGACATTTTGATAAAAGGTGTAATACTGTTCAGCATGGCAGGGAGGAGATGAGGCTGTGAATGTAACTCAAGCTTTTTCAAGGCTTTGTTATAGAAGTACTTGGGAAATAAAACAAGAGCAATAAAACATAGCATCCTTTTAGAGGGCAATAGAGCAAAGGATTTGTGTATGACTGCTCTGTTTCCTACAGCAGACATGATGTCTTATTTTAGTGGGATGTAGACAGTGCATATTTCAGTGTAATTGCTTTGTAGGCTTTCTATCCTTCAAAACTCTTCCTCACCCATTTTAACTCACTTTGGTGATTTTACTTCCCTTTTTCCAAATTTTGATGATATATTTTAACCATGATGTGTATTGGTTGAGTAATAGTTCTGCAATCACCTGTGTTTGCTTTATCTCTTCCAACATCTGTGTCTTTGGTTTTATGCACTGAAAGTGTTTGCTGAAACACTAGTTTTTATTCTGTTCACACTAATTTTCTGCATCTAATGTAGCAGACTTGAAAGTGAGCTAACTGATTACCCACAGAAAACAGGCTTCCTGTAGCAGGATGATGGGAAATGATGCACAACCTTGTAAGAAACTCATGCTGCAGACTGATCTGTGATGAAGGCTACAAGAGCCAGGGGAGCCCTTTGCAAATGCAGGGGCTGAAATGCTTCTAGTGTTATCCATGGGAGGTGCAGAAACAAGGATAAAAACAGCAAAGAGAAGTGACAGAGGAATCAGAACAGCAGTACCCAGCAAGTGCTGGCAAAGTCTTGAGAATATGTTTGTGCTGTTTCCAGGGACACACAAGTGCAAGTGCATTCTCTGTCACCATGCTGGGTTATACCTAGCTTCTTGGCACCAGACATGCCAGGTGGTGCAGGGCTGTGATATGAGATTGGCATTGTGTGGCCAGGGTGTGAGCCCAGAGATGAACAGGAAGCCCAGGGACCATCACACTGTTTGACGTGAAGGATCTCCTTGACTGGCCAGGTAAAGCTTGCATGAGGTATAGCTTGCACCAGGTATGGCTTGTGTGTGGTACCTGCCAGGGCTCTGGGAGCCAGGAGCTCCTGCTACTGTCCTGCAAAGGGTGGGATGGAGGCACAACAGAAGGGGTGCTGCATCTTGCTGATACATTGGAGTGTATCTACACGCTATAGTGTATTATCAATTTCTCCTCCAAATGGAGAGAAAACATGCAGCCCCACATTCAAAGGTGTGAAGAGGAAATTATGCTTGTTGACTTTCTCTGTTACTTCCACCATCTCAGCTGTTCTTGATTTTCACATGCATGCAAAATATCTCTGGGCTATTTATGGTGCTCATTAAACCAGGAACAACCAACTAATTTCCTTGTATTTTAAAGACTAGTAAATCAATTGTACATTAACTACCAATGCCTCCTAATTCACATCAACCTCTAACCCTCAAGCTGGCTTCTGCTGTGATGTGCATTGCACCTGTAGGGTTGGTCCAGCTTCTTTCCTAGTACTATCAGAAATTCACTTTTCTGGAGCAGATCACTCAGAGCAACTGCAGCTGCAATAGCTGTAAGAACATCCAGGGAGTACTGTAAGCGCAATGAATAATTACTTCTTACCTTCTCTGTGCCGCTGTTCAATACACATAATTCTTTGACATTCCCAGTTACATACTTCTGCAGGCTGTCTTGTGTATTTAGCTCTTTCTAACATAGAAGCTGTTTCTTTGCTGCTCTTATAATTCTGCTGTACTGAGAGGAAGATGAAGGTGGGAAGACTGCCATGATGTTGAATAAATAGCCTTCCCTTGAGCTCAGTGGCATAAAAACAGTTCTGCTTTTGTGTGTTCCATTTCTTTCCTAGCCCTGTTTGTTTTCAGGTTCTTACTGAACCAACACGTTCACTTGCAGTAACCTCAAGATCTCTCTCATGAATTCTTATAGTCAAATAAGAGCTTAAAATGTACCCATGACACTTTGTGTTTAATCTGTGTTGAATTTATCTGACACTATATCACTTCATTTCATGAGGTTCTCTTGCATCCTTCACAGCAGAACTTTAACTTGTATCAACAAAAAAAGTATCCATTCATTCTCCTTCCCTTTCTGAAATCATCAATGACCATATTGAATAGCACTGCCTCCAGAACACGTGCTTGTGAGACCCCATTGCTTGTTCTGTTCCCTTGTAAAACCCAATAATTTATTATTACCTAACTTCCAGTTAGACATCTCCTGTGTGATTCTTTTCATTGTATCCCATGGCAGCCTAATTTCCTTAAGAGTGAGGAATGCTTTCTGGGAACAACGTGGGCAGTAATCAGGGAAGCCATCACAAACTCCTTCAGGGAATGCCAGCAGATTTGCATTGTGACTGTTCTTTACTTTTGCCCAGCATGCTCGTGTTCCCACCGTTCTGGTATTCAGGTGGGTCTCTACCTCTTTATCCAACATGACAGCAGACCTAATGTTCACTGGCTCTCTGGGTAGTACTTGGCAGTGTACCAGTCAGTTTTCCTTGCTGCGATCCTGAGCCAGAGGCTCCCATTGTTGATCTACCTCAAGTTCTTCTGGAAGTCTAGGCTGGATTCCATCCTGTCCTGGCTTGTTACCTCTTGTTTTGAGGATCTGTCCTATAACAGCTTCTACCTTCACTTCAGACTGGGACAGGTCCTTCAACATATCTCTTTCTCTATCCTCTGGGGCCTCTTCAAGCTCCACCACAGTGAAAACACATGCAAAATACTTAGACTTTCAGCCGGTCCTTACCTTTT
This sequence comes from Calcarius lapponicus, assembly GCA_039654755.1. Lineage (NCBI taxonomy): Eukaryota > Metazoa > Chordata > Aves > Passeriformes > Fringillidae > Calcarius > Calcarius lapponicus. The sequence continues at coordinate 24,765,995 of CM077481.1, read as the reverse complement.
TTTTAAAGCCTTCCTTCTATACCCTCACCATCTACTGAGTCATGATGCCCTCTTGAGGTTTCTTGATCCCATTGCACTTGGACAAGAGTCCGTGGCTGTTTGCAGAATGCTCCTGTAACATTTGCACTACTCTAGACTTTTCCTGCGTTTACCCTTCAAACAGGAACATTAACCTTAAGTGCTTCTGAACTTTCTTTTTCCCTCTGCAGCTGGTAAATTTGGGATGAGTTGTTAAGGGCCAATAGTAGAATACAAAGCCTGACTTCAGCAAATCATGTGCCTAAATTCCATTATTTTAACACTGACCTATATTAAGTACTTAAATTCTCTGCAGAGTTTATACCTCTACTAACAGGGCTGTGTGCAATGGTTATTTCATTCCTCCATACTTTTTAATGATAATGCTTCTTGATTGGTGTGCTGTTGACAATGCTGACCCCTGTACAGGGCTTACTGTACTAAAGCAGTAGTGAAACATCTGTGTGTACTTTGGAGCAGACAGGAGGGAGTTCCTCTCCCTTGGTTGCCACAGCTTTGGCAGTTGTTGTTAGCTAGAGATCTGGAAGAAGCAGTTCTTCAGCAGGACACTAAGGGGCAGCTCCAGACCAAAGGAATATTCCTACTTTTTTATATACACACAAATTAAGAAAACACTATATTTTCCTAATTTTTCTATATTGATTTAACATCAGTAGTGCCCAGAAAACCTGAATCAAGTTGATCTGGAATGCTTTTTTTCCCTGTTGCATTTTTACTATTTGGCACTGGTGATGGAAGGTGTGAGTTTATTTGCCAATCATCTGTAAATGGGCTCACTTGAGCTTAGAGGGAGGGTAGAGGAGATGAAAAAATGTGGTGAGCTCTGCATCTGGAGCTATGGTGGCCACCCCACACACCATGGCATGGCCAAGAGCATGTAGCATTGCATAGTTGCATGGGGCAGGAGCCCTCAGCCCTCACTGCTCAGAGATGCTCCTTGCCAACAGAAAGGTACTCACACAAGGCCCTGGAGTCCCATTCCCGAAGCAGCAGCTGCTGTATAAATTCTTGGAAACCAGGAAGGAGGAACTGAGGCAGGAATAATTCAACAAACCACCTAAGACTATGGAAATCTGTGTAAGATTTTGTTACCATTACAACTCAGTAGGTGCCTTGCTCACCATCCTGGGACACAGAACCACTGCCTGCAAGGAGAGATCCCAATAGTTATGAAACATTACCTGAACCTAGCTGCAAAACCCTTGTAGAAGGAACCGAACATTGGAGTGAATCAGGCTGAAGACTGCTGCATGTTGGTATGAATTAGAAAAAGCATGAGCAGTCAGAGCCACCATATCTCCAAGGGGTGGGTTTGCCCTACTGATCAGCAGATGTAATGCACGGGGAATGAGTATCCTGGCTTTGTTCAGATGGTGGTGTATTGCCAAGCTGTAATGTGAGCTGCCACAGCCAGCTGGCACTAGGTGTGTGATCTCTGGTTACCAGGCTGCTCTGTAACGGGACCCTCTGCCACTACGTGGGGGAACAACTGGCTCAGATTCTCCATACACCAAGATATTTTACACTATTTTGGCATCCTTCCTGGGTGTAGATAGAGAACATTAAATTCATAAATTTCTTGGCTGATACACAGCTGGACAGATCTGCCTGCTTCAGAGGCATAAGAGGAAGAGAGAACTGTAGCCAGAAATACTTCAAAACTCCAGTTTAGGGTTAATGAAAGTTTTCTACATATTTTACATATTCATATACAATAGATGTTGCCTTCACAGGCTAGTAATGGATGGTTGCTCACAGAGGTAGGAAATGGTGAACAATTTTCTATGAGGAGGCAAAGAAAACAGTAAGTGGTGACTGAACTCAGTGTCTCAAATACTGACAATGCCACAATTTCTGTGCTAAGTGGGTATCACAAGAGGAATGACCACTATGGGAACAAGCAGGGTTCAATGATCTTGACAGTTCAGGGAAAAAATCACTTATTATTTGGAAAAGAGGTGTGTAACTTGTTCAAAACAGGGCTCAACAGAGAATATAAGGACACACTTTAGCTGGGCAGCCCTTGAAGTGTAACCACTTAAAAAAGATACCTAGAGTAAACTACCAAATCTAGGTGGTAAAAGCAAGACGTTTAACTGTTGTTTGCTGTTCTGCTGCCTATGGGATCACAGCAGTTTAAACAGCTTTGAGGATGTCAGCTGGAACCTGCAGGTTCCTTCCTTATGTACATTAATAAATCAGTCAGTCACCCAGATATGGCAACAAACCACCAATGAAAATGCTAACAATCCTAAAATGAAAAAATGCTCATTATAATTTAGCAAGAACTTCTAACTCAAATGTAAGTGTTAAACCCCTTAATCTATTTAATACACTCTAGTCTAATCTAGGCTCTAATCAAATATAGGATTTTTATTATGTAGTATAAATGTCCTTATGAACCTTGCAGTTTTGCCTCCTATCTCACCTTTTCCCACTTTAAGACCACAAGACTGATTCAAAATATGTGCATACCAAGAGCTGTGTGAGTTTGGGAAAAATAAATAATGACAGGACGTGGGTGGGAGACTGACTTGCCTTTCCCAGTGCAATAATTACTTTTGAGAAAATGTTCCCCACATGCATTCTGGCAAATGTTGAAAGCCAAATGCCCAAAGTACAAGATTCTCACACTTGCTGAGTAGTACTTTACTATGGCTTAGAGTGGCACTTTATAAACTGCTCTGGCTTTAAGGCAGCTTGTGACATGTTGTCTCGATATCAAGGAGAAATCCTGGTGAATAAGTCAAAGCTCCTTCCCAGCTGTGGAGAAAAATGACTGCTGACCTATGTCAAAGACTGACTATTTTCAAACAAGTGAGAGCTCTGCTCATTTTTTGAGGAGCAGAGACCTCAAAAAGAGTAATAATATTTTCTGCCTATGATCCGACTGCCCCGTCTCCAAGTAGGTGGGGAGGAACAGTACCATAGAGCCTCCTAGCTGGGTACATGTTTATATTACCCTAACTAAAATAAGAGGAATCAGTCCTGTATATTGGGCCCTTTCTCAGATTTACAGGGCAAGGAACAACCTTCCTTTCTCTCAACAACCTCCAGTGAAATCATAGAATCACAGAAAACTTTGGTTTCGAAGGATCACCTTAAGGATCACCTGATTCCAATTCATCTTCAGTGTCCAGGGGCACCTTTCACTAGACCAGGTTTCCCAGAGCTTCATCCAGCCTGGCCTTGAACACTTCCAGGTATGGGGCATCCATAACTTCCTTGGGCAACCTGTGCCTCACCACCCTCTCAGAAAAGAATGTGTTCCTTTTATCAAATGTAAACCAACTCTCTATCCATTTGCTGCCATTACCCCTTGTCCTGTCACTACATGCTCTTGTACAAGCCCCTCTCCAGCCTTCTTATCAGCTCTCTTTGGGTACTGGAAGGCCACAATGAGATCACCCCAGAGCTTCCTCTTCTCCAGGCTGAACAACCTCAAGTCACTCAGCTTGTCCTCACATGAGAGGTACCCCATCCCTCTGATCATCTTCTGGAAGTCACGGTGATGGACTCATTGTGTAAGCCTAGCTAGCATAAGTCTATCACTTGCTTGGGAAAACATGGCATACAGAATTCAGCCTTGTAGACTACTTGTGCCAGGCCAGGTGGAGACTCTGTCCCTTCACCTTCTGACAGCCATCACTTCCACAGGGCTCACTTTAATGTTGAAATACTCATTGGGAAAGTACATAAGGATCAAGGACATAACATGAAAGGGACAGTAAAACATGGAAATAGATTGGGTGAGTCAGGGTAGACTGCTAGATAGATAGACTGCTTCCAAATTTATTTTTTGAGTTTTAAGTGAAGAGTCAAGACTATTTGAAGGTAATTTATAAGGTCAAAGTACTTGTGGTAGCGGTAGGTGGTGCAAAAAGGGCCAGTGCTCACCCCTGTACTTTGGGATGCTCAGTCTAGATGTTAGGGCAGCTGTCTTCCCCAGAGAGACAGTGCAATCCCTAAGCAGGTTACCCAAGAACTTGTGAAATCTCCATCTTTGGAGGTTTTTACTATTTACTTAACAAAGCTGTATCTGTCCAGTCTAGTGCTGAAGTTTATCTAGCTTTGAGCAGGCAGTGGAACTAAGCATCTCCAGAGGTTCTTTCCCACCAACACATTTGGCAGGCTCTGATGGACAAAGTTAAGGCATGAATGAGGAAGACATCATCCTTCACCATGTCTACAGGCAGTCCTACTTTCTCTGTCAACCACATCTGGTGCTGCACCTGTGCTTAACCTGCTGGAAACCAGAGTGCAGGGTGAGGACTGATGGGAGAGTGCTGTTGGCTGACGCAGTCAGGTCTTGGCCTGATACTGAATTGCTTTACACTCTGTGCTGACTTTAGTTATCTTCGGTGTTATCTTTGGTGCCAGCAGGATATCATACTAAACCAGATTGTTCTGGGGTGTTGGATGAAGAAGTATAAAACAGTTGATTGGTTGATAATCATGAATTTTGAGTAGACAGTGCTGGGACTTGCCTTCATAGAAGTTGTGAGACATCTGCTGTCACTGGAGCCACTGGCAGGATTTTGCTAGCCAGGGAGGAAAGGACTGGTCACAGCAAATTGTGTGGACCCCTTGACAAACAAGCTCACTGCAGCTGCTTCCTGCGTATGTCACCCACTAGTGGGTGGAAAAGAAGGTTCCTTGCACAATTAGCTGGAGTGAAAGTACCTGTAGAAAGAATCTGTGCATATTATATCACTGTATAAATTATTGAGCTGATGTTCTGGAGATAATAGAGGAAACCCTTTCTTTCTTCTGTCCTAAGGATGGCAACTCTGAAAGTTTACACCTGTTTCCTGGAAGTTGTACCTCCTGTAGGTTCTGCTTAGATAACTAATTTGCAATATTCATTAGCCAGAGGATCAGTGTAATAATATATAGACAAACAGAAGGATTTCATGCTTATATATTGAGTCAGCTGTGGCTTTTCTTCAGCAGCGTGGGTGAAGCTGTTGTTGAATAAATGGCAAAAACCCACATAAAACTAACAACAAAAAACAACCAAGTATTTTGATGTTTATCAGTATAACATTACTGAGCAATAGTTATAATCATTAGTGAATCACAGGCAAGACAGAACCATGTGGCTGTAGCTACATTAGGAGCTCCATTCTTTTTCTTCTCATCTGCAGACACAGAGGATTCCCAGAACTGAGTGGGAGAGATATGCTGTGCCTGATGTCACTCATGTTCTTCTCTCATATGCTCTATATGATCCAGCTAGATCCCAGTGTTTATAGGACAGAAGCACAAGGACAACTTCTGCACAAAATCAGGCACCCATGAGCTTTCTCCAAATACAGAAGAGGTATGGAGAGCAGCTTTCCTCCTTCACTTTCCTCTGTCTGCAGGAGAGATATGTTCCTCTTGTTCCTCTGGTTTGTACCTTAACCTTTTTTAAAAATTCCCTGAGCGCTGGCTTGCCCTTCCCCAGTGAGTACTCCTGGCCCCAGGGATGGCAGTTGCAGGTGTATGCCCTGCACATGGCACCATGCATGCCCACAGGGACCTCTAGCCAGAAGGGCCTGCGTATTTTGGAAATGAAACTTTACACATGTTCACTTCCCTTATCACTGGGATCCAGTATTTTTATGTGTTCCACCCCCTCTTCTTCCCTCCTTTTTTCCCCAAAAGCCCACACAAGACCCCCAACTTGTGGAGACTTGTCACAACAGCACAGGCAGAAGAAACACAGGAGGCAGGCAGGGGTGTGGGCTGAGATATATGGTAGTAGTCAAAATTAGGAGTGCTTGGAGGATTTCAGAGCTAAAAACAATGCCCACCTAATTCTCTTTCCCTCTGGCTGGAATGAAACAAGGAAGGAGCTGCAGCTCCACGCCCTGTTCGTCTGCACAGTTGTGCTTGCTGGACAAGTGTGTGTGGCTGGTACAAGGCTTTACTAATGGAAACTAAGCCCTCAAGCAAACTCACAAGCAGTTTTCTGTTTCGTGGGTCTGTCATGAAAACCCTGGTCACTTGTTATTTGGGGTGGTACACCCTACCATGGTGAAGCTGCTGTTTCCTGTAACCCTCAGCCATCACTCCCAACATCAACAAGTTCCTGGAGTTTGGGCAGAAGACACTTATTGCCCTTCTGACGCCAGGTCATTTATTCAGAGAAAGAATGCTAGACTACAGTTTTTGTGCAGGACTGTAAAAATGAAGCCAAGACTGTTGTTCAATGTACACTGCAATTCCAGGCACACCTGCCACTGAAACTGGTTCCCTCATTTCCTCCTGGGGACTCATTTACTACAGCAAGAATTTCTTTTGTCAAGAGATAATGTTTTAGGTGTATGGAGATATCTGACAATTAAAGTAGATGTCTCAAGGGATATGTGGCAATCTCATGGGCAAGCCTACCACCAGGTACACAGGCACCTTTGAACTCTGGCTGCCAGCACTGAGGCACTTAGACTGTAGAAAAACTGAAAGACAGATTAGAAAGTGTTCTTTTGAAAATGGTGGAAAGTTGTTTTATATCGACTTGGTGATTGTTAGCATTTTTGATTTTGACCTTCAAGGCCCTGAATGGGCATATTTGTAAAAGGTCAAATGATAAAAAGTATCCCATGTGTTCCAAATGCAGCCTTTACTCTGCCTGGTGAATATTTTAGTGACCCAGTTAGAGCAAGAGGCTTTTATTGAACAGAGTAGGCAAATGCAGAGGGAAACAGAAGACCTGTCATCCCTGTGACAATTATACGTCTGTCTCTATTTGTGTAATCCAGCCTCTCAGCCTGATAAACAAGAGCCTGTGCATGGGTTTTGAAAGGAAGGTGACCATCACCTTCTGTGATCTGGGTATTTTCTTGCGTACACCTCCGCTAGCCTGTAAAGCAGGTAAGTCTTAACCTCTGCATTATGGTATTGTTTAGGACTCCAGTCCTACTCTGAAGTGCATTCTGGCTTTTTAATCTTTCTCTGGGGTTTATTCAACATGTTTCACTTATACTTGATTTCTACTTTCAGTTACTTTTGGAATCCACCTAGTTTGCAAGTAATTGCATTTCCATCTGGTTTTTTATGTTGCTTCTCTGTGTACCTTCTTACTGTATGCTCAATGAAGCAAACCTTGGGGGTGACCAGCTCACATCTGTTTACTGCAGTCAATTTATAGGAAAAAGGCTCAGCCTAAGCAAATATGATTGAATAAATTGACAGATGATACTTATTATGGGTGATCTTCCTCTGACCACCTTTAAACTGGTGTGGAGCTTTCTATATAAATGCACTTTTACTTTCCCAGATGGAACTTTTTGAAGACATTTTCTTGAGAAAATTTTTAAATTACCAGGAAGGAAAGTATGCCTTCATTTTTCCTGTATTTTCAGGTACAGGCACAAAAGTTTTCCTTTTACAGCAGCTTTATAAAATGGATACACAGTAGCTTGTTTTCTTAAATAAAAATCCTTTCTTTCCATTTACCTTTTTGAAGCAGTTGCTTATGAGTTCAGGACCATGGAGTTTTTTATTACAGTCCGTCCTTGCTCACACACAGCCAACAGGATGGATCAGCTGAAAGCCTGACTTCTAGCCTAACAATCTCTGTCTTCATCTGGCCCTCCTTCCCTTCTCAGGGACTGGCTTTTGGTTTGTCTCCTGTGCAATGTCCGTGACTGTAGCTTTGCCCCACAGCTCTCCTGCTCACTGCTATGACCACTCCACTGGAAGATGCAATGGACACCTTGATCAGGATTTTCCATCACTACTCAGGCAAAGAAGGAGACAGGAACAAGCTCAGTAAAGGAGAACTCAAGGAGCTCCTCACCAGTGAGCTGACCGACTTCCTTTCAGTAAGATGCAGCTTTTGAACCTCCTGAGTGACTGTGTCATGAGTGGGTTAAGGAGCTATCCAAGTGCTTGAATAGGAATAGCACCTCCTTGTGCAAGGCCCATCACAGTCTCTCAGATAACAGTTCTTTGTGGAGCTTTACAGACGAATATGATGTCAAATGTCCCATTTGAGAAATATGTTTTCAGAGGGTGGTCAGTACCCTCCCATGTACCACTGGCAGCAGAGATGAGTACTGGCTCTCTGCAAACTCCACAGTGCTTTTGAGAGGGAGGGCTAGGCCAGCCTAGGAGCAGTAGCAAGATCAATGGTAAATAATGGTCAATTTGTTTGATTGTTTGCTTGTATGTTTGTTTTTAATTATAGGGCATAGATAAATCCATTGAAGACTTAAATGCAGCAACCAGTTGTCATGAGACAGGAAAGTAGCTTGTGCACACTGGCCACATAGTACTGCTGCTTGTGTGCCCACCAGAGAGGTGCTAAGGAAATCCTTTCAATGATAAGCTGCTGATTTGAATATCCCTGCATGTTTGTTATGTTCTACATTACACAGCATAGATGATTTTATGGATTCACAAGCTTTAAAAAAATGTTTTTATGTATCCTCTTAATTATAAAAATTATTGTGGACTCTATCCAAGAAGGATTTTCTTTACATTACATTAATTTCCTTGAATTAGATTTTCTTTTAATCTTGGTTATTGATTTATTATTATGAGATTCAATGTTCTTGCTCCCACTGAATAGGATGATTGCTTGCCAACCAGAGTTCTTCTGAATTTGGTGAATGGATATATAATATGACAATTTATGAGTACTCTGTTGGAAATCTAAGTACTGTTTGTCAAGGGATGATACATAGAAATGCACTTTACAGATCCATCTTGACAAAAGAGATCCATTTCAGTATCTCCTAAAATCTGTTTGATTAATTTCAGTCCTTATTTAGAACCTGTATACCTTTTAAGGGCTGCACTGTCTTTAGTTTTTGATGTTGCAGTGACTAGAGATGTATTACTGTTCAGGTGCATATTTGATGCAGCCTTTTACTTAATAACACCAGCCTTGTAACATAGCAGTGGTGCCAGGCATGTCAGAATTGCACATTCATGACCTGCACAGCTAAGTCACTTTTCTTTCTCTCTAGGGCCAAAAGGATCCCCTCCTGGTCGATAAAATTATGAATGACCTGGACTCCAATAAGGACAATGAAGTGGATTTTAATGAATTTGTCATTTTGGTTGCTGCTTTGACTGTGGCATGTAATGATTTCTTTGTAGAACAGCTAAAGAAAGAGGAATTTTAAAAACGCTCTATGTAATCAATCTCCTGGCCACAAATGCAAGCAAAGCATGCCTAGTTAGGTAGCCCTCGTTGGTGTTTAGTGAATGCAAACCATAATTCCTCCAACTGTTACTGCTCTGAGGCATTTATGGAGCTAATCAGCAGCTGGTGTAAGCTGGACCACAGCCAGCTTGCACTACTTGAGATGCGCAATATTTCCAGTCTTTGCACTCCATGCATCTGTAACATGCCTTCATCAGCTGGCCAGGTCAAGGGCTTGGGGTGACAGATCATTTGGCACGAGTTGAGACTTCCATTTCTTCAATGTCAGTGGAAAGTAAAAGGCATGGGAATGTTACTTATAAACTTTCTGCATGGAAAAAATTTGGAATGGGACACAACACCTGCAATTTAGTTTTCAGTCATTTTGTAATAGTCCTATTTTGCAGCTCAAAACCAGCAGATTCTTTTTTAGCTCAGTTCTGCTTATTCTAAAACCTTTGTTAGCTGCTGCTCCCCACACATATTTCAGATGTGGTCACAGCTGTCTCTTGCTGCTGGAGCATACAATACTGCTTGCCATTGTTATGGGTTCATTTCCTCCTTTCTCCAGCTTCAATTTTGTTCTGTTGGCATTGCTGCACGCCAGTAGTCAACCTCTTCACTTGGCATAAAGGAATTTATTCGTATCATAAATTATTCAAGTACATAGAAGATTTAGTCACCAAATTGCTTGGAGGGCTGATGGAAGGACTGGGCCTTTGGGGGAAATGTGTAAATGCCTTCTGCTTTGACTGCTTTGGCATGGCTAAAAGGAGGCCTTTTAGGACCACTTGTGGAAGATTTAATGATGAAATTCCAGGGTACAACTTTGTAATGTGAGTAATCTTATGGAAAAATTATTATTTCATCTTACATTGATCCCCACCCTGTATGGAAGTAGGGGTTCCCTGAGCCCCATGGCCAGGCATAGAGAGACTAGACCAATCCCTTCCAGTATTAGCTTGCTCTTGGGTTGAGTTAAGAGCATTTACACACTCCTGTTGAATTAAGCATGCTTAAGCATCCTCAGTGGCAGGATATTGTGGCTTTTTTCCTGCACGGAGAGCTCTTATATCCTTGTTATTTTTCTGCTAACCTCAAACTATAATAAAGGGCATCTGAATTAAATGAAGAATTTCTGTTTGTGTAAGACATTATTAAAAAACCACTCCCCAGTGAAGATGTGCCCTGCTAGGCAACATTTGCAGAATTAGTTCACTTGTCTCTTCTTCCCAGGCATCCAAATATCATTTAGCAAAGTGTACGTTTGTATGAAATTACATATGATTAAGGATATGTACTTTCTCATTAGCAGGGGATTTTGCAGGGTGTAATAAATGTAACAAGGGGCAGATATCATCCTAAGAACAGGGCCACCACCAATCTCAGAAGAAAAGCAAACTTTGCACCGGTGACAGTGCCACAGCATGCTTTAACCCTTCAATGACAAAGTTATGCAGGATTCACAAAATATCTTCTAGGCCAACATGACAGAAAGTACAAAAGTAAAACCGGCAACAGCTGGACAACTTTTTGTCCCCTTTAATGTCATGCACCTCAGTATCATTGCAAGTGTTGGACCAGGACAGCAAAAGTATCAGCCAGAAAATATAAGACCACTTTTATGGTTTCTCATGGGCCCCAGACTGTTGCTAGCCACTAAGCCTTTCCATGTTCTCCAAGGGGAAGTGAAAGAAGAGCTGTTTAAAGCTTCAACTCCAAGCTAAAAGGAGTAAGGTTATCTCAGTAAAAACCACTTCCTTCTCTAAAAAATTTAAACAAGAATCTTTCTGGAAAGTAACTCCAGAAAGAAGCCCACCCCTGATGAACACTTGCGCATGTAGCAGCCCATGTGCATAGCAGAATTATGCTGGGTCACAGCTGGCAGCAACAATTTGCCCTGGAGTCAGGCAGCAAGAGTCACTGCTGCAGTGGAGAGGGCCAGCGGAGCCATCTCATCAGCTGAATTTATTAGGGATTGTGTGCCTCCTAACTGCTCTGTGGAAGGGGCTTTCTTGCAGATGAGCTGTGGGAGAATCAGAGGAGAATGACTCAAATTATCTTTTTTCCAACAAAGTTTCATAAAACCTCATAAATCACTGTTTTTAGCTTGTCCTGTTAGGTGTTTCTTTGTTGCTGTTTTGACTACAAGGACAAATGTTAAACTCTGCCTGTTTTGTCAGAAGAAACCTTTTTGTACAAAGACTGGAAACCAAGCAGAAAAGTAAGAAAAGGCACAAAACACATTCAAAAGCTCAAACCCACAAAGATTTCACACAATATGGGGCCCTGGGGTAGAGGCCATCCTATTCTTGGGCTACCTGTGGGCTGACCCACAGCACCCATGGCCCTCTCTCACTCCTCTCCCACAGGAGCCAGCTAATGTTCCATTAGAACATCAGTTGCTCCAGTAGACATCGCTTCTAAGAAAGATACATGAGGATCATCTGAAAGTTTTGAATTGCCTCTGAGCCAGAAAAAAAACTGTGAGCAATCCTCTGTTCTGTAAGCACTCCTCAAGAAGGAAAATGGCATTGAAACCACTGGCATTGGCTATGCAAGAGGGTGCATACAGGGCCAGCCTCAACATGAACATGATGTCTTGCAGATGTGAACCTTTTTGGGTTTTCATTCTCTCTTTCAAACCTGAAGGCAGGATTTTTTTCTCATTGTTTACTGACATTTTCCTGCTGACTTAAAGTCTTTCTGTAGTTCATGAATCTAGGGAGCACTTCAAAGTTTTACATGCAGATTAAACTTGCTGTGTGGCTTTCTCCAGAGTGCCTCAGCATTACAATGATGTCTAATTACAGACATTTTTTCCATTTGTTATATCAGGCTGTCTTAAAAACCTATAGAAAATTGAACACCAAAACATGGCCTAATATTTTCAAGTTGCATCAAAGACCAATAAAAATAGAACAATGCCAGACCAGATCTTTTCTCTATATTGTGACATTGCTTTGCTTGACATCTAAAGAGCAGATTTGCAGAAGACAAATCCCACTATCTTGAAAGCCTCAGCCTCTGCCATTTGCTTTTATTTCAGTTCAAAAGAGATTTGAAGTGCCTGTGCAACTGGCAACACAAAGCTTGATGCATTACCTGTTGGTAAATTTATAACTTCTTCAGATTTGTTATCCAGCTACCAATCCCAAAGAGCTGTGCATGACACCACCATGAAGACAAGGAGCTTGTAATGGAGCTGTGCCTCCAAGCTGTGACTTACCAGCTAGGTCCATAGGAAGGCACCACCTTTCAAAGCAAGGTGTGAAAGTGCAGTAGGAGAATAATCCCGAGCATCATGGAAGGTGTCAAGTGCAATGGGATAACAATCTTCCACAACACTTTTCTCCCTGTAAAGATGAGAGACAAAGTTGCCTGGCATTGTGAGAAGGGAAAAAGAAGTGACCCCAGGAGACCCTAGCAGAACAGATGATCTTTCCAGTAGCTAGTAATGTTGTTAATTGCTGTCCACCAATGTAGCCACGCAGGTCCACCCCAGGTCCCTCAGCCACCCAAGGCAGACCCCTTTTCCAGGCTCCATGCTGGAGCATAAAGCAGGGCAGGGCAATGAGAAAAACTCTCAGGGACAGCCCAGAGTCCATCATACGAGCTCAACAGCACAAAAGATCCAGTTCCTCTCTGATCACAGCCTTGAAAAGGTTGGGTAAAAGGTCGCACGCAAAATTCGTATCTGAAATCAGATTAATCTATATAAAGGTTTTTGACTGGCAGGAAGATTTGGATTTAGATTAAGATTTATACTGTGATGTGACATCATGTGCATGTCTAATAAGGGCTTTGACTGACAGGGCATCAATTATTGCATGTGCCTTTAGGGATAATTACGTCTGTTGAATAGCACTGTATTATTTGAAGAAAAAAAAGGGTAACATTTTCGATTTGATCTTTCTTCTGCCACATGATATGGCATGAGAGAGAATGTTTAATTTATGATCTGGAAATCCATTTTCTAAATTAATTCTGTCCACATCCTTTCCTCTGAGTTGGAGGATGGTGGGCTATAGACCGGCAGCCATCAAAGAGAGCACACGAATGAACTTCAGCAAAAATATTTAAAAAAAAAGAAACACCAAAATCTTGTCATTTTTAAATACCAGCTCTCAGCCACCTGCTATCAGTTGTGTATAAGGGGCAACTCCCAAGGAAGAGAACTGCAGCTGCATCCACTTATTTTGCCCTTGCAAGCAGATTCTCAGCTGATGTAAAATGACAGAGCCTATTGCACTCAGTGGCATAATTTTGCAGCAGCTGAGAACATGTGCTTGAGACTCTAAATTAGCCTTCAATGGAAAGTTGTGTTTCTGTAAGCTGGTTGGCTAAATAAGGACATGTCTATAAAACTGCAAATATTGCAACAAGACAGCAAAGACGAGGACAGAAGAAGTAGTTGCTCAGAACCCAAGTCTTTGGGCGAAAATCAGTGGAAAATGTTCCTGTCGCATATTTGCTTGAAATTCTGAGCTGCCCTCTCAAGTCCTGTTTGACTGCATGGGGTGCAGAGCAATCATCACAGTAGAGCTTTTAAATATCTGTCAGTGGACTCTGCCTTAAAACTCCATGTATGGCTTTGATTTTACATTCCCAGTAATTGCATGGAGTCAGAAAAGCACTACAGAATAAAGCTATGGCAGGAAAAAATCTGTGTGTAGAACAAGTTATAAAGGGCAGAAAAGCAAGTGAACCACGTGGAGCCCTACTTAAGATTGTTTTCTTGGAGTAGAAAAATGGCAAGAAGTTGAGACTGCTGCAGAAAGATGTAAATTCCTCAGCTCTGGCTGGGGAGATTAAGTGGCAGTAGCAAACAGTTACCTGTGGCTGAGTGATGTTTCTGGATGAGACACAGGGCTGGAGAATTCCATCCCATTGAACTATTGATGCCTTCGTTAGATGAAAGCAAAACCTGCTTTGCCCTTGCACTAACGACCCAATTCTGCAGTTTTAGGAAAAACCAATCTCTCAGAGGAGGGGTTTTTTGGTCATTTTTGGTGCCCTAGGAATAGTATTGCAAGAAGGAGAAGAGTTAATGTTTGAAATGAAAAAGCCTGTTACTGCACTTGAGCTAAAGATGCTCTGTAACATTGCTAGCAAAGGTGAAGCTGCCTTTAGGCGTCAGGAGGTGGAAAAATGCTGACCATGTGAGCCAAGGTCCTTTAACATATGTGATTTATACACTAACACAAGATATTCCTGTACTTTCACCTAACAGCATTTGTATCCTAACTGATCAAATTGGCACTGCAGACTGCACAGTACTGGGGATGACTGGTAAGGAATCACACACATGAAAAACAAAGGACTACGCAGAGGGAGCAGTTGAAAGGATAAATATACTATTATGTTTAGTATGCTGACATCTCTTATCTGACTCATACTGACTGCCTGAATTGTGTAACAGTTCACAGTGTTTCTGAAGTTGGGTCCATTACTGTGATGTCTAACACTACCAGAATTGTGTTGAATTACAGTTTTTTCTGGATGAGAATTATTCTCCTCAGGGAGAGTCACTTCAGCTAAGAAACTCTTGTCCTTCTTGGATAAAAAAACCCAAAGCATCTTAAAATATCACTTAGGAAAGTGGTGCTTTGTCAAAGGTAAAGTTTGTATTTCAGAGATTACACAAATTTTGAAACATGATATGTGGAAGTACAGGGATTTCTCAACACATCTGAGATTATATTCTGTGTAATAAACTCGCTCGGCATTGAAAACAAAGTGATAAATGTTCTAGTCGCCCCAAGCTGAACATAAAATTTGGGAGAGAAGGAATAGGGGCTGTTTCTTTGGGGAAGGTCACTGGGAGAAGGTTGCAGCTGTGGCAAAGGAGATTTAGAACAGGATGTGACCTGGGCCATGAGGGTTACACTTCCAAACAAAGTCTAGATGCAGTAACTGTGCCATGTTTTGGAAAGGAGACTGTTCTTCTGCAGGGGCACTGGTACTGATCAGGGTAGCTGCTGCAGCTGGCAAAGGCAAATATGATGGGCTCAAAGAGGCTGCCTGGGGGCCTCTTATGCATGCTGACACCTGCATGCAGCTCTGGTGTTGAAGCCTTCTTGCAGCAACCCTTGAGGGCAGAGATTCTGTTTAAAGGATCCACAGAGGAGGAAAGTCCAAGCTAAAATTAAACAGCTCAAGAAACATCAGGTAATGGCACCAGAGCAATGGCATGTGCTTTTTCCAGTCACCTATTCTCATATCTCTTTTCTCCTTCCTGAGAAAAAACTTTTCTCCTGCCTCTTGGCCCTGACTGCTTTGTGTAGATGCTGGTTGACTCACAGGCAGAGCTGGTAGTGATAACCGCCCTCAGGGTAATCTCAGTGTCTGAATATAATGTTTGCTTGATTATTTGTAACCTGCTAAACTGTGAGTTTCACAGTCTTTGCTTTTAGCCAATGCCATAAACAGAGTTAATGCTACACTTATCATCAAGCCTGCATGATGCTGATAGGCTTTCAGTTCATAAATCACATGCGTTTGTCATCCCTGTGAGCCACTTAATGTGACAAATCACACCATCTCTTGTGTCAAACTGCCCAGATTTAACAAGCCACTCTTACTTCACCTTATGGAAAGTTCAGCTCTATTTAAAGCCAATTTAGATACACAGAGAGAAGTAATAGAAGTGGTGTTACAGAGAGATATGTGGTGAGGTTTGGAAGAGGCTTGTCATACCCAGCACAGAGCTGAGGCAGACAGGTAGTGAGAGAAATCAGTGATGGAGATGTGGGCTGATTACAGAGGGAGGAGTCCTGGGCTCAGGTTGGATCACGGACTGTTAGAACACCTGCCTGATATTGCAACAAACACAAGAGTAAAGGATTGAAGCACAAAATGTGATCTCAGACTTTGTGTTTCTGCTGCTGGAAATGTTCTCCTTCAGCTGTCATTGCAACTCTGATTGGGTTCTTGCAAAAAAGACATATCTTCAAACCATTGACAGGGCCAATTTACTTTAGCCATGCTGAATTCTGTCTTTCCTATTGTATGTCCATAGTCCTGTGAGCCAGGAACAGGAACTTCTTACACACTTGTCTTTGGCTCAGACAGAGTTTGAAGTGAAATCTTGTACATGTCTGTATCAAAGATGTGGTTTTCTAATGGCTTTCAGGACTGTGATTTGCTGTATAGTCTTCCCCTTGCTTTCTTATCTGTGGTGTTATTTCAAAGCAGTGATTAATTGTGATTTAGCAAAGATGGGACAAAAAATTTAGCCTTCACTGTAGCAGTTGTGACACTATAGAGACACTAGATTTCTTTCTCACCTTAATCTGGGCTAACTGATCCTATTCTTCAGAAACAATATACTGAAGGACTTACAAACAGCTGAACATGTGTAATAAACTAGAAGTGATGTGTAGCAATCTCCTGCTTTTCAAAGACACTGATACTGGTACGAGACCTGCAGCCACATGATAACAAGACAGGAATGACTAGTGCTACATCTCACAGACACCATGAAGGAAACAAAGCTAACTCCTGAATGAATTCTCAATTAGAGTGGGGAAAAGCATAAGGAAATAAGTGTAGCTCAGCACAATGTTTAGCAGCTGACAGACATGATATGAAGTTTAAAGCCCAGTCAGATGTCTCACACTGTGCATGACCCCACATGGCATCTCTTCAGCCAGCACTGAGCAGTAGTGGGAAATCAGCACGAACAGCTGAGGACAGAGTGCTTGAGGCAGGACTGCTCCTCTTCCCCGGAGCAGTTGTACTGCAGTCTCACTGCTGCTCCTCTCAGTTCAAGGAGCCACCAGTCACAGACAAGCAGAGGAGCCCCCATGGGACATGCAGCAGCCGGGCTGATCCCTGTGGGGTGAAGCTTTCTTGGAACTGTCTCTATACAGAAAATATTTCGTGTTAAACTCATGTTTAAGACCCTGATGCTAGTGAGGGGTTTGGTCTGCTCAAGCTGCTTGTGCATGAAGTCAGGCTGCAGCTGAGGTGTAAGAAGAGATGGGCACTCACGGGACCCTTTTTGAGAGCCAAAAGGGTTCACAACACCTGGCCCCTCTTTGCTACAGGGAGGGATCCCTAAGGATTGTTTGTAGCTCAGGCACTTCTCACTAAGAAATCTCACTACTGAGCACTTTATGTGTATTCTTCCTGTTACTTTTTATGAGAAGAAGCTGCATTTGCCATCTATATTATAGGATAAAGCATGATTTGATCACTGTGGGGGAGGGTAAATGGAGTTTGTTTCACTACTGTCTTTATTCAGCTTTATTTTCTCCACTTCTTACTAGAGCTGGAATTTCACCTTTTCAATAATAGCTGACAAGACACCTACAAGCTTTGAGCACAAGTGGGGAAGGCAGGTCCTCCAAAGAACATACCTGAAAAGGCCACCCATGAGCACTGCTTTAACAGCCCAAGGCTCTGCAAAGGCTGGGGTGCCTAAACAATAGCAGCTTGAGCTGCAGCAGAGCAGAGTGAGTGACGCCCTGTGCTCAGCCCAGGCTCTAACCAGCACCAATGCATTTCTGTCATTTCTGCCAGGGAAAGGGGCTGCTCCCAGGGTAACCCACAGTTATTAGCAGACCAAGATGCCTGTGACAGGGTGCCACCAGGAAGGCATTTTACTGTGCTAAACAATTTGATATTAACAAAAACATTTGTCCTTCTGAGTGTTATCATGACTCAACTCCATGAAAAAAAAATGACACTCTCCTCACTCACCAAGGGTTTGTATCACATTGAAGGTGCTTTTCCCTTCTGAAATGCTGCAGGGGTGTTTTGAACCCAATTCAAAGTGATTTTTCTTTGCTTTTTTAGTCACATTCTCATCTGAAAATCTCAGTTTCTGCAAGTGACTTAACAAAAGCAGTGCTGCAGGAGACAAAGGGAGGATGGAGGGGAAAGGGACCTGTGATACACTGAGGAGGCAGCAGAGTTGAGTGAGAAGATGCCCTCACATCCTCTCTCACCCTCTGGCAGCTGGGATGCAGGGCTAGGAGATGAACCCCCTCTTTCCCCTTTGAGTGGTCCCCTTTGGGGATCTGTTTGAGCTCCACCTGAGGCAGCAGAGCCGCAGGCAGCAGCAGCAGCTGCATCTTTTTGAGTGTGGTTCCCTATTCCATCCCAAACACTTGCCTTCCCCAAGCATTAGAGCTCCACAAAAGAAGGCATATGAGACTAGGGGCTGAGGACAGTGCTGTCTTTGAAGACGCAGAGAGTTACTCCAGGCACTGGGGGGCTTTGTGATGAGGCTGGTCAGGATGTCATTGTGCTTCAATAGCTCCTGCTGAGCCCAGAGCTAAAAAGTGAGGGGAAAAAAACCAACTGCACCTCTGTTAAAATTAAGTTCCTCTTCAACAGCAAAGGGTACCTGAGTTCAGCTTTTGCACAGAATATCTGTATATTTATAGCAAGCTCCAAGGTGTTGCATAGGAATTTCAAAGTTGCCTTAGGCTCTGTGTGAGCACTAAATTACAGCAGATATGGAGATGGCACCTATTGTCCCTCCCACCACCTTGTGTATTGGAGAAGGGCAGTACCCTCACTTCATCTCCAGACCGTGGAGCTTCCTGCTTTTCTTCCACTGGTGAATGTTGTGCTAAGCCCATAGTTTAGCTGTTCATAGACAAGAATTTAAACTATGGTGACACCACTGCTGTATGTTTCATTCAGAGCAGATTACCTCATATCTGGTTTAACAGAGTAATAATATTTTAGCTGCAGTGCCATGTGTCCTTCACTAATTTTTGGAGTTGAATTCTGAAATCTGAAATCTTCAGTAACAAATTGACACACAATCAAATGCTGTCTTTCACTGATGATCTTCAAGGACTCACAGCAAGATAATGTCCCAGTCTGACCATTCAGGAGGCACTCGGGCAGTCACACCCACCATGAGAGCCTTTAACTGCTGGGATCCAAGCCCATTCATAGCAGGCAGCTCCCGTGAGCCGATGGGTCCCCACTCAACTCCCTACACATCCCACACTCAGGCAGGCTATCTTTCCTCACCAGTTCAAACCCAGGTTTCCCACATCAGAGCCTCAGACCTCTGTCTTGTTTAGGTAATTTTATAATGGTGCTGCAGCAGAATAGAAACCTTGAGCTGATGCCTCCAGAGAGGGATCCTGAACAAAGGAATGCCTGGGCTTTTACACCCTTGCAGTCTATGGATGTGAAGGTCTGTGGTCTTCCAGCTGAGTCCTTGCCTTTTGCTGTAGCGTCCGGTCACCTGGCTGGTGGCACAGGTCCCTGGGCCTTCTGGAATTCAAAAGGTTGGCAGTTCACAGCCTCCTACTTTGGGCTTGGACTCCTGCCCCCCAGACTTCCATCTGCAGCCCTCACTGCAGCTGCGCACCCAGCTCCCTGTACTGAATATTCCTCAATACTCAGTGTCTGAGGTGTAGGCTGGGGACTAGCAGGGCAAACTGGGACACTGCAGCCAGAATTTGGGATTGGAGGGGTCAAGCTATAATTTTAACTTTATCATCTCTTTAGAGAGTGAGCAAATAAGGCTGGGCTCCTCTGCAGCCCCTTCTGATCCTCATGGTCTCCAAGGCACCTCTCACCTTCCTGATTAATGTTCCAGCCATCCTCTAATGCAGACTGGGACTAAACCCTTCAGTTTTCCAACAAAACTTGTAATTCCCAAGGAACTTCAATGGATTTCGGATATATACCCTACATCTAATACCTCTGCTGAGTTCCAGATTTTTAGTACTCTGCAGAGTTAGAAATTTTCACTCGCAGGCTCAACTTTTAAAGGTCTTCTCAGGTTTCATTTGAGGATCAAGGCTGAAGCAGTATCAGGAGTTTTGTAATGAATATGCCCTTGGGAAGCCCAAGTTTTCATCATTTCTGTATGAAAGCTGTTTTCAGTGGGAAGAGCTGTCTGGTTTTGCCTGTGTGCTCACTGCAGAGCCCCAGAGGGATGCTGGCACAGGCTGCAAACCTGTCTGGGAAACAGGGGTGCCCACCCAGGCCTGGCCAGCAGGAAGCACCCAGCACAGGCACAGGCACTGCAGAGAGCTGCACATCACGGAGCAGCAGAAGGTAGGCAGAAAGCCCTGCAGGTCTGAAATACTCCGGGACTGCCCCGGGAGGAGGGAGGGATGCTCCTCATTGCTTGCTTTGGAATACCTGGAAATAAACACAGTGTATGAGCGCCCTGTATATATGCACAGGGATGGGCTCTCTCCCCCAGAGGTTTTCAGCTATTCCACCAGACAGATTAGGAGGAAAGACATCTGCCAGAGAGGGGAATTCAACTGTCTTGAAAATTTGTGGCTGTAATTTGGACCCTTGTCATGCCCACGTACTGTGTCACTGTGAGAGGAATTCAGTTACCATGGGTTACCCTATCAGTACGGGGACCAAGTGCCTCCCCTCCCAACAGCTCTATAAAAAGAGTCGCTCCAAGACACCCCAGCGGCTTCTGCATACCGGCACAGACCCGGAGAAACTTGGCCACGGGGGACGGCCGCCAGAGGAGGTGTCAGCATGCCGTCTGCTTTCCAGCTCCAATGCCACCTCGTTCTCATTTTCCTGGCAGCTTCCAAAGGAGAAACCAGATACCTAGAGGTGAGCGATAGGTGATTAAACATCTCACTGTGCTTTTAGCTGCTGTCTTCTAACTTGTGCTCTCACCTTTCAAGCATTGTGCTTTATTCTCTCTCCCTTTCCTATTCCCGCTTCTCCTGCACTAAACTTACACCTGGGTAACATTAATGCAAGTCTCATGTATTCTGCACTACTCCCCTATTTATTTGTGCTCAGCAATTTACTGAGGATTTAAGAAACTCTCAGTGCACTTAGCTGCTGGGCTCACCTCTTAGATCCCAGGTTTATTTCCCCTCTACTTCAGCCTGAGCTCTTCCAAGGCTGCACTGTTTCTGGAGGGGGGACATAATATGCTGTGCTTGTGCTTGAGAGGTGCAGGGAGAGAGCTGCATTTCACTTTGCCCCAGACTCTTTTTGCCCTCCATCTTTAACCAGGTGAGGGATGCTGGTGAAGATGACCCCTTCCTACTACTCAGTGAGGATCTGAAGCGAGAGCTGTCTGCAGGACAGATCTACCGGCGGTCACTCCGTGAGTTTCTTTAGTGCTCTAGTGGGGACTACTAACAGGTAGAGAATCCTAGGGATACCTCAGGGAGGGAAATGGGCTAATTGGGAGTAACAGAGCTGCAGGAGTTTTTTGCAAGACTAGGGAGAAGACGGACAAAGCATTAAACACACAGAAATCTGTGGTTTAAGGCAGAGGCTTGGGGTTCATAGTTAATGGTCCCAAATAACTGGAGTCAGATGGGGGTTCCCCACACATGCCCCTAGGTAGGGTCACATTGCCAAAGGGTGGGGTAGTTGTAGCAGCTGTGACTGGAGAGAAATCTGAAAGAATAGAGTGTTTGTGCACTTGTGCACATGTACACACGGAGTTTTCTGCTCAGAGATGCACTGACACACCATTCCCCCTCATTCCCCCCGTGGCACAATTGTGCTCACACCTGCCAGTTACTATTCATCCTCTGATGCTCAGCAGGCTCCTAATTGCTTCAGTTGGCTCTCCCTGTCCTCACTGCCAGCCGGATCCCAGTGCGGGGGGGTCTCTCCTGTCCCCCTCCTTCCCCGCACAGTGGGAGCTGGCGCGGAGTCTTCCCCCAGAGCAGGCAGAGGCAGCAGCCCTTTGTCCCTGCCTCTCCAGGGTGCATTGACATGCTGAGTATAGAGGGGCAGTTCACCTTCACCGCAGACCAGCCACAGCTGCACTGCGCAACCTTCTTCATCGGGGAGCCCGAGGAGCTCATCACAATTCACTCCGACTTTGTAAACATCGACTGCCAAGGGGGGGACTTCCTGAAGGTAAGAAGCTGCAAGTCTCTGCTTTCCTCTGGCTTGTGAGGTGTTTGCTGTGTGTGCAAGGGGCAGGCGAGCGCATGTGCACATCTGTGTGTTGTGTGTGTTTGTGTGTAAAAAACAGGCAAAGCGACCTCCCCTGGGGATGCTCTTTCCCCTCCCTGAGGCACTCTGTGTCCCCCCCATCACCACTCCTCTAAGGCAAAGCCAGATGCAGGATGAAGATCCCTCTCCAGCCTACAGTACTGGCTCTTCTGAACTTTTTCAGAAGTGCCTCTATGGAGTGTCCATACCTAGGTGGACAGCTGAAAATTTGGGCAGTAGGATTTACTCATTGCACTGTGAATCAGATGCACCCAGCAGATAATGATACAGATCTCTGGATCGTTGTAACTGCTCTGGGACCTCTGCTCTCAGGTCACTTAGCTTCAGATTAATAGTGAGTGGATCTTTGCAGGTTTTCTTTAAAATTTCCCTGCTAGAACTTTTCAGAATATCGGCTCTGAACAGAAAGAGTGACTCAGAACCATTTATATTCCAGTGTTAAAAAACTTTTCTCTGGCAGGCAAGAGCATTCACCAAGATCTGAACTCAGCCAAGGACAGAAGGGGAGGCTCGATGGTCCCTGGCTCCCTTCACCTCGCACTTTCCCCCTTGTGCTGAAGTGGCAAGGCACAGAACAGACCACATCCCATCTAGTGACAAGCTGAGGTCCAGGAACAGGGTGAAGGAGGAAAGCTGCCCTTCAGGCCTTTCCTTGTCTCTTGCTCAGAATTCTGTCCTTCCATTCCATATCTTGGCTGAGATCTCTCCCCACGTGGCTGCAGGGAGGCTGATTTCAGTCTCTTGTGGGGCTAAGGCTTTTGTACCTGCACTTATGGTCACTCATGGAGGCTAGAAAAATGTCAAGATATCTTTTATGTTTTATTGAGCTTTCCTTTCTTTGGTAATGGTGTCCCAAACTTCTCTATTATATTGCTCTCTCTCTCTCTCTCTCTATATATATATATATATAAACGGGCAGCTTTTTCCTCATGTATTTTGAGCACCTGCATCCCGTTACTTCAGAAACATACAGTTCTGGCAAATCCAGAGACAGATCCTGATGTTTTTTTCATCAGGAAGTCTCACATCAGAATTACTGACTGAAGTGACAGCTGAACCTGGTCCTTGAATTTTGGGAATATTGACTGAAGTGTTCAGGAATTGCCATGTGAGAGCAGCTAGGAGGGAATTGAAGCAGCAAGGCAGGCAGCTGTGTATCTATGCTAGACCTAATACATATTTCTGCTTCTCATCTGAAGATTGTGAGGGAAAATTGTTGCTTTTTTGTTACAAAAAGAAAGATTTGTAGAAGTTGATGCTTAAGGTCCAGATAAATAATGCACAATTTATTTTGTTTTCTAGTGGTTAGGATGAGGTAAAATAGCTGACACAAGTGAGAGCAATACCTCTGCCAATAATTCCTCCCCAAAGGTTTCTGTATTCCAATATCTCTGCATGACCCCTGGGACGATTAATGACAAGCTGTAAAGCATCTAAATCAAGCTGGTCAAAAACTCCTCATAGTAACAATGCAATTGCAAAGAAAAAAAAAAAAAGGAATGTGAAAAAAAGTAAGTAACAAAAGCTGTCACCTGAAGGAGATAAAAACAAAATTTATATGTATCCCTTTCCTAAACATCCATTGAAGCATGAATAATTAGTCAAATGTTAGGAAATCAATAAACACAGTGAATTTTTGTTTTCAGTTTGTGGCTTTGAACAGGTTATTTGGTGTCAAAAGAAAAGTGTCTGTTACTCTTCATGTTTCTGCTCTCTGCTAACAGAGTATCAAGCAAAATTTAGTTTTATATTATTGGACCTCTGTAGGTGTTTGATGGATGGATACTCAAGGGAGAGAAATTTCCCAGTTCTTTGGACCATCCTCTCACCACTTCTCAAAGATATGTAGACTTCTGTGAAAGTGGGAATATTCAGAGGACCATCAGATCATCACAGAACGTAGCAATGATCTTCTTCAGGATTCAGCTACCAGGCAATGGATTTACTGTCACAGTCAAGAAAAGCAGCAATCTCTTCCGTAAGTCCGCATTTCATTCCGCCAAAGGGGCTTGAATTTGGGGTAGGAAGCCAAGGGAATGTTGCTTTGCACTGAGTTTTCTCACTGCGGATATCTGCACTGATGTGGCTGCAGTGGAGCCATGTGCACCTGCATGCCTGCAGGCTTGATTCAGCTTCAGTGTGTGTCCCAAGAAAACAAAGGAGCTTAAGAGGTCATACAGGCTTCAATATGCGAGACCATAAGGCTCTTTCTTTCAAATACGATCCCTCCCAATCTAATATTGGCATGTTCCAATACATTTAACTAGAACAAATAGTATTAATCGAGTAACTTCAATCTCAGCATTTTCTAGATCTGGGTGAACAACGAGGAAAAAATATTTGAAAAAGGTCAACAGTAAAATCAGTGTATTGAATGGTTATATGGTAGTTATGAGAGATATATGATCACAGAGATCTACCTGCAAGTTCTTTGCCTAAGCCTCTGAGCTGGCAAGGCACAAATTATCACAGAATCGTAGAAAGGCTTGGGTTGAAAGAGATCATAAAGATCATCTTGTTTCAACCCCCCCCCCCCCCCCACCATGGCCAGGAATGCCACACACTAGACCAGGTTATCCAGGGCCTCATCCAACCTGGTTGTGAACTTTTCCAGCACTGGGGTACCCACAACTTGACTGGGCAACCTGTTCCTCACTTGAATTATGTTTTCCAGAGAGAACAGGACATTTAACAATTATTGTTCAGGCCAGTCTGATTTATCTCCTAACTACTCAAAGTGACCAAACAAAACAAAAGCAGAACAAACAAAACAAAAACCAACCAAAGAAAAAAACCCGCCCAAACAACAAACAAACCCCCCAAAAACCACAAAAGGCGAAAAAAAAAATAAAAACACAAAAAAAACCCCAAAAAACCCCAAAAAAACAAAAAAACCCAACAAAACAAAACAAAACGAAAAGTAGTGACAGTATGTCTGCTATGTCCTTTACTCCAAGTTATTCAGGCTTGGGCCCACAAGCTAGGTCCCCACTCTGGTGTGGCTTCATGCCCACGGTTGTGATTATTGTACTCAACTGCTGGAGGTGGCTGGTGTCTCTCAGTGTCCTGCTGAAGAACTGCAGGAGCTATGCCAAGGATCCCTCGGGTTGCTCACGGTAGAAGTTACTCCTTTACCTGAACTCTTAAGTTTGAACTTAAAGATAAAATGATGTCAGTGAGATAATTTTGCAGTGTAAGGAACTCCAGTTCAGAGGAGCAGAATAGGATTTAGGGAGTTGCTGGCAATATCAGGCAATAAGCTGTCAAAACTAAACACAATTCCTTCCTCCACCCATGTCTAGCCTCCTTCAAACTGAGAAACTGTGTGAGCCCTTGACAGCATGAGCCCCCGATGTACAGATTTCAGGTGTGAGCTATTCTATTGACTGCTTCACCCTCAGGTTCTGCCAGACCTCACGCTATATAGTAAAAAAAGGGGGAGGGAATTTTTAAGGAACAAATGCAATGCAAGAACCTCAGAAAATGCCACAATTTTTTTTTCAGCCTTTGGTTGTAATTCACAGTAATGAAACTATATCTCTGCTTTTTTGGTACTGTAATGATGTTGTTTTGCTACATGCAGTGATGACTGGACAAGTAACTCTTGTACCTTTTCCTGTGTCCCAGCTTGCAATGTCATCTCTCAGACCCCCTCAGGAAGGTTTACCATGGTCAATCCTCACCAGCACAGAAACTGCAGCTTCTCCATAATCTACCCAGTGGTGATAAAAATATCTGATCTTATCCCTGGACATTTAAATGGTCTATTTTTAAAGGTGCGATCTTTATTTCCTAAGAAAATATTAGCATGTGCAATTTTGTGGGGCACAGAAGCAGGAAGGGGTGAAGCAGGGGTAGGCTGTGATGCTGGCTGCTAAGGCATGGGTGTTCTGGACCTCTTGTGTGCAACAATGAAGGCTCTGGTTTCTCCCAGAGAGGAGAGCTGGGGAGCCTCTGTAATGTTGCAATGGCAGCCAAATCATGCAAAGTACCATTAATGAATGTAACAATTGCTTGCCATAACAAAGGGTAAGGATTTCATTATAAAGAAAGGAGCCCTCTCCCCAAGAGCTGTCTGTCTGTATTTAAATTAATGAAAGCAACAAATACCTGAAGAGAGAACAGAGCCACTAGATAGCAAGGTATTATCACAGACAAAGTACAAACGTGCTCACAATTGATTGCCTGCTCCATATGCTGAGCATACTCTGCTCTGATCTGGGGGTATTTGGTGTTTGGTGACAACCAACAGAAGAAGACAGGAGTATTGGTGATACCTGTGCCTTGGAGGTGGTAAGAGGGTGCCAATTACAAAATATTCAGAAGAATACAGCAAGGAAATTTGTTTTCTCCTGACAGTGAGTCTGACAGCTTGAGCTCTTTAAGGAGATTGCCAGTGTCTGAACAAACTAGGCTTTGAGAGATGGGCAAGTGAATTAGTTGACTTACTCAGTGGTGAGCAGAAAAGGACACCAGCAAAGGAAGGTAAAGAAACCAGGCACTTAAATAGCAGCATAGGGGTGACAGCCCAAAGGTTCTCAAGGTGTCTATGCAAGAGATTTTTTTGCAAACAGCATTAATTTCAGGAAAATTGGTGGGTTTAATATATAGTAAGCCATTGCTTTCAGAAAAAATACTCTTTTGTTAATTTCTATCTTAACTGAACTTTGCCACAATGGTGCATTTTAGCATTTTTTTAGGAATGAGTATGGTATAGTGGAACTGAAGTCTGCCTGCCAGCTGAATATAGGCATGCATACAGCCCATGCCTGCATTAATTTGATTATGTGTTTAAGCACCCAGAACAGATTGCTTATCGGCATTAAAAGCAGTTGAATCAACACCTTTTCTACTTGTCAGTAATTTTCAGAGTCTACTTAGTTCTTCTTTGGAATGCCTTAAGCAAATTAACTTATTCATATAAAAATCAAGGTAGTACTGCTCAGGATGAGAAACTGATTTCACACAGCTTTAAGCAACAGGGGATTTCTAAAACCTATTGTTAGCTCCAATAATGTCTGCAGAACTGCTACATTTTGAAGATGAATGGTAAATAACTTTTGGCCTCTGCCTTTTTAAGAATCCATCTGCAAGCTGTGCAGGAGTGGGAGATTTTGTAGAGCTTCTTGAGGAGCTGGCTTAGACCCATCCAAGATGTTTCCACTAGCTGACCTCTGCCATTCCTTTCATGGGTCTGGTAAGAACTTCCAATACCTCCACATAATAAGATAATTTACCATAGTAAGACATGCAGAGACCCCACACACATCTGGACTTCCTGCTAGAGTGCTGATTTCACATTTAGCAGAACATGAGAGCTAAAGCCTGTGGTTTGGCTGTGTGTTACAGGCACACCCATGACCACCTTCATTTGCCCCTTTAGTAACCATTTGACAAGGCTGAATTAAACATATTTTAAAAATTCTTGTCCTATGACAAAAAATAAATATTAGAATGTCAGCACATGAAAAGGTCTGGAAAAATCACAACAAATGAAGACAGATTGTTACATTTTCAGTTAAAGAGCTTTCTCTCATTTACTCAATGTTCCCAAGACCTTTTCTGCCGCTGTTGTAACACATACCCCAAAAAGCCTCAGAGTTCCCGTTCTGTACTTTGACTTGCTGGGGCTACTGAACCTGTTTCATTATCATGCTGGTCCAGTGCCTTCTTTCTTCCCATAGAAATAAGGACTTCCAGTTTCCCTAATATTCAATAGCAAACTGCAAAGTGTGGCGGTAATATGACAGGCTAGCTCCTGTGGCTACGCCTGCCATATCTCAGGAGCACCAACAGGGCGCTGGAGAAGCAACATTTCCACAGAGTTGCAGGGCAGGAACATGCCTGGCCTTTGTGGTCTCCCTTGCCTTTCATCACACTACAACGTAACAGTCCAGGCACTTTTCAAAGATTTAACTGGTAAGTGCTGCTGTTGAATGATAATTCTGAGCACTGGAATGAGATTAAAATGTGTTTTCCCTGGTGGTGTGAAGGAAATGGAATCCATCTCAGCAGCTCCTGATCTCTAGTGAGAAGTTACCCCAAGCTCCCCAAACAAAAAGGCTTTGCCAAGCCTCCACTCAAATGGCTCGCCTAAAGCAGCAGTTTGTGACACTCAATTTCCTCAGAGTGGAAGGACCAATGTGCTGGGCACTACCATTTGAGTTTGTCTTGATGGGACTCTCAAATGCCTTTCTTCCTGTGAAGAATGTCCTTACACACAAATCCACTCATCCTTCTAATGGGAAACATTTTGATGTTGCTAATTTTGGCTATCTCCAGGATAGAGTGCCAATTACCCTTACCCATCACTCATGGTATCTAACAGTAGCATATAGACATGGAGTAGTATTTGGATGAGGGAAGGATACTTGATTAAATACCCAAGCATTGTAAAGCAAAACTCACAAACACAAAAGTTAATCACCAATATCACCACCAGCAGGTCATCATGACACTTGAATTTGCGTTATTTCCAAAATTGCATGTATCGGGGCTTCATAATTCCCATCATTATATATCTCTTTTCCCTCACTTTCTCTCATATAAATGTATCTTTATAGCCCCTTTATATCTCCTTTCCCTAAACAGCCCAAATGAAGATTGGCTGTGACAACACTGTGCTGCGGATGGTCTCCAGTGCAAACACTATCACCGTGTGACATTTGAGTATCATCAGCTGGATCTGCAGGAAACAGAAACAAGAAAGGAGAACAGCATTGAGGAATTCTGCTTTCCTAGTATCTGAGAAACCATGACATGCATCTTCACATAGCTAATGAAAATAAAGTTCTATAATAATGTATTTTCTTCCTTTAAGTAGCTGGTGGTGTCAAGCCTTTCTATAAGCATAACTCCTTTTCTCATACAAATCAGTCATTCCCATCAGCAAGCAGGAGGAAAGCAACAAATGTATTAATCTTTGTTATTATCATTATATTCTTTATGCAAATGTTTAAGCTCATTTACCATATTGAAAAATCAATAGCAAGAATAGAAGGGTATTTTTCCTGTATCGTGTTATTAGGAAAATAGACAAAAAACCTAGTCTGGGGATATATTAAACCCAAAATAAATATAAACTTCATGCAGCAGCTTTATCCTTTTAATATCAAGTATAAACAAATAAACAAAGAAAAGGTGGTGAAATACAATTCCTGTTTTGTAGAGGAAGCCAACATTCGTGTGTGTAAATACTACCGTTTTACTTAGGACTAAAATGTACTATTTATTTCTAATGACATGTTTTTAACGAAAATTTATAGCATGAATCTTCCTTACACAAATCCAAACATAAATAAATACATTCAAAGAGTTGGCAAAGAGTTCTTATGTTGTATTTTTTCTGAAGAGGTCTTTTTAACATACTGATTAAAATTCCTAAGTCTTGTGCAGTTTTCTGGAAAATGAAAATTTCGAATACATGTTGCTGAAAAACCAGGAAGTATTATGAGCAAAAATTTGGTTTCTCTAAATTGGTTTTCCCCTCCACACAGAATAGGTTTCTTACTGGTACTTTCCCTCTTTCAGATTTTTGGGTCAGGTGTCCTGCTGACCTGTGAAGGCAAGTATTACAAAAATATAGATTTATTTTTTTCCAGGTCTTTCCAGGAAAGGACTGTCAGCCTTGAAGAACTCTGGAAGCACAAGTACAGAAGAGGACCAGGGCTGTGTCCTAGCTTTGAGAGCAAGGAGTGATTGGTATGTTTTCTAGGAGTGGTACCTGCAGTAACAAGAATAAACTGCTCCTCCTCCAGGGCTCAATTAATGATGAAAACCTAATGATCCAGCTGCATTTCCTGAAATCTTTCACTCTAAATTATGGCTCTTAATCTCACAGTCAATGCATCCAAAATCAAGTGTCTTGATTATTCAGCAGCTCCGCACTTAATCTCTGTGACTGAAGGGGGTGAATACCACAGGATGCCTCAGAATCTCCCTCTTCTGTTTTGGAAGCCTTGTTTTTGTGACTGACTTGTGAACAGATGGATGTCTTTGCAGACTGGTTTAGACTCCAGGTGAGTGTATCCACCCCTGCAGGGCTGTGTTTATGGACAAAGTAATGGATTGTGGGAATGCCTCACTTCATTCCAAGGAAAACAGACAGAAATACTGATGGCTACTCCGTGACATGAAGCAACCCTGACTGGGTCTCTGAATGAGGGCTTCTTGGCTACTACATCCTGCTCCAGCCTCATGCAAACCACTGTGGGCTTTCTGAGCTGTGCTGAAGTGCTGGCAGTGTTGGTGTCCCATCATACATCAGAAACATCACATCCTAGAATCCTAAAATCATAGAATGGCCTGAGTTTGAAGGGACCTTAAATGTCATGTAGTTCCACCCCTCCTGCTGCAGGCAGGAACACCTTTCACTAGACCAAGTTGCCCAGAGCTCATCTAGCATGGACTTGAACACTTCTGGGGATGGGGCATGGACAACCTTCCTTGGGCAACCTGTTCCAGTGTCCCACCACCCTCACAGTAAAGAATTCCCTCCTTCCTAATACCTAAGCTAAACCCACTCTCAGTTTGAATACATGCCCCTTATCCTGCCATTGCATGCTCTTGTAAAAAAATCTCTCTCCATCTTTCTTGTAGGCTTCCCTTCAGATTCCGGAAGGCTGAAATTAGATCACCCCTAAGACTTCTCCTTTCCAGGCTGAATAAGTCAGTTGTCTCAGCCTTTCCTGAGAGGAGAGGTGTTCCATCCCTCTGATCGTCTCTGTGGCCTCCTCTGGACTCCCTGCAGCAGGTCCCTGTCCTTCTGTGCTGGGAGCCCGGAGAGCTGATGCAGCTCTGCAGGTGGGGTCTCAGCAGAGCAGAGCAGAGGGGCAGAATCCCTCCCTGGCCCTGCTGCCCACACTGCTCTGGATGCAGCCCAGGGACACGTGGGCTCTCTGGGCTGGCAGTGCCCATGGCTGGCTCATGTGCAGCCTCTCAGCCAGCAGCACCCCCAAGCCCTTCTGGGCAGGCTGCTGGATCTGTTCATCCCCAGCCTGTGCTGGTACCAGGGCTGCTCTGACCCACGGGCAGCACCTTGCACTTGTCTTGTTCAACCTCATGAGATTCCCATGGGCCCTCCCTTAGAGCTTGTCCAGGTCACCTCTGGATGGCATCAGGTGCATTCAGCTTGCTGTCACTGCAAATTGCTGAGGGTGCACTTGGTCCCCTCATCTGTGCCATTAATGAAAATATTAAACTACACTTGGTTCCCAGTACAGGCCCCTGAGGGACACCACTTGTCACTGATGTACACTGCAACTCTGGGCCATTGACTCTACACTCTGGATGCAACTATGAAGTCAATCCTCACCCAGCTAAACAACCCACCCATAAAATGAGTGAGAGAAGGATATTGTGAGAGACTGTGTCAAAAGGCTTTACAGAAGACCAGATAAATAACCTCTGTAACCCTTCCCTGTCCACTGATATAGTCACTCCATTATAGAAGGCCACTGATTTGGTCAGTCAGGGAGAGAAAAAACAGGGGTCAATAAAAAGCTTTTTTTTTTCTGAGAAAGCTTGAAGTGACAGAGCATCTCTATCCTCTAACATCTTGCTCAGTTCATCCGTTCTGGGTGCCTGTACCTGTCAGGTGGCCCTACTTGTGAGCAGTCCCACCAGCCTTTTCTGAGCACCCTTCAGTGAACCAGGGCAGTTTCTGCACTGTGTCCTATGGGAATTAAGCTCTTAGGTCAAACTGTTGCCATTCATATGCCTCCCTTCAAAGTGGGGAGAGGTAGAGGTCCTATAAAACACTACACCTTGGGTCACTAGGAAACAGAGGAGTTGAAACTTCAGCCCATATTCAGATCCAATGGCTGAGGACAAGTCACCAGTGAAGGTAAACTCAGAGTCTTTTGCTTCATGCAGTTTCATAGTGGGATTTTCCACCTTTCATCTTCTTTGTGGTATTTTTTTCAATGCTACATGGCTTAAATTACTCCAAAGCATCAAGGCCTTGTAGAAAAGATTCT